>OU342746.1:89952936-91205182 GCA_910589775.1 Avena eriantha | reverse complement strand
CACTGGATGTGTGTTCTTCTCGCAGACCAAATATCATCAGTGTCATTGCATGTGTGTTCTTCTCACAGACCACACATGGATCCACCAGTGCCATTGCATGTGTGTTCTTCTCACAAACCATATCATGAAGCACACCTAGTGTCATTGCATGTGTGTTCTTCCCATGAACCACACATGGATCCACCAGTGTGATTGCATGTGTGTTCTTCCCACAGACCACACATGGATCCACCAGTGTCATCACATGTGTGTTCTTCCCATGAACAACACATGGATCCACCAGTGTCATTGCATGTCTTCTCTTTTCATGAACCACGTCGAGAGTCATTGGATGTGTGTTCTTCTCACATACCACATATCACCAGTGTCATTGCATGTGTGTTCTTCCTAAAGACCACACATGGATCCACCAGTGTCATTGCATGTGAGTTATTCTCACAAACCATATCATGAACCACACCCACTGTCATTGCATGTGTGTTCTTCTCACAGACCACACATGGATCCACCAGTGCCATTGCATGTGTGTTCTTCTCACAAACCATATCATGAACCACACCTAGTGTCATTGCATGTGTGTTCTTCCCATGAACCACACATGGATCCACCAGTGTCATTGCATGTGTGTTCTTCTCACAGACCACACATGGATCCACCGGTGTCATTGCATGTGTGTTCTTCCCATGAACCAAGCATGGATCCACCAGTCTCATTGCATGTGTGTTCTTCCCACAGACCACACATCGATCCACCGGTGTAATTGCATGTGTGTTCTTCCCATGAACCACACATGGATCCACCAGTGTCATTGCATGTGTCTTCTTCCCATGAACCACACATGGATCCACCAGTGTCATTGCATGTGTGTTCTTCCCATGAACCACACATGGATCCACTAGTGTCATTGCATGTGTGTTCTTCCCTTGAACCACACACGGATCCACCAGTGTCATTGCATGGGTGTTCTTCCCACAAACCACACATGGATCCACCAGTGTCACTGCATGTGTGTTCTTCCCATGAACAACACATGGATCAACTAGTGTCATTGCATGTCTGCTCTTTTCATGAACTATAACTAGAGTCATTGCATGTGTGTTATTCTCAGAAACCACATATCACCAATGTCATTGCATGTGTGTTCTTCCCACAGACCACAACTGTATCCACCAGTGTGATTGCATGTGTGTTCTTCCCATGAACCACACATGGATCCACCAGTGTCATTGCATGTGTGTTCTTCCCATGAACCACACATGGATCCACCAGTGTCATTGCATGTGTGTTCTTCTCACAGACCACACATGGATCCACTAGTGTCATTGCATGTGTGTTCTTTCCATGAACCGCACATGGATCCACACGTGTCATTGCATGTCTGCTCTTTTCATGAACCACGTCTAGAGTCATTGGATGTGTGTTCTTCTCACAGACCACATATCACCAGTGTCATTGCATGTGTGTTCTTCCCAAAGACCACACATGGATCCACCAGTGTCATTGCATGTGTGTTCTTCTCACAAACCATATCATAAACCACACCAGTGTCATTGGATGTGTGTTCTTCTCACAGACCACACATGGATCCACCAGTGCCATTGCATGTGTGTTCTTCTCACTAACCATATCATGAACCACCCCTAGTGTCATTGCATGTGTGTTCTTCCCATGAACCACACAAGGATCCACCAGTGTGATTGCATGTGTGTTCTTCCCACAGACCACACATGGATCCACCAGTGTCATCACATGTGTGTTCTTCCCATGAACCACACATGGATCCACCAGTGTCATTGCATGTCTTCTCTTTTCATGAACCACGTCGAGAGTCATTTGATGTGTGTTCTTTTCACAGACCACATATCACCAGTGTCATTGCATGTGTGTTCTTCCCAAAGACCACACATGGATCCACCAGTGTCATTGCATGTGTGTTCTTATCACAAACCATATCATGAACCACACCCACTGTCATTGCATGTGTGTTCTTCTCACAGACCACACATGGATCCACCAGTGCCATTGCATGTGTGTTCTTCTCACAAACCATATCATGAACCACACCTAGTGTCATTGCATGTGTGTTCTTCCCATGAACCACACATGGATCCACCAGTGTCATTGCATGTGTGTTCTTCCCACAGACCACACATGGATCCACTAGTGTCATTGCATGTGTGTTCTTCCCATGAACCGCACATGGACCCACACGTGTCATTGCATGTCTACTCTTTTCATGAACCACGTCTAGAGTCATTGGATGTGTGTTCTTCTCACAGACCACATATCATCAGTGTCATTGCATGTGTGTTCTTCCCAAAGACCACACATGGATCCACCAGTGTTATTGCATGTGTGTTCTTCTCACAAACCATATCATAAACCACACCTAGTGTCATTGCATGTGTGTTCTTCTCACAGACCACACATGGATCCACCAGTGCCATTGCATGTGTGTTCTTCTCACAAACCATATCATGAACCACACCTAGTGTCATTGCATGTGTGTTCTTCCCATGAACCACACATGGATCCACCAGTGTGATTGCATGTGTGTTCTTCCCAGAGACCACACATGGATCCACCAGTGTCATCACATGTGTGTTCTTCCCATGAACCACACATGGATCCACCAGTGTCATTGCATGTGTGCTCTTTTCATGAACCACGTCGAGAGTCATTGGATGTGTGTTCTTCTCACAGACCACATATCACCAGTGTCATTGCATGTGTGTTCTTCCCAAAGACCACACATGGATCCACCAGTGTCATTGCATGTGTGTTCTTCTCACAAACCATATCATGAACCAGACCCACTGTCATTGCATGTGTGTTCTTCTCACAGACCACACATGGATCCACCAGTGCCATTGCATGTGTGTTCTTCTCACAAACCATATCATGAACCACACCTAGTGTCATTGCATGTGTGTTCTTCCCATGAACCATACATGGATCTACCAGTGTCATTCCATGTGTGTTCTTCCCACAGACCACACATGGATCCACCACTGTCATCGCATGTGTGTTCTTCCCATGAACCACACATGGATCCACCAGTGTCATTGCATGTCTTCTCTTTTCATGAACCACAGCTAGAGTCATTGGATGTGTGTTCTTCTCACAGAACACATATCACCAGTGTCATTGCATGTGTGTACTTCCCAAAGACCACACATGGATCCACCAGTGTCATTGCATGTGTGTTCTTCTCACAAACCATATCATGAACCACACCCAGTGTCATTGCATGTGTGTTCTTCTCACAGACCACACATGGATCCACCAGTGCTATTGCATGTGTGTTCTTCCCATGAACCACACATGGATCCACCAGTGTGATTGCATGTGTGTTCTTTCCACAGACCACACATGGATCCACCAGTGTCCTCGCATGTGTGTTGTTCCCATGAACCACACATGGATCCACCAGTGTCATTGCATGTCTTCTCTTTTCATGAACCACAGCTAGAGTCATTGGATGTGTGTTCTTCTCACGGAACACATATCACCAGTGTCATTGCATGTGTGTACTTCCCAAAGACCACACATGGATCCACCAGTGTCATTGCATGTGTTCTTGTCACAAACCATATCATGAACCATACCCAGTGTCGTTGCATGTGTGTTCTTCTCACAGACCACACATGGATCCACCAGTGCCATTGCATGTGTGTTCTTCTCACAAACCATATCATGAACCACACCTAGTGTCATTGCATGTGTATTCTTCCCATGAACCACACATGGATCCACCAGTGTCATTGCATGTGTGTTCTTCCCACAGACCACACATGGATCCACCAGTGTCATCGCATGTGTGTTCTTCCCATGAACCACACATGGATCCACCAGTGTCATTGCATGTCTTCTCTTTTCATGAACCACAGCTAGAGTCATTGGATGTGTGTTCTTCTCACAGAACACATATCACCAGTGTCATTGCATGTGTGTTGTTCCCAAAGACCACACATGGATCCACCAGTGTCATTGAATGCGTGTTCTTCTCACAAACCATATCATGAACCACACCCAGTGTCATTGCATGTGTGTTCTTCTCACAGACCACACATGGATCCACTAGTGCCATTGCATGTGTGTTCTTCTCACAAACCATATCATGAACCACACCTAGTGTCATTGCATGTGTGTTCTTGCCATGAAGCACACATGGATCCACCAGTGTCATTGCATGTGTGTTCTTCTCACAAACCATATCATGAACCACACCTAGTGTCATTGGATGCATGTTCTTTTCATAAACCGCATATGGATACTAATTAACCTTAGGAGAGCCCTGACCTTAGCGTTGGACCGAGTCTTCTAGAAGGCACACTCTAACACAGTTGTTCTGCTTGTCTATTGTTACATACCATCCGATCGGGGCGCTTGGACGATTGGGATGGTTTTCGTGAGATTGATCCGCGAGTAGTCTGTTCTGCGGCATGATTGGCCACGCTTGCTCTGGACAAACTGGCAACACCGGGGGCTCCCCTGTTGCGAGTGTCACGACTCACGAGTTAAGCGGGCCATATCCTAGTGTCATGTCCCATTACTTATCTTCCTCCCCGTACTTCTCTTCCTTCCTCTTGAAGCCACATTCCCCACTTCGCTTCCATCCTGCCGTAGCCACAAGCCGACGGCGCCGCCATCCCAATCCCCTCTCCAGGAGCCACACCCCCCTCCCCTCTCGCCATGGGTTCAAGGGGAGACAACGAGGAAACGCGTCATGACGACAGGGACGGTGATTTCGATGTGAGTCGTCTCATCTCTATCTCTATCATCCGTGGCCAGTTATCTATTTTTTGAGCTAGATCTACTCCGTTTACTAATGCGCATATGATGTGTTAGGCCCACCAGACGATGTATGACGCCGACTATCATGGTTTAGCGGATGAAGACAGTCCTCTGCTATGTAAGCATGGATATGTGCCTGCTAAATTTGTAGCGTTCGATGGACGAAACGCATGCAGGAGGTTTCTATGGTGTCAAGGACATCGTGCAATGATGCGAGGCAGAAGTTGCGGTGTTGTCAAATGGGTAGATCCAGAGTGGCCCAAATCAATGAGAAAACACTGGACAAACTATGGGAAATGATTGTTGAGTTGAAAGAATCCGCATTCAGCTCACTTCTTGACAGTGTTGAGATGAAGCTATGGGAACCAGTTGACACGACCAAGCATAAGCGAGATCTCATGGGGGTGGAAGACAAGGTTAGCAAAGTCGAGAAGGAGAGGGACGCGGCATTGGCCCTGAAGGCTAAAGCAGAGCAAGAACTGACTCAAGCAAGGAAGGATCTTCACTAGGCCAAAGTCCTGCAGTCCACAACTACGAGTATTGACAAGTGCATGAGGAAAGATGCAGAGAAACAATTGAAGCTGTGCAAGGAAGATGCTAAAAGGAAAGAGCAAATGATTCGATCCTTGCTCTCACAGGAAGATGCGCATAGGGCTAAGATTAGGAAGATCAAGGAGATATGTGTTAACTAGTTCTATTTAGCTTATGCCCCGTGCCTTTTTTAAGTTGTAATAGTTGTACTTGTTGACCTAGCGGTCTGAACTATTGGCCCCGGAGTCCTAGGAGTAAAAAAATTGGTCGCCCGTTAATCTGTCTTAACACTGCATTACTTCCTTTTGTCTGACCAATGCCCCTTGGATATTCCGCCCATCGCTTCGTCGTCCTCGTGTACAAATAGGAGACGCCATAGCTCGTCGCTTCATCGCCCATCCCCTCGCCTTCTCCAATCTCCACCGCACTGTCCACCCCCTCGCTTCCTCTCCAATCTCCACCGCGCCGCCATGGAGATGCCCTCGCTGAACTTCTACGAGGCGGTGATGTTCTCGCACTTCGACATCCTCGCGCCGCCGGCCGCGACGGTGCCCCACGGATGGCGCATCAGCTATGCGGGGGTGCCGGTGGCTCCGCTCCTCTTCCCCGGCGGAGCCGTGATGGAGAGCGAAATCACGGCACGCCACCGCTAGATGCCCGCATGGAAGAGGGCGCTGCCCCGGTACGCGGTGGCCAGCCCGTACTGGCCGGCGCTGTTCAAGAAGGAGCGGAAGGCCAAGATTGGGAACCGCATCGTTTACGGGCGCGTGGTGCACCGGGATCTCCGCAACCGAGAAGGGCGGGAGAGGTTCTGGTCCGTCCCTGGATGGACCAAGTTCACCGTCATCGCCGCCGCTCACCGCGAAGAGGTGCTCCGTCTCGCGTACAATGTGGAAATCGTGCAGGTTCCGTCCGACGAAGACGAGAAAGCCGGCGGCTCGGAGGACAGCGACATCGGAAGTGAAATTGTTGACTAGTTGGTTGAATTAATGTAGGATGTGAAATTGCACCTTTGTTTAGAAGAATTTGTGGTTGAATTAATGAAATGCCTCGATTTAGATCTCTGTCTTGATTAATTTGTGGAAGAATTTGTGATTTAGATCAATTTCTGCCTCGATTTAGATCTCTGTCCCGGATTGGGAACGTAACCATGGACCAAAGACACCTTTTCTACTAGTGTATTCTGACACTAGTGGTTTGTTTAAATGTAATCTACGTGGATTCTGCCACATGCAAATGGCACAACCACAATTTATAAAGTGGAAGCACGTACACCCGGTTACTAGAGATCCGGGAGCTTCACCAGATGCAGGGGATGCAGGAGCAGAGAGGCGGTGAGATAGACGGGCTCAAGATTAGGCCAGAAAGTGGTACCCATTTCCTCCTCATCTGGGCATAATCGGTGAGAACATTGCTGTTTATGGTGCCACGTCGTTGTGCAGCATCTGAAATAAGTTGCTTTTTCATAGAGTGTGGCAGCTTAAATAATTTATTTATGTGCCACTTACATTCCGTCGTATTTGGAGACCTCCTGCCCCTCAGCAATCGTGGAACCGGTGGATCATTGTTTTCAGATAGCAGTGGCACAATCACAATTTTGGATTCAACTACTGACTCGGGCGTTTCCAAACTCTAAGTCGTGGTACATTTTACTTAGAGAACGTGGGTAGATTGTTTCGCCCAGCAACGTGCCACACACAAAGCGATCAAAATTTAACAGAATTACATATATAGGTTCAAGTTCAACACATTACTATGCATCTTCATTGCCAGCAGCCTTTTTCTGCAGCCTGGGTGCTAAGCCTTCACGTCCAATGGCTTCTTCATTTCCTGCCTTCTTCCTCTTCCTCGGTGCCAATTTCTTAGCTTCACGTACTCTGCATCGCCGGGACAATGGGCACCAGAATCGTGTCCAACATCATCTCTCCACTCGTTTTTAATTTCTTCGGGCAGCAAAATGACTGACCCGACAGTCATGTTTCTAACCTTGCGGCGCTTCCTGTCAAATAAACAAGACTGTTGCATAACTGCCCAATATCTACAGAGTAAATAAAACAAAAATTATAATTCAGCACAAACATGCGAACCCCAAGAGACTTTTGCTTACCAGGAGCTAATTGGGTTCGAGCAACCACCCTGTCCAAGAATAGAAGGGCGACTCCAAGTTGCAGCAGCTTCCACATCCAGTACGTCATAATTCAGCTCAAACATGCCAGCTGAAGCATACCTTTTCATCAACCCAATTAGTTGACTGTCACACATTATAGGAACAATGATGCCACGTTCATCCATGAAGCTGAACTTTGCAGTCTGCTTCAGCCATAATTCAACATGATTACGTTAGAGCAGCAACCATACCAGATATAGTGCAGATCTGCGTAGGCTCTTCTTCCATTGTGAAACAATGGTGTCCATACCTGTTGCCCCTAGAGTCGTACCTGTAGAGGACTACTGTAACCAGGTAAGGGGGGTCCGCGCAGATCCCACTTGATAGAAAACTATGGATAAAATATGTTTGTCAGCGATGGGCTAATGAACAATTTGAGGTTCAGTAGCTAGCTAGCAATTGTAACTAGTGCAAATAGCAAAGAGAAGGGTAGCTCACCCGCTTGTAGGCAGAACTTCTTCTTCCTTGATAGTAGGATCTGCCATCCTCCGAACTGCTCGGCTCATCGGCGGCAGAGGCGGGCTAGAGCCTCGCAATAGCGGCTACGACATGCGCCATTGGAGCTCGGTACCAGCGACTGGACGCAGCAATTGGGCGCATCAACTTGGCCCCGGAAGTCAAATGTCCGAAGGGATCGTACTGCCTAGAGGGTGGATTCCGACGCCGCCGGTGCTAGGGGAAAGCTGGGAATGGATTTGTGAAATTGGTCAACACATCCAATCCACTTAGGTGCTCGATCTGCCTAAGAGGTTGCCGCGTTGGCGCTCGCGTCATGGACAGATAACCGACATGTGGGTCCCGACCGTCTACTTCACGGGGCGGTTTAACGGAATGTTTGTATTTGGCAGGGGTGAGATGAGTTTGCCTCGAAATGGCCCCTCTCAGTAGTTGGCGGCCCAACTTTTCGAAACACGGTAATTTCAGGCAACTTAGGTACCGCCATGCGCTGGCCTGCCAACTTTGGTACCGCAGACGAACAAGCCCCCCACCCATACTCTTGTCCTTCGTCTATCACAGGAAATCCTTTGTACACGGCTTCACCATCCATCCCCAAGCAGATCATGAGGTTCTTGAGTGCCTTGGGAAATTCCGTCTCACACTCAAGTGTCATAGTCATCAGTGGTCCCTTCTTGATAGATTCATTGATGGTGGACATCTACAAAAATAGATGAGGAAGGATGATCAGGAAAAGTTTTACGAGATGAAATAAAATTATTTTTCCTAAGGGTTTTCCTTAGTCTAATCCAACCTAGGGTCACGAACCTACAGGCAACATAGTGCTCTGATACCATCTATAAGATCTCACCATAATAAGGTAAAGATCCCTATGATTGCAGTACTAGTCCCTGGTTCAAATTGCTAGCACCCACAGTTTAAGATGAAGTACATATAAACAAAGGTCATTATTACATTGCATATCCAGGAATATAATAGTTCTTACAACTCACTTAGACCAAGGCTAACATTATTTAAGGTTCACAAGACATAGTATAATAATATAGTCTTTTGTCTTCATGCGCCATAGGCAAACATGTCGAGTGTAGACCCATAACCCTACTCATCATCAGAGTATCTTGCAACATAATAAGTTACAGCCACAAAGGGTCAATACATTTGGAATTGTATTGGCAAGTGACACCATAGATACTTAGTAAAATCCAACAACTACATGAATATATGGCTAAGTGTGGTTTTGGCTGACTTTGCTGAAATTAAGGTTTTATCTCATAGTTTTTGTAGAGTAGGTTTTCCCTTTCAAACACACTTAAGGTACCATTGATAGACATCAATGAACCTCTACCCTTGTTCACCCACAAGTTTTAACTTAGAGAAATTTGGATGAGGAGATTTTTGAACTGCTTCACTGTCTTGACACTCAGAAATTGTCCATAACCGGGGACACGGCTAAGTACTTAGTTTTACCCCCTCGAGAGGTGGTGCACTTTACCCACAAGACTCGACATGCATCGAGACGAGACTTTTCAGAATCAATCCCTCAGACCACCACGGATGCGTTCCATCCTATTATAGCTACCACCCTCTGTCCGTCTGGCTGAGTTCTTGCAACTTAGTCGGTCAAGGAAGAGCCCATATGCCATGTGGCTGCACTAGAAGCTTCGCCACAAGAATGTCTCCAATCTCTTTGTTCCTGGGTGGCCATCCACAAGTGCGATACACCAGGGTAGACCATAGACATGGGCCCTGAGAAACCACTCAACATAATCCATACAAGTCCGATTTCCACCCAGGTGTTTCATTATCATTAGTTGTTTTCTTAGTCAAAGAAAATATACTTCCATACTATCTTAATGTGAATTTCCACCCACGAATTCTAATAGCATGGCTAAGCACTCTAGCATACGATGTCTTCCAACTAGGAAATACTACCAAGATATAATCTATAGGATAGCCATAGCATAGTAACATATATAAATAATCCTACCATGCTAAGATCTACAAAAATAGCACTAGTGCAATAGTGAAAATAATAGGACATGAGATGAATTATCACTTTCCTTGGTAGCTAGGGGAGTAGGTACAATTCTCACAGCAACAAACTTCACAATCCATACAATCTACACAAAGAATAATCCAGCAAAATAATATAATCAATATAAGCATCACAAAAATAGGAATGCATGCAAATGCAATGAGATGAACAACACTCTTAAATAACAAAGTCTACAGTACATAGGTTAAAATACTCTATCTAAAGGCATAAGGATTACTTAAAAACAATTTATGAAGTAATTTTTATGGGTAAAATACTCCTAAAAAGGTTCTTCCTATAACTCCAATTTTTCAGAAGCTAAAGGGTTAAATAAGGCCTCAACAATAAAGGTCTCATTTTTCTGAATTCATGGACACCAAATTTGTATTTTTCTGATTTGTGGAACAAAAATTATTGAATTTCTAAGTTAAACATATATTCTGTCTATTTTCTAAATTAATCAGACGCCAAGGCTGACGTGGCGTGATTCTATTGGCCCGTACCGATTCGGTCGGATCGATCAATGTGGGCCGTTGGATTTAAGTGGCAACGGGCGAACCAGATCAACCGATACCACTTCGATTAATGATCTAATCCTAGCCGATGGTTACAGATCCAACGGATCCTAGGTTGGCCAGGAACTGCCGGCGCTGGTTCTCTGCGCGCGGCGGCGGCGCGTCGGACGGGTGGTGTTCCGACGATTCTAAAGGGGTAGGGGGACCATGGACTGATACCAGAGGTTGCATCGATCGAGGTGGTCTCGGTGATGGTCGCGGCTGCGGGAGGGGCGCTCTGCTTCATCCAAAAGTCCTCGCCGGAGTTCCTGCCGACGTTGGAGTTCACGTCTTCGAGACGGTGGCATCGTTCTCGGGCTTGAGCAGACAAAAAAAGGGGTCAACAAAGTGCGCCTGGTCCAGTACCAGCTAGTGGTGTCCAAAAAGGGGCAGTGGGAACCTAAGTCTCATCGGAATCATCGATGAACGGTGGCGGCAAAGGGAGCCGCCGGTGGTGACCGTGGCGACGACCTGAGGCAGGTAGAAATCGAAAAAAAGATTAAATGGTGCGCTAGAGTATGGTGATGATAATAGGGCATAAAGGAGGGCGCGAGGCGGTCGGTGCTCACCGGAATCGTCGCCGGCGTCGTCGGTGGCTTCGGCGGTTCGAGTACAAAAACAGAGAGCATGGGGGCTCTTTGGGGGTGGTGTCTGTGGGGAAAACAAAGAGGAGGGAGAGGGGATTAAGAAGTGGGGGCTGTAGTGGAGAATTACTTCCTGCAACGCTCGAATTTACTCGAGTTTAATCGAATTAGAAACAGTAGGGGGGATGGGAACGACCTGCTGTCGTTTGGTTGGAGACAGTGAGGTGGAGGGTGACGTCAAAGTGGGGCCAGGGCGTCAGTGAGTGGGGGTGTGAAGGGGGCGGTGAGAAACAGAAGGGGAGAGGGGTGGCTGGGTGGGCTGTTTTTGGGCTGGGGTTGGGCCGAGCAGGCCAATTGCTGCTGCTGCTATTTTTCTCCTTTTTGCTTTTTCTTTTAGTTTTTCTTTTCCAAGGTTTTGAATTAGCAAAAGGGTTCCAAATTGACTCAAACTTTCACCAAATTTTGGGGGGACAATCTAAATGCAATGCAACACATGCCATGATGATATGAGTGCAATGATGATAGTTTTTAGATGGAAATTTTGGGATGTTACAATCCCGCCTGGCTTGATTCCAAGCTTGGGGAGATCTTTAAGACCTTGTAATCTATCCTATCAGTTTTTATTACTATTTTTGCATTAGTTCAAACTAGAAATAAAGTTTGCATCATTAGAATTCCCTTCAGAATGGCCGATCCCTTTTATGAAATTCCGAGTTTATTATCATATATGGAGCGATATTGAGTTTGTGTTTACTTTATTGATATATGAATGGCTTGAGTATAATTTTACTTGCACTTGATGATAGCAATAGGAGTCTTCCACACCATTGGTATGAATGGAACACCTAAAGATAATTTGGTCAATATGCTGTAAGTCTACGGTTTGACTTACAAAGAAAAATTATCTATACAGTTAAGTTGAAAAAGAAACCTTGAACAAAGGAAAATCAAAGTGCTATCAAAATAGAGTGAGAACAAGTCAAGGTAGAATCTTCAAGTCATAAGAATGCTTCATATACAATTGGAATTTGATAATTGAGACTGTTAAACTTTGAATTCCTATATGAAGTGGAATGTATGGCTAGCTCCTTTGCACAACACTTAAACAAAAGTGTGAGCATATATACAAAAGAAAAGAAAAGGAAGAAGAAAAAGGGCGAGTGTGCAAAGAGCAAGTAGGCATATACCACTGCACTGTAGTATGACAAAGAGACACTTTTTGAGATTTTGAATCCCAAGTGAATACGTTGATTCTATAACAATTGGGACTACCTCGCTAACTCATTCAGTTGAACCGGATACTTTTACATTATGTTGAGATTCATCTTTTATGAACTGTTGATCACTAAGGTGTGGAAGCCTATTAATACTATTCAGCTGGTTCGAGTAAGGTACTATACATGAACTTATTCCTATGTATCTTATATTATAAACACATGGTGCAACCTCCTCATTTATTTTATCGACTCAGCTTCATGAATATGAGGATCACATCCATTAAGCTAAAACTTGCTCGGGACGAGCAAGAGTCTAAGCTTGGGGAAGTTGATGAGTGCTTTGCATCAAGTTTTACATTATTATTTTGCATTGTAGATGTAGGATCTTGGTATTTTACGGCGCTTGCGTGCACATTCTGTTTTCACCAGGATCGGGACAGATGATGGATCCAATGGATACAATTCTTGGAGCAGTTGTACTAAGGAGAAAAGGAGTTGAAAACAATGTAAATCACTTATTTGGGAAATATTAATAATACTAGAAGAAAACCAGAAGCGAACAAAGGAGGCAGAGGGTTCACCGACCAATTATACGACCAGAGCAAATTTTTCGGCCGTATAGCTCCGGCCGTATAGTTGGCGCCACCTCTGCCTCCTCAAATAGTTTCACCCCATGCAACTGGTTCGGAGAGACGACATATAGAACACCTAGATATCGCAGAAACCTCACCTCCAGAAGGCATATGGAGGGGGAACTCATCCACCAGGGATCCATCTTCGCCCTGCACAGATCCAGGAGGCTAAGGCATCGATCCTCATCATCCACCTCTGTATCACCACCATCTCCATCCATCCCATCTACATCTTGTCTAGATCTTGTTGTAATTTCCGTACTCATTGTGGATTTATACAAGTACTATTCATCTATGATAGATTCTGTGTTTATTGCCATGATGTTGATTGCCTCCATGTCTGAGTAGATTACTAGTTCTTGGGGAGATGGAGAAACCCTAGTATGATACTGAAATAAGATAAAGTCTATTATGATATTCATCGCTATGACCGTGTGTTAGATTTTCTACATCTTGATGTTGAGAGAAGTCGACCTCTCAATATTTGCCTCTCAAGGGGACTTGATGGAGGGAACTACTTATTGGTAGACGGAGGTGTGCTAGAAATTACAGTGACTATAAAGCTGTTGGCACCCCTTTCGTATCAACTTGGGAAACCGAGGAAACTCATGGAACACTATCCATGACATGGGATACGTCCTACGGGATTATGTCCCTTAATAGCGCAGTAACTCGATTGATGTCGATTGCTGACTGCTGTGGTTATGAGGATGATGTGAGCAACGATTGCTGCCTATTCGTCCAAATACGGAGTTCCTCCCACATATACATAGTTGAGAATGTTCATGATGATAATCTTTATCTTAGCTCCTTATAATGCTAGTGGTGTATCCGTTACTCCCTGAGAATGTTTTCCCCTATTGTAGTTCCAATCTCTTTTACATACGCGATACTTACTTTCTGTATTCAGTTGTTTTACTTTACTTTATTATTGCTCTTATACCTAAAACCCAAAAATACCCTTTTACACAATACTCACATTTTATATTGTCACTTAGAACTTTATCTAGCATTTCTATCTTAATATTTATTTCAAGAGTTATTAGACTTCAGACTCCTGCTCCCTATGAGATCGATATCTTTATTTTGAAACTAGCTACAAATGATCTGTGCACTTGTAGTTATTAGCCAGGACCCTACGCACCATGTGGATTGCCCTCTCCTGCCTAGAGGTCTATGACACAACGTTCCACGGCATCGTCCTAGGGAAAGGCGTATACCCTTAGGAAAAAATCAACCTGGACATCATCTTCGGCACACCAAAAAACTTCCGACGAGAGCGCCTCGAATTCGAGTGGTCGACTGGCCCTCGCAATATCACACTATCCTCGGACGTGTCGTGTTCCCGAGGTTCATGGCGGTCCCGCATTACGCCTACCTGCAGATGAAGATGCTAGGACCCAACGACATTATTACCGTCAGCGGAAGCTTCACCAAGTCAGATAGCTGGGACAAGGATTTTAACATAATGTTCCAATCCTTCGGCATGCAAGAAGAACTAGCAAGACTCAAGGATTCCACAGACAACGGTCTTCCTCCTGTGTGGAAGCCGAACGCACCCGACTAGTCCTTCGACTCGTCGGTGAACCCCAACGCAGTCCAGGTCCACTCGACGGACCTGACCAAGATGGCCCATATCGCTAACAACTTGAGTTCCGCATAGGAATTCACCCTCGTCGAATTGCTCCATGAGCACTGGAAGATCTTCGCCTGGTGTCCAGCAGACATGCCAGGAGTTCCTAGAGAATTCGCCGAGAATGCACTCAACGTCAATCCTGATGCCAAGTTAGTCAAGTAGTCAATGCATCGACGTCAGAACCAAGGGAAAATGCGGTCGACATGGAAATCAACAAACTCCTCGACACCAACTTTATACGCGAAATAAAGGAGAGCACTTGTGTAGCAAACCTCGTGCTTGTTCCTAAAAAGGAAACGGATATCCTGCGGATGTGCGTGGACTTCACCTATCTCAACAAGCATTGCCCGAATGACCACTTCCCACTCCCGCGAATCGATCAAATAATCGACTCCACCGCGGGATGCGACCGCATATGCTTCCTCGATGCCTACTTAGGCTACCATCAGATTCGAATAAAGAAGGAGGACCAGGTGTTGGGGTTCGCAGCATAGAAAACAAAAAATTTCCTACGATGGGAACTATACGCCAAGATCTATCTACTAGATACAAGCAACAGGTGGATATACATCCATAAAGAACTTACCCTCGAAGAAAACAAAGCTTTATTAACGAGTTGGAACTCGTGGATGATGTAGTTGAACGCTTGCCGATCTCAAGATCGTGTGGAAGTCCTAGCACCGCAAATTAGCAGCGAATCCGTCCTCGCACACACGTTCAGGCCACCGAACAACCTCCACCTCCTTGCTCTAGCGAATCAGCGGAAACAACAACTCCTTCCAGACGAAATGCCACCGGGAACATGTATCCCACTAATCCGAGACCATGGGGGAGTATATCTAGAGGGGAGAGGGATCCTTCACGAGGAGGTGTGTTTTGTGAGGGAGGAGAGGGGGTCCTTTTATAGGAGAGGGGGGCTTCTCCCCTCCCCATGGCTGGCGCCCAAGGGGGAGGGTGCCCCCACCTCTTCCTCATTCATGTGGTGGAAGCTCCACTCACATAAACATGCCTCCACTCACACATCCGCTCACATGAATTAAATTTCCACCAAGTTTAATGCAACTCTCATTTAATAAAACTCTTTTATTTTTTTATTCAAAATTTTGTTAATTAGTTTAATTAACAAACATTCACATAAAACCCCCCTGCAATATTTCAATATCACATGGAGAACCAATTTAGCAATTTCACCCGAAACAATTTCGGTGTCCATTGATACGTCTAAAACGTCTCTACTTTCCTGAACACTTTTGGTATTGTTTCTCCTCTAAACTTGTGTGAATTGGATACAACTAACACGGACTGACGCTGTTTTCAGCAGAATTGCCTTGGTGTCTAGTTTTTGTGCAGAAAATCCAGTATTAGGAAAAATCCCGGAAAATATGCCAAAAATCCTATTTCACCAGAAGACTCACGGAGCCAGAATACGAGATGGAGTGGGGCTGGGGCCTGGACACACCACCTGGCCACGCGGACCAGGCTTGGCCGCGCCAGGGGGTGGTATGGCCACCCTAGACACCCCCTCGGTCTCCCTCTTTGCCTATAAGTTGCCTTCTGACATAAAAACTCAGGGGGGTTCGACGTTTTTCAAGAAAGAGTTCCTCTCCGCCGCCACCACCAGATTCCGCGAAACAGCACCAGAAACTCCGTTCTGGCACCCTGACAGGACGGGGAATTGGAGGAGATCATCGCCACCATCGCTTCTCCATCGACCATCCATGTTTCCCCCATCTATGAGTGAGTAATCCCCCGCTGTAGGCTATGGGGATGGTAGGGATTGGGTGAGATCGTTCATGTAATGGCATCAGATTGTTAGGGCATGGTGCCTAGTATCTTTAATTAGTGCTATTTGACTTTGTTGCAACTTGTTATGCTTAATGCTTGTCAATAGGGCCCAAGTGCCATGATTTCAGATCTAAACATGTTATTGATTCATTATGATAGTATTGTTTTTGGTCTTACCTACAAGTTGTGTACACACATTGTTGTCCGGAACCAATGGCCCCGAAGTGACAGCAATCGAGATAACCGGAGGGAATGGCTTTGATGTGAGGACCACATGTGTTCACGGAGTGTTAATGCTTTGCTCCGGTGCTCTATTAAAAGGAGCACCTTAATTGCCAGTAGTTCCCTTGAGGCCCCACTGAAACGAGCTGGCAGGACAAAAGTTGTTGTGCAAGTTCTCATTGCGAGCACGTATGACTATATATGGAACACATGCCTATGATTGTTTAGTACTTGGATGCTTTATCTTATTTATCTGCAATTGCCCTATGTCTGTTTGCCATGTGAATTGTCTTGTCCATGCAACACCCGTCCATCCATCCCTATACCTACCGCGCTCGAATCCTACTGTTTACTGCTACTATTAATACTGTCTTACTTTTTCTATTACTAGTACTCTGCTGTTACTTTACTATCACTACCATAAAACTGTTGCTACTAATAAACTGCTGTGAGCAAGATTGTTTCCAGGTGCAGCTGAATTGACAACTCAGTTGTTAAGGCTTATAAATATTCTTTGGCTCCCCTTGTGTCGAATCAATAATTTGGGTTTCACTTCCCTCGAAAATACAGCGATACACCCCCTATACTTGTGGGTCATCAAGACTATTTTCTGGCGCCGTTGCTGGGGAGCATAGCTTTATTTATCAAGTTCACTTGGAATCACTATTGTTCGCAGCCATCCATCCATCATGGGTAAGTCTCGTGATGGCAAGGTTCCTATTTTACCATCCACTACAAGAAGAGGTATGGTTATGAACACCGTTATTGCTCTTGATTCACCATCTGTTATGAGTAAGCTCGTTACTCCACCACATACACATGCTACACACACTGCTACTACCGCTGAATCTGAAACTTCTGATACTTATGATGATGCTTATACTATGCTTGATAAGAGTGGTTCATTAGGTCCTTTCCTAGATGCTACGATTGCTAGAACTATAGCTAGAAATACTGAAACTCATAATGAAGACACTACCACACCTGTTAGTTCACCTGAGTCTACCGAAAGCTATGATATTGAAGACGGTTATATAGAGATGACCGATGAATTTATTGAAGAATGTCAAAACACCCATGATAGGAGTGCTGCTAAGAGTCTCCTTGAGAGGCGTACTATAAAACCCAAATTGTCTCCTAATGCTAAGTTTGCTGTGTCTCCCATAAACATTAAAGATAAGGATTATGATTTCTCTCTTGATCTATCTTATATAGCTATTGTTGAGAAAGAACCTTTTTGTGGGACTAAAAATGAAAGTGCGGTAGCACATATGAATGAGCTTTCTACCACGAGTGGCCTGTTTTCTGATGATATTAAGATGTGTACCTACTTTGTTGCTAAGATTTTCCCCTTTTCACAGAAAGTAGAAGCTAAAACTTGGTTTAGTAATTTACCTCCTGGATCTATTGATAGCCCTGATTGCTTGATTTTAGTACTTTCCTACAGAAATATTTTCCTCCTAGTGCTAGACATGCTATTTTGCAGGAACTTTTTGATTTTAAACAGGGAGAAAAAGAGATATTGCCTGAATCATGGGCAAGGTTTTGTGCTTTGATTCATGCACAGGCTGGATATCCATTACATAAGAATGAGCTTCTTGATATATTTTATAATAGACTAACTGAAGAATCTAGGACACACCTGGATAATAGTGTTGATTGTGTTTTTAGGAACAGGACTCCCAAAAAAGCTAAGGAATTAATGGCTAAAATAAGCAAGAACTATGAAGATTGGACTCCTCCCGAACCAGTTATACCTGAACCAACTATTCCTGTGTCTATTCCAACATCAAAGAAGAGGTGAGTTATTGAACTAAATGATGAAGTGATGAAGGAAGCTAAGAAATGTCTTAAGGAGAAGGGTTATTAAAGCTGCAGATGTTAAAAATTTACCTCCTATAGAAGAATTATGTAAGCCTATCCCCCACTCATCTACTATTGAGGTACACTCTCTCCAACACTTTGATGAAGGTGATATTCCTTACTCTAAACCTCCCGATCAATGCTTAGAGGAATTCGATATTTTTATTGTTAAGCAAGATAATTTTAATAAAAGGGTGCAAAATCATCTAATGGAAAACACTAGAGCTATTGTTGAGTTGAAGGATATTGTGGAAAGAACCTCTAATGAGGTTAAAATGCTTGTTAAACATTTTCAAATGATTCAAACTCAAATATATCAACTTATTAAAGTGCAAATCGACTTACTAGTTAATGCTGCTAAAGAAAAAACATGCTTATGAAATTAGAACTAGAAGTGGTGCTGCTACCCAGGATCCTCTATATCCTGAAGGACATCCAAAAAGAATTGAGCAGGATTCTCAACAAGTTGAAAATAGTGGTACTACTCATAAGAAAAGGAAAAAAGAAACATAAAACTATTGTAGAACCCTCTGAACCTGCTATAGATCCTAATAGTATATCTGTTTCTGACGCTGAAACTAAAAGTGGTAATGAGGAAAATGATGCTCCTGATAAAGAAAAAGTTGAAGAAGAACCTGAAAAGCACACTAAGAATACTAAATACACTAAAGAAGATTTTGTTGCTAAGAAACATGGTAGTGAAAGAGAGCCTTGGGTCCAAAAACCTATGCCTTTCCCTGATAAGAAACACAAGTCAAAGGAAGATGAACACTACAACAAGTTTTGTGAGTGGATGAAACCTTTATTCTTGTAAATTCCTTTGGCTGATGCTGTTAAATTGCCTCCTTATTCAAAGTATATGAAGGATATTGTCTCTAATAAAAGGAAGATCCCTAATGAAGAAATTTCTACTTTGCTTGCTAATTATTCCTTTAATGGTAAGGTTCCAAAGAAACTTGGAGACCCCGAGATTGCAACTATTCCTTGCTCTATTAAGAATAGTTATGTTAGAACTGCTTTGTGTGATTTGGGAGCAGGAGTTAGTGTTATGCCTTTTTCTCTCTATAAGAGACTTCAACTAGAAAAACTAATACCAACCGATATATCTTTGCAAATGGATGATAAATCTACTACTCTCCCTGTTGGTATATGTGAGGATGTACCCATTCAAGTGGCTCATAATTGCTTGATATTAACTAATTTTGTTGTGCTTGAAATGCTTGAAGATGATAATATGTCTATTATTCTTGGGGGACCTTTTCTAAATATTGTAGGAGCTGTTATTAAGGAAAGGTAACTTTTAATGTTAATGACAAGGAGCATAATGTCTATTTCCCCAAGAAGATTGATAGGACTTATGGTTTAAATTCAATTGAACATGTTGAGGGCATTCAAGTTGGAGAAATATATTGTCCCATACCAAGAGAAAAATTTGAAACTATTATGATTGGGACCATTGCTATCAAAGTTGAGGTAAAATAATCATTAGTGGAATACAAAGTTTTGTTTCATATAAAATTGTTTTGGTAACAAGACCTGATCAACCTTGTTAACAAAAGGATTTCATTGAACAAAACAATGTTTTCACCATGATTATCTCTGCTTACTTCTTTTCTATCTATTTTAGTTTTTGCTTTCGTTTAGTTTACTTTTCTGTTGTTAGTTGCTTGCATTTTAGAGTGTCTTAGAACTTCTGTAGCTTTTGTTTTGTTTAGCATTGCATCATTTCAAAATCACTTTTCTGCAGAAAAAACATTCATCTATACCTGAAAATTGCTCAAAAATACAGTGTCTCGAAAAATTCCAGAAAATTCATATTAAATTTTTACGTGAAAAAAGAGGCAGAGAAGTGCCTGGAGTGACCCAGGGGGGCCCACTAGGCAGGCACACCACCTGGTGGCACGGCCTTCCCAGGGGCGCGCCTGGACATAGTGTGGGCCACCCCTGGCCCTCCACTCACTCTCTCACTTGCCTTGGTCTTCTATCTCCTGAGAAAACACCAGCTCTTTGCTCGAAATCGCGTTTTTGCTGTTCTTGCCCATGATTTTTTCGATCTCCTTGCTCAGCCCATCTTTGCTGCTGAAATTTGGAGCATTTGTTCTCCGGTATGTGACTCCTCCGCTTGTCCAAGTAGATTTGTGTTTAGTGGTTTATATCTTGAGTATTTTGCTGCTGTAGGTGATAGGTTTTGAGTGCTTGTAAGCTTGTTCATTGCTTAGAGATATAGTTTTGATGCATGTTTAGGCCTCTTACAAGTTCCGATGAGTAGTGCCCTTCATTATGTATTCACTTTGCAACTAGTTGTTTAATAGATGTTTAAATTTCAGAATATCAAAGATGAACAACCATACCTTTGGAGAAATATTTGAGAGGGATACACCTAGGAGGTCAAGGCCCTCAAGATCAGCCTCTCAGTTTAGGCAATCGTACAACGAAGATCTCATTGCACCTCACATTGGTAATGAAGGAGATGATGGGGAAGCTCACCCATCTACTTTTCCTTGTTTTACTTTCTTACAAGCTACAGGGATTCTTGATGATTTCTTGCTACTGATTCAGAGGGTTGGTTTGACCTCATACATGCAAGATGAGAGTGAGCAATACGCTATGCTCACCAAAACTTTTGTTGAGAGTTTCGTTTTTACTAACACCCCCTATCAGTCAACTGTCTCTTTCAGAATTTATAATCTGCCCTTTACCATGCCATTGGAAAGATTTTGCAGTATTATAGGTGTAGGCATGACATGGACTGTGAAGAAGATTCAAGGGCGACCCATGATGACCCACAAGTATAGGGCGTGTATCGCAGTATTTTCGATAAGTAAGAGTGTCGAACCCAACGAGAAGCAGAAGGTGATGGCTAGTGGTATGGATCAGGAATTCTCTGCAAATACTTAGCAAATGGATTTTTAGGGGTTTTTGATATAGCAAGTAAACAAAGTACGAGTAAATAAAAGACAGCAGGAATAAATGCAGCAAGTGGCCCAATCCTTTATGCAGCAAAGTACAAGCCGGATGTATTACTTAAGATGACCAAACGTTCTCGAGGACACATGGGAAGACTGTCAAGTGCTTTCGCTTCATATAGTTGATTAATCTTCTCTAGCTTGCTAAGTGTTGTGTGGGTGAACCTGTGCTAATGTACCGACCTTCCTAGGACTAATACATAATTGTGATTATACCCCTTGCAAACATCCGTAAGTACAAGAAAGTAATTAAGGTAGAAACCTTACCACAGCTTTAAACTCTAAGACCCTTACGTCCCTTGTGCAATGGTTTCCTAACGGGGGTTCAGGTTTCTGTCACTCCGTCAACCCCTACGATTAGTAGCCAAATATACAATGCATTCCCCTAGGCCCATATAGGTGAAGTGTCATGTAGTCGACGTTCACATGACACCACTAGAAGAAGTACACCACAACTTAAATATCAATCTATTGAATCTTTCTCAACACAACTCCACTGCTAACAACATGACTTCTCCCATGTCCTCAAGAACAAAACAAACTACTCACAAGACATCAAATGGATCATGATCAGACATGGAATAATGATGTATAACAATCTGAACATAAACAATAATTCAATGGTTCACTCAATAGCATCAACTACAAAGAGTAATCCACAACGGGAAAGTTTCCCCTATGAACTAATGCAAGATTCAACGCAATTATGACAGCAATATGGAGATGGTGATGAGGGTGCTGATGGTGGTGGTGATGATGATGATGATCCCGATGAAGTCCAGCTTGATGGTGGTGTTGATGGCGATGATCTCCCCTCTTGGGAAAGGAATTCCCCTGGCTGAAATCTGTCTGCCGGAGAGATCTTTCTCTCTCGGTGTTTTCCGCCCTGCAAAGGCGGCGGAATCTTTCTGTGGTCGCTCCCTGAGTCTTAGGGTTTCGGGAGGATGATATACGCTAGAGGGGAGAGCCAGAGGTGGTCCAGGGTGGCCACACCACCTGCTAGCGCGGCCTAGGGCTGCCCGCGCCAAGGGGTGGTGTGGACCCCCTGTGGCCCATCTCCACTCCCTCTTCTGGCATCCTTCGTCTTCTGGAAAAATAGGATTTTGCGTATATTTTCCTGGATTTTCTGATCTTCATGAATTTTGCCTCCAAACAGCACCTTTTCCATCAGAATCCTGACTGCAGCGGTCCATGCTCCAAAAGTCATCAACCATCCAAAAACAGATGAAATAACATAAGTATCACCTCTCAATACGAAATATATCAATGAATAATAGTGAATTAAGACATAGAATAGTGATGCAAAATGGACGTATCAACTCCCCCAAGCTTAGACTTCACTTGTCCCCAAGCGAAACTGAGCTCAATAAACATGGCCTTAGGTTTATGGAGTGAAGAGTCGATAAAAGAATACGGACAAGAAGTATCACATTTATCAAATACATAGATCATAATAGAAGACAACTCACTATTATATAACTCAACTTGCAATGAGTAAAGGAAACACAATAAAGATACATAAAGTGAATGATAATTGGTAATGGCAGACTTAGCTCTTGGTCGAAGAATAGTTGATAATTTGCTGGAGTTCACAAATAGCTGGTTTTCAATGATAGCTTTCAAAGAAGTAAACATCAAGATAAGAGCAATGTGCAAAACAAGGAACATAAGAATCATGATTGAATAAATCATCATATGAATGAATGAAACACAACAACTCAAAATACTTGCTGAGATAGAAGGGAATAGGTTTACTGACTCAACTACAAAGTAAAAGAAAGGCCCTTCAGAGAGGGAAGCAGGGATTGCAAGTCTCATAAAGAGCTCCCAAAAATTATGATACTTACTAGCTTTCAGCTCTCATTGCCCCTATCATAGGCATCTTTTGGTGGTTAATGTTAAAGTGACACAACTAAGAGGATATGCTTGACAAGTTATAAGTTAAAGTCCCACGCCCCTTACTTATGAGTACCGAACCTCATGATACTCAACTTCAGTCACAAGTAAGCACTTGTCATTGTAAATACATGTGTATCATTGAGAACCGCCAACGGGGTACCCCTTGCACATGACACAGGAGCTATCCCATAATCAAAATGACAAGGCAAGCAGACAGTGAGCATCTTAGCAATCTTTTTATTTGCTATTTGCATAGGTTTTGATTGAGGATGCTTCATAGAATGCTCACTATAGTTATGCTGCAAGTTTCCACCATGATTAGGCATGGCTTAGGCTAGCGGCCCAGGCGTTTCTCTAACACACATATAAACTCCATGATCTTACAAGTTCCACTTTTATTTCACACCGTCGGGATCCATAAGCAAAAGAACATGATATCAACTAGGTACAAGTACCATGAAGTGTTGAAAGCGGTCCCCATGATACATGGTTCTGCTAACTTCAACTCATAAAGCGCACGGATATACGCAACAAAGAAGGACCCAATGGTTCAAGTTTATTAAATGCAAGAAAGTAAAGTGTGCAATCAAGTTCGTGAGAGCTTTAATCACTAATTTTCACATAACAAGTTTAATTTGGGAGCTAGATAAAACAAGAATTTACTTGGAATAGCAACAACGCTACTAGGTAGGTATGGTGGACACAAATGGCAAAGGTTTTGGTTTAAAGGAGTGGATGCACGAGAAGAATTCCCTCTCAGTACAGGTTTTTGGCTAGCAAGGCTGGGTAGCAAGTATAAGAGTTGAAGTAAACAAACAAACATACAAGCGATAAAGACAAACATGCAATCTTCCTTGGAAGCACAAAAGATCATAACTAGAGAATACTAAACTTATGAGCAAATCAAGAAAGAAAGATGATGATTTTTTTTCTTTAAAGGTACTTTTATATTTTCTTTCAACTCTCAAAAACAGTGTTGCTACTGATCGAGCCAGGTTTGCCAAAACCAACTAAGTTAACTCAATGATCCCAAAGTGATACCAATACTAACAACAAGATCAATCATATAACCACGAATTGAAAACTAATATAAGCTATGCAAAAGGGTAAATGATAGAACTTCTCATTAATAATCCATAACGGCAACTCACACCAAGGGATACATATCTAACGAGAGAGGGGACACTTCCATAATGCAAACCATCCTACATAATAACTCCTCTATTCATGATATGACTCTACTAATAAGATAAAAAGATAGAAGATAGTGATGTGATACCGTGGCACTCCCCCAAGCTTGGAATAAACCAAGGGGATGCCAAACCTGATGACGAATTACTCCTTCGGTGGTGGTGGTATCCTCTCGATGAGCCTCTTGACCAATTTCCCCAAGTTCTCAATCTCGAAGCGAGATTACGAATCAGCTGTGAGTTTTGCTCAATGTAGCTCATGATCATGTCGTGTTGTGAATTCCAGCTCTTACTATTCTTTCTCCACTCTTCCTCCTTGAAGTCTTTTTTTCCTGCATGGCTAGAACGAGGCAAATCCCAATTGGAGGGTAATTTCTCCTTGGGCATATTCTGGTATTGATGCTCGTGGATAAGGGTATGGAAGGGATTCTTGGTGCGTGGAGGAAGTGACCAAGGATCTAAACGGTGATGAGGAGGTTTCCCTCCAATTGACATAGTCCTGGTAGGGTTTGCCACCACTCCAATGCTTCCAATGGTAGTGTTGGTGTGCTTTGCCTCCTCTTCATCTTCACTCTTGATCCCCTTCTCCTGCCCGGGGTCTTGGAGGTATTCCTCCATAGGCTTCTTCCCTTTATCCTTGGCAGACACCATTGTGCTTCTAAACTTTCAAAGAGTATGTCCTGGAAGAAACAGATTGAAACAAAAACACGACGAGAACACGATATATGAACCTCGGGAGATCCGGGGGGTTATAACGAAGTTTCATAACAAGGGGAAGGTACTGGGTGAAAACGAGTCGGAGGTGGAGTCTGAGGTGGCCTCACCACCTGGTGGCGCGACCAGCGGTGGGCCTGCGCCACAGGGTGGTGTGGGCCACCCTGGCTCCGTTTCCGTCCTTTTTTCGCTTCGTAGCTTTCCTTATTGACTAAAAACTGCAACAACATGGTTGGATTGTGTTTTCGTGGAGCTTTTCTTACCAGAACTGTTACCTAGCTGGAAACGGACTCTGCAGGTCTCTGAATTTGGTATCTAGTAGATTCTTCCGGAGTCACCACTTGAATATCATCAATATCTTCATCTTCATACACTTATTACTTGAGTCATAAAACCCTTCTCTTCCTTATTACACCATTGTCTCCACTTCCAGGAAATTTCTTTCACACAAAACTTCACACAGTTCTCATTAGCAACATTAGTATAAGTGAAGTGATAAAAACTTTTGAGTCCAACTTCAACTGAAAACCATCAAAACAAAATCTACTGTAGGAACTCCTTCCGAAAACCCAAAAAGAGTTAAAAAAGGAAATCGAATAAAGAAGCAAATGCAAGAGTGGCAAAATCTGTCAAAATAGACCAGCAGGTAAAGATCAATTATTTCGAAAATCTTCTGTTGCTCAAATCAAAAAGTGCAAAACTAACGAAAGTTAAATAACAACCTGGGGCAGAAGCACAAACAATTATAGATCAATCCGACATACAGAGATCTTTCACGAATTTTTACGGTGAAGCACAAAATTCTGTTTCGGGACAGCAACTTTCCCAAATCTTACTTCTTTCTCATTAGAGGTTGATCTTGACACAAAAACCGAACAAAACGGATAAGGAGCGGTTATTACTGAAATAATAACTTCCAAGACTCAAAGAAACAAAAACAAACTGAAAGCAAAAACAAATTGGGTTATCTCCCATAAAGCTCTTTCTTTATAGCCATTAAGATGGGCATGATAATTTTGAAGATGCTAACATAGGAATATGAATTGAAGTGAAAAAAAGCATTAAGAAGCAAATGTACACACATTTAAGTCTAACCCACTTCCTATGCAAGGTAATTTTGTAAACAAACAAGTTGTTGAAACCAGAGGCTACAAGCATAGGAAGGCAAAAGAAGTGCAACATAAAAACTTTCAGCATAAAACAAGGAAACTTGATATTATTGACATGCATAAGAACACTTTTCCCTCTGTCATAGTAACTTTCAGTATCATGCATAAACTGAAAAATATAACTATCACAAGGACCATCGTAACAATGATCACTTATTCTAACAGAAAACACAGGAATACTAGCCCTCATAACACTACTTTGTGAAACAATATTAGAGGTATCCTTACAAAGGATAGGGTGTCCCTCTTCTACATACTTAGTAACAAAGTCTTTCACATTTGCTATTATTGGTTCATCAACCATTTGTTTATCAGGTTCAACAACTTTACTTGTACTTTCATTAACCATACTAGCTATCATAGAATGTTCCTTAATCTTAACTGGGAAAGGTATTTTCTCAATATAAGGTTCAAGTAAGACATGATTAGCAGTATAAACTTCAGTATTTTTGCAGGAACACTCTTAGCAATATCTTTATAAGCTTCATGATACTTATTCCACTTCTTTTTAGGCACTTCAATGTAGGAAGCAAAAGCCTTAAAATAAGAAGCAATAGCTTGAGAGTCTAGACCATAAGCATTTTTAATATTTTGAAAGTCATCAGTTTCCATAAAAGATTCAATGCATTCATAATCATAATTTATACCTGACTTTCTACCTTTGTCATTCTCCCAAGCTTCAGCATTGTCTTGAATACGGTCCAGAAGATCCCATTTAGCTTCTTCTTCCATACGAGTGAATGATCTAGCACAAGAGGCATCCAATAAATCCTTGTCATGTAGAGGGAGCCTTGCATAAAAGTTATTGATAATAATACTGTTGAGGAGCTTATGAATGGGACATTTGAGCATTAGTAACTTCAATCTCCCCCAGGCTTGAGTTGTACTCTCTCCATCAAGAGGCCAAAAGTTGTATATTTGATTCCGATCTTTATGAATCTCACTAGGTGGATAAAACTTTGAATAAAAGAGAGGCACTATTTCCTCCCATTCCAGAGCTTGACCATTCTTCAGCAACTTATACCATTCCTCAGCTCTTCCTTTCAGTGATAGTGAGAATAACTTCTTCTTAACTTGATCTGTAGTAATACCTACACACTTAAAAAACACGCATAATTCGTGTATAAAGAGTAAATGATCACCGGGATGGACAGTTCCATCCCCAACATAGTAGTTATCCATAACACGATCAATAATTCTTGTAGGTATTTTGAAAAAATAATTCTCAGCAGGTGGTGGCTTATCTACTACCTTAGCAGTGGTAGTAGCATTACCAAATAAGAAACTCAGCGAATTATCCATAACGAAAATAAAGCAACTAACCGAAGTAAACAATACTCACAGTAGAAGTTTCCTGTACCAGTTCCACTCTCCAATAGCGCTTCACTCTCCGGCAACGACGCCAGAAAATAGTCTTGATGACCCACAAGTATAGGGGGTGTATCGCAGTATTTTTGATAAGTAAGAGTGTCGAACCCAACGAGGAGCAGAAGATGCTGGCTAGTGGTATGGATCAGGAATTCTCTGCAAATACTTAGCAAATGGATTTTTAGGGGTTTTTGATATAGCAAGTAAACAAAGTACGAGTAAATAAATGACTGTAAGAATAAATGCAGCAAATGGCCTAATCCTTTATGTAGCAAAGGACAAGCCGGATGTATTACTTAAGATGACCAAACGTTCTCAAGAACACATGGGAAGACTGTCAAGTGCTTTCGCTTCATATAGTTGATTAATCTTCTCTAGCTTGCTAAGTGTTTTGTGGGTGAACCTGTGCTAATGTACCGACCTTCCTAGGACTAATACATACTTGTGATTATACCCCTTGCAAACATCTGTAAGTACAAGAAAGTAATTAAGGTAGAAACCTAACCACAACTTTAAACTCTAAGACCCTTACGTCCCTTGTGCAATGGTTTCCTAACGGGGGTTCAGGTTTCTGTGACTCCGGCAACCCCAACGATTAGTAGCCAAATTCACAATGCATTTCCGTAGGACCATATAGGTGAAGTGTCATGTAGTCGACATTCACATGACACCACTAGAAGAAGTACACCACAACTTAAATAACAATCTATTGAATCTTTCTCAACACAACTCCACTATTAACAACATGACTTCTCCCATGTTCTCAAGAACAAAACGAACTACTCACAAGACATCATATGGATCTATCACATCCCAAAATTTTCCAAGTTTTAAAATGTGAAAAATCAAATAAACAAAATAAATAAAAGATGAAATTTTGGGGGAAAAGAAACTTTTTGATTCCTCTAATGGAAATATCAAAACCTTACTTGAACAAAAATAATTTTGAATGAGAAATTGACAAATAAGTTTTAAAAAATTCAAATGTATGTCATGTATCTTGTCAACCCCTGAAGAAAAAGGATAGACCCGAAACCTAAACACTAATAAGAGAAATTACCATCAAGTTCAATACTATGTTCCAGAAAGACCATGACAACAATGAATCCAAGGATAAATTTGTGGGAAGACCACGAGCCAAAAAAAATCTATGGAGACATAGGACACTTATACAGAGCTTACGGACCAATTCCCTAATTGTGAGAATGCTCCATATCTCAAGTTACGTGTTTCCAATGTGAAGTCACTAATCATGTCCCTATCTAATGCCACATCTATCTTAGAGTTCAAAAGATAAAACGTGTCAAGGATGGAAATTTTCAATCTTCCAATGATAGCCAAAGACTAAAGTCAAAGTAAATTCTCAAAAGACAACCTAGTCAAATTCCTTTTAAGGGTGGTCGTACCCTAGTTATCCTGAAACCCAGCCTAATATTTCCAGACTTCTCGAATCTCGGGACGAGATTCCTTTTAAGGGTGGTAGCCTGTAACATCCCAAAATTTTCCAAATTTTAAAATGTGAAAAATCAAATAAACAAAATAAATAAAAGATGAAATTTTGGGGGAAATGAAACTTTTTGATTCCTCTAATGGAAATATCAAAACCTTACTTGAACAAAAATAATTTTCAATGAAAATTGACAAATAAGTTTTCAAAAATTCAAATGCATGTCATGTATCTTGTCAACCCCTGAAGAAAAAGGATAGACCCGAAACCTAAACACTAATAAGAGAAATTACCATCAAGTTCAATACTATGTTCCATATAAAAATTTGGCAACGTAATACCTAAATAATCTATAATGGTAAAAAATTATTTTATAGAACTTTGTAAATTGGTTTGACCCTTTTTGGAGTTTTAAATAAAAAGATATAAATAAAAATAACTAAGTAAAGAAAAGAACCATATAGGCCAAAGTAAATATTTATAAATAATATTGTTGGAATTGGATAATAAATAAGATAGATAATATCCTAAAATGATCTTGTTGATTTTACAAATTTTTGGAAATTTGAATGGATCCATTTAGAGCTCTAAAACAAAAGTTATAAAAGAAATCAGAAAAAGAAAAAGAAAAATATTAAAGAAAATAAATACAGCAATAACCCAGCCCAAGGCCCATCTAACCCTGACCCACTTGTCTATTTTTTTCTCTTCTCTTCCTTTTATTTTTTATCTTTGGACCGAATGTTTCTGGCCCATCTAGGCCGATTGAGGGCTTGCTCGTCCTCCTCCTCCTTCACGTACACGAAACATAGAGTTGTGTTCATGGATGTACTCCTTCCTCTCCTCTCTCCATCAATTCCAATGACTGTTTCTCTTCGACTTCAAAACGAAAAACGTTTATAATCAAGTGGAGGTTCCATTCAGGCCATTAATTTCTCACTTTAGTGCTTTAATATCTCATATCAAACCGGTGCTCCGAATGCCACCCGTCGGCATACGTCTCCCGATCTTCCTCCATAGACCACCTTAGCAAAAACCGAAGAGAGCATCATCTTCTCCTCTTTCTCCTCCATCATTTTCGTTCTCAGACTTTCTCCAGAGGAGCTCTGTAGATCACATACCAACGATGCCAACTTCAGCCCTAAATTCGAGTTCATCGTCAGATCTTGTCTTCCACGGTGAGAATCTTATCAATTCCTTGAACTAGAATACTCTACTCATCGTTGCCTACCTCTAGGACATCATGGTTCACCTTCTTGTTGCAGTTGACCGCGCCGCCCGACATCGTACGTCGCTCCAGTCATGGATTTCCGCTAACACTGGAGACGAACAAGCTATTCATCACGTCTCCAAGCACCGGCTCAACGTCCTCTATGTCGTCCACGTCTTCTTCAATTCCGGATACGTTCCTAGCGACGAGAACGACAACGCCAAGCTCGTGCCCGCTATTCCGGCGATCTTTCCGGTGAGCTTTTCCGGTGAGCTAACCTGGTCCGTTTGATCTTCATCTAAGGGCCATCAAAAGATCACTTACCGAAGGGGTATCCTCCAATAGAAATCTGCCAAGTGTCATGTCTACTTGTATTTTCGGATTTTTAGGACATATGAACATAGGAACTTGCAAAAATCATATCTTTAGTTCTGTTTGTCCAAATTTAGCAAATAATATGTCTATAGATTCACAAAAATGAGTAGAACACAGTAGAGCAATAATTCGGTACTTTTGTGACGGTTAAAATCACGTTTTATACAGAACCATTTGTGGAATAATTTGGCTATAAAACATGTTCTAAAAATTATTTTTGAGTGAAACCTTTTGCAAATGGTTTGTGTATTGAACCCTCTAACCATAAAAATAAACAAAAAAAAATTAAACTTATAATTTTATGGCAATAACAAATATCACATTGAATAAGCCTTATCCTAGTAAAAGAAAAATACTTTAATTAACCAAATTGCACTAAAATGGTTCCAATTGGAATTTCAATTATATAAAAGGACATGTAGGTGTTTTTAGTGTTCAGAACCTTGCTGTAACAACTTGTTCAATACAATATCTTGTTGTATGCTTGCATATATTTCGTTGTATTCATGTGTTGTTTTGTGATGTTAGTTTTGAGAGTGTACCTTTTTGCTTGATTGTATTGTTGTAAACTTTGAGGAGTATAATCTTTGAAAGATCAAGAAGAGTACCTAAATATTCTACTATCAAGGCAAGTGACACTATCATCAAGTCCTATTGTTTTCATTATACTTAGTGGATTTTTGTAGTATATGCATGATAGACTATATTATTATGCTATGCTATATCTCCTATGTAGAATAGGGAATGGTAGTTTCTACTTGGTAGGTGAAACATCGTAAGATTAGAAATGCTTAGCCCTGCTATAGTTTTCGGGGTGGAATATCATATTATGATTATATAGAGTATTGGAAAATATATGTTTTCTATAACAAAACAAGTACTTAATGAAACACCTGGGTGGAAATGGGACTTGCTTGGATTATGTTGAGTGGTTACTCAGGGGCCATATCTATGATCGGCTGGTATATCACACTTGTGGACGGCCACCTAGGAACAAAGAGATTGGAGACGTTCTTGTCGCGAAGCTTCCAGTGCAGCCACATGGCATATGGGCTCTACCTTGACCAAATAAGTTGCGAGAACTCAGCCAGACGGACAGAGGGTGGTAGTGATGATAGGATGGAACGCGTCCGTGGTGGTCTGAGGGATTGCTTCTGAAAAGTCTTGTCTCGATGCATGTCGAGTCTTGTGGGGAAAGTGCACCACCTCTCGAGAGGGTAAAACTAAGTACTTAGCAGTGTCTCCGGTTACGGACAACTTCTGAGCCTCAAGACAATGAAGCAGAATCAAGAATCTCATCATTATAATTTCTCTAAGTTAAAACTTGATGGGTGAACAAGGGTTGTTGGTTCATTTATTTCTATCAATGGAACCTAGGTTCACTGATTTCTATCAGTGGTACCACTATGTTGTGATTGGAAATATTACCTGGAAGGTATCCAGTGTAACTTAGTTGATAATAAGTGTTGCAAACTATTTATAAAAGGATAGGGAAAACCTTTCTTGCTGCAAACTAGCCAAAGCTCTACCTGGCCAGATATGCATGTAGTAATAGGTTCCACTTTATATCCACATACTAGTGACACTTGCCAATACAATTAAAAATGTATTGACCCTTTGTGGCTGTAACTTATCATGTTGCAGGATTACTTGATGATAGTGAAGTTCGATGAGTAGGGATTACGAGTCTGTACCCAACATGTTTGCCTGTGGCACATGAAGATGAAGGACTCCATGCTTTATAGTTATATCTGCTGCTTTATAATAAGATAGTCATATCAGCTATGTAAGTTGTAATGAACTATTTTTATTCCTGGATATACGATGTAATATGACCTTTGTTTCTTGATATTACATCTTAAACTGTGGGTGCTAGCTATTCGATCCAGGGACTAGCACTATAAACACAGGGATCTGTACCTTAACAGGTTCGGGTCATGACGGATGGTATCAGAGCATTGTGTTGCCTGTAGGTTCGTAACCCTAGGATTTGGACAACCCCTTTAGAAAAAAATAAGAGTTGAATTTACTCAAAGGTATTTACAAACAATCTTGTAAACTCTCTCCTTAGTATTCTGTTTTGTTGCTGCGTCTCTCCCTTTTTCAACTAGATGACAAAGGACTTCAACACCATCACCACAAAGGACTTCGACTTTATCTCAAAGGACCTTCAACTTCATCATCGCAAAGGGCTTCAACTTCATCATCACTAAGGAGTTCATCTTCAACATCACCAAGGACTTCAACATCTCCAAGGATTTCAACATCACAAAGGACTTCAGCTTCAGCATAGATAAGGACTTCGGCTTTAGCATCATCAAGGACTTCATCTTCAACATGGCTAAGGACTTAAGTCTCAACACCTCAAAGGACTTTTGCTTCAGGATCAATGAGGACTTCAAGACCACCTACTTTGGATTTGGACTTCTCAACATCGTCAAGATACTAGATCAACATATCTCCATCACAAAAGGAAGTCAAGTGAAGTTTCAAAAGGAAGATTTTCTCTTCAGTAGTTCTAGGACTTAGAAATTTTATATAGGATCCTGTTGATAATAGGAGCAATCAACTACTTAGGAAATGATGAGCTACACGCCCAACACAAGGAGAAGGACAAGGAATTCCAAGATCAAGAAGAGAAGTCAATATCAATGGAGAAGTTCAAGTTTAGTAGAAAAGAAGATGAGAGAGAAATTTGGATGAGAAACTTATCCATTATACTTTTACTAGGTTATATTAGCTTTTGTTTCTTCTGGATCTATCTTCATTCATTTTACTAGTGTCAAAAAGTCTATCAAGGAAGATGACCGCAAGACAACGGGACTTTGGATGTTCACCAACTCAAGAACCTCATTCGTCATGCATGGAAAGCTATTGAAGAACTTGGATAAATACTTAGGCATAGACTGCACAACACTTGGAAGGACTTCAAGGAAGAGAAGAAATATACTCAAGACCTGGAGACTAAGGAAACTCAACTTAGGAGGACCTTGTGACAAGATGACATAAGGACACCTTGATCTCATTCCTAATGCACTAGATATGGAGAAGGATGGAATAATCTCAAGAGATTAATATCAAGTAGAAACCTATAGTTGGACTACCACATTAGTTATTCGTTTAAATAATCGACTTTGTGATTGTTTATGGGTCATACCAACCTATGTTTGCTTTGTAATGAGATAGTCATATGAGCTATGTAAGTTGTAATGAACTATTTTTATTCCTGGATATACGATGTAATATGACCTTTGTTTCTTGATATTACATCTTAAACTGTGGGTGCTAGCTATTCGATCCAGGGACTAGCACTATAAACACAGGGATATGTACGTTAACAGGTTCGGGTCATGACAGGATCATGATCAGAGATGGAATAATGATGTATAACAATCTGAACATAAACAATAATTCAATGGTTCACTCAATAGCATCAACTACAAAGAGTAATCAACACTGAGAAAGTTTCCCCTATGAACTAATGCAAGATTCAATGCAATTGTTACAGCAATATGGAGATGGTGTTGAGGGTGCTGATGGTGATGATGGTGGTGATGATGATGATCCCGATGAAGTCCATTGATGGCGACGATCTCCCCTCTCTAGGAAGGAATTCCCCCGGCAAAAATCTGTCTGCAGGAGAGATCTTTCTCTCTCGGTGTTTTCCGCCCCGCAGAGGCGGCGGAATCTTTCAATGGTCACTCCCTGAGTCTTAGGGTTTCGGGAGGATGATATACGCCAGAGGGGAGAGCCAGAGGTGGGCTAGGGCGGCCACACCACCTGCTAGCGCGGCCTAGGGCTGCCCACGCCAGGGGGTGTGTGGGCCCCCTGTGGCTCATCTCCACTCCCTCTTCTAGTATCCTTCGTCTTCTGGAGAAATAGGATTTTCCGTATATTTTCCCGGATTTTCTAATCTTCGCGAATTTTGCCTCCAAACAACACCTTTTCCATCAGAATCCTGACTGCAGCGGTCCATGCTCCAAAAGTCATCAACCATGCAAAAACAGATGAAATAACATAAGTATCACCTCTCAATATGAAATATATCAATGAATAATAGTGAATTAAGACATAGAATAGTGATGCAAAATGGACGTATCAACTCCCCCCAAGCTTAGACTTCACTTGTCCCCAAGCGAAACTGAGCTCAATAAACATGGCCTCAGGTTTATGGAGTGAAGAGTCGATAAAAGAATACGGACAAGAAGCATCACATTTATCAAATACATAGATCATAATAGAAGACAACTCATTATATAACTCAACTTGCAATGAGTAAAGGAAACACAATAAAGATACATAAAGTGAATCATAATTGGTAATGGCAAACTTAGCTCTTGGTCGAAGAATAGTTGATAATTTGCTGGAGTTCACAAATAGCTGGTTTTCAATGATAGCTTTCAAAGAAGTAAACATCAAGATAAGAGCAATGTGCAAAACAAGGAACATAAGAGCCGCGCGGGCCAGGCCTGGCCGTGCTAGGGGTGGTCTGTCCGCCCCAGACACCCCCTTGGTCTCCCTCTTCGCCTGTAAGTTGCCTTCTGACCTAAAACTCAGGGGGGTTCAGGTTTTTTCCAGAAAGAGTTCCGCTCTGCCACCACCACCAGATTCCGCGAAACAGCACCAGAAACTCCGTTCTGGCACCCTGCCGGGATGGGGAATTGGAGGAGATCATTGCCACCATTGCCACCATTGCTTCTCCATCGACCATCCATGTTTCCCCCATCTATGAGTGAGTAATCCCCCGCTGTAGGCTATGGGGATGGTAGGGATTGGGTGAGATCGTTCATGTAATGGCATCAGATTGTTAGGGCATGGTGCCTAGTATCTTTTATTAGTGCCATTTGACTTTGTTGCAACTTGTTATGCTTAATGCTTGTCACTAGGGCCCGAGTGCCATGATTTCAGATCTAAACATGTCATTGATTCATTATGATAGTATTGTTTCTGGTCTTACCTACAAGTTGTGTACACACGTTGTTGTCCGGAACCAATGGCCCCGAAGTGACATCAATTGGGATAACCGGAGGGAATGGCTTTGATGTGAGGATCACATGTGTTCACGCAGTGTTAATGCTTTGCTCCGGTGCTCTATTAAAAGGAGCACCTTAATTTCCAGTAGTTCCCTTGAGGACCCGCTACAAACGGGCTGGTAGGACAAAAGATGTTGTGCAAGTTTTCATTGCGAGCACGTATGACTATATATGGAACACATGCCTATGATTGTTTAGTACTTGGATGCTTTATCTTATTTATCTGCAATTGTGCTATGTCTGTTTGCCATGTGAATTGTCTTGCCCATGCAACGCCCGTCCATCCATCCCTATACCTACCGCGCTCGAATCCTACTGTTTACTGCTACTATTACTACTGTCTTACTTTTGCTATTACTAGTACTCTGCTGTTACTTTACTATCACTACCATAAAACTGTTGCTACTGATAAACTGCTGTGAGCAAGATTTTTTATAGGTGCAGCTGAATTGACAACTCAGTTGTTAAGGCTTATAAATATTCTTTGGCTCCCCTTGTGTAGAATCAATAAATTGGGTTTCACTTCCCTCGAAAATACTGCAATACACCCCCTATACTTGTGGGTCATCAAGACTATTTTATGGCGCCGTTGCCGGGGAGCATAGCTTTATTTATCAAGTTCACTTGGAATCACTATTGTTTGCTGCCATCCATCCATCATGGGTAAGTCTCGTGATGGCAAGGTTCCTATTTTACCATCCACTACAAGAAGAGGTACGGTTCTAAACACCTCCATTACTCTTGATTCACCATCTATTATGAGTAAGCTCGTTTCTCCACCACATACACATGGTGTTTGGCAACCCTTCAGTGTGTCACCCTACGGTTCATGAATAATGCAGACATGATTGAGATTCCTCTAAGATTAATAATCAGAAGCAGGACCTGGAGATCCATTCTGCTCTTACACATTCAACGATGACTTCTGTGATCATGAGAACCTTTAATGCTAGTGACTTAATCCCTTTGTCTCGCGATATATTACATGTCCGAAATTTGATCATCGATATCCAAAATAGCTACTTTGATCTCGTTACCGACATGCACTCTTTTCTTGTTCCCGTGATATAACATTCTAGTGATCACATCACTTGCTTGCAAGCTATTCTCAATGTGATATCACCGAGAGGGCCCAGAGTATATGTATTCGTCATAGGGATGGATAACTCCCACTCTTGATCCATGAGCCTCTACATAACACCTTCGTAGCACTAAACCCACCTTTATAGTCACCCTTTTACGGTGTGACGTTTGATGTTATCAAGATACTCTTCCGGTGTTAGTGATTAACATGATCTCATGGTCTAAGGACTAGGATTACTTCGTATGATGTTATATCAATATAAACTCAATGACTTCGATTGTAATGCTATACTTTGGGTGAATGTTCATCACATAATTTCACAAATGTTGTGACCTCATTATTAACGACATCCAATGTCCATGATCAGGAAACTTTGATCATCTTGTTAAGTAACGAGCTAGTTTAAAGAGAGGCATAACTAGGACATTTCCATTTATTTATTAAACACACATGTATTAACGTTTCTGTATTAATACAATTATAGCATGCAAAATAAACATAGATCATATACTTGGAATATACATAATAACAACTTTATTATTGCCTCTCAGGGTATATTCCCTTCAGTCTCCCACTTGCACTAGAGACAATAATCTAGTTACATAGTGATAAATCTAACACCCATGGTGTTCTAGTGTTGATCATGTTTTGCCCTTGGGAGAACTTTAGTCAATGGATCTACACCATTGAGATCCGTATGTACTTTACAAATCTTTATATCTCCATCCTTGACATGCTCTCAGATGGAGTTCAACCAGCGCTTAATATGCTTGGAATTCTTGTGAGACCTTGGTTCCTTGGCGTTGGCTATAGCTCCATTGTTGTCACAATAGATAACCATTGGGTCCAATGCCTAGGAACCAGACCTAGTTCGATTATGAACTCCTTCATCCAAACCACTTCATGCGCTGCTTCTGAAGCAGCCACATATTCCGTCTCCATCATTGATCCAACCACCACAGGTTGTTTGGAACTCCTCCAACTAACTGCTGCTCCGTTCAAGAGAAATACATATCCGTATTGAGACTTAGAGTCATCCGGGTCGGTTTCAAAGCTATCTTCAACATAACACTTAGCGACCAGCTCTTCTTCACCTCCATATACAAGAAACATATCCTTAGTTCTTCTTAAGTACTTAAGGATATTCTTGACCGCTATCCAATGTTCCGTACCTAGATCAGATTGGTAGCTTCTAGCTAAACATTATACATAGACCGCCATCCAACTGCATCTATGACGAATAATCCACCTTCATGTTATCATCCGAACCCCCTCCAGTATTAAGTTGCAAGCAACAAATTATTTCTTTACGAATTGCGTGTAATGTAAACAATACGATTGTTCTATGAACAAAGGATTGTTGTTTTCTCCCTAGTAGCAACAACACATCTAGTACCTTAGAGATTTCTGTCACTTCCCCAGATTACCGGAGGCATGAACCCACTATCGAGCATAAATACTAACTCTTGGAGTTGCTAGCATCTACTTGGCCAAGATGGCTACTAACAACGGAAAGCATGCGAGATCACAAATAACAAAGACATGGTAGAATCAATAATCAATCTGAAATAGCATCTCAATATCCATCGGATCCCTGCAAACACAACATGCAGAATTACAAATAGATGATCTTGATCATGAATGGAGCTCACAAGATCTAGACATGAAAGCACAAAGGAGGATAACCAGCCATCTAGCTACTACATGGACCCATAGTCCAAAGATGAACTACTCACGCATCACACCGGAGGCTTGCATGATGATGAAGAAGGCGTCCATGGTGAATTCCCCTCTCCGGCAGGGTGCCGGGAAGATCTTCAGATCCCTCCCGATCTAGGGACAGAGACGACGGCGGATACAGACTCTTTCGTGGATTTTTGATCGGGTACTTAGGGTTTTCGTCCCGAGGGCATCTTATAGGCGGAAGGAGAGGCCGAGGGGGTGCTGGGGTCGACCAGACCACCCCCTGGCGCGGGCCAGGCCTGGCCGCGCGGCAAGGTGGTGTGGCCGGACCCCAACTCTTCTCCGTCTCGTATTCTGGCATCTGATGACTTCCGGAAAAATAGGCACTTTGGCTTTTGTCCCGTCCAATTCCAAGAATATTCATTTTCTGACTTTCTTGGAACCAAAAACAGCAGAAAACAGGCTGCTGGCACTATGGCTCTTGTTAATAGGTTAGTCCAAGAAATCACATGAAACATACTCCAAAGTGTGGAAAAAACACATGAAAGTGGATAAAACCAAGCATGGAACATCAAAAATTATAGATACATTTGCAATGTATCACAAGCCTCTCCATAAGTTTGGACAAATCCAAACTCTTTGATCACCTCATCAAAGTGGAGATTCCAACTCTGGGATGCTTGCTTTAGTCCATAGATGGATCACTGACACTTGCACACCTTGTCAGCATCCTTAGGATTTACAAAACCCTTTGGTTGTATCATATACAACTCTTCTTCAATGTTACCATTGAGGAAATGCACTTTTGACATCCATCTGCCATATCTCATAATCAAAATAAGCAGCAATTGCTAACATAATCCAAACCGGCTTTAGCATCGCTACGGGAGAGAATGTCTCATCGTAGTCAATCCCTTGAATTTGTTGAAACCCCTTTGTGACAAGTCGAGCTTTATAGATGGTTACATTCCCATTAGCATCTGTTTTCTATTGAAAATCCATTTATTCTCAATGGCCTTTCGGTCGTGAGGTAAGTCCAGCAAGGTCCAAACCTGGTTTTCGTACATGGATTCTATCCCGGATTTCATGGCTTCTAGCCATTTTTTGGAATCCGGTCTCATCATCGCTTCTTCACACGTCGCCGGGTCATCTATTTCATCAACCATGAAATTCATAACAGGATTTCCATATAGTTCAGGAGCTGCACGTGTCCTGCTTGACCTGCAAGGTTCGGTATTGTCCTCTTTCGAAGTTTCATGATCATTATCATTAGTTCCTTATTGATTCGGTGAAGTCAACTCTATAACATCCCAATTTCAGAAACCCTAATTAGTTGTCCAGAATGCAAAAATCAGGGGGAACAAAAACTTTTCCTTATTTAATTGTGTAGTGCTTGCTTGTTCTTGTCTATGCTTATTCTTCTGATTGTGTAGCTTATGATATACTCCTAACCTCAACATCAGTTGTCAAAAGCTTTTTAACAAAACTATCCTGGCTCATCTTACATATTCTCAAATGTTCTGGCATTTCAAAACATGAGCCAAGATGCTTATGTAACCAAAACTATTTTAGTAGCTTCTATTTACAAAACTATGGAGAGCTATAATCTCCTTATGTTTTCAAGACAGAACCTTCAACTACTCTTACCTCCAGGATTTCCAAAACCTTTTATAAAGCCTTTGAATGCTACTCTTGGTAGAGATACCAAGTAATCTTACCTTGTTCAAACTCCAACCTTTCAAAATTACCATCCTTACCTCAAGCTAAGCTTGATGGTAACCCTAGTAGTAGTTTATTTGCTTGTAAGATGAATTGCCTTGCTCTGCTGTTTGACATGTTTGCTTAGGAGTAGTATGAGCTACTCTAGGGGCTCATCATCTATCATATAGATAATCCAAGAGTGTCAACCCTAAGAAAGTTAACCAAGTTGGATCTAACCTATATCCACTAGGTGATCATCTAAAACATTAACCAGATCACTTTTGAAGTTATTCCTTCTAGAAGCTTCCAAGTCAATGAAGACCAATATGAAGCATGGATCCTTTATACTAAATATACACTTCAAAATCATCCATTTTATGATGCTTTGGTACCTTTCAACCAATCAAAATCATCCTCCTTTATACTAAATATACACTTCCAAGTCTAGAAACTGTTTCAACATCACTTCTTTGAATGCCTCTCTTTCTCAACCCTTGTGTATTTTTGAAAATGCACTTGAACAATATTGTAAACCATCCTAAGGTCTAACAAGTCCCACTCTTTCCCTTGGCTATATCACGTTTTGACCCACTTGTTCTTCATGGTTTTGTAGGCAAGAAAATAACAATTCCTGCAAATCTTATCAACTAGCCTACTTTGGAAGAATCTCACATCTATATACTATCTTCTTTTGACCAATTCTTGGCATGGTTGTAATATACTCATGAAGGTCTATCAATCCCTATTTAACTTGTTCCAATTGGATCCTTCTGCTTCCAAAACCCACAAGGTTTGAAGGCCATTTGATAATCTGATTGGTAGGCATATTTTATTCAAAGTTTGGAATCAATTCTTGGAACCCTCAAGCATGATCAAGCTAAAAACTCTATACCATGGTATATACATCACTTGGTATATCCATACATCTAGCCCATGCCCAAAGGGGGTCTCTGAGTGCCAAGATCCAATAAGGTTTTGTTGGTATGAAAATAACACCACCCTAGACCCGTTCTTCCTTGTTTCTACCAAAAATCAAGTTGGCACCTAAGGTTTAAAATTCTAGATACACCTTGTGTACATCATCTACATTGTTTATAAAGATTTATCAAATATTATCCATAATTATTATGGACCCAAAACCTATTTAATCTCTTAAATTTACAAAAACTCCAAACCTAATCTATCAAAGAAAGTTTGACTTTCTCCAAAACACATCCCCATATTCAAGCTTATTTTAAGTATAGTGATCCTATAATATATTCCCACTTGAAAAATAAATATTTTTGAAGAGTTTTAATAATTCTTTTTGCCTATTTTCTTAATAGGCAGAAATGATAAAATAAATGTTTAAAATACTTTTATGCACCAATAAATCATGGGAATTCCTCAAAGTATGGATCCATATTTAGGACCATATCAAGCAAAAAACCATCCTTGTCCAATTCAAAATTATCAAATCAAATCCTGAAAACCATTTCTACACTATTTGAATATGTGATATAAAGTGGGCCAAACTTCATCCGATAATTCCCAAATAATTCATGGAGATGTACCTGGACCATATCCACCTACCTGCATCCTCACCTTAGCTTTCCAAGATCAAAGATAATGAGGTTCTTCATGATCATCAAAATGGCCAAAAATGGAGATATTCAAAACCATGATCCAAAGTTAAATCAAAACCTTCTCAAACTTGTTCAATACTTCTCCACAACAATCAACACTCCTACTTTGGTCGAAATCACCATAGCACCACTATAGCTCTGCCCTAGCCCTTGTATCTTATGTTTGGTGGAGAAGTAAAGAGAGAGAGACAAGAACCACATGGCATAGCTATTAAAAACTTGCAGCAGCAGCTTCCCTGTCTCCTCTACCCATATGCACGACCAGACCTATCTCTCCACCGCCCAAACAGACCAATATCCGGCCAGCACCCCCTCTCCAAGCCCTCCTACACCATGTCTACCATGGACCTCCTCCCCTCGGTTTTTAAAGAGGCCAGAGGCCTGACAACCCTCCTCGCCGCCTCATTTCACCTCCCTCCCCTCCACCTACCTCCCCCAGTCACCCTTCTTCCTCCCCTACCTTGCCTAGCCCAAGAAAGGAAAGGAAATGGCCTCTCGGCCCTTGCTAAAAATCTGAGCATATCCCTCTCCCCTCTAACCCTCTGCTCATGCATGTCGCCCTGCCAAGCTCCCAGGACCCTTATGCATCTAACCCTCTCCTATTTTTTTGCCCAGCACCGGCTCCAATGGCGCCGCCCCTGAACTCCAGCGAGGTCCCCTTGGATCCGAGCTTGTTTGCAAGCTTGCAGGTCATCCCAAACTTCCCCAGGCCCTTGCTCTACATGCATGTCCCTCCCAAGCTTCCCCCTACCTAATCCACTCCTTTTATTGCCTCAGGAAGCATCGTAACAGCCGTCTCCGGCAAGCTCCGAAGAACCAGCCTCATGCGTCATCGCGCAAGAAGCTCTCCGTCGCGGGAACCCCTCATGCCACCCCTCTATGGAGTCAACGAGGAGAACCGCTTCTCCTCCGCCGCTCCCCGACCGCTAGTAGGCCCTCAGGTGAGCTCCCCGCATAGCCCCGCCCGCCTCCTAGGGTTTCTTGTCAGGTGACCCCCGCGGGATGGAAGATGATGGCCCGACCGTCGAATCCGCTTCTAATCTGGCAGCTAAGAGTGCGCCTTACCCCTTCGATCTCCTATGTCTCTGATCGCCGGACCCCACATGGCGGGTTCGAACCAGCCTCCCGCGTGCTCCCGCATGAGTTGGGCTGACCGGCACCCCATGGCCTGTTTGCCCCAGTAGATCTGGCCCAACGACCCTTCTGTGTTTTATTCTTTTTACCAGATTTAAATTCTAGCACTTTAGTTTAATTCAAAACAAAAATTTAAAATGTCTTAATATGTCTAGATCTAATTTTCCTAAGATACCTGAAGGCTTTATTCAACATGCAGTACCAAACATAGACCAAATTAATATTTATTTTAATTCTAGTAAATCCTATACCTAGACGTGCCCTTTTTTCCATTGAATGTTTTTGTGAGTTCTATAACTCCATTTGAATAGAATCATTTTGGCACAGAAAGGTATCCTTCATGACTTGCATGTCCCCTTGGCCCCACCCTCTTTTGCTTCCTAGACTGCCTGTAGCAAAAATAACAAAAATAGCCCCTGTTTGACTTTATGATTTTCTCTAGGTCAAATCAAAATAGGTACTGACCGAAATCTAACTCTCCTAGTTCCTAAAACATAACCCCTACCAAACCCTGGAAGCCCAATATTTTCTATGCTCTCTTTGATTTATGGTGAATTAAACAATTATGTGCATAGTTAAATCACCAATAAATTGACTACATTAATTCTGTAATGCCAAAATGAGTGATTCCAATTTCTACAGAAATTTATTAAAAATACCTAGCATGTGTATTTGGAATCATATCAAAAGCTTATGTAGTTTTAATCTGGTGAATAAGACAAAACAGCTATAGAACCGACTTTAGGTATTTCCCAAGGGCAATCTGGTAATTATTTTGTGGTGTTTTCAACTCTCAAAAATTACAAAACTCAAATATGCACAAAACACTCTAAGGGAAATTTCAATTGAGCTCCAGATCTTTTGTGGTGATTTATTCACCAAAACTAGGGTTATTTCCACTAAAATAATAATAACTAATTAAGGAAAATTGATAAAATCATGAAACCACTTCTGTTGGCCTTGTTATATCAATACATATATGTTGATATCACCCAAACCCAAGCCTTAGTCAAATCCCGTTCATTAGGTGGTATTTGAGAAAGAAATCACAAAGGCAAGTAAAGTATTTCCAAATGCTATGATCTCAATCTATCAAAACCTACTAAATTGAATAATGTGTGGTATGTTTGTTTGGTGTATGGTATTGGTGATTGTATACCTTGTGTTGATTGTGCCCTTTGTTTGCTTGCATGTGATCCATAACAATGATAGATGCGATTATATCAGAGACCCAAAGAAGATGGTTATTATTATTGGTTATTATGGTATTCTAAGAAGAAGTCTAGGGACATATATTTACAGTTTTCTAATCACAGGCAAGCCACCTTCTTGCTCATAAATGTTGTCCTATTATTTTTACTGATGCATGTTTTTCCTACTATTTTATGAGAACTGCATTGTCTTATTATATGATGATCTATACTTGGTAGTGGCTTGGCTTCTCCAAACCATTATGCTTTTGTACTATTAAGTGAAACCCCCTTGATTACACCTACTTGACCCTAGTATGGTAGATGGTGTATAATACCATACCCCTTTGGAGACCCCGTTTTAGCCGAAGCAAAACTAGAGGATGGGAAGACCCCCGAATTTTTTTTACAAAGAGTTTTATGATAAAACCTTGGTGAGGTTTGACCTACCAAGAGAAGTTTGAGAAAGAAAAAGGTTTTCGTTTTACAAAATATGCTGAGAGAAAGATGGAGGAAAAATGTTTACAAAAACGCACCCGGTTCTTTGCAACTTTAGCTATAACAACTTAATTCGTGCAACCACACTACTCTCGAATGGGACAGGGCTGGACTTGAAGTTTGCTACTCTGGTGTGGGAATTCTCATAACTGCATATACGGGATCATCTCCCTCGAATTCCGGGCTTGCCTTTGCAAAAAGGGTCAACTGTTAGACAGTCACCTGGAGGAAGTAGGATCACACATGTGAGTGACCGGGGGATACTATGAGCCTGTCATTGAAAGTTCCTACTCTAGAGGAGTCGGAATGCACTCCGATTGGTCTGTGGCCTCGACGTCCCGGTGTTGAGAGGAACTACTCATAGGGTAGGGCCTATACTAGAGTGGCATCCAGAGAGTCTTGATCAGTTACTCGACCCATGATTGGTATGGATCAGGGCAGGGTACTCGGTTGGTGTGGGTAAAGTGTACAACCTCTACAGAGTGTAAATCTATTCGAATAGCCATGTCCGCGGTTAAGGACGGGTTGGACAAACTACTATAGAATGGTGCTAGTTTTTTTTTCAAAAAGGATTTCAGAAAAGTAATGGCTTTGGAAGTGTTTTGACCATGGGATGGTCGGAAAGGAAGGAAAGAAGTTTTGTCATGGGATGACCGGAAGGATGGAACATATGGGTGTCCCAATCCTAGTGATTTCTAAAACTTTTCGAAAAGGTTTTAAAAATGTTTTACAAAAGTTTTCAACAAAGATATGTAGATGCTATATCTACAAGAGAAACTATGTGAAAAAAGAACCTCTCCTAGAGCACTCCTACTACCACGGCCATATTGCATATCCTTTTATTGTTATTCTCTTAAGGTGGTTTACGAGTACATTCAAAGTACCCACTGGCATTGTCCCTGGCTATTAACTTGGTCAGATATCAAGAAGAATGTGATGTTGACGACTATGCAAGCTAGGATATTCTCCCAGTCATCTGCCTGTAGGTTAAGGCATGGCTCGGGCTTTACGCTTGATGATGTTCCGCTGAGGTTGATTGATGTATCCATAATGGCATGTAAGGTATGACATGTATCTGCTTAAGTAATGGATGTTTACTTTGACACTTGTCGGTGATGTGCCACGACTAACTGATCATGGGATTGTCATGTATGCATAACAGGGATCCTCGGAGGATTAATCCGGGGGCCCCACAAACTCCGGAACAATTTCTAGCACTGCGCTACTCGCCGTTGTATGAAGAGAAGGTTCAATAAGCTCTTTGAGTTCTACCTTCTGACTACACACGCCTTTCGCAAGAAACTCTTTCTCTAGGAAGGATCCATTCCTGGCAACAAAAACCTTGCCCTCAGATCTGTGATAGAAGGAATACCCTGTAGTTTCCTTAGGGTATCCTATGAAGACACATTTTTCCACTTTGGGCTTGAGTTTATCCGGTTTAAGTTTCTTCACATAAACATCGCAACCCCAAACTTTAAGAAATGACAACTTAGGTTTGTTTACAAACCACAATTCATATGGTGTCTTTTAAACAGATTTAGATGGTGCGCGATTTAAAGTGAATGCAGCAGTTTCCAGTGCATAACCCCAAAATGAGAGTGGAAAGTCAGTCAGAGACATCATAGATAGAACCATATCTAATAGAGTATGATTACGATGTTCCGACACACCATTACGCTATGGTGTTCCGACAGGTGTGAGTTGTGAAACTATTCCACACTCTTTCACATGTGTGCTAAACTCGTAACTTAGATACTCACCTCCACGGTAAGACCATAAAAATTTGATCTTTCTATTATGATGATTTTCCACTTCATTCTGAAATTCCTTGAACTTTTCAAAGGTTTCAGATTTGTGTTTCATCAAATAGATATACCCATATCTACTCAAATCAGCCGTGAAAGTAACAAAATAACGATAACCACCTTGTGCCGATACACTCATTGGACCACATACATCAATATGTATGATTTCCAATAAATTTGTCACCCATTCCATTGAACCAAAAAATGGCGTTCTAGTCACCTTGCCAGTAAGGCATGGCTCACATGTATCAAATGATTCAAAGTCAAGTGATTCCAAAAGTCCATCAGAATGGAGTTTCTTCATGCGTTTAACACCAATATGACCTAGACGGCAATGCCACATATATGCAGATATATCATCATCAAGTTTAATCCTTTTAGCATCAACACTATTATTGAGATCCAATAGAAATAAACCATTCATCACAGGTGCATGACCATAAAATATATCATTCATATAAATCGAACAACCATTATTTTCGGACTTAAATGAATAACCACTTCGCATTAAACAAGATCCGGATATAATGTTCATGCTTAGTGCAGGCACCAAATAACAATTATTTAAGTTTATAACTAACCTCGACAGTAGGTGGAGAGGCAACATTCCGATAGCGATCATATCAACTCTTGATCCATTGCCGACACGCATCTTGACCTCACCCCTTGCTAGTAGTCGCTTGTTCCGTAGCCCCCGAGTCGAGTTACATATATTAGCAACTGATCGAGTATCAAATACCCAGGTGCTACTGCGAGTACTAGTCAATTACAAATCAATAACATGTATATCATATATACCTTTGTTTGCCTTGCCAGCCTTCTTGTCTGCCAAGTACTTGGGGCAGTTGCGCTTCCAATGGCCGGTCCCCTTGCAATAGTAGCACTCGGTATCAGACTTAGGGCTAGCTCAGGATTTGTTTTCAGGCGTGGCAATAGATTTTCCGCCCTTCTTTCTCTTTTGCTTACCCTTCTTGTCTTCATTGAAACCGGTGGTCTTATTGATCATCAACACTTGATGTTCTTTCTTGATCTCCACCTCTGTAGTCTTAAGCATTGACAGAAGCTCGGGGAGAGACTTCTTCATGCCCTGCATATTATAGTTCATCACGAAGATCTTGTAACTAGGTGGGAGAGATTGGAGAACATGATGTATGCCTAAGTCAATGGGAATCGTTATTCCCAAGGACACAAGCCTATCGGCATACCCATATATTTTGAGTACATGCTTGCTAACGGAGCTGTTCTCTTCCATCATGCAGCTAAAGAACTTTTCAGAAGGATTATAACTCTCTACGGCAGCATGGGTATCAAAAATCATTTTCAATTCACCCATGGTATCAAAGGCATTGCCGTTTTCTAAACGCTTTCAAAGTTCTGGATCTAGCCCATACATTATGCCGCAATGAACTAGTTTGTGGTCCTCCTGATGAATCAGATAGACATTCTTTTCCTCATCAGGGGCATCAGAAGCTAGTGGGGGCCCTAGTGGCGCTTCTAGCACATATAGCTTGCATGCATTATTGAGGAGAATCCTCAAATTTATGGCCCAGTCGGTAAAGTTGCTACCGTTCGTTGCAAGTTTCTCTTTCTCCATGAACACACTGAAATTAAAAGCAGGTGCTGCCATCCACAACATAATTTGTAAAGTTTACACTAAGTTTCTGATAGATCGAGTTCAACTAATCCAAATTACAAATGAACTCCCACTCAAATCAACATCCCTCGTGTCTTTTTGGTGATTACATGAACCAAATCCACTACACCAAGTCCGATCATCATGTGAGTCGGTGTAGTTTCAAAGGCGAGCATCAATATGGGCATCATATCAACTATATGACTCATGCTTAACCTTTTGGTCCGTGTTCCGAGGCCATGTCTGTACATGCTAGGCTTGCCACGTAAGAACCTTAGTACTCGTGTGAGTAAAAATATCTTACACCTGAAATATGATTGTGGATTCAAGTACACCCGATCATCACGTAATGTCTTGAAGTGGCAAAACATAAACGGTGCGTACTTAAGGAAGAACACATTTTATCTTGATATCTAAGTGAGGGATCATCTTATAATGCGACTAAAAACGCCAAACTAGCAATATAAGATGCAAACATCATATGTGCAAAGTGGAATGATATGGTCTATGCATTTTATCACCATCATGTGCATCATGGTATGATCTCTATCATTCCTTTGTGTGTAAGGCCAAGGTCTATGGAACTTACATGTTAGGTGTGTTGTAAGGGTATCTACTATACATCAACTTACAACATTACCATATCATGACACTAGCCCAGCAACAATCTAAACTAGACGCCTCTAATTTATCCATTGCAAGTTTTACATGGCTCAGGGCATTCAGAGATAGAACCGGTCTTAGCTACAAACATGGAACGACAACGATGATAACTGAGTTATTAGCAACTCGTTGTAAATCAGATATTGACTATAGTAGGAGAGACAGACACCCATTAGCCACTTATGCAAAACTAGTTGCATGTCAGTCGTGGAACTAGTCTCATGTGCGAGGACATGTAAAGTTGGTCCAGGCTGCTTCATCCCGCTATGCCACCAATATCCAAAATACATGAAAGAAGCAATAACATGATCATCATCGCCCACATATAAACATATGTGTAGTACCCGTGCAAAGAACCTACGCATAGATGAGGATCTGATACCACTGTTGGGGTTCCCAGCATAGAAAACAAAAAAATTCCTACGATGGGAACTATACGCCAAGATATATCTACTACATACAAGAAACGGGTGGATACACATCCATAGAGAACTTACCCTCGAAGACAACAAAGCTTTGTTAACAAGTTGGAACTTGTGGATGATGTAGTCGAATACTTGCTGATCTCAAGATCATGTGGAAGTCCTAGCGCCACAAATCAGCAGCACATCCGTCCTCACACACACGTTCAGGCCACCTAACAACCTCCACCTCCTCGCTCCAGCGAATCAGCGGAAGCATCAACTCCTTCCAGACGAAATGCCATCGAGAACATGTATCTCGCTAATCCGAGACCATGGGGGAATATATCTAGAGGGGGAGAGAGATCCTTCACGAGGAGGTGTGTTTTGTGAGAGAGGAGAGGGGGGACTTTTATAGGAGAGGGGGGCTTATACCCTCCCCATGGCCAGCACCCAAGGGGGGGGGGGTTCCCCACCTCTTCCTCATTCATGTGGTGGAAGCTCCATTCACATAAACATGCCTCCACTCACATGCATTAAATTTCCACCTTATTTAATGCAACTCTCATTTAATAAAACTCTTTTATTTATTTTATTCAGAATTTTGTTAATTAATTTAATTAACAAACATTCACATAAAACCCCCTACAATATTTCAATATCACATGCATAACCAATTTCAGCAATTTCACCCGAAACAATTCCGGTGTCCATTGAAATAATTCCAGCGTGTTGCAATTCTTTCATCTGAAACATATATGCTCCAAATGGTGTTTGGAAACCCTTAAGTGTGTCACCCTACGGTTCGCAAATAATGCAGGCATGATTGAGACTCCTCTCAGATCAATAATCAGAAGCGGTACCTCGAGATCCATTCTGACTCCTACACATTCAACGATGACTTCTGTGATCGTGAGAACCTTTAACGCTAGTAACTTAATCCCTTTGTGTCGTGATATATTACATGTCCGAGATTCGATCATCGGTATCCAAAATACCTAGTTTGATCACGTTACCGACATGCACTCTTTTCTCGTTCCCGTGATATAACATGCTAGTGATCACATCACTTGCTTGCAAGCTATTCTCAATGTGATATCACCGAGAGGGCCCAGAGTACATCTATCAGTCATCGGGATTGACAAATACCACTCTTGATCCATGAGCCTCTACATAACACCTTCGTAGCACTAAACCCACCTTTATAGTCACCCTTTTATGGTGTGACGTTTGATGTTATCAAGATACTCTTCCGGTGTTAGTGATTAACATGATCTCATGGTCTAAGGACTAGGATTACTTCGTATGATGTTATAGAAATATAAACTCAATGACTTTGACCGTAATGCTATACTTCGGATGAATGTTCATCACATCATTTCACAAATGTTGTGACCTCATTATTAACGACATCCAATGTCCATGATTAGGAAACTTTGATCATCTTGTTAATCAACGAGCTAGTTTAAAGAGAGACATAACTAGGAACTTTCCATTTATTTATTAAACACACATGTCTTAACATTTCTGTATTAATACAATTATAGCATGCAAAATAAACATCTATCATATACTTAGAATATACATAATAACAACTTTATTGTTGCCTCTTAGGGAATATTCCCTTCACCAGGAGAAGGTGGCCTTTCATAACGCCCTTTAGCGTCTACTGCTACATGACAATGCCCTTCGGGAAGAAGAACGTATGATCCACCTATCAATGGTGTATGCATTCCTGCCTCAAGAACCAGCTTGGCTAGAACATGCAAGTGTATGTCAACGACATAGTCGTCAAAACCAAGGAGGAAGCCACATTACTCGATGATCTCTGTGAGACCGACGACAACCTCGGCCGCTACCGGATCAAACTGAATCCAGAGAAGTGCGCCTTCGGTGTGCCATCTAGGCAATTGCCTGGGTACCTCATATCTGCTAGGGGAAGGGAGGCCAACCTGAAGAAGATAAAGGCCATACTAGCCATGGAGAAGCCAAAAAACGTCAAAGGCGTCCAACAGCTGGCTGGGTGAATTGTGGCACTCAGTCGATTCATCAATCGAATGGGCAAAAAGGCACTACCGTTCTATCAGCTCCTCCACAAGGCCGAGAAGTTTGAGTTAACGGATGAAGCACATGAGGCATTCGAAGACCTCAAGCGCTTGCTCTCCACCTCGCCTGTGCTGGTGACGCCCAGGGAAAAAGAGCCCATGTTACTATACATCTCCAACACCAATCATGTGATCAGTACAGTGCTGGTAGTAGAACGAGTCGAAGAAAATAAGATCCATGGGGTACAACACCCAGTATACTACCTCAACGAGGTATTGACGCCAACAAAACAGCGGTACCCGCACTACCAGAAGCTAGCTTACGACATCTTCATGAAAGCACGACGACTGCGTCACTACTTCCAGGAGCACCCCATAATTGTGGTGAATGACGCCCCGCTGGGATATGTCATCAACAACCCGGATGCCATAGGACGAGTCGCCCTTTGGGGAATCGAGTTATCCCCGCGATACATCACATACGAGCGGCAGGTGGCCATCAAGTCACAAGTCCTTCTAGACTTCCTCGTCCACTGGATGGAGAACCAACTCCTAGATACACTAGACATGTCCTGCCTATGGATAATGCACTTCGATGGATCCAAATTTCAAGAGGGAGCTGGCACCAGCGTCATCCTGACATCACCACAGGGTGACAAGATGAAATATGTTTTGCAGATGAAGTTCTGCTCCTCCAACAACGAGGCAGAATACGAGGCCCTGATCCACGGGATGCGGATGGCCAAAGCCTGCGGTGCAACACGACTCGTCATCTATGGCGACTCTAAACTCGTGATGTATCAAACCATGAACCAGTGCGATGCCCTAAGAATCAACATGGTCGCATACCGCGACCTCTACAACACACTCGAAGGAGACTTTGATGGCTGTGAGCTGCAACATGTGGGTCGCGAAAGCAATGAGGAAGCTGATACACTCGCCAACATAGGATCCACTTGTGCCCTAGTGCCACCAGGTGTATTCCTCGAGAAAATCTGCGAATGCTCCATCAAGCCAGAGGCTCCTACAGGACCATCCAGCACATCAAAGGACTCGGGGGCTGCGCCACCCGAAGAACCAGAAGGTCCTAGCAATTCAGAACAGGGACCTGAACTCGAAGGCCCGATGGAGGTCATGCTCACCAAGCCATCCTGGACGCAACCGTACGTCACATATCTCCTTACCAAAAGGCTGCCAGATGACCCAACAGATGCGCGACACATAGCGCGGTGCTCCAAGGCCTTCACCATCATTAATGGCGAGCTGTACAAGCACAACATCATGAGCATACTCAAGTGATGCGTCACCAACGGCGAAGGAAGGAGCATCCTCCTCGAGATACATGAGGGAACCTGCGGTCACCACGCTGGTAGTCGCGCCCTTGTTGCTAAAGCTCTACGAGATGGATTCTACTGGCTAACCACGATGCATGACGCCAAGGACATCATCCAGAAATGGAATGCTTTCCAATGATTCGTGGATAAGCCACACACACCAGACACATAACTCAGGCCAATACCTATGTCTTAGCCCTTCGCGCAATGGGGACTCGACATGGTCGGCAAGCTATAGAAATCATCATCTGGAGGATACGTCTACCTCCTCGTCATAGTCGACAAGTTCACCAAGTGGATCAAGGTCATGCCAATGACGAACTAGACAGGCGCCACCGCCGTCAAGTTCTCCGAGTCCATCGTCTTCAGGTTCGGGGTGCCACATAGCATCATCATCAACAATAGGACAAACTTCACCTCAAATGAGTTCCAAGATTTTTGTGAAAACCTAGGAATCAACATCAGCTATGCCTCAGTGGCACATCCCCAGAACAATGGTCAAGTCGAGAAGGCCAATGGCCTCGTCTGCAATGGCATCAAGAAACGACTCCTTCGACCACTCGAGTGAGCAGCTAGGTGTTGGGATGAGGAGCTACCATCTGTATTGTGGAGCCTGCGCACGACTCCAAACTGCACCACAGGCTATACCCCATTCTTCATGGTGCACGACAGAGAGGCGGTGCTACTTGTAGAAGTACGCTACAAGGCCCCAAGGGCCGTCATGTATAGCGAGGCTGAATCTACGGCCACACTCGAAGACTCCATCGACCTCCTCGATGAAGCACGCGAGATCGCCGCGGAATGATCAACGATCTACCAGTAGAGCCTCTGCTACTACATAGCCGACAGCTGCGCCCAAGATCCTTCGTCGAAGGAGACCTCATCTTGCGTATGAAGCAGAAAGGACACCTCAAGTTCGAGTCCCCCTAGGAGGGATCCTATGTGATTACTAAAGTAATCCTAGGTAGCGCCTATCTCCTGAAGGATGTAGAGAGTGGAGTCGAATACTCCAACCTATGGAATGTCGCGCAGCTGTGATGTTTCTACCCCCAGATGTTTTTACTTTACAATAAGGCTACTCAGTTAGGCTACTTAGCCAACAATTGTACCTCCTGATATTCTCCAAATAAATAAAGCTAAGTGCCCCCAACCATGTGTTTTGTTACATTTACTCTTATTACTATTCTGCACTCGGGGGCTACGCCTCCTTGACAACCTTGTTACATTTACAATCTCACAAAGCAATGGCCTAAGTAGCTGACCGAACTATCAATCGAACCCTCGATAAACCAACCTAGTTGCAACACAACCGACAGGTTGGCAAGGCGGTGAGATCCGCAAGCATTAGGCTAACGAAAAGGCATTGCATAAGAAACTTACTCGCAAAACACATAGGCTAACAAGCTTTACATAAGAGCATGGTGTATCGAAACACCTAGTCGAAAAAATATACAAGCTTTACAACACTTATACGTCATGTGCAGGTTAAACACTATTCTACTAGCGCAAAAGAAGAAGTGGTGCACACGTCGAACAAGCTAACAATATCTTCTGCCGGCTGGTCAACTACTCAATAGTGGGGCACCATGTTCCATGCCATCCCTGCTGGAGGCAGTGGTGGTCCTGTGGCAATAGCATCCAAGTGCACATCGGGCCGTTGCATGCACACAAGCGCCAACGCAGCCTTAGCACCTGCAACAAGCTGTTGGTGCACGCAGTCGCTTACAACATCAGCATTATGGAACTTTTGCATTAGAGCCAGTAAGCTTGAAGGTGCGGCATCCAACGGAAACATCACCCTAAAGATATGCTTCAAGCACGATTGAGATTTCTTTAGAAAGTGCAGCACCCGCGACACACGATCCTGTAGTGTTGCCAATATAATTACACGATCCCGGTCGGTCTAGAAAAATCCACCAGCTTCCAGCTGCTCCTGAGTCAAACAACTGTGTCGAATGCTGGTGCAATTCCTCTGTTCCTGTAGAATGAGACTAACAACTGCACAGATAGCAACATCAAGGCATCAGTCACCGGAAACAATGAAACAGATAAGCTGAAACAACAAAGGAGAAGAGACACCCACAATGCAGCTGCTCGTTGATTTGAGCCACCTCGCCAAGGAGATAAGCTTCCTGCTCCACATCTTTCTCCGCCTTCGACTTCTAGACATTGGCATTGTCGCGAATCATCGGCACGTCTCGCTTCAAATGCTTCACGTGATCGCGCAAGCGAGACAAGACCGACAACTCCTCCACTTTTGAGCACGGCTGCGCTGCAGGAACATTAGAAGAAGGCACTTCTCGGATGCCACCCAAAGAACCCTAACCACGCAAAAGATTCGAAGACTAAGAAACATTTCACATGGAGTTCGGGTGACAGAATCACAAAGACAATTTATACATCAAAAGTCATAGCAAGTTTTGACAGGGGCACCCCCACAAAGGAAGTGCGAGACAAGACTAGGTTTTCGCATCACTACAAAAGGAAGCAAGGAATACAGCTACACCTATGCATTAGCCCCCGTGGGCTTCGTCGACTTCGTAGCAGCCTACGACGCCGTGGACTTTGATGTTGTAGCCCCTAACATAGTGGATTTCACCGTGTTCAGCCGTTTTCGCTCCGCAATGTACTTCCCAAGTGTCTCTATGAGCTGCGACCCATATTTATGACAACGAGTACCAAAGGGAGAAAAAGCTACCTCTTGGCCCTCCGCGGTTGTTGGCATCTTTGAAGTAATCTGGCTGACGTCCAGATTGGCACCGCAGGCCTGCGCCATTGCCAACCCCAAGGATTAGCCGACTCCCTTCTGCGTATTCTTGATGTCCACAGGAACACCACCCGTGAAGTTCTTGACTATGCCATCAAGATATTCAACTAGCGTGGCCTTGGGGAGCATCTCTTCATGAAGGCATCCCAGAACGGCTCTAGCCTTCTTAAGGGCATCTTGGGCGGAAGCACCACGATCTTCGACCGCTGTCACAACACCAGCCAAAGCATCCTCCTGGGCCAGAGCCTGGCGGTCGAAGCCAACACCAGCGGCATATGGAATTGCATTCCAAGCAAAATAATACACTACTTTTACCAACGAGGAATTTTTTTGGTGTATATTACAGCGAAGAGCTGAAGTATGCCCGCGATTTGGGTTATCAGATTATACCACTCAGGGGTTACTTGTTTGAGGAGATGATTAGTCCTTTCGAAAGCTTTGTGTCAGACCTCTTCACCAGCAGACAAGAAGCTAAGAAAAGTGGTGACGATGCTATGGGATATGTTTACAAGATTCTCATGAACTCGCTATACGGTAGATTGGGTATAAATCCAGAAAGTACTATAACAGAGGTATGCAAAAAGGAATGATATGAGTCGTCGAACCAACTACAGTATCTATGGACCCAGGCTCGCCGTTCGGTGTCAATTCGGTGTCAACTTAATCTACGTATTTTAGCTTCACTCCCAAAACAAGGGGATTGTATCGAGCAAGAGTTGGGGTTGGTGCCCCCGTCTATCTATGCTATGATTATTGTGAATCCATTCCAATCGAAGGGGAAAGCTGCTACAAAACCCCTATACTCGAAAAAAAGATCGAAACAGGGATAAAACGTAGGATAACCCAGATCACTCGGTCTAGCTGACCTCTCCAGAAAAAACACAACCTAGGTGGTTTGACTAACGTTTTGGCACATTAGACTAACCTAACTCCTTAAACATTCAGTCCTATCGAGATACAAGCTGTTACCAACCTGATACAACGCAAGTGACAAGCTTGACACAGCAAGAAAAAAAAACTGACCCAACCAATCTACGTTTATAGCGACAACCGATCTGAAATCTTAGATTTGATCTGATGCTTATGATGCTTGAATAGCTACTTGGTCAGCTAAGACTAGCCGGGAAGTGCCATTAAGATCCTATTCTCAACATGGGGAAGAAGTCCCTTAGAAATTGGATTTGTTATCGGAAGGGTATTTTTAAGTATTTATCTAAAGGAAGGAACAAATGGGGATAAGAGTTTTCGTATCACTAAAGTACAGGTACAACCGATCACAGGTTCCATAGGGAGTTTGACTTCCTTTCCAATTTCATATTTCTCAACAACAACTTCTCTCATCCCCACGGATCTATTCCAAGTTATGGAATCGTCCCATAGCCCTATGTCTCTTATACCTAGGAGGCCTTCCTCCACTAGCAGGTAATCAACAAGCATGACCAAAGAAGAAAATACGAGAACAATGAAAAGATCAGACAAGCACATACCAGAGAGTTCTTGGGTGACAGAGAAAAGTTGTTCTGCGAACCCTTTTTCTTTGTCGGCAGCGGCGACTATCAGATCATCCTCGTGCTTATTCGAATCCTGTTTGAGGTGCTCGAGGGATTCAAGTGACTCATCCCACTTGGTCTTCGCCGCACTCTGACCCTTCTCAAGGGAAGTCACTTGATGAAGCAGGTCATTGTTTTCCTCTGAAGAGCAAGGGGAACACATCAAGCATGAACAAAACAAATATTCAGCAGTACATCACAAGTCGACATGCTTTCTTTGCAACTAGTGGTTGTCAGTATCTAGCCGTGCATGTTGCCGGCCCAGGGTCACGATCTTCTCACCTAAACGAACTTACTCCTGCAGGATAGGCTATGGAAGACAACATATGTCAGGAAGAATTCGATACCAAAAAAACTCTTTGATTGGAAAGCTTCCGAGCACTTACATGGTCACCTAAAGAGTCCGAAGGTGTTTTCTTGGTGTGCGTGTGCACAAGAACCCTATGTTCCCCATGTTGGGCAAACTTGAGGAACTCGCGTCGGAGTTGGCCACTATCTTCACGGACGGCGCAGACTCCTCCACATCCGCACCTTTTGAGTCCACGACTATGGTATCCCCCAGGACGTGGCAGTCGTCGAACGATGATGATGTAGTCCTACTACAGCAAGTTCACGAAGGCAGTCAGCACAAACAAAATTGCAGGACAGGAAAGCCTTAACTTCAAGCGGAAGACTCACCCGTCACAATTGTCGACATCAAAATCCTTGTCCAGCGTCTCCTTCAATTTCTTCGGCTTCTTCAGCGGTGGCGGATCCATGTTGCGGATAGTTACCGCTGGAATAGGACTTGTGGTGCCCACCTTAGGCGAAGTATCCTTCAGCGCCTCTGGCGTAGACGCGTTAGATTATTCACTTCGGGAGCCCTTGCGAGTGCCATCCTCGCTAGAATCAGGGATTTCCTATGAGGGCACAGTCGACCCTAATTCGTCGTCTTCTTCAGCCTCAGAGGGCAGAACCCCTTCCGGCTAAGGCAGTAGCAAAGTCGCTACTTCCCAATCCTAGTGCATGCATCAAACTATAATCACAAAATGTCCCACTAACAAGGAAAAGTAAACCAACAAGGGGTCGATGGCAAACTTATATCAAGAGGGGAGTTACTCGCATGGAAGGGGTGCATGTCTGAGTCGCCCGGAAGGACATCTTTGGTGCTATACTTCGTCAGCGCCCGAACATTCCTATCCACCTCCACCGACGACAGGTTCTCCGGGGAGATGCGAGTGATGTCATCCACGCTGGTCTAGCACGACATTGGTGTGCTCTGGCCTGTAGAGGTTGCACCCGTCGTTGCAAGAATGTGTGGATGAGGTCGACATTGGTGAATTCTTGGCCTCAGATAAGCTGCAGGTCGCAGAAACGCTTATACAAGACTTTGACTTCATCAGATTCACAGGGCATCACAACATTCTTCAAGGATATCTTCCTCCACAGCTCAGCCTTGGAGTCGAAAGGGGCAAGTCCAAACCGTTCGCCTTCAACATGCTGGTCCCAGATGTAGAACCATTCCCCCCAACCTTGGACAAACTCGACAATGTTGAGGCTGAAGTACTAGAAATTAGGGTCCACATAGATACTGCAACCGCCGATATCATACACTACAGAACCTGAACCCGAATTCCTCTTCAACTTGAAAAGTTTCTTGAAGAGCCCAAAGTGCGGCTCGATTGTCCATATAGATACTGCAACCATCGATATCATACACTATAGAATCTGAACCCAATTACCTCTTCAACTTGAAAAGTTTCTTGAAGACCCCAAAGTGAGGCTCGATTTCGAGCCAGCACTCGCAGAGAGTGATGTAGCATGCGATGTGCAAGATGGAGTTTGGGGTCAGCTGATGCAGCTGGAGCCCATAGAAACAAAGTAACCTTCGGAAAAATTTGTGGAAGGGGAGAGAAAGATCAGGGAGGATGAACACCAAAAACATCACCCGAAATCCAACAGGGGGATCGGGGATTACCTCTGGTCCAGGCATTTTGCAATCTGCTTCATTGGCGGGAGCAGACCGTCTTGGCGGTGTGTCTGAAGCTCGTGCTCCTTGAAACAGGTGCGCCGCCATGACCCGTTGGTCACGCGGGTCCTCAGACCCTTCGTCTTGGTGGCAACAGCGGCACCGAACCCAGCGGCGATGGTTCCCTTCTTCTTCGCCGCGGTGGTGACAGCGGCAGATCCTGTGGCAACACCTTGATGACTGCAAGAGCACAGATCGTTTGTAGCTAGTTTCGAAATAAAGATATCGATCCCACAGGGAGCAGGAGTCTAAAGTCTAATAATTCTTGGAATAAATATTACGATAGAAATGCTAGATAAAGTTCTAAGTGACAAGATAAAATGCGAGTATTGTGTAAAAAGGTGTTTTGGGGTTTTTGGGTATAAGAGTAATAATAAAGTAAAGCAAAGTAACTTAATACAAAAAGTAAGTATCGCGTATGTAAGAGAGATTGGAACTGCAGTACGGAAAAGCATTCTTAGGGAGTAGCGGATACACCAATAGTATTGTAAAGATCTAAGATAAAGATTATCATCATGAACATTCTCAACTATGTATGTGTGGGAGGAACTCCGTATATGGACGATTTGCCAGCAACCGCTATGCACATCATCCTCATAACCACAGCAGATAGCAATTGACATCAATCGAATTACTGCGCTAGTAAGGGACATAATCCTATAGGACGTATCCCATGGCATGGATAGTGTTCCATGAGTTTCCTCGGTTTCCCAAGTTGATACGTAAGGAGTGCCAACAACTTTATAGTCACTGTAAGTGCTAGCACACCTCCGTCTACCAACAAGTAGTTCCCTCCATCAAGTCCCCATGAGAGGCAAATATTGAGAGGTCGACTTCTCTCAACATCAAGATGTAGAAAATCTAACACATGGTCACAGCGATGAATATCATAATAGACTTTATCTTATTTCAATCTCATACTAGGGTTTCTCCATATCCCCAAGAACTAATGATCTACTCAGACATGGAGGCAATCAACATCATGGCAATGGTAATGGAAACAATCATAGATGAATAGTACTTGTATAAATCCACAATGAGTATAGGAATTACAACAAGATCTAGACAAGATGTAGATGGGATGGATGGAGATGGTGGTGATGCAGTGGTGGATGATGAAGATCGATGCCTCGCCTCCTGGATCTGCGCCAGGCGAAGATGGATCCCCAGTGGATGAGTTCCCCCTCCAGATGCCTTCCGGAGGTGAGGTGTCTGTGATTTCTAGTGTTCTGTATGTCGTCTCCTCGAACCAATTGCACGGGGTGAAACTATTTGATGAGGCATAGGCGGTGCCAACTATACGGCCGGAGCTATACGGCCAGAATATTTCCTCCGCCGGTATAGTTGGTCGTTATGCCCTCTGTCTCCTTTGTTCGCTTCTGGTTTTCTTCTAGTATTAATAATATTTCCCAAATAAGAGATTTACGTTGTTTTTGACTCCTTTTCTCCACAGTACAACTGCTTCAATAATTGTATCCATTGGATCCATCATCTGTCCTGATCCTGGTGAAAACAGACACAAAATGTGCATGAGAACACCATACAATACCAAGATCCTACATCTACAATGCAACATAATAATATAAAACATGATGCAAATATGCACTCATCAACTTCTCGAAGCTTGGACTCTTACTCGTCCCGAGCAAGCTCTAGCTTAATGGATGTGATCCTCATATTCATGAAGCTGAATCGATAAAATAAATGAGGCTATTGCAGCATGTGTTTATCATGTGCGATACATAGGAATAAGGTCATGAATAGTATCTTACTCGAACCATCGAAATAGTACTAGAAGGCTTCCACACCTTAGTGATCAATAGCTCATAAAAGATGAATCTTAACATAATGTAAAAGAATCTGGTTCAACCGAATGAGTTATCGAGGTAGTCCCAAGTGTTTTAGGATCAACGTATTCACTTGGGATTCAAAATATCAAAAGTGTTTCTTTGTCATACTACAATACAGTGGTATATGCCTATTTGCTCTTTGCACATTCACTCTTTTTCTTCTTTCTTTTCTTTTGCATATATGCTCACACTTTTGTTTTAAGTGTTGTGCAAAGGAGCTAGCCACACTTCATGTAGGAATTCAAAGTTCAATAATCTCAATTATTAAATTCCAACTGTATATGAAGCATTCTTATGAGTTGGAGATTCTACCTCGACTTGTTCTCAGTCTATTTAGATAACACTTTTATTTTCCTTTGTTCAAGGTTTTCTTGTTCAACTTAATTTGTACAGATAAGTTTTCTTTGTGAATCAAACCGTAGACTTTCAACATATTGACTAAATTAACATTAGGTGTTCTATTAATACCAATGGTGTGGAAGACTCCTATTGCTATCATCAAGTGCAAGTAAAATTATACTCAAGACATTAATATATCAATAAAGCAAACACAAACTCAATATTTCTCCATATATAATAATAAACTCGGAATTTCATAAAAGGGCTCAACTATTCCTTAAGGGAATTCTAATGATGCAAACTTTATTTATAGTTTGAACTAATGCAAGAATAATAAAACTTATAAGATAGATTACAAGGTCTTAAAGATGCCCCCAAGCTTGAAACCAAGCCAGGTGGGATCAAATAATCCCTTGCGATTATTTGATACTGTGATTGTTGTAGATCACTATGGCTACATGGATCTTGGGATCTTCTCCTCACGGGCAAGCCTGAGGTGGAGGGATTGATTGACAGCTTCTAATTCTTTAACACGCAGCTTATATTCATCTAGTTCATCAAGATAAAGTCACAGCAATCGGTGGTGTTTGGGTGTCCCTAGCTTCTCCTTGTCCAACTCTTCGATCCTCAGCTCTAGAGCCTTCAAATCCCTCTTCTGGCACCCATGATCGGTGTCGAGGAACTCTATAGGGATGGCCTTGATCTCCTTCCCTTGCTCGCTATTGCTCCCGGTCTCCATGGGAGCCTTTCTTCTTGACTTTTATCCCTTGGTTGAGAGTCCTTTCGCGTGAACAAGAAGTAGATATGTTTCTAGAGATTATGATTATAGAGAGAGAGACAATGGCAGTATATAAGGGGGGGGGGGAGGTCAGAGGTCGGTAAAACTCGCGAGAAACACCAAATTGTCGTCCAAGAAAAGAATCCGAACAAAACAAGAAAAGAAATCACGGATTTGGAAGTAACCTGCCGCGTAACGACCAACTATATGGGCGCGACCCGTATAGGTCCGGCCGTATAGTTCGTTACGTGCAGATATTTCCAAATATCTCGAGTCCAGGTCGATTAAATCACGACTTAGAACTGACAATAACATTTTTTTGGTAATGAATAAATGGAAGATCAAATAAAAAGTGTCTAAGAGTTTAACGACCAACTATACAACCAGAATTTTTACTCCAGTCATATAGTTGCGACAGTATAGATACAGACACGAAAATCAAAAGTGTCTGGGAATTGAACGACCAACTATACGACCATAATTTTTGCTCCGGTCATATAGTTGCGACCGTATAGATACAGACACCAAAAAGCAAAACTATCTGAGAGTTTAATGACCAACTATATGGCCATAATTTTTGATCCGATCGTATAGTTGCAACCGTATAGGTTCAGATAGCAAAAACCATTTCAAGAAAATGATACAGAGAGTTTAATGACCAACTATACGATAGGAGCTCCCACTCCGGTCGTATAGCTCCGCCCGTATAGTTGGGAAACCCCCTCTAAATCTTCAGAAAAATACAAGGAATTCAAAGGCAGAATTTTTAAGAATAAGAATTGTGAAAATAAATCACTTATTTGGGTAGGAACACTTACCTTGTACTTACCATTATTTATTCGGGGATGGAAAATTCCTCCCATAACAAAGACTTCTTCTCTTTTGGAGGAATTGACCTTAGTTAGTCGAATAGTTCTCGTAAACGAAAATCATCGGGACTAAAGTTCCTCTCAATAATATTGGTGTCTTGCGGGGCAATCATGGACACTGCATCTAGTGTCTTTATTTCCTGCCTCTACATAATCTGCAGCTCAAATTCTTGCAGTGAAAGAATCCAACAGATCAGCCTTGGCTTATGGTCTTTCCTTTTAAGGAGTTCTTTTAAGCCATTATGATCTGTGTGAACTCTTACCTTTGCATCAACTATATAGGAACACAATTTATCACAAGAGAAAAATATAGCAAAAAGTTCCTTTTCTTCCTTAGGGTTGTCCTTTTGAGCACCATTGAGTGTTCTACAAGCATGATGTATAATATTAAATCTACGGCCAATATGTTGTCCTAGAGTTACTCCTACAACATCATCACTAGCTTCACATATTAAACCAAAGGTTGTATCCAAGATAGGTGGTTTAATAACAGGAGCATGAGATAAGGCATTTTTGAGTTCATCAAAAGCTTCAAGACACTTGTCATGGTGGTGGCATGGCAGATGCCATGGATAGGCTAAAGATGGGGTCAATGTACACTAGGGGAATCCAGGGACAGATAGCGTGGTGATTCCACGCACAAGTGTCGATGTATTTTCTCTATCAATGGTGGTTTACAAATGGTCCTCGAGCTGTTCTTGAGAAGGAGACCAGGTATCATACCCCGCACAACTATGCTCTAGAGTCCTACCTTAGACAGAGAAAATGATCGATCCCTCTCTATGGAGGCCCTGGTGCTCCTTATATAGGCGAGCCCAGGGTACCAATGTTAGGGCATACGTGGAGGCATATTCCGCAAATATTCCCTTTGGTTAAAGCTAGATGCTTCTTTGTTGCTTTTAACTGCTCGCCTGGACTTTAGAAGTAACCATTTGTGTGGCCCTCATCTTTAGGCGTCATCAGACGTAAGCTACATCAGCCGACATAGCCCGCGTCACTGTTGTTAGCCATGCCCCACTGGTTCTTCCCTCTGCTTGCTTCGCTCAGGCTACAGTGGATAGAGGCCACCTTTTGACCAACGGGAGATTCCTTCCTTCTCTTAGAAGCCAAGTGGTATCCCGACAAGCGCCTGGCTAACCTAGCTACGAGGGTACCTGCACATTTTGTAGACAAATATGGCCCACACATATTTTATGCCGACCAGATGAATGCTAGGCAAATACCCACCAGGCCGGGTTACTCCATAAGTTGGCCTGCCTTGAGATGGCCCAGCTAGCACTTGCTTTGACCGTGCCGTACCTCGGCTAACTCGGCCTTTATACCCCGGCGTGACCCTACTTGGGGGTATCGCCCCAACATTAGTACCCGAAGCTGGTGCGGCCTTAGCAACTTCAGCTGTTAAGGCCACAATAGGTTCCCCCATCCGAGTCTGCCCTTCATCGGCTGAGTTACCCCGTAATCCAGACCCTTTGTATTGATGTTCCCTTGGCTTTCTCCGAGTTACTTCTTGTTGGCCGGGTTTTTGCCCCCATATCCGAGTAATCTTTCCTTCTCTCATACGCTTCCCACGTCCTACGTGGAGGGTAATCATCACTTTGCCTCATTTTAAGGGTTGCGCCAGTTTACTGCCCTGGTTACTGTAGTAACGTCAGGAATAGCTGCCCCGCACGTCCCATCGTGGCAGCACCTCGTTAACTGTATCATTGCATCACGTCATGGGATTCTCTGTTCCCTGTGCCATTTGTTGTGGCTCGCGCTTGATTGGTTGATTTGCTGCGTACATGGCCACAACGTGTGGTTCAGCCACAACAATGGATCCCACTACGCGCTCGCGACGCGCGGTTAAAAATAGGGGGCAGGGGCTACCTTGGGGAAGTTCCCCACTTTGCATGCCCCTACCTTTCTTCTTCTCCCCTGTGACGCCACCGCCGCCACCGCTTCTGCGCTAGTGCTGCACCGCCACAACTGTGCCCAACCGCTCCTAGCGACCGCGCCACTGCCTTTGCTCGAGCGGCTCACCACGGGGCCTGCGCTTCTAGGTTCCCCGCGGCCGGCTACCTCTTCTCTGACTTCGTTCTTGAGGAACTCGACCTCACCATGACCGAAGAGGAGGCCACCATCGCTGCCCAGGAAGAAGAAGGGGAAGAAGCGCCTGAGCGTGGTGGTTGGGCTAGCGCCTTCATCTACCAAGACAATATCGACTGGCTGTATGCGACGCGCCGCATCCCCGTAGGCGTCGCCTACTGCCTCGCCGCTCAGGAGATTGCTCCCTCTCCAAATCCAGGGGAGTACGTTGCTTTTCTCTCCCACTTTCAACGCGGCTTCGGCCTACCCGTTTCTGATTCCTTTCACGATTTCATTTCCACCTATCAACTCCAACCGCATCATCTCCCCGCCAATGCCATTACCTCTCTTTCCTCTTTTGCCTCCGGCATAGAGGGGTATATCGGCCTCTGGCCCTCCAAGGAAATGTGGATCAAATTCTTTGGTTTGAGGAAAAATGTTGTCCCTGACAAGCACCTCACTCGTGCTGAGAAACACTTGACTCAATGCGGTGGAGCCTCAATCTCTCCATGCAAGACTCCGCCTTCCCCCAGGTTACTGGCCTCGAATCCTGCAAAGGCTAGGCCTAGACCTTCTTCTACGTCCAGAATACCACGGACGTAGACTTGATCCGGCTCCTCCCTTTCAAGATTGGTGTCCCGTACACCTATGTATGGGAGACGATCCCGAAGCGGCCCACGGCCTTGGTAAACCAGGTTGACTGCCGGGTCAAGGAGCTGCTCAAGAAGAAGTTGCAGGGCGAGGACATTATGATCACCTTCGTCCGTAGCCGGGTCTCCCCCCTTCAGAAGCGCGCCCACAAGATCTGCTATCTTAGTGGCCCCCTTGACCCACACCGGACCTCCTCCTTCGAGCTTGAAAACTCCAAGGTGTTCTTCCGGTTCAAGGCCATCTTCAATGTGGAGAAGGAGTTCTCCGAGGACTGGGAATGGGGGCTTGCACCCTTTACCCGGGCCAATCTGCCTCCTAAGGTAAATCCCTCTCTTGGCATCTTTTCCGGGTCTTCTCTGTATATCGACAACTTTCTAATTTAACCATTGATAATTTCGCTCTCAGCAATTTCTCCAGCAACCAATTGAGGATGGCAAGGAGCTAGCAAGCAAGTGGGTGGCGGACCATGCAGAGTTGGACGAGGTGGAGCTTGATGAAAGGGCATGTATGCCCCCATGTGTGGTTTTGGTAATTAATGACAATCCCTATGGACTAATGTGCAAATTGAGTTTCACTTGTAGGTTTGTCCATTTGCATCGCTTGGACCATGTGTTGGTTTCAAGGATGAAGAAGAAGAAGCAATGTCCAAGGCTTTGTGCCTATTGGAATCAAGTAGAAGAAGAAGATCAAGTATGTCTTGAAGAAGAAGAAGAAGAAGAAGAAGAAGATGGAGTTCCTCATGGCTATCTTCAAGACATCATTAAGAAATGATGTGCAAGCTCAAGATGTGTCATCTATAGAAGATATCATGCTTGGATCTTGCCATCCTCGGCGTTCATGGAGTGATGAAGACAAGGTCAAAGAAGTGGTTTTCCCATGGAGTATGGGGGAGCCATTCCCAAGTCTTCATCAAGCACGAGCAATCAAGAAAGGTGTTCCATCTTGAAGGTGACAAGATCATCTTCATCAAGCTCAAGTGGGATGCTCAAGGCAAAGGTATGATCTTGATAGGGTTTCTACTTTACCGGTCTCTTGTAGTGTTGGGAGACTGGGTTTAGGATAGATAGCCGTACTATCAAGAGGGGCTCTCGAGTGGGTGACTCGTTCGTATCTTTCAGAGAGAGCTCAAACCTTCGCATACATAGCATCATCTTTCTTGGTTGTTGTTTGGTTCTTATCCATGTGAGGATCTAGAGCTTTTGGTTATCTTCATAACAAGCTCTAGTTCATCAAAAACGGATTTCTCTTGCATATCTTATTGCGTTTTTGATCTTGCGGGTTTTCCGGCTCCACACCTTGGGAGGTATCTCACATATATATTCATGGTATTTCCGGCTCCACGTCGTTATCTTTCCAACAAAATTGGTTTCATCTCGTTTGGAGTTTGGATGCAAAAGTTGTGGCATTTCTGGTTCTGAAGTTTCTCTGACCGGAAGTACCGGCCAGACGCCGGAAGTACCGCTCGGGCAGAAATGCCGCCGGTAGTACCGGTGTCAATTCCGGCCCAACTTCCGGCAACCCCGATTTTGGTTCAGTACCATCTCTGTCTTGGTGTGCATATTTGACGGAACTTGGATCGGATTTTCAGGCGGTAGTACCGCTAGGACTTTCTTGCCATCGGTAGTACCGGCTAGGATCTCCCCTTTCCCCTCCGGCAAAAAACTTGCTCTTTCTTGGTTTTTGGCTTTCTCTCTCCTCCATTTTAGACCTTGAAGAGCTTGCCCTCTCCCCTTCTCCCTCCTATGATTCTTGCATCTTTTTGAGGTATTTGAGAGAGGAGATCTAGATCTACAAGCCTCACCAAGTGAAATCCCTTCTTTGTGAAGGAATCCTTGGGATCTAGATCTTGGAGAGTTTTGTCTTCTGCTCTTGTGTTCTTCCTCCCTTATTCCCCCAATAGCTTTTGTAGCTTTGGTGGAATTTGAGAGTCAAGGACTTGCCTCTTGCATTTAATGCATAGGTTTGAGTTCTCCTAGGAGATTCGGCGAGTTCAAGCCCTTGGGCTTGTTTCTCTTGGGTTCTTGGAACCCTAGACGGTTATGTGGAGTTGTGGTGTGTTCTTGGGGCTCCAATTGAGTTGTGGAGGTTCCCCAAGCTTGTTGGCCTTTGTGGCATTGTGGAGCCTTTGTGGCGTTTCTTTGGAGCCCTCCAATTGAGTTGTGGAGATTGCCCCAAGCCTTGTACGGGTTCAGTGACCGCCCTCAAGTGTCCCATAGTGGAACGTGAGTAGGCCTTTGTGGTGAGGCCACGGGAGAATAGGGTGAGCCTTTTGTGACGTTGGTAGGTTGCGTGCCTTTGCATCTTGGGGTGAGGCCTTGTGTGGCGTTGGGTGAGCATCGTGCCACCACACCTCGAGGTGAGCCACTTGTGGCGTTCGAAGTACATTGCTCCCCCGCACCTCTCCAACGGAGACGTAGCTTCTTTGGAAGTGAACTTCGGGAAACAAATCATCGTCTCCGCGTCCATCGGTTATCTCTCAACCGAGCCCTTTACTTATGCAACTTACATTGTGATAGCCTTCGTGCTTGAAGTATATTATCTTGCTATTACCTTGTTGCTTGTCTTGATTAGCATAGGTTGTTGGTGCACTTAGTGAACCTAGTGAATATAGGTTTTGGCTTGATAAATTAAACGTTAAGTTTTATTCCGCATTTATTAGAGCCTAAACCGTAATAATTTTAAAACGCCTATTCACCCCTCCCTCTAGGCGACGTCCATTTCCCTTTCACCTGACCCGGAGAGGTTCTTGCCCACTCCAGATGCCACCAAGCGTACCTCTAGTAAGGCCTCTTCTCTAAGGGACTACCCGTATGACGATGACTCAGATGTTGAGGTTCTAGAGGTACTTGACCCGGTGCCTATCTCTTACGCATTCCCGGTTATGTCTGAATCTTCAGCTAACCTGACCGGTCAGGTTCTCGAGGTTCCCCCTCTCGCCACTGGTGATTTGGATCCTGCCCCTTCCCAGAAGCACGCGGCTACCTCGGCTGCAGCTTCGGAGGTGCCACCGCCCAAGAAGAGGCAGAAGAAGTCCGGGGTCAAGGCTCCGGTTAAGCCCACGGTCAAGAGCACAGTCTGGAGGGCACCCAGACCTCGGGCGCCCCCAACCTCGGACGAGTAAGTCGCTATTCCTTTCCCATTTGCCTTTGAGTCCTTTTATCTCTGCCTTTGCCTTTTATCTCTCTTTTTGACTTGCTGTTTTTTTATTTCTCCAGCGCTCCCAGGGTTATTTCCCAGAGCAGCCCATCATTTCTTGTCCGATCCGGAGTGGTTCTTCTCCCCCCGCGATGATGATGTTCGTCCGCTGAGTCCTATCCACGAGGACTTCGCAGCTGCGCCTAATCAGAGCCCACCTCATCATGAGGAGGGCAACATCAACGTGGGGGGCAGTGGAGCGGTCATGGATACGGCAATGCCGGATCTCCCCAGTTCCTATGCTTCGCCACAACCATCCAGCTCTAGGGTGCCAGCTTCATCGGCACCGCCCCAAACAATTCCTTCTTCAACTCCAGTTTCTTCAGTATCAGCAACACCAGTACCAGCACCAGCACCACCAGCAGTACCAGCAGCAGCACCAATCCCAACACCAAGACTAGCAGCACCAACGGTAGCACTAGTCCTAGCACCAAGACCACCAGCAGTAGCAGTAACAGCCGCAACCAAGCCCTCGAAGAAAAAGTCGCAATCCATTGCCTTTGGATCTACAATGTCCATTGAGGACATCTTTCAGCCAGCCTCCTCCGCTCAATCTGGCTATGCAGCTTCGGCTCTTCTCCAGCGCCCGACATCATCCAGCAAGATCAATAAGGTTGCCAAGCCTGCTAAGGATGGCGCTTTCGGGTCTCCTGCCACCGGACCTGAGGGTAGTAAGCAACTGATCCTCCATGTCCGTCCTGCTGCTGCTTAGTCCGCCAGACGTGAGGCCCATGCTAAGGGCTTGGTGACGAGACATTCTCCTAGCAGCGAGAGCTACAACCCGACACTTATTGAATATGTGCCCAACTGGAACAATGCGGAGTTCATCGACCCGCAAGACTATCTGCCGGAGAAGTTCAGCCTGGCGGAGTTTAGCGCTCAGATGAACTCCACCACCAAGGCTATCTCTCTGGCTGGCCGAATGATGGAGGTAATCACTTTTCCCTACTAAGCTTTTTATATACGCAATAGATATACCCACTAGTCCTCGAGCCTCCGAAGGGGTAATTTATGACTCGGTCGGATGCTCTTAGAGAATTTTGTGTAGGTCCTTAGCATTTTAAAATAGCCATAAACTTAGAGCTGGGTTAAGTTCCACTTGGCCCGGATCTTGAACACTTCAAATATCCACACACCTAGAGCCGGGTTAAGTTCCACTTGGCTCGGATCTCGTTAGACTTCGAATATCTACACACCTAGAGCCGGGTTAAGTTCCACTTGGCCCAGATCTTGTTAAACTTCGAATATCCACACACCTAGAGCCGGGTTCAGTTCCACTTGGACCGGATCTTGTAGACTTCGAATTACTTCCTTTTACTTGTGAACTAACAGTGGCTCGGTTTGTACATCACCACCAACTGCCGAACAGCTGAGTTCCAGTGCTTGCTGGACTCATACAAAGATCTCCGTGCCAGATATGGCAAGTTGTTGGTGGATCACCAGAAGAAGGGTAGGTTCCTTCGCTTAAGCCTTTTTCATCTACTTTCCTTCGGGATATGCTCTATCTGTAATAACTTATTATTCGAATTATGTAGCCAAGGTTGAGGCTGAAAACATTATCATGCGCAAAAATCTGATTGAAATCCAAGGTAATTTGTCTTGTTCTCTCGACCATTGTGCGCTCTTTCCTTGATTCAGTAGATATTTATACCTTGGCTCTGCCAGATTAACCCACTATTGCAGTTGCACTTGAAGATAGTGTGCCCATTCCTGATATGATGACACATTTTCTCGAACAAGCAGGGAAGCACCAAGCTGAACTGAAGAAAAAGGACGATGAGATTGCTCAGTTGCGCCTCCAGGACTCGGTGATTACTTGGCTAAACACCGAAATCCAAAGCCTCAAGGACCTTCATAAATCCGAGCTCGATAAGGCTGATCAGGAGTTTGCCAAGGAAAAAGAGCGCTTTACCACTCAACTCTCCAAGGACAAGGACTTGCTGCAGGAAGCCGACGTAAAACTTACGTCGGTGACCTCCGAATATGAAAAACTCCAGGCCAGCAATGTCAACATATATGCTGAGCTGAATCGTATCCTTTTCCAGATTTCTCGTGAGTTCTCTTCTTCTTTTCCACTCCTATTTCTGCGGATTAAGTCTCGTTGTTCACCTACATTCCTTGTTTGGTTCTCAAGCAAGTTCCCAGAGGGCGACGCTATTGCTTCTCGTGTTGTGGCCAGGTCTCGCCAGCAACGGGGTATTCCAATAGGTCCTGATGCCGGGTCAATCACTTATGACATGGTGGATCTGCTGGTTAGCCTTGCTGTCCGCCTCGAAATTGCAAAGAATTATGGCGCAGACACAATGTCGGTGGCAGTCCAGATGTTCAATGCTCTTTGGCCTGGTGAGCCCACCCCTAAGGGAAGCATAGCTTTTCTGGCCAAGCTAATGGACTGCAAAACCCAAGTCCACCTGTGGCGGGAATCTGCTGCTCGAGCTAGAGCTAACACAGTGCTGCAGTTTGTGCTCTCTTGGTATGACACGCTTGATCTCATTCTGCTTGAGTGCTTGCACACTGGGTCAAAGTGGTCCAATGATCCGGAGTGCATTGTGCAACGCAAGGCTCGACTGAACAAACTTATCCAATATGCCTTCTGCCACGCTTGGAACGAGGGGCCGAGTTATCTTGATGTCATTGATGATGCCTACGTTTCCGATGGCGCGGAGGATGAGGAAAGTGAGGACGAGGACTCCGAACTCAGCTACGATGCTGAAGACCCAGAAGATGAGGAGGCCAACCCTGAAGATGAGGCTGAGGCTAGCGTCCCGCCCACAGATGCCGAAGTACCTCCTCTGTCGACTGATGATCTGGCTTCTGTTGCTGCTCCTTGAGCATTAAAAACACTTAACAACATTCGTCAAATCCCCGGAATGCCGGGTCAAGTTGTATTTAAGCACCGTGGTTTGGTTTCACTACAATTATTGTCGTTTGCTACTAAGTTTTTAATGTCGGATTATCATGGGCAAAGTCCCCGAGTTTCCTTTTCTTGTTCCCCCAAATTTATGACTCGACTCACGTCTACCTTGATTCAGTTTTCTAACTTATGAGTCTGAGGTTCAAAAAATTGACTTAAAAATACTTGAAACTTTGAGACTAGCTCAAATTAACCCAACGAAGAGAGAATGAAGGAAATAAGGGGTTAGTCCAAATAATAAATGTCAGCTCGATCATGTTCTTTTCCTCGGTCGTTTTTCATGTGCTTTGCAATTCCAAACTTGTTCTCTTGCTTGCCATGAATCCAATCCTTGTTGGACAGCAGCAAAGTCAAAGAGTTGAGTTTTTGGTGCTCACACACTACTAATCCGGCTAAGGTGTAAGAAACTTAAGCCAACCGACGTATATAAAACACAAAAAGCAGGAAAGACATTTATTATGGCAGTCCCCGAGTTTCTGCTAGGGGTGCCGAAGTTTCATCAATAAACTCATTGCCGACATACATACCGACATATGGGTAGCTCGGATACATTCACATCTTTGTCGGTTGTAAAAAGGATGAAGTAGTGCTACATTCCATGGACGCTTAGATTCCTCTCTAGACCTGTCCACCTTATTCTTCTCCTATGTCTGTGCATCAATAAGATAGTAGAAATCATTGTGCAAAGCTTTGCTTACAATGAAAGGTCCTTCCCATGGAGGGGATAACTTATGCATGCCAGCAGTGCGCCGCACCAGCCGGAGTACTAGATCACCTTCCCGGAAGACTCGAGGGTTTACATTCTGGCTATGGTAGCGTTGGAGGTTTTGCTGGTATATGGTGGATCTAGACAAGGCCAGTTCTCTCGCTTCTTCCAGCAGATCAACATTGTTTTGCCGGGCTTTGCGCACTTTGGCTTCTGTATATTGGGTGACCCTTGGCGAATCATGCTCTATGTCGGCTGGTAGTACAACTTCTGCCCCATATGCCAGAAAAAATGGCGTATAGCCTGTTGATCGATTCAGAGTGGTTCTTAAACTCCACAGTACCGCTGGTAGTTCTTCTATCCAGCACCTCGCTGATCTTTGCAGTGGCTCTATGAGCCGGGGTTTTATTCCGGACAAGACTAGTCCATTGGATCTTTCCACTTGCCCGTTTGATGCGGGGTGAGCCACGGAGGCAACATCTAGCCAGATCTTCTTCTCTCGGCAGAACCTCACAAATGCTCCTTCAGCAAAATTCGTGCCATTATCAGTTATGATACTGTGGGGACAGCCATATCTCAAGATTATATCCTTTGGGAACCTCACTACTTTTGCCCCATCACATTTCCTGATTGGCTTCACTTCAATCCATTTAGTGAATTTGTCCACCATAACCAAGATATGGGTCATTCCTCCCTTGAATTAAATGGTCCTACCATGTCTAGGCACCATACATCAAATGGCCAAGTAATGGGGATGGTCTTCACTTCCGACATTGGTATATGGGTTTTGGTGGCATACCTCTGACATCCATTACATTTTCTCACCATATCCTCTGCTTGTTCCCAGGCATTTGGCCAATAAAATCCGTGCTAGAAAGCCTTTTCCACTAATGCTCTTCAAGTTGCATGATGGCCACATTCTCCTTGGTGGATATCCCGAAGTATCTCAAGCCCTTCCTCTGGATCCATGCATTGCTGCAGCATAGTGGTTACACTTCTTTTGTATAACTCAGCGTTGATGATAGTGTATGCCTTTGCCCTTCTCTGGATTTGCCCCGAGAGTACCTCATCATCTGGCAAAATTCCCTCCTTTAGGAAATCAAATATTGGCTTAGCCCAAGTGGGTATAGGCCGGATGGGAAAAAGTTCTTCATCGATTTCCATCGCCTCCATCGACATAACTCCTGCCGGGTTCAACTGAGCAGTCCCCGGGTTTGCCGAAGTAGTCCCCAGGTTTGCTTAAGTGCCTCCCCAATCTATTTCCATAGGTGTATCTTCTGACCTGGAGGGAGCCAGGATATAGATTGACTCGGATTCCGGTGATGGTGTAATAAATGGCTTCCTTAAGTGCTCCAAAGTTACATTTGTCGGGCTTGGTTGCCGGGATGAGCCCAACTTGGACAGTATGTCAGCTGCTTCATTTTCAATCCGAGGTACATGATGGAATTCGCACCCCTCAAAAAATTCGCTTATCTTTTGAACATGGAATCTATAAAGGGCCATGTTGGCATCCAATGCATTCCAATTGCCAGATACTTGCTGCACCACCAAATTTGAGTCTCCAAAGCATTGTATCCGACGTATTCGTACTTCTTTTGCCACCTTGATCCCATGCACAACTGCCTCATATTCTACAACATTGTTCGAGACGTTGAAATGGATTTAGAGGACATACTTCAAATGATATTTCTTGGGCAAGGTAAGTACTACTCCGGCGCCCAGTCCTTCTATGGGCTCCCCGGATTATTCATCTGAGAAATCCCTGTTATGCATACATCCACGTTCCCATGATCAGTGAGCCGTGGAACATAACCGACAGGTACCGTTACAACATCCGAAACATAACGAAGTTACAAGACTTACATAAATGCCATTATGGGTACATCATCCTTAGCAGCGGAACATCGCCAAGTGCAGAGCCCAATCGTGCCTCAACATATAGGCAGCTGAGTGGGAAGACGGCCCAGCTCGCTGGACGTCACCTGGATCTGCCGAAGTTGAACCTCTGAGAGTCTGGCCAAGTAAATAGCCAGGGACAAAGCCGTGAGTACTTTGAATGTACTCGCAAACCACCAGGATAAACGAAATAAGGAAATGCAAGTCTGGCTGTGGCGAGATAGCTGTATCTGGGGTTGCCTTTTGAAAAGACTAAACTAACTTTGGAAATTTTGGCATCTCCATATCTTTGTTGAAAAAGAGTTTTGAAAACATGCTTCTGTTTTATAAATCAAGACATCTCCATATCTTTGTTGAAAAAGAGTTTTGAAAATAGTTTTGTATTAAAAACCCTTTTTAAAACATCTTCGACCCCTCGGGTCAAAACCAAGCATTTCCGAACTCGGGTTCCCCCGGAACCTTCGTCCACTTCGTACTTGTTTCCCAAACAAGCACAGTTTGGGTACTCCTATACAACACCTTTACAACTGTCCTTGACTGTGGACACGGCTATTAGAATAGGTTATACTCTTCAGAGTTTGCGCACTTTCCCCACAAGAATCAATACATCCGACGGGATACAACCATGGCACACTACCACTGTAGATGGGGGTCCGGATAATCAAACCTAACCTTTCGCTTGTCTACCCTAGAAAAGGCATGCTTTTCCTCTTGGGTTTGTTCTCCCCGGCAATGAATATGTGGCTCCCAACCATAGTCCTTCCTTCCGTACACGCGCATACCCAAGCCGCAACTTGGCGTATACCTTAAATCTAGAGACTCCACTTCCTTCATTACTACCCAAGTCATACCGTCCGCGGGAGACCCAATTGTTGCACCGGCCTCCTGCCAGTTCAGGCTCACTCTTGCCAAAACAAGCAACAGACTTCAGATCCTTGATCTGGTGGTGCCTGCCTAGAATTCGAGGGATCTCTCCCTATAAGCATGGTAGAAGTGCCTCGGCTAATGCGGACAAACTATGAGTTAAGCCCCAGCACCTGGGGTAATGTGGTTGCGCGGATAAAAATGTTTCAGTAAAGGTGTAGAACATCCCATCGCACTTCTGCTTCCCAACGTAGCCGTTTCTTTTGCTAGAAACATCCGCTTGGAAGTATGCCTTCTTCCAAGGGTTTTACAAAGCTGTTTTGAAAACTTTGAAGTGGGATAAATCCCAAAATAGTTTATTTTCTCAACACCGGGGTTTTCCAAGGAGGTGGGATGCTAATCATCATACTCCCGATCTAAGGGGAAAAAGGTAGGTACATCGGGGTGGTGCCTCGAAGGACACGAAATCATAACTTGGAGGAGCCAAGTTACTATCGCAGTATTTATAAAACAAAACATGCAGGTAGATAATGCAATTTATAAAGAGGATACAAAATAGGTAAAAGAGAGTAGGACATATATATCAGAGTTCGAGAAATGGTGGCTTGCCTGTGATCAGCAATAATTCCTTGGACTTCTTCAAATGACCAAGAATAACCAATATATAATGATAATAAGAAGTCCCTTTCTTCTCGTCGTCAGACACTCACACTATCGTTGTCATCGGGTATACATGCAAGCAGACAATACCACAATCAATACTAGGCATACAAACATCAACCATACAGAAACCAAACAAAGTGAACACTACTGAACTTGGGAGGTTTTGGGGAAGTTGAGTTCTATTGGTGGAAATTACTAGATTTCTACTGAGGTGTTTTCTCTTGGAAGATAGTTGTCTAGGATAGATACAAAGCAATTGGATTAGGGTTCTGAGGTCAGTAGGATACCAATGTGCAAAAGTGATATCCTCAGATAGGTCTTGACAAGACAGGACCATCACAAGTGGTTTCACTTGATTATCAATTTCCTAGATTTAGTTATGCTTTTTATAGTGGATTAAACTCTAGTTTGAGGAGATAATTCACCAGACGAGTTATGGAGCTCCAAAAATTATTTCCTTGGATGTTTTGGTAGTACTTTCTGTACTGAACCTCCCAGAGTTGGAATCAAGTCCAAAGAGTTACCAGAATGCCCTCAGCAAATTCCCCAAGGAAGATCTGTACAGTTCTTCTCCTTTTTACCAGATTAAAACTACAGGAGCTATTGAGTCGGTTCCATGGTCATGTGCTAGGTATGCCAAATACCTTTCTGTAGGAATTGGATTCACCCTTTTTGGAGTTGCCAAACTCCTTGAGTGATTTATTTAGTGAAAATACCCCTTACAGAAGTATTTAAATCACGAAAATTTAATCAGAGCTCAATAAATTCTAAGATGCTAGGTTTGGATGGATATAGATACTGGGGTGTACTGGGAGGTGGAATTAGGTCAATACCACATTTTTTTTAGCCTAGAGAATTTATCTAAGGCAGATAAAAGCTGATTTTGTTATTTTTGTTAATGGCACCCTTCTGTTCAACTTGGCATAGGACCTGGGCTAGAGGATAGGTATTTACAATACCTTCCTATGGAACCTTGGTTCTCCCCAATTGGATATGTGTAGGTCACTGGGGAATTAACTTCGTGCAAAAGATACATCTTAGTGGATAATATGCCAATAAATAATGGAATTTATTTTTGGCAGAGGGACAGCTCTGCATGGTGCACAAAACCCTCCTGTACAGTGAGAACTTTAGATCTAGTTCATTAAAGTTGTTTTTATTTTCATTTGAAATAAAACTGAACCACTATTTTTCAGATATGGGGATAATCATACAAATGAGATTAGAACTGGGCCAGGATTCCTCAGGGGAACGGGCCGCACAGGGGCGGTTCGGCCCAGCTCGCTAGGGAACACGCGCGGGAGGGAGTTTAAACTCCGGCCGCGGGTCCCGCTGTTCTACCACCCTGGGAACGAAGCGGTATCGGTCGCTTCTGGCCGTCGGATCGATTAGAGATCAACGGCAGAGAGCCTGTCTCCTACCTCGCGACACGCGCGGCGGCGGAAACCCTAAATGGGGGGAAGGCGGGTTGGGGGAGGGCTCACCGGCGGCGTAGGGGCGATGACGGTGATGCAGGTCGACGCGGCGCCTCAGGACACACAGAATGAGGGGTGGGAACGACCCCTCTGATGACAGGAGGAGTCTCGCACGAGGTCATCGGCATGCACGGGTCGGAGCTCACTGGAGAGCTCTTCCATGGTTGCTGCAAGGAAAAAGGGGAGGCATGGTTAGCTAGGGGAGGTCAAGGAGGTCTCAGCATGAGAGCATGCAGAGGGAGTGGAGCAGCGGGGAGGGCTCTAGGCTCGATTCTTTAGAACGGCCGAAGCTTTTACTCCTCCCTCTCACGGGCAGTACAGAGGAGGGGAGAGGCTGGGGAGCTCGGGGGTGATAGATCAGGCATAGGGGAGCCTTGTGAGACCACATGCAGGTGGAGGAGAGTTTGGGAGAGGTCACCTCGAGCTCGAGCTCATCAATGGCTGAGAGGAGTTTTCTCTCTTCTCCTAGCCAGTACGAAGCGAGGGAGTGGAAAGTGGAGCAAGGGGGTGGTGAGTGGGGAGCAGTGGGGGCGAATGAGGGCGTGGGGAGGCGCTGGGTGGCCTAGGGATATTTATACCATGGAGGAAGGGTAGATGGAGTAAAAGACCATCTAGGACAAGGGGGAGAGGGTTGCTGGCCAGGGATTGGGCCAGGGGTCGGTGGAGAGGGGTAGTAGTGGTATTTGGTCGTGCTGGACCGGAGAGAGAGGAGGTGGCATCAGTGGTAAATAAATGAAGTGGATGTTTGTAAGATTTGGGGTTGTCTCTCTCTCTTTCAACTAGTACAAGGGCAAAATGGTCAAGGCTGAGGTGGAGCTACAGTGTTGGTCGACCAATGGTGTGTCCTAGTGCTGAGGATGAGCTTTGATCAAGTTGTGATGGGCTTTGGAAGGGGTTTGTGTAGTGGTTGGCTTAATTTGCTTAATTGATCAATTTGATAATTAACAATATGGTTCAAGTGCATTTCCAAAAATGCACATGGTTTGAGAAAAGGAGGCATTCAAAAAGGTGATGTTGAAACTGTTTCCAGACTTAGTCAAAATTGGCAGTTTTGAGGATTTTGACTAGAGTGGGAGAGGGAAAGTTCTTTGGAGGAGTTGCAAGGTATTAGAGCATTAGAAAGAGAACGATATTGAATAGTAGAGTGAGTAGAAGAGATCCATGCTGAGTATTGGTCTTCAAGGACTTGGAAACATCTAGAGTGGGAAAATCTCAGAATGGGTCTGGTTAAGGGTTTTAGATGATCACATAGTGGCTAGTGATCACATCTAGGTTTGCATTCTTTCTTAGGGGTTGATGATTTGGAATCATCTTGATCCTAGTGATGAGCTCCTAGAGTAACTCATACTACTTCCTAAGCAGACAAATCAATCAGCAGATCAAGGCAACTCATTAGACAGCAGATCAAGGCAACTCATCTTATAAACTATCCAACTACTACTAGAGTTGCCATCAAGCTTAGCTTGAGGTAGGTTTGGGGCATTTTGAAGAGGTTGAGTTTTGAATAAGATGAGGGTTCTTGGTATCTCTACCAAGAGTAGAATTCAAATGCTTTGAACAAGAGTTTTGGGAAAACTAGAGGTAAGATTAGTTGAGTGTTCTATCTTGAAAACATAAGGATATTGTATTATATATCTATCCATAGTTTTGTTAATAGAAGCTACCAAAATAGTTTTGGTTACATAGGCATCTTGGCTCCTGTTTTGAAATGCCAGAACGTTTGAGAATATGTAAAGTAAGCCAAGATAGTTTTGGGTAAAAAGCTTTTGACAACTGAGGGTGAGGTAATGAGTATCATAGGATACTCTCTTAGGCATAAGTGCAACAAACAACAAGCAGGCACTGCACCCAAGCACAAGAAAAAGTTTTTGTTCGCCCTGATTTTTGCATTCTGAACAAAAAATCAGGGTTGCTGAAATTGGGATATTACACCTTCTTTCAGTTTTGGCCCGTCAAAGTGCATTCGCCAATAGTTGGAGTCTGGCAGAGGTGGTTCATATTGCATCTCGGCCCTATCCATAAAAAGTCCGCCACAACCTGCAATTTGATCACATCTCTTTTGTCGAACTGTGGTGCGTATGGGGCCGGCTCAACTGCCCACTTCGCTATTCGGCCGCTAGCATCTTTGTTGATCATAATCTCTGATATGGGTGCCACACATATCACTTTGATGGGTGTTCCTCAAAGTAGTGTTTGAGTTTCTTGGCCGACATATACACGCCATATGCCATCTTTTGATAGTGTGGGTAGTTCAGTTTTGAGGTCAACAATACCTCGCTTAAGTAATACACCGGCCTTTGCACCAACGTTCCTTCCTCTTCGCGCTCCACTACAATTACCGCACTTACGACTCGGTTGGTCGCGGCTATATAGAGAAACATTGGCTCCTTGGGTAGTGGTGCGTCTAATATTGGTGCAGTGGACAACATCTTTTTCAGCTCATGGAACACACTATCTGCTTGCGGTGTCCATGTAAATTTGTCTGCCTTTTTCATCAACTGGTAGAGGGGTAATGCCTTCTCTCCCAGCCGACATACAAACCGGCTGAACGATGCTAGGAAACCAGTGAACTTCTGCACATCGTTAAGGGACTTTGGTAGTTCCATTCTCTCTATAACATGGATCTTTGTCAGGTTAGCTTCGATACCTCGGCTTGATATGAGGAAACCACGTAATTTCCCACCTGGCACGCCAAAGGTACATTCTTCCGGGTTAAGCTTCATCTGGAACCATCTGAGGTTTGTGAACGGTTGCCAGATATCATCAAGGAGCGTATTATTTTCCTTAGTATTTATCACAACATCATGCATGTAGACTTGGACGTTCCGACCTATTTGATCATGTAAACATTTTTGCATGCATCACTGATACGTTGCTCCAGCATTACGTAATCTGAACGGCATAGTGCAATAGCAATAAGCCCTGTACGGGGTGGTAAACGCAGTCTTTATTTGATCTTCCAGATTCAACGGTATCTGGTGGAAACCAAAATATGCGTTGATGAATGATAATAGTTCACATCCGGCAGTTGAGTCTATGACTTGGTCTATCCTAAGGAGTGGGAATGGATCTTTTGGACATGCCTTATTTAGGTTCGTGTAATCAATGCACATACGCCACTCCACGGCCATGTTTGGGTCATCTATCTTCTTCTCCACGAGCACCGGATTAGAGAGCCAATCCGGGTAAAGTACCTCCATCATAAATCCGGCTGCAAGGAGCCTAGCTATCTCATCTCCAATGACTTTTCTCCTATCCTCGGCAAAGCGGCGGAGAGGTTGCTTCACCGGCTTAGCCTTGGGTCTCACATTCAAAGAGTGCTCGGCCAACTCCCTTGGCACACCTTGCAAATCCTGCGTGGACCAAGCAAATATATCCCGATTCTCACGGAGGAAGTTGACAAGCTCACTTTCCTATTTGTCGCCTAACCCGGCACCAATGTTTACGGTGCGCTCTAGGAACTGATCATCGATTGACACTTTCTTAGTATCCTTGGTTGCTTGAAATGACACACTTCCATGCCGGTTGGTTAGGGTCGACATATGTTGCTGCGCGGACTGAGCCAATGCCGCCACCTCCTGTATTCTCCTTTTTTCCTGAGCTATCATGAGTGACTCGGCTAAGTTAGATCCAGCAGAAGCGCACCCGATCGAACACCTGAAGGCCCCTAATACGGTTATCACTACCCTTGGTCCGGGTAGTTTCGTCTTTAGGTAGCTGATGTGAGTACTTGCCATGAACTTGTTCAGAGAGGGCCTGCCAAGTAACACGTGATAGGCGCTCTCCAAGTTTACCACTTCGAACTCCAAATTCTCAGTCCGGCTTTTATCCCTTGTTCCAAACAACACATCAATCCGAACCTTACCAATAGGCTCACAGGAGATACCAGGCACAGTGCCATGGAAAGTGGTCCTAGTTGCTGGAAGCATATTCTCTGATATCCCTAGTTTGTGCATGTTATCCTTGTACATGATGTTAATGCTACTGCCATTTTCTATCAGCACCTTGGAAAACCTCACATTGAGATTTGGCCCGATGAATGTCGGATCCAGGATTAGTGCATAGGTCCCTGGACTTGGCATAATTTTCTGGTGATCCTTGATACTCCAAGTTATCTCCTAATCCGACCAAGGCATATACCTCACCACTGCTGGCATTACTATGTTCACCTCCATGTGTCCGCACTGCAGGTTCTTTCGGTCAGTTTCTTCCGTCATAAAGACACAATAGCTTTGGTGATGCTCCCTGTACTCGTTTCGCCCCTCATTAGAGCGGTAACCTTGGTCTTGCTGCTGGTTGTTGTTCACCTAATGCACTGTATCCCTTCTTTCCTGATTTTCGTACCTCGGTGGTGGTGGAGGTAACATTAGTTGCTGTCCATTCCCCCTGTGAGTAACGGCTGTCGAGGTGCTTCATTCCGAGGTGCCTGAGCATTCCCTGATCCACCCAGTTCTAGCTTCCTCATCCACTCACATTGCCGGCTCGTATGGTTCGCCGGGCTGTTCGGACTTGGTGCATGAAATTTGCATGGTTGATCCAACATACATTCAAATGTGTACCTCGGATGATCCTTTCGCTCCTACCATTGCTTTTTCTGCTCGGGGGTCCAGGGCTTCTTGCCTTCGCTCTTCTACTACCAGTTCTATCCTCCAGTTTTCTGACGTTGGCTGGCGCTGGCATTGGGCTGATCTCGGTCTACCACTGCCACCTGCTGTGAGTTATACCTGTAATCCGAACACTCATCCCTTCTCTTCCCCCAGAAATCATTTCTCCTTGATGACCCGGAACTATCTCGGTTTTAGTACTCCTCATTAGCTGGGGTTGAGTTGGGTCTACCAGAGCATACGAATCCGCGATCCGGATCGCCTCAGCCAATGTGGTTGGCATATCTTTCTATAGCCTTTTCCATAACATACTTCCATATCTATAGCCTTGGGCGAACCACGCAATTGCTTGTGATTCAATTACCCCCTCACATGAGTTGTGCATGTTGCACCACCGAGTCAGAAAGTCTCGATCAGGCTCTTTTGGTCTCTGTCGGCATAACGCCAAAGTCTGTGGCCTGTTGGGCCTCTTGTAGGTGCTTGAGAAATTGCTAACAAATAACTCCTCGAAGTCCAACCAACAGTTAACACTCCCTGGTGGCAAGTTGTTCAGCCAAACTCTCGCAGGTCCTTCCAACATCTGAGGCACATACCTCATAGCCCACCTCAGATTTCCCGTTGCAATATTGACTGCTCTCGCATAGTCAATAAGCCAATCCTCTGGTTTGGTGCTACCATCTTAGGTCTTTGTTCCTCTAGCCAATTGAAAGTTCAGTACTGGTGGTTCCCTCATGATCTGTGGCCCAAATTATGTCGGACCCGGAGGTCCTTGTGCTTCGATCATCTTCGACCTATAAATCCGGTCTATCTTTAGCCTTGCATCATCTGGCTGCAAGTTTCTGCTTCCTAGCCTTGACCCAATCACATGGTGCTCCGGTCTTGGGTATCCATCATTGACCATCGCCGAGTAACCATCATTGTATCTTCCTTGATCCGGATGAGAATTTTGCTGTTGTATCACTTGGCCAGCACTTCTCTCCTGCCGAGGTGCGTATTGCTGCTGCCGCCGAGGTGAATTTTTCCCTGCTCCCGCTGGATCACGCTGTCCGGCATTGCTGTTGGCAATGTTCCTTTGACCGGCATTGCCTTGGTGACAACTACCTCGCCCAGCTTCACCTCGGCTGGTACTGTGGAGATCCTCATCAACTTGCACTGCTTTCCCTTTTCCAGCTCTCACCGGGTCATAGGGGACCATTTAATTGTCTCTTCTACCAGAGTTTACCACTTCTTCTCTCCTTTGGTTATGACCCGAAGATGATGCGGCTCTGGCCGATTTGGCTGGGTTATTTCTGGCCGAATGAACCACGTGTGACACTCCTAGTGGCGCCGGGTTTGCCTTGTTTATTTCCTCATTTTGCTGGCAAGCCACCCTCAGCAAATGGTTTACTCTCTCCTGTTGCCTTTCCCGGGCCTCTCCGGTTAGACCCTCTAACTCGTATGCAGCTGCATTTGCCCCCAGAGGTTCTTTGTCGGGGTACTGTACCTCTCCAGCCCTCATGTCACTATCGTGGCTGTCTGACCCGGCCTAGGCTCATACTCCTTGTCAATCTCAGTGATTAGGTTTCTACCTCAGATTTTCACCCCATCTATGCCGATTACCTTTGCATATTCCCTCAAAGTAATGTTCAATGACTGCTGTAATTCCGCAACCTTCTTTGCGCCAGCTAGCATTTTCTGCCTAGTTTCCTCTAATTCAGCTTGTGCCTAAGCCAGATCTACTAAAAGAGCTATCGGCGTTGCTAGGCTATATATTGCTTGCTGGAGTACATTCTCTGGCCTCTCTAGTGGAGGAAATCTAGACCTTGCCTGTTTTGGTGTGACTTCTGGCGCCGGGTCCTTGCTAGCTCCTGCGTCTGGCGCGGCCATGATGACCTCAACGCTGCTAGCGCGGCGAGTGATATGTGCACCGCGAGCTGCGCTGAGAGGCGGTTCGCCTCCCTCGATGACATGTCGCGGATGAACGCAGGACTCGTCCATGCCGACATAGATCTTGTGTGCGCCAAGCTTGATGAAGAGGCCACTGCGTGGATGAACGCAGGACTCGTCCATGCCGACATAGATCTTGTATTGCCTGCCGAAGCTCCCTGTGTTGTCGCTGACGTAGTCTAGTGCTCCAAAGCGCTGGACTAGGCCGGAGACGACGCGCTCGCCAGTGCTAGAGATGTTTCCCGTCCGGATTTTCACCCCTGCTAGCGCTGCTTGCCCCACGGTGGGCGCCAATTGTCGTGGTGGTGACACGGCAGATGCCATGGATTGGCTAAATATGGGGTCAATGTATGCTAGGGGAATCCTGGGAGGGATAGTGTGGTGATTCCACACACAAGTGTTGATGTATTTGCTCTATCAATGGTGGTTTACAAATGCTCCTCGAGTTCTTCTTGGGAAGGAGACCAGGTATCTTACCCCCACAACTATGCTCTAGAGTCCTACCTTAGACAGGGAAAATGATCGATCCCTCTCTATGGAGGCCCTAGTGCTCCTTATATAGGCGAGACCAGGGTACAAATGTTAGGGCATACATGGAGGCATATCCCCAAAATATGCCCTTTGGTTAAAGCTAGATGCTTCTTTGTTTATTTTAACGGCTCGCCCGGACTTTAGACGTAAGCTTCAGTGTGGCCCTCGTCTTTAGGCGTCATCAGACGTAAGCTACGTCAGCCGACATAGCCCGTGTCACCCTTGTCGGCCACGCCCCACTGGTTCTTCCCTCTGGTTGCTTCCCTCAGGCTACAGTGGACAGAGGCCACCTTTTGAACAATGGGAGATTCCTTCCTGCTCTTAGAAGCCAAGTGGTAGCCTGGCTGGCGCCTAGCTAACCCGTCTACGAGGGTACCTTCACATTTTGTAGACAAATATGGCCGACATATATTTTATGTCGGACGGATTAATGCTAGGTAAATACCCACCAGGCCGCGTTACTCCTTAAGTCGGCCTGCCTTGAGATGACCCGGCCAGCACTAGCTTTGACCGTGCCGTACCTCGGCTAACTCAGCCTTTATACCCCGGCGTGACCCTACCTAGGGGTATCCCCCCAACAACACTTATCATCGAAATTAAATCTAATTCCCTTTTGTAAGAGGTTTGTCAGAGGTTTAGATATTCAAGAGAAATTTCTATTGAACCTTCTATTAAAACCCACATGACCAAGAAAACTTCTTATACCTTTAATATCCCTTGGTGGTGGCATTCTCTCTATTGCTTCATCCTTAGCTCGATCAACTTCAATTCTCTTATCTGATACCTAGTGTCCAAGGACTATACCTTTTTGATCATAAAATGGCACGTCTCCTAGTTTAGGACGAGATTAGTTTCTTCACAACGCTGCAAAACTCTTTTGAGATTATCTAAACAACTAGTAAAGAAAGTTCCATAGATAGAAAAGTCATCCATAAATACTTCCATTATAAGTTCTATAAAATCAGCAAAAATAGCAGTCATGCATCTTTGAAAAGTAGCTAGAGCATTACATAAACCAAAGGCTATACATCAGTAAGCATGTAAACCATAAGGACTTATGAAAGTTGTTTTAAGTTGGTCATCCCGATGAACAACTATTTGAGAGAAACCAGAGTGTCCGTCCAAGTAATAAAAATGAGTATGGTTTGCAAACCTTTCTAAAGTTTGATCTATGAACGGTAACGGATAGTGACTTTCCTAGTTTCTTTGTTTAATTTCCTGAAGTCTATGCACATCCTATGCCCAACAATAGTTCTAGTAGGTATCAATTCATTGTTTTCATTTGGAACAATAGTAAAATCACCCTTTTTAGGAACAGAGTGAACATGACTTACCCAATCACTTTCTTTAACATGATAAATTATACCTGCGTCCAGTAGGCGAACAATTTCTTTTCTTATCACTTCTTTCATTTCAGTCTTTAATCTTCTTTTAAATTATGCAACTAGTTTTGCACCTTCTTCCATGAATATCCGATGGACAACTATCATGGGACTAATGCCCTTCAAGTCATCCATTGAGTACCCAAAGGCTTGAAGATACTCCTTAAGTATCCTCATGAGTTCTTCTTCTTATTCTTCTCCTAAAAGTTTAGCACTAATAATAACAGGGAATTTATTGGTATCATCTAAAACCTGTATTTAAGATTATGTGGTAGAGTCTTCAATTATGCGGGTGGTAATTCCTCGTCCCCTCTGTTCTCTGGCTCTTCAAAAGCCTCATCAGTTGGAGGTCCCAAAACGAGTAGTGAGTCGAATTCATTCTATAGTTCTCCCAGGGACTTGTCCTCCATAATTATTTGTTCATAATTTGGATCTTCATTTATTTCTTCTTCTGGATTACCTAAGAGCCGCCATTTCATCAATAGTTCTCTCTTCCTCTTGTATTGGTGGAGGCTTGTCTTTAAATTTAGAGAAATGGAATTTATTTTTCGTCCCCCCAAGCTTAAGCATCACAATCTCCTTTTTGAAATTGACATAGGCACCTATATCACCCAAAAAACTTCTTCCAAATATAATAGGGCAAAGAGTGTCAGCTGGCATATCAACAACTACAAATTCGATAGAAATTTTTTTGTTGCCGATTGCGACGTTGCATTATCAACTACTCCAATTGGAATTCTAAGGTTCTTATTGGCTAACATAATTGTCATATCAGTATTTTCAATTGTAGTTGGTTCTATTTCTTCTTTTATTTCTAGGTAGAAGTCATAAGATATAACATTAACTTCGGTGCCAAGATCACATAAACCGTAATGAGAGGTTTCTTTAAATATGCAGGAAAGAATAGGCTTACCCACATCTTTTACCTTTGTTTTACCCTCAACCAATATGGAGGTCTCTACATCAAGTTCAACTATGTTGTAGTGTGAGTACATAGCCATAATTGCTTCCTTGGTTACCTTTTCATCTTTGGTTTCTTCCAGATGTTCCACGACTTTTGGCATGCTTTCCTCTTCCGCCTTTTCTTGTACTGCTTTGACCTGCTCATATTCAAGAACATGCTTTTGTGCAGTGTTAGGGAAATGCACTTCATAAGTTGGTTCTACGGAGGCCAATGTTGCTTCATCCTCTTTTTTATTTTCTGGTTTGGGTGGTGGATCATACTTGACTGAACCCTCCTTTGGAGCTTTAATATGTTCTGTAAAAGCTTTAACAACTTGCAACACCAGATCTGAATCTAAATAAAGTTCTTTAGATAGTTTCTTTAACGTGGCCTTTTTATTATAGTCATGAATACAATCATGCTCTATTTCTACGCCTCCTTCACTTCCTAGACCAAAATTCCATGAAACTCTACGATCACGAATTCTATTAAGTAAAGCCCAAGGGTTTAGGTATAGGAAGATTCATAAAGGCTCCTTTAGCGAAAGAGTCTAGTTCAATTTTATTGGGTTCAATTAAACCGCCATAAAAGATATGTAGTAAATATCATTCAGGCAAATCATGACAAGGACATAATCTTAGTAAATATTTAAATCTAATATAGGCTCTTACTAGTCCTTCATTAGAACAATTCTTCCAAGTCATTATAAGATGCTTGATTCCAAAAGATTTTGATAGTGGATAATATTTTGATAGAAATTCACAAGCTAGATTATCCCAAGTAGTAGTGGCTTCAGGGGGTAGAGATCTATACCATGAGAGAGTTGTACTTGTAAAAGGTTGACTAAAAAGTTTAACTCTTACCTCATCAGCAGTATATCCCTTAATATAAAAGTGCCACATATATCCTTAAAACATGCAATATGCTCATATGAATCAGGATCTTCTTCATCTCCGGTAAATTGCTTCTTATGTAGAATACTAAGTAATAGAGGATTTATTTCAAACCCCCGTGTCTTCTCATTGGAGTTGTTTTTCTTATAAATATCATAGGGCTTGCAAAAATGGTTGAGTGGGCTAGCACTAGTCATATGCTCAACTCCATCATGTTGGTGGATACCTGTAACTCAGAATAAAATTTAGCCAGAAAAAAATAAATAAGCAAAAACTAAAAGACCTACAATGCTTAGCTCCCTGGCAATGGCGCCAGAAAATAGCTTGATGACTGCAAGAGCACATATCGTTTGTAGCTAGTTTCGAAATAAAGATATCGATCCCACAAGGAGCAGGAGTCTGAAGTCTAATAATTCTTGGAATTAATATTACGATAGAAATGCTAGATAAAGTTCTAAGTGACAAGATAAAATGCAAGTATTGTGCAAAAAGGTGTTTTTGGGTTTTGGGTATAAGAGCAATAATAAAGTAAATCAAAGTAACTTAATACAGAAAGTAAGTATTGTGTATGTAAGAGAGACTGGAACTGCAGTAGGGAAAAGCATTCTTAGGGAGTAGCTGATACACCACTAGTATTGTAAAGATTAAGATAAAGATTATGATCATGAACATTCTCAACTATGTATATGTGGGAGGAACTCCATATATGGAAGATTTTCCAGCCACCGCTGTGCACATCATCCTCATAACCACAACAAACAGCAATCGACCTCAATCGAATTACTGCGCTATTAAGGGACATAATCCCGTAGGACGTATCCCATGGCATGGATAGTGTTCTGTGAGTTTCCTCGGTTTCCCAACTTGATACGTAAGGATTGCTAACAACTTTATAGTCACTGTAAGTGCTAGCACGCCTCCGTCTACCAATAGGTAATTCCCTCCATCAAGTCCGCACGAGAGGCAAATATTGAGAGGTCGACTTCTCTCAACATCAAGATGTTGAGAATCTAACACACTGTCACCGCGATGAATATCATAATAGACTTTATCTTATTTCAATCTCGTACTAGGGTTTCTCCATATCCCCAAGAACTAATGATCTACTCAGACATGGAGGTAATCTACATCATGGCAATAGAAATGGAAACAATCATAGATGAATAGTACTTGTATAAATCCACAACGAGTATAGGAATTACAACAAGATCTAGACAAGATGTAGATGGGATGGATGGAGATGGTGGTGATGCAGCGGTGGATGATGAAGATCGATGCCTTAGCCTCCTGGATCTGTGCCGGGCAAAGATGGATAAACGGTGGATGAGTTCCGCCTCTAGATGCCTTCTGGAGGTGAGGTTTCTGCGATTTCTGGTGTTCTGTATGTCATCTCCTCGAACCAATTACACGGGGTGAAACTATTTGACGAGGCGGAGGCGGTGCCAACTATACGGCTGGAGCTATATGGCCGGAATATTTCCTCCGCTCGTATAGTTGGTTGTTATGCCCTCTGTCTCCTTTGTTCGCTTCTGGTATTAATAATATTTCCCAAATAAGAGATTTACGTTGTTTTTGACTCCTTTTCTCCATAGTACAACTTGTTTTTGACTCCTTTTCTCCATAGTACAACTGCTTCAATAATTGTATCCATTAGATGTATCATTTGTCCTGATCCTGGTGAAAACAGACATAAAATGTGCGCGCGGACACCGTAAAATACCAAGATCCTACATCTACAATGCAAAATAATAATATAAACATGATGCAAATATGCACTCATCACACCTCCCTTCTTTTCCCCATCTTTTGGAAGTGGAGGGATTAGAGGAAGTAACTTGGAAAGGCTTTGAGAATGTCCAGCACAGCGCAAGCGATGGGCGCTATGAAGTAGAAGAGAATGGAAATGGCAGAGGTGCATAAAGGAGGAAGAAGATCAGTGCAAAAATTACTGCACCCACAACCCTACTTAAGCACCATGGAGTGCCATCCAACGGCTTGCAAAACCTCACTTCTATGCATGGCATGCATCAATGGAGACGCGTGGTAGGGGTAACAAGGAAGCATCACTGCACGTTCCCCACTATGCGCGAGAATCAAGGTGATGCACTTAAAACCAGAGATTAAGTATGACTGGTCAAATCCCAGTCAGACTTCGGGGCCCACCTCCGTCACGTCCCATCAGTATCGCTTATGCAGGCAACTGACCTAATCAGGATGTCAGCACTGACATCATCAAGAAACCCACTCCAGCAGGAGCTTTATCTTCGACTTATCTAGTCCTTGGTCGACTCCGTGACTCGACCAAGCACTCGAGGATTACTCCTAACAGGAGCGCTGGCCGCGCACCCGAATATTACAAAAGGACGTAGAATTGTTGTAATGCACACGTAAAATATTTACATCTCAACCCCTCTTTCGAATTAATGATTCTATTGCGGACACGAAGGCTCCTCCCATAGGGAGCTCTGGAAGCACAATCGACAAAAGATAAAACTAATGACAGTAGTCGACAATAGTTCAAAGTCCCCACTCGTGTCTACGACTTGAATAGGCACTCAGGGGATACTCCCATTGACATGGACATACCCTAAAGGTACTCGTGATCAGCATATGTGGTCTAGCCCAGAAGAAGCCCATGATGTTGCTAAGGCCCAGTCGAGATTCGGGTGACCTGGGAGACTTCGACTCCTTGCAGACCACGACAAAATACAAGATAGAAGTTTAAAGGGGACACCCTAACATGTAACCGACTTGGCCTACTATCCCGAGACCTACCCTATCTATATAAATGATAGGAGGGGGCGGGAAGGAGGATATCTGCAACCCTAGTTTCCACACCGTCGCCAGATTGCATCTGTGCACCCCTGTAACTTTCGACTACTCGATAATTCCAAGAACAGACAAGAAGGAGTAGGGTCCTCTACGAGGCCTGAACCTGGGTAAACCTCGTGTCACCTATGTGCCTGTTTGCTAGCCGATCGATGCCTCTAGTGCTCCCCACTTCCTCGAACCTAAGTCCATCTACAATGGGAATTGATGAGTTAACCCCTCGTCAATTGGTGTCGTGTACCATGAAGAACGGAGTATAGCCCGTGGCACTGTTTGGAGTTGTGCGTAGGCTCCATAGTACCTATGGTAGCTCCTCAGGCCAACACCCAGCAGCTCTTTCGAGTGGTCCGAGGAGCTTTTTCTTGATGCCGCTGTAGACGAGGCCATTGGCCTTTTCGACTTGACCGTTGGTCCGGGGGTGCCCACCGAAGCGTAGCTGATGTTGATTCCCAGGTTTTCGCAGAAATCCTAGAATTCGTTTGAGGTGAAGTTAGTTCTGTTGTCCGTGATCATGCTGCGCGGCACCCCAAACCGGAATACGATGGACTCAAAGAATTTGGCAGCGGTGGCCCTGATTGGTTTGTCACCGACATGGCCAGAATCCACTTAGCGAATTTGTCGACTATGACGAGGAGGTAGACATACCCTCTAGGTGAATATTTTTGCATCTTGCCGACCATATCGAGTCCCCATTGCACGAAGGGCCAGACCACATGTATTAGCCTGAGCTCTGGGCTAGGTGTTTGTGGTTTGTCCGCAAATCTTTGGCAAGCATTGCACCTTTGGAGAGATGTCCTTAGCATTGCGCATTGCCATTGGCCAATAGAATCTAGCTCATAGAGCTTTGACGATGAGGGCACGATTTCCAGCGTGATGGCTGCAAGTTCTTTCGTGTATCTCGAGGAGGATGGCTCTTCCGTCTCTGTTGGAGACACATCGTTGAAGGACTCCTGTCATGCTACATTTATACAGTTCGCCGTTGATGATGGCGAAAGCCTTGGATCATCACGCTATATGTTGCACATTTGTCGGGTCATCTGGCAACCTTTTGCTGAGTAGGTATGTGATGTATGGTTGTGTCCAGGATGGCTCGATCATCATGACCTCCATAGGGCATTCGAGTCCTATCTTTTGCTCCATATCCTCAAGTGATTTGGGATCATCGGGTGGCGTAGCCCCCGAGTCCGTTGACGTGCTAGTTTGCTGCTCTGGAGCCTTTGGCTTGATGGAGCGTTCGCATATTTTCTCGAGGTATACTCTAGGTGGCACCGGGGCACAGGCGGAGCCAATATTGGCGAGTGTATCCACCTCTTCATTGCTTTCGCCACCAATGTGCCGCAGTTCGCAGCCATCAAAGTCTCCTTCGAGTGCATCATAGAGGTTGCAGTAGGCGATCATGTTGTCGCTCAGGGTATCACATTGGTTCATGGTTTGATTCGCCACCAGCTTGGAGTCGTCGTAGATGACGAGTCGTGTTACGCCACAGGCTTTGGCCATCAGCATCCCATGGAGCAGGTCCTCGTATTCAGCTTCGTTATTGGAGGCGCGGAACTGCATTTGCTGTTGTGGGGATACCCCCGCGTAGGTTCACGCCGGGGTCTAAAGGCTAAGATAGCCGAGGTACGACAAGGTCAAAGAAAGTGCTGGCCGAGTCACCTCAAGGCAGGCCAAACCACAGGGTAACCCGGACCAGGGGATGTCCACCTAACTGGGTCTTAACCGACTTAAGCTGTATGTCGGCAGGATATATCTAACTTGTATGCAGGTATAGGTGTGGCCGGATCAACTAAGTACGATCCGGGTTATATCAAGCTTGTAAGAGAAGGAAGGTATCTTGCTGGTCAAAGGATGACCACTGTGCACAGAGCGTGAGCGAAGCGGACAGAGGCCAGGACCACCGAGGCGTGGCCGACAAAGGTGGCGATGCCTGTGCCGGAAGACGCGGGCGCCGCAGAGGCTCACGTAGCCTCTGCATGGATGACGCCGGGCAAAAGTGACCCGGTCAACTTACTAATTTGGGAGGAGGCATATTCCAAGGAATATGCCTCCACGTATGCCCTAACTAGAGACTCGGCTACCCCTATATAAGGAGGGCTAGGGCCTCAGTAGTGAGGGTTGGATTCTGTTGGGTGGATCTCTAGAGGGTTGTATTTGACTAGTGGTGAGAGTAAGAGAGTTCTTCTTCCTCCTCTCCCCAATACAGCTCAAGGAGCATTTGTAAGCTAGGGAAGTGAATCGAATACAAAGCAACTGTGTGTGGAATCACCACACTATCCCTCCCTGGATTCCCCTAGTGCACTTAGTCCCCACCTTTAGCCTATCCATGGCATCTGCCATGACACCACCACGACAGTTGGTGCCCACCGTGGGGCTAGCGGTGCTAGCAGGGGTGAAGATCTAGACGGGAAACTTCATCGGCACCGGCGAACGCATCGTCTCCGGGCTCGTTCAGCGCTTTGGAGCGCTACATTTCGTCAGCGACAACGCTGGTTGTTTCGGCAAGCGTCCTCTTCCGCGCAACGGCCTCTTCGTCAAGCTCGGCGCGCACAAGATCTACGTCGCTGTCGATGTGTCGTGCGTTCACCCACGACACGTCGTCGAAGGAGGCGAGCCACCCCTTTAGCACGGCACGCGGGGCGCGTATCACTCGCTCCCCGGACCGCGCTGAGGTGAAGATGACTGCGCCTGGCGCTGGCGCGAGCAAGGATCCAACACCAGATCCGGAGGTAACGCCAAAGGCACCGAGGAAAAGTAGAGGTCCTCCTCTAGAGAGGCCAGAGAATGTGCTACAGCAGGCGATGGATAGCTTGGCAAACCCAGTAGCAGCAACAGTAGATCCGGCTCAGGCACAGGCCGAGCTAGAGGAGACTAGGCAAAAAATACTAGAGGGTGCAAAAAAGATTGCTGCGGCTCAGCAGTCGTTGAACATGACACTGCGCGAGTATGCAAAAGCAAATAAGGTAGACGCTGTAAAAGTGAAGGGGAGAAATCTCATGAGTGAAATGAACAGAGAAGGTGATACTAGGATTGAGGAGTCAAAAAACTGCTTGTCCGTGGGGCTACCGAAGTATAGTACCCTGGCAAAGAACCTCAGGGCAGCAAATGCAGCTGCATCCGATTTAGAGGGTCTGACGGGTGAAGCCTGTCAAAGACAGCAGGATAGGGTCAATGAACCGGTTCGGATCGCAAACAGGCAAAATGAGGAATTGCTCAGGGCAAACCCGGAGAGGGCTGGGGCCTCCAAGATCGTTCATTCGGCGGTGGGTAACCCGGAGAAATCCGCTGGAGCTGCATCGTCTGCTCATGGAGGTCCTAGGAGAGAAGAGGTAGTAACCTCGGCTAGGAAGAATAAGCAGATAGTCCCATATGACCCGGCAAGGGCAGGGAAAGGAAGAGAGGTGCAAAGAAATGAGGATCGGCGAAGTGTAAGCCGAGGTGAAGCCGGCCAAGGTAACCGCGACCAAGGCAATGCCGGTCAAAGGGAACGCTGTGAACAGCAATGCCGGACAGCATAATTCGATAGGTGCAGGGGAACCGCAGCAGCAGAATATACCACGGCAAGAGCGCAGTGCCGGCCAAGGTATGCAACAGAGAGCACCTCCACAAGAGCAAGATAGGTACAATGACGGTGATTCGGAGATGGTAAACGCTGGGTATCCCAGGCCGGACTATCACGTGATAGGATCAAGATTGGGAAGCAAGAATTTGATGACTGATGATGCCATGTTAAAACTGGATCGACTGTATAGGTCGGAGCAAATTGAGTGTTAGGGTCCTCCGGTTCCAGCGTGTTTTGGGGCCCGGATCATGAAGGAACCTCCGGTACCTAACTTCCAGTTACCAAGAGGCACTAAGACATATGATGGCAGCACAAAGCCGGAGGATTAGTTGATTAACTATGCAACAACTATGAAAATTGCTACAGGCAACTTGAGATGGGCTGTGAGATATGTACTGCAGATGTTGGAGGGACCAGCGAGTGTATGGCTAAACAATTTGCCACCCAGAAGTATTAATTGCTGGATCGATTTTGAGGAAATGTTTGTTAGCAACTTCTCGAGCACGTATCAGAGGCCCAACAGACCACATACCCTAGCAATGTGCAAGCAGAGACCGAATGAGACTGACCGGGAGTTTTTAACCCGTTGGTGCACTGTGTGAAACTCTTGTGAGGGGGTAATTGAGTCGTAGGCCATAGCTTGGTTTGCTCAGGGGTGCAGATATGCAAGCATGCTATGGCAAAGATTGCAAAGAGATATGCCAACTACCTTGGCAGAAATGATCCGAGTTGCTAATTCATATGCCTTGGGTGATCCGACTCAGCCTAGGCTCGTGTCAAACGAGTCAAGCCAAGAGTACTACCAACAAGATGGAGCCGGATCATCCCGGAGAAATGATTACCGGAGTAAAAGAAGGGATGATAGACCGGATTACTGGTATAGTTTGCAGCAAGTTGCGGCTGTGAATCAAGATCAGCTCGCAGCAGGAAGCAACCAGCGTCAGAAAACTGGAGGACAACAATGGACACCAAGAAATGATGGAAAGAAAACTTGGACGCCAGAGCAGAAGAAATAGTGGCAAGAAAATAAGGATCGTCCGAGGTATACTTATGAGGCAATGTTGGATCAGCCGTGTAAATTCCACACGCCAAATCCGAGTAACCCAACGGTCACACAACCCGTCAATGTGAATGGATGAGGAAAATAGAGCAAGGTGGTTCGGGGAATGCTTAGGCACCTCGGAATGATCAACCTCGGCAGGAGTTACCCCGACAGCAATTGCTCTCCGAAGCGAACACGCAACAGTAAATGTTGCCTCCCCCTCCGCCGAGGTATGACAACCATGAGAGAAGGGATGCGGTGCATCAAGTAGAGGATCAGCATCAACCCAGATCAGAGATACCCTGGAAGCGAGGGGAGGAATGAGTACAAAGAGCATCATTAGAGTTACTGTGTATTCACCACAGAAGAGACATACATAAAGAGCTTGCAGCACCGACACATGGAAGTAAATGCGGTAATGCCAGCAGTGACGAGGTATATGCCTTGGTCAGACCAGGAAATTACCTGGAGCATTAAAGAACATCGCAAGCTTATGCCAAGTCCTGGTTTGTACGCGCTAGTGTTGGACCCAACATTCATTATGCCTAACATCAATATGAGGTTCTCAAAGGTGCTAATTGACAATGGTAGTAGCATCAACATCATGTACGTGGACACAATGCGCAAGTTGGGTATCTCGGAGAACATGCTCCAAGCTACAAGGATAACATTCCATGGCATTGTGCCAGGCATTTCTTGTGAGCCCATAGGCAAGGTCTGGGTTGATGTATTGTTCGGCACAAGGGATAACTGCCGGACTAAGAATCTGGAGTTCGAGGTCGTAAATTTGGAGAGCGCATATCACGCGTTACTCGGCAGGCCAGCTTTGAACAAATTTATGGCAAATACTCATATTAGTTACTTGAAAATGAAGCTGCCCGGGCCAAATGGTGTGATTACCATAACTGGTGATTTCTGACGTTCCATTGAGTGCGTGTCTGCCGGGTCTAACCTGGCCGAGTCACTCGTGATTGAGCAAGAAAAAAGAAAGATCCAAGAGGTAGCGGCATTGGCTCAGTCCGCGCAGCAGTATATGCCGGCGCTGAGTAACCCGCATGGTAGTGTCTCATTCCAAGCGACAAAGGATACCAAGAAAGTGCCTGTTGATGACATGTTCCCCGAGCGTACTGTAACGATTGGTGCCGGGTTAAATGACAAATAGGAAAGCGAGCTCGTCAACTTCCTCCGTGAGAATCGAGATATTTTTGCTTGGTCCACACAGGACTTGCAAGGTGTTCCGAGGGAGTTGGCCGAGCACTCTTTGAATGTGAGACCCGGAGCAAAGCTAGTGAAGCAACCTCTCCGCCGCTTTGCCGAAGACAGGAGAAAAGTCATAGGAGATGAGATAGCTTGGTTATTGGTTGCTGGGTTTATCATGGAAGTACTTTACCCGGATTGGCTGTCTAATCCGGTGCTGGTGGAAAAGAAGAAGGATGATCCGAACGTGGCAGTGGTTTGGCGCATGTGTATCGATTACACAAACCTGAATAAGGCATGCCCAAAAGATCCATTCCCACTGCCAAGGATAGACCAAGTCATAGATTCTACTGCTGGGTGTGAGTTGTTGTCGTTCATTGATGCATATTCTGGTTTCCACCAGATACCCCTGAACCCAAGTGATCAAATAAAGACTGCATTTATCACCCCGTATGGGGCTTATTGCTATCACACCATTCCTTTTGGTTTACGTAATGCAGGGGCAACGTACCAAAGATGTATGTAGAAATGTTTACACGACCAAATTGGTCAAAATGTGCAGGTATATGTGGATGATGTTGTTATAAAGACCAAGGAAAGCAAAATTCTCCTTGACGATATCAGGCAGACATTCGCGAACCTAAGGAGGTTCCGAATGAAGCTTAACCCGGAGAAGTGTACCTTCGGTGTCCCGGCTGGAAAATTACTTGGATTTCTCGTCTGCAGCCGAGGTATCGAAGTTAATCCAACTAAAATCCGAGCCATAGAGCGAATGGAACTGCCGAAGTGTCTTAACGATGTCCAGAAGTTCACTAGTTGCCTGGCATCCTTAAGTCGGTTTGAATGTCGGTTGGGAGAAAAGGCACTACCTCTCTTTCAACTCATGAAAATGTTAGAAAAGTTCATTTGGACGCCGCAGGCCGATGAAGCCTTTAACCAATTAAAGAAGATGTTAGCCACCACACCAGTGTTATCTTCTCGACTATCAAAGGAGCCAATGTTGCTCTATATAGCCGCAACCAACTGAGTTGTAAGTGCAGTAATTGTGGTAGAGCGCGACGAAGAGGGTAAGTCAGTACAAAGGCCAGTGTATTATCTGAGCGAGGTATTATCAGCCTTCAAACAAAATTATCCGCACTATCAGAAAGTGGCGTATGGTGTGTACATGTCGGCAAAAAAGCTAAAACCCTATTTTGAGGAGCACCCTATCAAAGTAATATGTGAGGCTCCCATATTCGAGATAATGAGTAACAAGGATGCAAGTGGCAGGATTGCAAAATGGGCAATCGAGCTAGTTCCTTATGCGCCACAATATGACAGAAGAGAGGCAATCAAGTCTCAGGCTATAGCTGACTTTTTTGTGGATTGGGACGAGGTGTAGTATGAGCCACCGTTGCCAGATCCGAATTACTGCAGAATGCACTTTGACGGGTCAAAAACAAAAACCGGGTTAGGTGCCGGAGTTGTGCTTACCTCACCTAAGAAGGACCAGATGAAATATGTGCTACAGATCCACTTCGCAGCATCAAACAATGTCGCAGAATATGAGGCACTTGTACATGGGCTCAAAGTGGCAAAAGAAATCGGGATACGTCGGATCCAATGCTTTGGCGACTCGGATTTGGTAGTTCGGCAAGTTTCGGGGCTGTGGGACGCTCTTGATCCAAACATGGCACTATACAGATTTCACGTGCAGAAGATATCTGGTTACTTTGAGGGATGCGAATTTCACCATGTACCTCGGGTGTAAAATGAGGCTGCAGACGTATTGTCAAAACTCGGATCAACCCGACAAGCAATTCCACCGGGTGTAGAATTAGAGCACCTCAGAAACCCATCTATCAGGCCATCCCCAGAAACCGACTCAATCTACGTCTCGAAAGATCCGGAGTCCGGAGCTATACCCATGGACATTGACGTAGGAGGTGGAAGGCGAAACCCGGGGACTGCTTCGCAAGACCCGAGGACTGCCTCGCAAGACCCGGGGACTGCTCAGCACGATCCGGCTGAGGTTATGATGGTGGATCAGATGGAAGTTGATGAGGATGTGTTCCCTATACGAGCAATACCAGCTTGGGCACTACCTATATTTCAATTCCTGAAAGATGGAACTTCACCCGCTGAGGAGGTGCTTTCCAGGAAAACTCAGAGAAGAGCGAAGGCATACACGATCATCAATTCCGAGCTATACAAAAGGAGTTTGACTAATGTCCTCTAGCGATGTGTTGACCCGGAGGAAGGACTGGACATCCTTCGAGATATACATCAAGGGGAATGTGGGCATCATGCCTCGTCTAGAGCCTTGGTAGCAAAAGCTTTCCGTCATGGGTTCTACTGGCCAAGTGCCTTGGAACAAGAAGAAGATCTGGTAAGAAAATGCAATGGCTATCAAAGATATGCTACCAAGACACATATGCCAATGTCTGAGCTCAAGACCATACCAATTACTTGGCCATTTGCCATATGGTGTTTGGATATGGTTGGCCCTTTCAAACCAGCAAAAGGGAACATGACCCACATCTTGGTCATGGTTGACACGTTTACAAAATGGATTGACGTGAAGCCAATAAGGAAATGTGATGGAGCTACAGCCATAACATTCCTCAAGGATATCATCTTGAGATATGGTTATCCTCACAGTATCATAACGGACAATGGCATAAATTTTGCTGAAGGAGCATTTGCGCGTTTCTGCCGGGATAAGAAGATCCGGCTAGACGTAGCCTCGGTAGCTCACCCCGCATTGAATGGACAAGTAGAAAGATCCAACGGATTAGTATTGTCCGGGATAAAATCCCGGCTCATTGAGCCGCTGCAAAGATCAGCGGGGTGCTGGATAGAAGAACTACCGGCGGTACTGTGGAGTTTAAGAACAACTCCGAATCGATCAACAGGCTATACGCCATTCTTTCTGGTATATGGGGCAGAAGCTGTATTACCAGCCGACATAGAGCATGACTCGCCTAGGGTCACCCAATACACGGAAGCCGAAGTGCAAGAAGCCCGGCAAAATGATGTTGATCTGCTGGAAGAAGTGAGAGAATTGGCATTGTCCAGATCCGCCATATATCAGCAAAATCTCCGATGCTATCATAGCTGGAAAGTAAACTCCCGAGTTTTCCGGGAAGGTGATCTGGTACTCCGGTTGATACAACGTACTGCTAGCATGCACAAGTTATCCCCCCATGGGAAGGGCCATTCATTGTGAGCAAAGCATTGCACAATGACTCATATTACCTTATCGATGCAAAACCACAGGAGAAGAACAAGGCGGACAGGTCCGGTGAGGAATCTAAGCGTCCATGGAATGTAGCTCTACTTCGTCCTTTCTACACTTAGCAGAGAAGTGTGTGTATCCGAGTCTCTCAGATGTCGGTATGTATGCCGGCAATGAGCTTATCAATTAAATGTTGGCACCTCGAGCAGTAACTCGGGGACTGCCTCAATAATATTTGTTGTCTTCTGTATTTGTCATTTATATGTCGGCTGGCGTAAGTTCCTTCTACCTAAGCCGGATTAGTAGTGTGTGAGCACCCAAAACCCAACTCTTCGACTTCCTTCTTCACAATTTCCACGCGAGAAGACAGACTGACCAGCAGGCCCTCCATATCATAAGCAATTTCACCAGCATCAGGAGCAATTGGGGTACCCCTCTGCCGGAGGACCTTGGCAACAGCAGTGCTTGCAATGGCATTACCCTCTGGAAATTTGCCTGAAAACAAGACAAGTGAAGCAAGTAAGGAAAAGACATGTGAAGCAACCCAGAGAAGTTAATGCCGGATGAAGGAAAAGAACTTACGTGAAATGTGGCTGTGGATCCGGGTCAACTCCTTAGTATAGTCATCACGCCTTTTCCGAAGTTGCACAAGTTCAGTATTCGCCGACTCAAGCTTGACATCGGCCTCCTTGAGAAGTTCTTGGTCCTTGGCGATCTGGAGGTTGAGGCGTTCTTTTTCTTCAGTAAAGTCCTGGCCTGCCTTCTCTAGTTCGGATTTGTGCTGCGCCTTGAGCTTCTTCATATCTGCCTTAAGCTGGGCAATCTCTTCATCTTTGGTCCGGAGGAGGGCAAGCTTGTCGTCCTTCTTCTTGAGTTTAGCTTGGTGCTTCCCTGCTTGTTTGAGAAAATGCAGCATCATATCAGGCACGGGCACACTATCTTCAAGAGAGGTTGAAATAGTTTGTTGACCCGGCAAAGCTGAGTTATGAATATTTGCCGAGCCAAGGAGAAAAGGAGATAGAAAGCATAGCAAGGTTGAGCAAGAATAACTTACCCTTTATCTGGTCCAAGCTTCTCCTCATGAGGACATTCTCAGCCTCCACCCCAGCTGCGAAATCCGAATGAGGGATTAGTTCAGCGGGAAAAAGATGAAGAGAAATGGAAAAATGCAAAGGAGAAAACTTACCCCTTTTATCGTGTTCGGCGAGAAGTGCAGTATGTTTCACACGCAGCATCTTGTGAGTATCCAAGAGACGCTGAAACTCAGCGCTCCTGGCGATTGGTGGTCACCTGAAAAAAGTACAAAAAGATAGCTTAGTCTTGTGCATATTCGAAGTGTACAAAATCCGGGCCAAGTGGAACTTAACCCGGCTCTAGGTGTGTGCATATTCGAAGTGTACAAAATCCGGGCCCAGTGGAACTTAACCCGACTCTAGGTGTGTGCATATTTGAAGTGTACAAAATCCGGGCCAAGTGGAACTTAACCCGGCTCTAGGTGTGTGCATATTTGAAGTGTACAAGATCTAGGCCAAGTGGAACTTAACCCGGCTCTAGGTGTCTGCATATTCGAAACTATTAAGGATCTACGTTAGTTCTCTAAGGAGCATCCGGCCGAGTAACGAGTTACTTCCCCGGAGGCTCAGGGACTAATGGTTATATCACTAATATCTTCTACATACTAAGGAAAAGGGCGAAGTAACGCACCTCCATCATCCAACCTGCAAGGTTGATTGCCTTGGCAGCTGTATTCATCTAGGCAGCAAATTCAACGGGACCAAACTTCTCCGGGAGATTGTCATTGTGGATGAACTCCGCCTTGTTCCAGTTGTTCACAAACTCGATCAAGGTCGGAGGATATCGTTCGCCACTGAGCATGTGGGGTGTAACCAGACCCTTAGCGTGAGCTTCCCTCCTCTCAACCTGGGCAATGGCGGGGCTGGTGTGCAAAACAAGTTGCGCATCGGCTAGCTCGGCGGGGGCTTCCTTCGGCGGTGGAGTCTTTTTCGCGAGCATGGATGCAAGTGTGCGCTGTCCAGCCTCGATTGACGCCGCCCTGGTGGCGTCAGGAGCCTTTTTGCCCTTGGGCTGCTGCTGAGAGGCGGAGGTCGCTGCGGCGGATTTGCCCTTGGTGCTTGCCTTGGTGCTGCTGGTGCCTTCTCGCCGAGTCTTGTAAGACTCGGACGAGGCGGACGGGCTTGGCACTATTGCTGGCGCCTTTGCTGTTGTTGCTCGTGCAGGAGCTGATGATGGTGCTGGTGCTAATTATCGTTTTGGCGGCGGTGCTGTGGGTATCTCGGACGAGGCTGGTTGCGGCAGAGTCGAAGTGGTGGTTGCCGTCACCTCGGCAGAGTCAGTTTCCCCGGCTCCGAGGTTGCCCTCCTCTTGACGAGGTGGGCTGGAACCCGGAGCAGCCGCTGAACCCGCCTGAATGGGGCTCAACGGGCGTGAATCGTCGCCACAAGGGGGAGAAGGGCTACGTCGGAGCGGCGAAGCAATGCCGGACCCAGTCCAAGGGACCTCTACCGCGGCCCTGCCGAATCACATTATGAATGATGAGAAACTATAACAAAGGAAGAACAGATGAATAGCAAAGGGAGAGGTGGCTTACTCATCCGAGGTCAAAGGCTCCTTGGGTTTCCGAGCCCTCCGGTTTATGGCCTTGGTTGTTGGCTTGGTGGCAGCTTTGTCCGCGGACTTCTTTCGTTTTTTAGCTGGCTGAGAAGGTCCGGAGGTAGAAGCATATGAGGCTCCCCTCTTCTTCTTGGGTGCGACCGGGACAGGCTCACCCACGACAAGGGGAGGGTCTTCATGGATCTGCCCACCGGGGTTAGCTGTGCCGAAAAAGCATAAGAAAGGGGGATATCATCAAATTCCTCCATCACCTCAACGTCCGAATCATCTTCATCGTCGGGCCAATCTCTAATGGAAGAGAGTACCGGTGGGTCGCTTGGTCGCGTTAGCCATCGGCTGGTATATCTCCTGATCCAGTTCCTCCTCGTCCGAGGTATCTCGGTCAGCCGCCCATTTGAGAGAATGCTCGGTGCCATCCTCAATGGTTTGCTGAAGAAATATCTAAGGGAAAGAAAAAACAACAGGATTAAACATACAACAAAAACGGACATATGATTTAATTCGAAAAAGGTTTGGGGCACGCGGCTTACCGCAGGGTGAAGCCTATCTCGGCAGAAGTGTTCGATCCCCCACGTCCACTCAGAAGAGAAGTTTTTGTGGGTGGTGAACAGGGCCTTGACCCGGCGGTAGATCTCGGTGTTGCTCAACTCGAAAGACGAGGTCCGGTTGGGGTCGCGGCCCCAGCTCATGTGACAGACTTTGTGTGTGCGTTTCTGGAGGGGGGAGATCCGGTTGCGGACAAACGTGATCATGGCATCCTCATTGCGCAATCCGAGATCCTTCAACTCCTTGAACCTCTTGTTGACTTGGTTCGCTAGGACGGTGGGTTTCTTGGGGATCTTGTCCCACAAATACGGATTAGGAGGACCCGGAGCATAGGGGTGCAGCCGGATCAGATCTTCAGTGGTGCTATTCTAGACATAGAAGAAGGTCCGGGCTCATCCGCAAGAGTCAAGCCCCGTGACTTGGGGGAAGATGGACTGCTTCTGGGGAGAGATAGACACAGCGCCGAACTGCGTGAGCTGCTTGTCCTCCGGGTCAAGTTCTATGTTCGGAATCACGTTCCGACGAAGGCCAAAGAACCGGATCCAGAGTTCCTTCGTGGGCCATAGTCCGGCATAACCCTCGATGGTGGAAGCAAAGGCAGAGAGAGACGTGATGGCGTTAGACGGAAGATGGTGCGGCTGAAGCTCATACGTATTGAGCCAGTCGTGGAAAAAATCACTAACTGGGAGACCGAACCCGCGTTGGAAGTGGGATAGAAACACTACGTAATCACCCGGATTGGGTGAGGGGGCAAACTCGGTGGCGGCAAGACGTGCGGTGACGCCCTCTGGGATACGCCTGGTGTGATACAGCCAGTCAAGGTCATCCTGGCAGACCTAGGACCCGGCCTAGGCGCCGCAGTCGGTGTTCGCCGCGTCCTCCTCCATTTCCTGCTCGGCAACGGCGAGCTCCTCCTCTGTCATCTCAAGGTCACTATCCTCACTAGTGCTAGCAGCAGTGGGGAGCAGTGGCCTGGACTGATGAGGACCCGTGGCGGAGGAGATGCGCGGAGGCGGCGGGGACGTCGATGCGCGACGAAGCAGTGCGGCGGCAGCGCGACTAAGCAGTTGCGGTGGCGGCGGCGCTGTCGCTGGAGAAGGAGAGGAAGAAGAAGATGCAGAGGGGCACGGAAGTGGGGAAAAGACCCAAGGGGTGCGCCCCCTATTTAACCACTCCCTGGAGGGGTAGTGGGATCTCACTATGCGGACGGGCCACATGGTGTGGCCGTGTATGACCCGGATTGACCAATCAGCAACGAGCCACATGAAGGGCCACAGGGCACAGCGGATCCCACGACGCGACGTTATGATGCAGTTAACGAGGAGGCAGGCACGATGTGCCGTGTGCTACAGGAAATTTTGACAGTAACTGTGGCGGTTACTGTCGTAGGCCCTTAAAATGAGGCAAAGTAATGATTAGCTTCCACGTGGGGAAGCGTACAAGAGAAGGAAGATAGACTCGGATGAGTATGAGGTGACCCGACCAACAAGTAAAATCTTGGAATGTGCCAAGGGAAAGTAAACCAATGGAATCCGAGATAGGGGGTAACTCGGAAAGGGAGCGAAAGCTTGGTGAAATTGAACCTGCTGTGGCCTTAGCGGCTAAGGCAGCCAAGACCGCACCAACTTCGGGGACTAATGTTGGGGGGATACCCTCGGGTAGGGTCATGCCGGGGTATAAAGGCCAAGATAGCCGAGGTACGGCAAGGTCAAAGCAAGTGCTGGCCGAGTCACCTCAAGGTAGGCCGAACCACGGGGTAACCCGGACCAGGGGATGTCCACCTAACTAGGTCTTAACCGACTTAAGCTGTATGTCGGCAGGATATATCTAACTTGTATGCAGGTATAGGTGTGGCCGGATCAACTAAGTGCGATCCGGGTTATATCAAGCTTGGAAGAGAAGGAAGGTATCTTGCTGGTCAAAGGATGACCACTGTGTGCAGAGCGTGAGCGAAGCGGACAGAGGCCAGGACCATCGAGGCGTGGCCGACAAAGGTGACGATGCCTATGCCGAATGACGCGGGCGCCGCAGAGGCTCACGTAGCCTCTGCATGGATGACGCCGGGCAAAAGTGACCCGGTCGGCTTACTAATTTGGGAGGAGGCATATTCCAAGGAATATGCCTCCACGTATGCCATAACTAGAGACCCGGCTACCCCTATATAAGGAGGGATAGGGCCTCAGTAGTGAGGGTTGGATTCTGTTGGGTGGATCTCTAGAGGGTTGTATTTGACTAGTGGTGAGAGTAAGAGAGTTCTTCTTCCTCCTCTCCCCAATATAGCTCAAGGAGCACTTGTAAGCTATGGAAGTGAATCGAATACAAAGCAACTGTGTGTGGAATCACCACACTATCCCTCCCTGGATTCCCCTAGTGCACTTTGTCCCCACCTTTAGCCTATCCATGGCATCTGCCATGACACCACCACGACATTCGCAAAACATACCTCATCTTGTCACCTTGCGCAATGTCAGGATGATGCTAGCACCAGGTCCCTCTCGACGTTTTGATCCGTCGAAGTGCATTATCCATAGACAGGACATGTCTGGCGTGTCGGGGAGCTGGTTCTCCATCCAGTGGACGATGAAATTCTGGAGTACTTGCAACTTGATCGCGTCTCGCTTCTTGTATGTGATGTCTCATAGAGACAGTTCTATCCCCCAAAGCGTGACTCGTCCAGTGGTGTCGGGGTTGTTGAGTATGTGCCCTAGAGAAGCATCGTTCACCACAATGATGGGGTGCTCCTGGAAGTAGTGGCGCAGTCGCCGGGCTATCATGAAGACGCCGTATGCCATCTTCTGATAATGCAGGTACCGCTGTTTTGTTGGTGTGAGCAGCTCACTGAGGTAATAGACTAGGCATTGTACTCCGTGGACTTTGTTTTCATCAGCTCGTTCCACTACAAGCATAGTACTAACCACCTGGTTGGTGGCGGAGATATATAGTAACATGGGCTCCTTTTCCCGAGGTGTTACCAACACCGGCAAAGTGGATAGTAGATGCCTGAGGTCTTTGAATGCTTCCTGCGCCTCCTCAGTCCATTGGAACTTATCAGCTTTGCGAAGGAGCTGGTAGAATGGCAGTGCCTTCTCGCACATTCGACTGATGAATCGGCTGAGTGCCATGATTTGACGTGTTAGCTGCTGGACGCCTTTGACGTTCTTTGGTTTCTCCATGGCTAGTATGGACTTTATTTTCTTTGGGTTAGCCTCGATCCCTCTCACGAAGATAAGGTACCCGAGTAGTTGCCTAGATGGTATGCCGAAGGCGCATATGTCCAGATTTAGCTTTATTCGGTAGCGGTCGAGGTTATCAAAGGTCTCACGGAGATCGTCGAGTAACGAGGCTTCCTCCTTAGTTTTGACGATGATGTCGTCGACGTAGACTTGAATGTTGGGGCCAAGCTGGCTCTTGAGGTAGACCTTCATGCATGGCTAGTAGGTGGCCCCTGCGTTCTTCAGCCTGAAGGGCATCGTTGAGTGGCAGAAGACGTCAAAGGGCATGATGAACGCAGTTTTCTCCTGGTCTTCCTCCTTCATTTGAATATGGTGATAGCCGGAGTAGGCGTCGAGGAAGCAGAGGCGCTCGCATCCCGCGGTGGAACAGATTATCTAGTTGATCCGCGGCAACGGGAAGTGGTCCTTTGGGCAATGCTTGTTCAAGGAAGTGAAGTCCACGCACATTCGCAAGATAACCGTGTCCTTTTTAGGAACGAGTATGGGGTTTGCTACCCAGGTGCTTTCCTTAATATCTCATATGAAGTCAGCGTCGAGGATTCTATTGACTTCCATACCAACCGCTTTTGCCCTTGGCTCTGACAGTCGACGTATTGTCTGCTTCACTGGTCTTGCTTCAGGATTTACGTTGAGTGAGTGCTTGGTGAATTCCTTGGGAACCCCTGGCATGTTTGCTGGACACCAGGTGAAGATTTCCCAGTGCTCACGAAGGAATTCGATGAGCACGAGTTCCTATGTGGGACTCAAGTTGTTGGCGATCAGCGCCATCTTGGTCGGTCCATTGGATGGACCTGGACCACCTTGGTGTGGACCGATGAGTCCGAGGATTGATAGGTGAGTTTGGCTTACTCGAGTGAGGTAGACTGTTGTCTGTCGTGTTGGGGATATACTTTCCGGGTATCCTCACAGTTCCTTACTGACTAGGGTGGCCCACTTCGGGTTAGAGCTTTGCTTCACGAGTGGCCCAGTCAGGGAGAAAAGACGGAGTCCAGTCCGGCTATGGGAAGGCCCAGAATACTTACTGACATAGGCCCATAGTGTTACTTGTAGTTCATGATGTACTCTGTAACCGACTCTTAGACGTAGACGGATAGGTCTCTCGTGTAGACCCTAGGCCGGATATCTATATAAGCCGTCCTAGGGAGAGCCTTTAGGGCAACACCTTACAATCACAATCTCAACTCGCACAGGCGAACCCTTGTAGCCCATATTCTGGCTCTGCCGTATTACTGTTGCTAGCAGGAGTAGGATCCGTCCAAAGCCGACGGATTCGAACCTGGGTAAACTTGTGTGCTCACCATCCCGGAACACCGTACGTATCACACCCCTCTCTTCCGCACGCCTCGAGGACCCCCTCATGGCGTACTTGTCATCAATCCGATGACGGTTGGCGCCCACCATGGGGCTAGTGAGCTTCGGATCTGCGTTCCGAGCGGAATCTGCAAGAATCGGAATCGGCGAGACCATCGCCGTCAGTCGCATCCTCTACGCCAATGACGTCCCTCTCATCGTTCTCGACGAGTCCTAGATTCCGGCTAGGGAGGCTGTGACTACCTACACCATCATTTATTCTGGCGAGATCGATGTTTACATCGGCTTTGCTGAACCTGCCCCACCCACCCAAGCGGTGATGATCGAGGCAAAAGAAATTTCTGGGTCCCCTTTGTCCGCTTAGGCAGCAGAGTTCTGGATCTCAGAAACCCTAATCCCACCCAGCCTGCACCAATCGCGGAGATAGGGGAGAAAGCTGAACCTAAAGTAGATCTTGCGGTTCAAGTCGAATCTGGAGTGGATCTCCTAGGTGAGGTCAAATCCAGATCAATCTGACTACTGAGGTTGAGATCCAGGAGGAGCACAGTAACAACCATGGTTCCGGCTCTGCCAACACCAAAACAGATTGACCGTTTCTGAGGCATACGTTGAGGCGCATGGTACTGCAAGACGCAAGCGTGGATGAGGTTCTCGAAACCATCAGGATCTTCGGGCAAGCCCACGAGGAAAGCCGCAACTACCTCAAGACCCACACGTCACACTTCGTTGGATATGTTGGATCCGGATCCGGCTCTGCCGATGCTGGAGAAAACACCAACTCAGTTCTGGAGGCGATTGGAACAAACACCGACGTACCCGGATCCTCGGATCAATCAATGATGTCAGCAGATTTCCGAAAGTTCTCCGTGGAGTATGAAGAGGAGTGTAACTCCAAAGCTGCAGAGGAAGAAGAAGCCATGGATGAAGGATCCGAGGAAAACTCTCCCAAAGTGCAGGATGACATGAAAATCGGAGATAATCCCGAGATCCAGATGTCCGAAAGTACCGATCAGAGCTTGACTCCGGGAAACGGACCCAAAGCCATCTTTGCTACCGGCGTTGCCAAGAAGGAAAAGAAGAAGAACAAGAAGAACAAGACCCCGGCAAAAGACCTTAGGCCAGAGGAAGTGATTGCCGAGGAATACGAGGAAGACTCGGATGGAGCACTTATCCCAGACGAGCCCGAAGAAGAGTCGGTGGATGGACACGTGATCACTGAAGGTGTGTGTAAACTCATTGATGCTGCATTAACCACACCTATCCCTATAGCTGCAGAACTTACTATCGAAGAACTGGACGAAAGGGCCCAGGCCCTAGAAGCGCGTTGTCAACAACTCCGGGATGAAGCCAAAAACATCGAGGAGGAGAAGAAACACATGGCAACTGCGGAGAAGTATATCTCTCGGCAGCATCAGAAGACCCGGACACGTCACACACGTGATGATCAATTCCCGGAAGTACATAAGGTTCTCTTCGAAGGAGACCCATGAATGCCTCGTCTCGACAACAAAGGAGATCCGGTGTATCCAACACCTATACAGAACACTGTTGTAGCTCAAGATATCCTGTCGAATAATCCAGGCCCAGAGCAGGTTCAATTGGGCATTAAGCTACTCACGAAGGGTCTGGAACAGCAAAGGGCTGCGAAATCTGGAAGCGGAAAACTGGTCTCCCAATCCGACCAATGTCACACGGACTCAGCCTGGAATGATATAAGGCCCTAGCATGTTCCGGAACAGCATCACCGTTCCGATAGATGGGAAGACAACTACTCCAGAACCAGATCATCAGGACAACATCACAAAGCTGCACGTGACTGGCGCAATGTCGCTCCAGCCGCCGAGCAAGAAGCAATTGCTGCACTGTATCCGAGAAACCCTCCCTGACGAGAGTCGAACGATCATAGGGGAGAAGACAAAGAGAAACGTCAGGAGGAGGACCGTCAAAGGATGCCACCTCCTAGACCTACAAACCGTCCGACTGAGCCCGACCATGGTGGGAGTAACGGACGAACGAACGACGAAAACCATGCTGAGTCAAGCCGGCAGGGGCCTCATCACAATGAAGACCCTCCCCAGAACTGGAATCATGATGCTCCAGATGGAGGCCGGCGATCGGCCGGAAATAACCCAGCTGCTCCACCCTCTCCGCCAAGTTGCCATCACAACGGCTCCCAAGGAGGCCAAGGAGGGCGTCGTGGTGGAGGAGGTGGTGGCAGAAGCCAAAGTCCGGCTCCAAGGCACCACAGTCATAGCCTTCATTCGGGACGATCCTTATCCCCAAATGATGCAAGGCACATGATCAACTCCAATATAGAGGCACGACGCTATGAAAATGATGACATATACATGGGCCCAAAATGCTTCGGACCACGCATAAGAGCTACAAGATTCCCGGAAGGATTTGCGATCTCAAGACATATTCAAGCCTACGATGGCATATCTCGGCCAGATTCTTGGCTATAGGATTTCTTCCAAGCTTGCTGCATCGCCAAAGGCGGAAACAGCCTGGTCACAACCCGATATCTCCCACTTATGTTGCGGAAGATGGCACGATCATGGCTCAATGAACTTCTGGAGAATACCATCCACAACTGGTATGACATGCAAAGTATGTTCTTTCGGAATTTGAAGGCACATACCGGAGGCCCTGTACGGTCGGAGACCTACAACGTTGCACCTAGAAAGCCAGAGAAACTTGCCGAGATTATCTCGGACAATGTATCGACACCAAGAACTCCTGTGAAGGAGTAAATGACCAAACTGCGATTGAAGCTTTCATTGTAGGTCTCCCAGGTTTACTACGTCATCGCTTGAAGTGTGACAAAGTCACTGATTTGGGAGAGATGATAGAAACAACGAGCAAGTATGCAGATGCTGACAACGACACAGAGGGATTACTCAATGCCCTAGCTGTGCCATAGTCGGCAAAACAACCAAAGCAACAGGCTCAGAAGCGCAAGAATACCTCGGAAGAAAAACCCAACGCGGAAACGGTTGTAGTCACTGCTACTTTTGGGTCTGGAGGACGTGGAGGATGTGGCGGTGGCCGTGGACACGGTCGTGGGACGTCAAGAGTTCAATGTAGAGGAGACCAGCAGCCTGGCAAAACCTACTCTTGGGCTGACATTGCCAATAACCCATGTGTGCATTACCTAGACACCAATGGGGGCTCGTCCCACACAAATGCCGAGTGTCGTTTCAATGACGACATTAAGAGAGATGATACCGCTGGCTACAAAGCTAAGAGGAAGAAGGGAAAGAAGAATCCCGAAAAGGATAAAGAGACCAAGGAAGATTCCGACATGGAGGAAGCTGATGCTTCAAATCCCAAGCCAGAAGGGAAGAAAAAATTTCTGAGCAAGAAAGACACTTACGTCACCTTCCTCGGTTCTCAACCAGCAAAGGTCAAGAAAGCAGTTTTACATGAGCTCAATGCAACCGTTCTGGCTGTCCCTCAATTCTTGGACTGGTCGGAAGTGGTAGTCACATTTGACCGCGCTAATCATCCGCCTAAGTTACAGAAGCGAGGAAAATACGCCTTAATCGTCAATCCACTTATTGACGGTTATGGTTTCTCCAAGACTCTCATGGATGGTGGCAGCAGTATTAATATTATGTATGTCGAAACGCTACGCCGGATGAAGATCTCGGAGACCCAGCTGAACCACAGCTCTGTGATCTTTCACGGGGTTTCCCAGGAAGACAAGCAAATTCCCTGGGAGAAATCACTTTGGATGTTACCTTTGGAACTCCAAAGAACTATCGGACGGGGGCACTTTCCTTCAAAGTGGTCCCGTTCAAGAGCGCGTACCACGCTATATTCGGACGTCCGGCTTACTGGGCTTTTATGGCTCGTCCGTGTTACATTTACAATATGATGAAAATTCTAGGTCCCAACGGCGTGATCACCATCAGGGGAGACCCGAAGAAAGCGCGAGAGTGCGAGGATGGAAATGCCGCCTTTGCTGAAGCCGTGCTGCACGCCCAGGAGTACCAGGAGATCAAGAAGAGCATAGATCCGTCCGAGATGTCCACAACGAAGAAGGAGGTGACAAAGCCGAATCCCAAGTTCAAGGCATCAGAAGAGACGAAGAAGACGCCGTTGAAGGATGATGAACCCTCCAAGGTGACCTAGATAGGTGTAGGCCTAGATAGCGCATAGGAAAGCGCCCTCGTCAAGTTCCTCAAAGCAAATCAAGATATCTTCACATGGAAGCCATCTGACATGACCGGAGTACCTAGGGAACTTGCCGAGCACTCTCTAAATGTAAACCCAAACGCTAAACCCGTCAAACAGTCCTTACGACGTTTCGGCGATGAAAAGCGTAAGGCAATAGCTAAGGAACTAGCGCAGCTCGAGTTAGCCAGATTCATAAAAGAGGTCATCCACACTGAGTGGTCGGCCAATCCTGTAATGGTCCCTAAAAAGGACACCATTGATTTAAGGATGTGTGTTGATTATACCGCCTTGAAAAAGGCTTGCCCCAAAGATCCGTTCGCTCTACCTAGGATTGATCAAGTTATCGATTCTACGGCAGGCTCGGAACTCCTCTGTTTTCTTGACGCATATTCTGGTTATCACAAATCCGGATGAAGGAATCTAACAAAGTCAAAACTTCATTCATAACCCCCTTCGGAACCTTCTGTTTTGTTACGATGCCCTTTGGGCTGAAAAATGCAGGAGCTACGTACCAGCGTACAATGCAGCGTTGCCTCCATGATCAAATCGGACGCAATGTACATGCATATGTAGATGATATTGCGGTGATGTCCAAAAAGAAGGAAACATTGATTTCCGAGTTGGAGGAAACGTTCGCCAATCCACAAAAATACAACATAATGCTTAATTCGAAGAAATGCTTCTTTGGAATCCGAGCCGGAAAATTGTTAGGTTTCATCGTGTCTCAAAGAGGCATAGAGCTGAACCGAGACAAAATCAAGGCTATACTCCATATTTCCAGGCCAACCCGCCTGAAAGACGTACAAACACTAACTGGCTGCATTGCCGTAGTCAGTCGGTTTGTAAGCCGGCTCGGTGAAAGAGCCGCACCATTATACAAACTCCTGAAAAAGACCAAGGATTTTGTATGGACCGACGAAGCTGAAGCTGCACTACAAGACCTGGAAAAAGTACTCTCATCTGCTCCAATCCTTGCAGCACCGGAACCACAGGAACCGATGTTGCTCTATCTTGCTGCGACAAACAAAGTTGTTAGTATTGTCATGGTAGTAGAGAGACTAGAGGAAAATCAGGAACACTTGGTGCAGCGTCCAACTTACTTTGTCAGCGAGGTCCTGACAGAATCGAAACAGCGGTATCCACACTATCAAACACTAGCTTATGGTGTGTTCTTGGCATCTCGTAAGCTATGACACTATTTTCACGAACATCCAATTACCATGGTGAGCACAGCTCCCATGAGAGATATAATCAACAACAGTGACGCCACAAGACGCGTCGCCAAATGTGGCATAGAACTCTCAGCTTTTGATATTGAGTACAAACCTCAGACAACAATCAAATCCCAAATCCTTGCCGACTTTGTTGCTGATTGGACAGAGACGAACAAGAATATGACCCTCCCTGAGTCGGAATATTGGACCCTATATTTTGATGGGTCTAACGCTCGCGGGGGCTCGGGGGCTAGCGTGGTTCTCAAATCACCCCAAGGAGATAAACTTTTATACGTGTTGCAGATCCACTTCACATCGACAAATAATATTGCCGAATATGAAGCACTGCAGCATGGAATCCGGATTGCTAAAGATATTGGCATCCGACGTTTGATGTCTTACGGAGATTCGGATCTTGTTGCTCAGCAAGTGTCGAATATTTGCAATGCAAATAAACACACGGCACCATATAAAGCTGTCGTGGATGATTTATCTAAATCGTTCGAAGGGTTTGAGGTTCAACACATCCCTCGAGTAGAAAACGAGGAAGCAGATGCACTATCTCGAATAGGCTCTACATGGAGAGAGGTCCCGGATGGCGCTTTTTAGAGCACCTCAAAGTTCCCTCAATAAAGGGAGTGGATGAGGAATATCCGACCAAATCCGATTCACCTCTAATAGCAGTTCTGGCTGTAATTCCCAGTTGGACTCAACCCTACCTTGATTATTTGGCAGATGGCAAATTACCTGAAGACGAAGTTCTGAGCCGGTAGATAATGCGACGTGCAAAAGCCTATACTATGGTTAGTGGTGAGCTCTATAAGCGGAGTGTATCTGGGGTCTTTCAGCGCTGCGTATCTCCGGAAGAAGGAGTGGAAATCTTAAGAGAAATCCACGAAGGCGAGTGTGGTCACCTTGCTGCAGCCAAATCTTTAGTGGCAAAAGCTTTGCGACACGGTTTTTTTGGCTTACAGCCAAGGCAGACGTCGAACGGCTGGTCAAGACGTGCAAAGGCTGCCCAAAGTACGCCAAACAAGCTCACGTTCTGGCTGATCAGCTGCGAACAATACCTATAACATGGCCTTTCACGGTCTGGGGGCTTGACATGGTAGGACCGTTTAAACGGGCTCCAAGTGGATTTACTCACCTCTTAGTGATGGTGGATAAGTTCACCAAATGGATTGAGGCTAAACCCGTCACTAGTTGTGATGGAGCAATAGCCAAAATATTTGTCGAGGATGTTATAATCCGGTATGGTTATCCGCATAGTATAATCACGGACAACGGGAGTAATTTCTCTATGGGGGAACTTGCCGAATCCTGCAACAAACAAAATATCCGGCTTGACATTGCGTCAGCCACACATCCACAGGCTAATGGACAAGTCGATAGAGCAAATGGTTTAATCCTACAAGGCCTAAAACCGAGACTCGAAGAACCACTACGACGTGCTGCGGGGGCTTGGGCATAGGAATTACCTTCTGTAATATGGAGTTTACAAACAACTCCAAACAGGTCAACAGGATACACACCTTTCTTCTTGGTCTATGGCGCAGAAGTAGTTCTTCCTAGTGATTTGATTCACACTTCTCCTAGAGTGGCCGCGTATATCAAAGAGGATGCCGAGATTTCTCGACAAAATGATCTCGACTTAGTCGAAGAAGTTTGCGTCGTTGCTGAAATGAGATCAACAGCCTATTAGCAGAAGTTACGCAAGTATCATAGCCAGAGAGTCAGAAACAGATCTTTCAATAAGGGCGATTTGGTTCTCCAGCTTGTGCAACAAAGAAAGCACAAACTTTCCCCAGTATGGGAAGGGCCCTTCTTGGTTAGTCGAGTATTGCACAATGGTTCATACTACTTAACTGATATGAGGCCAGTCAAAGAAAGACCAGCTACTAAGAAGAGAAAGAGAGCTAGAGGCAGTAGAAATCCGGATGAGTTAGACAGACCGTGGAATATTGCTCAGCTACGTCCCTTTTATTCTTGGTTTATTCTTCTTTGTAATCATATATATGTACATGTTCTCTGAGAAATAAAAGTATTGGTTGCCTCAAGTTTTTTTGAGAAGTTTTTACCATCTTATTTTCGAATGATCATGTCATAGTCGAAAATCCCAGAATGCTTGAAAGTACTTTAGGCTCATGTTCGTTCTGGTTTAGATTTCCGATTCTAAAATTGCTACCCTCGGGTATAACTCTAAAGTTTCTAGTCTTTACTTTGGTTATTTGTCTGATTGCCGGATGCGGGTATTTTCCGAGTAGTGAATTGTTGGTACTGGAAGCCGTCTTTGTTTCCGAGTTTAAAATGGTTTAGCAATTGAGCTCCGTTGCTCAGCAAAGTTTCCGTGCTGAAAGTTTAGCCGGCTCACAAAAGGGACGAGGCAGAAAGCCAGATAAACGATAAGTACAGACAAAAAAGTACAAGTGCTTATGTAAACATTTCAGGCACACAAAAATTTAAACCAAAAGTCCTGAATAGATTAAAACTTATCACTAGCAGAAGTATCATACTGCATATTTACAGACCCATAATGTTTTCAGAATAACACATTTGTTTTTGATAATCTATGATGCAGGAGAAGAGGTAGGAGCTTCTGGCTTGCTAGACACATCAACCGCACCTTGATCACGATCCGAGGTGTCCAAATCTGATATGGTTTATCCATCATCGGAAACTTCGGCTTCTTCTTCAGGAGGCAGAGGCGGCATTTCCACGCGGGTGAAGAAGGGAGTGTCATAGCTGGTTAAGTCAGCTACATGACACCCATATGCGGCGCAGGAGTCCATGATGGCCTTGATGTCTTTCTCCTGTCCGTATTCATCCACCTTATAGTACCCTCTGGTTACTTGTCAGATTTCCATGCTTCCATGGTGGCTCATAACCATTGTGAGGGCGTTCTGCGCCACTGATCGCGTGTAGGACATGTTATAGTCCCGGACGAGCTGCGGCATCTCCTTTGCCTTGTCCTGCACCTGAAAGTCGGACATGCTATGCATGTCTGGAACCTTGAGAGCTTCGCGAACATCCTCAATGGGTTGGCGGAAGTCATGAAGCAAATCACCGACTTGAGTAAGCCGGTGGGTGTGGGGCTCGGTAGAGCTAGAGTCCGTCAAGTTCAGAGGACCTATGCATATAACACAAAACAGATAAATAAATCCGACATCGAAAAAGTCGAAGAATGTAGACAAGTCAAAAAGATGGAAACATACCAAAGATGACGTCATCAACTTTGGTCTTCTCTTCACGAAGACTCCGGAGTTCAGCTCGGAGCGCCTCGGAAATATCCTTCTCTCTAAATATCTCGTCGTTGAGATTCGAGATTTTCTTCTCATGGAGTGCAATCTTGCGATCACGCTCCACGGTGGCCATGGAGGAGGATTCAAGAACTTGAGCAATGCTCTTCTCATGATCCGCCTTAAGCTGGTCTAGCTCTTGGCGGAGATCCTTGTTTTCCACCACCAAGGTCTGCAGATTCTCGGCCTCTTCGATCATAGCACATGACTACTTCACCAGTGATGTAAGTCAAAAAGAACAACAGTTCAACAAAAATATTCGGCTATGAAAAATCAAGACAAGGTTTGAGTCTCAGAAAGTTCACCTTCGGCCTCATCCTTGGAAACTTTAAGCTCAGCATTTTTTAGGCAGAGAGCTTTGATCTCTCTCTGCTTATTGCAGATATTCTTCCACAATTCCTGGTTATATGAATTAACTTTCTGTAAGTCAAAATACCCAGAGTCAGAAGTCTACTAAAGACTCGGGCTAATATTGGAGCTAATATCAGCACGAGCCTTGGGGGCTACACTAGTTCATTCTTTGGCATCCTAAGGAAGCATAAACCCGGATTTTCTATCCAACTTCATGCTTGGGGGCTAGAGGATATGATATAAAATACAATAAAGGAAAAGCGTGAGTTGGAATTCCGACTTACATGATGTTCATGTGTGAGCTTGCTCAGGCACATGTTCACCTCAGTGTAACCTTCTCGGCGAGGGTGAGTGGAATAACCAGAGGTGGTGGAAGAACACCAGCTCTTAGTCGCTCGTCACGAAGGCGGACTTGTTCAAGAAGTTCGGAGTACTTGACGTCCTCCGCTTCTTGTGCTTCTTCTTTGGCAGAGAGATTATGGCTTTCCAGGCATTGCTGGGCCAGCCGCTGGATTTCCTCCATAGATTTCCGAGACAAGCCAAATTTGGCAAGTCCCGGATTGTTCAGGAGATTTTTGGCGAAGGTCTCTGCCGAGGGATCATTACCTGAAGAGGGTTCACCCTTATCAAAACCTGAGCCACCCATGGTGGCGTCAGTCTGCGACTCAAGGGTCGCTGGCTCTATTGAGGGAGTCGGATCTTCTGCGACAACCGGGGATGGAGTAATCGCCGGCATTGCAGAAGATTGAGGGGCAGGAGTCAGAGGAGCTGTGGCAGGCGAAGCCATGGTTAGCGTCATCTTACGCAGGGGCTTCGAAGAAGTTCCCTTCCCCTTGCCCTTGATGAGCTGTTTAGCACTGAGAATGTAATAGAATGGAAAACCTTACATCTCGGAAGAAATTACGAGTAAGGTACAAAGGCGGAAGTTGTGTGGAAAGTTACCTCTTCACAACTGGCACTTCCTTTGTGCTGACGGCCACTGTCGGAGCTTTACGCTTCCTAGGCACAACGTCCGGTAGTGGGACCAGTTCCTCCTCCTGAGAAAACTACGGAGGGTATCCCTCGATAGGAGCCAGTTCCGACTCGGGGAGGTCGGCAAGCTGAAAAGAAGATAATATCTCAGTGTTGCGAAATAACTTAAAGGTGAAACACATAAAAAGGGTTTACTGCTAAAAGCTTACCGGCACTACAGGGTCTTCCGCTGTGTGCATGTCTAGAGATAAATCCGAAATCTTTCTCTCGATCCACTCCTTTATTAGCCATTTGATCTGGCTTATGTAGTCCTGTGGCTTTAGGGCCTTGGGGCTGATGCGGAGGGAGTCTTGTTTTGACGCCGTGATGGAATGCATCAGTCGGTCGCCGTGCTGCTGGAGAGGCTGGATTCGGCATGCCCCAGCACTGGACCAGGTCGGACCCTCTCAGACCCTTGTGCTTGATCAGGTATTCAATCTGCCTCTTGGCGAGGATCAGACCATCACTGAGAGCCGGCGGAGCCTTGTCCCAAGACGCTAGGGCCGTGGCGGCTCCGTCGATGGAAGCCGGCAAAGCAGTAGCTTTGCCGGGGGCAGGAATATCCTTATGGTAAAAGAAGGTGGCCGGTCACTGTTTGACCGACTCACTAGCTAAAATGCGAGGATAAACACGCTCGCGTCTAACTGAAAGGCTAATCGTGCTGGTAATATAAGGATTACCGACAGTGATGGAGTTTCTCCGGACATGGAAGTAAAACCGGAATAAAGTGAGACTCGGCCTAATGCTGAGATATCCCTCACACGAAGCCGCATAGGCGCTCATCTCTAAGATGGAGTTTGGGGGAAGATGGTGAAGTTGAACACCATAGTGATCTATCACCTCGGAAAAGAATTCCGAGGGAGGGAAGACAAGCCTCTGTCGAGGTGGGTGCCGAAGTGCACCCGCTCGTCGGCGCGTGGATTGGGGATGGTTTCACCAAAACCGCCAGTCGCCAGCGCGGAGGAGCCCTTCATTCTCCACGCCGCTGAGCTTCTCGTCGTCAAGGACGCAAGGGATCGAGTCCCCGTGATTGCTTTCTTTCTCTGTCGCCGCTGTCGCCGCCGTTGCAGCCCTAGCCAAGCCGGATGATGAAGATAAAGCCATTCCTCCGGTGCGCCGGTGACCTTAGATGGGCGGCGCTAGGAATCTAGGAAGTAGGGGAGCTCTGTGCGCGTGGGAGAAGTGGAGGAGAAGCAACGGCAAGGATAATAGGTGAAGATGAGGGAAAGAGAATCCTCACCCCTTATAGCCACCTAACCGCACCAAGATTCATGCAAAAGCCACAATAAGTACGCCATGCATCGTGGAAAGATCTGGGAAGGTCCCACGCGATGATTACGTCGCCTCGATCTCCACGTACGCATTGAAACGACGCCTCGATTCTGCAAAAGGCGGACCTACCAACGGTCGTGCTGACAGGGTATGTCTGTCAGTGACATGACTTGACCATGACTAGTGTCAGATGACGTCAGAGACTAAGTTTCGGCTTAGTTTGAATTGCGAGCTGGAAATGAGAATAACGTACTGATAGGTCCGTCTTTGTTTTGAGACCCAGATCATATCTTTTGTTTTGAAGTTTCAGGAACCCTTCAAGATTCTGCAAGACAAAGATCAAGCTAGACGATGATGAATCTGACTTTGGATCTTGGAGACTTCCGGGGCCTACTATTGGGTATATACTTTCCGAGTATCCTCACAGTTCCTTACTGACCAGGGTGGCCCACTTCGGGTTAGAGCTTTGCTTCACGGGTGGCCCAGTCAGGGAGAAAAGACAGAGTCTAGTCCGGCTACGGGAAGGCCCAGAAGACTTACCGACATAGGCCCATAGTGTTACTTGTAGTTCAAGATGTAGTCTGTAACCGACTCTTAGACGTAGTCTGATAGGTCTCTCCTGTAAACCCAAGGCCGCATATCTATATAAGCCGTCCTATGGAGAGCCTTTAGGGCAACACCTTACAATCACAATCTCAACTCGCACAGGCGAACCCTTCTAACCCATATTCCGGCTCTGCCGTATTACTGGAGTGCTAGCATGAGTAGGATCCGTCCAAAGCCGGCGGATTCGAACCTGGGTAAACTTGTGTGCTCACTGTCCCGGAACACCGTATGTCTCACACCCCTCTCTTCTGCATGCCTCGAGGACCCCCTCATGGCGTACTTGTCATCAATCCGATGACATGTTGACTCCTTCACCCTCGCCATCTCCTCCTGCATGCCGAAAGACTGGGAGATTCTATTGAGTTCGTTGTCGCAGCTATCTAACCTCTCGAAGCTTCCGTTGATGGTGATAATGTCGTTAGGGCCCGACATCTTCATCTGCAAGTAGACATAATTTGGTACCACCATGAATCTCGCGAACGCGACACGTCTTAGGATGCAATGGTATTGCGAGGGACAGTCCACCACTTCGAATTCGATGCGTTCTCGCCAGAAGTTTGCTGGCATGCCGAAGATGCCATCCAAGTTGATCTTTCCCAGGGGGTATACACCCTTCCCTGGGACAATGCTGTGGAATGTTGTGAGCGTGGTTTTCTTGATGTCGCGGTATCCGCCACTGCGGTATCCACTGTTGCGGTTGCCATCGTCGCATTTATCAGCGTAGCCAGCCACAACCACGTCGACTTCCTCATGGTCTTCGTAACTGCGTATCTAGCGTTTTCCTCGATGATCGCGTCTGCGACCGAGGTCGTCATCGTCATCTGAGAGAGCACGGTTGTTTTTCACCGAGTCCTCTCCGTCAGCCCACCTGTTCGTGATCTCCATCAGGTGGTCGATTGTCTTGGGCTTCGAACGGCCTAGCTCCTCTCTGAGCTCTCTGCAGCATATGTCGCGTTGAATGCGTCGATTGTGCGATCCTCAGAGATGTCCTCGACAGAGTTTTTGATGATGGACCACCTCTGAATGTATGAGTGCAATGACTCTCCAGTCTTTTGATAGCAGGCTCTCAATTCTTCGATTGATGCGAGCCTTTTGTAAGTGCCCTTGAAGTTCCGCATGAAGCTATAGACCAGCTCACCCCAGATGCGGATTGATCCACACGGGAGGTTGTTAAGCCATGCATGGGAGGCGCCTTGCAGCTGTAGCTGGAGGCATTGCATGGCCGTGCTCGTGATTCCTCTGTGCAGCCTGACGGAAGAAATATGATCCTCGATCCAGATCTTCGGGTCTTGGAGGCCGTCAAATTTCAGGTTCTCTGATGGGAGTTTGAACCATTTTGGCATTTGTTTTTGTCGTGTGGCTCTGCTAAAGCAGCTGGCATCGCAAAGCTCCGTCCCATCGTCTTCCGAGTCAGTCAAACGGGCGCGCCTTGGGAGCATCTTGTCAACCTTGCGGTGTGTGATGTCATCACACGCATCATAGTCATAGTCATGTCATCGTGAGCGGCGTCGCCGCGACAAGTCGTGGTCATCGTTGCTGGTGGAGGAAGGAGAGTAGTACTTGGCTAGAGCCTTGTTTCTCTTCGGCTCCGGTGCTGGATCCTTAGTGATCGCAGCTTCGACTACTCCTAGGCCAGCGATTGTACATGGTAGCTGTTGTCACCACTGCGTGCAGCGTTTTTGGGAGCACATTACCCCGTGTGTCCACCGATATGAACGAGCAGTCGAGGGATCGAGTGGCCTCTGCTCGCTCCCTCTCAATGAGGTGAGCCAGTCGAGAGCGTATTCTGGCGGCTGTATGATCGTTGCCTTTAGAGGAGGATCCTCCGATGGAAGAAAGTTGAGCTCGATGGAGTCTCGACTCGTCCACTTCCCTCCTACACTCATCGAGCTGGGCGATTACTTGTTGCTCGCATTTGAATTCCTCCTTGAGCAGCCAGTGATAACCCATCAGCATGTCTTGCGACGAGTGGGTGGTAGGGGTTGCCCCACAGGGCCTCCCTACAGCGGGCCCGCTCAGCTTCGTCGAGCTTGATCAGTACGTGTTCTAGGGTATTTTCATTCGCCGAGAGGTTCGGCTGATCCTCTGGGATGGGTCCATCTTCAGGGGCGGCCTTCTGGCCCGTTGTTGGTGGGGGCACTATTGGAGGGGCGACCATTCGCGACTAGGATGCCACTGCCAGTACCGGTGTTATCCCGATTGCCGCCATACCGCCCATGTTGATGACAACACACATATAATAGCTGGGGAAGCTGTTGCTCCCACAACTTTCAGATCCGGAGTCGTAGGCTCTTCTTCGTTTGCTAGATCACCCAGATCGAACTAGCAACTGTTGTTGCTATCCGTATTCCCGACTGATGTTGGGGCATTGAGCTTGCTTAGGGTGCCGATCGGTGGTGGAAACCACAATGTAGGAGCAATCGCAGGAACCTTCGGCTGATCAAGGAGGCAAAGTGTGCCCAGCTGACCAACTTGGAAGTGGCCAGCGTGTGGACGGTGAAGTCGAAGGAACCGAAGAGGAGGCGAATCTCCACTACTGCGAAGTCATAGATCACGGTTGATGGGGCCGAGGAAGCCACAACATCAGCACTCCCTCTTTGCTTCAGGAGCACTTGCGAGATCCGTTCTCACTGGAGTCGGGGGCTTCCTACTCTTTAGCGATGGCGATGGTGGAGCCCGACTCGTCCTCCTCTTCTGCTTCACGAGGGATTACTCCCTCTGGCTGAGGAGGCAGCACAGTGGTCACCTTCTAGTCCTAGAGTGAGAGGCATCGTCAGTATAAAGGAAAACCTAGGAGGCAATCAAAAAACAAGAAGAGATAACAAGAAAACTACCTCAGGTGGAGGGCGACTCGTACAAAACAGAGGCACGACTGAGTCACTAGGGAGTTTATCCTTAGCTATGTACTTGGTCATCAGCCGTAACCTTCTATCTACTTCAAACGAAGACATATTTTCCCGGGAGATGTGGGTGACAACTTCAAAACCGGTCCAGCAGCACATCGGATGCGCCCTAGCCTGCAACGGCTGCACTCGACGACACATCCAGGTGTGAATGAGGTCTGTGCTGCCTACTTCCTTCCATCGGATGAGCTGAAGGTCGCAGACATGCTTGTACAGAACCAAAGTTTCTTCGGCTTCACCGGGCATCACCATGTTCTTCCACGACCTCCTCCTTTTGCACTCCTCCTTTGAATCAAAAGGTGCATGTCCGAAGTGCTCGTCGTCGGCCTTCTGGTCGTGGATGTAGAACCATTTCTCCCTCTATCCTTGGACAGATACATTAAACCTGAGGGATAAATATTGGGCATTGGAGTCCACATGGATCCCGCAACGTCCTATATCATAGACAACCAAACCAGAACCCGACTAACGCTTTAGTTTGAAGAGTTTTTTGAAGAGACCAAAGTGTGGCTCAATTCTGAGCCAGCACTCGCAAAGAGTGATGTAGCAGACGATGTGGAGAATGGAACTGGGAGTCAACTGATGGAGCTGAATCCCGTAGAAGCAAAGCAACCCTCACACAAACTTGTGGAGGGGGAGAGAGAGACATCGAATGACAAATGCGAGAAACATCACTCGAAATCCGACGGGAGGATCATGGATTACCTCATCGCCGGGCATTCGGCAGTCAGTTTTAGTAGCCGAGCACCGTCCTAGCGCTAGTAGATGAGTTCCGAATCCTTTATGGTGGACCGCCGCCACGATCAGTTGGTGATGCGCATGCCCGCACATTTCTTCTTGGTAGCTGCAGCAGCAGTACCGGAGCCCGTAGCGGCGGCGACCTTCTTCTTAGCCACAACAGTGGTGGCCACAGATCTAGCGGTGGAGGTGCCCTTATTTTTCCCCATATTCCGCTTGCGGTGGGAGCGCAAGAAGTAGCTCGATAAGGTTGATACATTGTAAACATATCTATAATTTTTGATGTTCCATGCTTGTTTAGTATCTAGTTTCTTATGTTTTGTTCATACTTTGAGGTATTTTTATACATTTTCTAGAACTAACCTATTAACAAGATGCCACAGTGCCAGTTGCATGTTTTCTACCGTTTTTGGTTTCAGAAAAGCTAGTAAGGAAATATTCTCGGAATTGGATCGACAAAAGCCAAAGTCAATATTTTACCCAAAGTAACACGAAGTCTGGACGGGAGACGAAGTGGCGCACAAGGGCGGCCACACCTGGTGGCGGCGTGGCCTGGGGGAGTGCACCAGGGGGTGTGGGCCCCCTGGTGCTCCACCGACCATGCCCCTTCGCCTATAAAAGCCTCCCGGGACGAAAACCCTAAGTACCCGATCAAAATTCCACGAAAGAGTTTGTAGCTGCCGTCATCTCCATCCCTAGACCGGGAGGGATCTGAAGCTCTTCCAGGCACCCTGCCGGAGGGGAGAGATCACCCTACAGGCCTTCTTCATCACCATGCCTGCCTCCGGTGTGATGCGTGAGTAGTTCATCCCTGGACTACGGGTCCATGTAGTAGCTCGATGGTTGGTTCTCCTCCTTTGTGCTACCATATTTAGATCTTATGAGCTCTATTCATGATCAAGATCATCTATTTGTAATCTTACATGTTGTGTTTGTGGGGATCCGATGGATATTGAGATTCTATTTAAGATTGATTATTGATTCTATCATGTCTATGTTATTTGTGATCTTGCATGCTTTCCGTTGTTACTAGCTATCTTGGCCAAGTAGATGCTAGCAACTCCAAGAGGGACTATTTATGCTCGATAGTGGGTTCATGCCCCTAGTAACTAGGGAAGTGATAGGAATCTCTAAGGTACTATATGTGTTGTTGCTACTAGGGAGAAAACAGCAATCCTTTGTCCATGGGTTAATCATATTGTTTACTTTACACACTTTTCTTAATGCAATTATCTGTTGCTTGTAACTTAATACTAGAGGGGGTTCATATGATAACCTGAAGGTGGATTATTAGTCATAGATGCAGTTGGATTACGGTCTATATATAATGTTGTAATGCCCAATCAAATCTCATAGGAGTCAAGATGATTAGTATATGCATGATAATTTCTCGGTGTTTGTTAATTGCCCCACTTTAATTTGTTCACCCAACATGTTATCTATCTTACGGAGAATCACCTCTAGTGAACTATGGACCCCGGTCCATTCTTTTACCATCAATCTACCATCTATTTACTGTTTTATGTTTACTTTCTACAAGCAATTATTATCTTCGACACAATACGTTTAATCCTTTGTTTTCAGTTAAACCGGTGATTGACAACCTCACTGTAAGTTGGGGAAAAGTTATGTGGTTGTGTTTTGCAGAATTCGAAGTTGCTAGCAACACCTTGCAATTGTTTCCTTTCTCCTACTAGTTCGATAACCTTGGTTTCATAACTGAGGTAAAACTTGCCTCTATGCTCATCATACCTTCCTCTTGGGGTTCCCCAACGAGCTCGATATATTTTGAGCCATCAAGCCTCTTTTCTGGGGCCGTTACCAGGGAGTCAAGGACATATTCACAAGGGGAGTCCCTCACAACCAATCTCTTTACTTTGTTTTTTGTTTTTCTTAGTTTATTTCTGCTTTTTTTGCTTGTTTCTTTTATCAAAAATACAAAAAAAATAGTTGTACTGGTTTGCTTCCTTTATCAAAAACACACAAAAAATTAGTTCTTTCTATAGTTGTTACCTCGTTCTTAGCTCACCATGTTGACCCCTAAGTTCACCCTAAAAGACCTTTCAATAGGTAGTGCCTCTATAATTGGGAAAGATAATATTGAAGAATTCTTTAATCATGTTAGCAAGCATGAGGATATTGAGGATAGATCCCTAGCAGAACTTGCTCCAAATTATGAAATTGTTGTAGCTTCTTTAGTTCACATGTTGGAAGCTAGGTTTGTTAACCTTAATCCCATAATGCAAGTAATGTTTCTTAAACTTAAAGATATTGAGGACACTGAAAAGAGAGATTTTATTCTAGAAACTTTGCTTAAAGAATTCAATGATGTTGTTAAGGAAGCTAGAAAAGTCTTTGATCGTTTTAATATGCTAGGCTCATGTGTAGATGTTATTCGTACACGAGAAAAGATGGACAAAACTAAATCTAAAAATGGAGAGGAAATTAAAATACCGATACCTTTTAAACTTGTAGGAATACATGAAGCCCTAGAAAAGAATTTTGATTGGATTGTTCCTGAAACCCGGTTTGATGAAAATTGTGAACCCAAGAGCATTCAGAGAGGATCCTCTAGAACTTATTTGGATGACATATCTTTCCTTGTTGAAGATATTTCTGGTATTGCTCTTAATGCTTCTTCATTTGACAATACTTGATTCTTGCTTCTTATGCCTAGCTCAAAGGCATTAAAGAAAAGCACTTATTGGGAGATAACCCAAATTTTTAGTCAATACATCTTTCTTTTGTTGAGTCTTGGAAGTTATTTCCTCTGTAATAACCTCTCCTTATCCTTTTTGTGTGGTTTTCGTGCCAAGAGTAACCTCTAAGGAGAGAGAAGTAAGATTTGGGAAAGTTGTTGTCCCGAAATAGATTTTTTTGCTTCCCTGTAAAAATTCGTGAAAAATCTCTATACGTCGGATTGAGCTGTAATGTTTGGTGCTCCTTCCCTAGGTTGTTATCCAACTTTCGTTAGTTTAACACTTTTCGATTTGAGCAACAGAAGGTCTTCGAAAAAATCGGTTTTTACCTACTGGTCTGTTTTGACAGATTTTGCCATTATTAGCATTTGCCTCTTAAATCTCTTTCTCTTTGAGTTCTTGCCAAATTCTTGAACTTTTTAAAGAAAGTGCTACAATAGCTTGTGCTTTAATAGAAGTTTTACTTGTGTTGAAACTGAACCTAAAGACTTATTATCTTGAGTACACTAATGTTGCTAATGAAGATTGTGTGATGTTTTGATGAAGGAAATTTTAAAGTGTAGGGAAGAATAATGTGATAAGATGAAGTATAGACAAAAGCTCAAGCTTGGGGATTCCACCCGTGGCACCCCAAGAAATATTCAAGAAGTACAAGCATCAAATCTTGGGATGCCCAAGGCATCCCCTTCTTCATCAATAAATATCTTAGGTTTTCTTCCGAACACTCCATTTTTATTGTTTCATGCACAATTGTGTTGTTCTTGGAGCGTCTTCGTTCTTTTTTTAGTTTTCATTTGCTTAGTTTGCTTAAATAAATTGGTTGGACCCTCTTATTCATACATAGTTCCAAATAAGTTGATTCAGCTTGGAAAAGAGTAGGAAAGTTCATGCTTATAAGTGGTACAAAAGGAGTCTTGTTTTGACTGTGGCCTAGACTTTATCATGTCATGTTTGATATTGCTTTGACTTTATGCTTAGTGATTAATTGTTGTAGCATGAATTTTTACAAATAATTTAGATTTCTTAATGTGCCTTGAAAGAATCATGCGTTGTTTTAGCATATAAAAGCACAATATTGTGGTATTCTCCTTTGATGCTTTATTTCGGTTGACTTGGCGCATGCTCACACCATGTTAAGACTATACCAAGTTACCATAGCCTATATGATCATTTAGTTTTAGACTTGTAATATCACTTTATGATTTAATTACTAATGTTTTGTAGCTTTGCATGATTATGGCCATTATTGCTCTCTTAGTTGGTCGCTCCCAGTCTTTTGCTAGCCTCCACATGTACCATGTATGAGTTCCACTCATGCATCCAACTCCAAATAAAACCAAGTTATTCCAAAGAGTCCACCATACCTAACCTATTAGCATTATTGCTATTCCAAGTATATTCATGTTTTTGTCTACCTTCCAAATTAAACTTATTATATGAAAATTAGTGATTAAAGCTCTCAGGAACTTGATGGCACACTTTACTTTCTTGCACTTAATAAACTTGAACCATTGTGCCCATCTATGTTGCGTGTATGCTTGCGTTTTGTAAGTTGTGGATTAGGAGAACCATGTTACCATGGGGACCGCTTTCAACATTGCACTTTATTTAGTTGATATCATGTTCTTTTGCTTATGGATCCCGGCGGTGTGAAATGAAAGGGGAGCTTGTAAGGCTCATGGAGTTTGTATATGTGTTAGAGAAATGCTTGGGCGGATAGTCTAAGCCATGCCTAATCATGATGGAAATGTGTAGCATAACCATAATGAGAAATCTGTGAAGCATCCTCAATAAAAAAACCTATGCAAATAGGAAATTAAAAAAAACCTATGCAAATAGGAAAGAAAAATATCCTATGCAAATAGGAAATAAAAGGATCACTGAGATGCTCATTGTCTTCTTGCCTTATCATTTTGGTATGGGAAAGCTTATGTGTCATCGGGCAAGGGGTACCCCATTGGTGGTTCTCTATGATACACATGTACTTACAATGATAAGAACTTACCCGTGATTAAAGTTGAGTAGCATGATGTTCGGTACTCGTAAGTAAGGGTCATGAGATTTTAAGCTTATAACTTGTCAAGCATATCCTCATATTTTCTGACTTTAACCTTAATCACCTAAAGATGCTTATGATAGGGGCAATGATAGCTGAAAGCTAATAAGTACCATAATTTTTGGAAGCTCTTTATGAAACTTGAATCCCTGCTTCCTTCTATGAAGGGCCTTTCTTTTTTACTTTTATGTTGAGTCTCCATCTTCTATCTTTATGCACCTATTGACATACCATAGTGGTCATTCTTAGTTTAATGTGCATTGTCCCAAAACTTGTTGATTGATTCATAACTTTGATATTGCTTGTTCTTAAACTATTTGTATCTAGTCACCCTTATGAACTTTAAAGGTGTCCTATGCATTTATGTTTTGCTACACCATGAGGGACAAGCTGAATACCATTCTTATTATGTTTTCTCTATGTGAAACAAACAAACATATTTCAAAGCATTGTTATTCATGAATATTTTGTTTGTACCTTTTCATGTTACAACATATTTGCTTTGTCTTATTGTTAGAACTATATCTTTCATGCTATGTTAGTGTACTATGATCCCAGCTATCAATGTTTTACAAATACCTTAATCAAGATTGTGATGGTGCATGTCACCTCAAAAATTATTCTTTTTTTATCACTTACCTACTCGAGGACGAGCAGGAGTTAAGCTTGGGGATGTTGATACATTGTAAACGTATCTATTATTTTCGATGTTCCATGCTTGTTTAGTATCTAATTTCTTATGTTTTGTTCATACTTTGAGGTATTTTTATACATTTTCTGGAACTAACCTATTAACAAGATGCCATAGTGCTAGTTGCCTGTTTTCTGCTATTTTTGGTTTTAGAAAGGCTAGTAAGGAAATATTCTCGGAATTGGACCGGACAAAAGCCAAAGTCAATATTTTACCCGAAGCAACACGGAGTCCGGAGGGGAGACGAAGTGTCGCACCAGGGCGGCCACACCTGGTGGCGGCGCGTCCTGGGGGCGCCACCAGGGGTGTGGGCCCCCTGGTGCTCCACTGACCTTGCCCCTTCGCCTATAAAAGCCTCCCGGGACGAAAACCCTAAGTACCCGATCAAAATTCCATGAAAGAGTCTGTAGCCGCCGTCATCTCCATCCCTAGATCAGGAGGGATGTGAAGATCTTCCCGGCACCCTGCCGGAGGGCAGAGATCACCTGGAGGCCTTCTTCATCACCATGCCTGCCTCCGGTGTGATACGTGAGTAGTTCATCCCTCCACTACGGGTCCATGTAGTAGCTAGATGGTTGGTTCTCCTCCTTTTTGCTACCATGTTTAGATCTTGTGAGCTCAGTTCATGATCAAGATCATCTATTTGTAATCTTACATGTTGTGTTTGCGGGGACCCGATGGATATTGAGATGCTATTTTAGATTGATTATTGATTCTATCATGTCTATGTTATTTGCGATCTTGCATGCTTTCCGTTGTTAGTAGCTATCTTAGCCAAGTAGATGCTAGCAACTCCAAGAGGGAGTATTTATGCTTGATAGTGGGTTCATGCCTCTAGTAATCTGGGGAAGTGACAGGAATCTCTAAGGTACTAGATGTGTTGTTGCTACTAGGGAGAAAACAGCAATCCTTTGTCCATGGGACAATCGTATTGTTTACTTTACACACTTTGCTTAATGCAATTATCTGTTGCTTGCAACTTAATACTGGAGGGGGTTCGGATGATAACCTGAAGGTGGATTATTAGTCATAGATGCAGTTGGATTACGGTCTATGTATAATGTTGTAATGCCCAATCAAATCACATAGGATTCAAGATGATTAGTATATGCATGATGCTTTCTCGGTGTCTGTTAATTGCCCCGCTGTAATTTGTTCAGCCAACATGTTATCTATCTTAAGGAGAATCACCTCAAGTGAACTATGGACCCCGGTCCATTCTTTTACCATCAATCTACCATCTATTTACTGTTTTCTGTTTACTTTCTCCTACTGGTTTGATAACCTTGGTTTCATAACTGAGGGAAAACTTGCTATTGTGCCCATCATACCTTCCTCTTGGGATTCCTCAACGAGCTCGATATATTTTGAGCCATCAAAGGTCTTGAGGCCGTCCAGCGCAACAATGGAAACGCGAGCAGCGGAGCAGCAGTGGACGGCAATGGAGGCAACACGCAAGGAAGAAGATGAGTTGTGGGGAAAATTACCGCACAAAGATCCCTACTTAACCTCACCACAGATGCAATCCAACGGCCAGAAGCGCACCAGCCAGACGCGTAGTGCAAATCAAAGGTAGACGTGTGGCAAGGCAAATGGCGAACCATCGCTCCACTCCTCCCATTACGTGCGAGAATCGAGGAGGCAAAGTTAAAATCAAAGATTACGCACGCCTGGTCAAATCCAAGTCAGAAATGGGGGGATTGTTTGTGTGCGGCCCGAAAGTTCATGGGCGAGTGCATGGCGGTACCCAAGTTGCATGTAATTGCCGTGTTTCATACAGTTGGGCTGCCAACTACTAAGAGGGGCCATTTCGATGCAAACTCATCTCCCCCCGCCAAATACAAACATTCCGTTAAACTGCCCCATGAAGTAGACGATCGGGACCCACAAGTCGGTCATCTGTTCGTGATGGGAGCGCCAACGCGTCAACCTCTTAGGCAAATCGAGGAACTAAGTGGATTGGATGCATTAACCAATTTCACAAATCCATTCCCTCCTTTCCCCTAGCACCGGAGGTGTCGAAATCCACCCTCCTAGCCAGACGATCCCTTCAGACATTTGACTTCCGGCGCCAAGTTTCTGCGCCCAGTCGCTGGTCTCGATCTCCAATGGCGCATGTCGTAGCCGCCGATGCGAGGCTCTAGCTCGCCTCCGCCGCCGACGAGCCGAGCAGCTTGGGGGATGGTAGATTCTACTACCAAGGAAGAAGTTCTGGCTACATGCAGGTGAGCTACCCTTCACTTTGCTATTCGGACTAATTATAACTGCTAGCTGGCTACTGAACCTACCATTGTTTGTTAGCCCGACGCTGACAACCATATTTTGTCCACAGTTTTCTGTCAAGTGGGATCTCCACGGACCACCCTTACCTGGTTACGGTAGTCCTCTTCAGGATGACTCTAAATCAGCAAGGGTGAAGGGCAAGTGGTATGGACACCATTTTATCGCGATGGAAGAAGCGCATGCGCATATCTGCACTATATCCGGTATGGTTGCTGCTCTGCGTAATCATGATGAATTATGTCCAAAGCAGACTGCAAAGTTTAGCTTCATGGATGAACGTGGAATCATGGTTCCTCTAACGTGTGACAGTCAGCTAATTGGGTTGATGAAAAGGTATGCTTCGGATTCCATGTTTGAGCTGAATTGTGATGTACTAGATGTGGAAGCTGGTGCAACCGGGAGTCGCCCTTCTATTCTTGGACAGGCTGGTCGCTCGTACCCAATTAGCTCTTGTAAGCAAAAGTCTCTTGGGGTTCGCATGTTTGTGCTGAATTGTATTTTTTGTTTCATTTACTCTGCAGATATTGGGCAGTTATGCAACAGTCCTGTTTCTTTGACAGGAAGCGCCGCAAGGTTAGAAACATGACTGCCGGGTCAGTCATTTTGCTGCCTGAAGAAGGTAAAAACGAGGGGAAAGATGATGCGGGACATAATTTTGGTGTTGATTGTCTCGGTGATGCAGAGTATGTGAAGCTAAGAAAATTGGCACCGAGGAAGAGGAAGATGGCAGGAAATGATGAAGCCAGTGGACGTGGAGGCTTGGCACCTAGGCTGCGGAAGAAGGCTGCTGGCAATGAAGATGCACAGTAATGTGTTGAACTTGAACCTATATATGTAATTCGCTTAAATTCTGGAGCTCTGTGTGTGGCACTTTGCTGGGCGAACAATCTACCCACGTTCTCTGAGTAAAATGTACCATGACTTAGGTTTTGGAAATGCCCGAGTCAGTAGTTGAATCCAAAATTGTTATTGTGCCACTACTATCTGAAAACACGTAGCACCGGTTCCACGATTGCTGGGGCGGGAGGTCTCCAAATTCGATGGAATGTAAGTGGCATAGAAATAAATTATTTAAGCTGCCACACTCCACGAAGCAGCAACTTATTTCAGATGATGCACAATGACGTGGCAACATAAACAGCAAAGGTCACCAATAATACCCAGATGCTTGAGCCCGTCTATCTCACCGCCTCCCTACTCCTGCATCCCCTGCGTCTAGCGAAGCTCTCGGATCTCCATTAATCGGGTGTACGTGCTTGCACTTTATAAATTGTGGTTGTGCCATTTGCATGCGGCACAATCCACCTAGATTACATTTAAACAAACCACCATTGTCAGAATAGCACCATGATCAAACAAAATGAAGTAATGCAGGGTTAAGACAGGTTAACAGGAGACCAATTTTTTTCCTCCTAGGACTCCGGGACCACTAGTTCAGACCGATGGGACAAAAAGTACTACTATTACAACTTAAAAAGGCACCGAGCTCAAGCTAAATATAACTAGTTATCACACATCTCCCTTATTTTCCTAATCTTAGCCCAATACGCATCTTCCTGCGAGAGCAATGATCGATTCACGTGCTCCTTCCTTTTATCATCTTCCTTGCACAACTTCAATTGTTTCTCAGTATTTTTCCTCATCCACTTGTCAATACTCGTAGTTGTGAATAGCAGGACTTTGGCCTGGTGAAGATCATTCCTTGCTTGAGTCAGTTCTTGCTCTGCTTTAGCCTTCAGGGCCAATGCCACATTCCTCTCCTTCTCGAGTTTGCTAACCTTGTCTTGCACCCTCCTGAGATCTCGGTTTAGCTTGGTTGTGTCAACCGGGTCCCATAGGTTCATATCAACACTGTCAAGAAGTGAGCTGACTACGGATTCTTTCAACTCAACAGTCATATCCCATAGTTTGTCCAGCGTTTTCTGCATCGATTTGGGCCACTCTGGATCTATCCATTTGACAACACTGCAACGTCCGCCTTGCATCATTGCACGATGTCCTTGAAACCGTAGAAACCTCATGCCTATGTTTCGTCCTTCAAATGCTACAAATTTAGCGAGCACATATCCATGTTTACATAGCAGAGGACTATCTTCATCCGCTAAACCGTGATAGTCGGAGTCATACAGCATCTGGTTGGCCTAACACAGCATAAACACATGAGTAAATAGAGTAGATCTAGCTCAAAATAGATAACTGGCCACATATGATAGAGATATAGATGAGACGACTCACATCGAAATCACCGTACGTGTCATCACGACGCGTTTCCTCAAAGTCTCCCCTTGAACCCATGGCGAGAGAGAGGGAGAGGGGGGATGGTTGCCGGAGAGATAGCAGAATGCGCTGTCGCCTTGCGGCTACGGTAGGATGGGAGTGAAGTGGGGAAAGTGGCTTCGAGGGGCAGGAAGAGAAGTACAGGGAGGAAGAGAAGTAATGGGGACGTGACACTGTAATATGGCCCACTGAACTCTTGAGTTGTGACACTCGCAATAGGGAGCGCCCGGTGTTACCTGTTTGTCCAGAGCAAGCGGGCATCCTTATGTGGTTTGTGAGAAGAACACACATGCAATGACTGTAGCTGTGGTTCATCAAAAGAACACACATGCAATGACACTGGTGGACCCTTGTTTGGTCTGTGAGAAGAACAAACATGCAATTACTCTGGGTGTGGTTCATGAAAAGAACATACATCCAATGACACTAGTGGATCCATGTGTGGTTTAATGAAAAGAACACACATGCAATGACACTGGGTGTGATTCATGAAAAGAACACACATCCAATGACACTACTGGATCCATGTGTGGTTTATGAAAGGAACAGACATACAATGACACTAGGTGTGGTTAATGAAAAGAACACACATCCAATGACACTGGTGTATCCATAGGTGGTATATGAAAAGAACAGACATGCAATCACACTTGGTGGATCCATGTGTGGTTTGTGAGAAGAAAATACATGCAATGACACTGGTGGATCCATGTGTGGTTTGTGATAAGAACACACATGCAATGACACTGGGTGTGGTTCATGAAAAGAACACACATCCAATGACACTGGTGGATCCTTATGTGGTTTGTGAGAAGAACAGACATGCAATGACTCTAGCTATGGTTCATGAAAAGAACAGATATGCAATGACACTGTTGTATCCTTATGTGGTTTGTGAGAAGAATCGACATGCAATGACTCTAGCCGTGGCTCATGAAAAGAACACACATGCAATGACACTGGTGGATCCATATATGGTTTGTGAAAAGAATAGACATGCAATCAGAATGGGTGGATCCATGTGTGGTTTGTGAAAAGAACAAACATGCAATGATACTGGTGGATCCATGTGTGGTTTGTGAGAAGAACACACAGGCAATGACACTGGGTGTGGTTCATGAAAGGAACACACATCCAATGACACTGGTGGATCCTTATGTGGTTTGTGAGAAGAACAGACATGCAATTACTCTAGATGTGGTTCATGGGAAGAACAAACATGCAATGACACTGGTGTATCCTTATGTGGTTTGTGAGAAGAATAGACATGCAATGACACTGGTGGATCCATGTGTGGTTTATGAAAGGAACAGACATGCAATGACACTGGTGGATCCATGTGTGGTTTATGAAAGGAACAGACATGCAATGACACTAGGTGTGGTTCATGAAAAGAACACACATCCAATGACACTGGTAGATCCATGTGTGGTTTATGAAAGGAACAGACATGCAATGACACTGGGTGTGGTTAATGAAAAGAACACACATCCAATGACATTGGAGTATCCAAATGAGGTTAATGAAAAGAGCAGACATGCAATGACACTGGTGTATCCTTATGTGGGCTGTGGTTTGTGAGAAGAACATATATGCAATGACACTAGCGTATCCTTATGTGGGCTGTGCGAAAAAACGCACATGCAATGACACTGGGTGTGGTTCATGAAAAGAACACACATCTAATGACACTGGTGTATCCTTATGCGTTTGTGAGAAGAACAGACATGCAATTACTCTAGATGTGGTTCATGAGAAAAACAGACATGCAATGACATTGGTTGATCCATGTGTGGTTTAATGAAAAGAACACACATGCAATGACACTGGGTGTGGTTGATGAAAAGAACACACATCCAATGACACTAGTGGATCCATGTGTGGTTTAAGAAAGGAACAGACATGCAATTACTCTTGGTGTGGTTAATGAAAAGAAAACACATCCAATGACACTAGTGTATCCATATGTGGTTTATGAAAAGAACATACATGCAATCACACTTGGTGGATCCATGTGTGGTTTGTGAGAAGAATAGACATGCAATGACACTGTTGGATCCATTTGTGGTTTGTGAGAAGAAAACACATGCAATGACACTGGGTGTGGTTCATGAAAAGAACACACATCCAATGACACTGGTGGATCCTGATGTGGTTTGTTAGAAGAACATACATGCAATGACTCTAGCTGTGGTTCATGAAAAGAACAGACATGCAATGACACTGGTGTATCCTTATGTGGTTTGTGAGAAGAACCGACATGCAATGACTCTAGCTATGATTCATGAAAAGAACACACATGCAGTGACACTGGTGAATCCATATGTGGTTTGTGAGAAGAATAGACATGCAATCACACTGGGTGGATCCATGTGTGGTTTGTGAAAAGAACAGACATATAATGATACTGGTGGATCCATGTGTGGTTTGTGAGAAGAACACACATGCAGTGACACTGGGTGTGGTTCATGAAAAGAACACACATCCAATGACACTGGTGGATCCATGTGTGATTTATGGAAGGAACAGACATGCAATGATACTGGGTGTGGTTAATGAAAAGAACACACATCCAATGACACCGGTGTATCCATATGTGGTTAATGAAAAGAGCAGACATGCAATGACACTGGTGGATCCATGTGTGGTTTGTGAGAAGAACACACATGCAATGACACTGGTGTATCCTTATGTGGTTTGTGAGAAGAACACACATGGAATGACTCTAGCTATCATTCATGAAAAGAACACACATGCAATGACACTGGTGGATCCACGTGCGGTTTGTGAGAAGAACAGACATGCAATGACTCTGGGTGTGGTTCATGAAAAGAACAAACATCCAATGACACTAGTAGATCCATGTGTGGTTTAATGAAAAGAACACACATGCAATGACACCGGGTGTGGTTAATGAAAAGAACACACATCCAATGACACTAGTGTATCCCTATGTGGTTTATGAAAAGAATAGACATGTAATCACACTTGGTGGATCCATGTGTGGTTTGTGAGAAGAACAAACATGCAATGAAACTGGTGGATCCATGTGTGGTTTGTGAGAAGAACGCACATGCCATGACACTGGGTGTGGTTCATGAAAAGAACACACTTCTAATGACACATGTGGATCCATGTGTGGTTTATGAAAGGAACAAACATGCAATGACACTGGGTGTGGTTAATGAAAAGAACACACATCCAATGACACTGGTGTATCCATATGTCGTTAATGAAAAGAGCAGACATGCAATGACACTGGTGGCTCCATGTGTGGTTTGTGAGAAGAACACACATGCAATGACACTTGTGTATCCTTATGTGGTTTGTGTGAAAAACACACATGCAATGACACTGGGTGTGGTTCATGAAAAGAACACACATCCAATGACAATGATCGATCCTTACGTGTTTGTGAGAAGAACAGACATGCAATGACTCTATATGTGGTTCATGAGAAGAACAGACATGCAATGACACTGGTGTATCCTTATGTGGTTTGTGAGAAGAACAGACATGCAATGAAACTAGTGGATCCATGTGTGGTTTATGAGAAGAACACACATGCACTGACACTGGTGGATACTTATGTGGTTTATGAGAAGAACACACATGCAATGACACTGGTTGTGGTTCATGAAAAGAACACACATCCAATGACACTGATGGATCCATGTCTGGTTTATGGAAGGAACAGACATGCAATGACACTGGGCGTGGTTAATGAAAAGAACACACATCCAATGACACTAGTGTATCCATATGTGGTTTATGAAAAGAACAGACATGCAATCACACTTGGTGGATCCATGTGTGGTTTGTGAGAAGAATAGACATGCAATGACACTAGTGGATCCATGTGTGGTTTTTGTGAAGAACACACATGCAATGACACTGTGGGTGGTTCATGAAAAGAACACACATCCAATGAAACCGGTGGATACTTATGTGGTTTGTGAGAAGAACAGACATGCAATGAACTATGGTTAGTGAAACGAACAGACATGCAATGACACTGGTGTATCCTTATGTGGTTTGTGAGAATAACAGACATGCAATGACTCTAGCTGTCGTTCATGAAAAGAACACACATGGAATGACACTGGTGGATCCATATGTGGTTTGTGAAAAGAATAGACATGCAATCACACTTGGTGGATCCATGTCTGGTTTGTGAAAAGAACAGACATGCAATGATACTAGTGGATCCATGTGTGATTTGTGAGAAGAACACACATACAATGACACTGGGTGTGGTTCATGAAAAGAACACACATCCAATGACAGTGGTGGATCCTTATGTGGTTTGTGAGAAGAACAGACATGCAATGACTCTAGATGTGGTTCATGAGAAGAACAGACATGCAATGACACTGGTGTATCCTTATGTGGTTTGTGAGAAGAACAGAAATGCAATGACACCGGTGGATCCATGTGTGGTTTATGAAAGGAACAGACATGCAATGACACTGGTGGATCCATGTGTGGTATATGAAAGGAACAGACATGCAATGAAACTGGGTGTCGTTCATGAAAATAACACACATCCAATGACACTGGTGGATCCATGTGTGGTTTATGAAACAAACAGACATGCAATAACACTGGGTTTGGTTAATGAAAAGAACACACATCCAATGACACTGGTGTATCCATGTGTGGTTAATGAAAAGAGCAGAGATCCAATGACACTGGTGGATCCATGTGTGGTTTGTGAGAACACACATGCAATGACTCTAGCTGTGGTTCATGAAAAGAACACACATGCAATGACACTGGTGGATCCATGTGTGGTTTGTCAGAAGAACAGACATCCAATGACTCTGGGTGTGGTTCATGAAAAGAACAGACATCCAATGACACTGGTGGATCCATGTGTGGTTTAATGAAAAGAACACACATGCAATGACACTGGGTGTGGTTCATAAAAAGAACACACATCCAATGACACTGGTGGATCCATGTGTGGTTTATGAAAGGAACATACATGCAATGACACTAGGTGTGCTTAATGAAAAGAACACACATCCAATGACACTGGTGTATCCATATGTGGTTTATGAAAAGAACAGACATGCAATCACACTTGGTGGATCCATGTGTGGTTTAATGAAAAGAACACATATGCATTGACACTCGGTGTGGTTCATGAAAAGAACACACATCCAATGACACTGGTGGATCCATGTCTGGTTTATGAAAGGAACGGACATGCAAGGACTCTGGGTGTGGTTAATGAAAATAACACACATCCAGTGACACTAGTGTATCCACATGTGGTTTATGAAAAGAACAGACATGCAATCACACCTGGTGGATCCATGTGTGGTTTGTGAGAAGAACAGACATGCAATGACACTGGTGGATCCTTTGGTGGTTTGTGAGAAGAACACACCTACAATGACACTGGGTGTGGTTCATGAAAAGTACACACATCAAATGACACTGGTTGATCCTTATGTGGTTTGTGAAAAGAGCAGAGATGCAATGACACTAGCTGTGGTTCATGAAAAGAACAAACATGCAATGACACTGGTGTATCCTTATGTGGTTTGTGAGAAGAGCAGACATGCAATGACTCTAGTTGTGGTTCATGAAAAGAACACGCATGCAATGACATTGGTTGATCCATATGTGGTTTGTGAAAAGAACAAACATGCAATCACACTGGGTGGATCCATGTGTGGTTTGTGAAAAGAACAGACATGCAATGATACTAGTGGATCCATGTGTGGTTTTTCGAGAAGAACAGACATGCAATAACACTGGGTGTGGTTCATTAAAAGAACACACATCCAGTGACACTGTTGGATCCATGTGTGGTTTATGCAAGGAACAGACATGTAATGACACTAGGTGTGGTGAATGAAAAGAACACACATCCAATGACACTGGTGTACCCATATGTGGTTAATGAAAAGATCAGACATGCAATGACACTGGTGGATCCAAGTGTGGTTTGTGAGAAGAACACACATGCAATTACACTTGTGTATCTTTATGTGGTTGGTGAGAATAACACACATGCAATTACTCTAGGTGTGGCTCATGAAAAGAAAACACATGCAACGGCATTGGTGGATCCATGTGTGGTTTGCGAGAAAAACAGACATGCAATGATTGTGGGTGTGGTTCATGAAAAGAACAGACATCCAATGACACTGGTGGATCCATGTGTGGTTTAATGAAAAGAACACACATGCAATGTCAATGGGTGTAGTTCATGAAAAGAACACACATCCAATGACACTGGTGGATCCATGATAGGTTTATGAAAGGAACATACATGCAATGACACTGGGTGTGGTTAATGAAAAGAACACACATTCAATGACACTGGTGTATACATATGTGGTTTATGAAAAGAACACACATGCAATCACACTTGGTGGATCCATGTGTGGTTTGTGAGAACAACACACATGTAATTACACTGGTGGATCCATGTGTGGTTTGTGAGAACAACACATATGCAATGAGACTGGGTGTGGTTCATGAAAAGAACACACATCCAATGACACTGGTGGATCCTTATGTGGTTTGTGGGAAGAACAGACATGCAATGACTCTAGATGTGGTTCATGAAAAGAACAGACATGCAATGACACTGGTGTATCCTTATGTGGTTTGTGAGAAGAACAGACATGCAATGACTCTAGCTGTGGTTCATGAAAAGAACACATATGCAATGACACTGGTGGATCCAAATGTGGTTTGTCAAAAGAACAGAACTGCAATTACACTAGGTGGATCCACGTGTATTTTCTGAAAAAGAACAGACTTGCCATGATACTGGTGGATCCATGTGTGGTTTGTGAGAAGAACACACATGCAATGAAACTGGGTGTGGTTCATGAAAAGAACACACATCCAATGACACTTGTGGATCCATGTCTGGTTTATGAAAGGAACATACATGCAATGACACTGGGTGTGGTTAAGGAAGAGAGCAGACATGCAATGACACTGGTGGATCCATGTGTGGTTTGTGAGAAGAACACACATGCAATGACCCTGGTGTATCCTTATGTGGTTTGTGAAAATAACACAGATGCAATGACTCTAGTTGCGGTTCATGAAAAGAACACACATGCAATGACACTGGTGGATCCATGTGTAGTTTGCGAGAAGAACAGACATGCAATGACTCTAGGTGTGGTTCATGAAAAGAACATACATCCAATGACACTAGCGGATCCATGTGTGGTTTAATGAAAAGAACACACATGCAATGACACTGTGTGTGGTTCATGAAAAGAACACACATCCAATGACACTAGTGGATCCATGTGTAGTTTATGAAAGGAACATACATGCAATGACACTGGGTGTGGTTAATGAAAAGAACACACATCCAATGACACTTGTGTATCCATATGTGTTTTATGAAAAGAACAGACATGCAATCACACCTGGTGGATCCATGTGTGGTTTGTGAGAAGAACACACATGCAATGACACTGGTGGATCCATGTGTGTTTTGTGAGAAGAATACACATGCAATGACACTGGGTGTGGTTCATGAAAAGAACACACATCCAATGAAACTGGTGGATCCATGATAGGTTTATAAAAGGAACTTACATGCAATGACACTGGGTGTGGTTAATGAAAAGAACTCACATCCAATGACACTAGTGTATCCATATGTGGTTTATGAAAAGAACAGACATGCAATCACACTTGGTGGATCCATGTGTGGTTTGTGAGAACAACACACATGCAATGACACTGGTGGATCCATGTGTGGTTTGTGAGAAGAACACACATCCAATGACACTGGGTGTGGTTCATGAAAGGAACACACATCCAATGACACTGGTGGATCCTTATGTGGCTTGTGGGAAGAACAGACATGCAATGACTCTAGCTGTGGTTCATGAAAAGAACATACATGCAATGACACTGGTGTATCCTTATGTGGTTTGTGAGAAGAATAGACATGCAATGACTCTAGTTGTGGTTCATGAAAGGAACACACATGCAATGACACTGGTGGATCCATATGTGGTTTGTGAAAAGAACAGACATGCAATCACACTAGGTGGATCCATATGTGGTTTTTGAAAAGAACATATATGCAATGATACTGGTGGATCCATGTGTGGTTTTCGAAAAGAACACACATGCAATGACAGTAGATGTGGTTCGTGAAAAGAACACACATCTAATGACACTGGTGGATCCTTATTTGGTTTGTGAGAAGAACAGACATGCAATGAATCTAGCTGTGGTTCATGAAAAGAACACACATGCAATGACACTGGTGGATCCAGATGTGGTTTGTCAAAAGAATGGACATGCAATTACACTGGGTGGATCGATGTGTGGTTTGTGAAAAGAATAGACATGCAATGATACTGGTGGATCCATGTGTGGTTTCTGAGAAGAACACACATGTAATGACACTGGGTATGGTTCTTGAAAAGAACACAAATCCAATGACACTAGTGGATCCTTATGTGGTTTTTTAGAAGAACATACATGCAATTACACTGGGTGTGGTTAATGAAAAGATAACACATCCAATGACACTCGTGTATCCATATGTGGTTAATGAATAGAGCAGACTTGCAATGACACTGGTGGATCCATGTGTGGTTTGTGAGAAGAACACACATGCAATGACACTGGTGTATCCTTATGTGGTTTGTGAAAATAACACACATGCAATGACTCTAGCTGTGGTTCATGGAAAGAACACACATGCAATGACACTAGTGGATCCATGTGTGGTTTGCGAGAAGAATAGACATGCAATGACTCTGGGTGTGGTTCATGAAAAGAACATACATCTAGTGACACTGGCGGATGCATGTGTGGTTTAATGAAAAGAACACACATGCAATGACACTGGGTGTGGTTCATGAAAAGAACACACATCCAATGACACTAGTGGATCCATGTGTGGTTTATGAAAGGAACAGATATGCAATGACACTGGGTGTGGTTAACGAAAAGAACTCACATCCAATGACACTAGTGTATCCATATGTGGTTTATGAAAAGAACAAACAAGCAATCACACCTGGTGGATCCATGTGTGGTTTGTGAGAAGAACAGACATGCAATGACACTGGTGGATCCATCTGTGGTTTGTCAGAAGAATACACATGCAATGACACTGGGTGTGGTTCATGAAAAGAACACACATCCAATGACACTGGTGGATCCTTATGTGGTTTGTGAGAAGAACAGACATGCAATGACTCTAGCTGTGGTTCATGAAAAGAACATACATGCAATGACACTGGTGTATCCTTATGTGGTTTGTGAGAAGAATAGACATGCAATGACTCTAGTTGTGGTTCATGAAAGGAACACACGTGCAATGACACTGGTGGATCCATATGTGGTTTGTGAAAAGAACAGACATGCAATCACCCTGGGTGGATCCATATGTGGTTTTTGAAAAGAACATATATGTAATGATACTGGTGGATCCATGTGTGGTTTTTGAAAAGAACACACATGCAATGACACTAGATGCGGTTCATGAAAAGAACACACATCTAATGACACTGGTGGATCCTTATTTGGTTTGTGAGAAGAGCAGACATGCAATGACTTCATATGTGGTTCATGAGAAGAACAGACATGCAATGACACTGGTGTATCCTTATGTGGTTTGTGAGAAGACCAGACATGCAATGACACTGGTGGATCCATGTGTGGTTTATGAACGGAACAAACATGCAATGACATTGGTGGTTCCATGTGTGGTTTATGAAAGCAACAAACATGCAATGACACTAGGTGTGATTCATGAAAAGAACACACATCCGATGACACTGGTGGATCCATGTGTGGTTTATGAAAGGAACATACATGCAATGACACTGGGTGTGGTTAATGAAAAGAACATACATCCAATGACACTGGTGTATCCATGTGTGGTTAATGGAAAGAGCAGACATGCAATGACAGTGGACCGTTGTATCCTTATGTGGTTTGTGAGAGGAACACACATGCAATGACTCTAGCTGTGCTTCACGAAAAGAACACACATGCAATGACATTGGTGGATCCATGTGTGGTTTGTGAGAAGAACAAACATGCAAAGACTCTGGGTGTGGTTCATGAAAGGAACAGACATCCAATGACCTGGTGAATCCATGTGTGGTTTAACGAAAAGAACACACATGCAATGACACTAGGTATGGTTCATGAAAAGAACACACATCCAATGACACTGGTGGATCCATGTGTGGTTTATGAAAGGAACATACATGGAATGCCTCTAGGTGTGGTTAATGAAAAGAACACAGTTCCATTGACACTTCTATACCCATATGTGGTTTGTGAAAAGAACAGGCATGCAATCACACTTGGTGGATCCATGTGTGGTTTGTGAGGACAACAAACATGCAATGACACTGGTGGATCCATGTGTGGTTTGTGAGAAGAACACACATGCAATGACACTAGGTGTGGTTCATGAAAAGAATAGACATGCAAGGACACTGGTGGATCCTTATGTGGTTTGTGGAAAGAACAGACATGCAATCACACTGGGTGGATCCATGTGCGGTTTGTGAAAAGGACAGACATGCAATGATACTGGTGGATCCATGTGTGGTTTCTGAGAAGAACACACATGCAATGACACTAGGTGTGGTTCATGAAAAGAACACACATCGAATGACACTGGTGGATCCTTTTGTGGTTTGTGAGAAGAACAGACATGCAATGACTCTAGCTCCTGCTCATGAGAAGAACAGACATGCAATGACACTGGTGGATCCAAGTGTGGTTTATGAAAGGAACATACATGCAATGACACTGGTGGATCCATGTGTGGTGTATTAAAGGAACAAACATGCAATGACACTGGGTGTGGTTCATGAAAATAACACACATGCAATGACACTTGTGGATCCACGTGTGGTTTATGTAAGGAACAAACATGCAATGACACTTGGTGTGGTTAATGAAAAGAACACACGTCCAATGACACAGGTGTATCCATATGTGGTTTATGAAAAGAACAGACATGGAATCACACTTGGTGGATCCATGTGTGGTTTGTGAGAAGAACAGACATGCAATGTCACTGGTGGATCCATGTGTGGTTTGTGAGAAGAACACACATGCAATGACACTGGGTGTGGTTCATGAAAAGAACACACATCCAATGACACCGGTGGATCCTTATGGGGTTTGTGAGAAGAACAGATGCAATGACTCTAGTTGTGGTTCATGAAAAGAACAGACATGCAATGACACCGGTGTATCCTTATGTGGTCTGTGAGAAGAATAGACATGCAATGACTCTATATGTGGTTCATGCGAAGAATTGACATGCAATGAAACTGGTGTATCCTTATATGGTTTGTGAGAAGAACAGACATGCAATGACACTAGTGGATCCATGTGTGGTTTATGATGCACTGACACTGGTGGATCCTTATGTGGTTTATGAGAAGAACACACATGCAATGACACTGACTGTGGTTCATGAAAAGAACAGACATGCAATCACACTTGTGGGTCCATGTGTGGTTTGTGAGAAGAACACACATGCAATGACACTAGGTATGGTTCATGAAAAGAACACTCATCCAATGACACTGGTGGATCCATATGTGGTTTGTGAAAAGAACATACATGAAATCACACTTCGTGGATTGATGTGTGGTTTGTGAGAAGAACAGACATGCAATGACACTGGTGGATCCATGTGTGGTTTGTGAGAAGAACACACATGCAATGACACAGGGTGTGGTTCATGAAAAGAACACACATCCAATGACACTGGTGGATCCTTATGTGGTTTGTGAGAAGAACAGACATGCAATGACTCTATCTATAGTTCATGAAAAGAACAAACATGCAATGACACTGGTGTATCCTTATGTGGTTTGTGAGAAGAACACACATGCAATGGCTCTAGCTGTGGTTTATGAAAAGAACACACTGATGACCCACAAGTATAGGGGGTGTATCGCTGTATTTTCGAGGGAAGTGAAACCCAATTTATTGATTCGACACAAGGGGAGCCAAAGAATATTTATAAGCCTTAACAACTGAGTTATCAATTCTGATACACTTGGAAACAATCTTTCTCACAGTAGTTTATCAGTAGCAACAGTTTTGTAGTAGGAATAGTAAAGTAGTAGCAGTAGTAAAGTAAATACAGTTGTAACAATAGCAGTAAACAATAGGATTGAGTGTGTTAGGCATAGGGATGGCTGGACGGGCATTGCATGGAAAAGAAAATTCACATAGCAATCACAACATAGGGCAATTGCAGATAAATAAGATAACGCATCCAAGTACTAGATAATCCTAGGCATGTGTTCCATATATGGTCATACGTGCTCGCAATGAGAACTTGCACAACATCTTTTGTCCTGCTAGCCCGTTTGCAGCGGGGCCTCAAGGGAACGACTGGCAATTAAGGTGCTTCTTTTAATAGAGCACCGGAGCAAAGCATTAACACTCCGTGAACACATGTGATCCTCACATCAAAGCCATTCCCTCCGGTTATCCCGATTTCTGTCACTTTGGGGCCATTGGTTCCGGACAACAACGTGTGTATACAACTTGCAGATAAGACCATAAACAATACTATCATAATGAATCAACAACATGTTCATATCTAAAATCATGGCACTCGGGCGCTAGTGACAAGCATTAAGCATAACAAGTTGCAACAAAGTCATAAAGCACTAATAAAAGATACTAGGCACCATGCCCTAACAATCTGATGCCATTACATGAACGATCTCATCCAATCCCTACCATTCCCACAGCCTACATCGGGGGATTACTCACTCATGGATGGGGGAAACATGGATGGTCGATGGAGAAGCAATCGTGATGAATGATCTCCTCCAATTCCCTATCCCGGCAGGGTGCCAGAACGGAGTTTGTGGTGCTGTTTCGTGGAATCTGGTGGTGGCAGCGGAGCAGAACTCCTTCTGGAAAAACGTTGAACCCCCCTAAGTTTTTAGGTCAGAAGGCAACTTATAGGCGTAGAGGGAGACCGAGGGGCAGTCTGGGGCGGCCAGACCACCCCCTGGCGTGGCCTGGGCTAGCCCGTGCGGCCAGGTGGTGTGGCCTGGGCCCAGCCCCCCTCCGTCTCGTATTCTGGCTCCGGGAATCTTCTGGTGAAATAGGATTTTCGGCATATTTTCCGTGATTTTTCCTGATAGTTGATTTTCTCCACAAAAAGTAGACACCAAGGCAAATCTGCTGAAAACAGTGCCAGTCCATGTTAGTTGCATCCAAATCACACAAGTTTAGAGGAGAAACAATAGCAAAAGTGTTTGGGAAAGTAGATACATTTTGGACGTATCAACAACCCCCAAGTTTAGATTATTGCTTGTCCTCAAGCAATTCAGTTGAAAACTGAGTGTGATAAAAGAACTTTCACGAACACATTTTCTTCATATGATGTATATATTCTCAGCATGTGATCAACTACTTAGACAATTCATAATAAGGAGTATGCAAATAAGTTTACTTAATAGGCATTGCAAGCTATGAAAAGATTCCAACTCGAAAATAATAAGTAGCATGAAGCATAAACATAAGCAACATTACAATGCTCATAAAAAGGTATGATAGAGTGGCATCTCGCTTGCCTTTTATCTAAGGCACCTCTGAAGTTCAGGTGAAGACTAGAAGTAAAGATATCAAAGATACAAGCATCAAAGTCATAACACAAATAATCAAGTTTTGAGACAAGCACAAAGAATGACAACTATGCTCTCAAGAAGGTGCTCAAAGAATATGTGGAGACTCAACAAGCAAAAGAAAAGGTTTTGAATAGTTTGAAATGCTTCCAAATGCTAAAAGTATGGTACTTGTTAGCTTTGAGCTCTCATTGCCCCTATCATAAGCATCTTTAAATGGTTAATGTTAAACTGACACAACTAAGAGGATATGCTTGACAAGTTATAAATCGAAGTCTCATGCCCCTTACTTACGAAGACCGATCCTCATGCTACTCAACTTCAGTCACAAGTAAGCTCTTGTCATTGTAAGTATATATGTATCATAGAGAACCGCCAACGGGGTACCCCTTGCACATGACACATGAGCTATCCCATAATCAAAATAACAAGGCAAGCAGACAATGAGCATCTCAGCGATCTTTTTATTTACTATGTGCATAGATTTTTATTGAGGATGCTTCATAGAATGATCATTATGGTTATGCTGCAAGTTTCCACCAGGATTAGGCATGGCTTAGTCTAGCGGCCCAGGCGTTTCTCTAACATACATGCAAACTCCATGATCTTACAAGTTCCACTTTTATTTCACACCGCCGGGATCCATAAGCAAAAGAACATGATATCAACGAGGTACTAAGTACCAATGAAATGTTGAAAATGTTCCCCATGATACATGGTTCTGCTAACTTCAAATTATAAAGCGCAAGCATATATGCAACAAAGAAGGACGCAATGGTTAAGGTTTATTAAATGCAAGAAAGTAAAGTGTGCCATCAAGTTCGTGAGAGCTTTACTAACTAACTTTCCCATAACAAGCAAACATTTTATTCGGAAGAAAACAAGGCATATTGAATATGCACGGAAGTAGCAAATGATGCTAATAGGTAGGTATGGTGGACACTTTGGCAATATTTGGTTTTGGGGAGTTGGAAACATGAGTAAGACATACTCAGTGAAAGTGAAGGCTAGCAATAGTAAGGGAGCGACAAACGAGAGAGCAATAGTTGTCATAATCATGCTTGCAACAAAACAGGACTAATCATGGCATGAAAGTGATTCAAGATCCTCAAGGCAAAATAATTCATCGAGGCTTAACTGATTTTTACAGTCATGTGCATGCGTGAGCATGTGCCAAGTCAATTCAAATGAAACATTCAGAGGAGGATACCACGGTGTCATACAAAATTATGAATAGAGTAATGCAAGCAAACATTCATAAGACAAGCTACAAACTATTAGCAAGCTAGAACTAATCATACGAAAGCAAGAACTATTAAGCATCGAAAGATAACATACACCCTACACGAACAGACTAAGTATGCCCACAGTGATGAGTACATGTACAAAAATGAAAACAAATAGAGTTTGTTGCCAGCCTCTTACCACGCCTCAAGTTGTCATTAATCCTCATTATTGCTCTGCACTTGTGTGGCTTGAATAATAATATGAAACCAATATCCACTGAGGACTGATGCACCCTGCAACAAACTCACATCGCTAAAGAAGAACGACAAATATGTTTGGTGTTTTCGATTTTTTTAAAATAAGAGCCAAAGAGGAAAAAAAGCAAAGAAAAATCATTTTGTGTTTTTCGAATAGTTCAAACAAAGCAAAAGGGAAAAACAAACCAAGGAAAAAAGAAGAAGAATCAAACAAAGAGAAACAACAGAAATATATTTGGTCTTTTTGTGTTTTAGAAAGCAAAAGCAAAGAAAGAACAAAAACTAAAAAGAGAACGAAACATGAATATACAAAGTACCGGCGCAACATGATAAGGAGATGAGTGTGGTGTCGGTGTACCTCCTCCCAAGCTTAGGATTTTGGCCTAAGTGGGTATCAGTCCAGATACGGGTAAGGGTTCCAAGCAGGAAGATCATGATAAGAGTGATCGTAGTTGGGCCCATGGGAAGAAGAAGAAGCTCCCCAGTCATAAGCAGGCTGCTGATATGAAGACTCCCCCTCATTCGAGGGCTGGACCGAATCATCTGTGACCTCCCTTCTAGTATCCTGCTCCTGTTGGGAGTGCTCTCCCAAGTACGTGTCAAGCTCCTCCTAAGTGATGGACCATCCTTCCCTGTTATCAAGGTTAAACAAAATAGTTGCAGGCAAAAGAACAACACGCTCGGACTTGCTCTTTCTCCACCCAGCTTTGAGAAAGGTTATTTCATAAGACAACTCACTCATACTAGCCCATGAGGAAACAAATTTATGCTGTATCATGGAATTAAGATCAAGCCTTTCTATGGGAAACTGTAGGTCTAGATGATGAGGCACTAAACCATGTAATGCTAGTAAACGAGAAGCAATGTGGCCTCCACAAATTCCACCTTTCTCATGGTTAGCAGTAAGACGGAAAGCTATCAAAGCACCTAAGTTGTAAGACCTATCTCGTTTAAGAGCAGTAGAGATAAATGCTAGATCATATGAAGATAACTTATTAGCAGTTTTCCTAGCAAGAACACACTTGGCAACAAAGTAGGCAAAGTAACGAATGGAGGGAAGGTGAATGTTACGGATTTTCCCATTCTCCTTCGAGAAGTTGCTCACTTGGCAAATTTCTGCGTATAAATCCATGAGTGGTTCAGGTCGCTCCATAATCCTTCTACATGATCCCCATTGAGGTACCTTAATAGCTGCACAAAAATCATCAAGAGAAAGGTCGACAACAATATTGTAAATTTTGTAGTGGACCATGGGGTTAGGCAAAGAGTGACTAAATTGAAAGTCCTATACCACAGACATGGTTAGCTTCACAAATTGACAAGGCTCATCTTCCAAAAAGTTCTCTAACCCTGCATTAGAAACCAAAGTGTGGAAATCTTGGAGAATTCCTGCAGCTCTCATGAACTCAAAACAAGGATAAATGGAAGGAAAAACTTCCTCCTCCCAGTGGACCTTCATGATCTCAGGCACCCATAGTTCATGTTGGTTTAGGTGATTCTCACTCATCTTCTATTCTGAAATTTAAACACCTATTAAACAAGTGATTGCAAAGTGAATATAATGAAGGATTCTACTCACAGGGACTTATAAGAGGCCTAAACATGCATAAAAACTATATCTCTAAGCATCAAACAATCTTACAAGATCTCATAACCTGTCACCTATAGCAGCAAAATACTCAAGATATAGTCTACCAAACACAAATCTACTTGGATAAGGAGAGGAGTCACATACCAGGGAACAAATGCTCCAAATTTCAGCAAGAAAGAGGGGCTGAGCAAGGAGATCAAAAAAATCGAGAGCAAGCATAGCAAGAACGCGATTTTGAGCAATGAACTGGAGCTTACTCGGGAGAGAGAAGAAAGTGGCAGGTGAGAGAGTTAGTGGAGGGCCAGGGGTGGCCCACACCATGGCATGGCGCCACCCAGGGAAGGCCGCGCCACCAGGTGGTGTGCCTGCCTGGTGGGTACCCCTGGTACCTCCCAGGCACTCCTCTGCCCCTTTTTTCATGTAAAAATTTAATATGAATTTTCTAGAATTTTTCGAGACACTTTATTTTTGGGCATTTTCAGGCATAGAAGAATGATTTTCTGACAGACAAATTTTTTGGAAAAAAATGCAAGGACAAAACAAATCTAGGACTACAGAAGTTCTAAGACACTCTAACATGCAAGCAACTAACAACAAAGAAAACTAAATAAAAACAAAAACTAAAATGGATGGCAATAGAAGTAAACGGAGATAATCATAGTGAAAAAAATGTTTTGTTCAATGAAATCCTTTTGTTAACAAGGTTGATCAGGTCTTGTTACCAAAAACAATTCCATTTGAGACAAAAATTTGTATTCCACTAATGATTATGTTACCTCAACCTTGATAGGAATGGTCCCAATCATAATAGTTTCAAATTTTTCTCTTGGTATGGGACAATATATTTCTCCAACTTGAATGCCCTCAACATGTTCAATTGAATTAAAACCATAAGTCCTTTCAATCTTCTTGGGGAAATAGACAGTATGTTCTTTGTCATTAACATTGGAAGTCACCTTTCCTTGATTACAATTAATAACAGCTCATGCAGTATTAAGAAAAGGCCTCCCAAGAATAATAGACATATTATCATCTTCAGGCATTTCAAGCACAACAAAATCAGTTAATATCACGCAACTATGAGCCACTTGAACAGGTACATCCTCACATATACCCACAGGAATAGTGGTAGATTTATCATCCATTTGCAGAGATATATCAGTTGGAATTAATTTTTCAAGTTGAAGCCTCTTATAGAGAGAGAAAGGCATAACACTAACTCCAGCTCCCAAATCACACAAAGTAATTCTAACATAACTATTCTTAATAGAGAAAGGGATAGTTGGAATCCGAGGGTCTCCAAGTTTCTTAGGAACCTTACCATTAAAGGAATAATTAGCAAGCAAAGTAGAAATTTCTTCATTAGGGATCTTCCTTTTATTCGAGACAATATCCTTCATATACTTTGAGTAAGGAGGCAATTTAATAGCATCAGTCAAAGGGATTTTCAAGAATAAAGGTTTCATCCACTCACAAAACTTATTATAGTGTTCATCTTCCTTTGACTTGTGTTTCTTATCAGGGAAAGGCATAGGTTTTTGGACCCAAGGTTCTCTTTCACTACCATGTTTCTTAGAAATACAATCTTCTTTAGTGTATTTAGTAGTCTTAGTGTGGTTTTCAGGTTCTTCTTCAACTTTTTCTTTATTAGGAACTTCATTTTCTTCATTACCACTTTCAGTTTCAGCATCAGAAATAGATATACTATTAGGATCTATAGAAAGTTCGGAGGGTTCAACAACAGTTTTGTGTTTCTTTTTCCTTTTCTTACGAGTAGAGCCACTATTTTCAGCTTGTTGAGAATCTTGCTCAATTTTTTTGGGATGCCCCTCGGGATATAGAGGATCCTGGGTAGCAGCACCACTTCTAGTTCTAATTTCATAAGCATGTTTTTCTTTAGCACCATTAACTAGCAATTCTTTTTGCACTTTAATAAGTTGATCTATTTGAGTTTGAACCATTTGAAAATGTTTAACAATCATTTTAACATCATTAGAGGTTCTTTCCACAATATCTTTCAACTCAACAATAGCTCTAGTATTTTCCATTAGATGATTTTGCACCCTTTTATTAAAATCATCTTGCTTAACAATAAAGATATTGAATTCTTCTAAGCATTGATCAGGAGGTTTAGAGTAAGTGATATCACCTTCATCAAAGTGTTGGAGAGAGTGTACTTCAATAGTGGATGAGTAGGGAATAGGCTTACATAATTCTTCAATAGGAGGTAAATTCTTGACATCTGCAGCTTTAATTCCCTTCTTCTTAAGACATTTCTTAGCTTCCTTCATCACTTCATCATTTAATTCAATAACTCCCTTCTTCTTTGATGTTGTAATAGGCACCGCAATAGTAGGTTCAGGTACAATTACTTCAGGTATAGCTTGTTTAGGAGGAGTCCAATCTTCATAGTTCTTACTTATTTTAGCCATTAATTCCTCAGCTTCCTTTGGAGTCCTATTCCTGAAAACACAATCAGCACAACTATCTAGGTATGTCCTAGATTCTTCGGTTAGTCCATTATAAAATATATCAAGAAACTCATTCTTAGGTAAAGGACTTCCAGCATGTGCATGAATCAAAGCACAAAACCTTGCCCAAGATTCGGGCAATATCTCTTTTTCTCCCTGTTTAAAATCAAAAGTTCCTGCAAAATAGCATGTCTAGCACTTGGAGGAAAATATTTCTGCAGGAAAGTACTAATCAAGTAATCAGGGCTATCAATAGATCCAGGAGGTAAATTACTAAACCAAGTTTTAGCTTCTCTTGTCAGTGAAAAGGGGAAAATCTTAGCAACAAAGTAAGTACGCATCTTAATATCATCAGAAAACAAGCCACTCATGGTAGAAAGTTCATTCATATGTGCTACCGCACTTTCATTCGTAGTCCCACAAAAAGGTTCTTTCTCAACAATAGCTATATAAGATATATCGAGAGAGAAATCATAATCTTCATCCATAATCTTTATGGGAGAAGCAGCAAACTTAGCAACAGGAGACAATTTGGGTCTAATAGTACGCCTCTCAAGGAGACTCTTAGCAGCGCTCCTAGCATGGGTGTTTTTACATTCTTTAATAAATTCATTGGTCATCTCAAAATAACCATCTTCAATATCATAACTTTCACTAGACTCAGGAGAACTAACATGTGTACTAGTGTCTTCATTAGGAGTTTCAGTATTTCCAGCTATAGTTCTAGCAATCGTAGCATCTAGGAAAGGACCTAATGAACCACTCTTATCAAGCACAGTAGAAGCAGCATCATAAGCATTAGAAGTTTCAGATTCAGCAGTAGTAGCAGTGTGTGTAGCATGTGTATGTGGTGGTGTAACGAGCTTACTCATAACATACGGTGAATCAAGAGCAATAGAGGTGTTCAAAACCGTACCTCTTGTAGTGGATAGTAAAATAGGAACCTTGCCATCACGAGACTTACCCATGATGGATGGATAGTAGCGAACAATAGAGAATCCAAGTCAACTTGATAAATAAAGCTATGCTCCCCAGCAACGGCGCCAGAAAATAGTCTTGATGACCCACAGTATAGGGGGTGTATCGCAGTATTTTCGAGGGAAGTGAAACCCAATTTATTGATTCGACACAAGGGGAGCCAAAGAATATTTATAAGCCTTAACAACTGAGTTGTCAATTCAGCTGCACCTGGAAACAATCTTGCTCACAGCAGTTTATCAGTAGCAATAGTTTTGTAGTAGGAATAGTAAAGTAGTAGCAGTAGTAAAGTAAAGACAGTAGTAACAATAGCAGTAAACAATAGGATTCGAGTGTGGTAGGCATAGGGATGGATGGACTGGCGTTGCATGGACAAGACAATTCACAAAGCAATCAGAACATAGGGAAATTGCAGATAAATAAGATAAAGCATCCAAGTACTAGATAATCCTAGGCATGTGTTCCATCTATAGTCATACGTGCTCGCAATGAGAACTTGCACAACATCTTTTGTCCTACCAGCCTGTTTGCAGCGGGGCCTCAAGGGAACTCCTGGCAATTAAGGTGCTCCTTTTAATAGAGCACCGGAGCAAAGCATTAACACTCCGTGAACACATGTGATCCTCACATCAAAGCCATTCCCTCCGGTTATCCCGATTTCTGTCACTTCGGGGCCATTGGTTCCGGAAAACAACATGTGTATACAACTTGCAGATAAGACCATAAACTATACTATCATAATGAATCAATAACATGTTCAGTTCTGAAATCATGGCACTCGGGCCCTAGTGACAAGCATTAAGCATAACAAGTTGAAACAAAGTCATGAAACACTAATAAAAGATGCTAGGCACCATGCCCTAACAATATGATGCCATTACATGAACGATCTCATCCAATCCCTACCATCCCCATAGCCTACAATGGGGGATTACTCACTCATGGATGGGGGAAACATGGATGGTCGATGGAGAAGTGATGGTGATGATGATGGCGATGATCTCCTCCAATTTCCCGTCCCGGTAGGGTGCCATAACGGAGTTTCTGGTGTTGTTTCGTGGAATCTGGTGGTGGCGGCGGAGTGGAACTCCTTTTGGAAAAACGTCAACCCCCCTAAGTTTTTAGGTCAGAAGGCAACTTATAGGCGAAGAGGGAGACCGAGGGGCAGTCTGGGCGGCTAGACCACTCCCTGGCATGACCTGGGCTAGCCCGCGTGGCCAGGTGGTATGGCCTGGGCCCAGCCCCCTCCGTCTCGTATTCTGGCTCCGGGAGTCTTCTAGTGAAATAGGATTTTCGGTATATTTTTCTAGGATTTTTTGTTGCAACCTCGGACCAATAAGGATCCTAAGTTCCTGTGATTAACATGCTAGTCCCTGGATCAATAGCTAGCACTTCACAGTCGATGGATATCATGTAAAACACAAGTCATTATTACACGAATAATCCAGAGTATAATTATTACAACTTGCATAGCTCATGGCTAGCTCAAATAAAACAGCGAAAACTTGAGTCCATCAATGCCTCATGCTAGCTGCGTGAAGACCCGTGATCCCTACGCACCTTTCAATCTTCGGATTCTGCACATAAGACGTGCAGCCAACAAGTTTGGTCAATACTTTGAATGTATTGGCAAATTACACCAAGGAAAGAGTAAGACTATCTCTACATGCAAGGCTAAGACTAGGCTCTGGGGTTCATTTGCGTAAAGCCAATTTTATCAATGTAATAAGAAAAGAGGAAGAAAGTTTTCCCTACTTTGTAAACTTTGATGAATAGTATAGGGCCGAATGGAACATGTGGATATTACTCACCAAGTGCCCAATTCAACCTAGCACTTGGATATTACGCACCAAGTTCCCAAAATCCCACCCAATTACGATATTACTCACGCCCTGGGGTTTATAAAACGTTAAGTTTGGAAAAGAGAGAGGAAGATCTTCCAGTGGCTCCATCCTTCAGATGCTCAAAGTTGTTCTGTTTCCGTGAACACGGCTGATCGATCAGATTGCAATACTCTCGAGAGGTTGTACACTTTCCCCACAATCCATGATCAAGCCCTTTTACAGGCAAGACCATGGCGAAGCCTTCCCTTAGTAGCCCCTCTACCAGCTGGATCCGACCGTGCCAAGAACCTCCAAATGTTGGTACCCCGGTGAGGTTTCCCACTAAGTACTAAGCCAAGACAGAGCCCAAATGTATTGTGGTTGCACGGGAAGCTTCTGAATTCTGAAACGTGGCAGACTTCTTTGATTCTTGGGCGGTCGTCCTCCACCAAAAACCCACTCGTTGTCCCGACAACCATTCCGCCCAGAAGAAAACTTAGTTTTATTTTGAAGGGGTTTTGGAGAAGAAAAGTTCGCTCGAGAGAGCTCTCGTACTTAGAAAATGTTTGAGTTTTTCGAACCCTCCCAACGGCACTTGATATGTACAAGTATATAGCATAGCAACATAACTTAGAAAAACAGGATAACCAATTGGGATGAAAAATCCTAAGCATAGAGCTACTCATGGCATGCTACAAAACCGCATTTTCAAAATAGTACTAAGAAAAACTACCAAAATCCTACACATGCATACTACAGAATTTTGAAGAGTAAAAACATGCATAGTAAAAACTGGGACATAAATATGAACAAGTGGTGTAACTTGCCTTGATCCGAGCAGCAATCTACACAACAATACTCCTCAGCGCACTCCGAGCAATCTAACGAAACAAACATGGATTCAATCACGATTTGCACAAAACAAGTCACGAAGTCAAATATGCATGCATGCAACATGGTAATATGCAAGGATGGATTTGATTTCGACCAAGGGTTTTAACCAGGGGTGTTGTTGAGTTGGGGATGTCATTAGAATCGATTTCCCACAAATTTTAGGTTTTTTGGGTTAAACCCTAAATAACCAAGCTCGAAACTAGATCTACAACTCCAATCTACCTCGAGATAGATCTGAACACCCTAAGTATGATATTATAATTTTCTACAGAAGGTCTTGTCGAAACAAAGCCAACGCAACAAGAATCAACTAAAACAGAGCTACAGATAATTTTCTAGAATTAAAATACTCTAATCTAAACTTTAAATCCTACTGCACGATTTCTGTGAAAAACAGTAATATTATTCTAGATCTGTGTTCTACTCGAAAATATGAATCCAACGGTATATTATACGCAATTTTTGGACTAATATTTGAATTACTATGGATTTTACAAGATTGGAGCAATTTCTGCCTATTTTAAAAGAAAAACAAAAGGGGCCAGTGACGCGGCGACACGTGGCGCAACGCGATTGGTCCGCGAGGCGCGCGTGACGTCGACGCGCTGCTGACGCGGCGATGACGCGGCGGCTGCCATGTGGCGCGGCGCGATTCGCTGGTACCGCTTCGGTCGATCAGGGCCGTTGGATCTAGATCTGATGGCTAGATGGGGGGGGCTTACCGGCGGCGGCGTCGGCAGCGAGGTACTGCGGCGGCGGTGCTCCTCCAGCCCAACGAAGAAGTCGACGGCGACCGGTTCCTCGCCGAGGTCGCGTTCCCGGGGACGGCTACGGCTGCTCCTCCGCGAGGCGGCAGTGGGCGGCGGCTGGAGGCTGCGAAGGGCGGCGGCGCTCCGGCGAGCAATTGGCGGCGCTCGGCGGCGGCGGTGGGCGGAAAAGGAGCTAGGGTTTTGGGGAGGCGTGCCCGGGCTTAGATAGGGCAGAGACTTGGGGCGGGGGTCGTGGAATCCGCTCCAGATTCGCCGGAGATGGTTGGTGCTGGCGCGGCGGCGGCCGTGCTCGAACCGGACTTGGGGAAGGCGGCTGACGGGCGGGGCCCGCCCTGTCGGCGGCTGTGGCGCGGGAGCGGGCTGGCGGCTGCTGGGCCGGCCTGGGCGTTGGCTGCGCTGCGCGTCGCCCACCCGGCCTGGCGGCGGCAGGTAAGCCCCGGGCTGGCTCGGCAGGCCCGGTTAGGTTAGGTTTCCTTTTTTTATTCTTTTTATTATTTTCTGAATTGCTATTTGGCTAATAACTTTTGCAAACGGACTCCGAATTAGATGAAATTTGTTTCTAAAATTTTTGTAAAAAGAAGAGGGTTGGAGTAGGACTATAAAATAAAACTTTTGCAAGGGTTTTGATGGTTCAAAAAGGTTTTACCCCTTTTAGTCTATAAGTGACTATGGGGTTTAAGAAAATACCTGATGTAGTTTTTGATATGTGATGCCATGATAAAATGATATGATGCATGCTTCTAGTAACATCTGTAATTGCAAAAAAATGTGGGATGTTACAAACCTACACCCCTTAAGAAGAATCTCGTCCCCGAGATTCGGGTTGGTTAGCAAATAGGTGTGGGTGTTCTTTCTTCAGGTCTTCTTGACGTTCCCACGTGGCTTCTTCCTCGGAATGGTGATTCCATTGAACTTTGCAAAACCTGATAGTCTTGGTACGAGTAATTCTCTCAGCTGTTTCCAGAATCCTGGTGGGTTTTTCCTCATAGGTGAGATCGTTTTCCAATTGAACTTCTTCCAATGGGACTATATCCTTTTGTGGGGTTTCAGCCATTTCCGGGTGACACTTCTTTAGTTGCGACACATGGAAAACATCATGAACTGTTAGCACCTCGGGTAAATCCAACTGATAGGCAACTTCCCCTCTACGACCCATGATCTTGTAGGGCCCTATGAATCGGGGTGCTAACTTACCCTTGATACCAAATCTCTTAACTCCTCGCAGTGGTGAAACTCGGAGATACGCACGGTCTCCTACTTCATAAGTCATATCCCTGCGCTTGGAATCAGCATAACTCGTTTGTCTGGATTGGGCTATTTTTAACCTGTCTTGAATCTGTCTCACCTTCTCTTCGGCATCCTAGATCAGTTCAGGTCCAAACAAACTATGTTCTCCTACTCCACTCCATAGCAGCGGAGTCCTACATTTTCTGCCATATAAAACTTCAAATGGAGCCATCTTGATGCTAGTTTGGTAGCTGTTATTGTATGAGAATTCCGCATATGGCAAGTTATCATCCCAACTAGACCCATAGTCTAGCGCACAGGCTCTAAACATGTCCTCCAAGATCTGATTAACTCTTTCCGTTTGCCCATCTGTTTGTGGGTGGAAGGTGGTACTAAACTCCAGTCGCGTCCCTAGAGAGTCGTGTAGCTGCCGCCAAAACTTAGAGGTGAATTGGGTACCTCTATCCGAGACAATCCCTTTGGGTACACCATGAAGGCTTACGATTCTTGACATGTAAATCTTCGCAAGTTTATCACTCGTATAGGTGGTTTTTACGGGAATAAAGTGGGCCACCTTTGTGAATTGGTCGACCACTACCCAGATGGATTCATACCCAGATCGAGTCTGGGGTAGTCCCGTGATAAAATCCATGCCTACCTTGTCCCACTTCCAATCGGGCACAGGTAATGGCTGCAGCAGTCCTGCGGGTTTTTGATGTTCGGCCTTGACTCTGTTGCACACGTCACACAAGGAGATATATTCAGCAATTTCTCTTTTCATGTTGTTCCAACTGAATCTATCTTTCACATCCATGTACATCTTTGTATTACCGGGATGAATTGAGTAAGGCGAATCGTGAGCTTCCTGAAGGATTAACTTCCTGATATTGGGATCATCGGGAATGCACAAACGCTTCTCATACCAAAGTGTTCCTTGTTCATCCGTGTGAAACCCTTTTGCTTTACCCTTGCTTATATTAGCTCTTATTTCTTCCAACTCTTTGTCCCCCTTCTGGGCCTCTTTGATTTGGTCCAGAAGCGTTGGCACTATCTCCATAGTTGCTAAGTATCCCTCCGGAACTATTTCCAACCTGAGGTCCTTGAATTGTTCACACAAATCTTTTTGAAGTTCTCCCACGGTACGTCCATTTACATAGACTTTCCGGCTTAAGGCGTCAGCCACAATGTTGGCCTTTCCAGGATGGTACTGCAGGTCTAAGTCATAATCCTTGATGAGCTCAAGCCATCTCCTTTGCCTCATATTTAACTCCTTTTGAGTGAAGATATACTTAAGGCTCTTGTGATCCGTGAACACATCACAATGTTTGCCCATTAGGTAATGTCTCCATACCTTAAGCGCATGCACAACTGATGCTAGTTCCAAATCGTGCGTGGGGTACTTATTCTCATGGTTCTTAAGCTGCCGAGAGGCGTATGACACTACTTTTCCATCTTGCATTAGTACACTACCCAGTCCTTGCCGAGAAGCGTCGCAACAGACTTGGAAATCCTTTTGGATATCAGGGAGACACAAAACTGGTGCTGTTACTAGACGCTTCTTTAATTCCTAAAAACTTGCTTCACATCCCTCGGTCCATTGGAACTTCTTCTCTTTCTTCAGCAACTCTGTCATAGGCTTTGCTATTTTGGAAAAGTTTTCAATGAATCTTCGGTAATATCCCGCAAGGCCTAGGAAACTCCTAATATCACCCACATTCTTAGGAGACTCCCATTCTGTCACGGAAGCTACCTTACTTGGGTCCAAGGCAACACCTTTAGCTGATACAATATGACCAAGGAATCCTACTTCTTTCAACCAGAACTCACATTTGCTAAATTTGGCATACAACTTGTGTTCCCTTAACTTTTCCATGATTAGGCGCAGATGCCTCTCATGTTCTTTCTCGTCCTTGGAGTATATAAGTATGTCATCAATGAATACCACAATAAACTTATCCAAGTACTCCATGAACACCTTGTTCATCATAGTCATGAAGTATGCTGGGGCATTGGTTAAGCCAAACGACATCACAGTGTACTCATACAATCCGTATCTTGTGGTGAAAGCTGTCTTGGGTACATCCTGTTCCCGGATCTTTAGCTGGAAATATCCTGATCGGAGATCAATCTTAGAGAACACACTAGCTCCCTTTAATTGGTCAAACAGGTCATTAATATTGGGTAGAGGGTACTTGTTCTTGATTGTCACTTCATTCAATGACCGGTAGTCCACAACTAGCCTCTTGGTTTTATCCTTTTTCTCCACGAATAAGACAGGTGCTCCCAAGATGATGCACTTGGTTGAATGAAGCCTTTGTCCATCTGCTCTCTGAGTTGTTTCTTAAGTTCCTTCAACTCATCCACATCCATCTTGTATGGTCTCTTTTCTATTGGTCCAGTACCAGGCATCAAGTCAATGAGAAACTCGATGTCTCGGTCGGGAGGCATCCCTGGCAGTTCTTCCGGAAACACATCTGGATACTCCTTCACAATTGGCACATCCTCCAAGCTAACCCCCTTAAGAGAGTTCACCATACTTCCTTTGAGTGCGAAAGCTGACTTAAAGCGGATCCTTTTCTTTTCCGGAGTAGTGAGTGTGATAGTCCTTTTGGCACAATCTATGACTCCCTCATACTCGGTCATCCAATTCATGCCCCAAATTATGTCTAAGCCTTGTGATTCCAGAACGACTAGGCTGGTGGGAAAGGTGTGCGCCCCAATTCTTAGTTCTAACCCACGGCATCCAGAGTTTGCCACTATTTCTCCTCCAGGAGAACTTACCCTTAGGGGAGTACTAATAGTCTCCATAGGTATTTTGCCTCTATCCACAAATACCTTGATATGAATGAATGCGATGCACCAGTATCAAAAAGAACAACTGCAGGTGTGGAGTTAAGCTTGAACTTACCAATCACGGAGTCAGGTGCCTCACGAGCATCCTCCACGGAGACATGATTCACCGTGGCTTTGACGAACGGGTTCGGCTTCTTCCCATTTCCATTACCATTGCTATGGTTGTGTCCGTTGCCGTTTCCATTACCATTCCCATTCTTCGTCTTTTCGGGGTAAGTAGTCACATAGTGCCCTGTCTTGTTACACTTGAAGCATGTCACTTCACTCAGATCCTTCCCATTGCCATTTCCATTGCGGTGCTTATGGCCATTGTGGTTATGTCCTCCATGACAATGACCATTGTGGCTGTGGCCATTGTGGCTGTGGGGTGGTGGTGACGAAGTGCGTTGCTTCTGATATGGGGTAGAGTTGTGCTTGTGTGAGGTGGACTTTCTCTTTCGGTTCTCTATACTCCTTTGCTTTGCTTCAACCACAACTGCCCTGTCCAGGAGTTCCTGGTAGTTATCGAACTTCAGAGCTACAAGCTGAATAGATATTTCATCATTAAGTCCCCTCAAGAACTCCTCCTGTCTCTTGGCATCAGTGGATACATCATCAGGTGCATAATGTGCCAGCTTGTTGAAAAGGTCCCCATACTCGGAGACAGAGCGGTGTAGTTGTTTCAAGTCGCGGAACTCACGTCTCTTAAGTGACATGACTCTCGCGGCTACGTGATGGGTACGAAAGGCTGCTTCAAACAGGTTCCAGGTGATAGCTTCAATGTCAGGGTGGGTGACCTGGTAGTTATCCCACCATTCAGCAGCTGGTCCCTCAAGTTGGTGCGCGGAAAAGCGCACCCTATCAGCTCCAACAACTTGGACGGTGTCTAACTTCTTGTTGATGGTGCGGAGCCAGTTGTCTGCCATAATTGGCTCAGAACTACTTGAGAAAATTGGGGGATTCAACCTCAAGAACCGAGTCAAGCGATCATGTTGGGGCGGTGGAGGTGGTGGAGGCGGCGGATTGTTGTTGTTGTTGTTTTGCATGTTTTGAGTGAGGAGTTGGATCAACTGATTCTGGGAGTTCAGAAGTTGAGCTATCTCTAGGGGCATGTTGTTATTTTTGTTTCCACGTCTCGCCATCTGGAGGGTTTGGGAGGCAAGTTAAGAAATAGATAGAAAGTCTAAGGAATAAACTCCTACCCTTATGTAAACAAGAAAAACACACGAGAAAAGCAAGGCACACATGGCACAAAAATCCACACACTCAACCTAATTTAACTAACCAATATAAGATGTTTGGTACTCATTACAATCGCGAATAACGTTCGACTATAGAACTAAAGGTGGTCCAACTACTCTACTCATCATCCACTTCCTCATCTTCAATGATGAAGCCTTCCTTTTCCAGCAGTGACTTGTATAGCTCCATGTCCCTCGTCATGGCTTCAAGCTTCTCTTGAAGTTCCTTCATCTCCTGTAGCTCCGGTGTTGCAGCTTCGAGCCTTCCTTGACGTTCCTTCACCTCTTGCAGCTCCTGGGTAGTAGCTTCCAGCTTCGCTCGGAGCTCCTTCTTCTCCTTCTGTAGCTTCTTGATCAAACTTGACCCCATAGTCACGGGCGTGATCTTCTCCTCCAAGCTCCTCTTGGCTGCTCGCAGGTCCTTCAACATGGTGGCAAGGTTCTTGAACTCCATCTCGTTCTTTGCGAGCACTAGACTTTTCTCCCTAATCCTCTTGTTCTTATCTTGCACCCTCTTCTCTTGATTAGCGAACCTCTTGTCTTGGGCGGTGAGCTCCCCTCCTAGGGACTTGATCTTCTCTTCCAGCTCTTCGATCTTCTCGTCCTTGTCCTTGACTAGGGCACAAAGCTCGTCATTCCTCACAATCTCAAGGCAGCTCCCCTTCCGAAGGTCATTGATGTGGAACTCCAAGTCTTGATATTGGATTCTTCGACGCTTGCATGTCTTCCTTTCTTCCGGGGTTAACTCGACTGGAACTCCCTTCTCATCACGTCTTCCAAAGAGTTTGATGTAGTGTCCTTCAACCTCTTCATGGTGGCGTCCGCAAAGGCGTCCAATGAGCTCCTATAAACAGATGCTAAGTCCCTTCTCCTTGGAGTCGCTGGTGACGTTCAGTACCATGGCCTCTGTCTTGGGTTCTGTCTGACTGCGCCCTGGTTGGATGACTTCAATCGCCCAGCATCCTTCCTTGTGCATCTTCCTCAACTCGCTTTCCTTGATTGACAGCATGGGTAACTACAACGTCTTGATGATGTCCAGAAGGCATTCCCCGAAGCGCAGGTACTTGATGTCTTCGGCGGTGTCGTAGTAGAAGGCCGTCATCTTTAGGTTAGGAGAGATAAAATTAGACACAAGGTGATAAGAAAGAGAAATACTAGAAGAGTACAAGGAATATAGAAAGCGAAAACACGTATGGTAAAGGTGGTTTCCAATCCTAGGGGTCACGTCCTATAGGCAACTTTGTGCTCTGATACCATCTGTTGCGACCTCGGACCAATAAGGATCCTAAGTCCCTGTGATTAACATGCTAGTCCCTGGATCAATAGCTAGCACTTCATAGTCGATGAATATCATGTAAAACACAAGTCATTATTACACGAATAATCCAGAGTATAATTATTACAACTTGCATAGCTCATGGCTAGCTCAAATAAAACAGCGAAAACTTGAGTCCATCAATGCGTCATGCTAGCTGCGTGAAGACCCGTGATCCCTATGCACCTTTCAATCTTCGGATTCTGCACATAAGACGTGCAGCCAACAAGTTTGGTCAATACTTTGAATGTATTGGCAAATTACACCAAGGAAAGAGTAAGACTATCTCTACATGCAAGGCTAAGACTAGGCTCTGGGGTTCATTTGCGTAAAGCCAATTTTATCAATGTAATAAGAAAAGAGGAAGAAAGTTTTCCCTACTTTGTAAACTTTGATGAATAGTATAGGGCCGAATGGAACATGTGGATATTACTCACCAAGTGCCCAATTCAACCTAGCACTTGGATATTACGCACCAAGTTCCCAAAATCCCACCCAATTACGATATTACTCACGCCCTGGGGTTTATAAAACGTTAAGTTTGGAAAAGAGAGAGGAAGATCTTCCAGTGGCTCCATCCTTCAGATGATCAAAGTTGTTCTGTTTCCGTGAACACGGCTGATCGATCAGATTGCAATACTCTCGAGAGGTTGTACACTTTCCCCACAATCCATGATCAAGCCCTTTTACAGGCAAGACCATGGCGAAGCCTTCCCTTAGTAGCCCCTCTACCAGCTGGATCCGACCGTGCCAAGAACCTCCAAATGTTGGTACCCCGGTGAGGTTTCCCACTAAGTACTAAGCCAAGACAGAGCCCAAATGTATTGTGGTTGCACGGGAAGCTTCTGAATTCTGAAACGTGGCAGACTTCTTTGATTCTTGGGCGGTCGTCCTCCACCAAAAACCCACTCGTTGTCCCGACAACCATTCCGCCCAGAAGAAAACTTAGTTTTATTTTGAAGGGGTTTTGGAGAAGAAAAGTTCGCTCGAGAGAGCTCTCGTACTTAGAAAATGTTTGAGTTTTTCGAACCCTCCCAACGACACTTGATATGTACAAGTATATAGCATAGCAACATAACTTAGAAAAGCAGGATAACCTATTGGGATGAAAAATCCTAAGCATAGAGCTACTCATGGCATGCTACAAAACCGCACTTGCAAAATAGTACTAAGAAAAAATACCAAAATCCTACACATGCCTACTACAGAATTTTGAAGAGTAAAAACATGCATAGTCAAAACTGGGACATAAATATGAACAAGTGGTGTAACTTGCCTTGATCCGAGCAGCAATCTACACAACAATACTCCTCAGCGCACTCCGAGCAATCTAACGAAACAAACATGGATTAATCACGATTTGCACAAAGCAAGTCACGAAGTCAAATATGCATGCATGCAACATGGTAATATGCAAGGATGGATTTGATTTTGACCAAGGGTTTTAACCAGGGGTGTTGTTGAGTTGGGGATGTCATTAGAATCCATTTCCCATAGATTTTATGTTTTTTGGGTTAAACCCTAAATAACTAAGCTCAAAACTAGATCTACAACTCCAATCTACCTCGAGATATATCTGAACACCCTAAGTATGATATGATAATTTTCTACAGAAGGTCTTGTCGAAACAAAGCCAACACAACAAGAATCAACTAAAACGGAGCTACGGATAATTTTCTAGAATTGAAATACTCTAATCTAAACTTTAAATCCTACTGCAAGTTTGCTGTGGCAAAACAGTAATATTATTTTAGATCTGTGTTCTACTCGAAAATATGAATCCAACGGTATATTATACGCAATTTTTGGACCAATATTTGAATTACTATGGATTTTACAAGATTGGAGCAATTTCTGCCTATTTTAAAAGAAAAACAAAAGGGGCCAGTGACGCGGAGACATGTGGCGCAACGCGATTGGTCCGCGAGGCGCGCGTGACGTCGACGCGCTGCTGACGCGGCGATGACGCGGTGGCTGCCACGTGGCGCGGCGCGATTCGCCGGTACCGCTTCGGTCGATCGGGGCCGTTGGATCTAGATCTGATGGTTGGATGGGGGGCTTACCGGCGGTGGCGTCGACGGGCGATGGTGGTGCGTCGGCGGCGAGGTACTGCGGCGGCGGTGGTCCTCCGGCCCGACGAAGAAGTCGACGGCGACCGGCTCCTCGTCGAGGTCGCGTTCCCGGGGACGGCTACGGCTGCTCCTCCGCGAGGCGGCAGTGGGCGGCGGCTGGAGGCGGCGAAGGGCCGCGGCGCTCCGGCGAGCAATTGGCGGCGGCTCGGCGGCGGCGCTGGGCGGAAAAGGAGCTAGGGTTTTGGGGAGGTGTGCCCGGGCTTAAATAGGGCAGAGACTTGGGGCGGGGGTCACGGAATCCGCTCCGGATTCGCAGGAGACGGTTGGTGCTGGCGCGGCGGCGGCCGTGCTCGAGCCGGACTCGGGGAAGGCGGCTGACGGGCGGGGCCCGCCTGTAGGCGGCGGCGGCGTGGGAGCGGACTGGCGGCTGGCGGCTGCTGGGCTGGCCTGGGTGTTGGCTGCGCTGCGCGTCGCCCACCCGGCCAGGCGGCGGCAGGTAAGCCCCGGGCTGGCTCGGCCGGCCCGGTTAGGTTAGGTTTCCTTTTTTCTTATTCTTTTTATTATTTTCTGAATTACTATTTGCCTAATAACTTCTGCAAACGGACTCCGAATCAGATGAAATTTGTTTCTAAAATTTTTGTAAAAAGAAGTGGGTTGCAGTAGCACTATAAAATAACACTTTTGCAAGGGTTTTGATGGTTCAAAAAGGTTTTACCCCTTTTAGTCTATAAGTGACTATGGGGTTTAAGAAAATACCTGATGTAGTTTTTGATATGTGATGCCATGATGAAATGATATGATGCATTCTTCTAGTAACATCTGTAATTGCAAAAAAATGTGGGATGTTACATTTTTCCTGTTAGTTGATTTTCTGCACAGAAAGTAGACACCAAGGCAATTCTGCTGAAAACAGCATCAGTCCATGTTAGTTGCATCCAAATTACACAAGTTTAGAGGAGAAACAATAGCAAAAGTGTTCGGGAAAGTAGATACCTTTTGGACGTATCACACACATGCGATGACAATGGTGGATCCATATGTGGTTTGTGAAAAGAATAGACATGCAATCACACTGGGTGGATCCATGTGTGGTTTGTGAAAAGAACAGACATGCAATGATAATGGTGGATCCATGTGTGGTTTGTGAGAAGAACACACATGCAATGACACTGGGTGTGGTTCATGAAAAGAACACACATCCAATGACACTGGTGGATCCTTATGTGGTTTGTGACAAGAACATACATGCAATGACTCTAGATGTGGTTAATGAGAAGAACAGACATGCAATGACACTGGTGTATCTTTATGTGGTTTGAGAGAAGAACAGACATGCAATGACACTAGTGGATCCTTATGTGGTTTAAGAAAGGAACATACATGCAATGACACTGGTGGATCCATGTGTGGTTTATGAAAGGAACAGACATGCAATGACACTAGGTGTGGTTCATGAAAAGAACACACATCCAATGACACTGGTGGATCCATGTGTGGTTTATGAAAAGAACATACATGCAATGACACTGGGTGTGGTTAATGAAAAGAACACACGTCCAATGACACTGGTGTATCCATATGTGGTTTATGAGAAGAACAGACATGCAATCACACTTGGTGGATTCATGTGTGGTTTGTGAGAAGAACACACATGCAATGACACTACGTGTCGTTCATGAAAAGAACACACATCCAATGACACCGGTGGATCCGTATGTGGTTTGTGAGAAGAACATACATGCAATGACTCTACTTGTGATTCATGAAAAGAACAGACATGCAATTACACCGGCATATCCTTATGTGGTTTGTGAGAAGAACAGACATGCAATGACACTGGTGGATCCATGTGTGGTTTATGAAAGGAACATACATGCAATGACACTGATGGATCCATTTGTGTTTTGTGCGAAGAACACACATGCAATGACACTTGGTGTGGTTCATTAAAAGAACACACATCCAATGACACTGGTGGATCCTTATGTGGTTTGTGAGAAGAACGGACATGCCATGACTCTAGTTGTGTCTCATGAAAAGAACAGACATGCAATGACACTAGTGTATCCTTATGTGGTTTGTGAGAAGAACATCCATGCAATGACCGTAGCGGTGGTTCATGAAAAGAACACACATGCAATGACACTTGTGGATCCATGTGTGGTTTATGAAAGGAACAAACATGCAATGACACTGGGTGTGGTTCATGAAAAGAACATACATGCAATGACACTGGTGGATCCATATGTGGTTTGTGAAAAGAACAGACATGCAATCACACTGGGTGGACCATGTGTGGTTTGTGAAAAGAACATACATGCAATGATACTTGTTGATCCATGTGTGGTTTCTGAGAAGAACACACATGTAATGACACTGGGTATGGTTCTTGAAAAGAACACAAATCCAATGACACTGGTGGATCCTTATGTGCTTTTTAGAAGAACGGACATGCAATGACGCTAGATGTTGTTCATGAGAAGAATAGGCATGCAATGACACTAGTGTATCCTTATGTGGTTTGTGTGAAGAACAGGCAGGCAATGACACTAATGGCTCCATGTGTGGTTTATGAGAAGAACACAAATGCACTAACACTAGTGGATCCTTATGTGGTTTATGAGAAGAACACACATGCAATGACACTGGTTGAGGTTCATGAAAAGAACAGACATGCAATGACATTGGTGGATCCATGTGTGGTTTGTGAGAAGAACACACATGCAATGACACTGGGTATGGTTCATGAAAAGAACACTCATCCAATCACACTGGTGGATCCATATGTGGTTTGTGGAAAGAACATACATGCAATCACACTTCATGGATCCATATGTGGTTTGTGAGAAGAACAAACATGCAATAACACTGGTGGATCCATGTGTGGTTTGTGAGAAGAACACACATGCAATGACATTGGATGTGGTTCATGAAAAGAACACACATCCAATGACACTGGTGGATCCATATGTGTTTTCTGAGAAGAACAAACATGCAATGACTCTATCTGTAGTTCATGAAAAGAACATACATGCAATGACACTGGTGTATCCTTATGTGGTTTGTGAGAAGAACAGACATGCAATGACTCTAGCTGTGGTTCATGAAAAGATCACACATGCAATGATACTGGTGGATGCATATGTGATTTGTGAAAAGAATAGACATGCAATCACACTAGGTGGATCCATGTGTGGTTTGTGAAAAGAACATACATGCAATGATACTGGTGGATCCATGTGTGGTTTGTGAGAAGAACACACATGCAATGACACTAGGTGTGGTTCATGAAAAGAACACACATCCAATGACACTAGTGGATCCTTATGTGGTTTGTGAGAACAACAGACATGCAATGAATCTAGATGTGGTTAATGAGAAGAACAAACATGCAATGAAACTGGTGTATCCTTATGTGGGTTGAGAGAAGAACATACATGCAATGACACTGGTGGATCCATGTGTGGTTGGTGAGAAGAACACACATGCAATGACACTGGGTATGGTTCATGAAAAGAACACACATCCAATGACACTTGTGGATCCTTATGTGGTTTGTGAGAAGAACAACCATGCAATGACCCTAGCGGTGGTTCATGAAAAGAACACACATGCAATGACACTGGTGGATCCATGTGTGGTTTATGAAAGGAACAGACATGGAATGACACTGGGTGTGGTTCATGAAATGAACAGACATGCAATGACACTATTGGATCCGTATGTGGTTTGTGAAAAGAACAGACATGCAATCCCACTGGGTGGATCCATGTGTGGTTTGTGAAAAGAACAGACATGCAATGATACTGGTAGATCCATGTGTGCTTTTTGAGAAGAATACACATGCAATGACACTAGGTGTGGTTCATGAAAAGAATACACATCCAATGAGACTGATGGATCCTTATGTGGTTCGTGAGAAGAATAGAGATGCAATGACTCTAGATGTGGTTCATGAGAAGAACAGACATGCAATGACAGTGGTGTATCCTTATTTGGTTTGTGAGAAGAACATACATGCAATGACACTAGTGGATCCATGTGTGGTTTATAAGAAGAACACACATGCACTGACACTGGTGGATCCTTATGTGGTTTATGAGAAGAAAACACATGCAATGACACTGGCTATGGTTCATGAAAAGAACAGACATGCAATGACACTGGTGGATCCATGTGTGGTTTGTGAGAAGAACACACATGCAATGACACTGGGTATTGTTCATGAAAATAACACTCATCCAATGACACTAGTGGATCCATATGTGGTTTGTGGAAAGAACATACATGCAATCACACTTCATGGATCCATGTGTGGTTTGTGAGAAGAACACACAGGCAATGACACCGGGTGTTGTCCATGAAAAGAACAGACATGCAATGGCACTGGTGGATCCATTTGTGGTTTCTGAAAAGAATAGACATGCAATGACACTGGTGGATCCATGTGTGGTTTGTGAAAAGAACATACATGCAATGACACTGGGTATGCTTCATGAAAAGAACACACATCCAATGACACTGTTGTATCCTTATGTGGTTTGTGAGAAGAACAGACATGCAATGACTCTAGATGTGGTTAATGAGAAGAATAGACATGCAATGACACTGGTGTATCCTTATGTGGTTTGAGAGAAGAACAGACATGCCATGACAGTGGTGGATCAATGTGTGGTTTACGAAAGGAACACACATGCAATGACACTGGTGGATCCATGTGTGGTTTATGAAAGGAATAGACATGCAATGACACTAGGTGTGGTTCATCAAAAGAACACACATCCAATGACATTGGTGTATCCATATGTGGTTAATGAAAAGAGTAGACATGCAATGACACTGGTGTATCCATGTGTGGTTTGTGAGAAAAACACACATGCAATGACACTAGTGTATCCTTATGTGGTTTGTGAGAAGAACACACATGCAATGACTCTAGCTATGGTTCATGAAAAGAACACACATGCAATGACACTGGTGGATCCATGTGTGGTTGTGAGAAGAACAAACATGCAATGACTCTGGGTGTGGCTCATGAAAAGAATAGACATCCAATGACACTGGTGGATCCATGTGTGGTTTAATGAAAAGAACACACATGCAATGACACTGGGTGTGGTTCATGAAAAGAACACACATCCAATGACACTGGTGGATCCATGTGTGGTTTATGAAAGGAAAAAACATGGAATGCCTCTGGTGTGGTTAATGAAAAGAACACAGTACCAATGATACTAGTGTATCCATATGTGGTTTATGAAAAGAGAAGACATGCAATCACACTTGGTGGATCCATGTGTGGTTTGTGAGAAGAATAGACATGCAATGACACTGGTGGATCCATGTGTGGTTTGTGAGAAGAACACACATGCAATGACACTAGGTGTGGTTCATGAAAAGAACACACATCGAATGACACTGGTGGATCCTTATGTGGTTTGTGAGAAGAACAGACATGCAATGACTCTAGCCCTGGTTCATGAGAATAACATACATGCAATGACACTGGTGGATCCATGTGTGGTTTATGAAAGGAACATACATGCAATGACACTGGTGGATCCATGTGTGGTTTATGAAAGGAACAGACATGCAATGACACTGGGTGTGATTCATGACAATAACACACATCCAATGACGCTGGTGGATCCATGTGTGGTTTATGAAAGGAACAGACATGCAATGACACTGGGTGTGGTTAATGAAAAGAACACATGTCCAATGACACCGGTGTATCCATATGTGGTTTATGAAAAGAACAGACATGCAATCACACTTGGTGGATCCATGTGTGGTTTGTGAGAAGAACAGACATGCAATGACACGGGTGGATCCATGTGTGGTTTGTGAGAAGAACACACATGCAATGACACTGGGTGTGGATCATGAAAAAAACACACATCCAATGACACAAGTGGATCCTTATGTGGTTTGTGAGAAGAACAGACATGCAATGACTCTAGCGGTGGTTCATGAAAAGAACAGACATGCAATGACACTGGTGTATCCTTATGTGGTTTGTGAAAACCACAAACATGCAATGACACTGGTGGATCCATGTGTGGTTATGTAGGAACATACATGCACTGACACTGGTGGATCCTTATGTGGTTTGTGAGAAGAACACACATGAAAAGACACAGGGCGTGGTTCATGAAAAGAACACACATCCAATCACACTGCTGGAACCTTATGTGGTTTGTGAGAAGAACATGCATTCAATGACTCTAGATGTGGTTCATGAGAAGAACAGACATGCAATGACACTGGTCTATCCTTATGTGGTTTGTGAGAAGCTCGGACATGCAATGACACTAGTGGATCCATGTGTGGTTTATGAGAAGAACACACATGTATTGACACTGGTGGATCCCTATGTGGTTTATGAAAAGAACACACATGCAATGACACTGGCTGTGGCTCATGACAACAACAGACATGCAATGACACTGGTGGATCCATGTGTGGATTGTGAGAAGAACACACATGCAATGACACTTGGTATGGTTCATGACAAGAACACTCATCCAAAGACACTGGTGGATCCATATGTGGTTTGTGGAAAGAACATACATGCAATCACACTTCGTGGATCCATGTGTGGTTTGTGAGAAGAACAGACATGCAATGACACTGATGGATCCATGTGTGGTTTGTGAGAAGAACACACATGCAATGATATTGGGTGTGGTTCATGAAAACAACACACATCCAATGACACAAGTGGATCCTTATGTGGTTTGTGAGAAGAACAGACATGCAATGACTCTATCTGTAGTTCATTGGAAGAACATACATGCAATGACACTGGTGTATCCTTATGTGGTTTGTGAGAAGAAAAGACATGCAATGACACTAGCTGTGGTTCATGAAAAGAACACACATGCAATGACACTGGTGGATCCATATGTGGTTTGTGAAAAGAATAGACATGCAATCACTTGGTGGATCCATCTGTGGTTTGTGAAAAGAACAGACATGCATTGATACTGGTGGATCCATGTGTAGTTTGTGAGAAGAACACACACGCAATGACACTAGGTGTGGTTCATGAAAAGAACACACATCCAATGACACTGATGGATCCTTATGTGGTTTATGAGAAGAACACACATGCATTGACACTGGTGGATCCTTACGTGGTTTATGAGAAGAACACACATGCAATGACACTGGTTGTGGCTCATGACAACAACAGACATGCAATGACACTGGTGGATCCATGTGTGGTTTGTAAGAAGAACACACATGCAATGACACTGGGTATGGTTCATGACAAGAACACTCATCCAAAGACACTGGTGGATCCATATGTGGTTTGTGGAAAGAACATACATGCAATCACACTTCGTGGATCCATGTGTGGTTTGTGAGAAGAACTGACAATGAATGACATTGGTGGATCCGTGTGTGGTTTGTGAGAAGAACACAGATGAAATGACACTGGGTGTGGTTCATGAAAAGAACACACATCCAATGACACTGGTGGATCCTTATGTGGTTTGTGAGAAGAACAGACATGCAATGACTCTATCTGTTGTTCATGAGAAGAACAACCATGTAATGACACTGGTGTATCGTTATGTGGTTTGTGAGAACAAAATACATGCAATGACTCTAGTTGTGGTTCATGAAAAGAACACACATGCAATGACACTCGTGGATCCATATTTGGTTTGTGAAAAGAATAGACATGCAATCACACTGGGTGGATCCATGTGTGGTTAGTGAAAATAATAGACATGCAATGATACTGGTGGATCCATGTGTGGTTTTTGAGAAGAACACACATGCAATGACACTGGTGGATCCATTTGTGGTTTGTGAAAAGAATAGACATGCAATGACACTGGTGGATCCATGTGTGGTTTGTGAAAAGAACATACATGCAATGACACTGGGTGTGCTTCATGAAAAGACCACACATCCAATGACACTGTTGTATCCTTATGTGGTTTGTGAGAAGAACAGACATGCAATGACTCTAGATGTGGTTAATGAGAAGAATAGACATGCAAAGACACTGCTGTATCCTTATGTGGTTTGGGAGAAGAACAGACATGCCATGACAGTGGTGGATCAATGTGTGCTTTATGAAAGGAACAGACATGCAATGACACTGGTGGATCCATGTGTGGTTTATGAAAGGAATAGACATGCAATGACACTAGGTGTGGTTCATCAAAAGAACACACATCCAATGACACTGGTGTATCCATATGTGGTTAACGAAAAGAGTAGACATGCAATGACACTGGTGTATCCATGTGTGGTTTGTGAGAAAAACACACATGCAATGACACTGGTGTATCCTTATGTGGTTTGTGAGAAGAACACACATGCAATGACTCTAGCTATGGTTCATGAAAAGAACACACATGCAATGACACTGGTGGATCCATGTGTGGTTTGTGAGAAGAACAAACATGCAATGACTCTGGGTGTGGTTCATGAAAAGAATAGACATCCAATGACACTGGTGGATCCATGTGTGGTTTAATGAAAAGAACACACATGCAATGACACTGGGTTTGGTTCATGAAAAGAACACACATCCAATGACACTGGTGGATCCATGTGTGGTTTATGAAAGGAACATACATGCAATGACACTGGGTGTGGTTAATGAAAAGAACACACATCCAATGACACTAGTTTATCCATATGTGGTTAATGAAAAGAGCAGCCATGCAATCACACTTGGTGGATCCATGTGTCATTTGTGAGAAGAACATACCTGAAGTGACACTGGTGGATCCATGTGTGGTTTGTGCGAAGAACACACATGCAATGACACTGGGTGTGGTTCATGAAAAGAACACACATCCAATGACACTGGTGGATCCTTATGTGGTTTGTGAGAAGAATAGACATGCAATAACTGTAGCTCTTGTTCATGAGAATAACATACATGCAATGACACTGGTGGATCCATGTGTGGTTTATGAAAGGAACATACATGCAATGACACTGGTAGATCCATGTGTGGTTTATGAAAGGAACAGACATGCAATGACACTGGGTGTGATTCACGAAAATAACACACATCCAATGACACTGGTGGATCCATTTGTGGTTTATGAAAGGAACAGACATGCAATGACACTAGGTGTGATTAATGAAAAGAACACATGTCCAATGACACCGGTGTATCCATATGTGGTTTATGAAAAGAGCAGACATGCAATCACACTTGGTGGATCCATGTGTGGTTTGTGAGAAGAACAGACATCCAATGACATGGGTGGCTCCATGTGTGGTTTGTGAGAAGAACACACATGCAATGACACTCGTTGTGGTTCAAGAAAAGAACACACATCCAATGACACTAGTGGATCCTTATGTGCTTTGTGAGAAGAACAGACATGCAATGACTCTAGCGGTGGTTCATGAAAAGAACAGACATGCAATGACACCGGTGTATCCTTATGTGGTTTGTGAAAAGAACAAACATGCAATGACATTGGTGGATCCATGTGTGGTTTATGTAGGAACATACATGCACTGACACTGGTGGATCCTTATGTGGTTTGTGAGAAGAACACACATGAAAAGATACAGGGTGTGGTTCATGAAAAGAACACACATCCAATCACACTGGTGTATCCTTATGTGGTTTGTGAGAAGAACATGCATGCAATGACTCTAGATGTGGTTAATGAGAAGAACAGACATGCAATGACACTGGTCTATCCTTATGTGGTTTGTGAGAAGATCGGACATGCAATGACACTAGTGGATCCATGTCTGGTTTATGAGAAGAACACACATGCATTGACACTGGTGGATCCTTTTGTAGTTTATGAGAAAAACACACATGCAATGACACTGGCTGTGGCTCATGACAACAACAGACATGCAATGACACTGGTGGATCCATGTGTGGTTTGTGAGAAGAACACACATGCAATGACACTGGCAATGGTTCATGAAAAGAACACTCATCCAAAGACACTGGTGGATCCATATGTAGTTTGTGGAAAGAACATACATGCAATCACACTTCGTGGATCCATGTGTGGTTTGTGAGAAGAACTGACATGCAATGACACTGGTGGATCCATGTGTGGTTTGTGAGAAGAACACACATGCAATGACATTAGGTGTGGTTAATGAAAAGAACACACATCCAATGACACTGGTAGATCCTTATGTGGTTTCTGAGAAGAACAGACATGCAATGACAATATCTGTAGTTCATTAGAAGAACATACATGCAATGACACTGGTGTATCCTTATGTGGTTTGTGAGAAGAAAAGACATGCAATGACTCTAGTTGTGGTTCATGAAAAGAACACACATGCAATGACACTGGTGGATCCATATGTGGTTTGTGAAAAGAATAGACATGCAATCACACTGGGTGGATCCATGTGTGCTTTGTGAAAAGAACAGACATGCATTGATACTGGTGGATCCATGTGTGGTTTGTGAGAAGAACACACATGCAATGACACTGGGTCTGGTTCATGAAAAGAACACACATCCAATGACACTGGTTGATCCTTATGTGGTTTATGAGAAGAACACACATGCATTGACACTGGTGGATACTTATGTGGTTTATGAGAAGAACACACATGCAATGACACTGGCTGTGGCTCATGACAACAACAGACATGCAATGTTACTGGTGGATCCATGTGTGGTTTGTGAGAAGAACACACATGCAATGACACTAGGTATGGTTCATGACAAGAACACTCATCCAAAGACACTGGTGGATCTATATGTGGTTTCTGGAAAGAACATACATGCAATCACACTTCGTGGATCCATGTGTGGTTTTTGAGAAGAACAGACATGCAATGACACGGGTGGATCCATGTGTGGTTTGTGCGAAGAACACACATGAAATGACACTGGGTGTGGTTCATGAAAAGAACACACATCCAATGACACTGGTGGATCCTTATGTGGTTTGTGAGAAGAACAGACATGCAATGACTCTATCTGTTGTTCATGAGAAGAACAGACATGTAATGACACTGGTGTATCGTTATGTGGTTTGTGAGAAGAAAAGACATGCAATGACTCTAGCTGTGGTTCATGAAAAGAACACACATGCAATGACACTGGTGGATCCATATGTGGTTTGTGAAAAGAATAGACATGCAATCACACTAGGTGGATCCATGTGTGGTTGGTGAAAAGAACAGACATGCATTGATACTGGTGGATCCATGTGTGGTTTGTGAGAAGAACACACATGCAATGACACTGGGTCTGGTTCATGAAAAGAACACACATCCAATGACACCGGTGGATCCTTATGTGGTTTATGAGAAGAACACACATGCATTGACACTGCTGGATACTTATGTGGTTTATGAGAAGAGCACACATGCAATGACACTGGCTGTGGCCCATGACAACAACAGACATGCAATGACAGTGGTGGATCCATGTGTGGTTTGTGAGAAGAACACACATGCAATGACACTGGGTATGGTTCATGAACAGAACACTCATCCAAAGACACTGGTGGATCTATATGTGGTTTGTGGAAAGAACAAACATGCAATCACACTTTGTGGATCCATGTGTGGTTTTTGAGAAGAACAGACATGCAATGACACGGGTGGATCCATGTGTGGTTTGTGCGAAGAACACACATGAAATGACACTGGGTGTGGTTCATGAAAAGAACACACATCCAATGACACTGGTGGATCCTTATGTGGTTTGTGAGAAGAACAGACATGCAATGACTCTATCAGTTGTTCATGAGAAGAACAGACATGTAATGACACTGGTGTATCGTTATGTGGTTTGTGAGAAGAAAAGACATGCAATGACTCTACTTGTGGTTCATGAAAAGAACACACATGCAATGACACTGGTGGATCCATATGTGGTTTGTGAAAAGAATAGACATGCAATCACACTGGGTGGATCCATGTGTGGTTGGTGAAAAGAATAGACATGCAATGATACTGGTGGATCCATGTGTGGTTTGTGAGACGAACACACATGCAATTACACTGGGTGTGGTTCATGAAAAGAACACACATCCAATGACACTAGTAGATCCTTGTGTGGTTTGTGACAAGAACAGACATACAATGACTCTAGATGTGGTTAATGAGAAGAACAAACATGCAATGACACTGGTGTATCCTTATGTGGTTTGAGAAAAGAACAGACATGCATGACACTTGTGGATCCATGTGTGGTTTATGAAAGGAATAGACATGCAATGACACTGGTGGATCCATGTGTGGTTTGTGAGAAGAACACACGTGCAATGACACTGGTGTATCCTTATGTGGTTTGTGAGAACACACATGCAATGACTCTAGCTGTGGTTCATGAAAAGAACACACATGCAATGACACTGGTGGATCCTTGTGTGGTTTGTGAGAAGAACAGACAGGCAATGACTCTGGGTGTGGTTCATGAAAAGAACATACATCCTATGACACTGGTGGATCCATGTGTGGTTTAATGAAAAGAACACATATGCAATGACACTCGGTGTGGTTCATGAAAAGAACACACATCCAATGACACTGGTGGATCCATGTGTGGTTTATGAAAGAACAGACATGCAATGACTCTGGGTGTGGTTAATGAAAAGAACACATATCCAATGACACTGGTGTATCCATATGTGGTTTATGAAAAGAACATACATGCAATCACACTAGGTGGATCCATGTGTGGTTTGTGAAAAGAAAAGACATGCAATCACACTGGTGGATCCATGTGTGGTTTGTGAGAACAAAAGACATGCAATCACACTGGGTGGATCATGAAAAGAACACACATCCAATGACACTGGTGGATCCATGTGTGGTTTATGAAAGGAACAAACATGCAATGATACTAGGTGTGGTTCATGAAAGGAACATAAATGCAATGACACTGGTGGATCCATAGGTGGTTTATGAAAAGAACAGACATACAATCACACTGGGTGGATCCATGTGTGGTTTTTGAATAGAACAGACATCCAATGATATTGGTGGATCCATGTGTGGTTTGTGAGAAGAACACACATGCAATGACAGTGGGTGTGGTTCATGAAAAGAACACACATCCAATGACACTGTTGGATCCTTATGTGGTTTGTGAGAAGAACACACATGCAATGACACTAGGTGTGGTTGATGAAAAGAACACACATCCAATGACACTGGTGGATCCTTATGTGGTTTGTGAGAAGAATAGACATGCAATGACTCTAGCAGTGGTTCATGAAAAGAATAGACATGCAATAACACTGGTGTATCCGTATGTGGTTTGTGAGAAGAATAGACATGCAATGACTCTATCTGTGGTTCATGAAAAGAACACACATGCAATGACACTAGTGGATCCATGTGTGGTTTATGAAAGGAACAGACATGCAATGACACTAGGTGTGGTTCAAGAAAAGAACACACATCCAATGACATTGGTGGATCCATATGTGGTTTGTGAAAAGAACATGCAATCACACTGGGTGGATCCATGTGTGGTTTGTGAGAAGAATAGACATGTAATGACACTGGTGGATCCATGTGTGGTTTTTGTGAGAAGCACACAGATGCAATGACACTGGGTGTGGTTCTTGAAAAGAACACACATCCAATGACACTGGTGGCTCCTTATGTGTTTTGTGAGAAGAACATACATGCAATGACTCTAGATGTGGTTCATGAGAAGAACATACATGCAATGACACTGGTCTATCCTTATGTGGTTTGTGAGAAGAACATACCTGCAATGACACTAGATGTGGTTCATCAAAAGAACACACATACATTGACACTGGTGGATCCATGTGTGGTTTATGAAAGGAACATACATGCAATGACTCTAGGTGTGGTTCATGAAAAGAACACGCATCCAATGACACTGGTGGATCCATATGTGGTTTGTGACAAGAAAAGGACATGCAATCACACTGGTGGATCCATGTGTGGTTTGTGAGAAGAACAGACATGCAATGACACTAGTGGATCCATGTGTGGTTTGTGAGAAGAACACACATGCAATGACACTGGTGTGGTTCATCAAAATAACACATATCCAATGACACTGATGGATCCTTATGTGGTTTGTGACAAGAACAGATATGCAATGACTCTAGATGTGGTTCATGAAAATAACAAACATGCAATGACACTGGTGTATGCTTATGTGGTTTGTGAGAAGAACACACATGCAACGACTCTGGGTGTGGTTCATGAAAAGAACACACATCCAATGACACTGGTGGATCCATATGTGGTTTGTGAAAAGAAAAGACATGCACTCACGCTGGGTGTGGTTCATGAAAAGAACAGACATGCAATGACACTAGTGTATCCTTATGTGGTTTGTGACAAGAACAGACATGCAATGACACTGGTTGTGGTTCATGAAAAGAACAGACATGCAATGACACTGGTGGATCCATATGTGGTTTGTGAAAAGAAAAGACATGCAATCACACTGGGTGGAATCATCTGTGGTTTGTGAGAAGAACAGACATGCAATGACACTGGTGGATCCATGTGTGGTTTGTTAGAAGAACACACATGCAATGACTCTGGCTATGGTTCACGACAAGAACACACATGCAATGAGACTGGTGGATCCATGTGTGGTTTGTGAGAAGAACATACATGCAATGACACTTGGTGTGGTTCATGAGAAGAATAGACATGCAATGAAACTGGTGTATCCTTATGTGGTTTGTGAGAAGAACGTACATGGAATGACACTGGTGGATCCATGTGTGGTTTATGAAAGGAACTGACATGCAATGACACTGGTGGATCCATGTGTGGTTTATGAAAGGAACAGACATGCAATGACACTGGGTGTGGTTCATGAAAAGTACACACAACAAATGACACCGGTGGATCCATCTGTGGTTTGTGAGAAGAACAAACATGCAATGACTCTAGATGTGGTTCATGAGAAGAACATATATGAAATGGCGGCGATAAAATTCTGTGCAATAGTTTTAACATGAAGAAACAACTAAGTAAATCATATTGATGAACAATTTCATCAAGATGGAGGTGTTGTTGAGTTGTTGCCCTGTTGTTGCTGCTATGATGTCCTTAAGATGAAACTAAGTGTCGTTTCTAATTCTTGCTACTTCTTTTCAGTTGCTCTGTTTTTCTCTTCCCGTGCCTTCATCAGAGCTGCATGGTCCTCTTCTTGTTTTTTTCATTTCTTCAAATCTTTTATCCTAGGCTTCCATCCTTTCCTGCATCTTTTGTTTGTACCTTTCAGATATGAGGAGTGATTGTTCCTCCTGTTTAACAAGCTTGTTTTCTAGTTCTCGGATGCGTGATATGGACACAGAGCTCTTCCTTGAGATTGATCCAACTCCCAAATTTGGGAGGAACATTCTTGTGCTTGAGATCATTGTGCTCTTCTCCTTCAAGTCTTCTTCAATAATCTGCAATTCAGTTTTTTCAGTCTCATCTTCTAGGCGTGGTATATTTTTCATGGTCATCATTGCATCCTAAGAATAAGTTCAAATGAAAGCATAATAAATATTGAAGTAGAAAGCTTATTCATTACAAAATATTAGCAGTATTAAAAATGTCTTACATAAGCATCTTTGGCTTCCGTAGTCATGATGCCTTCCTTGTTAGTGTGAGTAAGTCTATATAATTCAATTGGAGATGTCACCTCCTCCAAGTTCTCCGAGTTCTACAAAAAAAATCAGAATTACGAACATGAGTTAGCAAAATTTATACTAAGTTTGGTAGAACAATTGTTTCATATATGAACTCAAAAATGTACAAGAGCTTCGTAGTGTGCAACGAAGCATCTCGATCCAGTTGTATGGTTCTTCTTCACAGCTTCTCTGTTCGCTTGATTCTTAAGACACATTTCCTAAGTTTGAGTTTGAACTTGTGAGTTTTTTGTGCAGCAGAGATTTATGTGCTGAGTATTTGTAAGTGTAAATATTAGTACCTGATAGTGGGCATCAAACCATCTGTCCACAACATCTTTCTAACTTCTCTCTAGTACATTTGTTGGCTTCATCTTATATGCTTCCTGGGGGCTCATATCTTTAATCTTGTCCCAGTTCTCCTTCTTAAGCTTGTAGCGTAGTTGGCGCATACTACTCTGTATAATATTAGTGAACACTGTCTTGGTCACTACGTCATTTGTGTCCATTTCAAAATTTCCCTGAAAAATGGAGATGCATATTATGTAGTTACATAGGTAGACAAGATAAATAGCTATGATGTAAAACTATAGAGTTAGGGCTTACCGCTACTTTGCGAATAACACCTAGAATAACATCTTTCAGAGTCTCATCTTTTTTGTATTGAGTCTAGTTGGTTGCCTGATGCACTTTGTCTCGGATTTGTATTCTGACCTCAGAGCTTAGTTTTCCTGCTTGCAGAGGATTTTTGGGCCTTCTAAACCCCTCAGTAAATTCAATTCTCATTTTATTCCCACCATTTCTTCTAGTATAGTCATGCAGACCATGGCCCATGGAAATTCCACATTCCCCACTCTTTCGCTTTGAACTGGAAGAAGTTACCTCTAAAACATGGTAGGAAGAAAGTTAAAATTAGAGTATATACTATAGGACTAACCATAAGTACAATTATTTAAGTGCAATTGTTAATACCTTTCTGTTTTGTAATGACAGGCTGATTGTCATCAGGTGAGTTGCTTCCTCTAGATGTTCGGTTCAACATTGGTGAGATTTGAACTTCTGTGTTCTCACCCTCTGGGCGTGTAGGGTTCTGACACGCGATAGTTTCATTTTCTTCTGTGACATGATGTGCTCTTGATCTAGTTGTTACCGTAGATTGAGGTACAGTTGTTTTAGACTTCTTCTGTGTTGCAGTTGATGTACCATAAGTAGCCTATTTAAAAAAAACAGTTAGTAACAAAACTTTAGTACTTTATAGGGATTAAAATTCAGTGAAAAGAAGATATGATAACCTTTGTTTTAGGGTTACTGACATTCTGGTCCTCGTCATCTGAAGTCGGCTCATCATTAGCTGTGGCCATTTCTTTAGCACTTGGTTCATATGTAGGGTCTAGTGGAGTGTGGTTGGCATCCTTTTGTTTACTTTTTTTGGTGGCCTCTGTCACTTTGCAAATGCCGCTGTACACGAATTTATGTGCTACCTCTTCTATATTTTCGAGAGGCAAACCTTTGGCTGCTTGCGCTACTTTCAAAACTTCCATCATACGAGCTTTATTTCCTTCAAAATTTTTGTACTTGTTTCCATCATACGGATTAGTTGGTTGTTTTTCGGCGCCCGACAAGGGATGGTCACAATTGTATTACAACTCAGTAGCAGATTACATCATGAATTACAAGGTCCCGACATCATATATTTAGCTAGTTTGGTTTGAAAATTTCAAAAATTTCATCCTCAAACTCAGAAATAAGGAACCATTTGTGAAGCAAGTGATGACCCACAAGTATAGGGGGTGTATCGCAGTATTTTCAAGGGAAGTGAAACCCAATTTATTGATTCGACACAAGTGGAGCCAAAGAATATTTATAAGCCTTAACAACTGAGTTGTCAATTCAGCTGTACCTGGAAACAATCTTACTCACAGCAGTTTATCAGTAGCAACAGTTTTGTAGTAGGAATAGCAAAGTAACAGCAGTAGTAAAGTAAAGACAGTAGTGACAATAGCAGTAAACAATGGGATTCGAGTGCGGTAGGCATAGGGATGGATGGACGGGTGTTGCATGGACAAGACAATTCACATAGCAATCAGAACATAGGGCAATTGCAGATAAATAAGATAAAGCATCCAAGTACTAGATAATCCTAGGCATGTGTTCCATATATAGTTATACGTGCTCGCAATGAGAACTTGCACAACATCTTTTGTCCTGCCAGCCCGTTTGCAGCGGGGCCTCTAGGGAACTACTGACAATTAATGTGCTCCTTTTAATAGAGCACCGGAGCAAAGCATTAACACTTCGTGAACACATGTGATCCTCACATCAAAGCCATTCCCTCCGGTTATGCCGATTTCTGTCACTTCAGGGCCATTGGTTCCAGACAACAACATGTGTATACAACTTGTAGATAAGACCATAAACAATACTATCATAATGAATCAATAACATGTTCTGATCTGAAATCATGGCACTCGGTCCCTAGTGACAAGCATTAAGCACAACAAGTCGCAACAAAGTCATAAAACACTAATAAAAGATACTAGGCACCATGCCCTAACAATCTGATGCCATTACATGAATGATCTCATCCAATCCCTACCATCCCCATAGCCTACAGTGGGGGATTACTCACTCATAGATGGGGGAAACATGGATGATCGATGGAGAAGCGATGGTGATGATGATGGCGATGATCTCCTCCAATTCCCCGTCCCGGTAGGGTGCCAGAATGGAGTTTCTGGTGCTGTTTCGTGGAATCTGGTGGTGGCGGCAGAGCGGAACTCCTTCTAGAAAAACGTCGAACCCCCCGAAGTTTTTAGGTCAGAAGGCTCCTTATAGGAAAAGAGAGAGACCGAGAGGGTGCCTGGGGGGCCCACACCATGCCCTGGCGCGGCCAGGCCTAGCCCGTGCCTTGGAGGGGGGGAGGGGGTGGCCAGCCCCTGACCCTCCTCCATCTCGTATTCTGCCTCCGTGAGTCTTCTGGAAAAATAGGCACTTTGGCTTTTGTCCCGTACAATTCCGAGAATATTAATTTTCTGACTTTCTGGAACCAAAAAACAGCAGAAAACAGGCAGCTGGCACTGTGGCTCCCTATTAATAGGTTAGTCCAAGAAATCATATGAAAAGTACTCCAAAGTGTGGACAAAACACAAGAAAGTGGATAAAACCAAGCATGGAACGTCAAAAATTATAGATACATTTGCAATGTATCAACATCCCCAAGCTTAACTCCTGCTTGTCCTCGAGTAGGTAAGTGATAAAAAGAAAGAATAATTTTTGAGGTGACATGCACCATCATAAACTTGATCAAAGTATTTGTAAAACATTCAAAGATGGGATCACAGTACTTCAATCATAACATGAAAGACAAAGTTCTAGCAATAAGACATAGCAACTATGATGCAACATGAAAAGGCACAAACAAAAGATTCATGAATAACAATGCTTCGCAAGACATTTATTTGTTTCACATAAAGAAAACATATCATACTGGCACTCAACTTGTCCCTTATAGAGTAGCAAACATAAATGCATAGGACACCTTCAAAGTTTACAAGAGTGACTAGATACAAATAGTTTAAAACAAGGAATATCAAGGTATGCATCAATCAACATGTCTTGGGACAATGCACATAGAACAGGTTTTGAAAAGTTTGAAAGGCTTCCAAATGCTGAAAGTATGGTACTCATTAGCTTTGAGCTCTCATTGCCCCTATCATAAGCATCTTTAAATGGTTAAGGTTAAAGTGACACAACTAAGAGGATATGCTTGACAAGTTATAAATCGAAGTCCCCTTACTTACGATGACCGATCCTCATGCTACTCAACTTCAGTCACGAGTAAGCTCTTGTCATTGTAAGTAAATACATATCATAGAGAACCGCCAACGGGGTACCCCTTGCAAATGACACAGGAGCTATCCCATAATCAAAATGACAAGGCAAGCAGACAATGAGCATCTCAGCGATCTTTTTATTTACTATGTGTATAGATTTTTATTGAGTATGCTTCATAGAATGCTCATTATGGTTATGCTGAAAGTTTCCACCATGATTAGGCATGGCTTAGGCTAGCGGCCCAGGTGTTTCTCTAACATACATACAAACTCCATGATCTTACAAGTTCCACTTTTATTTCACACCGCCGGGATCCATAAGCAAAACAACATGATATCAACTAGGTATAAAGTACCAATGAAGTGTTGAAAGCGGTCCCCATGATACATGGTTCTGCTAACTTCAACTCATAAACCGAAATAAAACATCAAAGGAGAATACCACAATACTATGCTTTAATATGCTAAAACAACGCATGATTCATCCAAGGCACATTAAGCAATCTCAATTGTTTATAACAAGTCATGCTGCAACAAAGAATACTAAGCATAAAGCCAAAACAATATCAAGCATGTCATGACAAAGCATAGGCCACAGTCAAAAAGAAGCTCTCTTTACCACTTAAGCATGAGCTTTCCTACTCTTTTCCAAACCAAACCAAACTATTTCAACACAAATATATGAAAGAGGAGGTCCAACCAATTTATTCATCAAAATAAGCAAACCAAGCAAACGAAAACCAAAACGAAAAACGAAAAAGAAGACGCTCCAAGAGCAACACAACTGTGCATGAAACAATAAAAATGAAGTGGTTGGAAGAAACCTGAGATTTTTATTGATGAAGAAGGGGATGCCTTGGGCACCCCCAAGCTTTGACGCTTGTACTTCTTGGATATTTCTTGGGGTGACACGCGTGGCATCCCCAAGCTTGAGCTTTAGTCCATCCTTCATCTCATTACTCATTCCTTCCATACACCTGAAATTTTTCCTTCATACAAAACATCACACAATCTTTATTAGCAACATTAGTGTACTCAAGATAATAGGTCTTAAGGTTCAGTTCTAACACAAAATAAACTTCCATTAAAACACAATTACTGTAGCACTTCCCTCAAAAAGCTCAATTCCCCAAAAGAACTCAAAAAGGAATCAACCAGAAACAAATGCAGAAAATGGCAGAAATCTGTCAAAGCAGACCAGCAGATAAAGAAGAATTTTTTTGAAGATTTTATGTTGCTCAAATCAAAAAGTGTTGAACTAACGAAAGTCAGATAACAACCTGGGGCAGAAAAACAAAAATTCACGCCTCAAAAAGACGTACAGAGATTTTACACGAATTTTTACGGTGAAGCACAGAAATCTGTTTCGGGACAGCAACTTTCCCAATCATTACTTCTCTCTCATTAGAGGTTACTCTTGGCACAAAAAGCAAATAAAAAGGATAAGGAGCGGTTATTACTGAAGTAATAACTTCCAAGACTCATCTAAAACTTTTGGGTTATCTCCCAATAAGTACTTTTCTTTAACGCATTTAAGTTAGGCATACACAAAAACTAAAATGGATAGAATAGAAGTAAGTGGAGATAATCATGTGAAAACATTGTTTTGTTCAATGAAATCCTTTTGTTAACAAGGTTGATCAGGTCTTTCTACCAAAACAATTCCATATGAGACAAAACTTTTTATTCCACTAATGATTATGTTACCTCAACCTTGATAGTAATAGTCCCAATCATAATAGTTTCAAAATTTTCTCTTGGTATGGGACAATATATTTCTCCAACTTGAATGCCCTCAACATGTTCAATTGAATTCAAACCATAAGTTCTTTCAATTTTATTGGGTAAATAGACAGTATGTTCCTTGTCTTCACATTGAAAGTCACCTTTCCTTGATTACAATTAATAACAGCTCCTGCAGTATTAAGAAAAGGTCTCCCAAGAATAATAGACATATTATCATCTTCAGCCATTTCAAGCACAACAAAATCAATTAATACCAAGCAATTATGAGCCACTTGAACATGTACATCCTCACATATACCCACAGGAATAGTGGTAGATTTATCAGCCATTTGCAAAGATATATCAGTTGGTATTAATTTTTCAAGTTGAAGCCTCTTATATAGAGAGAAAGGCATAACACTAACTCTAGCTCCCAAATCACACAAAGCAGTTCTCACATAACTATTCTTAATAGAGCAAGGGATAGTTGGAATCCCTGGGTCTCCAAGTTTCTTAGGAACCTTACCATTGAAGAAATAATTAGCAAGCAAAGTAGAAATTTCTTCATTAGGGATCTTACTTTTATTCAAGACAATGTCCTTCATATACTTTGAGTAAGGAGGCAATTTAATAGCATCAGTCAAAGGAATTTGCAAGAATAAAGGCTTCATCCACTCACAAAACTTATTGTAATGTTCATCTTCCTTTGACTTGTGTTTCTTATCAGGGAAAGGCATAGGTTTTTGGACCCAAGGTTCTCTTTCACTACCATGTTTATTAGCAATAAAATCTTCTTTGGTGTATTTAGTATTCTTAGTGTGGTTTTCAGGTTCTTCTTCAACCTTTTCTTCATTAGGAACTTCATTTTCTTCATTACCACTTTCAGTTTCCGCATCAGAGATAGATATACTATTAGGATCTATAGCAGGTTCGGAGGGTTCTACAGCAGTTTTATGTTTCTTTTTCCTTTTCTTACGAGTAGAACCACTATTTCCAGCTTGTTGAGAATCCTACTCAATTCTTTTGGGATGCCCCTCAGGATATAGAGGATCCTGGGTAGCAGCACCACTTCTAGTTCTAATTTCATAAGCATGTTTTTCTATAGCAGCATTAACTAGCAAGTCGTTTTGCACTTTAACGAGTTGATCTATTTGAGTTTGAACCATTTGAAAGTGTTTAACAGTCACTTTAACATCATTAGAGGTTCTTTCCACAATATCTTTCAACTCAACAATAGCTCTAGTGTTTTCCATTAGATGATTTTGCACCCTTTTATTAAAGTTATATTGCTTAACAATAAAGATATCAAATTCTTCTAAGCATTGATCAGGAGGTTTAGAGTAAGGGATATCACCTTCATCAAAGTGTTGGAGAGAGTGTACCTCAATAGTGGATGAGTAGGGAATAGGCTTACATAATTCTTCTATAGGAGGTAAATTCTTGACATCTGCAACTTTAATTCCCTTCTCCTTAAGACATTTCTTAGCTTCCTTCATCACTTCATCATTTAATTCAATAACTCCCCTCTTCTTTGATGTTGGAATAGGCACTGGAATAGATGGTTTAGGTACAATTACTTTAGGTATAGCCTGTTTAGGAGGAGTCCAATCTTCATAATTCTTGCTTATTTTAGCCATTTCCTCAGCTTCCTTAGGACTCCTATTCCTGAAAACACAATCAGCACAACTATCTAGGTATGTCCTAGATTCTTCGGTTAGTCCATTATAAAATATATCAAGAAGCTCATTCTTAGGTAATGGACTTCCAGCCTATGCATGAATCAAAGCTAAAAACCTTGCCCAAGATTCGGGAAATACCTCTTTTACTCCCTGTTTAAAATCAAAAAGTTCCTGCAAAATAGCATGTCTAGCACTAGGAGGAAAATATTTATGCAGGAAAGTACTAATCAAGCACTCAGGGCTATCAATAGATCCAGGAGGCAATTTACTAAACCAAGTTTTAGCTTCTCCTTTCAGTGAAAAGGGGAAAATCTTAGCAACAAAGTAAGTACGCATCTTAATGTCATCAGAAAACAAGCCACTCATGGTAGAAAGTTCATTCATATGTGCTACCGCACTTTCATTCGTAGTCCCACAAAAAGGTTATTTCTCGACAATAGCTATGTAAGATAGATCGAGAGAGAAATCATAATCTTCATCTATGATGTTTATGGGAGAAGCAGCAAACTTAGCAGTAGGAGATAATTTGGTTCTAATAGTACGCCTCTCAAGGAGACTCTTAGCAGCGCTCCTATCATGGGTGTTCTTACATTATTTAATAAATTCGTTGGTCATCTCAACATAACCATCTTCAATATCATAACTTTCACTAGACTCAGGTGAACTAACAGGTGTGGTAGTCTCTTCATTAGGAGTTTTGGTATTTCCAGCTATAGTTCTAGCAATCGTAGCATCTAGGAAAGGACCTAATGAACCACTCTTATCATGCACAGTAGAAGCAGCATTATAAGTATCAGAAGTTTCAGATTCAGTAGTAGTAGCAGTGTGTGTAGAATGTGTATGTGGTGGTGTAAGGAACTTACTCATAACAGATGGTGAATCAAGAGCAGCAGAGGTGTTTAGAACCGTACCTCTTCTTGTAGTGGATGGTAAAATAGGAACCTTGCCATCACGAGACTTACCCATGATGGATGGATAACAACGAACAATAGAGAATCCAAGTGAACTTGATAAATAAAGCTATGCTCCCCGGCAACGACGCCAGAAAATAGTCTTGATGACCCACAAGTATAGGGGTGTATCGCAATATTTTTGAGGGAAGTGAAACCCAATTTATTGATTCGACACAAGGGGAGCCAAAGAATATTTATAAGCCTTAACAACTGAGTTGTCAATTCAGCCGCACCTGGAAACAATCTTGCTCATAGCAGTTTATCAGTAGCAACAGTTTTGTAGTAGGAATAGCAAAGTAACAGCAGTAGTAAAGTAAAGATAGTAGTGACAATAGCAGTAAACATTGGGATTCGAGGGCGGTAGGCATAGGGATGGATGGACGGGCGTTGCATGGACAAGACAATTCACATAGAAATCAGAACATAGGGCAATTGCAGATAAATAAGATAAAGCATCCAAGTACTAGATAATCCTAGGCATGTGTTCCATATATAGTCATACGTGCTCGCAATGAGAACTTGCACAACATCTTTTGTCCTGTCAGCCCGTTTGCAGCGGGGCCTCTAGGGAACTACTGGTAATTAAGGTGCTCCTTTTAATAGAGCACCGGAGCAAAGCATTAACACTTCGTGAACACATGTGATCATCACATCAAAGCCATTCCCTCCGGTTATCCCGATTTCTGTCACTTCGGGGCCATTGGTTCCAGACAACAACGTGTGTATACAACTGAGAGATAAGACCATAAACAATACTATCATAATGAATTAATAACATGTTCAGATCTGAAATCATGGCACTCGGGCCCTTGTGACAAGCATTAAGCACAACAAGTTGCAACAAAGTCATAAAGCACAAATAAAAGATACTAGGCACCATGCCCTAACAATCTGATGCCATTACATGAACGATCTCATCCAATCCCTACCATCCCCATAGCATACAACGGGGGATTACTCACTCATAGATGGGGGAAACATAGATGGTCGATGGAGAAGCGATGGTGATGATGATGACGATGATCTCCTCCAATTCCCTATCCCGGCAGGGTGCCAGAACGGAGTTTCTGGTGCTGTTTCATGGAATCTGGTGGTGGCGGCGGAGCGGAACTCCTTTTGGAAAAACGTCGAACCCCCCGAAGTTTTAGGTCAGAAGGCTCCTTATATGTGAAGAGAGAGACCGAGAGGGTGCCTGGGGGGCCCACATCATGCCCTGGTGCGGCCAGGCCCAGCCCGCACCTTGGAGGGGGGGGGGGCGGCTAGCCCCTGACCCTCCTCCATCTCGTATTCTGCCTCCGTGAGTCTTCTGGAAAAATAGGCACTTTGGCTTTTGTCCCGTACAATTCCGAGAATATTCATTTTCTGACTTTCTGGAACCAAAAAACAGCAGAAAACAGGCAGCTGGCACTGTGGCTCTTGTTAATAGGTTAGTCCAAGAAATCATATGAAAAGTACTCCAAAGTGTGGACAAAACACAAGAAAGTGGATAAAACCAAGCATGGAACATCAAAAATTATAGATACATTTGCAATGTATCAGCAAGTACCAAAACTACAATTTGAGACCTTCAAGTTGCATGCTTGAGTAGTTGTACATCACATTGGGACCAAAGAACAGCAGTTATACCTTTCAGATGCTTTCGCAATCTCTCGAAAGTCTCTGGTCAATCCTGGTTTGACCAAACATTATAAATATCATAGAAAACGAGAAATTCTCAAAATCTATTCAAACCTTCGAATTTGATCACTGTGTGGAAAATACTTTGCATGAAAAATGAGAAAATTTGAAAAAATGTCCCCCTAGCAATCCACTCTCAAATGTGGTGTAGTTTGGTCAATGATCATGTCCGGCTACTAGAAAGAACCACTTGTGTACCTTGTTTTCCTCTACCTATCGTCAAATGGACTCAAATTTTGCACAAGGGTGTATCACCGTCTGGCTAGTGATGCTAGCATTGTATCTAGCCATTTTGGTTTGAAAATTTCATCCTCAAATTCGAAAACAATGAACCATTTGTGAAGGAAGTACCAAAACTACTATTTGAGACCTTCAAGTTGCATGCTTGAGTGGTTCTACATCTCATTGGGACCATAGAACAACAGTTGTACCTTTCAGATGCTTTCGCTATCTCTCGAAAGACTCTGGTTAACCCTGGGTTGACCAAAACTTGTGAATTTCATAGAAAAATGAGAAATTCCCCAAATCTCTTGAAACCTTCGAATTCGATCACTATGTGGTAAATACTTTGCATGAAAAATGAGAAACTTGGAAAAAATGTCCCCCTAGCAATCCACTATCAAATGTGGTGTAGTTTTGTCTATGGTCATCTCCGACTACTAGAAAGAGCCACTTGTGTACCATGTTTTCATTTACCTGTTTTCATTTTCCTATCTTCAAATGGACTCAAATTTGGCACAAGGGTGTATCACCATGTGGATAGTGATGCTAGCATTGTATCTAGCCATTTTGGTTTGAAAATTTCAAAAATTTCATCCTCAAACTTGAAAACAAGGAACCATTTGTGAAGGAAGTACCAAAACTACTATTTGAGACCTTCAAGTTGCATGCTTGAGTGGTTCTACATCTCATTGGGACCACATAACAACAATTGTACCTTTCAGATGCTTTTGCAATCTCTCCAAAGACTCTAGTCAATCCTAGGTTTACCAAAACTTGTGAATTTCATAGAAAAATGAGAAATTCTCAAAATCTATTTAAACCATCTAATTTGATCACTGTGTGGCAAATACATTGCATGAAAAATGGGAAACTTGGAAAAAATGTCCCCCTATCAGTCCACTCTCAAATGTGGTGTAGTTTGGCCAACGATCATGTCCGACTACTAGAAAGAGCCACTTGTGTATCATGTTTTCATCTACCTTTCTTCAAATGGACTCAAATTTGGCACAAGGGTCTATCACCATGTGGCTAGTGATGCTAGCATTGTATCTAACCATTTTGGTTTGAAAATTTCAAAACTTTCATCCTCAAACTCGAAAACAAGGAACCATTTGTGAAGGAAGTACAAAAACTACTATTTGAGACCTTAAAGTTGCATGCTTGAGTGGTTATACATCTCATTGGGACCACAGAACAGCACTTGTACCTTTTAGATGCTTTCGGAATCTCTCGAAAGACTCTAGTCAACCCTGGGTTGACCAAAACTTGTGAATTTCATAGAAAAATGAGAAATTCTCAAAATTTCTTGAAACCTTCGAATTTGATCACTATGTGGCAAATCTTGATGAGAAGCTTAAAAAATGAGAAACTTTGAAAAATGAGAAACTTGTAAAAAATTGAGAAACTTATTACTTGATGAGAATTGGCCCACAATCGGACGCAAAAGGCTAATACTTATTACTTTCCCAAAAAACTATACACACAAATATTGGAGCATTATTACATAGGGGCTCCTAACGATCTCGCGTCCTCCCTCTTTCACAAACGCCTGCTCCCATCTTGCCGCCTTCTTGTTTTATCGCGACCTCACTCTTTCATCTGCCGACGGCGAACGGTCCTACACCACCAGGAGAACTATGGCGATGACTGCCGAGGTACATATGTCGCCTTGACCCAACACGGTGTGAACTCTACTAGCTGAGATTGTTTGTCGTTTCGGTTGTGAAAGTGGTCAGCATATCTTGTAGATCTGAGAGATTGTACTCAAATCGGACTTCACACTCACAATCTAATTTTATCATGTAGTGTGGTGTTTGTTTCGACACGAAGGGTTTGTGCACTACTGTGACTCAGAAGCACAATTTTTTCACATTTACCCTATGTCAAAGATTCGAGGAGAGGGCGGTACAATTTTCTTATCAAAAAACATATGAATGCGTAGATTATTTTATTCTCCCTCCATTCCTTTCTAAAGTGTCTATAGTTTTTTTGAGAAAAAATAAAAAATATAAGGTATATTTAAAGAGACTATCATGTACATACAAATTATTTGAGGGGTTATATGTTAATATTCCATGTAAGTGCCTTCATCTCACTATGTCATACATGCTACACAGGCTCTTCCATGCTATTCAAAATCTAGTTTGCTCAATAAGTATTCAGTGAAAAAGCATGAAAAAAGGAGATGCTACATGTCCTTTACTACACCAGAGAATTTTTAATTTGTGTTGATGGTTACGAATGAACCAAATGTAACTTTCATCAGTGGTGATGGTTGGAAAGAATTTTGTAGAGTGTACAAACTTTAAAGGGAACATCAGGTGAATTTCACCATTCACAAAAAAAATTGTGAATCAAACAGTGTTGTCTGTGGAAATTTCCCTATAATCCATCCAAGTAATACTAATATCTTAGTTTCATTCTAGGTTTGATTAACATATTGTAATTTTACTAATGTGCCAAAATCTCAATGCATTACGATTTTTGCCACATTTTGTTTGTAGCATAGTACCATTTGGGTAATGAGGGGAGAGACATAGTTGATCGTCTCACTGCAACTGAGGGAACGCAAATTAATTGGAGAATGATGGAGAATGTGCACAGAGGTAGGAAATCTTGATGTGTTTGTAGACCATCATGATGCCGGAGACTATGATCTTGGAAGAGTTTATGGATAGTGTCATACCTTGAATTGGTCCAACTGTACCAAGAATTTTATGGTATTTTTTATCACATCATAATTCAACTAACCTAGTTAATGTTTTTGAATTGTCACAAACACCATTGTTTGCAAATTTTCAATAGAAACTGCCTCGTCGTCTTCTTCCAAACGACACGAACCAAGAAGGTGCTATTACTATAGTTTGCGATCCTAGGATGACGGTGCAATCCACGTACACCATTTCTACTGATGATGGTCATGCGTGCGTCAACAGATGGGAAAAATTCATGGAGAAGGAACATAGTTTTGAGATTGGACACAAGTTGTTCATGATGCTCTACCTTGTTGATCATGGTGCCTATCTATGTCTCTCTCACGTGCCAGATGTTGAACTTGGTCAGTAGTTTTAGGACATTACACTGTTGCCTCAACTAGTAATGTCATATTTGTCTTGAAGACTATTATTTATGCACGATTTGCAACATGTGTGTAAGGTTGCAATACATTAATATGGCTACAAGTTAATATTTTCAATGATTGAGTTTGCAACATTTAATGTGTGCACTTACGGCAATCTTCATAAATTTACTCATTTTACTACGTAATTAATAAATGACGATGCACAAGTAATGTGCATGACACGTTCATATGTGTGCAGACTAGGTTGTTCAAACAGTACTGTAATTAGGTATGTAATGAATAGAAGTGCACATTTGTTCTCTACACGTTTTAATATGCCACTAGTTACTCGGTAGGTAGAGAATAAAATTAATTTTTATTCTCCTGCTTACAGTGCTACGATGTGACTCTCTCCTTGATAACCAAACAGACGGTCCAAAAAACTAGGGATAAACCGCGTTCCCGCAAAAGACCCAATTTCTCATCTCCATTTCTTCTACGGTGGTTCTAGATAGTGTTGCTAGCCTTCCATTTCTTCTATGATGGTTCCAATTCTCTCTTCCTCTTCTTCCCGTCGATCCTCTTCCTCCACGGGTGCAGGAGGCTCGGCCTTGATGCACTAGGACCACCTAGTGGACAACATGGACGAGGACAAGCAGACGACGGAGGTTCATCAGTTCCGTGTCCCCGACAACACTTGCATCCAAGTAGTCTATACCAACGAGGGTAGCACCATCGACAGCGTCCTCGCCATGTACCTGGAGTGGCTCAAGGACGAGGAGGTCAGGTTCGTCGGCCTCAATTTGGAGTACGACATCACGTAGAGGAAGATTACAGTCATATAGATTGCGATGAAGGAGCACGTCCTCGTCTTCCACATAATCAGGTTCGATTTGTTGTAGTTCATCTGATTATGCTGCAGTTTTTATTATCCTTTTTTTCCAGTAAGGTAATGCTGCTCTTGATGTAGACATATTTCGAACATTTTCCCCCAAAAGTGGATCAAAAGGTGTCCATTCTCATTTTCCACCCTAAGCCGTTGACCCAATTGTAGGTACAGAATGTTCTAACCAAAAATTTTAAATGAACAAAAAAAACCAGGCAGGTTCCTTGTTGCAATATGTGCATCTTTTGGAGACAATAACACTCTGAATTGCTTGTGTTATACTTTTGAATGCCTAAGTAGGAAATTATATAGTCTTATCTGTAAAGTTAATTTGGAAACCAGAATTGCTTGTGTTATATTTATGAATGTGCTTCTTCAAATCAGATTTGCTAGTACACCTTGTAATAATCCTAGTTGTAATGTTACTTTGGATAGCCATTTCAATCTTTGAACAAGGTTAAACCTTTTCCAGTAATTAAATGGCACAATTCGAGCATGCCATTTCGTTGTTTTAATAGAGAATCATTGTATTTGTTACTGCAACATATTTTGAACTGCCAGAGTTAAATAATGCAATGTAGGTGCAAGGACTATGTCCGTAGCCTTCGGGATTTCCTTTATCGGATAAATGTAACTTTTGTTTTGTGGACATAAGGAAAGACATCAAATTGATGCGGGAAAAATGGTTGTACATTCTAGAAGGCAAACACATTGACATCCAGGACATCTTCAAACTAAAAGGTCATGGAGATAGGGCTAGGATGGCTACAATGGCTTCAAACCTCATCCACCCCAGGTACAGTGGCATGAAGGATTCCTTTGTCAAGGACATTGCCAAACGCCAAGGCCATGACTATTAGGAATGGAAGCCGCTTGCAGAGAAGAACCTGGGTCACATCCACCGGAGCCACATCGTCTCTGGGTCATAACCCAAGGAGAGAATAAGTGGTAAACTCGGGTAGAAGAGACAAACAGATGGTCCCCTTTGACCCGGTGAGAGCTGGAAAAGGGAAAGTAGTGCAAGTTGATGAGGATCGCCACAGTACCAGCCGAGGTGAAGCTGGGCAAGGTAACCGCGACCAAGGCAATGTCGGTCAAAGGAACAATGCCAACGGCAATGCCGTATAGCGTGATCCAGCGGGAGAAGGGCAAAATGCACTTCGGCAACAGTAGTACCAATACACACCTCGGTAGGAGAGAAGTGCTGGCCAAGTGATACAATAGCAGAATGCTCATCCGGATCAAGGGAGATACAATGATGGTTACTCGGTGATGGTCAATGATGGATACCCAAGACCGGAGCACCATGTGATTGGGTCGAGACTGGGGAGCAGAAACTTGCAGCCAGATGATGCAAGGCTGAAGCTAGACCAGATTTATAGGTCAGAGATGATCGAGGTTCAAGGACCTCCGGGTCCGGCATGCTTTGGACCTGGGATCATGAGGGAACCACCAGTACCAAACTTTCAAATGGCCAGAGGAAGAAACACTACTAGGGAAAAGCCTACTAGAGGCGCATATGAAAGGCCATTAGAGGTGCACTGTGGATGCGACTCGAGTGCCGCGACTCAAGTATTTGTTACCCGAGTCGCATACGAGATGCGCCTCCTATAACCTATATATGCGAGACGCATATCAATATGCGCCTCCTATATATTTATCGGAGGCGCATATTAATATGCGCCTCGCATATATAGGTTATAGGAGGCGCATCACATATGCGACTCTAATATGTATTAGATATGCGCCTCCCATAAGATTACATATGCGCCTCTAACATGGTCACATATGCGACTCAAATATCAATTTCTAATTTTAAATTTTACAGACCCACAATACAATCCAGAATACACAGTATACATGTATTATATAGTCAATAATAGTATAAACAGCACATAATTTTCAGAAAGTTGCATTACACATCAACACTAATACAAGTACATCACTAATACAATTATATCACACATCAACTTGAATTAATCCTTGACTTACGAGAGTTCACACATCAACTAACTAGAGGACACATCACACACACAACACCAAGTTCACATCTCCCGGGGGACCGATCGAGTACAAGTTCACAATGGAGCTCTCTAGCTAGCTAGATGAACGACGGAGCTCTCTAGCTAGCTAGATGAAGTAGAGCACACAACCTACTACAATGAAGAGCAATGTGGTGATCACCACGAAGTTCCTCCACTTCTTCCTCCCGTGCTTCCTCCACTTCTCTTCCGCCACCTCTCTACTCTTGTAGCCTTTGTAGCTGTTGCTCGAGAATTTGTTCACTTGCTTCTGGCAGTCCTTCCACTCCTCGTACACACCTAGAACCTTGTCGACATACACGACATAGAAATTCTTCGCCATCTCCTATACACAATATAGATGATATTATCTATGTCAGTGCAAAGCAATAGGAGTTCACAAGATAAGGTCATGCATATATATATGAGTGCAACAAGATGTAATAAATCATGTTCTAATCATCGGCATTTTGAAGAAATACAAAAAGAGCAAACCAAGAATGACCTGCATTAGTGCCTCATACTTAGGTTGGGCATGGAAATAGCAATGCTCGCTGTTTGATTTCGTGCGGCAAGTAGAGTATATGCCCAAATTACTAGTCTACTTGGAACACGAGATCAAACAGCGGCATAGTCATACACATGACGCCACAACACGTTCTAATCATCGGCATTTCAAAGAAAGACCAAAAAAAGCAAACCAAGAATGACTTGCATTAGTGCATCATACTTAGGTTGGGCATGGAAATAACAATGCTCGCTGTTTGATCTTGTACGGCAAGTAGAGTATATGCCCAAATTACTAGTCTACTTGGCACACGAGATCAAATAGCGGCATAGTCATACACATGATGCCACAACACGTTCTAATCATCGGCATTTCAAAGAAAGACCAAAAAAAGCAAACCAAGAATGACTTGGATTCGTGCCTCATACTATTCGTATCTCCAAAGACAAAAGAAGAGAAATACTTCCACGATTCATATACCATGGGCATGATATGTTAAGCGGCAAACCAAAGAAAGGATTCAGTCTCCACGGCAATGACTCATTTCAAGTTTGGTGTGTTGAAAGGAGTCATTGCCGTGGACCCAGAACCCTTTCCTTGGCTTGCCGCTTAACATATTATGTCCTATGTATATGAATATTGAAAATACCTGTCCTATTTTGACTTTGGGCTACATGATGAAATTGTTTATCATTTCATTGTATCCCCAATGACGAAAGGAAAGAAATCATTCCATGATTCATATAACAATGTCGCCAGTGCTATACGAATAGTGAAGCAATGTCTTTCCTTTCGACTTTGGGGCTACAATGAGATATTTGAAACTAAATACTTCACCATTTCATTTAATTCACGCTATGTAATCTATTCGTATTGCCAAAGACAAGAGAAGAGAAATACTTCCATGATCCATATAGCATGGGCATGATATGTCCAGTGGTAAAGCCAAGAAAGGATTCGGTCTCCACGGCAATGACTCGTTTCGAGTTTGGTGTGTCGAAAGGATTGCCGTGGACCTAGAATCGTTTCCTAGGCTTGCCACTGAACATATTATGTCTTATGTATATGAATCTCGAAAATAATTGTCCTCTTTCGACTTTGGGGCTACGAGATAAAATAGTTTATCATTTCATTGTATCGCCTAAGACGAAAGGAAAGAAATCATTTAATTTCTTTCTTGCTTTCGAATTTGGGGCTACAATCAGATATTTGAAACTACATTTAATTCACGCTATCTAATCTATTCGTATTGCCAAAGACAAAAGAAGAGAAATACTTCCACGATTCATATAGCATGGGCATGTTATGTCGAGTGGCAATGCAAGGAAAGAATTCAGTCTCCACGGCAATGACTCATCTCAAGTTTGGTGTGTCTAAAGGAGTCGTTGCCGTGGACCAAGAACCCTTTCCTTGGCTTTCCACTCGACATATTATGTCTTATGTATATGAATCTCGGAAATATCTGTCCTCTTTCGACTTTGGGGCTACGAGATGAAATAGTTGCCTCATACTTAGGTTGGGAACGGAAAATGACAATGCCGCTGATGGACCTGGTGCGGCAAGTAGAGTATATGCACAAACCTCTAGTCTACTTGGCACACCAGATCCAGCAATGGCATGGTCACACACATGACGCCACAACACGTTTTAATCATCGGCATTTCGAAGAAAGACAAAGAAAGCAAACCACAAGAAGTAGGGCGGCAATAATGAATGAAAAGCAACAAGCATTTAAAATAGTTCATAACACAAATAACTAGCTAGTGTCACTCACAATCAAGTTCAACGGTTGACGAAACATACTCTAGAGGTTTTGCTAGGAAAGTTTAACACAGTGATAAGAGGTTACAACACGAGTTCGGAACTAACAGCTAGCTACCCAGCAATGCAATCATCAAGACTTCTTCTGCTGTTGAGTCGGCTTTAGGAGGGCATTGATGAAGCCCGACCGAGTTTTTGCCATCTGCCTGAACATCTTGCGGTCACCCTGCTGCGCTAAGCGTTCAACTATCTCCCTGTTGGGCGGTGTATGGCCGCTGTAGAAGAGGCCCCCGGATTTCATGACTCCCTGGTGCACGATTGTCGCGGGCTCCTCCTGGATGTCGAAGATGTGCTGCCTGAGGTTGCAATCATGTATTGTTGCAAGCCTTTCAGCCCACTTCGCGAGGTTAGATGGCAGCGTTTTTCTCTCCATGTCATTGAAGAACACCTTCATGTGGTAAATGGCGTAGAAGGCATCCTTCCTGCTGCCAGATGGCTGCTTGACGCAGGCGAACTTGGTGTTGTGGCAGAACACGTGTGTGCCGAACTTCACATATGGCGTTGCCGGTTTGATGCCTCCCACTGCGACGTAACCGGTGAGAGCACCATCAAGAATGTTCTTGATATTGGTGTAGTTTTTTGGGTGCGCACTGTTTGAGTCGAGGTATACGGCTGTTGAGTGTTTCAAATTCAAGCATATGAGCATGCAGCCTGTCTGATCATCCTCCATGATGGGATGGTAGGGAAGGAGAATCACATCCTTGTCCGAGTATGTTTGCAGGAAGGTTCAGAGGTAGTCGGTCGCCAGCGCTATGTCCTCGGCATCTTTCAGGACGACGTCCCGCATGTAGTAGGGATCCACTATATGGATGCCCGAGATCTTGTCTCTGGTGATCTGCATGGCCATATTGAGGGAGAATAGCCGGACCAGGGTATTGTGCAGCCGGAACCCGTTCAACATGTCGAAGATGTCGGAATGCCGCAGGTAGAAGATATCCGCGGGGGTTACACTGACGAAGCACGGCACAGAAGGCACCTTAGCCTTGAAAACGAGGTACGACTGATCGTTCTCGCGAATGCAGTGCTCCTCAATTGTGAGACAGCTATAATGAAGATTGCGCATTTGAGAGCCTGCGACCTCGAGCAACGAGTTACACATCATTGGTGCACCTGCCATGTGTTGCTGATTCCTGGCTTGCCCTGTAGGGCCGTCCTGAGCCCGGAGAACAAGATTTGGACCCTTGACCCAGTCACCCTTAGGCTACCTTTTGAGACCGCCCTTCTTCGGTCCCTTTGGGGCGTCGACCACCACATTCACCTTTTTTGAGGTGAAACAGTAGGGAAAGTCCCCACTACAATTTTTTCTATTATATAAATATAGAGATATTACAAAGAGTTATTACATATGAGTCTAATGATCCAAGAAAGATCAATAAAATTACAAAGGTTCTACCTCAAAGAGGACAACAATCTACTCTATCTCTGGTCTAATTGTTGGCTCAGCCAAGTATTGAATTTCTCCTGGTATTTTCTTTTAATTTTGAATTGCACCCATCTCATCTCTTGATAGAAAATTGTCTTCCATCCTTCTATTGTTGGCCTTTTATCATTAAATTTTTTCTCAGTTCTACAAATCCAGATACCCCAAGCAGCCAAGATAATAATTTCCATTGCAAAAGGTAGATGCAGCTTGGTTTTAATGTCTGATAAAGCCTCCAATCCTGATAATTCTGTTGCTCTGTCTATGCATATATGATCCCAGCAGTTTTTTGCAAAGGAGCAATCCCAGAATAAGTGGTTAACCAATTCTTCCAAATGGCAATTGAGAATTGCATAACTATAGCCAGGCAGAGCAAATTGTTTCCTTCTCAGAAGATTCCTTGTATTTAATCTATCCAGAAGCAAAAGCCAAAAAAAGAATTTGTCTTTGTTCTGGAAAGAGGATGCCCAAAGCCAAGAATAATGTGGAGGTGTAGGGGAGTAACCAATCATGGAAGAGTAGGCCTTTTTTACTTCAAATCTATCAGACCCCCAAATATAACTACAATTATCATGATGATTTTCTTGTAGGGTTGGAAGGATCTCTTGGCATCTATCTTCCAGGATGAAAAATTCAGAGTATGCTTGCTGAGAAAGAGGTAGGTGAAAATTATCCCCCAAGAAATCAGCCTGTAAAAATTCCTACACACTGATATTTGATGACTTTGCATAGGACAGCAGATGTGGAAATTTATTCTTTAAGCAATCATCTTGCCAAAGATCTGTCCAAAAATAAGCAGTTTCCCATATTTCAGACTGCATTTAGCCATGGCCTTAAAATTATCAATTAATTTGATATGAGCTTTACACCAGAATGATCCCTCCATGCTTCTTCCAGGTAATTTTCCATTCTTATAGTATGTTTCCCAAATGAGATGAACCCAAGGGATATCATGGTCATTGTAAATTTTTTCAAGGTTCTTTAATAGGAGGGCAGAATGTTGAATGGTTAGATCCAAGACTCCAAGGCCCCCTTGATTTTTAGGTCGACAAATCTTATCCCATGACACTAGAGCCTGCCCCTTGGCTTAAACATCCACAGTCTTTTTTCTCCAAAGATACTGTCTCATATATTTTATGATCTGATCTTTGATAGCAACTGGCACCTCTAGGCAACTTATGAAGAATAAAGAGAGTTAGGATAGAACAAATGTAACTAGTTGCAGTTTTCCTCCATAGTTTAAGAAGTCAACAATACCACAAAGTCTTCTTTCTACTCTTTGAACAATAGGCAGAAAATGTTCCATGGATGGCTTTGATAAGCTTAGGGGTAATTCAAGATAAGTGAAAGGGAGGCTACTAGTTTGGTAATTGATTGTCTGAGCAAAGTGAATCAGCCTATCATTGCATACATTTATTGGCATCATGCTTGATTTCAAATAGTTGACTTTGAGGCCAGTGGAAAGTGCAAAAGTTTAAAGAAGAGCTTTTAACCGATCACCTTATGAAGGGTGTTGGGGCTGATCAAAGGAACTGCTGGCCTCGGAGGCTCGGTGAAGGGGCGGGTGGTGGCGTCTCCTGACTAGTTTGGAAGAGATGCACCTGGCAAGGGGGTTTCGTCGGTGATGGTTGGGTATCGGCAACTTGATGTTTGCCTGATGGTCCCGGCTCATACCAATCAGAAAACCTTGTGGTAACGAACTGGTCGCGGAAGTTTGGATCAATTTCTCCATCATCATCGTAGGGCTCCTGTGCCATGTTGTCCAAGTCTTCCATCTTGAAGTCTTCATCATGTGCTGGCTGTGCTGGCCGTGCTGCCTCTAGGGTGATGTTGAGCTGGTCCTCCGTCCCCAAACGAATCTGGCTCTTCGGCCATAGGTACAAGTAGCTGAAGCCGGTATTGAGGACCGCCGCCGTCTCCTTATCATCCCATCCTTGAGGTTGAGAGGGCGGTTCCACTTGATCGTAGCCCGGAAGCACCATACTGTATCTGACCCTCATCATGTTGGCTGGCATTGTGACATTGTGCATTTTGCAGTTCTCCGGTTTAATGATAGTACCCTTGGCAACATCCTTCAACTGGACGCCCACCCAGTGCATTAGAGTGCAAGGAGTGTCTCCCTGCAAAATACATGTAGGCCGGGCGTCAGTAAAACAAAGATCAAGTCATCGGTGTGGTTATGCCTCCCAACTCTCGCTTTAATTAGTTAGTTACCTTGAAGGCGCCGAACTCGGCCACGGTCGAGGCACCGCTGCCGTCAGGATTGAGCACGGAAGTGGCGGAGTGGCTTCCTGATGGCACGGTGGTGCGGGCCGCAGCGGGCAAGTTAAGCTCCGGAGCTGGAGGAGTCTCCACCACCACTGACCCTGCTAGAGTAGTCACCAGCGCCTCCGGCCGCGCCATTTTGTCTGATTGGGCGCTATCGAGGTTTTGGAATCGGCGGCGGCCCTTGTTTACCACCCTTCTGCCACTTGATGTACTTTTCCATGTAGGCGGGAAGGATGGTGTTGAGCTTATCGTTCATTTGTGTCTAGACTTGTGCCTAGACTTGTGTATGAACTTGTTCTTGGAACTTTGTTTCGACAGCCGACACAGCCTCGTTCATGGCATCTTGGACTATATTGGGAAAGGCTTCGACCTGTTCCCTTAGGTGTCTTACCTCAGCGCTTTCGGTCTGCCTCCTTCCCTTCCGCTCCGTGGTGCCATAGTACAAGCACTATGTTATGCCACCAAAGACGACCACACGACCAGCCGACGACGGGGCCGCCAGGGGCTCGACATTCTTGGTCCGGTTCAACGCCCTGTTAAAAGTGGTGTCCCACTGGGCGACAGGCGCCGACCCCTAGGACGAGGAGCTCCTACACTCCTCGTCCCGCACACAAGGAACGCGAAGCATTTGATCAGAAAACTGGACTTCATTGATTAATCGTGAACACAATTAATCGACTTGCATGCAAACTACTTACATATTTTCTCTTGAAATCCGTCACCTTCATAGCGAAGGGGCCGACGGGCTCTGAGGAATAATCAGAACTCCCTTTCGGCTTGGCAAACCGGGCCTTGACAAAGTGCTTTGCCTGCGTCTCTATTATGTCATCAAAGGGAGGTGTTAACCCCTTTGCACGAGCGTCGGCGTCCTCCTTCTCCCATTTGGGAATCGCAGCTCTATAACCGTCGGAGCCGAGATGGTGAGTACCAATGTTCTTCTCGTATAACTCCTTGAAGTACTGACTCTTGGCCTTGCCCATCGCGGATTCACTTCTAGCCTTGAACACCTTGAAGTGTTCTTCCGTGACCAGAGACTCCTTCTTGACGACCTCCGAATAACTTAGCTAGTCCTCAAAAATCAGTTTCTTCACCCGGTCCTTCCAGTTCCACAAGGCCTTGGTCATCTTCTTGAGGGAGTACTTGTTCACCAGATTCCCTTTGAGATTGTCATTATTGTACTTGTTTTCCTCATCACCCGGGAACGCGTATCTTGCGTGCAGCTTCTAGAAGAGCTGGATGCGGAAACCCATGTTCTCTTCGGCCTTCAGGTTCTTCGTGTTGATCGTGACGGTGTTCTGGAGGATTGCCGCGAGCTGGTTTGAGTAACCCGTGACAAACTCAGTCGGCTCCAAAGGCGCACCTTCATTGTTCACGCTTGTGATGATGGACCTTTTGATGTCGACCACGATCGGGGCACGCTCCTTCCGGGCCTTCTTCGATGTGCTACCACAGTCCGTAGTAGCTTCACCGCCACCATCAGTGGTAGTGGTGTCGCCATCTGTGTCCCCCATCTCCTCATCGTCGGACGACATATCCTCGTCCGCCTCCATCTCGTCGTCCCGCGGAACGAATTCCGGGTCCTCTTGGGATTCCATCTCCACCTGCTGCTCCCAAAAGTACTTCTTGCTAGAAGGGCCCTGCTCCGCCGACATTTCTAAACACACAAATAAATGCAACTAATAAGCACAAAAATTCACAGAAAATTTCGGCATAACCTTTGCTAATTTTCTATGTCTAGGAGTGCCAAAAATTCGCCGGAACAGAAATGAATCAACATTCCGGCGAAACATTGGCAATTCAAAAAGAAAAACCTGCACAAAAAAGCCTAAATAGGCACAAACACAGCCATTTTGCTGCTAGCATACACAAACACAGCCATTTTGGACAGCATACACAATATATGCATAAGATAAATATCATGTGTTGAAGCAGTACACGCAGTTCATTTGTACTAGATGTACATCACAAAGAATAAGAACCAGATGTACATGTTGTTGTACCAGATGTACATGTTGGAGTACAAGCAGATGATATAAGCAGTTCATTAGTACCAGATGTACATGTTCCCGTGATATAAGTCGATCATTAGTACCAGATGTACATGTTGTAGTACAAGCAGTTCATTAGTACCAGATGTGGTATATGCAATTATTCAGTTGTCTATATGGTTCTGAATATGGACCTGTTTGTTGGGTTTGTCATTTACAGTAATGCGCATTGGGGATGGTCTAAACACAACTGCCCAAAGTTGGGGTCCATGGACATAGGCCCTACATGGATACATGTCCCACCGGTCATTGGCCCTAAGCGGCAGCATGCACAAACAGTTTATACTATGCTAAATATCAACCATCTTAGCTCCTATTGGTACTATAGTGGCTTTTGAGATTATAGAATTTTAGTCGGTTTAGTTTAAGGAATCTACAAACCAGCAAGCAAGCGCTTCCTAATGCTTCAACCATTTGATCATGATAAAAAAATCGAGTCCACTAGCTAACAAGCCAAGATGGTTACCTAAGGAGGGGGTAGCTCAGGTGTTGGGCAAGGCTAGGCCAGGAGAAGATCAAGGAGGAGGAAGGACAAGCTTGTCAAAGCAAGGCACCACAACAACATCACCATCAACATCAGGGTGGATATTTCCCAACAAATCAAGCCTTATATCTATTCTTATCAATTATAAGGACTAGATCTATTAGATTCGGTAAAATCCTCAGAGTTAGACCCATATGGGGTATAAGCTCATCACAGGATGATATTAGCCACTAGTAGTATCTATTCTTTATCTAGGTACTGAACTAGATCTCCGAATTTGCATCCTTGATCTAATTTAGTAATCAGGAAAAGCAACAACTAGACCAAGTGGAGGTTACCAGTGTGTACCATCCAATAGGAGGCCTCACAGTGGCATCCATCCAAAGCTAAGTCATGTTCAGATCCAGGCAACTTAAGAAATCATTTTCCTAGAATGCTAGGAATCATTAATTCTTAATAATCTATCTTAGGATAGCAACATCAGGATAGTTTGATCATAAGAATCATCCTAGTAAATGTTAAATCATCACTGATACATCTAGGAAATCATTTCCAGACTTTGTCATCTGTTCATAAATAACAAACATTTATTCCCAAGATAAATCACCATCTGAATCTAGATGTTAATATATCTTTGCCAACTAGATAACCAAACGGTCCTTCACACCGACATTCTCACATATTTGGTGTTTCCACTAGTACATTTTCTAGTCAGTAAATGAATTAAGATGAATTCCATGGCAACATCAGCATCCACCAGAATTCACAATCTAGAGCCAACTGACTCATGGTCCTTAACCCTCCTTAGGTAACCTCCTGGATTTTATTATTTCATCATCTCTCTAGCCCATGTGTCAACAACATGGAAGTGTTGTACTAACACTTGTAATGAACCAGGGTTGCGTTTCACAAAAAGGTGGACACACACATCAGCCACCTAGAAAGAGGTGGTTTAGGAGTAGATATTTATAGTTCTACAAGGTAGATAGATTTTACTAGCACATTACAAGCCCATAGAGAATGATAAACAGGACATTACTAGATGATAAATAGCACATTACTAGATGATAAACAACACAACAACATAAAAGGAATGGAATCTGCGGAGACCCTAGATCACAGGGAGAGGGGAGAGGGGAGGGAAGAGGGGTAGGGGGAAGGGAAGGGAGAGGGGAAGGGGTCACGCACCTCGACGACGGTGGACGGCAGGCACAGACGACGGCAGGAAGGGGCGACGACGGTGCGGAGAGGAAGGGGCGGCGCAGGCAGGCTCCTCCTCCTCCTCTCCTCCTGGGCATGGCGGCGAGCGGCCTCCTCCTCCTCCTGGGAACGGCGGCACGGGCGGCAGAGCAAAGGCGACGACGAGCGGCAGAGCGAAGGCAATGGTTGCAGAGTACACATGTTCAATCATTGATCCAGAGAAAAAGATTCCGTCGATCACAGATAGGTACCAGCTTATGCGAGAGGCGCATATTTGAAAATGCGCCTCGCATAAGTTTACGCGAGGCGCATTCTGGCCATATGCGCCTCGGCTATTTTTATCTACTAGTCAACTAGCGTAGTGCGTTGTATCTGTCAACAAACTGACCCTAGCCCATTGGTATTGACCCTTGTCTTGTTCTAAACCCTAGCCACCTAGGTTCGAATCCTGGGGGCAACATATTTTTGAAAACTTTTTTTGAAGGCCATTTTTGATGTAAAAACATTGTCCAAACACAATATGAACTATAAAATATACTGCAAATATTTTAAAAATTCAAATATTTCCAAAACAACAAAAGTGAGTATTATGAATGTGTCTCGTCGATACATAATATTCTCAATACAATATTATAACATACAAAAAATGATAATTATGAATGTTTCGATACATAATAGTATGCCACACACACGACGGTTTTTGACAATGGTCGGAGCGCGCTAGCGTTTCTTGACAATGGTCATCTTCTTGCCCTTCTTTGTCACAGTTGCATAGGTTAGGTCCGGGACGCCTTCAGTACTTCTTTTGAATGGGAGTCCTTTCTTAGGTAGGGTTGTGGTGTACGGTGCTTGGTTGCCGTATCCGTCTTCCATCTTCGGGTCACCGTTCTGGTCAAAGTCTTGCTCGTTGGCGACTCCGTCCATTCCGATCATGTTCCTTTTGCCTCTCCTAACGACAACCTGGCTAGGCTTTGACGGGTCTGTGATGTACCACCATTGGTCAACCTTGCTAGCTAGAACCCAAGGCTCATTTCTTGCGGGTGCGTTTGCGCTGGTGGTCTTTGACGGTATAACCATGGTGGTGAAATATCGGCCTTCTTTCTCGACGCTCTTGGCCCACCTGACACGGAACATCAGCACCTTCTCCATAATTTAGTCGAGATCCCAAATCTCCTCGATCCTTCCATAGTATCTTTCCGAGACGTCGCTGGTGTAGAATATCCCCGAAACCCCTGAGTTCTAGTAATCGCAGTTATTGTCCTTTTCCTCTGTATAGAACGTGTATCCGTTGATATCGTATGCCTGATAGGTCATCAGGTTGTGCAAGGTGCCCCATGACAAGGAGAATATGAGTATACCTTCCTCTAAGTACTCGCCCTGCGGGTGATTAGCAATGACCTTCTCCCTGAACCACCGCGTGAAACCGGAGTTGTGCTCCTTGATAACATCTTCCTCCGAGTAGTGGCGCCCCTGGTCAGCATAATTCTTCTTGATAAACTCTTTGTGCTCATATATGTATGGATCGACCACCTGCAGGTGCTGTAGCGCGACCAGGTTTGCTCTTTCAAAGTCCTTGGTTCGGCCCTCGATGTCAACATGCTTTGGGCGCCGACCCTCATGGTGACCGCACCAGCAAGCCTCAATTATGAAACCAAGGTTTAATCGAAATAGTAGGAGCAAGGAAACACCCCAAAGGTGTTGCTAGCTAAGCCTTGGCAGGGTGCACTACCGGTTCTAGTAGCAACGTGGAGACCTGCACAACACAACCACAGAACTTTGTCCCCAACTTGCAATGATGTTGTCAATCTCACGGTGTTTTGCGGAAAGCAAAGGATTAAACGTATCGAATGGAAGGAAGTAATAGTTTCCAGAAAGTAAACACAAAGCAGTAAACATTTTATAGATTGTATATAAAGAAAAGAGGACCGGGACCCATAGTTCACTAGAGGTGGCTCTTCTTAAGATAGATAACATGCTGGGTGAACAAATTACAGCGGGGCAATTGACAAACATCGAGAAAGCAATACATGCATATACTAATCATCTTGACTCCTTTGAGACTTGATTGGGCATTACAACATTATACATAGATCGCCATCCAACTGCATCTATGACTAATAATCCACCTTCAAGTTATCATCCGAACCCCCTCTAGTATTAAGTTGCAAGCAACAGATTATTGCTTTACAAATTGCATGTACAGTAAACAATACGATTGTTCTAGGAACAAAGGATTGTTGTTTTCTCCCTAGTAGCAATAGCACATCTAGTACCTTAGAGATTTCTGTCACTTCCCCAGATTACCAGAGGCATGAACCCACTATCGAGCATAAATACTAACTCTTGGAGTTGCTAGCATCTACTTGGCCAAGATAGGTACTAACAATGGAAAGCATGCAAGATCGCAAATAACAAAGACATGATAGAATCAATAATCAATCTGAAATAGCATCTCAATATCCATCGGATCCCCGCAAACACAACATGCAGAATTACAAATAGATGATCTTGATCATGAACGGAGCTCACAAGATCTAGACATGAAAGCACAAAGGAGGAGAACCAGCCATCTAGCTACTACATGGATCCGTAGTCCAAGGATGAACTACTCACGCATCACACTGGAGGCTTGCATGGTGATGAAGAAGGCCTCCAGGGTGAATTACCCTCTCCGGCAGGGTGCCGGGAAGAGCTTCAGATCCCTCCCGATCTATGGATGGAGATGACGGCGGCTACAGACTCTTTCGTGGATTTTTGATCGGGTCTTAGGGTTTTCGTCCTGAGGGCATCTAAAAGGCGGAAGGAGAGGCCGAGGGGGTGCCTGGGCTGGCAACACCACCCCTGGCGCGGCCAGGCCTGGCCGGCGTGGCCAGGTGGTGTGGTGGCCCCTGGGTCCTCTTCGTCTCGTATTCTGGCATCTGATGACTTTCAGAAAAATAGGCACTTTGGCTTTTGTCCCGTCCAATTCTGAGAATATTCATTTTCTGACTTTCCTGGAACCAAAAACAGCAGAAAATAGGCAGCTGGCACTGTGGCTCTTGTTAATAGGTTAGTCCAAGAAATCATATGAAAAGTACTCCAAAGTGTGGACAAAACACAAGAAAGTGGATAAAACCAAGCATGGAACATCAAAAATTATAGATACATTTGCAATGTATCAACCACCTCTGAGCCCAAAGGAACACGGTTTTCCCGGACCTGGGATATTTCTATAGCTGGCGGTGCGTTGTTTTATCTTTGCACCTAACGCACCCATAGAATCCTTGGACCACCTGCCTCGAGAAGTATCCGTAATCGGGATAGTCTTGCACCGCCGTGATCACCGCCGCTCTCATGTCGAAGTATTCTTGTCTCGAGGCATCCCACGTACGGGATCCTTCTTCCCATAATGTGGCCAGCTCCTCTTTCAACAACGTGACATACAGATTGATGTCTGTACCGGGTTGTTTTGGCCCTTGAACCAGCATACTCATGGTTACGTACTTCTTCTTCATGCACAACCAGGGGGAGGTTGTAGATCCATACAAACACGGACCAGCTTTCTAGGAGCTTTCTTGCTCCCTCTCTTGTATCGAGAGGTCTTGCACACCGGACACGTGGTCTTCTCCGCGTCCTCGCCCTGGTAGATGATGCAATCATTTATGCAGACGTGGTATTTCACATGCGGTAGATTGAGAGGGCACGTGACTTTCTTAGCCTCAGCGATACTAGTCGAACATGTGTTCCCCTTCTTGGGAAGAATTTCATGCTAGAATGCAATGTTGTCGTCGAAGCATTCGTCGGTCATTTTGTGTTTCGCCTTCATCTCTAGAGCCTTGAGCGTTACATTCAGACCGGTATCACCATCTTGCATCCATCAAACAATGGAGTGACCGCGTCTTTCTTCATTTGCTCCAGCTTAGATTTATCTCTAGTATCGGCTCTAGCATTACTAGTCTCCTTGAGAAGCAGATCTTGGACATGAGGGTCTCGCAGCCAGCTCGAATCATGGTCGACACCTTGATCTTCGTGTTCATGCCTGGTGCCACCTTGATCATCTTCGTGTTCATGCTCGGCGCCACCCTGATCTTCATGATCATCACCTGCCCCATCGTCGGCGCCTTGATCTTCGTGATCATGAACGGCATCTTGATCTTCACCATTATTGACATCCTCATCATCATCTTCGTCATCACGTATCCATCGAGTGTAGCCATCCATGAAACTACGTCGGAGAAGGTGCGACTCCAGCATTCCGGAATCATGCCTTATCAGATACATCGACTTGTAGTCGCAACACAGACATCTTATCTCCGTCTTGTTTGCGTGTGCCATATCGGTCCTTGCGCATCTCATCCACCTATCCACCAGGGCATTGCGAATGAGTGGTTGGACCATGGTCGCCTACGTGTGGTACAAAGAGCAAGAGAATAATTAGAGCATATAGGGACATCTGGATCGCCCGAAAAATTCGGCATGACCTCCCCTAAAAAGAGGACATCCGTGAGTGCCAGAAATTCGCCGAAAAAGAAGTTAATCGACATTCCTACGAAACATTGGCATCTCAAATGAAACCCCTGCACAAAAATAAGCATGCGCCATAACACAATCATATAGTCGCGGTGCAGTCGACAACGTGCATGAGCATACAAGCAAACGCCTTCACGCTTCTCCAATGACAACTTGCGCAAGAGAGATGGAGGCGAAGTAAAGGGACATGTTGTAGATCTAGAGGAGCAAGAAACTTCACTTACATGTGAGTTTCAACCAATGGAGATGAGAAAGCTTCTATGGTGAATCAATGTGGGAAATGAGGTGGGGAGAAGGAGGGGGGCGACCAAATCTGTCTTTGGATGGAGAGGAAGAAGTGAGGCAAGTGAGTGGGGTGCATGTGCCAAAAAGGTGCAAAAAAAGTCAACCGGGTTATGCGAGGCGCATATTGCAGTAAATGCACCTCTGATAGATTGAACTATCTTAGGCGCACATGCCAACATGCGCCTTGCCTATGCGGCCACCCGGGCCCGCAGGGGTTGCTTGAGGCGCAAGCTCCATAATGCGCCTCGCCTGTTGTAAGTACCGGAGGCGCATCTTACAATATGCGCCTCACATATTGGACCACCGATCTCCACTCGGGCCCACCCAAGATATGCGAGGTGCATTTTCCACATATGTGCCTCGCTTGTTTAAGTACTAGAGGCACATGTCAGGCTGGTGCGCCTCGCATAAGATGGGGGTTACATATTTCGTCTTTATAGATGATAGAGGAGGCGCATCTTGTAGATATGCGCCTTGCCTATTAAATTACTAGAGGCGCATGGATGCATGGTGCGCCTCGCCTATATTATTAGAGGCGCATGTAGTATAAATGCGCCTCTAATGTGCATGTCTCATAAGGATTTTCTCTAGTAGTGAAAGACCTACGATGGTAGCACCAAACCGGAAGATTGGCTTATTGATTATGCAACAACAATCAAGATTACAATGGGAAATTTGAGATGGGCGGTGAGGTATGTGCCTCAGATGTTGGAAGGACCTACGAGAGTTTGCTGAACAACTTGCCACCAGGGAGTGTCAATTTTTGGTTGGATTTTCAGGAGTTATTCGTTAGCAACTTCTCAAGCACCTACAAGAGGCCCAATAGGCCACAGACCTTGGCGTTATGCCAGCAGAGACTGAATGATCCTGACTGAGACTTTTTGACTCGGTGGTGCAACATACGCAACTCATGTGAGGGGGTGATTGAATCACAAGCAATTGCGTGGTTCGCTCAAGGATGTAGATATGGAAGTATGTTATGGAAAAGGATACAGCGAGATATGCCAACCACTTTGGCTGAGACAATCTGGATCGCAGATTCGTATGCTTTGGGAGGCCCAACTCAACCCTGGCTAATGTCAAGCAAGGAAAATGAGGAGTACTACAACCGAGATGGCTCCAGGTCATCAAGGAGAAACGATTTTCGAGGAAAGAGAAGGGACGAGCGTCCGAATTATAGGTATAACTTGCAGCAGGCGGCAGCGGTAGACCGAGATCAGCCCAATGCTGGTGCCATCCAACGTCAGAAAACTAGAGGACAAAACTGGCAGCAGAAGAATGAGGTCAAGAAGCCCTGGACCCCAGAGCAAAAAAAGCAATGGCAAGAGCGAAAGGATCGTCTGAGGTACACATTCGAGTCTATGTTGGATCAAGCATGCAAATTTCATACACCAAGCCCGAATAGCCCGGTGAACCATACGACCCGGCAATGTGAGTGGATGAGGAAGCTAGAATAGGGTGGCTCGGAGAATGCTCAGGCACCTCGGAATGAAGCACCTTGGCAGCCATTACTCACAGGGGGAATGGACAACAACTAATGTTGCCTCCACCTCCACCGAGATACGAAAATTAGGAAAGAAGGTATGCGATGCATCAAGTGAATAACAACCAGCAACAGGACCAAGGTTACCGTGCTGATGAGGGGCGAAAAGAGTACAGGGAGCATCACCAATTTACTGTGTCTTTACCACGGAGGAAACTGACCGGAAGAGCTTGCAGCGCCGGCATATGGAGGTAAATGCAGTAATGCCGGCGGTGGTGAGGTATATGCCTTGGTCGGATCAAGAAATCACGTGGAGTATCAAGGATCACCCGAAAATTATGCCAAGTATAGGGACCTACGCTCTAGTCCTGGATTCGACGTTCATCGGGCCAAATCTCAATGTGAGGTTTTCCAAGGTGTTGATAGATAATGGCAGTAGCATTAACATCATGTACAAGGATACCATGAACAAACTAGGGATATCAAAGAATATGCTTCAAGCAACTAGGACCACTTTCCATGGCATTGTGCCTGGTATCTCCTGTGAGCCTATTGGTAAGGTCCGGGTTGATGTGCTATTTGGAACAAGGGATAACCACCGGACTGAAAATTTGAAGTTCGAAGTGGTAAACTTGGAGAGGACCTATCACGTGTTGATCGTTAGGCCTGCACTGAACAAGTTCATGGCAAGTACTCACATCAGTTACTTAAAGATGAAACTTCCTAGACCAAGGGGAGTGATAACCGTATTAGGGGACTTCAGGCGTTCGATCGAGTGCACTTCTGCCAAATCTAACTTAGCCGAGTCATTCGTGATAGCTTAGGAAAAAGGAAAGTACAGGAAGTGGCGGCATTGGCTCAGTCCGCGCAGCAACATATGCCGGCCCTGACCAACCCGCATGGAAGTGTGTCATTTTAAGCAACCGAGGACACAAAGAAAGTGCCAATCGATGATCAGTTCCCAGAGCGCACCGTAACCATTGGTGCCGGGTTAGGCGACAAAGAGGAAAGCAAGGTCATCAACTTCCTCCATGAGAATAGGGATATCTTTGCTTGGTCCACACATGATCTGCAAGGTGTGCCAAGTGAGTTGGCCGAGCACTCTTTGAATGTGAGACCCGGTGCAAAGCCGGTGAAGCAACCTCTCCGATGTTTCACCGAGGACAGAAGAAAAGTCATTGGGGATGAGATAGCTAGGCTCCTTGCAGCCGGATTTATCATGGAATTACTTTACCCGGATTGGCTCTCTAATCCGGTGCTTGTGAAAAGAAAAAAGATGACCCGAGCGTGGCCGTGGTATGGCATATGTGCATTGATTACACGAACCTGAATAAGGCATGTCCAAAAGATCCATTCCCACTGCCTAGAATAGACCAAGTCATAGACTCAACTACGAGATGTGTACTGTTGTCATTCATCAACGCGTATTTTGGTTTCCACCAGATACCATTGAACCTGGAAGATCAAATAAAGACTGCGTTTATCACCCATACGGGGCTTATTGCTATCGCAATATGCCGTTCGGATTACGTAATGCTGGAGCAACGTATCAGTGATGCATGCAAAAATGTTTGCATGACTAAATAGGTCGGAATGTCCAAGTGTACATGGATGATATGGTGATAAAGACTAAGGAAAGCAATACGCTCCTTGATGACATCTGGCAAACGTTCATGAACCTTAGACGGTTCCGGATGAAGCTTAACCCAGAAAAATGTATGTTTGGCGTGCCAGCTAGGAAATTATTGGGTTTCCTCCTATCAAGCCGAGGTATCGAAGCTAACCCGACAAACATCCGGGCTATAGAGAGAATGGAACTGCCGAAGTCCCTTAACGATGTGCATAAGTTCACTGGTTGTCTAGCATCGTTAAGCCGGTTTGTATAGCGACTAGGAGAGAAGGCTTTACTCCTCTACCAGTTGATGAAAAAGGCTGACAAATTTACATGGACTCCGCAAGCGGATAGTGCGTTCCATGAGCTGAAAAAGATGGTGTCCACTTCACCAATATTAACCGCACCGCTACCCAAGGAGCCAATGTCTCTCTATATAGCCGGGACCAACCGAATCGTAAGTGCGGTAATTATAGTGAAGCGCGAAGAGGAAGGAAAGTCGGTGCAAAGGCCGGTGTATTACTTAAGCGAGGTGTTGTCAACCTCAAAATAGAACTACCCTCACTATCAAAAGATGGCGTATGGTGTGTATTTGTCGACCAAGAAACTCAAACACTACTTTGAGGAACACCCCATCAAAGTGATATGTGAGGCACCCATATCGGAGATCATGAGCAACAAAGATGCTAGCGGCCGAATAGGGAAGTGGGCAATTGAGCTGGCCCCATATGCAGCACAGTTCGATAGAAGAGATGCGATCAAATCACAGGTTGTGGCGGATTTCTTTGTGAATTGGGCCAAAATGCAATACGAACCACCTTGGCCGGACTCCAACTATTGGCGAATGCAATTTGATCGATCGAAGCTGAAGGAAGGACTGGGCACCGGAGTAGTACTTACCTCGCCCAAGAAAGATCAATTGAAGTATGTCCTCCAAATCCACTTCAGTGCCTCAAACAAACAATGTTGCAGAATATGAGGCACTTGTGCATGGCCTCAAAGTGGCAAAAGAAGTAGGGATACACCGGATACAGTGCTTTGGAGACTCGGATTTGGTGGTGCAGCAAGTATCTGGAAATTGGGATGCCTTGGATGCCAACATGGCCCTTTACAGATTCCATGTTCAAAAGATAAGCGGAATTTTTGATGGGTGCGAATTCCATCACGTACCTTGGATTGAAAATGATGCAGCTGACATACTGTCGAAGTTGGGATCATCTCGGCAACCAATCCCACCAAATCTTGCTTTGGCGCACTTAAGAAAACCATCTATTACACCATCACCGGAATCCGAGTCAATCTATATCTCGACTCTCTCCGGGTCAGAAGCTACACCTATGGAAATAGACTAGGGAGGCACTTCAGCGAACCTGGGGACTGCTTCGGCAAACTCGGGGACTGCCTCAGCAAACCTGGGGACTGCTCAGCTAAACCCGGCTGGAGTTATGTCAGTGGATGCAATGGAAATCGATGAAGAACTTTTTCCCATCCGACCTATACCCACTTGGGTTAAGCCAATATTTGATTTCCTAAAGGAGGGAATTCTGCCGGATAATGAGGTACTCTCAAGCCAAATCCAGAGAAGGGCAAAGGCCTACACTATCATCAATGCTGAGTTATACAAAAGAAGTGTAACCACAGTACTGCAACGATGTATTGATCCGGAGGAAGGGCTTGACATACTCTGGGATATCCACCAAGGAGAATGTGGCTGTCATGCATCTTCAAGAGCATTAGTGGCAAAGGCCTTCCGGCACAGATTTTATTGGCCAAATGCCTTGGAACAAGCAGAGGATCTAGTGAGGAAATGTAGTGGATGTCAGAGGGATGCCGCCAAAACCCATGTACCAATGTTGGAACTGAAGACCATCCCCATTACTTGGCCATTTGCTGTATGGTGCCTAGCATGGTAGGACCATTTAAGCCAGCTAAGGGAGGAATGACCCATATCTTGGTTATGGTGGACAAGTTTACTAAATGGATTGAAGTAAATCCAATCAGGAAATGAGATGGGGCAACAACAGTGAAGTTCCTCAAGGATATAATCTTGAGATATGGCTATCCCCACAGTATCATAACTGATAATGGCACTAATTTTGCTGAAGGAGCATTTGTGAGGTTCTGCCGAGAAAAGAAGATCCGGCTAGATGTTGCCTCTATGGATCACCCCACATCGAATGGGCAAGTGGAAAGATCCAACGGACTAGTCTTGTCTGGGATAAATCCACGGCTCATAGACACGCTGCAAACATCAGCGGGGTGCTGGATAGAAGAACTAGCAGCGGTACTGTGGAGCTTAAGAACAACTCCGAATCAATCAACAGGCTACGCGCCATTCTTTCTGGTATATGGGACAAAAGCTATACTACTAGCCTACATAGAGCATGATTCGCCAAGGGTCACGCAATACACAGAAGCTGAAGTGCGCAAAGCCGGCAAAACGATGTTGATCTGCTGGAAGAAGCGAGAGAAGTGGCCTTGTCCAAATCTTCCATATATCAGCAAAATCTCCATCACTACCATAGCCAGAAAGTAAACCCCTAAGTCTTCCGGGAAGGTGATCTGGTACTCCAGCTAGTGCAGCGCATGGCTGTCATGCACAAGTTATCCCCTCCATGGGAAGGACCTTTCATTCTAAGCAAAGCTTTGCACAATGATTCCTACTATCTTATTGATGCATAGCCACAGGAAAAGAACAAGGCAGACAGGTTCGGAGAGGAGTCTAAGCGACCATGGAATGTAGCACTACTTCGTCCTTTTTACACCTGACAAAGAGGTGAATGTATCCGAGCTACTCATATGTCGGTATGTATGTCAGCAATGGGTTTATTAATGAAACTTCGACACCCCAAGAAGAAACTCGGGGACTGCCATAATAATTGTCTTTCTTGCTTTTTGTGCTTTATATACATCGGCTGGATTAGGTTGCTTATACCCTAGCCGGGTTAGTAGTGTGTGAGCACCAAAAACTCAACTCTTCGACTTTCCTACTATCCAACAAGAATTGGCTTCATGGCAAGCAAGAGAACAAGTTTGGAATTGCAAAGCACACACAAAACGACTAAGGAAAAGAACGTGATCGAGCCAACATTGTTTATTTGGACTAACCCCTTATTTACTTCATTCACTTTTTGCCAAGTTATTCTGAGCTAGTCTCAAAGTTTCAAGTATTGTTAAGTCAATTTTTGAACCTCAGACTCGTAAGTCAAAAAACCGAATCAAGTTAGACGCGAGCCGAGTCATAAAATTGGGGGAATAAGAAAAGGAAACTCGGGGACTTCGCCTACGGTAATCCGACATTAAAAACTTAGTAGAAAACGACAAAAATCGTAGCGAGACCAAACCACAGTGCTTAAATAAAACTTCACCTGGCATTCCGGGGATCTGACGAATATTGTTGTGTTTTTAAATGCTCAAGGAGTAGCACCAGAAGTCGGATCATCGGTTGACGGAGGAGGTACTTCGGCATCTGTGGGCGGAGCGCTAGCCTCGGCCTATGGGCTCGGCCTCCTCATCTTCCGGATCTTCGGCATCGTCGCCAAGTTCGGAGGCCTCATCCTCACCTTCCTCGTCCTCCCCGCCCTCAAAAACATCGGCATCATCGAATACGTCAAGATAACTCAGCCCCTCGTTCCAAGCGTGGCAAAAGGCATATTGGATAAGCTTGTTGGGTCGAGCCTTGCGCTCCGCAATGCACTTCAGATCATTGGACCACTTTGACCTGGTGCGCAAGCTCTCAAGCAGATTGAGATCAAGCTCGTCATACCAAGAGAGAACAAACTACAGCGTTGTGTCAGCTCTGGCCCGTGCAGCAGATTCGCGCCACAGATTCAGCTGAGTCTTGCACTCCATCAATTTTACTATAAAAGCAGTGCTTCCCTTGGGAGTGGGCTTAGTGGGTCAGAGAGAGTTAAACATCCGCATCGTTGCTGGCATAATGTCTTCCCCATAATTCCTCACCAGCTCCATGCGTACCGAGGCTCACCAGCAGATACTCCGTCTCGTAAGTGATTGACCCGGCGGCAGGACCTGTGGGAATACCACGTTGCTATTGAGCCTTGGTTACAGCGCATCAGCGAGGGAATCACCCTTTGGGAACTTGCCTGATAACAAAACAATGGAGGCCAGTGAGCAAGAGCACTAAATCCGGAGGAATAATAATTGAAAAAGAGGAAGGTAAATCACGAGAAATTTGGAAAAGGAGACGTTGGAGCTCGTCATGAACATTGGCGTTGCTGGCCTGGAGTCTTTCATATTCGGAGGTCACCAACGTAAATTTTATGTCGGCTTCCTGCAGCAAGTCCTTGTCCTTGGAAATTTGCATGGTCAGGCGCTCCTTTTCCTCGGTGAACTTCTGATCCGCCTTATCCAGCTCGGATTTGTGGAGATCGTTGAGACTTTGGATTTCGGTGTTCAGCCGAGTAATCTCCGAATCTTGGAGGTGCAGCTGAGCAATCTCGTCATCCTTTTTCTTCAATTCACCTTGGTCTTTCCTGCTTGTTCGAGAAAATCTATCATCATCTCAGGAATGGGCACGCTGTCTTCAAGTGCAACTGCAATAGTGGGTTAATCCGGTGGAGCCGAAATATAAATATCTACCGAGTCAAGGAAAGAGCGCACAATGGTCAAGAGAAGAAGACAAATTAACTTGCATTGCAGCCAGATTTTTGCGTATGATAATGTTTTCAGCCTCAACCTCGGCTGCATAATTCGGATGATAAGTTAATATGGATAGAGAATATCCCGAAGGAAGGTAGATGAAAAAGGCTTAAGCAAAGGAACCTACCCTTCTTCTGGTGATCCACCAACAGCTTGCCATATCTGGCACGAAGATCTTTGTATGAGTCCAACAGGCACTGGAACTCAGCTGTTCGGCGGTTGGTGGTGATCTGCAGAGCGAGCCACTATTCGTTCACAGGTAAAAGGAAGTAATTCAAAGTCTACAAGATCCGGGCCAAGTGGAACTTAACCTGGCTCTAGGTGCGTGGATATTCGAAGTCTACAAGATCCGGGCCAAGTGGAACTTAACCCGACTCTAGGAGTGTGGATATTCGAATTATACAAGATCCGGACCTAGTGGTACTTAACCCGGATCTAGGTGTGTGGATACTCGAAGTCTACAAGATCCGGGCCAAGTGGAACTTAACCCGGCTCTAGGAGTGTGGATATTCAAAGTATACAAGATCAGGGCCAAGTGGAACTTAACCCAGCTCTAGGAGTGTGGATATTCGAAGTATACAAGATCTAGGAGTGTGGATATTCGAATTATATAAGGTCCGGGCCAAGTGGAACTTAACCGGGCTCTAGAGTGTGGATAATCGAATTCTACAAGATTCGGGCCAAGTGGAACTTAACCCGGCTCTAGGTGTGTGGATATTCGAAGTCTATAAGATCCGGGCCAAGTGGAACTTAACATGGCTCTAAGAGTGTGGATATTCGAATTATTCAAGATCCGGGCCGTGGAACTTAACCCAGCTCTAAGTTTATCGCTATTTGAAACTTCTAAGGACTTACACTAAATTCTCTAGGAGTATCCGATCGAGTAATAAATTACTCCCTCGGAGGCTCGGGGACTAGTGGATATATCTATAAATGTTCATGTACATAAAGCAACATAGCAGAGAAATGGATTACCTCCATCATGCGGCCGGCCAAAGAAATAGCCTTGGTGGCGGAGTTCATTTGAGCGCTAAACTCGGTCGGGCCAAACTTCTCCCGTAGACCGTCTTGCAGATTAATGAACTCAGCATTGTTCCAGTTGTCCACATATTCAATAAGCGCGGGGCTATAGCTCTCGCCGCTAGGTGAATGCCTTGTCACCAAGCCTTTGGCATGGGCCTCCCGCCTCGCGGACTGAGCAGCAACGAGACTGGTATGCAGGACCAGTTGCTTACTGCCCGCTAATCTGGCAGCTGGAGACCCGGAAGCGGAGTCCTTGGCTGGCTCAGCAACTTTCTTTCTCTTGCCGAATAAGGCTAGGCGCTGGAGAAGAGCCGAGGCTGTAGAGTCGGACTGAGCCTGAGAAGCTGCAGAAAGATGTCCTTAATGGACACTGTGGATCCAGAGACAGTGGATTGAGACTTCTTCAAGGGCTTGGCCGTTGCTGATATTGTTGCTGGCTTTGGTGTTGGGGCTGGTGGTGCTGGTGGTGCTGGGGTTGCTGTTGCTGCTAGTGGTGCTGGTGCTGGTACTATGGCTGCTGGTACTGCTAGTACTGGCGTTGCTGGAATTGCTGGTGTTGCTGATACTGGAGAAACTGGAGATGAAGAAGGAACAATTGGGGGCGGTGCCGATGAAGCTGACACCTCAGAGCTGGACGGTTGCAGTGAAGCAGAGGAACTAGGGAGATCCGGCATTGCCATATCCTCGGCCGCTCCGTTGCCCCCCATGTCGACGTTTCCCACCTCATGATGAGGTGGGCTCTGATCAGGTGCAGCCACGAAGTCCTCGTGGATAGGACTCAGCGGACGAACGTCTTCATCACGGGGGGGGGGGGGGGGGGAGGGGGGAGAATAACTGCTCTGTATCAGAGAAGAAATGTTGGGGCCGCTCTGGGAAATAACCCTGGGAGCGCTGGAGAAATGAAAAAAAACAGCAACTCAAAGAGAGAAAGAAAAATAGATAAAAGGACTCAAAGGCTAATGGGAAAGGAGCAGCGACTTACTCATCCGAAGTTGGGGGCGCCTGAGGTTTGGGTGCCCTCCGGACTGTGCTCTTGACTGTGGGCTTAACCGAAGCCTTGACCCCGAATTTCTTATGCCTCTTCTTGGGCAGGGGCGCCTCTAAAGCTACTGTCGAGGTAGCCACGCGCTTCTGGGAAGGGATAGGAGCTGGATCACTAGTGGCGAGAGGGGGAACCTCGAGGACCTGACCGACCAGGTTAGCTGAAGATTCGGACATAACCGGGAAAGTGTAAGAGATAGGCACCAGGTCAAGTACCTCCAGAACCTCAACATCCAAGTCATCGTCATCCGACAAGTCCCTTAGAGAAGAGGCCTTACCAGAGGTACGCTTGGTGGTGTCAGGGGTAGGCAAGAACCTCTCCGGGTAAGGCTCCTCCTCGTCCGGCTTTGCACGGTCCGTCACCCACTTTCTTGCCAACTCTTTACCATTCTCAAGTGGTTGCTGGAGGAATCGCTGAGAGCAAAAGTATCAATGGTTTAATTAGAAAGTTGTCCGACATACTGAGACAACCCGGAAAAGATGCCAAGAAAGGGATTTACCTTAGGAGGCGGATTGGCCGGGGTAAAGGGTGCAAGCCCCCATTTCCAGTCCTCGGAGAACTCCTTCTCCACATTGAAGATGTCCTTGACCCGACGGAACACCTCGGAGTTATCAAGCTCGAAGGAGGAGGTCCAGTGGGGGTCAAGGGGGCCACTAAGATAACAGATCTTGTGGGCACGCTTCTAGAGGGGGAGACCCGGCTGTGGACGAAGGTGATCATAATGTCCTCTCCCCGCAATTTTTGCTTGACGAGCTCCTTGACCCGGCGGTCAACCTGATTCACCAGGGTTGTGGGCCACTTCGGGATCTTCTCCCACAAAGAGGTGTCTGGGACACCAATCTTGAAAGGGAGGAGCCGGATCAAGTCTTTGTTCATGGTATTCCGGACGTAGAAGAAGGTCCAGGACCAGCTTTTACAGGACTCGAGCCCGGTAACCCGGGGAAAGGCGGAGTTCTTGCGGGGAGAGATTGAGGTCGCACCGCATTGAGATAAGTATTTCTCGGTGGAGGTGAGCTGCTTGTCGGGGACAACATTTTTCCTCAGACCAAAGAATTTGATGCCCGCGGGGATGCGGCGCGTCGCAAATAGCTAGTCAATGTCGTCCTGGCAGACGAAGGCACCAGCCCAACCGCCACGCTCAGGGGCTTCTTCCCCTTCTTCTTCTTGGGCGACGATGGCGGCCTCCTCTTCGGTCATGGTGAGGTCAAGGTCCTCAAGAACAAAATCAGAGAAGAGGTAGCCGTCCGCGGGGAACCTAGAAGCGCAGGGCCCCGTGGGAAAGAACTCGAACGGAGGCAGCGATGCGGTTGCAAGGAGCGGCTGGGCGCGGCAGCGGCGTCCAAGCACTAACACGGAAGCGGTGGTGGCGGTGGCGTCATAGTGGAGAAGAAGAGAGGCAGGGGCGCACGGAGTGGGAAACTTCCTCAAGGTTGCCTTGCCCCCTATTTAACCGCGTGTTGCGGGCGGGTAGTGGGATCCATGGCTGCGGCCCAACCGCACGCTGTGGCCTTGGATGCAGCAAACCAACCAATCAAGCACAAGCCACAGCCAGGGGCACAAGGAACAGAGGATCATGTGACGTGATGCAATGATACAGTTAACGAGGCGCTGCCGTGACAGGACGTGCAAATCAGTTATTCCTGACATTGCTACAGTTACCGATGTAGTAAATAGGCGCGGCCCTTCAAATGAGGCAAAGTGATGATTTCCCTCCACGTAGGATGTGGGGAAGCGTATGAGAGAAGGAAAGATGACCCGGATATGTGGGCAAAAACCCGGCTAACGAGAAATAACTCGGAGAAAGCCAAGGGAACATCGAGACGAAGGGTCCGGATTACATGGTAACTCGACTGATGAAGCGTAGACTCGGATGGGGGAACCTACTATGGCCTTAACAGCTGAAGTTGCTAACACCGCACCAGCTTCGGGGACTAATGTTGGGGGGATACCCCCGGGTAGGGTCATGTCGGGGTATAAGGGCCGAGTTAGTCAAGGTACGGCACGGTCAAAGCAAATGTTGGCCGGGTCACCTCAAGCCAGGCCAACTTACGGAGTAACCCGGCCCGTGGGGCATTCTCCTAGAACCAATCCGCCTAGCATAAATCGTATGTAGGCCATGTTTTTTTACCAAATTATGCAGGTACCGTCGTAGCCGGGTTAGCAAGGCGCCAGCCGGGCTACCACTAGGCTTCTAAGAGAAGGAAGGAATCTGCCATTGATCAAAAGGTGGCCTCTATCCACCGTAGCCTGAGCAAAGCAAGCATAGGGAAGGACCAGCGGGGCGTGGCCGACAAGGGTGACACGGGCTATGTCGGCTGACGTAGCTTATGTCTGATGATGCCTAAAGACGGGGTCCACGCAAAAGGTTACGTCCAAAGCTCGGACGAGCCGTTAAAAGCAATAAAGAAGCATCTAGCTTTAACCAAGGGGCATATTCGGGGAATATGCCTCCATGTAAGCCCTAAGTTTTGTACCATGGGCTCGCCTATATAAGGAGCACCAGGGCCTCCATAGAGGGGGATCGATCATTATGTCTTGATAGAACCCTAGAGCATTGTAGTGGGGGTAAGAGAGCTAGTCTCCTTCTCACGAACAACTCAAGGAGCACTTGTAAACCACCATTGATAGAGTGAAATACAAGCATATGTGTGTGGAATCACCACTCTATCCCTCCCTGGATTCCCATTGCGTACATTGGCCCCATCTTTAGCCTATCCATGGCATCTGCCGTGCCACCACCACGACATATAGTGTAGAGGCGATAAAAGACTTTGGCAAGAGCTTTTCTCTATGTATGTATAACAGTTTAACATAGCAAGTACTTAGAACATGGCTTTATCAATGGATAGCAAAGTGTTAACAAAAGTTCACTATGTGGTAATCCACTTTTTATATATGGTGCAAAGGAGATAATATATGGCAACACTACTTAGGAATGATTAATTGATAGTGGCAACTAACAAAGTACTCACATCACATTTGATTGAATCATGAGTAAGGTTTTTCAAACCTTTGATTCTTTGAATTGTTAACTAATAATTCACCATGTTTGCATTGCAGACTGAATACTCAGGTGATGCCATATCCTTCTAGTCTTTCAACCATTGAACCCTCATAGACGATCCATCATGAGGAAGGAACTAGTATCTTTAGTTGACATCAAGGTGGAGTGGAAATAGGATAGGTGCTTTCTTATAAGCTTTCTACACCTTATATGAGCGGCAGCGGTTTCACCCCCTTAGTCTCCATTCATCTTCATTTGAATAAGCATTATTTGCCTTTCTTTGGTGGGCACTTATAAGTTTTCTCCCTTTCTTTAGTGGACACTTCTTTGGTATCATCATAATAGCTAGCTCATTGGGTTCTTTTTCTTTTCAGGATAGTGCCTCATGGGAGTGTGCCCACCAACACAATGATATCCATGTTGGTGTAATTGGTTTGTAGGCTAGCGGAATGGCTAAGTGGTCAACTAAAGATACTATCAACCGACTTATATATGACTCAACGATGAGATTCACTATTTGAAAGACTGGACTGTCATACAAACATCGACCTTCATATTTCAAAGACACATAGGAATATAAATATTCATCATTGAATATGTGCCATGTTCACAATAACAAACACAATGGGGTTCATAGACCTTTGTTTAGAGCCACTATGTTTCAATCAAGGCTAAATAATGTTCCTCAATAGCATCTCATTTGCATCATCGTACAACAAGAAAAAACACAAGCATTGTAAACATACATCCCCACTTTTCTAAGTATTGATGAAACTACACACAAGTACTTTCTATTGTTAAATTGCATGCACAAACATAGAAAAGGTGTCATACCTCTTTCATCAGTCCTTACATGCTGATTCGTCATTGTTGTTCTTCCTTTCCCAACTCGAACTTCACAATACACTCACATATAGAATATAGTCAATAGAGTATAACTTGGTTCATTTAGGACATCATTCCCAACAGTTCGATCAAGTGTACTCCGGGCTTTTTCCTCAAAAAAATCATCAAATGGTATCAAAATAGTGGCTTATAATTTCCATGATCCATATATTTCCATAGTACTCATTGGGCATCATTTGCAATTTCAACTAGCCACTTTTAGCGATGAAAATTAAAATCTTCTAATAGATTACTGTAGTGATGAAGCTAATTTTTTCTCTACTTCAACATCCTAGAAAATTTTCCCAATTTTTTGTGTGGGGTGGTCAAAAGTTACAGTTTATGTAGAAATTTCAACATAATCGGAGTTACATATCAAAAATGAAAAATAAAACAGTGTACAACCTCATGCAAATTTCTGCAACTCCTTCTAACATGCTTTTCAAAAACAAAAATCTTTTTGTGGTTTTCAGTTTGACTGACAAAGATAACTAACTAAATAGTAAGCTAAACAAACAAAGGAAATCTATTTGGGTTTTCGCTTTTGGGACAACAAAACTACAATTCAAACCACTTATACAATAATAGCATGGCATATACAATGAAAAGGAAGCGAATAATTCATACTCCCTCATGATTGGGTGGAAGCTAATAGCCTGGGTAGTGAGGGTTCGACTCCCAACCATGCGATCCATCATCATAGTAGGGAACCTCCCAAGGTGCCCACTCTTGAGACGCGACCTCATTCCCAAACTGAGAAGAAGGGCCTTCCTTCGTGTGATACCTAGGTACTGCAGGCGTGCCACCCCACGTGTGGTATGTTGGTGGTGCATGAGTCTTATCCCATGAGATGTCTTCCAACTCGCGGACTGTCCACTTATCTGATGACCTGTCAAAATATTCAACACGAGGAAAGATAGTAGACTCTTGTCTCACACGTCTAACCATAAATTGATACATAAAGATTCCACTAGGCCATTTTCTAACTATTTTTGCATTTTAATGAGCATATGAAAATCTAGGAGGTTGGTTTCAAGAATTTTGGTTCCCTTGTTAGAGAACTTAACTTCATATTTTATATGTTCCTACACCATAGTATCTATGGCCACAACAAAGAGAGGTTTACCCAAGTTATGTTTTCCGAATATGACAAAGTTCTAGCAAGGATCACACATAAGTTATAATCAAGAGCGCTACCTTCTTTAGCGCAATTTAACAAATATATCACTAGACCGGTGCATGCAATGCTATTCTTCATAGCAAGAAATCCTATAACAAGAAATAATGCAAAATAACTAAGCCTAGGGTGTTGCATGTGTGAAAGTTTTCCTCTATGAATGTCCTCGGGCACATCTACACTTACGTTCCTCCAGAAAGCCTGAAGTTCAACATCGGAATCACTAGGGATTTCATCCCAAAAACCAGTATTGGGCACTTTCAATGCCTTGCAAAATTCTTCCAAAGGCATGATAAATTGATTTCCTTGCATCACAAATCTAACATCAAAAGTTCTTGGGGTTCCCTTACCTCTCTTAGTTACCTTTTCCTTTGTGTGGACAAACCTAAATGTGGTGAGAAATTCACAACTTATTTTAGCATAAGTCTCTTGGGGATTGGTTGCAAACCCTTCTAGCTTTGTTTGTGTTGTAAATTAATTGGAGTCTTCCTCCAAGCTTAATGTCATCAGCACTTTTGGGTCTTTGCAATCTTGTGGTGTGCATGTCCAATCCTTCCACCCTTTCAATCATATCATCTTCCCATAGATGTTCCTCCTCATAGTTAAAGGAGACTTTGCTAGGGCCCCTTCTTGCACTTAGGACACCAAGGATGCCTTTGCCTTTGTTCATTGTGGATGAAACCTTGCAGCACTCTAACAAAAATCACTAACAATTAGATGTAGCAGGTCATAATTACTTAGGAATACTCATGGGGTTGCTACTAAGCAATACTATGTATCATAACAAATCAAAAACTTCAAATACATGGATTTTTCAAGCTTGAGATGTGACACAAAGGGCAGAATTTTTATCACAATACAAAGCATAATACCAAAAATAAATTGGATGGGTGGTACCTAGACTTGGAGTCACATACCAAGGAGTAATCCGACCAAAGGGATTTGAAAATGGCTACCTAGACTTGGAAATCAAAAATCGAGCAGCAAGAGAGCAAGATAATTTTTTTGAGTGGTACTTGATTGGGTTCTGAGAGCAAGGGATGAACCTCGGAGCTTGGATGCCACCTAACGCCTCCTGTGGGCCCCACAAGGGTTGGTGGCGCACATAGCAAGGTAGGGCGCCAACTGGTCCCTTTTCCTCCCTATTTGCTTTTTTTGTCTTGTCCTTTTGCCTGATGGATCGCCTGTGGAAAAAAATAGCTAGGAATGTTCTCGTAATTTTTGAAAAATGTTTTCTGTGTAGCATTTTGCAGAACTCAAAAACTTTTAAAAATAAGAATAAATAACTAAAGGAACGTAAATGAAGTGAAATAATTCAAATAACTTTTGATACTAGTGTAACAATATTTCAATGAAAATCATTATCTTATCATCATGTTAAGGTTGAGGTTGATCAAGTCTCATCATCACCATGTAAGGATAGAAACAATGATTCTATTATTATTTTGAAAGAAATTTTTAGACAACTCGCAATAAATTGGAATTGTTCCAATAATTATTGTTTGATACTTGAGCTTTGAATGAGGAAAGGGTATTTCAAAGCTTTCAACTGTAAGGACCCTTGGTTCAATGGCATTGACACCTTTTTTGGCAATTCACTAGAATTCTTCTTTGGAAAATATATAGTGTGCTTCTTCCCTTTTACATTGAATCTAACTTTACTTTACAATTAATCACAACCCTTGCAGTATTTAGAAAAGGTCTACCAAGAATAATAGATAAGTTATCATCTTTTGGCATTTACAATATCACAAGTCTATAGGGATGTGCACATTAGCAATCATGATAGGAACATTTTCACATATACCAATAGGAATAGAAGTGGATTTATCAGCCATTTGAAATGAAACTTCACTTGGGACTAAGTTACTCCACTTACTCCAGTTCCAAGGTCCAAGGTCACACAAAGAGAGTTTCTTATAAGGAGAGAAAGGCATAACCCTTATTCTAGCTCCAAGGTCACATAAACCATACTTTGTTGGGTCCGCAACATAGAAAACAAAAAAAATCCTATGATGAGAACTATACGCCAAGATCTATCTACTAGATACAGAGTAATGGGTGGACATACATCAATGGAAAACTTACCATCGAAGACAACAAGTTTTGTTAACGAGTAGGAACTCGTGGTTGATGTAGTCGTACGCTTGCCGATGTCAAGATCGTGTGGAAGTCCGAGCGCCACAAATCAGCAGCGCATCCGTCCTTGCACACATGTTCAAGCCACCGGACAACCTCCACCTCCTCTCTCCAGTGATGCTGCAGAAGCAGCAACTCCTTCCAGACGAAATGCCACCGGGAACATGTATCTCGCTAATCCGAGACCATGGGGGATTAATTCTAGAGGGGGAGAGAGATCCTTCACGAGGAGGTGTCTAGAAGAAGGGTGAGAGGGGTGGCCTTTTATAGGAGGAGGGGGGTACCCCTCCTCATGGCCGGCGCCCCATGGTGGTGACCCCTCACCTCCCCCATTCATGTGGTGGTAACTCCTCCACATTAAAATGCCCTTTCACATTCTCTTTTAAAGTCTCCACTTTAAATGCATTAAAATTCTCTAAGTTTAATGCTCTCTCATTTAATAATACTCTTTTATTAAATTTATTCAGATATTTGTTAATTACTTTAATTAACAAACATTCACATAAAACCCCTTGCAACATTTCAATATCACATGCAGAACCACTTTCTGCAATTTCACCTGAAACAATTCCGGTTTCTATCGAAACAATTCCTGTGCTTTGCAATCCTTTCGTCTGAAACATACGTGCTCCAAAATGGTGTCCGGCACCCCTTAAGTGTGTCACCCTACGGTTCGCGAATAATGCAGATATGATTGAGACTCCTCTCAAATAATCAGAAGCGGGACCTGGAGATCCATACTGACTCTTGCACATTCAACGATGACTTCTGTGATCGTGAGAACCTTTAACGCTAGTAACTTAATCCCTTTGTCTCATGATATAATACATGTCCGAGATTCGATCATCGGTATCCAAATACCTAGTTTGATCTCGTTACCGGCATGCACTCTTTTCTCGTTCCCGTGATATAACATTCTAGCGATCACATCACTTGCTTGCAAGCTATCTTAATGTGATATCACCGAGAGGGCCCAGAGTATATCTATCCGTCATCGGGATTGACAAATTCCACTCTTGATCCATGAGCCTCAACATAACACCTTCGTAGCACTGAACCCACCTTTATAGTCAACCTGTTACAGTGTGACATTTGATGTTATCAAGATACTCTTCCGGTGTGAAATTAACATGATATCAAGGTCTAAGGATAAAGATTACTTCGGATGATGTTATAGCAATATAAACATAATGACTTGATCGTAGTGCTATACTTCGGATGAATGTTCATCACATCATTTCACAAATGATGTGACCTTGTTATTAACAACATCCAATGTCCATGATCAGGAAACCTTGATCATCTTGTTAATCAACAAGCTAGTCTATAAGAGAGGCATAACTAGGAACCCTTTTTGTTTATTAAACACACATGTATTGACATTTCTGATCAATACAATTATAGCATGGAAAATAAACATCTATCATATACGAGGAATACATAATAACAACTTTATTATTGCCTCTCAGGGCATATTTCCTTCAGTCTCCCACTTGCACTAGAGACAATAATCTAGTTTACATAGTGATAAATCTAACACCCATGGAATTCTGGTGTTGATCTTGTTTTGCCCTAGGGAGAACTTTAGTCAACGGATCTGCTACATTTAGGTCTGTGTGTACTTTACAAATCTTTATATCTCCATCCTTGACATGCTCGCGGATGGAGTGAAACGCACGCTTAATATGTTTGGAATTCTTGTGAGACCTTGGTTCCTTGGAGTTGGCTATGGCTCCACTGTTGTCATAATATATCACCATTGGGTCCAATGCACTAGGAACCACACCTAGTTCCGTTATGAACTCTTTCATCCAACCCGCTTTCTGCGCCGCTTCTACAGCAGCAACATATTCCGCCTCCGTCGTTGATCCAACTACCACATGTTGTTTGGAACTCATCCAACTAACTGCTGCTCCGTTCAAGAGAAATACGTATCCACATTGAGACTTAGAGTCATCCGGATCGGTGTCAAAGCTAGCATCGACATAACACTTAGCGACTAGCTCTTCTTCACCTCCGTATACAAGAAACATATCCCTAGTTCTTCTTAAGTACTTAAGGATATTCTTGACCGCTATCCAGTGTTCCGAACCTGGATCAGATTGGTACCTACTAGTCAAACTAATAGCCTGTGCTAGATCTGCTCTTGTACATAGCATGGCATACATTATAGAGCCTATGGCTGAACCATAGGGGATCTTATCCATTATCTCTCTTTCTTCCGCTGTAGCCGGACTTTGAGTCTTACTCAATGTCTTGCCTTGCAACATCGGTAAGAACCCCTTCTTACTTCCGTCCATATTAAACTTCTTTAATATCTTATCAAGGTATGTACTCTACGATATCCCAATTAGGCGCCTTGATCTATCTATATAGATTTTAATGCCTAATATATACGAAGCTTCACCAAGGTCCTTCATCGAAAATTTGTTGTATAGATAACTTTTAACACTGTTTAAAAGATCTATATCATTTCCAATCAATAATATGCCATCCACATATAATATCAGAAATGCCACATTTCTCCCACTCACTTTCTTGTAAATACAAGCCTCTCCATCAGTTTCGACAAATCCAAACTCTTTGATCACCTCATCAAAGCGGATATTCCAACTCCAGGATGCTTGCTTTAGTCCATAGATGGATCACTAAAGTTTGCATACCTTATCAGCATCCTTAGGATCGACAAAACCCTTAGGTTGTATCATATATGACTCTTTCTTCAATATTACCATTGAGGAATGCAGTTTTGACATCCATCTGCCATATTTCATAATCAAAATATGCAGCAATTGCTAACATAATCCTAACCGACTTTAGCATCGCTACGGGAGAGAATGTCTCATCGTAGTCAACTCCTTGAATTTTTCGAAAACCCTTTGCGACAAGTCGAGCTTTATAGATGGTCACATTACCATCAACATCAATTTTTCTTTTGAAAATCCATTTATTCTCAACGGCCTTTCGGTCGTGAGGTAAGTCCACCAAGGTCCAAACCTAGTTTTCGTACATGGATTCCATCTCGGATTTCATGGCTTCTACCCATTTGTTGGAATCCGGGCTCATCATCGCTTCTTCATACGTCGCAGGGTCATCTATTTCATCAATCATGAAATTCATAACAAGATTGCTGTATAGTTCAAGAGCTACACGTGTCCTGCTGGACCTGCGAGGTTCGGTAGTGTCCTCTTTCGGAGTTTCATGACAATTATCATTAGCTCTCTCTTCATTAGGTGAAGTCAACTCCAAAACAACTTCTGGTGCTGTGCTACTCGCCATTTCATGAAGAGAAGGTTCAATAACCTCTTCAAGTTCTACCTTCTGACTACTCACACCTTTCGCGAGAAACTCCTTCTCAAGAAAGGATCCATTCTTGGCAACCAAAACCTTGCCCTCGGATTTGTGATAGAAGGTATACCCAATCGTTTCCTTAGGGTATCCTATGAAGATGCATTTTTCCGCTTTGGGTTCGAGTTTATCTGGCTGAAGTTTCTTCACATAAACATCGCATCCCCAAACTTTAAGAAATGACAGCTTAGGTTTGTTTCCAAATAATAATTCATACAGTGTCGTTTCAATGGATTTAGATGGTGCCTGATTTAAAGTGATTGCAGCGGTTTCTAGTGCATAACCCCAAAATGACAGTGGCAAGTCATTCGGAGACATCATAGATCGAACCATATCCAATAAAGTACGATTACAACATTCCGACACACCATTACGTTGTGGTGTTCCGGAGAGCGTGAGTTATGAAACTATTCCACAGTCTTTCATATGTGTGCTAAACTCGTAACTAAGATACTCTCCTCCATGGTCGGACCGCAGAAATTTGATCTTTCTGTTACGATGATTTTCCACTTCATTCTGAAATTCCTTGAACTTTTCAAAGGTTTCAGACTTGTGTTTCATCAAATAGATATACCCGTATCTACTGAAATCATCCGTGAAAGTTACAAAATAACGATATCCACCTCGTGCTGACACAGTCATTGGTCCATACATATCAATATGTATGATTTCCAATAAATCTGTCGCCCGTTCCATTGAACCGGAAAATGGCGTTCTAGTCATCTTGCCCATAAGGCATGGCTTACATGTATCAAATGATTCAAAATCAAGTGATTCCAAAAGTCCATCAGAATTGAGTTTCTTCATGCGTTTAACGCCAATATAACCTAGACGGTAGTGCCACATATATACAGATATATCATTATCAAGTTTAATCCTTTTAGCATCAACATTATGAATATGCGTAATACTACTATCGAGATCCAACATAAATAAACGATTCAACACAGGTGCATGACCATAAAAGATATTATCCATATAAATCGAACAACCATTATTTTCAGACTTAACCGAATAACCACATGGCATTAAACATGATCCGGATACCATGTTAATGCTCAGTGCAGGCACCAAATAACAATTATTCAGATATATATCTAATCCCGACGGCATATGGAGAGGCAGCGTTCTGACGGCGATCACATCAACTCTTGATCCATTGCCGACCCGCATCGTGCCCTCATCCCTTGCTAGCTTTCGCTTGTTCCGCAGCCCCTGAATTGAGTTACATATATTAGCAACCGATCCCGTATCAAATACCCAGGTGCTACTGCGAGTACTAGTCAAGTACACATCAATAACATGTATATCAGATATACCTTTGTTTGTCTTGCCAGCCTTCTTGTCCGCCAAATACTTGGGGCAGTTGTGCTTCCAATGGCTAGTCCCCTTGCAATAGTAGCACTCGGTATCAGACTTAGGGCCAGCTCGGGATTTCTTTTCAGGCGCGGCTACAGATTTGCCGCCCTTCTTTCCCTTCTGCTTGCCTTTCTTGTCCTTCTTGAAACCAGTCGTCTTATTGATCATCAACACTTGATGTTCTTTCCTAATCTCCACTTGTGCAATCTTAAGCATTGATAGAAGCTCGGAAGAGACTTTTTCAGGCCCTGCATGTTATAGTTCATCACGAAGCTCTTGTAGCCAGGTGGCAGAGATTGGAGAACATGATGTATGCCTAAGTCAATGGGAATTGTTTTTCCCAAGGACACAAGCTTATCGGTGTACCTAGACATTTTGAGTACAAGCTCACTAACGGAGATATTACCCTCCATCATGCAGCTAAAGAACTTTTCAGAAGCATTATAACTCTCTATGGCAGCATGGCTATCGAAAATCATTTTCAATTCTCCCATGGTATCAAAGGCATTGCCATTTTCGAAACGCTTTCGAAGTTCTGGCTCTAGCCCACACAATATGCCGCAATGAACTAGTGGGGGGTATCAGGAGCTGGTGGGGGGCCTAGCGGCTCCTCTAGCACATATTGCTTTTGTGCAGCAGTGAGGAGAATCCTCAAATTCATAGCCCAGTTGGTGAAGTTGCTACCATTCACAGCAAGTTTCTCTTTCTCCATGATCACATTGAAATTAAAATCAGGTGGTGCCATCTATAATAGAATTTGTAAAGTTTATTTAGACTAAGTTTATGATAGATTGAGTTCAACTAATCCAAATTACTAATGAACTCCCACTCAAAAACGACATCCCTCGTGTCTTTTTGGTGATTACATGAACCAAATCCACTACGCAAAGTCCGATCATCACGTGAGTCGGTGTAGCTTCAAAGGCGAGCATCTACATGGGCATCATATCAACTATATGACGCATGCTTAACCTTTTGGTCCATGTTCCGAGGCCATGTTTGTACATGCTAGGCTTGCCAAGTAAGAACCTTAGTACTCGCGTGTGTAAAACTGTCTTACATCCGCTGTATGAAAGTGTAGAGTCGAGTACACCCGATCATCACGTGATGTCTCGAAACACGATCCATAGAACGGTGCATACTTAAGGAAGAACACATTTTTTATCTTGATATCTAAATGAGGGATTATCTTACAATGATACCAAAAGCGCCTAACTAGTAGTATAAGATGCTAACATCTAATGTGTAAAGTGAGATGATATGGTCCATGCATTTGATCTCTATCATTTGCATCATGGTATGATCTCTATCATTCCTTTGTGTGTAAGGCCAAGGTCTATGGAACTTACACGTTGAGTATGTTGTAAGAGTATCTATCATACATCTACTTACAACAATACCATATCAAGACACTAGCCCAGCAACGATCTAAACTAGACGCCTCTAATTTATCAATTGCAAGTTTTACGTGGCTTAGGGCTTTCGGAGATAGAACCGGTCTTACCTACGAACATGAACCACAACGAGGATAACCAAGTTATTAGCAACTCGTTGTAAATCAGATATTGACTATAGTAGGAGAGACAGACACCTGCCAGCCACTTATGCAAAACTAGTTGCATCTTAGTCGTGGAACTAGTCTCATGTACGATGACATCTAAGGTTGGTCCGGGCCGCTTCATCCTACTATGCCACCAATATACAAAATACATAGAAGATGCAATAACATGATCATCATCACCCACATATAAACATATGTGTACTACCCGTGCAAAGCACCTACTCATAGATCAGGCTCTGATACCACTGTTGGGTCCGCAGCATAGAAAACAAAAAATTACCTTCGATGAGAACTATACGCCAAGATCTATCTACTAGATACAGAGCAATGGGTGGACATACATCCATGGAGAACTTACCCTCGAAGACAACGAGTTTTGTTAACGAGTAGGAACTCGTGGTTGATGTAGTCGTACACTTGCGGATCTCAAGATCGTGTGGAACTCCGAGCGCCGCAAATCAGCAGCGCATCCATCCTCGGACACACGTTCAAGCCACCGGACAACCTCCACCTCCTCGCTCTAGCGATGCAGCAGAAGCAGCAACTCCATCCAGACGAAATGCCACCGGGAACATGTATCTCGCTAATCCGAGACCATGGGGGAATAATTCTAGAGGGGAGAGAGTTCCTTCATGAGGAGGTGTCTGGAAGAAGGGTGAGAGGGGTGGCCTTTTACAGGAGGAGGGGGTACCCCTCCCCATGGTCGGAGCCCCATGGGGGGGTGACCCCTCACCTCCCCCATTCATGTGGTGGTAACTCCTCCACATTAAAATGCCCCTTCACATTCTCTTTTAAAGTCTCCACTTTAAATGCATTAAAATTCTCTAAGTTTAATGCTATCTCATTTAATAAAACTCTTTTAATAAATTTATTCAGAATTTTGTTAATTACTTTAATTAATAAACATTCACATAAAACCCCTTGCAACATTTCAATATCACATGCAGAACCACTTTCTGCAATTTCATCCGAAACAATTCTGGTTTCTATCCAAACAATTCCTGCGCTTTGCAATCCTTCCGTCTAAAACATATGTGCTCCAAAATGGTGTCCGGCAACCCTTTAGTGTGTCACCCTACGGTTCGCGAATAATGCAGACATGATTGAGACTCCTCTCAAATCAATAATCAGAAGCGGGACCTGGAGATCCATACTGACTCCTGCACATTCAACGATGACTTCTATGACCGTGAGAACCTTTAACGCTAGTAACTTAATCCCTTTGTCTCATGATATAACACATGTCCGAGATTCGATCATCGGTATCCAAATACCTTGTTTGATCTCGTTACCGACATGCACTCTTTTCTCGTTCCCGTGATATAACATTCTAGTGATCACATCACTTGCTTGCAAGCTATCTTAATGTGATATCACCGAGAGGGCCCAGAGTATATCTATCCGTCATCAGGATTGACAAATTCCACTCTTGATCCGTGAGCCTCAACATAACACCTTCGTAGCACTGAACCCACCTTTATAGTCACCCTGTTACGGTGTGACGTTTGATGTTATCAAGATACTCTTCCGGTGTTAGCACTTAACATGATCTCATGGTCTAAGGATAAAGATTACTTCGTATGATGTTATAGAAATATAAACATAATTACTTGACCGTAATGCTATACTTCGGATGAATGTTCATCACATCATTTCACAAATGCCGTGACCTTGTTATTAACAACATCCAATGTCCATGATCAGGAAACCTTGATCATCTTGTTAATCAACAAGCTAGTCTATAAGAGAGGCATAACTAGGAACCCTTTTTGTTTATTAAACACACATGTATGACATTTCCGATCAATACAATTATTGCATGCAAAATACACATCTATCATATACGAGGAATACATAATAACAACTTTATTATTGCCTCCCAGGGCATATTTCCTACATACTTAACATAGGTATTCTTGATTGGGAAAGGAATAGTTGGAATACCTGGATCTCCACACTTTTCAGGTAGCTTTCCCTTAAATGAATAGTTAGCAAGCATGGTAGTGATCGCATCATTGGGTATTTTCCTTTTGGTAGTAACAATATCTTTCATATATTTAGAATAAAGAGGAATCTTAATAATATCAATTAAAGGAATTTGCAAATATAGACTTTTTTATCAATTCAATGAATTTTTAAACGTTGCATCATCTAAAGTTTTCATTACCTATAGAGGATATGGTATAGGTATTTGCACCCATGTATCCCTTTTCTTACCTTTTTGTTGAAGTGGAGGCTTCTTATTTTTACTTTTATCCTTAGAAGATTGAGGGTCTTCCCTTGCACTAGGTTCAGATTCTTCATTATTCTCATCTTCCTATGGCTCTTGATTTGGTTGAGACACTCCCACATCATATTCTTTATTATTATCTTCGATTTCAACATCATAAATTGATACATCATTTTCTTGTTCTTCAGAATTTCCATTCACTTCACTTTCATTGGGTGATTTTCCTACAAAATATTTCTTCTTAAGAGCCGCTTGCTCTTTTATCTTTGGATGTCCATCAGGATAATCAGGATCCAAAGAGCTAGAGCCTACCCTAGTGTTAACTCCACAGACTTGCATCTTCTCATCAAGAAGCTTCTCTTATAATTTTTTTGAAGAGAGATCATTTTCTGCACTTGATTATTCATCATTTTTTAATGCTTAATAGTCATCTTAATAGAATCTACACAAGATGTGACACCCCACTTTTAGTAACCTTGATTAGTTGTCCAGAGTGCAAAAATTAGAGGGAACAAAAAACTTTTTTTTGGCTTAGTGGTGAAGTAGTTGCTTGATTGTTTGAGCTTATGAATTTGAATGTATTGTAGTTAACTATAGTCCTCTATACCACAAGCTAGGCTTGATGGTATCCATATTAGTAGTCTTGATATGTTTGGATTGAATTGCCTTAATCTGCTTGCTGAGATGACTTATCTGAAATTGTTTGGTTAGGAAGTAGTATTAGCTATTCTAGGAGGTCAACCCCTAGTAAATAAACCAACCCAACAATGCAACCTTTTCACCCCTTGAGAAGAAATCATCACAACATACCAGGAAGATAACCCCTCTCCCTGTTATCAAGATCACCTTTTGATAAGCTTCTTAAAAACCCCTAACTCTTGATATAAGGCCTAGTACTACCTCTACAATCATAATTGGGACGTGCCTTACCATTCCCCATACTATTGATCAATGGACCCATTCACCAACTCTCCCTAGCTTGTCTTGATCCTTAGCCACTCAAGTGACCAAATATTCTTCCTTATAAGACTCCATTTTGAGTCATTTCCTTTTTGTTGATTTCATAGTAGAAATGACGAACTCAAGCCATGGATCCCGTCTACTTAACCCACCCTTCAACATGATCCACCTGATGATGAGTTTGGAACCTTGCATCCCCTCAAGAACATCATCTCTTGTATCCTAGTAAAAAAACCAACCCTGTCAAAACATGACTAAGTATAAAACTGTTATCATGAACCCCTATTTGAGTATCCACCTTTTTCCACCCTTGTGAATTCTTGGAAATGCACTTGAACCATATTGTAGACCATCCTAAGTACTTCCAAATCCCATCCTTTACCTTGTCTAGATCATCTTTTGACCCACTTGTTCTTGATGGTTTTCTAGACAAGAAAATTATCTTTTTCTACCAATCTTATCAACATGCCTACTTTCGCAGAAGCTCCCATCTCCATGACATATTATTTTAACCAACTATTGGATTTTTTATGATATAATAAACATCTTCTATCAACCCACACTTCCCTTGTTTCAATTGGAGCCTTGTGATTCTTAAACCCACATGGTTTTGGAGGCTACATAATAATCTATTTTGAGACCCTTATTTTCAACAGTTTGGCATAAATTCTTGGAGAACCAAATCTTGATCAAGGCCATCCTTCTGTACCATGCTGATCCACATCACTTGTTCTATCTATCCATCTATCCCATGATCCAAGGGGAGCTTTGAGCTCCTTAATGTCACATGGTTTGATGGTATACAAATATTCTAGCCCAAGAATCCTTTTTCATACCTTATTTCTTGTTTTATTTATAACAAGTGTTGCTATTCAAAACCCAAGGTGTGAAAAGGATATATACACTATGTGTACATCATCTACCTTGGAGAAAAAAATTAGTAAGGCTTTTCCCATTTATTTTGGTCTAAAGTTATTCATTTCTTTCTTTTACAAGAATTTCAAAACGCCTTCTAATGAAGAAAGTTTGTTTTTATACAAAACACTTATTAAACCTTAGGAACCCTTGAGGCCTATATTATGTTCCCTATATCCCCACTTCAAAAATAAATATTTTTGAAGAGTTTTATTATTTCTATTTTCCTATTTTCTTAAATGGAAGAAATGCAAAAATAAATGTTTTAAATACTTTACCTCTTCAATAAATCTTTGGAAAATTCTCCTATGTGTGAAATGATGTCTAGGATCATCTCACATCAGAAACCCTCCTTGTACAATTCAAAAATTGCAAATGAAATCATTAAAACTATCTCAACAATTTTTGAATATTGGATAATAAAAGGATCCAAATATCTAAATTTTTTTCGAAAGAATCATCCTAGGTAGGTCTTGACCATGTCCATCTACCAACACCACTATATCATATTTTCATGTTCAACACTTGAACATTAACACAAAGGACACTAACCAACCTCCTCCAACTCTCGCCAAACCTTGCCCAGTAACCACCACAACACCCTCTCACCCCCTCTGGTCGACCAACACTGTAGCTATGCACTTTACCAACACCTACCTCTTGTCCCATGTGCTTGGATATGGGAGGGACAAAGGATATTTCAACATCTTGCCAAATTAATCCTTGCTGCTGCACCACTCCCTCTCTACCTCTATTCTCGGCCGAGCACCCCACCACATTCCTTCTACCCCACCTGGCAGCAGCCCAAGCTAGCTCTATCTCCCTCTCTCATCATTTCTTTAAAATGGTCAAAGTAAAGGGGAGAGAGGCCTCTCACTCTCTCAACTCTACAGCAGAACATGCCACACTAGGGTACCCCACACCTCCTCTGCACGACACCCACCACCCCTCCTGCCTAGTGGTTGGATGCCGCCCACACCCTAGCTCCCCATGGAGATAGTCCCCCATAGGCCACCTCCTCCTTGAATAAAAAGGCCAGAGGCCACCCAGCCTGCTCATGTGCCCCCATTCTACTCCCTCGCCTTGCCTCTCTCATCCCCAAAGTGCCCAGGATCTCCCTCCAACTTTTCTTCCCAATAGAAGAAGAAAGCAGCTATGGTTTTGCAAGCCTTCAAGCAAGAGGATCAGCTTCTCCTTCCCTGCTTGACCCTTCTATATGCATGCATGTATTTCTTCTATCGATACCTACCTAACCCGCCCCTTCATCTAGATCAAGAACACCGACAACTAGCTCCATCGACGAGCTCCGACGAGGTCACCACGGTCATCTTCGTTCAAGCCACCCCCTATTACGGAAACTGCCCGTGCAACCCCTCTCTAGGTTTGCAGTGGAAAGGCATGCCTCCTTGATCATCTCTCCACCATCGACAAGGCCTCATGTGATCCCTATAACCCCTAGAACCCATCTAGGGTTTCCGTCCGTCCCTCTAGTCGTGGGGAAGAAGAAGAGAGGGTGTCGTAGATACCCACTTAATCAAACGACCTAAGCTCTCGGTACCTGTTCGGCCTCCTAGGGTCACTGACCACTAGGGCCCGCCTAGACTATTTTAAACCTCTCCCTCCCATTCGTCGGGGAGCTTAGTTGGGCCAGCCAGGCATTATGAGGCCTAGCTCGCTAGAACTTGGCCCGCGGCTCCCTTTTGTCCTTCTTGTTTTAAAATCAATTAAAGATCTGTTAAACAACTGATTGGATTAATTGCAAAACAAAATGGAAAATATCTAGAAATGCCCAGATCCAAATTTCTACATGTACACCTATGTTTTCTCCAACATGCAGCACCAAGCCCTAGTCAAAAGCACCTCGTTATATTTCCTAAGAATTTACCTACTAAAATATGTACCTTTTAGTCAATAAATCCTCTCTGATGAAACCACTTCTAGTGGTTTTGTTATTTTAATATCTACCTAATGGTACCACATTTTCATGCTGGTATGATACAAAGCTTGGTCTTGGTATAAAACCCCTTGCTTAAGCAATATTTATCAATTAAATCATAGAAGGAGTTCAAAAAGAGCATTTGTGATACTTCCAATTGCTATAAGTTGATTTTATCAATACCTACTAAAGTGTATTGATGCCTTGTTAATTTGTTTACTGTAATGTAATGTTTCTTGTCTTCCTTGTTTTGATTGTGGCCTTTGTTTACTTGCATGTGTAATCCGTGATGACGATAGTTGCAATTACATCGAAGTCAACAAGGAGAAGATATTGGTTATTATGGTTTTCCTAAGAAGAAGTTCATGGACATATTGCTGATCACATGCAAGCCACCTACTTTTTAATAAGACTTATCCTACTATTTTACTTATGCATCTTTTACTTACCTATGATTGTAAACTGCATTGTTTTATGATATTAGTACTATATCTTGTAGTGGCTTGGCTCCTCCAAGCTATTACACGTGTGTATTGCTAAGTACAATCCCTTGATGATACCTACTTGTATCCTAGTTGTAAGTTGGTGGTTTACACCATAACCCCTTGGAAACCTGGCCTATTTCACTACTAGGAAATACCTCATCAGTGGCGCACCGGTTTACACATTCTGTGGCGCATATCTGATGACCCACTATTATGTCGCCACTGATATATATTTCTGTGGCGCATACTGATATGCGCCATAGAATTCTCAGACTTCTGTGGCGCATTTCTAGCTATGCGCCACAGGAATGTTTTTATTGGCGCATATCGTGCCATGCGCCACAGAATTGACATGCACCACGGAAACTTTAATATATACGCCACTGAATGTATTACAAATATTCAAAGTAGAATACGTTCTTTATGTATAATCAGGTATTTATATAGGATTTATACAGATTAGTAGAAACAGTACATTGCACATAGTAGATGAAAACCGACACGTAATACAAACACAAGTATAATGTCATCACATTTAGAGCCTGTTCGAGATACATATATAGTGTCAAGTCCCGAATTTTTACACAAGTGCTGAATACAAAGTTCATATCATCCCACATTAGAAATCAAGTGGTCACTGCCTACACTAGGATCAAATAGAATACAACTATGATTACGGTGAGCAAGAGTAGGAGCCCGACCAATATCTTCATCCAGTTCTTCTTCCACAGGTGGTTCCTCCACCTGGCAACCGCCTCCTCTCTAGTCGCGTATCCTTTGTAGATGTTGCCGCTGAACTTGTTCACTTGTTTGTGACAGTCCTCCCACTCCTCGTAGACTCCTCGAACCCAACCCTTGTACACCAAATAACACCTCGTCGCCATCTCTATAGACGACAAGGCATATTAGAAAACATGCAACGGAAAGAATTAAAGGGTTCACATGCATATATGTTCACAAAAATTAAAGCAAAGGAATAATGAACCTAAAAGATAGCATCGCCATCATTGTTGGGGATATGCTACATGGATATCCTCATAGCATGTCACCAATCTGCCTAACCTGGGTGGCCCATAGTTGGTAGCAAGGCCTATGGCCTGCTAGGCAGCAGGAGTCACCAACGTACTCAGAGCCTTGGAGTGCAAGACACGAAAGACTAGTTCGTATTAGTGTAGGACTCTTTACATTGTCCAGTAAGGACTTTTCCCTGTAACCCTAGGTTTTGTTGCCTTTATAAGCCGGACATGTGGGAGACTTTAGGGCACAACCTCTTAGATTGCTGCGTACAACGCGCAACACCTCGCACAGCGAACCTATATCTGTAACTCGGCGTATTGCCATTATAGTGATTTATAGCAGGAGTAAAGTTTCGCCATTGTTGTGGGACTTGAACCTGGGTAAGCTGTGTTACCTCATACCTGCCAACTCTCCACCTTACCCAACGTCTCTAAACACGCACTATGAGGATCCCTCCATGGCGTACTCATCGGAAATACCATGATAGTTGGCGCCCACCATGGGGAAACAGGCGCTTCGAGCTCTACACCGGGCGAGGTCCAATCTCTTCCTAGGAATCGGTGACACCATAGCCATCAAACGTGTTCTCTTTTACGGAAACGTCCCAATCGTCCCTCCGGATGAGTTCTGGGTGCCGGAGAAGATGAACCTTACGTTCTTCTCCGTCATCCCCTTCGGAGACATCCACATCTTCATCGGCAAAACTAACTCGGGTCCTAGCTCCCAGGAAGTCGGAAACTCGTCAAGCCCCGCATGGACCGCCTATGAGCAGGACACGTTCGCGGAAGATTCTGGGTCATACCCCTCCTTGGAGTATGGTGGCTCGGATCAGGAAAATCCAAGGCCCATCCAAACCGCCCCTATGCATGATATAAAGGTGGAAGGACCATGTAAATCCACTTGGCTTCCCCGGGCGTTAGAGATGCGCAAGTCACACTTTGTCGGTGTAGTCACCATCTTCAATCTAGCCAGATGTGTTCAAAGAGATGGAGAACCTCCCCGCGAATACCTCGCCAGATGGATGAGGGTGAGGGAAACCCTAGAGGACGACCGTGCCGACGAGCTCGTTTACCACTTCGTGGAAGGGCTCACGCCTGGAACACTCCTCCGACATACGCTTCGAAGGAGGCAGGCCGCAGGTCCTCTCACCCTTGGTGAGATGGTCACCATCATCAACGAATATGCAAACACTGAGCAGAACACCCAGGCTATGCATGGCCCGGAAGCAAGAGGAAACAACAACAACGGCCCGCCTCCATCACCCTCCACATCCGCCATCGACAACACCAAAGCCAACTCTGACTCCGTCCTTGACGTGCTATACACCGACATCAATATGGATGGTGGTGGCTCGGACGCTAATTCGGAGGAATACGATGCTGTTATGAGGGAGATCGATCAGAAGATCAAGAAGGAGGAGTGTGCCAAGAAGACCAACACTTCCCACCAGGTGCTAGTCGCCATTGGGAGCATGATGGAAGAAGACGGACAAGAACCGGAATGTGAGAGAGCTCTGCCCACGTTAGCGGTCACAGGAGCAGCAGCAGCTAAGAAATCCGTCGAGCCTCCGGCTCCGGCCAAGGCTATGCCTCCTCCGGTTATCCGCTCGCAACTGGCGCAGGAACTTACCATGGCCCTCAGTACCTCCCGACAATCAAATCATCCGCCCATGCCACCGTCAACGTCTACAGCTGGCAACCCATTGGCCACCCCCGCCAACAAAGCAATTTATGGTGAGCTCCTCGTTGAGCCTATCACCGTCGCCCATACCTGGAGCATTACGGAGCTTGATGAGAAGCGCACAGAAATTTTGGCGGAGGCCGGGTGCATCGCTGAGCAGGGCGCTAAGCTGGACGAGGACATGGCTAGGGCACAATAGTCCATTCAGGCGGCAATAGCTGTGGGGGCTGAGTACAAGCAGTTGTTGTTGAGGAAAAAGGCAAAGAAATCACTAGCTCACGTTGTTGAAGATCCCGACGTTCGGCACAGGTTGGGGTATGAGGGCCCCAAGCCGACAAAAGCCACCCCATACATTGATTCAGAGGGAAGGCAAGTCATGCCAACTCCCGCCCTCAACATCGCCGTCGCTAAGAACCTCCTAGAGCAGGAGAGGTCGCCAGAAGAAGTTGCTCAGGTGTACGACCTCGTTGCCAAGGCATGCCAGCAACATGAAAGGGCTACCTCGTAGAGGCTTGAGTCCAACCCGGAGCTTTGCCAGTCAACCCTGAATAGCCGCAGAAGGCCAAAATCTCCTCGTGATGAGCGATCCCACACAGGCTCCACAGAGCAAAGACGGAGAGAGGCACGCAATAGGACTGACGCCATCCCCATATCCTCCGATCATGGAGAAAAGACTCGTCCCCGTCGCCACCTCCACCACCATCTCGGTGTCACGAGGAACCAGAGCCACGCCATCGTACAAGCATGCCACCGCCAAGGCATCCCTAGGCTGGTGTCATTATACGCGACCAGGGCGAGCAGCCTCAGCATGCCGGAGAGCGCAGCGGCAATGAAGGAGACAGGAGCAGGTCCCATAATGAGCTGCCACGTCCGACAAGCAACCGCAACAAGCATGGAGAGTCGCGGGAGGGCCACAGCAAGAAGGCTAACCCACCGCCTCCACCACCACCGTCGCCACCTAGCAGCCATCATGGCAGAGGACATGGTGGATCTCACAAATCATGCCACAACTCCCCTCCCCATGACGGAAAAGGGAAGCAGCCAGAGCCGTATGACGCGCGTTCACGGCTGGACAAGATCCAAGAAGCTCAGGAGCTCCCATACCTTGGGCCACGTTGTTTTGGACCAGTAATACGGGCCACAACCTACCCAATGGGCCTCTGGATAGACAAGACCATCAAGTCCTACAACGGCACTGCCATGCCAGCAACATGGTTGTTGGACTACATCAAAGCGATTCACATTGCAGAGGGAAACCCCAATGTCGCCGTCAAGTACCTCCCACTCATGTTGACCGGCACCACCCGGCAATGGATCGACGACTTACCGGAGAAATCAATATGCAATTGGTTGGACATGCATGAAGCATTCACCACAAATTTCGAGGGCACGTACAAACGTCCCTGCACTGTCAGAGACCTCCAGCGGTGTGTGGAAGAAAAGGATGAAACCTCTCGTGCTTACCTGTCTTGCTGGCTGGATATGAAAAATTCCTGCGCAAGGATGCACGAACGGACCGCTATGGCTGCCTTCATCGATGGTCTAGAAAAGGGAACATTGCTCCACCATAAGTTGAAGCGCAAGAAAGACAACAATGAGCTCACCCTCAACGCAATGATCTCCATGGCTAGCAAGTTCGCCACTGCTGATGACGATGCGCACGCATCATTGCCAACAATAGCAATCTCTACCTAGGCCAGAGAAAACAACAATAACAAGCAGAAGAATCCACCTGAAGAGAAACAAACAGCCGACATGGTCGCCGCAACGTTCACTGGAAGTGGCGGAGGCGAACAGTGTGGACGTGGTCAGGGGGCTAGCAGTGGCCAGCAGAGGAGTGACGCCAACCCTCAGCGCCCCGTGTTCCCCAAACATACAAATAATACCGTGATATGCCGTGTTTCGTCCACCTTGACGCAAATGGCAAGGCCACCCACACCAACCACCAATGCAAATTTGTCGATGATCTCAAGAAGGACCCTGAGTCCGGCTACAAGCAAAGTCAGAAAAACAGACCCCGTGGAAAGGGCAATGGGAAGAAGGGGGAAGAGCCCAAGGAATCAAGTGATATGGATGTAGACGTGGAACCCAAATATTCTGACAAGGGAGAGGATAAATGGAAAAATCCCTTCGAAAAGAAGGATCCATGTTACCATACCTTCCTTGGAACCCCAACCGTCCGGGCCCAAAAAACCTCCCTGAGGATACTGATGTCTACTCTCCCTCCGGTTCCCTAGTATGTCAGGTGGTCGGAAGTTCCAATTACTTGGGATAGGAAGGATCAACCAGATCTTATCTCAACAGAGAACCAGTATGCCATGGTCATCAACCCTTTGATTGACGGCACAGAGTTTACCAAGTGCCTCGTGGATAGTGGAAGCAGCATCAACATTATGTATCTGGATACACTGCACAAGATGAACTTGACAGAGACCCAACTAAGGAAGAGCAACACCGTGCTCCATGGGGTTGTCCCCGACCGACAAGCATATTCCCTGGGCTGCATCACACTTCCGGTCGCTTTTGGTGATGTTAACAATTACCACCAAGAACGCATGACCTTTGAAGTGGTTCCTTTCAAGAGCGTGTACCATGTCATCTTCAGACGCAACATCTTCCACTCCTTCCTCGCAAGGCCATGCTTTGTAACAACAAGCTCAAGATACCCGGACCAAATGGCGTCATCACCGTTGACGGAAGCTTATCCAAGGCACAGGAGTGCGAGCTCAGTGAAGTATCCTTCGCCGAAGAATTCCTCTATGGCGAGGAGTTCAAGGAGATCCAGAACCATGTCGATGCCTCGGAGATGTCGGCTTCGAAGAAGCAGATCACAGCTGGCGAACCCGCCTTCAAGGCCGCCATCAAGACAAAGTAGGTGGAGCTTGTAGAAGGAGATTCCTCCAAGACCACCGCCATTGGCACGGACCTGGATCCCAAATAGGAAAGCGCTCTCATTGAGTTCCTCCGTGAGAATAGGGACATCTTTGCCTGGCAATATGCTGACATGAAAGGTGTACCTAGAAAACTTGCTGAGGACAGCTTGAATATTGATGCCAATGCCAAACCAGTGAAGCAACCTCTACGACACTTTGGTGATAAGAGAACAAAGGCTATAGGCAAAGAAATAGCTAGGTTACTTAAGGCTGGCTTTATCCGAGAAGTTATTCACACCCGATCGGTGGAAAATCCGGTACTTGTCCCCAAAAAGGGAACCAATGAATTAAGAATGTGCGTTGATTACACCGGCTTGAACAAAGCATGTCCGAAGGATCCGTTTTCTCTGCCTCGCATTGACCAAGTCATTGACTCGACGGCTGGCTCGGAACTTCTGTGTTTTCTTGATGCTTACTCAGGATACCACCAAATCCGTATGCGAAAATTGGACAACTGGCCACCTCATTCACCACACCTTATGGCACGTATTGCTACATCACGATGCCCTTTGGGTTGAAAAATGCTGGTGCTACTTACCAGCGGACAATGCAATGTTGCCTACACGACCAAATAGGTCGCAACGTACACGCTTACATGGACGACATCACGGTAATATCAAACAAATCAAATGATCTTATCGCTGATTTGTAGGAAACCTTCGACAATCTCCGGAAATACAACATGATGCTAAACCACAACAAGTGCATCTTCGGGGTACCCTCCGGCAAACTGTTGGGCTTCATCATTTCACATCATGGAATCAAAGTGAACCCGGGGAAAATAAAGGCCATCCTCAACATCAAACGGCCGACATGCCCGAATGACATACAAAGGCTCACAGGCTGCATTGCATAAGTAAGCCGGTTCATCAGCCGACTTGGTGAGAAGGCTATGCCTCTCTACAAGTTGCTCCATAAGGCGGATAAATTCACATGGATGGACGAGGCTGACCCAACACTTCAGGAGTTGAAGAGAATACTCTCCTCCCTACTAATACTTGCAGCACCGGTGTCAAGGGAGCCTATGTTAGTGTACATGGCAGCAACCAACCGAGTAATCAACGTCGTCATCATGGTGGAGTGCAAGGAACCAATGCATGAATACGGAGTTCAGCAGCCTGTTTTCTATGTAAGCAAGGTCTTGACAGAATCCAAGCAACGTTACCCACACTACCAAAAAATAGCTTATGGAGTTTTCCTTGCTTCATGTAAGCTAAGGCACTATTTCCAGATCGCCCTATCACAATAGTGAGCAAAGCTCCACTGTCCGACATCATCAACAACAGCGACACTATAGGGAGAGTGGCAAAGTGGGGCATTGAACTTGCCACCTTTGAAATCACCTACAAGAGACGTGACGCTATCAAATCACAAGCATTGGCGGATTTTATCGCATATTGGACAGAATTGCCAGAAGGCACTCCAGTGCCAGAGCCAGAGCCAGAGTATTGGGTCATGCACTTTGACAGATCAAAGCTACTCAATGGCTCGGGGGCTGGTGTATTATTACAATCACCAACAGGAGAAAAGTTGCAATACATCCTGCAGATCCACTTCAACGCTACCAACAACATGGCGGAGTACGAGGCCCTCCTTCACAGACATCACGTAGCCAAGGATATTGGCATCAAGCACATAGCTTGCTGTGGAGATTCCGACTTGGTTGCCTAGCAAGTAGCTGGCACTTGGAACGAGCGGAACCCTATGATGGCGGCATATCGAGACGAAGTAGATGAAATAGCCAAGTGCTTCGACGACTACGAAGTCAAGTATGTTAAAAGGGAGTAGAATGAGGCGGAAGATCTGCTATCAAAGCTTGGATCAGCTCGTCGACCAATTCCGCCAGACGTTTTCCTGGAACATTTACGTATCCCATCCGTGAAGGGAGCGGACCCCGACAACCCGGATAGAGTGGATTCATGTGTTAACAGAGTAACAGTGACCTCTCCGGCTTGGACGAAACCGTTTATGGACTATCTACAAGACGAAACTTTTCCTGCCAACGAAGTCGAAAGCCGGTAGCAAGGTATTGAAATCCTTAGAGAAATACATGTCGGAGATTGCGGGCATCATGCCGCTTCCCGATCGTTGGTGGCTAAGGCCTTCTGACAAGGATCCTACTGGATAATTGCCAAGGCGGATGCCAACAAGTTGGTACAAACATGCCTTGGGTGTCAGTTTTATGCAAGACAACCAAATGTTCCAGCTGAAGAATTGCGAACCATACCAATAACTTGGCCATTTGCAGTCTGGGGGCTGGACATGGTGGGACCATAGCAAACAACACCCTGTGGATTCACACACTTGCTAGTAGTAGTGGACAAATTCACAAAATGGATTGAAGCTACACCCATTAGAAAGCTCGATGGGGCAACAACCCTAAAATTTGTCCGGGGTCTAGTGGTGAGATTTGGTCTCCCACATAGCATCATCACTGAGAATGGCAAAAAATTATCTCTCGGAGAAGTTGAGGAGTACTGTCATGAAAAAGGCATCCGCCTTGACCTAGCATCTATGGCACACGCACAGTCAAATGGGCAAGTTGAAAGGGTCAATGGTCTAATTATGCATGGAATCAAGCCTCGCTTAGAGGCACCGCTACGTAGAGAAGCTGCATGGCTACCATAGTGGCCGCGTAAAGCATCGCTCGTTTAAAGAGGGGGATCTGGTGCTTAGACTCAAGCAGGAGAAATCACAGAAACTATCCCTGCCTTAGGAAGGACCGTTCGTCATAAGTAAAGTATTGCTAAATGCGTCCTATTACCTCATCGATATTCACGAGTTGAAAGACAGGCCAAAAAATCGCAAGCGCAAGCAACGTGACTCCGATGATGATTACCCGAAAACAGATCGGCCATGGAACATAGCACAGCTATGTCCTTTTTACACTTAGCACATTTATATTATGTACTAAGTTTCTTATATGATCAATTAAATAAAGCATTTGGTTCACTCATATTATTTAAGTCTTTTACCTACTTTAGTTGTTCATTTTTGAATCATATAAACCCTTTATGCGCAAGTTTGCATTTGCACTTGTGAAAATTCCGCCTACGGGCGTTAGCTTAAGTTTTCTGGTCTACACATTTTCTGAAGTTTTTATGTGGATTCCGCAGTAGTGACTTTTCGGCACTCAAAGCCGGCGATTTTACTCTTAGGTTCTTGACGGTGCTATTAAGCATCATCACCTGAGAGCATAGTTATGTGCTGCGACTCTTCTGTCTCACGAAAGGTCAAGCATACGAACCACACTAATGGGTAAGCCAACACTTGCTTAAAAAATATACATATGCTGGAAATAGATAAGTTGCAGGAAACTTGAGTACAAGTTTTTCCGCCTTACATAACACATCAGTTTTTCCGCATACACTTCCTAGAGATACATTTAATACAACATTGTTTTTTATGGCTCTGCTGCAGGGGGCTTCGTGGTGGCACCATCAGGAGAGCCAGGCCGAGAGAGCTTGTCAAACTCGGAGGGAGAGGGGCTAGACTCAGACGAGGCCATGTCTTCATCGAGGATCTTGGCAGACACGAAGATATCTGTGTTGACCATTTTGGTTATCTTGGTGTCGAAGCCAGAGAGGAAATTCCAAATAGCATCGCTATCGATTTCCATCCCTTCCTCATCCAGCTTGGGAAACCCAGAAGTCACTAGATCGATGTCGGTGTTGTCGTAGTGTGCCTTGACCAAGGACAGGGTCATCCTAGCACCATCCCGGACGCAAGAAGCTTTCCAGTCCTTGACTTTCTTGGGGGCTCGGCGCAGGATTTCCGCATACTTGTCTGCTGAGTCTCCTGCCTTGATATTAATCCCTAAAGGTTGAGCTATCTCCTTGGCCTGGGCAATAGCGGTGCTGACGAAGTTGCCGGCAAGAATCTTGCATTCTTTGAGATCTGGAGCACCTTCACCTAGGTTGGCTAAGCCAATGGGAGCTGTGTTTTGCACAGGATACAAGGACCATGAGTACAAACAAGTCAAATGGTTGTCCAAATTACAGAAATCACCAAGACGAAGAAAGGTTACCAAAGATGCTCATCTCGGCTTGCTTGCACGTCTCTGCCAAGACATCCCTCTCCTTCTAGACTCTCTTGTACACCTCAAGATTCCTTGCATTTTTCTCTGTGGCAGCTTGGTTCTGATTCTTGAGTTGTACAATCTCGTCCTTCAGTCGACGCATCTCAGTGTTAGCAGACTCTTGCAGCGCCTTCATTACCGCATCATGGCCCTTGACGGCATCGGCCAGGTCCTTCTTCAAGATTTTGTTCTCATTGTCGAGCTCCTAGATATACTTGGATTGCTCGACGATGCTCTTGGCCTTGGTGATGGCTTCTGTAAGACGGAAATCAGACAGTACTATGAGAAGACCGCAGAAATGAATCCATGAGGAAATGCAAGGAGCTGTTACAAGAAACATACTCTGGCTACTTTTTATCTGTTGCTTGAAGAAGGTTGTTTTACCCTGTTCAAGGTCTAGCTCCTTCCGCAAAGCAGCAAACCTCTCATTAGCCACGATCCTCCATCTATTCTCATTCTACAAACAAACAATCATGCTTAGTTTATCTAGAGCATCTAGTCAGAACTATGTGGTTTCAACTACATGCTCGGGGGCTACAATAGAAAATTTTAATCATCAAGTATGCTACTCTGAGAGCACCTAGCTAGAATTCTTCTAAGTTTCCGCCTAGACGCTCACGGGCTACACTGTCAATTTATACTCTTAGTTCTTTGGAGCACTCAGGCCAATAACTTTGGTATATCTGCCTAAGAGCTCGAGGGCTACAGAGGGATATGTTTCACAAGATAAAAGAAGTGAAGTTCAAAAGACTTGCAATGGCAATGAGATTAAGATTGTTGGCCAGATTGGCATATGCGGTGTGGAATACGCCGGCACTATTGTACACAACATCCGTCTACACAATAAGGTCATCTAGGCACAACGTCAGAGGAGTCGTAGCCAATGGAGAAGTTAAAGCCGGAGGCATGCATGAAGCTCTAGCCGTCTCTTGTATCTTCAAGAGAGATGATGGCTCAGCGGCTCCCGCCTTGACTATTGCCTCCGCCTCTGCCTCTTCCATCACTTGCTTCCCCTTCTTGGTGGCATCCTTAGCCGGAGCTTCAGCCACTTTGGTGGAAGTGCTCTCCTGTGTTGCTTGGCCGCTGGGAGCAACGTCTACCTCGTCAGCTCCTGAGATATCAAGGATTGGATTGACATCTTTCTCCATGGCGGAGATCTCAAGAATGACGGGAGACAAAGGCCCAACGTGGCGAATAGAAGGCTTAGCGGCAAGACTAGGGGGGGCAGTAGCAGGAGAGGACTTGGCGGCGACGTCCCTGGTCAGCATGTCACGAATGTTTTTTGACCCTCCAACATCTTTGGAGGATCGCTTCAAACTAACGCCGGCTTTCCTCCTGAAACGTACAAAGTATAGTACAAGAGTTGAAAAAACATATGAGCAGAAAAATACAAGCCAGAGAAGAAATACACTTACTCCATGGCAGGAGCCTTGGTGAGGGGAATGCTGGTGGATTTCTTCTTTTCTTCCTCTAAGGCAGCGGTGGAACGTCTGGAGACTCTACTCTTCGTTTTCTTCTTCTTCCTGGCCTCGGCAGCAGCGTTAGAGGTGGAGCTCTTCCGCTTTCGTGTTGCCGGAGCTGGCTGATCCTTGGGGGCGTCATCGTCGGACACCAATTGGATATCCTTTAGCTTGGGATCATAGACCTGGGAGGCCATTTCATATACCGCCAAGGTCGCCAGCTGGGATACAAAGGAGTGTTAGGCTGATAACTTCAAGTCGGAAAAACCTTAGAGTATATAACGGGAAACAAAGGAAGAAAAAGCTACCTCCGGGCATTTGCCGCAATCGAACATGTCATAGGTGATCTTGAACCCACGCTTCTTGTCCTTCACCCTGACGATGTCCTTAACCCGGAGTTTGCTGGGGTCAGTTGAGAAGTTATCCCGCGAAATTCGCATGGCATCCCTCCTGTCTTGAGTATACTTGCACATCAAATCGGCGTGATGCTGTAGAGGCTAGATCCTCCTAACAAACCAGCACATGGCCAGGTCCATGCCTGTCAAACCTCCGTCTACGAGGCATTCAATCCGCCTTATGGCGCGGTTGGCCTCGTCGTCAGAGGGAAGGGAGGATAGGGTCCGCCATGCGGGTACCTCGGTGGTGGCTCCGTCAACAAAGTCAGGATAGGTCTCAAGACGGTCTCACAGAGGAACATCTAGGCCGTAGAAGTACGTGCACTGCCAGTTCTTGCATGACTTGTGGTCGACGATGTCGGGGATGCGCTGGTTAGGCCGGATCTTAAAGCTAATGGTTCTACAGATCTGCAATTCGTCCTTGGAATCTATGGACTCTCTCTTGATGGTGAAGAAGTAGATGAACAGATTTAATCTAGGTTTAATGCCTTGGAATCCTTCGCATAGTGCTACAAAATTGCTAAGGACTAAGATGTTGTTGGGAGAGAGATTGTGGGGAAGTACCCGGAAGTGCCGGAGGACATCCAAGAAGTCGGAGACTGACAGGCTTACACCGCGCACCAGCTGAGACTTGAGGTACACCTTCTCTCCGATTTGGGGAGAAGGGACCACCTTGTCGGTCGGCACCGCCCGCCAGACCAGTTCCTTCGCTGCGGGGAGATACCCCTCTGTGACCAGTTCTTGAAGATCCTCGACGGTGAGGTATCCTCATACCATGTCACCAATCTGCCTAACCCGGGTGGCCCATAGTTGGTAGCAAGGCCTATGGCCTGCTGGGGGGGCCAGTTAGACGGATCCAGAAGGGAGGCCCATGCAAGATAAAGGAAGGCTACGCAGGAGTCACCGACGTACGCGGAGCCTTGGAGTGCAAGACATGAAAGACTAGTTCGCATTAGTGTATGACTCTTTACCTTGTCCGGCAAGGACCTTTCCCTGTAACCCTAGGTTCTGGTGCCTTTATAAGCTAGACCTATGCGAGCCTTTAGGGCACAACCTCTTAGATTGCTGCGTACAACACGCAACACCTCGCACAGCGAACCTATCTCTGTAACTCGGCGTATTGACATTATAGTGATTTATAGCAGGAGTAGAGTTCCGCCATCGTTGTGGGACTTGAACCTGGGTAAGCTGTGTTACCTCGTACCCGCCAACTCTCCACCTTACCCCATGTATCTAAACACGCACTATGAGGACCCCTACATGGCGTACTCATCGGAAAAACCACAACAATCATCATAGAAGTAATAAGTTCAACGACAACATGACCACAATATAGTTAAGTCTAACAACAATGAACATTTCGAGCTAGGAAAGTTAAGGTTATGACACACTATACACGTCCATCAATACACAAACTCATGAAGATAGTAAAGTTTATGACACATAGACACTACACGCGTCCATCGGGAATATATACACAAACTCGATCATGCTAGGCACACATCGATCATGAAGACTTCTTCTCACTCGGCTTCGGGAACGTTAGATAGCCCTCTTTTGTAGTCCACGTCCTCGTGTCACCCTACTTATGGAGGCGTTCTTCGATTTCCCTCGTAGTTAACCCTCTGGAATGTTGTAGGCTCCCCCTGTGTTGATATATTCAACGATGATTCCCGACAACTTCAGCTGGATGTGATGGAAGTCTTCTCTAAGATCATCATCATTGATGTGCGCCAACCTTTCGGCTCATCCTCAAAGACTAGATGGCATCGTTAGGTTCTGGCAATCCCATATAAACCCTTTAAGGTGATGGAGGACATAGAAGGCCTCCTTGGTGCTACTAGTAGCCGGCTGCTTGACGCGGGGGAACTCAAGCACGTGCTTGAACACGTGTCTGCCATCCTTGATATAATCCCCCTTATTTGTGAAGGGGCATCCCTTTTCCTCATCGAGAACACCCCTTATTCTGGTGTAGTCTTTCTTCTTCCTCAAACTCCCCGAGTCGAAATACGTGGCTAGTGAATACCACGGGGCAATGACGATGAGTGTGCAGTATTCTTTTCTGTGCAACACAGTTGGAACGGGATGTTGGAAAAAGAGAAAAGGAAGAAATATATAAGATATGCATAAGTTACGGCAGCGAGTGAGTGGGTACTTGCTCGGGAAAGAAAGGCAAAAGAAGTGTGTCCTTGATCTTTTTGTCCACCATGAACTTCTCGAGGTACGCTGTCACCTTGGTCCGTGTCTCTGATCCTTCGACCAACTAGCTTTCCCGCATGTAGTAGGGATCCACTATCGTGACTTGCGGGGTACTCTCTCTCTTGATCTTCATCGCCAAATTGAGCGTGTATAGGCAGACCAAGTTAGTCCAGCCATTTCAAGAGAAACAGCTTGAAGACGTCCTCGTACGCTATGAAGAATTGTCGTGGTATTGGCACGGCAGATGCTACAGGGGTAGCTTACGTAGAGGAGGCAAGATGACGTAGGAGAATCCAGGAGCGATGTTGGCACACGATGTACCCAGGTTCACATCCCCTCGATGGAGGATCGCTACGTCCTGCTGTCAATCCAGTATATGATCATAGATCGGTTACATGGGAGCCACCGTAGGCGGAGGGAGAGACTAGATCTAATATGACGTGAGAGTGATGTCCCCCAAGGGGTGCCTTGGTGGCTTTATATATGCATCCAATTAGGGTTTACAAGTGCACTAATGAGCTTTGTATTGTAGTCGCTGTCTTGGGCCTCCAGTCGGTGAGTCGTCTAGGTCCAGTATGCGCCAGTCGCCGTGTTTGGTGAGTCAGTCCGCCATGGGAGAATTTTCTCCGTGGGTATACCCCTATTGGTATCACCCCATCAGTAGTCCCCCAGCGCATCAGGGACTCGGTGATGGCTTCAAGCTGTCGAATCGGCGCAGGCGATTCCAGGGTGGAGTCGATGGCGAGTCATTGGCGAGCTTCTGAAATAGAGAAATAGCTCATGAAGTGGTTCATTATCCAATGCAAGTTGACCCATCGGGCGAGTCACCATTGGATGGAGTCACCACTAGAGGCCACCAAGTCGCTAATGAAGAAGTTGACGAGTCAGCGTAGGAGACTCCTCGATATGTGAGCCCGCAAGGGAGAGCCTGCGATGGCGAGTCGGTGATGGCGAGCCTGTGATGGAGAGTCGGCGATGGCGAGCCTGTGATGGCAAATCGACGATGGAGAGCCCGCGATGGCGAGTCCTCGGGCGTGTCGAGTCTGAAAGGGGAGTGTCTAGTCCCCGAGCATGGAGAGTCCGGAAGGGCGACGAGTCCTCGAGCGTGAAGACTCCACGAGGGAGGCGAGTTCCCGAGCATGAAGACTCCTTGAGGGTGCAAGTCCCCGAGCATGAAGACTCCGCGAGGGCGGCGAGTCCCCGAGCGTGAAGACTCTGCGAGGGCGGCGAGTTCTCAAGCATGAAGACTCCACGAGGGCGGTGAGTCCCCGAGTGTGAAGACTTCACGAGAGAGGCGAGTCCCCAAGCATGAAGACTCCGGGAGGTCGGCGAGTCCTCAAGCATGAAGACTCCGCGAGGGCGGCCATTCCATGAACGTGAAGACTCCGCGGGGGCGGCGAGTCCCCAGCGTGAAGACTCCGCAAGGGTGGATCCGCGATGGTGAGTCCACGTATACACCATGACAATCATATGGGCACAATGACTCAAGAGCGATGTCACACTCGAGGGGCAATGTTGTTGTCGAGCCCCGAGCCAAACAACAAAAAACTTGACGAGTCGTCCGCCAATTGGAGTTGATTTTCTTTATGCTTAGCTCAGCAATATGCCTAGGAGTAGTACCCGAGGCTCGGGGTGGCTTGTAGAGGCGACTTGAGGCTCTTTAGAGATGCATATTTTGCAAATAGTAGTGGTTCTTCCCGAGCATGGCGAGCGGCGAGTCCCCAAGTATTGCGAGTGGAGAGCTTGACGAGTCCTGGTGATCGGTGATTGTCAAACAACTGAGCGTGACGGATCTGTGTTGAGCGAATCCGCAAGGTGAGAGTCCCTGAGCGTGGCGAGTCTGTGATGATGGCAAGGCCGCGATAATGGCGTGCCCGTGAGGGGAGAGTCCCCGAGCATGGCGAGTCCATGTTTGAGCAAGTCCGCGAGCGTGACGAGTCCGCGATGATGGAAAGTCCGCGAGGGGAGAGTCATCGAGCGTAGCGAGTTGCTCATCCGATGTTAGGAGGGATTGATTGCTCTCTTTTTAGCGAGTCTCTCGTCTTGGCCCGGGGGGGGGGGGGCAGTCGCATGGCGACTCGAAAGATGGCTCTCGGCTAGGCGTTCTTCCTGGATGAACTGAGGCTCAGTTTGCGAGTCCTCGTCCATAGTACTTGGCCATACGATTCGCACTGTCTAAGGTTGAGGAGGACATGATGCTATTTGTGTAGCACTACCATTTGTCTTGGCCCGGAAAGCCTGTCGAGCAAGGCGACTCCAACAATGGCTCTCGGTTAGCGTTTTTCATAGACGATCTGAGGCTCGATTTGCGAGTCCTCGTCTACACTACTTGGCCATTGCGAGTCGCTCTTTCAAAGGTTGACAAAGGCAAACCGGTTTTTCCCGGAGGGAAGAGACGCCCAGTGGTGAGTCCATGCAGCATGGCATGCGACCCTCTCTGGCGACTCGTACAATGAGGGGCCTTTGGCAGGTGTGGCATACACATTCAACGTAACGGAAGTATAGGCGCGCTTTGGCGGAGTCAATGCGATGGACATAGAGTCACCACGGCGGACGGAGGTCGTGTTATGGCAAAGCCGACGTGTCGGGCACTGGGTCGACGCGACGGACGGAGGTCGTTCGAGGGCGAAATCGACGCGGCGGACACGGAGTTGACGAGGCAGACCTCGGTCGCACTGTGGCGAAGTCTACAGGTGGACATGGGGTCGAGGCGGCGGACAGAGGTCGTGTTATGGCGTAGTCGACGCAGCGGACACGGGGTCGACGCGGCAGATGGAGGTCGCATTATGGCGAAGTCAACACGGCGGACACGGGGTTGACATGGCGGACGGAGGTCGCGCGAGGGCGAAGTCAACGTGGCGGACACGGGGTCGACGTGGTGGATGGATGTTGCGCAAGGGCGAAATCGACGCGGCGGACCTGGGGTCGACACGGCGGACAGAGGTCGCGCGAGGGCGAAATCGACGTGGCGGACACGGGGTCGACGCGGCGGACAGAGGTCGTGCGAGGGCGGAATCGACCCGGCAGACAGAGGTCGCGTGAGGGCAAAATCGACGCGGCAGACACAGGGTCGATGCGGAGGACGGAGGTCGCGCTATGGAGATGTCGACGTGGCGGACACGGGGTCGACGCGGCGGACGGAGGTCACGTTATGGTGAAGTCGACGCGGTAGACACGGGGTCGACGCGGCGGAGAAAGGTCACGCTATGGAGAAGTCGATGTAGCGGACACGGGGTCGACGTGGCGGACGGAGGTCGTGCTATGGCGAAGTCATGTGGCATATACCAGTAGCTTGGCGAGTCCGAGACGGGCGAGTCGCCGAGAATGGCGAGTCCATGATGGGGAGTCCCCGAGTGTGGAGAGTCCGCGTGGCGATACCTCGAGCGTGGAGAGTCCGTAAGGAGAGAGTTCACGATGGCGAGGCGAGCTCTATTGGGGATATACTTTCTGGGTATCCTCAGCGTACCTCACTGACCAGGGTGGCCCACTTTGGGTTAGAGCTTTTTCTTCACGGGCGGCCTAGTCAGAGAGAAGAACGGAGTCTAGCTCGGCTACGGGAAGGCCCAGAAGACGTACCGACAGAGGCCCATAGTGTTACTTGTAGTTCAAGATGTACTCTATAACCGATTCTTAGTCGTAGCCGGACAGATCTCTCCAGTAAACCCTAGGTCGGATATCTATATAAGCCGTCCTAGGGAGAGCCTTTAGGGCACCCTCACAATAGTCTACAAACTTAACTCGCACAGGCGAAACCCTTGTAACCCATATTCCAGCTCTGCTGTATTACTAGATTACTAGCAGGAGTAGGATCCATCCAAAGCCGGTGGATTCGAACCTGGGTAAACTTGTGTGCTCACCGTCCTAGAATCTCGTACGACTCACACCCGTCTCTTGCACACGCCTCGAGGACCCCCTCATGGCGTACTTGTCATCAATCCGATGACAGTTGGCACCCACCATGGGGCAAGTGAGCTTCAGATATGTGTTCCGAGCGGAACCTGCAAGAATCGGAATCGACAAAACTATCACCGTTGGTCGCATCCTCTACGCCAGTGACGTCCCGCTCATCGTTCTCGACGCGACTTTGATTCCGGCTAGGGAAGCCGTGACCACCTACACCATCATGTCTTTTGGTGAGATCAATGTTTACATCGGTTTTGCTGAACCTGTCCCACCCACCCTAGCGGTGATGATAGAGGCAGAAGAAATTTCTGGATCCCCTTTGTCCGTAGAGGCGGCAGAGTTCCGGATCTCAGAAAACCCTAATCCCACCCAGCCCGCACTAGTTGCGGAGATAGTGGAGAAAGCTGACCCTGAGGTAGATCTCGCAGTTCAAGTCGGATCTGGAGTGACTCTCCTTAGCAAGGTTGAATCCCAGATCGACCCACCTACAGAGGTCGAAATCCAGGAGGAACAGGAAAACAATCTCGGTTTCGGCTCTGGTAGTGCTGGAACTGACAGACCTCTCCTGAGGTACACGCTAAGGCGCATGATGATGCAAGATGCAAGCATGGACGATATTCTCGAGACCATCAGGTGTTTCGAGGAAGCCGATTGCGAGAGCCGCAACTACCTAAGGAGGCATGCGTCGCACTTTGTCGGATATGTTGGTTCCGGATCTGGCTCTACCGATGCTGGAGACAACACCGACTCTATGCTGGAGGCTATCAGAACAAGCGTCGAACTACCGGCATCTTCGGATGATTCCATGACATCGGCAGACTTCCAGAAGTTCTCCGCAGAATATGAAGAGGAGCTTAACTCCAAAGCTGCTGCAGAAGGAGAAGACATGGACGAAGGATCCGGAGAAAACTCTCCCTAAGCGCAGGACAACATGGATCTCGGAGATGATCCCGAGAACCAAAAGGCCGAAAGTACTGATCAAAGTTTGACTCCAGGAAACAGGCCCAAAGCCGTCTTTGCTACCGGCGCTGCCAAGAAAGCAAAGAACAAGAACAAGAAGAACAAGACCCCGGCAAAAGATCTTCCGGCAGAGGAAGTGATTGCCGAGGAACACGAAGAAGACTCGGATGGAGCACTTATCCCAAACAAGCCAAAAGAAGAATTGGTGGATGGACACGTGATCACTGAAGGTGCATGTAAACTCATCGATGTTGCATTAACCACACCTATCCCTACAGCTGCACAACTTACTGCCGAAGAACTGGATGAAAGGGCTCGGGCCCTAGAAGCGCGTCATCAAGTACTCCTGGATGAAGCCAAAAACATCGAGGAGGAGAAGAAACGCATGGAAACTACGGAGAAGTGCATCTCTCGGCAGACCTGAAGACCCAGAAGCACCACACGTGTGACGATCAATTCCCAGAAGTACACAAGGTTGTCTTCGAAGGAGACCCAGGGATGCCTCGTCTCGGCAGCAAGGGAGACCTGGTGTATCCAACAGTGGTACAGAACACTGTCGCAACTTGAGATATCCTGTCGAATAATCCAGGCCTAGAACAGGTTCGATTGGACATCAAGCTACTCACCAAGGGTCTGGAATAGCAAAGGGCCCCAAAATCCGGAAGCGGAAAACTGGTCTCGAAATCCGACCAATGTCGCACGGACACGGCCTGGAATGATGTAAGGCCCCAGCGTGTTCCGGAATAGCACTACCGTTCCGACCGTCGGGAAGACAACTACTCGAGAACCGGATCTTCAAGACAACATCACAAACCTGCATGTGACTGGCGCAATGTCGCTCCAGCTGCCGAGCAAGAAGCATTTGCTGCACTGTATCTAAGAAACCCTCCCTGACGATCGTCGAACGATCGTCGAGGAGAAGATAAAGAGAAACGTCGGGAGGAGGACCGTCAAAGGATGCCACCTCCTAGACCTACAAACCGTCTGGCTAAGCCCCACCATGGTGGGAGTGACGGACGAAGGAACGATGGAAACCATGCCGAGACAAGCAGGGAGGAGGCTCATCGTAATGAAGACCCTCCCCGGAACCGGAATAATGACGCTTCGGATGGAGGCCGGCGATCAGCCGAAAACAACCCAATTGCCCCACCCTCTCCACCAAACAGCCATCACAACGGCTCTCAAGGAGACCAAGGAGGACGTTATGGCAGAGGATGTGGTGGTAGAAGTCGAAGTCCCGCTCCAAGGCACCGCAGCCATAGCCGTCACTTAGGACGACGATCTTTGTCTCCAAGTGATGCGCGACACCGGATTAACTCCATCATAGAGGCGTGGCGCTACGACAATGACGACATATACGTGGGCCCAAAATGCTTCGGACCATGCATAAGAGCAACAAAATTCCCGGAAGGATTCGCTATCTCAAGACACATTCAAGCCTACGATGGTATAGCTCAGCCAGATACTTGGCTCCAGGTTTTTTTTCCAGGCTTGCTGCATCGCCAAAGGCGGAAACAGCCTGGTCGCAACCCGATATCTCCTACTCATGTTGTGGAAGACGGCATGATCATGGCTCAATGAACTTCTAGAGAACACCATCCACAACTAGTATGACATGCAAAGTGCGTTCTTTCAGAATTTCGAAGGGACATATCGGAGGCCCTGTATGGTAGGAGACCTACAGCGCTACACCCAGAAACCCGGAGAAACTTACAGAGATTATCTCGGACGATGGATCGACACCAAGAACTCCTATGAAGGAGTAAATGACCAAACTGTGATTGAAGCCTTCATTGCAGGACTCCCAATTGGTTCACTACGTCATCGCTTGAAGTGTGACAAGGTCACTGATTTGGGAGAAATGATAGAAACAACAAGCAAGTATGCAGATGCTGACGACGATGCAAAGGGATTACTGAACACCCTAGCGGTACCACAGTCGGCAAAACAACCAAAGCAACAAGCTCAGAAGTGCAAGAACACCTCGGAAGAAAAGCCCAATGCGGAAACGGTAGTGGTTACTGCTACTTTCAGGTCTGGAGGACGAGGAGGACGTGGCGGTGGCCGTGGACACGGTCGCGGGACATCAAGAGTTCAAGGTAGAGGAGACCAGCAACCTGGCAAAACCTACTCTTGGGACGACATTGCCAATAACCCATGTGTGCATCACCTCGACGCCAATGGGGGCTCGTCTCACACAAATGCCGAGTGTCATTTCAATGACGACATTTAGAAAGATGACACCGCTGGCTGTAGGGCTAAGCAGAAGAAGGGAAAGAAGAATCCCGAAAAGGACAAAGAGACGAAGGAAGATTCTGACATGGAGGAAGCTGATGCTTCAAATCCCAAGCCGGAGGGGAAGAAGACCTTTCCCACAAAGAAAGACACCTATGTCACCTTCCTCGGATTTCAACCAGCTAAGGTCAAGAAAGCAGTTCTGCATGAGCTCAACGCGATAGTACCGGCTGTCCCTCAGTACCTGGACTAGTCGGAAGTTGTAATCACCTTTGACCGTGCTGATCATCCGCCTAAGTTGCACAGGCGAGGAAAATATGCCTTAGTCGTCAATCCACTTATAGATGGCTATGGTTTCTCCAAGACCCTCATGGACGGTCGTAGCAGCATCAACATTTTATTTGTCGAAACGCTACGCCGGATGCGAATATCAGAGACCCAGCGGAATCACAGCTCCATGATCTTTCATGGAGTTGTCCCGGGAAGACAAGCAAATTCCCTGGGAGAAATCACTTTGGATGTTACTTTTGGAACTCCAAAGAACTATCTAATGGAAGCACTTTGCTTCGAAGTGGTCCCGTTCAAGAGCGTGTACCACGCTATATTTGGACGTCCGGCTTATTGGGCTTTTATGGCTCCTCCATGTTACATTTACAATATGATGAAAATTCTAGGTCCCAACGGCGTGATCACTATCAGGCGAGACCCAAAGAAAGCACGAGAGTGCGAGGATGGACATGCCGCCTTTGCTGAAGTCTTGCTGCACGCCTAGGATTACCAGGAGATCAAGAAGACTATCGATCTCTCCGAGAGGCTCGCAACGAAGAAGGAGGTGACAAAGCCGAATCCGGAGTTCAAGGCATCGGAAGAGATGAAGAAGACGTTGTTGAAGGATGATGACCCCTCCAAGGTGACCCATATAGGCGTAGGCCTAGATAGCGTATAGGAAAGCATGCTCATCGAGTTCCTCCAAGCAAATCAAGATATCTTCGCATGGTAGCCATCTGACATGACCGGAGTACCTAGGGAAGTTGCCGAGCACTCTCTAAATGTAAACCCGAACGCTAAACCCGTCAAACAGTCACTACAATGTTTTGGCGACGTAAAGCGTAAGGCAAAAGCTAAGGAACTAGCCCGGCTCGAGATAGCCGGATTCATTGAAGAGGTCATCCATACTGAATGGTCAGCCAACCCTGTAATGGTCCCTAAAATGGACACCACTGATTTAAGGATGTGTGTTGATTATACTGCCTTGAACAAGGCTTGTCCCAAAGATCCGTTCGCTCTGCCTAGAATTGATCAAGTTATCGATTCTACGGCAGGCTCAGAACTCCTCTGTGTTCTCGACGCATTTTCCGGTTATCACCAAATTTGGATGAAGGAATCGGATAAAATCAAAACTTCATTCATAACCCCCTTCGGAACCTTCTGTTTTGTTACGATGCCCTTTGGGCTGAAGAACGCAGGAGCTACGTACCAGGGCAATATGCAGCGTTACCTCCACGATCAAATTGGACGCAACATACATGCATATGTGGATGATATTGCGGTGATGTCCAAAAAGAAGAAAACATTAATTTCCGACTTGGAGGAAACATTCGCAAATTTACGAAAATACAACATTATGCTCAATCCGAAGAAATGTTTCTTTGGAATCCCAGCCGGAAAATTGTTAGGTTTCATTGTGTCTCAAAGAGGCATAGAGGTGAACCGAGACAAGATTAAGGCTATACTCAATATTTCCAGGCCAACACACTTGAAGGACGTTCAAAGAGTAACTAGTTGCATTGCTGCAGTCAGTCGGTTAGTAAGCCGGCTCAGAGAAAGAGCCGCACCACTTTACAAGCTCCTGAAAAAGACCAAGAAATTCATTTAGACTGATGAAGCTGAAGCTGCACTACAAGACTTGAAAGAAGTACTCTCGTCTGCTCCTATCCTTGCAGCATCGGAACCAAGGGGACCAATGTTGCTCTATCTTGCTGCGACAAACAGGGTCGTCATTGTCGTCATGGTAGTGGAGAGACCAGAGGAGAATCACGAACACCTGGTGCAGCGTCCGACTTATTATCTCAGCGAGGTCCTAACTGAATCAAAGCAGCGGTATCCGCACTATCAAAAGCTGGCTTATGGTGTGTTCTTCACATCTCGTAAGTTACGACACTATTTTCAGGAACATCCAATTACCATGGTGAGCACAACTCCCATGAGAGATATAATCAACAACAGCGAGGCTACAGGACACGTCGCAAAGTGGGGCATAGAGCTTTCAGCTTTTGATATTGAGTATAATCATCGGACAGCAATCAAATCCCAAATCCTTGCTGACTTTGTTGCTGATTGGATAGAGACAAAGGAGAATATGACTCTCTCTGAGTCGGAATATTGGACCCTACATTTTGACAGGTCTAAGGCTCGAGGGGGCTCGGGGGTTAGCGTGGTACTCAAATCACCCCAAGGGGATAAACTTCTATACATGTTGCAAATCCACTTCACAGCGACAAATAACATTGCTCAGTATGAAGCATTGCTGCAAGGAATCCGGATTGCTAAGGATATCGGCATCCGACGTTTGATGTGTTACGGAGATTCGGATCTTGTTGCTCAACAAGTGTCGGGTATTTGTAATGCAAATAAACACATGGCAGCATACAAAGCTGTCGTGGATGATTTATCTAAATCGTTCGAAGGGTTTGAGGTTCAACACATCCCTCGAGTAGAAAATGAGGAAGCAGATGCATTATCTCGAATAGGCTCTATGCGGAAAGAGGTCCCGGATGGCGCTTTTTTAGAGCACCTCAAAGTCCCCTCCATAAAGGGAGTGGACGAGGAATATCCGACCAAATCCAACTCACCATTAGTAGCAGTTCTGGCTGTAATTCCCAGCTAGACACAACCCTACATTGGTTACTTGGTAGATGGCAAATTACCCAAAGACGAAGTTCTGAGCCGACAGATCGTCCGACGAGCAAAATCCTATACTATAGTTAGTGGTGAGCTCTATAAGCGGAGTATATCTCCGTAAGAAGGAGTGGAGATCCTAAGAGAGATCCACGAAGGCGAGTGTGGTCACCATGCTGCAGCCAAATCTTTAGTGGCAAAAGCTTTTCGACACGGTTTTTTCTGGCTTACAGCTAAGGCAGATGCCGAACGGCTGGTCAAGACGTGCAAGGGCTGCCAAAAATACGCCAAACAAGCTCATGTTCCAGCTGATCAGTTGCGAACAATACCTATAACTTGGCCTTTTGCGGTCTGGGGGCTTAACATGGTAGGACCGTTCAAACGGGCTCCAAGTGGATTTACTCACCTCCAAATGGATTGAGGCTAAACCCGTCACTAGTTGTGATGGAGCAACAACCAGAAGATTTGTCGAGGATGTTATAATCTGGCATGGTTATCCGCATAGCATTGTCATGGACAACGGGAGTAACTTATCTATGGGAGAGCTTGCCGAATTCTGCAACGAACAAAGTATCTGGCTTGACATTGCGTCAGTCGAACATCCGCAGGCTAACGAACAAGTCAAAAATGCAAATGGTTTAATCTTAGTGAAGGAGATATGCCCTAGAGGCAAATAATAAATAGGTTTTTATTGTCATATCTCAATTAGTTTACAATAGTTTCATATTGTGCTAGAACTGTGCCAAGTAGAAACATTGGTACAGGTGTGGTATGAAACAACCAAGTCCCTAGTAGCCTCTATTCATACTAGTTCGTTGGTCATGAAGATGATCTGGGTTTCAAGATCATGGGCATTTATGCCGACTAACAACGAGCTCATATCATTGGAGAATGATGTGGTCGGATATTCCTCGAAGGATTGCAACACGATCAAGTCATACAGTTCATTGTTGCAACAGCTATACCTAGAATCCTTCTCCTTAGACCGTGAGCTCATATTACTCACTATTTCCCTAGGCTTCTTTGACTGCATCAAACGTCATCTGGTAATGCGGTGGACATAAAGGTGTACGTTGGGTATTCCGAAGGAACAGTAGATGACATGTGACTGCAAGACCGGGATTTGTTCGCCCACATGACGGGTAAAGATACATACGGCCGACTTGGTGAGATGACATCTATAAATGTTGCAACATGTGACTAGGTCACGGGGATGTAATATCACGGTAACAAGAAAACATAACTTGTTGTGAACGATACTGAACAAGGTATGGGATACTGTTGATCGGATCTCGGACAAGTTGTATCGAGAAACAAAAGGAAGAGGATGCTACATTTAGACGGTTCAAACGACATTGTCATCAGGAATGCATAGGGGTCACATGGATATCCCTGGTCCCTCTGTTGATCTTTGATACACATCATGTCTAGAGCATTCTCGAGTCGTGAGAGGATACACTTAAGGGTACGATGAGAGCGATCATTCGTAAGATGGAATCATAGTAGAGAAAGAGAGAAAGTCGGAATCGTTCCGCGGAGAGGTCCGAAGTTGTTCGGAGAAAGAATAAAGGAAAAGACCGGAAAAGTGTTTTTGGATAAAAAGGAATTTAAATATATATTTATTATATGTTAATTGTGAATTATTATATTATAAATAATATTTAGATTAAGATTTATTGAAGCAACTTTTATATTAGGCCAAATCCGAGATAATAAAAGGAAAAAGGCCTAGAAATAAAACTGCAGGAAAATAAAAGGAAAAAGGCAAAATAATCAGCCCTGTGAGGAAATATGCCCTGAGAGGCAATAATAAAGTTGTTATTATATATTCCTTACATATGATAGATGTTTATTTTACATGCTAGAATTGTATTGATCGGAAACATCAATACATGTGTGTTTAATAAACAAAAGGGTTCCTAGTTATGCCTCTCTTATAGACTAGCTTACTGATTAACAAGATGATCAAGGTTTCCTGATCATGGACATTGGATGTTGTTAATAACAAGGTCACACCATTGGTGGAATGATATGATGAACAGTCATCCGAAGTACAGCATTAGGATCAAGTCATTATGTTTATATTGCTATAAAATCATATGAAGTAATCTTTATCATTAGACCATGAGATCATGTTAATTGCTAACACCGGAAGAGTATCTTGATAACATCAAACGTCACACTGTAACAGGGTGACTATAAAGATGGGTTCAGTACTATGAAGGTTTTATGTTGAGGCTCATGGATAAAGAGTGGAATTTGTCAATCCAGATTACAGATAGATATACTCTAGGCCCTCTCGGTGATATCACATTAAGATAGCTTGCAAGCAAGTGATGTGATCACTAGAATGTTATATCACGGGAACGAGAAAAGAGTACATGTCGGTAACAAGATCAAACTAGGTATGGAGATACCGATCAACGAATCTCAGACATGTAATATATCGAGAGACAAAGAGATTTAGTTACAAGCGTTAAAGGTTCTCACCATCACAGAAGTCATCATTGAATGTGTAGGAGTCAGTACGGATCTCCAGGTCCCGCTGCTGATTATTGATCGGAGAAGGGTCTCGATCATGTCTGCATTATTCGCGAACCGTAGGGTGGCACACTTAAGAGTTACCGGACACCATTTTGGAGCACATATGTTTCAGACGAAAGAATTGCAAAGCGCACGAATTGTTTCAATAGAAACAAGAAATTGTTTCGGGTGAAATTGCAAAAAGTGGTTCTGCATGTGATATTGAAATATTGCAAGGGGCTATATGTGAATGTTTGTTAATTAAAGTAATTAACAAAATTCTGAATAAATTTAATAAAAGAGTTTTATTAAATGAGAGAGCATTAAATTTGGAGAAATTTAATGCATTTAAAGTTGAGACTTTAAAAGGGAATGTGAAGAGGCATTTTAATGTGGAGGGGTTACCACCACATGAATGGGGGAGGTGAGGGGTCACCCCCCATGCGCCAGCCATGGAGAGAGGGGCACCCCCTCCTCCTATAAAATGCCACCGATTCCCTCCTTCATCCACACACCTCCTTGTAAAGGATCTCTCTCCCCCTCTAGAATTATTCCACCATGGTCTCGGATTAGCGAGATACATGTTCCCGGTGGCATTTCGTCTGGAAGGAGTTGCTACTTCCGCTAGATCGCTGGAGTGAGGAGGTGGAGGTTGTCCGATGGCTTGAACGTGTGTGCGAGTGCGGATGCGCTACTGAGTTGCGGCACTCGGACTTCCTCACGATCTTGAGATCGGCAAGTGTACGACTACATCAACCACGAGTTCCTACTCGTTAACAAAACTCGTTGTCTTCGAGGGTAAGTTCTCGTTGGATGTATGTCCACCCATTGCTTTGTACCTAGTAGATAGATCTTGGCGTGTAGTTCACACCATAGGAAATTTTTTGTTTTCTATGTTGCAGACCCAACAGTGGTATCAGAGCCTGATCTATGCGTAGGTGCTTTGCACAGGTAGTACACATATGTTTATATGTGGGCGATGATGATCATGTTATTGCATCTTCTATGTATTTTGGATATTGGTGGCATAGTGGGATGAAGCGGCCCGGACCAACCTTATATGTCATCGTACATGAGACCGGTTCCACGACTGACATGCAACTTGTTTTGCATAAGTGGCTGGCGGGTGTCTGTCTCTTCTACTATAGTCAATATCTGGTTTACAACGAGTTGCTAATAACTTAGTTATCCTCGTTGTGGTTCATGTTCGTAGGTGAGAATGGTTCTATCTCCAAAATCCCTAATCCACGTAAAACTTGCAATTGATAAATTAGAGGTGTCTAGTTTAGATCGTTGCTGGGCTAGCGTATTGATATGGTATTGTTGTAAGTAGATGTATGATAGATACTCTTACAACACACTCCACGTGTAAGTTACATATACCTTGGCCTTACACACAAAGGAATGATAGAGATCATACCACGATGTAAGTGATAGAGATCAAATGCATGGACCATATCATCTCACTTTACACATTAGATGTTGGCATCTTATACTGCTAGTTTGGCACTTTTGGTAGCATTATAAGATGATCCATCATTTAGATATCAAGATAAAAATGTGTTCTTCCTTAAGTATGCACCGTTCTGTGGATCGTGTTTCGAGACATCACGTGATGATCGGGTGTACTCAAATCTACGCTTTCATTGGAACGGGTGTAAGACAGTTTTACACACGTGAATACTAAGGTTCTTACTTGGCGAGCCTAGCATGTATAGACATGGCCTCGGAACACAGACCGAAAGGTTAAGCATGAGTCATATAGTTGATATGATGCCCATATAGATGCTCGCCTTTGAAGCTACACCGACTCACGTGCTGATCGGACTTGGTGTAGTGGATTTGGTTCATGTAATCACCAAAAGGACACGAGGGATGTCGTTTTTGAGTGGGAGTTCATTAGTAATTTGGATTAGTTGAACTCAATCTATCATAAACTTAGTCTAAATATACTTTACAAATTCTGTTGTAGATGGCACCACCTGCTTTTAATTTCAATGTGTTCATGGAGAAAGAGAAGCTTGCTGCGAATGGTAGCAACTTCACCAACTAGGCTATGAATTTGAGGATTCTCCTCACTGCTGCACAAAAGCAATATGTACTAGAGGCGCCACTAGGCCCCCCACCAGCACCTAATGCCCCTGACGAGGAAAAGAACGTCTATATAATTCAGCAAGAGGACCACAACTTAGTTCATTGTGGCATACTGTATGGGCTAGAGCCAGAACTTCGAAAGCGTTTCGAAAATGGCAATGCCTTTGATACCATGGGAGAATTGAAAATGATTTTCGATACCCATGCTGCCGTAGAGAGTTATAATGCTACAGAAAAGTTCTTTAGCTGCATGATGGAGGAAAACAACTCCGTTAGTGAGCACGTACTCAAAATGTCTGGGTACGCCGATAAGCTTGTCTCCTTGGGAATAACGATTCCCATTGACTTAGGCATACATCGTGTTCTTCAATCTCTGCCACCTAGCTACAAGAGCTTCGTGATGAACTATAATATGCAGGGCTTGAAGAAGTCTCTTCTCGAGCTTCTGTCAATGCTTAAGACTGCAGAAGTGGAGATTGCGAAAGAACATCAAGTGTTGATGATCAATAGGACCACCGGTTTCAAGAAAGACAAGAAAGGCAAGGACAAGGGAAAGAAGGGTGGCAAGTCTGTTGCCACGCCTGAAAAGAAACCCCGAGCTGGCCCTAAGTCTGACACTGAGTGCTACTATTGTAAGGGGACTGGCCATTGGAAGCGCAACTGCCCCAAGTATTTGGCGGACAAGAAGTCCGGCAAGGAAAACAAAGGTATATGTGATATACATGTTATTGATGTGTACTTGACTAGTACTCGCAGTAGCACATGGGTATTTGATACCGGATCGGTTGCTAATATATGTAACTCGGTTCAGGGGCTACGGAACAAGCAACAACTAGCAAGGGATGAGGTCAGAATGTGGATCGGCAATGGATCAAAAGTTGATGTGATCGCCGTCGGGACGCTACCTCTCCATTTTCCATCGCGATTAGTTATAAACCTAAATAATTGTTATTTAGTGCCTACACTGAGCATGAACATTGTATCTGGATCGTGTTTGATGCAAAGTGGTCATTCCTTTAAACTGAAAACAATGGTTGTTCGATTTATAAGAACGATATCTTTTATGGTCATGCACCTATGTTGAATGGTTTATTTCTGTTGGATCTCGATAGTAATATTACACACATTCATAATGTTAATGCTAAAAAGATTAAACTTGATGATGATTTGTCTACATATATGTGGCACTGCCGTCTAGGTCATATTGGCGTTAAACGCATGAAGAAACTCCATTCTGATGGACTTTTGGAATCATTTGATACATGTGAGCCATGCCTTATGGGCAAGATGACTAGAACGCCGTTTTCCGGTTCAATGGAACGGGCGACAGATCTATTGGAAATCATACATACTGATGTGTGGGGACCAATGAGTGTGTCGACGCGAGGTGGATATCGTTATTTTGTTACTTTCACGGATGATTTGAGTAGATATGGGTATATCTATTTGATGAAACACAAGTCTGAAACTTTTGAAAAGTTCAAGGAATTTCAGAATGAAGTGGAAAATCATCGTAATAGAAAGATCAAATTTCTACGGTCTGACTGTGGAGGAGAGTATCTAAGTTACGAGTTTAGCACACACATGAAAGAGTGGAATAGTTTCACAACTCACGCCTGCCGGAACACCACAACGTGATGGTGTGTCGGAACGTCGTAATCGTACCTTATTGGATATGGTTCAATCTATGATGTCTCTGACTGACTTGTCACTGTCATTTTGGGGTTATGCACTAGAAACAGCTGCATTCACTTTAAATCGGGCACCATCTAAATCCGTTGAAACAACACCGTATGAATTATGGTTTGGAAACAAACCTAAGCTGTCATTTCTTAAAGTTTGGGGATGCGATGTTTATCTGAAGAAACTTCAACCGGATAAACTCGAACCCAAAGCGGAAAAATGCGTCTTCATAGGATACCCTAAGGAAACAATTGGGTATACCTTCTATCACAGATCCGAGGGCAAGGTTTTTGTTGCCAAGAATGGATCCTTTCTTGAGAAGGAGTTTCTCGTGAAAGGTGTGAGTAGTCGGAAGGTAGAACTCGAAGAGGTTATTGAACCTTCTCTTCATGGAATGGCGAGTGGCGCAGCACCGGAAGTTGTTTCGGAGTTGACTTCACCTGATGAAGAGAGAGCTAATGATAATGATCATGAAACTCCGAAAGAGGACACTACCAAACCTCGCAGGTCAAGGAGGACACGTGCAGCTCCTGAACTGTACTGCAATCCTGTTGTGAATTTCATGGTTGATGAAATGGATGACCCTGCGACGTATGAAGAAGCGATGATGAGCCCGGATTCCAACAAATGGCTAGAAGCCATGAAATCCGAGATGGAATCCATGTACAAGAACCAAGTTTGGAACTTGGTGGACTTACCTCACGACCGAAAGGCCGTTGAGAATAAATGGATTTTCAAAAGAAAAACTGATGCTGATGGTAATGTGACCATCTATAAGGCTCGACTTGTCGCAAAGGGGTTTCGACAAATTCAAGGAGTTGACTACGATGAGACATTCTCTCCCGTAGCGATGTTTAAGTCGGTTAGGATTATGTTAGCAATTGCTGCATATTTCGATTATGAAATATGGCAGATGGATGTCAAAACTGCGTTCCTCAATGGTAATATTGAAGAAGAGTTGTATATGATACAACCTAAGGGTTTTGTCGATCCTAAGGATGCTAATAAGGTATGCAAACTTCAGCGATCCATCTATGGACTGAAGCAAGCATCCCGGAGTTGGAATCTCCGCTTTGATGAGGTGATCAAAGAGTTTGGATTTGTCCAAACTTATGGAGAGGCTTGTATTTACAAGAAAGTGAGTGGGAGCAATGTGGCATTTCTGATATTATATGTGGAAGACATGTTATTGATTGGAAATGATATAGATCTTTTAAACAGTGTTAAAAGATATCTAAACAGCAAATTTTCGATGAAAGACCTTGGTGAAGCATCATATATATTAGGCATTAAAATCTATAGAGATAGATCACGGCGCCTAATTGGGCTATCGCAGAGTACATACCTTGATAAGATATTAAAGAAGTTTAATGGACGAAAGTAAGAAGGGATTATTACCTATGTTGCAAGGCAAGACATTGAGTAAGACTCAAAGTCCGGCTACGGCGGAAGAAAGAGAGATGATGGATAAGATCCCCTATGCCTCGGCCATAGGCTCTATTATGTATGCCATGCTATGTACAAGACCGGATGTGGCACATGCTATTAGTTTGGGTAGTATGTACCAATCTGATCCAGGTTCGAAACACTGGATAGCGGTAAAGAACATCCTCAAGTACTTGAGAAGAACTAAGGATATGTTTCTTATATATGGAGGTGAAGAAGAGCTAGTCGCTAAGTGTTATGTCGATGCTAGCTTTTACACCGATCCGGATGACTCTAAGTCTCAATCCGGATACGTATTTCTCTTGAACGGAGCAACAGTTAGTTGGAGGAGTTCCAAATAACATGTGGTGGCTGGATCAACGATGGAGGTAGCATATGTTGCTGCTTCAGAAGCGGCGCGGGAGGCGGTTTGGATGAAAGAGTTCATTACGGAACTAGGTGTGGTTCCTAGTGTGTTGGACCCAATGGTGATCTATTGTGACAATAATGGAGCCATAGCCAACACAAAGGAACCGAGGTCTCACAAGAATTCCAAGCATATTAAGCGCCGGTTTCACTCCATCCGCAAGCATGTCAAGCATGGAGATATAAAGATTTGTAAAGTACACACGGACCTAAATGTAGCAGATCCGTTGACCAAAGTTCTCCCTAGGGAAAAACATGATCAACACCAGAACTCCATGGGTGTTAGATTTATCACTATGTGAACTAGATTATTGTCTCTAGTGCAAGTGGGAGACTGAAGGAAATATGCCGAGAGAGGCAATAATAAAGTTCTTATTATATATTCATTATATATGATAGATGTTTATTTTACATGCTAGAATTGTATTGATCGGAAACATCAATACATGTGTGTTTAATAAACAAAAAGGGTTCCTAGTTATGCCTCTCTTATAGACTAGCTTACTGATTAACAAGATGATCAAGGTTTCCTGATCATGGACATTGGATGTTGTTAATAACAAGGTCACACCATTGGTGGAATGATATGATGAACATTCATCCGAAGTATAGCATTACGATCAAGTCATTATGTTTATATTGCTATAACATCATATGAAGTAATCTTTATCATTAGACCATGAGATCATGTTAATTGCTAACACTGGAAGAGTATCTTGATAACATCAAACATCACACTGTAACAGGGTGACTATAAAGATGGGTTCAGTACTACGAAGGTTTTATGTTGAGGCTCATGAATCAAGAGTGGAATTTGTCAATCCAGATGACGGATAGATATACTCTGGGCCCTCTCGGTGATATCACATTAAGATAGCTTGCAAGCAAGTGATGTGATCACTAGAATGTTATATCACGGGAACGAGAAAAGAGTACATGTCGGTAACGAGATCAAACTAGGTATGGAGATACCGATGATCGAATCTCGGACATGTAATATATCGAGAGACAAAGGGATTTAGTTACAAGCGTTAAAGGTTCTCACAATCACAGAAGTCATCGTTGAATGTGTAGGAGTCAGTACGGATCTCCAGGTCCCGCTGCTGATTATTGATCGGAGAAGGGTCTCGATCATGTCTGCATTATTCGTGAACCGTAGGGTGGCACACTTAAGAGTTACCGGACACCATTTTGGAGCACATATGTTTCAGACGAAAGAATTGCAAAGCGCAGGAATTGTTTCAATAGAAACCGGAAATTGTTTCGAGTGAAATTACAGAAAGTGGTTCTGCATGTGATATTGAAATATTGCAAGGGGCTATTTTTGAATGTTTGTTAATTAAAGTAATTAACAAAATTCTGAATAAATTTAATAAAAAGAGTTTTATTAAATGAGAGAGCATTAAATTTGGAGAAATTTAATGCATTTAAAGTGGAGACTTTAAAAGGGAATGTGAAGAGGCATTTTAATGTGGAGGGGTTACCACCACATGAATGAGGGAGGTGAGGGGTCACCCACCCCCATGCACCGGCCATGGAGAGAGGGGGCACCCCCCTCCTCCTATAAAAGGCCACCCATTCCCTCCTTCATCCACACACCTCCTTGTGAAGGATCTCTCTCCCCCTCTAGAATTATTCCCCCATGGTCTCGGATTAGCGAGATACATGTTCCTGGTGGCATTTTGTCTGGAAGGAGTCGCTGCTGAACGTGTGTGCGAGTGCGGATGCGCTACTGAGTTGCGGCGCTCGGACTTCCTCACGATCTTGAGATCGACAAGTGTACGACTACATCAACCACGAGTTCCTACTCGTTAACAAAACTCGTTGTCTTTGAGGGTAAGTTCTTGTTGGATGTATGTCCACCCGTTGCTTTGTACCTAGTAGATAGATCTTGGCGTGTAGTTCACACCATAGGAAACATTTTGTTTTCTATGTTGTGGACCCAACAATAACTAGGCGACACCAGGCCGCCGCGGGCCGCCTCTGCCAGCCGGCCCACCCGGGCGGGGCAGGGCACAGGCCGCCGCCTGCGGGGCGAGATGGGCCGCACAGGATGGCGCCCGCCCACCCGGGTCGCTGGCACCAGCTGGCCGCCGGGGGTGGCCAGCCCACTCGGGGGCCCCTCCTTCCAGGCTGCCGCAGCGGGGGCGCATGCTAGGCCGCGTGGTGCCCCAGGCCCACCCGGGTGCTATGCTGGCTGCTTTTCTTTTTCTTTTTATTTAGCATTTTCTGTTTGCTATTTGGGCTGAGTGCTTTTGGCCCATTTGATAAGTCCGAAAATCTGCTGCCTTTTCTTTTATGAATAGTCCCACATGGCTAACCTAATGGGGAGGGCACACCCCCTCCGCCTATATAAAGGGGTGACCATGGGTGGGATTAAACACACCATATACACAACTGGAGAAGTCCTTTAGTTGACTTTCTCCTCCTCCCTATCTCTATACCTCGTGACCATGGCCCCGAGTCTGGGATGTGGGATCGAGGCACACCTGCAGTACGCCGTTGTGCTGTAGGGATTCCTAGCCGGATATCAATTTCCGCACTCCCGGCTAGATCGGGGAGCCAGAGATCTCATCGTGCACCGGATGTGTACGAAGACACGAGGCGCAACACTTGGGGCTCTAGAATGTCGTGAGTCAGAGCTGTTGCACGATGAAGATGCTGAAGATCAAGAAGGAGCAAGGGGTGACCTGCGAGGAGCTTTGCGACCTTGAGGTCGGCTTCGAGTACGACTACATCAACCATGTTCCCCGCGGAACGTTAACCGCATACAGACTACAAGGGTATGTATTCTCTATGCACTGGCCATTACCGCATTACTACATAGATAGATCCTGGGCTAAGTTTCTGGGGTTCTGTCGTAGGAATTTTTTTGTTTTCCGTGTCGATCCCCTACACTTACAAGGCCTAAAACCAAGACTCGAAGCACCACTTAGACGTGCTGCGGGGGCTTGGGCAGAGGAATTACCAACTGTAATATGGAGCTTGCGAACAACTCCGAACAAGTCAACGGGATACACACCTTTCTTCTTGGTCTATGGTGCTGAAGAAATTATTCCTAGTGATTTGATTCATAATTCTCCTAGAGTTATCGCGTATATCAAAGAGGATGCCGAGATTTCTCGATAAAATGATATCAACTTAGTCGAAGAAGTTCGCATCGTTGCTGAAATGAGATCAACAGCCTATCAGCAGAAGTTATGCAAGTATCATAGCCAGAGAGTCAGAAACCGATCTTTCAATAAGGGCGATTTGGTTCTCTGGCTTGTGTAGCAAAGAAATCACAAACTTTCCCCTGTATGGGAATGGCCCTTTTTGGTTAGTCGTGTACTGCATAATGGTTCATACTACCTAACTGATATGTGGCCAGTAAAGGAAAGACCTGCTACTAAGAAGAGAAAGAGAGCTGGAGGCAGTACAAATCCGTAAGAATTAGATAGATAGTGGAATATTTCTCATCTACGTCCCTTTTATTCTTAGTTTATCTTTCTTTGTAATCATATATGTGTACATGTTCAATGAGAAATAAAAGTAGCGGTTGCCTAAAAAAATTTCTGAGAAGTTTTTACCATCTTATTTTCGAATGATCATGTCACAGTCAAAAATCCCAAAATACTTGAAAGTACTTTATACTCATGTTTGTTCTGGTCTGGATTTCCGATTCTAAAAATGCTACCTTCGGGTATAAATCTAAATTTTATAGTCTATACTTTGGTTATTTTTCATTGCTAGATGCGGGCATTTTCCGAGTAGTGAATTGTTGGTACCAGAAGCCAGCTTTGTTTCCGAGTTTAAACTGGTTTAGCAATTGAGCTCCGTTGCTCGGCAAAGTTTCCATGCTAAAGGTTTGCCGGCTCACCAAAGGGACAAGGCGAAAAGCTAGATAAACGATAAGTCTAGGCAAAAAACAAAAGTGCTTATGCAAACATTTCAGGCACATAAGTATTTAAGCCAAAAGTGCTGAATAGATAAAAACTTGGCACTAGCAAAAGTATCGTACTACTTATTTACAGATCCATAATGTTTTCAGATTAACACATTTGTTTTGATAATCTATGATGCAGGAGGAGAGGTAGGAGCTGCCACCTCGCTGGATACGTCGCCTTGATAATGTTCCGTGATGTCCACATCCAATGTGGTTTGGTCAACATCGGAAACTTCTGCTGCTTCTTCTGTAGGTGGTGGTGGCGTGTCCACGCGGGTGAAGAACGGAGTGTCGTAGCTGATTAAGTCAGCAACGCGACACCCGTATCAGGCGCAGGAGTCCATGATGGCCTTGATATCTGGCTCCTGGCCGTCTTCGTCCACTGTAGAATATCCTCTGGTCACTTGCCAGATATCCATGCTTCCATGGTGGCTCATGACGATTGTGAGAGCGTTCTGCACTACGGATCACGCGTAGGACATGTTCCAGTCCTAGACGAGCTGCAGCATATCCTTGGCCTTGTCCCGCACCTCAAAACCCGACATGCTATGCATATCCGGAACCTTGAGAGCTTCGCCAATATCCTCGATGGATTGGCAGAAGTCGTGAAGAAGATCGCCGACTTGTGTAAGCCGGCTGGTGCGAGACTCGGAAGACGTGGAGTCGAGTAAATTCAGAGGACCTATGCGTATAATTCAAAATGGTTAGTAAAAGAAATACGACATTGAAAAAGTCAAAGAGTGCAGACAAGTCAGAAAGATGGAAACATACCAAAGATGACATCGTCGACTTTAGTTTTCTCCTCGCGAAGGCTCTGAAGTTCAGCTCAGAGTGGCTCGGAAATATCCCTCTCTTTGAACAAGTCATTGGTGAGATCCGAGATTTTCTGGTCCTAGAGGACAATCTTGCGATCACGCTCCACGATGGCCATGGAGGAGGATTCGAGAACTTGAGAAATGCTCTTCTCATGATCCGCCTTGAGCTGATCAAGCTCTTGGCGGAGATCCTTGTTTTCCACCACCAAGGTCTTCAGATTCTCGGCCTCTTCAATCATAGCGCAGGACTGCTTTACCAGTGCTATAAGTCAAAAGAACAACAGTTTAACAAAATATTCGACTATAAAAACGCAAGACAAGGTTTGAGTCTCGGAATGTTTACCTTCGGCTTTATCCTTGGCAACTTTTAGTTCAGCATTCTCAAGTCGGAGAGCTTTGATCTCTCTCTGCTTGTTGCAGATATTCTTCAACAATTCCTAGTTATATGAATTAACTTTCTGTAAGTTAGAATACCCAGAGTCAGAAGTCTACTAAAGACTCGGGCTAATATTGTAATTAATATCAGCACGAGCCTTGGGGGCTACACTAGTTCATTCTTTGGCATCCTAAAGAAGCATAAACCCGGATTGTCTATCCAACTTCATGCTTGGGGGCTAGAGGATATGATATAAAGTACCATAAAGGAAAACGTGAGTTGGAATTCCGACTTATATGATGTTCATGTGTGAGCTTGCTCAGGCACATGTTCACTTTAGTGGTATCCTTCTCGGTGAGGGTGAGTTGGAATTCTGACTTATATGATGTTCATACTTATCGTCCTACGCTTGTTGTGCTTCTTCTTCGGCAGAAATGGTTCGGCTTTCAAGGCAGTCCTTGGCCAACCGTTGGATCGCCTCTGCAGATTTCCGAGATAAGCCAAATTTGGCAAGTCCCAGATTGCTTAGGAGGTTGTCGGTGAAAACTTCTGCCGAGGGATCATTACCTGAAGAGGGTTCACCCTTATCAAAACTTGAGTCACCCATTATGACGTCAGTCTGCGACTCAAGGATCGCTGGCTCTGCCGAGGGAGCCAAATCTTCTACAACGATTGGAGATGGATTAATCTCCGGTGCTGCAGAAGGCTGAGGGGCAGGAGTCGGAGGAGCCACGACAGGAGAATCCAAATTTAGCTTCGACTGACACAGGGGCTTGGTACTAACTCCCTTCCCCTTGCCCTTGATGATCTGTTTAGCTCTAAGAAAGTAATAGAACAAATATCATTACATCTCAGAAGAAATCGCAATTGAAGTACAAAGGCGGAAGTTGTGAGGAAAGTTACCTTTTCACAACAGGCACCTCCTTTGTGCCGATAGCCACTGTCAGAGCTTTACGCTTCCGAGAAATGACATCCGGTAGTGGAACCAGTTCCTCCTCCTGAGAAAACTCAGGAGGATACCACTCGATAGGAGCTAATTCTGACTCGGGGAGGTCGGCAAGCAGAAAAGAAGACATTGTCTTAGTATGGCGGAGTAACTTAAAGATGAGCACATAAAAAAGGGTTGTTGCTAAGGCTTACCAGCACAACAGGATATTCCGCTGTCTGCATATCCAGAGATACCTCTAGGATCTTCCTCTCGATCTGCTCCCTTATCAGCCACTTAATTTGGCTTATATAATCCTTTGTCGTATAGGCTCTGGGACTGATGCGGAGGGAATCCTTTTTGGACGACATGATGGAGTGCATCAGTCGATCTCCATGGAGTTGGAGGGGTAGGATCTGACGTAATACCCAGCACTTGACCAAGTCGGACCCCCTCAGGCCCTTGTGCTTCATCAGATATTCGATCCGCCTCTTGGCGAGAAGAAGATCGTCACTGAGAGCCGGAGAAACCTCATCCCAAGATGCTTGAGGCGTGGCGGCTCCGTCGACGAAAGCCGGCAATGTAGTAGCTTTGCCGGGAGTGGGAATATCCTTATGATAGAAAAAGGTAGCCGGCCATTGTTTGACTGACTCACTGGCTAGAATCCGAGGATAAACACGCTCATGCCTAACCGAAAAACTAATTGTACTGGTAATATAAGGATTACCGGCAGTGATGGAATTTCTCCAGACTAAGAAGTAGTACCGGAAAAGAGTAAGGCTCGGCCTAATGCCAAGATACCCCTCGCACAAAGATGCGTAAGCACTCATCTCTAAGATGGAGTTCAGGGGGAGATGGTGGAGTTGAACTCCGTAATGATCTACAACCTCGGAAAAGAAATCTGAGGAAGGGAAACTGAGACCTCTTTCTAGGTGAGTGCCTAAGTGCACTCGCTCGCCGTCGATCGGGTTGGGGACGGTTTCGCCAAAGCTGCTACGCCAGTCGCCGGCGCGGAGGAGCCCTTCTTCTTCTACGCCGTGAAGTTTGTCGTCATCGAGGATGCACGGGATCCAAACCCCGCGATTGCTCTCCTTTTTTGCCGCCGCTGCCGTCGCTGTCGTTGTTGTCGCACCGGAAGATGATGTGGAAGCCATTTCTCCAGTGCGCCGGTGACCTTGGATGGGCGGCGCTAGGAATTTTTGGAGGCAAGGGATCTCTGTGCACGTGGAGAAGTAGGGGAGAAGGAATCGGTGCTGAGAACAGGTGAAGAATATGAGGAAAAGGAATCCTCACCCCTTATAACCGCCAGCCACGCCAAGATTCGTGCAAATGCTACAGTAAGTATGCCACGCATCGCGGAAAGAACTAGGAAACCCCCACGTGATGATTACGCCGCCTCGATCTCCACGCACGCATTGAAACGGCGCCTCGGTTCCACGAAAGGCAGACCCATCAACGGTCGTGCTGACAGGAAATCTCTATCAGTGGCGTGACTTGACCATGACTGGTGTCAGATGACGTCAGAGACCAAGTTCCGGCTTAGTTTGAATTTCGAGCTAGAAAACTGAATAAGTATTTATAGGTCCGAATCATTTTTGAGACCCGGATCATATCTTTTCTTGTGAAGTTTCAGGAACCCTTCAAGATTCTGCAAACCGAAGATCAAGCTAGACGATGATGAATTCGACTTTGGATCTTCGAGGCCTCCGGGGGCTGCTGTTGGGGATATACTTTGTGGGTATCCTCAGCGTACCTCACTGACCAGGGTGGCCCACTTTAGGTTAGAGCTTTTGCTTCACGGGAGGCCCAGTCAGAGAGAAGAACGGAGTCCAGTCGGGCTACGGGAAGGCCTAGAAGACTTACCGACATAGGCCCATAGTATTACTTGTAGTTCAAGATGTACTCTGTCATCGACTCTTAGTCGTAGCCGGATAGATCTCTCCTGTAAACCGTAGGCCGGATATCTATCCTAGGGATATCCTTTAGGGCGCCCTCACAATAGTCTACAAACTCAACTCGTACAGGCAAAACCCTTGTAACCCATATTCCGGCTCTGCCGTATTACTGGATTACAAGTAGGAGTAGGATCCATCCAAAGCCGGTGGATTCGAACCTGGGTAAACTTGTGTGCTCACCGTCCCGGAATCCCGTACGACTCACACCCCTCTTTTCCACACGCCTCGAGGACCCCCTCATAGCATACTTGTCATCAATCCGACGACAAGCTCCCTGAGCGTGGAGAGTCCATGAGGACGATTAGCGAGTTCCCGATTATGCTGCTCAGCCGGAAGGAGTGGACGCGTCGGACTGGGTCACGCAGCGGCCTCAACCGGTTTTTTGTCGGAGTCGATGCGGCGGAGTCGATGCCTTTGTCCCTTTTTTGCGGCAATTCATTGGTCAATCTGCACGCACAAGATAGTACATATCGGAAAAAATATACATAGATTCAGCTTTCTAAATTGTAACGATCAATTAGGAAAAATATCACCTCATACGGATGAGTTTTATCTCTGTTTCTTTTATTTTGGCCTGTGACCTTGGTCAATACGATCTGACGTGGGTCTTTTTTTCTTTACCTCCGTTGAATAGAATTGAGACATACTGCCGTGAGTACGTACGAAGGAACACGACGGAGTACATGAAGCTGCCGACCACGATGCTGCTACTAATCGAAGGAATCCTAAAAAAGTACTAATATACACTACTCAGATCAAATCGGCTAGATCTAGACAAAATAATCAATCTGTATATTAATGATTGAGAGAGTCGGAGATAGAAATAACTCATTTTAATCGTGTATGCCCGTGTGCCGAGATTTTCCAAATCGACATCCGTATATACGGATGTGTCGTGTCGGCAGCGCTAGGAGGCAGTCGGATCGGATCGATCGGCTTCTGACCCCGAGTTCTCGGAGCAGGTCTCGGACGAAGCGCTTGATGCGATCTGGCTGTTGATGAAGTTGAGGGATCTTGCCCAGATCATCACCTCCATGCATCGCTTGCCCCACGGTGGGCGACAACTGTCGTGGTATTGGCACGGTAGATGATACAGGGGTAGCTTACGTAAAGGAGGAAAGAGGACGTAGGAGAATCCGGGTGCAAGATTGGCACATGATGTACCCAGGTTCACATCTACTCGATGGAGGATCACTACGTCCTACTATCAATCCAGCATATGATCATAGATTGGTTACATGGGAGCCACCGTAGGAGGAGGGAGAGACTAGATCTAATATGACGTGAGAGAGATGTCCCCCAAGGGGTGCCCCTGGTGGCTTTATATATGCAGCCAGTTAGGGTTTACAAGTGCACGAATGGGCTTTGTATTGGAGTCGACGTCTTGGGCCTCCAGTCGGTGAGTCGTCTAGGTCCAGTATGTGCCAGTCGCCATGTTTGGCGAGTAGGTCTTCCATGGGCGACTCCGCTCCGTGAGTATACCTAGATTGGTATTTCCCTATCAAGAATAGATCCGTGGGGTATTTAAGGATGAAGCCCACGTCTGATGGCACCTTGGCCATGAAAACCGGGTAATTTGAATCTTTATCTTTAAGACGGAGGCCCTCTAGTGTCTTGATACCTTCATACAAAGTTAACATGGATCCAGAGGCGAATCGGAGTAGCTCCGGAGTGAACATCGGTTCACCAGCTACATGCACTCGGGGAACGCCATCCTGGCTAGTTGGTACGATGCAGTCTTGAGCCCGGATCCTCTTCGGAGGAGGCTGGCTCGCAGCCTTATTCTTATTCTTAGTTCTTCTCCTGGGCTTCTACACAATAGGGTCCTCCACTGCCACCTGCTCATCGGCCGCCTTTCGGAGTGTGTTAGGGCTGAAAACGAATCCCGGTTTCTCCTGTGATGGATCGGCGGCTGGAGGCGTCTCTTGAGAAAAACTATGGAAGACCAGGCGCTGTGTGCATGTACTGGGACGACCAACTTGATTGTCACGAGCGATGAAGGGTTCTTCATTCATAGAAGGCATATAAAATCCTTTGTCGGCACCAGTATTGATGAAGCCATTGACATCGACCAACTCATCATCATCTTCGTGGTTGCCATCATGTGGTGGTGGTGGCGGGGGCGATGGCGGTTGCGGTGCAACGTATTCGCCTTGGGGCGGTACACATGCTCCCAAGAGTTGTGGGTGACGACTGTTAGTGGCGATGCCGACTATTCCGAGGTGGTGGCCAGACGATCGAGGTGGCGCCAGTGCGCCCTCCTCCCGCAAAACAAATCTGGGTCTTCGGCCATGTCAAGGGCCAATTGGGGCATTCTGCAAGGGTCTTGTGTTCATCGGCTCCCTGAGGTTGAAAGGGGGTCCATGTCGTCACACCCTGGAAACACCCGAGCCAACCGGACCCTCATCATGTCATCATCTATTGGATTGTTGTGCATCGTGCGGCTCACCGGTTGTATGAGAGTGCCCTTGGCAACATCCTTCAACTCGCTGCCGGCAACTTTAAGCAGGAGTATGCAAGCAGTGTCCTGAGTCAAAAATGTTGGGCATCATGAGATGACAGGAGTCATCAAAGGCATAAAGGAGATGACGTGCACTAACTAATTAATTACCTTGGTGATGGCGTTGAACTCGTCTAATGTAGAGACACGGCTGGCGACTGGCCTATCATCTGCATTCTTCCGCTCGGGTGCCTCACGAAGCACCACCGTCGTCGGCTGCACCCTGGTATCTTTGGCGGGAGGGGGCATCAGTGCGACCAAAACGAGTGGTTGCGTCCCGGCGTTGACGTCCGGTGGGGTCACTCGGTCCGGCGACACGTTAACGTTGATGCTCAAGTTGCTGCCTGTTAAGTTGGGTAGATGTATTGGCCCCTCTCGACCTCCCGCATTCCAAGAAGTTAGCCCATCCAAAAACCTAGGGGGATCATCTCACGGAGCTTCTCAGCCACTAAATTGTCCACTGTTTTCTCATCCAATGCTTTTTCCTCTAGTGTCTGCACCTTCATCTTCAGTTTTTCAACAATGGCTTTATCCTTAGCCGCCGACCGGTTCTTCCTCTCCCTTCTTTTCTTGGCATCCTCTTTGTAGTACTCCTTACACTTCATTCTCGTACCAAAGCCGGACAAACGGCAAGCTGAGGACGGCGGCAAACCCTTGTCCCTCTTCTTGTAAGCGGTCATCGCCCTGTTGAAAACCGAGTCCCATGGATCCGTCGAATCCTGGGACGACTCTTCGGCAGGAGCATTCAGTTCATTCTCCTACAGAGACAAGGAAAGGTGAAACCATTTAGATTCTTGGCTTCATTAGTTTAATTAGAATGCAATAGAATTGAGATCGGCGATAAATCCCTTACCAGCTCCTGCTCGAAGTCCTTCACCTCCGGATCGTCGGTGATGAACTCCCTTGTAATCGAGTCCAGGTAGTAGTGAGCCTGGACAAAGTTCCTAAGCTGTAAGTGCGTGATTTTAATCCACTTGTTGTCTTTACCCAAGCATTCAAGCTCGGCATCCTCCTTGTCCCAAATGGGTTGTTTCCCTCTATAACCGCCGCTTCCAAGCTAGTGGTTACCTATGTTCTGTTCCCGCATTCTCCTGCCCCATTTAGTCCATTTTATAGCGTCAGCGGTAGCTATATCCTCCTTCAATATCTTAAACTCTTCTTCGTCGAGCATCTGATTTTTCTTACTAATAACCTCCCAGCTTTCACCTTTGTAAATGCTCTTCTTTACCTGGGTTTTCTAGGTGCTCAAGGCGTTGCTCATCTTTGTGAGGGCTAGTTTGTTCACCGGGTTCTTTCTCTCCAAGTTTCGGAACCGCTATGGGAATGTGTATCGCTTGTGAAGCTTCTTAAGGAGGTTATCGACCAAAGCCGCATTCGCAACACATCTGATGTACTTCATGTTGATCGACATGCTTTCCCGAATAATGCACCCGAGTTGCATGTCGTACCCTTTGGCAAACGCCTTAGGCACAATGGGTTGGACACTTTCTGTGACTTCAGTGAACTAATCGCAGATGGTGGCGAGCACTTGCGTCTTCCGATCCTTCCTTTCCTTCTTCTTCTTCTTCTTCTTCTTCTTCTGCATAGAGGCCGGGTTGCCGCTACGGCCAACCGTGCGCTCGCCGCCATCGGTGCAGGCGTCGCCATCGGTGGTGTCATCCTCATCACTGCCTTCACTAGTTTCATCGTAGTCGTCTTTGTCCCCCTCATAATTAGCATCTCCCTCATTGCCCCTAGCAGCTTTGGTGGCGGTCATCTCCTTCTCCGGTGGTGTTGTCATCCTCATCTCCTCCTCATCTTCCTCCTGTTGTTGGGACACCCACTAGAATGACTTGTTGGCCTGTCTAGCTTGTTCTTCGATGGTCATGTGCTTAGAAGGGCTGGCCTCGTCATTGCCCGACATGTTTGCACTCTATTAAAAAGAGGCAAAAAGTTAGCACAAATCTTGACCGAAAAATTTGGCATGATCTTTGCTAATTTTTTGACTTAGGAGTGCCCATTTTTCAACCGAAACGAAAGTGAATCGACACTTCGGGAGAAACAGGCAACTCAATTGAAGAAATCCCTGCAAGACAAAATATCCCCATCCCTATTGACAGCTCCATGCATTGACCCCATCCATCATCCATCATCCACATGCAGTATATATATATAATAGTTACATATAGTGGCGGAGCCAAGGCCCAGCTTGCATGGGCAGCTGCGTGGGCTAAGCGGGCAAACACTCAGCAAAGTATATTTCTTAAGAGTCTGTCTGGGCAGTAACCATGAGCTAGCTCCACGATACATATGTCTAAATAATTGAATGGATATATCCATCATACATCATCCATGTAGTAGTCCACCATCACATCACAGTAGTATAATAGATACATGTATAATTGAATGGATATATACACTTAAAACAACAGCAGTAGTATACACTTAAAATAGCACTCCAAAAACTGTAGTATAACTGTAGTTTAAAACTACAGGGACTAATCATACAGACCCAAAACTGTAGTATAATTGTAATATAACTGGACAATGTCTTATTTGTGTGAGGAACCATGACAACAATCTGACAGGAGAGGTCCCATCAGGAAATCAACTTCAAACACTTGAGGATTTAGAATATATTTATACTGGCAACTCCGGCCTATGTGGTCCTCCTCTCTCGTAGAAATGTTCACAGATAGAGCAAATTCCAGCTAAGAGAGAATACAATGAAGATGCAAATGATGTGGTTGCATTTTTCATCTGTATGGTCTCTTGATATACAATGGGTCTCTAGGTGGTCTTCTACACCTTCTTGTCCAAGAGGAAATAGAGAGTTATTTGGTACTCAGTTTGTGACAGTTTCTATGACTAGGTTTATGTGAAAGTGTCTGTTACCTGGGCTTCCTGAACAAGAGAAAAACCATAGAAGCTGGGATCAATCACTAGCTCACTCTGGTTCGATCATGTAGAGTGTGGAGATTTACCATGTATCAATGTCTTTAAAGTACCCATTGTACTGGTATTGTCAACATATATGTATTTGGGTTGTAAACTAAGGTTTGGGTATGTAAATTGATGCGTAATGAATAATGTGAGGGCCTGGAATAGTGCCATGTTCCTAGCGTGTGTGTCGATGCCTAAATTAAGCTAGTGTAGTGTGGTGTACAACTTCAGCCTTCATTGTACTAGTACTATTACATAGGCATATATAAGAGGATTATGTTGTGGACTAAGGTTTGGCCTTTGGGCATGTAAAAGGTGATGTTTAATGAATAATGCCAGGCCAGGGGCTGGCTGCAAAGAGTGACATGTTCATGTTGCTTTCTTGCGTGTGTGCGTATGATCTAACTGATGCCAAGAGTTATAAGTCACAACGATGGGAGGCATAGGGTGAACAGCAACAGTTGGCCTCCTGTCACTGGAAAATCTGACGTGTAGTGCGCATACACAATTTCTTCACTAGAGAAACATTTTCACAGGGTTCGGACTTCTTCAGACAATCTAATGTGCCACATCTGACTATCAGCTCTGAATTAAGTTCAGATAGGACTAGGAATGATAGCAGCCTGATTTTATTTCAGCCAAACACAAGTAACATCAGCCAGATTTTATTTCAATCAGTATTAGCTTTACACTATGTACAAACTGTCAGACAAGAAGCAGAAGAACACTGAGATTTTATTCGTAGTTTTTCATCCTCATTTCATCATCTAATAAACCACCTGACACTGAACCCCTTAAACACACAAATAACCATAGACTCTTTCGTGGTTCTAGTTTCCTTTGATAATTTTCAGCAAGCTGGTTATATATTATTCCAAACATTCAGACGCAGAGTGCCAAACATCTCTATCCCAGGATTCAAAGAGAAATGGGAGCAAGTATTTGATAGTACAACACAAGTACATCTCTATCCCTGCCTTCGTGGCCGCCATCCACAGAAACGTTAACCGACGAGGAGATCAAAGAAATTGGGGGCAGAGAGATGTACCTGTGCGGTGGGGAGGTGGTTGTAGATAAGGGTGGCGACGGTGCTCCTGCTGCGGGCGGTGCGGGCCATCTCCTAGGTCGCTGGCGGTGCTCCTGCTGCGGGCGGGGCAGGCCTCCTCCTCCTAGGTCGTAGGCGGGGCGGGGCGGGCCTCCTCCTCCACGGGCTCTGGTGCGGTGGTGGCGGGCCTCCTCCTAGGTCGCAGGCGGGGAGGGGATCTCCTCCACGACGACTCTCCTCCACGGCAGCTCTCCTTCTCCTCCACGGGCTCTCCTCCACAGTAGCTCCGGTGGCAAGGGCGAGTGCTAGCTAGGGTTTGCGCACGGGCAAGAAAGGGGAAGAAATGGATCGAGAAGGGGGATTAGGAATTCCTAAACGTTATTTGGCTAAGTGTGAAAATTTTGTGGCGCATTCTTGCAATATGCGCCACAGAATTTCCAACTTATGTGGCGCATTACTACGATATGCACCACAGACTTTGGACAGAGTCCAAAACAATGCGGCGTCGTAGTTTGACAAGAAACACATATATTTCCTACTGGTCTTGCTTGCCAGCTCTAAACCTAGGCCAGCCAGGTTCGAATCCTAGCTATCTCAGACTTTTTTTCCTTTTTAAAAAATATTTTTAGTTATATATATTTAAAAGCAAGAACATATACACACATGCATATTTATTAAAAAAGAACATACACATGCATATTTATTCAAAAAACCATACACATGCATATTTATTCAAAAAAACCTCCCCGAATCATATATATATATGCTTGTCATACACAAATGTGAATTTATATACCCACACGAATATCACGTTATATGGTTTAGTCTCTAACTAATATATATTTGCAAGCACACATGTGAATTAATACACAAAAAAGTCACACAATTGCTGGCGTCTCTTAACAATCTTCTTGCCATTTTTCTTCGCGGTTCAATACTTTAGCCCGTGCACGAGATTTCTTCTTGTGAATGGACAATCTTTAGTAGGTAGTGTGGTCTTGCTTCTTACTGTAGTAGTAGTAGGAGGCATGTCGAAGTACTTGTCAAATTCCTCTTCAATCTTTAGATCATCATTCTTGTCGAAGTCTTGCTCGTTGGTGACTCCTTCCATTCCTATCATGCTCCTCTTGCTCCTCCTAACTACAACATGGTTGGGCTTACGGGTCAGTAATAAAAAAACATTGATCAACTTGGTTAGCGAGTACCCAAGGCTCATTTTTTGCGAAGGCCTTCTTCGCCGATTTGGCATCTGGTACAACCATGGTGGTGAAATACCGACCTTATATTTCCATGTTCTTGGCCCATCTAACACGAAACATCGGTACAATCACTTCACAATAGTCGAGCTCCCATATCTCCTTTATCCTTCCATAGAATCTTTCCATGACAGTAGTCTCGTTATCGAGCTCCCATAGTTACTCCTGATTTTTGATATTCGTTATTCCTGTCCTTTTCCTCTGTGTAGAATATGTAACCGTTTATGTCATATGACTGATAGGTCCTTAGGTTGTGCCCTGGGCCCTACGACAAGGAGAATATGGGTTTTTGATCTTCCATAGATGGCGTTTGTCCGGGATTATCCAGTAGCCTTTTCTTGAACCAACCCATGAAGCTAGAGTTGTGATCTCTGGTTACGTCTCCGTTCTTCCTCGGCCAGCCCTAGTCGACGTACTCCTGCACGATTAAGCTTTTGTGATCTGCCACCCAAGGGACGACCAATTCAATGTGCTGTAGCGCGACTCTGTGTGCCTTGTCAAAGTTGGCGCGTCGACCATCAATGCCGACATGTAGTGAGAGGTGTCCCTCGCGATGACCATATCCAGCAAGCCTACCGAGGTGCTTCTTGGTGGGTATTCCAACATCCTCGTTCTTGGTGGTTAGATAATTCTGGCAGAAGGATATGCACTCGTAGATCAAAAATCCCCTTGGCTATGCTTCCATCTAGAAGGGACCTGTTGCGAACGAATCCTTTGATGACACCGTCTAGCCTTTCAAACGGCATCATGTTGTGCAGGAATGTGGGCCCAAGTTGGATGATGTCATCCATGACATGTACAAGCAGATGCACCATGATGTTGAAGAAAAAGGGTGGGAAGTAAATCTTGAGCTCGCATAGTATCACCATGATATCTTCCTCTAGCCTATCGAGCTGCTTCGCACCAATCGACTTCCTAGATATGACGTCAAAAAAGTTGCATAGGACAAACAACGTCTCACAAACATGCTCGTCCATTATCCCGCGGATCGCAATGGGGAGTATCTGCGTCATCAGCACATGATAGTCGTGAGACTTCATACCTCTAAACCTCTTATTTTCCACATCCAGATATCTGCTTATCTTCCACAATTAACCGTGAAGAACTTTCACTCCTAGGAGGCACCTGAAAAACTGCTCGAGCTCCTCCTGACTCGGAGTGAAGCACGCAACACGAAGCACCACCTCATTCTTCTTAACTCTTTTGCGGCGACCTATTGAGTGCATAATTGCATCATGTTTTATATTATTTGTGCATTGTAGTTGTAGGATCTTGGTATTTTACGGCGTTCGCATGCACATTTTATATCTATTTTCACCAGGATCAAGACAGATGATGGATACAATGGATATAATTCTTGGAGCAATTGTATTGGGGAGAAAAGGAGTCAAAAACAACGTAAATCGCTTATTTGGGAAATATCAATAATACCAGAACAAAACCTGAAGCGATCAAGGCATATAGACAGTTTAACAACCAACTATACGGCGGGAATAAAATTCTGGCCATATAGTTCCTGCCGTATAGTTGGCGCCACCACCGCCTCCTCAAATAGTTTCACCCCGTGCAACTAGATCAGGGAGACGACATACAGAACAACCAGAAATCGCCGAAACCTCACCTCCGGAAGACATCTAGAGGGGGAACTCATACACCAAGGATCCATCTTCGCCCTACGCAGATCTGGGAGGCTAAGGCATTGATCTTCATTATCAACCGCTGCATCACCACCATCTCTGACCATCCATCTACATCTTGTCTAGATCTGGTTGTAATTTCTGTACTCGTTGTGGATTTATACAAGTACTATTCATCTATGATAAATTCCATTGTTATTGCCATGATGTTGATTGCCTCAATGTCTGAGTAGATCTTTAGTTCTTGGGGAGATGGAGAAACCCTAGTATGAGATTGAAATAAGATAATGTTTATTATGATATTCATCGCTCTGACCATGTGTTAGATTGTCTTCATCTTGATGTTGGGAGAAGTCGACCTCTCAATATTTGCCTCTTATGGGGACTTGATGGAGGGAACTACTTGTTGGTAGACGGAGTTGTGTTAGCACTTACCGTGACTATAAAGCTGCTGGCACCCCTTACGTATCAACTTGGGAACTAAGGAAACTCACGAAACACTATGAATGCCATGGGATACGTCCTACGGTATTACGTCCCTTAATAGCGCACTAATTTGATTGATGTCGATTATTGACTGCTGTGGTTATGAGTATGATGTGAGTAGTGGTTGCTGCCTATTTGTCCAATTACAGAGTTCCTCCCACACATACACATTTGAGAATATTCATGATAATAATCTTTACCTTAGTTCTTTATAATGCTAGAGGTGTATCCGCTACTCCCTGAGAACGCCTTTTCCCTATTGCAGTTCCAATCTATTTTACATACACGATACTTACTTTCTTTGTTCAATTGTTTTACTTTACTTATTGTTCTCTTATACCAAAAACCCAAAAACATATTTTTACACAATACTCGCATTTTATCTTGTTACTTAGAACTTTATTTAGCATTTCTATTGTTGTATTTATTTCAAGAGTTATTAGACTTCAGACTCCTGCTCCCTATGGGATCAATATCTTTATTTCAAAACTAGCGACAAATGATTTGTGCACTTGCAGTCATCAAGTTATTTTTTGGTGTTGTTACCTAGGAGCTAAGCACTGTGGGTCTTTTAGTTTTTGCTTATTTATTTTTGTCTTGCTAAGTTTTGTTTTGAGTTATAGGTTTCCACTAACATGATGGAGTTTGAGCATATGGCTGGTGCTATCCCACTAAGCCACTTTGGGAAGCCCTATGATATTTACAAAAGAGACAACTCCAATGAGAAGACAAGGGGGTTTGAAATAAATCCTCTACTACTTGGTATTTTACAAAAGAAGCAATTTACTAGAGACGAAGAAGATCCTCATCCATATGATCATATTGCATGTTTCAAAGATATATGTGGGACTTTCCAATTACCAGGATATACCGCTAATGAGGTAAGGGTTTTACTTTTTAGTCAGACTTTGACTAGTACAACTCTCTCATGGTATAGATATCTACCCTCAGAAGCCACTACTACGTGGGATAATTCAGCCAGTGAGTTTCTAGCAAAATATTATCCATTATCAAATTTTTTGGAATCAGGCGTCTTATAATGACTTGGAGGAACCATCCTAATGAAGGACTAGTAAGAGCTTATATCAGATTTAAAGATTTACTTAATCTATGTCCTTATCATGATTTGCCTAAATGGTATTTATTGCATATCTTTTATGGCAGTTTAATTGAACCTAATAAAATTGAACTAGAGTCTTTCGCGGAAGGAGCCTTTATGAATCTTCCTATAACTAAAGCTTGGGCTTTACTTAATAGAATTCGTGATCATAGAGTCTCATGGAATTTTGGTCTAGGAAGCGAAGGAGGCATAGAAATAGATTATGATTGTATTCATGACTATAATTAAAAGGGCCATGTTAAGGAATTATCTAAAAAACTTTATTTGGATTCAGATCTTGTGTTGCATGTTGTTAAAGCTTTTACATAACACATCAAAGCTCCAAAAGAGGGTTTGGTCAAGTATGATCCACCACCCAAACCTGAGAAGAAAAGAGAAGTTAAAGTAACACTGGCCTGCCTAGAACCAACATATGAGATATCTTTCCCTAACACTGCACATAAGCATATTTTTGAATATGAACAGGGCAAAGCAGTACAGGAGAAGAAGGAAAAGGAAAATATGCCAGAAGTTGAGGAACATCTAGAAGAAACCAAAGAGGAAGAGGTAACCAAGGAATAAATTATGGCTATGTATGCACATTGTAACATAGTTGAACTTGATAAAGAGACTTATTGGCTGAAGGTAAAACATAGGTAAAAGATGTGGGTTAGCCTATTCTTCCCTGCATATTTAAAGAAACCTCGCATTATGGTTTATGCGATCTTGGCACAAAAGTTAATGTTATATCTTATGATTTCTATTTAGAAATAAAAGAAGAAATAGAACCAGCTACAATTGAAAATACTGATATGATAATCATGTTAGCCAATAAAACTCTTAGAATTCCAATGGGAGTAGTTGAAGATGCAACTATCACAATTGGAAATAAAAACTTTCCTATCGATTTCGTAGTTGTTGATATGCTAGATGACACTCTTTGACCAATTATATTTGGAAGAAACTTTTTGAGTGATGTAGGTGCCAAAGTTGATTTCAAAAAGGAGATTGTGTCTCTTAATCTTGGGGAAGCAGAAAAAGAATTCCAATTTTCCAAATTTAAATACAAACTTCTACAAATACAAGAAGAAGAGGTAGAGAAAATTATTGAGGAAATGAACGCTCTCTTCTTTAGTGATAAAAAAGAAGAAATAAATGAAGACTTAAATTATGAAGAAATTGTTATGGAGGACAAGTCCCTATAAGAACTAGAAGGTGAATTTGATTCACTTGTAATTGAAGGGCCTCCAACTAATGAGGCTTTTGAAGAGCCAAAAAAGAGAGGGGACGAGGAATAACCACCTCTAGATGTGAAGACTCTACCAGATAATATTAAATACAGATTTTTAGATGATACAAATAAATTTCCTGTTATTATTAGTCCTAATCTTTCAGGAGATGAAGAGGAAGAACTCATGAAGATACTTAAGGAGCATCTCAAGGCCTTTGGGTACTCAATGAATGATTTGAAGGGCATTAGGCCCATCATAACCGTCCACCAAATATTCATGGAGGAATGTGCTAAACCAGTTGCAGAATTTAATAGAAGACTCAAGCCCAAAATGAAGAAAGTGGTAAGAAAAGAAATAGTACGCCTACTGGATGCAGGAATAATCTATCCTGTAAAATATAGTGAATGGGTAAGTCATGTTCATTGTGTCCCTAAGAAGGGCGGTTTTTACTGTTGTTCCTAACAAAAACAATGAATTGATACCTACTAGAACTATTGTTGGACATAGGATGTGTATAGATTTCAAGAAATTGAATAAAAATAGGAAAGATCACTATCCTTTACTGTTCATAGATCAAACTTTAGAGAGGTTAGCAAACCACACTCATTTTTGCTACTTGGACAGATACTCTGGTTTTTCTCAAATACCTGTTCATCCTGATGACCAACTTAAAACGACTTTCATTAGCCCTTATGGTTTACATGCTTACCGTTGTATGCCTTTTGGTTTATGTAATGCTCCAGCTACTTTTCAAAGATGCATGAAAGCTATTTTTGTGGATTTTATAGAACTGATAATGGAAGTATTTATGGATGACTTTTCTGTCAATGTAACTTCCTTTACTAGTTGCTTGGATAATCTCAAAAGAGTTTTGCAGCGTTGCAAAGAAACCAATCTTGTTCTAAACTGGGAGAAGTGCTATTTTATGGTCAAAGAAGGTATAGTCCTTGGACATAAAGTATCAGGTAAGGGAATTGAAGTGGATAGAGCTAAGGTTGAGGCCATAGAGAGAATGCCACAACCTAGGGATATAAAAGGTATAAGAAGTTTCCTTGGTCATTTGGGTTTTTATAGAAGGTTCATTAGGAATTTCTCTGGGATATCTAAACCTTTGACTAACCTTCTGCAAAAGGGATTAAGATTTAACTTTGATGATAAATGTCTTAGAGCCTTTGATAAACTTAAATATGCTTTATCCCATGATCCTATCATTAAACCACCTATCTAGGATATGACTTTTGACTTAATATGTGAAGGTAGTGATGATGATGTAGGACTAACTCTGGGACAACACATAGGTCACAGATTTCATATTATACATCATGCTAGTAGAACTCTCAATAGTGCTCAAGAGAATTATCCTAAGGAAGAGAGAGAACTTTTTTCTGTATTTTTCTCTTGCGATAAATTTCGTTCTTATATAGTTGATGCAAAAGTAAGATTTCATACAGATCGTGATGGTTTAAAAGAACTCATTGAGAGGAAAAACATAAGCCAAGAATGCTCCGTTAGATTCTTTTACTTCAAGCATTTGAGTTGCAGATTATGCAAAGGCAAGAAATAAAGATGTTGGAACACACTAATCTTATTGAGAGGAACTTTAGTCCTAGTGATTTTCTTTTACGAGAATTGTTAAATGAACTAAGGCCAATTCCTCCAAAAGATAAGAAGTCTTTGTTGTTGGAGGAGCCTGTCATCCCCGACTAAGTAAACGGTAGGTGCAAGGTAAGTGTTCTTACTCAAATAAGTGATTTTACTTCTTAAATTTTTGTCATTGGATTCCTCATGTTTTTCTGAAGTTTCTGATGGTTTTTACCAACTATACGGGTGCAACTATATGACCGAAGAAAATATTCCGCCCGTTAAACCTTCTGTATCTTCTTTGCGAAATTGTTTTTGATGTCTGGATCTATACGGTCGCAACTATACAACCAGAGAAAATATTCTGGCCATATAGTTGGTCGTGAAACTCTTAGACATTTTCGATTTTTGATGTTTGTATCTATACAGTCGCAACTATACGGCGAGAATATATTTTCCAGCCGTATAGTTGGTCGTTAAACTATCAGACATCTTCGATTATTTTTTTCGTTTTTGATTGAAAAAAATAGTTTTTTCGGTTCCAAGTCGGTAACTTAATCGATCTGGACTCGAGATATTTGGAAATATCTGCCTGGAACCAACTATACGGCTAGAGCTATATGGATCGTGCCCATATAATTGGTCGTTACACGGCATGACTCCTCCAAATCCACGATTTGTTTCCCTATTTCGTTAAGATTCTTTTCTTGGGAGAGAATTTAGTGTTTCTCGCGAGTTTTACCGACCTCCGACCCCCTTATATACTGCCATTGTCTCTATCTCTCTAATCCTAATTACCAGGAACCAATCTAGCCATGCGCTATCCCGTCCCAGGCCGTGCAAAACCCCTAGGTCTCATTGTTCCTTCCAGGGACCGCTCTCGTAGCCCATCCATGGAGGACGACAACGAGGAGGTGGACAGGTTTAGCCCGGGGTACAAGAAGTACGCCGAACCAATCTTCTACAACAATGATTCCGACGAACATTGGAGTGACATCTACATATACCGTGATGTCTATGATCCTCCGAAGATCAACTGGGCGGCAATGAAGAGAGCTCAAGAAGATAGAGAAGGTCACAAGCCGCATGGAAAAAGGCGCGTGGAGACGGTCAAGTTCATCACCACGGATCCTAGGCCGCACAAGCATAAGGAATTACCTAATAGTGGTGCAGGTGCTAGCAAGGGAGCGACGGTGCCACACTTGAAGCCTACCATTGGTGCTCGTATGAGGGTGAAGCCTCAAGACGAGTGGAGGAATGGTTTCCACTTCCCCTGTAACTACCTCGATGAATTACGCTCTTAGTTAATGCCTGGATGAACGAAAGTGGTTAAAATAGTACGGTGGGGCCCAGGGCCACTCACGGTAGACCTTTCGGCCGTCCTAACCACTTTCATACAACGGGGCAAGAACGAGCGGCGTAATCGGCAGGCGAAGGGATCTACTACATACACAAATGAGTATGTATGCAAGCCACATACAACAGTCCTCAGAGCCATTCCATCTAAAAGAAATAGAAATATTGCAACGCCATACGGCAAGATCCAAATGTCCTAGATAGATATAATAATTTAGGATAGCTCCTCATACATCACACATCAGAGTATCAGGCGGAAGCGGAAAACAAGATCTGAGTACGGATAAGAAGCAAATTGGCATAAGATGCCCCATAAATAAACACATCCCGCCCACAGATCTCACGGATCCCTGTTCCCGGAATATCTACACCGAACGATCGTTGCCAACATCCTCTGTCTCCTCAACCCAGTTCATCTGGATCAAACAATTTATCGTGTGAGACCCTAGGGGTACTCAGCAAGTCTTTATGCCGCTAAAGGGGACACAACCTGGGGTGACGCAATTGCAGCAAAAGATAATACCTAACAATTCTACAGATACTCGCTAACGATCCGCCCAACCAATGATAGATGGATGTCCGTGATTTAAGAACAACAGTTATACCAGTATAATTAACAGATCCATCCTCCTCCTCGCTTACCAACGAGGAAGCGGACGAATAACCCCCATCATCCGTTGGCAGTTTTATTAACCATTCCATGAGTATTGCACTATTTACTAGTCAAGTACTTAGTCAAATTAAAAGCGGTACTTTAGTTATACCTGTCTATGATCGAGAAACTGTGCTCCAAGTCGTCCATAACCGCGGACACGGCTTTCAGAAAGATTTACCCTGCAGGGGTGCACGAATAGCAACACACACTCGATCAACCTCGGAAAAACCAAATCAAAACCCAACGAGGCATTCACGACAAAGCAATCACGGGATTCAGAAATATTTCAGGGGGCCACCCCAATAAGCTACCCGCAATGAAGTTGGCCGGCTCCGAGATGGACCCAGGGTTTGCGACGACGGCTGTAAACGACTGGGAACCCGAAAATGTGACTGGGCTTGTCGATACCGCGAAAACGTGGCACGATCCAAAACAGGACAGGTGCTCCTCGCACAATCTTAAATGAAGCAGTAACATGGCATAAGTACAGGATAGTAATAAAGCCCCAAACTAATTGTGGCCCCAAGAAATAAGAATGAATCAAGCTCTGGCTCAGGAGGGTCCATAAGGCCTCCCGGATGTGGACAATGCGAATAGTCAAGGAACAGGAATCAAGTCTCGGGGTCCTACGGGACACAAGTGAGCATGAAAAACCAAATAGCAGATATTGCTCACCGGTGCCTCTTTCATTAGTTATTCCATTACTACTCAGGTTATGTCGTTTAGGTACCTCGTTATTCACCAGACACTCACATACCCTACACATGCTTTTCTATGACTCGCATGGCTCAAACAACTCCTGTAGTAATGGCTCATGGGATGGAGGAACAAGCTTCGGTGGGGTTTAAAAGTAAAGGCTATGCAGTACTTGGGATCCAATTTCATGCAATCGTGACTCAATGATGCAAGAATAAGATAGAGGCAATAGGTACTGTATGTATGAAAGCATGTGGTAGTGCTTGCCTGGCAGCTCAGTTGAAGCGAGATATGGATCTGGGTAGTACTCCTCTGATTCCTCGTAATTCTCCTGCTGGGCGTCTATTCGAAGAAGAACCAAACAAACAAGGGCCAACATAAATAAAGTGCACAAGCATATGAATTAAAATGCGACAAGCAAACAAGCATGCCATGATGAATGATGCACAATTTGCATGGCATTAAAGTAGCATGGCAAAGGTGAGGTGTGGATACAAGAAATAAAGCTTTTTGTTATTTATTTAACCAAGTTTTATTGTCATAAACAGTTCAGATTTTTAATAACAACATGATGCATGCTTCAATTCAGAACAAGGACAGCATAGATAGAACGGGCTCGTCGCGCTGATTGATTTAGACATATTATTTGTCAAATTTGGAGTTATAAAACAAAAGTTATTAATTAATTAAGGGAAAGGGCATTTTAATGTAATTTTAATCATCTCGAAAAATTTAAAGTGTTCAAAACATATTTTGAAGGGCATATTTGATTTCCTCACATTTTTCTGATTCCAAAACATATATTATTTGTATTATTTGGATTTGTATTCTAAAAATTATTTGAATCTGAATTGAATTTGAATTTAAATCAATTTGAAAAAAGTTTAATTAAAACAGACACGCGAAAGTACTTTTGTCACCCAGGCGAAATCAGCCCCAGTCACTGGCGGGTGGGCCTTGCACTGACTGGGCCACGCGCGCGGAAAACCTTTTCTACCGCGGGCTCGGCTAGCCACTGAGGTTGACAGGCGGGCCAGCGGCTTCGGGCCCACGCGACAGGTGGGGCGTGGCTGGAGCGCGGGTTACGGCCCGAGAAAACCGAGGGGCTTTCTGCAAGATGGCTAGGGCGACTGACAGGTGGGGTCTCCAGGAGCGCGGGTTGCAGGAGTCAAAAAGGTGGGGGGTTAAGTGCAAAGTTTCATCGCGTGCACTGTTTCTCTTCCTCTCTTTTGACGAAACTGACGGCGGCAGCGCGCGCGTGCCGGGGAATCGAACCCGGGTCACGGGCGTGTGCGCGGAGGGGCTAACCAGTGCGGTAGGGCGAGGGGAGTTGATAGGGGAGGGTCTGGGGTCTAGGCAGAGGGAGGAGAAGCAGTCATGGCAGGGGGGTAGATAAAGGTGGCCTCGGTGCCACCTTTTGCTTCTCCCTCACGTGGTCGAGCTGGGGCTCGACCTGGGGCTGGTAGGGCACGGCAGGGGAGGGGCTGCAGGTGGACCAGGACGGCGTGGTGGCTGCAGGGTGGGGCTAGCTCGGCCGGTAGAGAAAGAAAGAGAGGAAGAAGAGGGGGTAGCTCGGCTAGGTAGATGGGGCTCGGGTTACGGCTTAGCTAGGGTTAGGGAGATGAGTGGCTGGGGTGTGGGCCAAGAAGAGAGGGCCAGGTGGGGCCAGCAGGTTAGAGAGAGAGGGGGTGTGAGAGAGGGAGGTAAGGTGGAGTTAGGGTTTAGGAGAATTAGGGTTAGGAGAAATTAGGGAGAGGAGCTAGGTTTAGGTTTGTTTAGGGTTTAGATTTTTAAAGCTTGAGCAAAAGATCACCCCCAAGTGGAACATGATGAATGCTAGGAATTAACATGAGATGAAGGTGAAAGAGAATTCCAAGAAAAGAATAAGAAAATAATTATGGAATAGGCCTCATATGGTTCATGCATGGAGAAATAAAATTAAGAGAAAAGATATGGATGAGACTATGAGGATGGTGGAATGGTAGGAGATGGTTCCCCAAGATAGGACCATTAAATCAAAAGAAAAACCAATGGAGTAAAAGGTGGTGAAGGAGTTTGCATGGCCCATGCAAAATAATAATGCCATGATTTATTTTGTGAAAACAATAATAATATTATGGCATTATTCTCATGGATTTCCAAGAAACGGAATAAAGCCAAGCAAAAGAATTTAAAGGACTAGATCCACCCTATTGCCCATGAACTAGATAAAACCAAAATAAAGACAATCAAGCTCATGAACTAGTAGGATGGTGGAATTATAAAGTGGTGGAAAAGAAAGGTGATGGAATTGAAATAAAAGATATGCCCCAAATCAACTTGGGCATTTGAACAATATATCAATAACCAAATACAATATCAAGAGGCAAATACAATTAATAATGCATATGAGAGAAAAACCAAAGGAAGAGGATTTTATATGATGCTCAAATGCAAGGTGGCATGATGACATGAGCATGATATAATTATGATGCAACAATAATGTATATGAAGTAGCCAATGTCTTACTAGGACAAGTAGCATTACAATTGTTAGACAATTGGGATGCTACAACTCTCCCCCACTAAACAGGAATCTCGCCCCGAGATTCTAGGAAGAAGAAGACGCAAAGAGGGTAGGATACTTGGCACGGAGCTCATCTTCATGTTCCCAGGTTGCTTCATCAACGGAATGGTGCGACCACTGCACCTTGCAGAACTTGATGGACTTGTTGCGAGTCCTTCTTTCTGCGACTTCAAGAATTTTTGTGGGGTGTTCTTGATAAGACAGATCTTCTTGGAGATTAATGAGTTCATGGTCCACGGTCCTGCCGGGATCCTTGAAGCACTTCTTGAGTTGGGAGATGTGGAAAACATCATGGACTTTGAGTTGTTCAGGGAGCTCAAGAGCATAAGCAACTTCTCCTCTTCTTCCACGAATTTTGAAAGGACCGATGTATCTAGGAGCCAGCTTTCCTTTGATACCAAAGCGGTGCGTGCCTCTCATGGGAGTGACACGAAGGTAAACGAGATAACCAGGGACATACTCCATGTCCGTGTGCTTTCTGTCATAATTGCTCTTCTGGCGACTTTGAGCAATCTTCAGATTTTCAAGAATGATCTGAACTTTCTCCTCCACTTGAGTTACAATGTCAGGGCCAAACAATATTCTTTCACCTGCGCCCGACCAACCAATCGGAGTTCTGCATTTGCGACCATAGAGAGTCTCAAATGGTGCCATCTTTAGATTTTTCTGGAAACTGTTGTTGTAAGAGAATTCAGCATAAGGAATACATTCTTCCCACTTCATGCCGAAAGAGATAACGCAAGCACGTAGCATATCTTCTAGAATCTGATTGATCCTTTCAACTTGTCCTTGCGACTGAGGGTGGTAAGCTGTGCTGAAGTTTAATTTTGTTCCCAAAGCATTTTGGAAACTTCCCCAGAACTTGGAAGTGAAGATACTTCCACGGTCTGAACTGATCTCAAGAGGGACTCCATACAGAGAGACAATTATGTTGATATAGAGCTCAGCCAACTGAATTGCAGAAATTGTTTCCTTGACTGGAAAGAAGTGAGCTACTTTGGAAATCCCGTCAATGACAACAAAGATTGCATTGTTGCCCTTCTGTGACCTTGGAAAACCTGTAATGAAGTCCATCTCTACTTTCTCCCATTTCCATTCCAGAGGCTTCAATGGCTGTAGAAGAATGGAAGGTTTCTGATGGACAGCTTTAACTCTGCGACAAACATCACACTCCAAGACATACTTGGCACAATATCGTTTCAAACCAGGCCACCAATATTGTGTTTTCAAGTCCATGCACATCTTAGTGCTTCCAGGGTGGATAGAAAGAACAGAATCATGCGCCTCCTTGAGAACTTGCTCTCTTAAACCCGGGTAGTTCAGAACAAACATCCGGTGTTCAAAGAAAAGAGTGCCTTGGTCGTCTACGTGGAAAGACTCATACTTCGGAAGCTGAATGTTGGAGATGATCTTTTTAGTGTAAGGATCCCCAAGCTAAATGGAATGAACCTTTTCTTCCAAGAGAGGTGTTGCTAGAAGGTTCAGAAGATAACCTTGATCCACAATTTCAAGGTTGAGCTTGCGGAATTCCTCGCACAAGAGAGGCTGTTGTTCTTCCACCATGAGGTTGTTGACATAAGCTTTTCGGCTGAGAGCATCTGCCATGACATTGGCTTTGCCCGGGGTGTAGTTGATGGTCAAATCGAAATCATTGATTGTTTCAATCCACCTCCTCTGAAGAAGGTTGAGATCAGGCTGTGTGAATATATACTTCAGACTCTTGTGATCAGAAAAGATCTCACAACGGTTGCCAAGCAAGTAATGCCTCCATACTTTCAAAGCAAAGACAACTGCTGCGAGTTCGAGGTCATGTGTAGGATAGTTGATCTCATGCGTCTTCAACTGACGAGATGCATAAGCAACAACTTGCTTTTCTTGCATAAGGACCGCACCCAATCCTTGCAATGAAGCATCACAGAATATTTGGAAAGGCTTTGATGTTTCTGGAGGAACTAAGACTGGTGTGGAAGTGAGCTTCTCTTTGAGTGTTTCAAAGCTTGCTTGACATGCAGGAGTCCAAAGGTATTTCTTGCCTTTCTTGAGGAGATCGGTAAGAGGCTTCGCAATCTTTGAGAAATTTTGAACGAAGCGACGGCAGTAACTGGCCAAACCAAGGAAACTTCGGACTTCTTTGACATTTATGGGTGGAAGCAAGTCCATAATTGTCTTAATAGTTTCTGGGTTGACGGCAATGCCCTTGGCAGAGATGACGTGCCCAAGGTATGTGACTTGAGGCAGCCAGAATTCACACTTGGAGAACTTTGCATACAGGCGGTTCTCACGAAGCTTGTTTAGGACACACCGAAGGTGCTCTTCATGTTCTTCTTTTGACTTAAAATAGACTAGAATGTCATCTAGATAGACCACAACGAACTTATCAAGATACTCCATGAAAACCGAGTTCATAAGCCTCGAGAAGGTGGCAGGTGCATTGGTGAGACCGAAAGACATGACCGTGTACTCATACAGGCCATAGCGGGTGGTGAAAGCTGTTTTAGGAACATCTTCCTTGCGAATCTTGATTTGATGATAACCACTTCTCAAATCAAGCTTAGAGAATACCACAGCTCCAGCTAGCTGATCGAAGAGATCATTAATCCGCGGAAGGGGATATTTATTCTTGATTGTTTTAGCATTGAGTGCCCGATAGTCAACACAAAGTCTATCAGTCTTGTCTCGCTTCTTCACAAAGATGGTTGGACTACCCCAAGAAGAAGTACTATGCTGAATGAAACCCAACTTCTCTTGTTCATCCAACTGACGTTTAAGTTCAGCCAACTCAGCAGGACCCATTTTATAAGGCCGCTTGGAAATAGGAGCGGTACCATGTTCAAGTTCAATGACAAACTCAACCTCACGATCCTGAGGCATACCTGGCAACTCTTCAGGAAAGACATCTGGAAATTCACAGACTACAGGAACACTTTGAATACCTTCCATAGCATCATCATTCAGAGCCGCCAAAGAATAAAGCTAAATTGCAGGAGTCAGACTTGGAGAATAGACTATATGGCCATCAGGAATTTTCAGAGAAACCGAACGTTCAGCACAATGAATCACAGCTGCATTTGCTGTCAACCAATCCATGCCCAAGATAACATCAATATCAGAATTGCCCAGAATAATTAAGGAAGCCGGAAACGAAGAGCCACCAATCTCAATTTGATTGTCACGGTTGATTTTAGAAGCCCTCATGTTTGAACCAGGAGATTACACCATAAGGCGAGTTGGTAAAGCATCAAAAGGTAACCCATTACTCTCCGCAAACTTGTATGACACGAAAGAATGTGAAGCACCAGAATCAAATAAAACTCGTGCAGGAACTGAGTTAACAGAAAGCATACCCATGACAACTCTAGGTGCATGCTCCGCTTGAGCTACGTTGACACAGTTGGCATGAGCAACCGTAGACCCCGGCTTAGTGTTGATGTTGAGAGCCCGAGGTGGAGGTGCACGAATCATAGGAGCACTTGCCGCAGGTCTTGGAGGTGGTGGTGGTAGGGCTTTGTTGTTCATTGGACAATTCCAGTGCTAATGCCCAGTGTTTCCACAAGTATAGCAAGCACTAGGTGGACGTGGAGCAACGTAGCCACGGACTCCGCCAGGCGCTCCAGGGTAGTTGTGGTTGTAGCCCCTGGGAGCCGCAGTGAAGGAGTTTGGTGGCCTTGGTGCGTAGCTTGAAGGTCTTGGTGGAGCAGGGAGCGACGGTGGGGTGTTAGGAACCCAGACACGACGCTTAGAAGGAGCTGTCATAGCAGAAGAGCTTGCTGTATCACGGCTGTGTTTCTTTGACTCCTCAAACACTTTCCTACTTGCTTCTTCCTGCAGAGCTATGTGTTGAAGTTCCAAAAAAGATGCCGGCCTTGCATGAGTGATTGCATATTTGATGGAAGCATTGAGGCCTTGCCGAAACCTCGTTTGCTTCTTCTTGTCATCAGAGATCTCATCGCCACCATAATGAGAAAGGTTCATGAAGTTTCTGATGTAGGTGTTGACATTTTCAGTGCCCTGCTTGAGGTTGAGAAACACTTCCTTCATCCTTTCCATGACAATTTCTGACAGATATTGCTCTTTGAAAGCAGCAGTGAATTGCTCCCAAGTAGGCTGAAAACCAGAAAGATCTGCCTTGAGGTAATTTTCCCACCAGAGAGCTGCATCTCCCTTTAGAAGGTGAGTAGCACACTTGACCCATTCTTGGTCGGGAACATCCGCAGTCATCAGCAACCTTGACACTTCATGAAGCCAGTCATCCGCATCAAGTGGCTGATCAGACACTTCAAATTGGCGTGGGTTGAACTTGAGAAAACTCTTGATGTCTCCTCGCTTGGGAGGTGGAGGTAGCGGAGCAAACTCATTCCTCCTCACACTTTCCTCGAAGCGCTGCTAGTTCTGCTGCATAGTGCCCAAAGCATTTGCAATACTTGACAAAGCAGCCCCGAGTTCAGGTGGTATGTCCTCCTCAGAACGGCGTGGTGGTGCCATCCTGTGATTGATATAAAACACAAGTGAGTACTATAATGGAGAATGATAATAATCCAAAATAGTACCAAAATGGAATTAACCAAGATTAACGGATGCAATTCACTGAGATGATATTAAAATATCAACAAAGTTCAAGGCAACTAGAAGATATTAAGCATAACGCACACGACTGAATAAGGAGTGTGGTACACAACTAACAAAGAAAAAATTTCCGCAAATTTCGGCATTAAAATACCACTATATGCGCAAAACCACTTCACGAATCAAGATTAGTAACTCTACTAGTTCAATATACAAAAGCAAATGATAGAAGTAGCGGTATGGTCGCGACTCCATCCCGCACTCAAATCATTACTCCGCACATGAATCAGTAAAACACATATCCCAACACCTTCTTCTTAAGATGAACCTAAAGATTGGTAACTACGGAAACGAACACCCCAAACAAGATAACGTTGGATAACAAAGAGTAAGATAGATCGCATCGGTGTACAACGAATCAGAATAGATCGCGTCGGTTTACAAAGGCCTGTCGGTATGGAATGTACCAACAGTTGATAACCAAAAGGCAGATAGTGATAGCATTTGGATGCAACAGATACACAAGGAATTCACACACACACACACACACACACACACAACACAACCTATGGTACTACGGAACCCAGAACACGTGAATCCTAGTTTGAATTTTTCGAAGAGGATTGAAAAAGTTACACTTCCTTACCAGAAAAGGGTGGGTGGGTGGGTAAGAAGAAAAATGGAAGCAGTCCTACTCTCACGTTTGTTTTTCCCTAGTATACATAACTACCAAAATATTTGCTAGACTGACAACAACCATTTTGGCTGAGACCCCGAAGGGCGGGATGGCTCTGATACCAATTATAACTACCTCGGTGAATTACGCTCTTAGTTAATGCCTGGATGACCGAAAGTGGTTAAAATAGTACGGTGGGGCCCAGGGGCACTCACGGTAGACCTTTCGGCCGTCCTAACCACTTTCAGACAACGGGGCAAGAACGAGCGGCGTAATCGGCAGGCGAAGGGATCAACTACATACACAAATGAGTATGTATGCAAGCCACATACAACAGTCCTCAGAGCCATTCCATCTAAAAGAAATAGAAATATTGCAACGCTATATGGCAAGATCCAAATGTCCTAGATAGATATAATAATTTAGGATAGCTCCTCATACATCACACATCAGAGTATTAGGCGGAAGCGGAAAACAAGATCCGAGTACGGATAAGAAGCAAATTGGCATAAGATGCCCCATAAATAAACACATCCCGCCCACAGATCTCACGGATCCCCGTTCCCGGAATCTCTACACCGAACGATCGTTGCCAACATCCTCTGTCTCCTCAACCCAGTTCATCTGGATCAAACAATTTATCGTGTGAGACCCTAGGGGTACTCAGCAAGTCTTTATGCCGCTAAAGGGGACACAACCTGGGGTGACGCAATTGCAGCAAAAGATAATACCTAACAATTCTACAGATACTCGCTAACGATCCGCCCAACCAATGATAGATGGATGTCCGTGATTTAAGAACAACAGTTATACCAGTATAATTAACAGATCCATCCTCCTCCTCGCTTACCAACGAGGAAGCGGACGAATAACCCCATCATCCGTTGGCAGTTTTATTAACCATTCCATGAGTATTGCACTATTTACTAGTCAAGTACTTAGTCAAATTAAAAGCGGTACTTTAGTTATACTTGTCTATGATCGAGAAACTGTGCTCCAAGTCGTCCATAACCGCGGACACGGCTTTCAGAAAGATTTACCCTGCAGGGGTGCACGAATAGCAACACACACTCGATCAACCTCGGAAAAACCAAATCAAAACCCAACGAGGCATTCACGACAAAGCAATCACAGGATTCAGAAATATTTCAGGGGGCCACCCCAATAAGGTACCCGCAATGAAGTTGGCCGGCTCCGAGATGGACCCAGGGTTTGCGACGACGGCTGTAAACGATTGGGAACCCGAAAATGTGACTGGGCTTGTCGATACCGTGAAAACATGGCTCGATCCAAAAACAGTACAGGTGCTCCTCGCACAATCTTAAATGAAGCAGTAACATGGCATAAGTACAGGATAGTAATAAAGCCCCAAACTAATTGTGGCCCCAAGAAATAAGAATGAATCAAGCTCTGGCTCAGGGGGGTCCATAAGGCCTCCCGGATGTGGACAGTGCGAATAGTCAAGGAACAGGAATCAAGTACTCGGAGTCCTACGGGACACAAGTGAGCATGAAAAACCAAATATCAGATATTGCTCACCGGTGCCTCTTTCATTAGTTATCCCATTACTACTCAGGTTATGTTGTTTACGTACCTCGTTATTCACCAGACACTCACATACCCTACACATGCTTTTCTATGACTCGCATGGCTCAAACAACTCCTGTAGTAATGGCTCATGGGATGGAGGAACAAGCTTCGGTGGGGTTTAAAAGTAAAGGCTATGCAGTACTTGGGATTCAATTTGATGCAATCGCGACTCAATGATGCAAGAATAAGATAGAGGCAATAGGTACTGTATGTATGCAAGCATGTGGTAGTGCTTGCCTGGCAGCTCAGTTGAAGCGATAGATGGATCTGGGTAGTACTTCTGTGGTTCCTGGTAATTGTCCTGCTGGGCGTCTATTCGAAGAAGAACCAAACAAACAAGGGCCAACATAAATAAAGTGCACAAGCATATGAATTAAAATGCGACAAGCAAACAAGCATGCCATGATGAATGATGCACAATTTGCAAGGCATTAAAGTAGCATGGCAAAGGTGAGGTGTGGATACAAGAAATAAAGCTTTTTGTTATTTATTTAACCAAGTTTTATTGTCATAAACAGTTCAGATTTTTAATAACAACATGATGCATGCTTCAATTCAGAACAAGGACTGCATAGATAGAACGGGCTCGTCGCGCTGATCGATTTAGACATATTATTTGTCAAATTTGGAGTTATAAAACAAAAGTTATTCATTAATTAAGGGAAAGGGCATTTTAGTGTAATTTTAATCATCTTGAAAAATTTAAAGTGTTCAAAACATATTTTGAAGGGCATATTTGAATTCCTCACATTTTTCTGATTCCAAAACATATATTATTTGTATTATTTGGATTTTTATTTTAAAAATTATTTGAATTTGAATTTAAATCAATTTGAAAAAGGTTTAATTAAAACAGACACGGGAAAGTACTTTTGTCACCCAGGCGAAATCAGCCCCAGTCACTGACGGGTGGGCCTTGCGCTGACTGGGCCACGCGCGCGGAAAACCTTTTCTACCGCGGGCTCGGCTAGCCACTGAGGTTGACAGGCGGGCCAGCGGCTTCGGGCCCACGCGACAGTGGGGTTCCACCTAGAGGCTGACAGGTGGGGCGTGGCTGGAGGGCGGGTTACGGCCCGAGAAAACGGAGGGGCTTTCTGCAAGATGGCTAGGGAGACTGACAGGTGGGGTCTTCAGGAGCGCGGGTTGCAGGAGTCAAAAAGGTGGGGGTTAAGTGCAAAGTTTCATCGCGTGCACTGTTTCTCTTCCTCTCTTCTTACGAAACTAACGGCGGCAGCGCGCGCGCGGGGCTGGGAATCGAACCCGGGTCGCGGGCGTGCGCGCGGAGGGGCTAACCAGTGCGGTAGGGCGAGGGGAGTTGACAGGGGAGGGTCTAGGGTCTAGGAAAACTTGCTGCGGCGCGGAAAACCTGCAGACGCCGGTGAGCTCTAGCGCGCGGTGGGCGTTCGACGAAACGAACGGCGGGGCTAGGGCGGTACGGCGAGGCGGAACATGTTAGGGAGAAGGAGGGGCTAACCGCGGGCTCGACGGCGGGCGCGGATCGGAGCGAGGAGCGGCGGAGCGGCGAGATCGCTGGCGCCCCGGATCTAGGGTTTGCTGTAGAGCGGCGAGGTACTGGCGGCCCTGGGAGCTTCTCGTCCAAGTCGGCGAGTGCAAGGCGTCGTAGAGGAGCCTCCTCGAGCTTCCAGGCCACCTCCACGTCACGCTGACCGGCTGGAAAGACGGGGGCGATGTGGTGCTGGCGGCGAGCGGCGGCAGGAGCTGGGCATCATGGAGGAAGAAGGAGGGGAGGAGGTTGGCGCGGGGCAGATCTGGACGAGCCAGGAGAGCTGTGTGGGAGAAGGAAAAAGGAGGGAGAGGGAGGAGAAGCAGTCGTGGCAGGGGGGTAGATAAAGGTGGCCTCGGTGCCACCTTTTGCTTCTCCCTCACGTGGTCGAGCTGGGGCTCGACCTGGGGCTGGTAGGGCACGGCAGGGGAGGGGCTGCAGGTGGACCAGGACGGCGTGGTGGCTGCAGGGTGGGGCTAGCTCGGCCGGTAGAGAAAGAAAGAGAGGAAGAAGAGGGGGTAGCTCGGCTAGGTAGATGGGGCTCGGGTTAGGGCTTAGCTAGGGTTAGGGAGATGAGTGGCTGGGGTGTGGGCCAGGAAGAGAGGGCCAGGTGGGGCCAGCAGGTTAGAGAGAGAGGGGGTGTGAGAGAGAGAGGTAAGGTGGAGTTAGGGTTTAGGAGAATTAGGGTTAGGAGAAATTAGGGAGGGGAGCTAGGTTTAGGTTTGTTTAGGGTTTATATTTTTAAAGCTTGAGCAAAAGATCACCCCCAAGTGGAACATGATGAATGCTAGGAATTAACATGATATGAAGGTGAAAGAGAATTCCAAGAAAAGAATAAGAAAAGAATTATGGAATAGGCCTCATATGGTTCATGCATGGAGAAATAAAATTAAGAGAAAAGATATGGATGAGACTATGAGGATGGTGGAATGGTAGGAGATGGTTCCCCAAGATAGGATCCATTAAATCAAAAGAAAAACCAATGGAGTAAAAGGTGGTGAAGGAGTTTGCATGGCCCATGCAAAATAATAATGCCATGATTTATTTTGTGAAAACAATAATAATATTATGGCATTATTCTCATGCATTTCCAAGAAACGGAATAAAGCCAAGCAAAAGAATTTAAAGGACTAGATCCACCCTATTGCCCATGAACTAGATAAAACCAAAATAAAGACAATCAAGCTCATGAACTAGTAGGATGGTGGAATTATAAAGTGGTGGAAAAGAAAGGTGATGGAATTGAAATAAAAGATATGCCCCAAATCAACTTGGGCATTTGAACAATATATCAATAACCAAATACAATATCAAGAGGCAAATACAATTAATAATGCATATGAGAGAAAAACCAAAGAAAGAGGATTTTATATGATGCTCAAATGCAAGGTGGCATGATGACATGAGCATGATATAATTATGATGCAACAATAATGTATATGAAGTAGCCAATGTCTTACTAGGACAAGTAGCATTACAATTGTTAGAAAATTGGGATGCTACATCCCCGATCCATCAATTATGGATGAGGAAGAAGGAGCTATTCCCAAGACTAAGGACCGCGTGCGAGCAATGGAGATATATCAGAAGCAGGAGCTACTCCATCGTGTCGAAGTCCGTCACCGTCTCAAGGAGATAGATAAGAAGGATGATCTTCTCCCATTGGTAACTAAACTCGCATATAAAGTGGAAACTTTGCAGTCTGATTTGCATAGGTGCTACAGCCGCATCGTCGCTCTAGAGGATACAACCAAGAAGCTACGCAGCACGGTGTTACATGCCATGGCACCACAGTGATCTATAATAATCACGGTATCAAATAATCGCAAGGGATTATTTGATCCCGCATGGCTTGATTCCAAGCTTGGGGAGATCTTTAAGACCTTGTAATCTATTTTAGTTTTGCATTAGTTCAAACTAGAAATAAAGTTTGCATCATTGGAATTCCCTTCAGGAATAGTCGATCCCTTTTATGAAATTCCAAGTTTATTATCATACATGGAGCAATATTGAGTTTGTGTTTATCATATTGAATATATGAATGGCTTGAGTGTAATTTTACACATTATGATAGGAATAGGAGTCTTCCAGACCATTGGTATTAATGGAACATACAAAGATAATTTGTTCAATATGTTGTAAGTACATGGTTTGATTTACAAAGGAAGAAAAATTATCTAATCAGTTAAGTTGAAAAAGAAACCTTGAACAAAGGAAAATTAAAAGTGCTATCAAATTAGAGTGAGAACAAGACAAGGTAGAATATTCAAGCTATAAAGATTGCTTCATATACAATTGGAATTTGGTAATTGAGATTGTTAAACTTTGAATTCCTACATGAAGTGGAATGTATGGCTAGCTCCTTTGCACGGCACTTAAACAAAAGTGTGAGCATATATATATAAAAGAAAAAGAGCGAATGTGGAAAGAGCAAATAGTCAAACACCACTATATTGTGGTAAGACAAACAGACATTTTGAGATTTTGAATCCCAAGTGAATATGTTAATCCTAAAACACTTGGGTCTACCTCGCTAACTCATTCGGTCGAATTGGATAATTTTACATCATGTTGAGATTCATCTTTTGTGAACTGTTGATCACTAATGTGTGGAAGCCTTCTAATATTATTCGGATGGTTCGAGTAAGGTATTATTCATGAACTTATTCCTATGTATCATATATGATAAACACATGCTGCAACTGCCTCATTTATTTTATCGACTTAGCTTCACGAATATGAGGATCACATCCATTAAGCTAAACTTGCTCGGGACGAGCAAGAGTCTAAGCTTGGGGAAGTTGATGAGTCAATAATTGCATCATGTTTTATATTCTTATTTTGCATTGTAGTTGTAGGATCTTGGTATTTTACGGCGTTCGCACGCACCTTTTATGTCTATTTTCACCAGGATCGGGATAGATGATGGATACAATTCTTGGAGAAGTTGTATTGGGGAGAAAATGAGTCAAAAAACGTAAATCGCTTATTTGGGAAATATCAATAATACCAAAACAAAACCCGAAGCGATGAAGGCATACAGATGGTTTAACGGCCAACTATACGACGTGAATTAAATTCTGGCCATATAGTTGGCGCCGCCACCCGCTCCTCAAATAGTTTCACCACGTGCAACTGGATCAGGGAGACGACATACAGAACAACCAGAAATCGCCAAAACCTCACCTCCGGAAGGCATCTATAGGAGGAACCCATCCACCAAGGATCCATCTTCGCCCTGCGCAGATCTGGGAGGCTAAGGCATCGATCTTCATCATCAACCGCTGTATCACCACCATATATGTCCATCCCATCTATGTCTTGTTGTAATTCCGTACTCGTTGTGGATTTATACAAGTACTATTCATCTATGATAGATTCCATTGTTATTGCCATGATGTTGATTGCCTCCATGTCTGAGTAGATCTTTAGTTTTTGGGGAGATGGAGAGACCCTAGTATGAGATTGAAATAAGATAAAGTTTATTGTGATATTCATCACTGTGACCATGTGTTAGACTATCTTCATCTTGATGTTGGGAGAAGTCGACCTCTCAATATTTGCCTCTTATGGGGACTTGATGGGGGGAACTACTTGTTGGTAGACGGAGGTGTGTTAGCACTTATAGTGACTGTAAATCTTTTGGCACCCCTTATGTATCAACTTGGGAACCTAGGAAACTCACGGAACACTATCCATGCCATGGGATATGTCCTACGGGATTACGTCCCTTAATAGCGCAGTAATTCGATTGATGTCGATTGCTGACTGTTGTGATTATGAGGATGATGTGAGAAGTGATTGATGCCTATTTGTCCAAATACAGAGTTCCTCCCACATATACAAAGTTGAGAATGTTCGTGATAATAATCTTTACCTTAGTTCTTTATAATGCTAGAGGTGTATCCGCTACTCCCTGAGAACGCCTTTTCCCTATTCCAGTTCCAATCTCTTTTACATACGCGATACTTACTTTATGTGTTCAGTTGTTTTACTTTACTTATTATTCACAAAAAAACACCTTTTTACATAATACTCACATTTTATCTTGTTACTTAGAACTTTATTTAGCATTTCTGTTGTAGTATTTATTTCAAGAGTTATTAGACTTCAGACTCTTGCTCCACGTGGGATCGATATCATTATTTCGAAACTAGCTACAAATGATCTGTGCACTTGCAGTCATCACGACCTTTAGTCCCTTCCATCTGATCATCATCATCATCATTGTTAGGGTACTGAAGATCTTTCTTGATGCCAAGAAATTTAAGGTCCTTTCTTTCGGCCCATCCTTGGTCCTCTCCGGCATGATGAGTAGAGTTCCAAGCAGACTCTTGGTAACGTTCTTTGTGATGTGCATTACATCGAGGCTATGGGGTGTGTGGAGGACCTTCCAGTACGACAGGTCCTAGAAAAAAGACCTTGCTTTCCATAGACCTAGCAGCAGATTTGTCCTCGATCGCTTTTTTCTCGGCACAGGGCAATCTACCCAATTATTCAAAAGCTCCTCGATTTCTTCGCCGCTCCTCGGACGCGGGGATCTTTCGCCGCTCCTCGATTTTTTCAACAAAGATATAGAGGTGTTATATCTACAAGAGAAATTATTTTAGAAAGAACCTCTTATACAACCCTCCTATTACCACAAACATATTGCATATCCTTTTATTATTATTCTCTTAAGGTGATTTGTGAGTACATTCAAACACACTCACTGGCATTGTCCCTGGTTATTTACTTGGTCAGACATCGAGAAGACTAAAGGCGAAGAATAAGGTGACATTGACGACTATGCGAGCTAGGAAATTCTCCAAGTCAGTTGCCTATAGGGTTATGGCATGACTTGGGCTTTGCGTTTGATGAAGTCCGCTACTGAAGATTGACTTAGCCATAAAGGCACCAATGTAAGTCTTGTTCTCGCTGTGTATTGGATGATTACTTTGATACTTGTCAGTTATGTTCCATGGCTCACTGATCATGGAAACATGGATACATGCATAACATGTATTCTCGGACTGCTAATCTGGGGCCCCATAGACTTGATATCAAAGCCATCCCGACTGTAGGAGAACCTTAGTTAGTATGGTTGTTAGACAGGAAACAATTACTTTGGAAACACCGGCTTTCAAAAACTATTTTCTCAAAACTATGATTTCTTCTATTTCTCGTCCAAATTTCAAACATATAGATTTCAAACAAGTAGGACCTAGAACCAGGTGAATACAATGATAACAAGATGAAGAGAATCAAGTACCAGGAAACACAAGGAGACTATAAGATCTCCCTACCAACGGAATCCTCATGACAAGAAGAATCGTGTGCCGAAATATAGAGAAGCGTCTAATGATTCGACAAAGGTTTCAAATGAAAGACAATGATCAAGACTATTAATAGACTCAATACCTAGGATCAATAGTTCTAAGATAGAATTCCCCTATATCACGAGTAGTTAACTCCTCGGTCCCTAAAGTAGGCCATGTTTGCTTGCCTAAGTGCATAATGTGTTGCTTGAAGTGTGTTGTTTTCATTTCTATGTTGGGAAGAGTATTGCAACCCATAGCTCTATTCACCTAGTATGCATGTTCTGACGTTTGACCCTAGTCAACTTTGTATTAGGCTTGATACACATCCTAAGAGACTTCTCTAGGCTATTGTTCTCTCCCCTTTAGCATGGCGCCCAATGTTAGTGGCCACTACCGAGACCCATACTAACTCAAGTTATAAAACACAGAGTAGATGAGAAGATAGTATCTTAAGACCCCAAGGTTGGATGTCGTCAAGTTAGAACCCCTTGAAGACCTCACCCCAGCAGGATGGCAAGACAAGAGTACTTCGTCAGGCTCGTTACTCAAGACTCGTCATCCACCCTATAAGCAAAATTCTCCTACCAAAAGCAACAAGAGTCCTGATGAAGCCTGAAGTATAATGCTAGGAAGGTCAATACCCTTAACAATAAACCAAGACAAGGAATGAATACCTAACTCCACTAACCATTATTATATTATAATTCCCAATGGTCCGAAAAGACTACCTACTTTGACCCCCTGCCCAAAACCAGCGGGAAGTTTCCCCAAGGAAAGCCAAAAGCCCCAAATCCCGGAGATAAGAAGATCTGAAGATAACGAGGCTGCTTTTTCAACCGTCCCAATGCAATGCCAAGAGATCAAGAGAAGGTGACCCCTCTGAAGCCTGATGTCTCTACCTTGACTTAAGACTAACAAAAATTATCATTAACTCCTAACCTGCCTAGAGCTAACCTCTTGAAGCTTCGTTAGGCAATGCCAACTCCAATACAATGCTTGTAATACAGCGTCCTTCGAAGATATTGAGACAAGATGGAGGATTTACCATATTCCTCTAGCACCAAGCCATCACTCCAAGATGGGAGACCCATTCCTTGTGTCAGCACCTGTAGTAAAGTTCTAAGGTGGGAATACTCAATACAAGAAAACCGCCTACCAGAAGATACTTCAAGAAAATTTCCAATCTGACGTCCTTCGCCAAGCATCAACTATAGAGTCATCATATGATAAAACAACAGAAGATCTACTTCGTCAACAACATCAAACACCTACTCAACCTTCCAAGTACCCGAAGAGCTCAGACTCCAGAAGGCAAGAATATCTGAAGTCAACAAGATCACTCTCTCACATGAAGCATCCTGAAGAATGAAGATCTCATAATAATTCACGAAGCCCCTCACCTACTACTTTAGCTAAAGATCAACAAGGACAGAAGTTGATTTTATGTAACCTCCTCAGAGTTGACCCGTTTAGAAGCTCTGTGATTCAACTGCTAAGGCTACTTACGCTTAAAGATAGTATGTGAGTCTCCTAAGGCATAGTAAGTACGATGTCATCTAAAGAACACAACTCTAGGCAGAAGGTCTGCGATATTCATCTAACATCCTCCTACGACTCCAAGAAGGAAGGATTGTATCGTATCTGAGCAACCTTAGTGTAACCCTAAGGGGGAAAGACTGTGTATTTCCCACAAATATAAAGTAGCCTTCCGCTAGAAGCAACCTCATGAGTTTTGATCCTGAGTCATTGAATAGGATACGATAAGTCCCTAAGTAAACGTCGTGGATCCTTATAGAAAAGACATCAAGCTATAGATTCTATCCTCAGAACAGACAAAAAATATTCCAACGATATGTCGTTCCCCAAGCGTAAGACCTTGAGATATCGAGTCTGAAAAGAGAAGACAATCAACCTTCGCAACTAGGTCTAAACACTTGCTCAACTCTCTATGCATGCAAGAAGAATAACGTTCAACTCTATCGACAAAGTAACCACTCAAAGGATGAAGTCCATGAGCTAGTACACTAGATACCCTAGCACTACCCTCCCTGAATCTTGGGACGAAATTCTTTTAAGGGGGAAGGTCTGTGACACCCCACTTTTAGTAACCCTAATTAGTTGTCCAGAGTGCAAAAATTAGGGGGAACACAATTTTTTCTTAGTGGTTAAGTAGTAGTTTGCTTGTTTGAGCTTATGCATCTGAATGTGTTGTAGTTAACTATACTCCTCTATACCATAGTAGTAGTCTTGAGATGTTTGGATTGAATTTCCTTGATATGCTTGCTGAGATGACTTGTCTGAAATTGTTTGGTTACAAAGTAGTATGAGCTAGTCTAGGAGCTCAACCCCTACTAAATAAACCGATCCAACAATGCAACCTTTGCACCCCTTGAGAAGAAATCATTGCAACATACCAGGAATATAACCCCTCTCCCTGTTATTAGGATCACCTTTTGATAAGCTACTTAAAAAACCTAACTCCTGATCTAAGGCCTAGTACCACCTCTAGAATCATCCTTTGGATGTGCCTTACCATTACCCATACTCTCTTTTGATCAATGGACTCATTCACCAACTCTCCCAGGCTTGTCTTGAGCCTTATCTACTCAAGTGACCAACTTTTCTTCCTGATCAGATTCCATTTTGAGTCATTTCCTTTCTGTATATTTCATAGTAGAAAGGACCAACTCAAGCCGGGATCCCCTTTACTTCACCCACTCTTCAATAACATCCACCTGATGATGAGTTTAGAACCTTACATCCCCTCAAGAACATCATCTCTTGTATCCTAGTAAAAAAACATGTCAAAATATGACTAAGTCTAAAACTGTTATCATGAACCCCTCGTTGAGTCTCCACCGTTCTCCACCCTTTTGCATTTTCAGAAATGCACTTGAACCATCTTGTAGACCATCCTAAGTACTTCAAAATACCACCATTGCCCTTGTCTAGATCATCCTTTGACCCACTTGTTCTTGATGGTTTTCTAGGCATGAAAAATAATCTTTTCTGCCAATCTTATCAACATGCCTACTTTGGAAGAAGCTCCCATCTCCATGACATCTTATGTTGAACAACTATTGACTTTTTTCTTATCTACTAAGCATGGTATATCAACACACACTTCCCTTGTTTCAATTGGAGCCTTGTTGTTCTTAAACCTAATTGTTCTTGATGGGAACACATGCGCTAGTCCTTAAAATAAAAGATATTTAAGAGCATAAAATAAAGTTTTGAGATATGTAGCTCAAGTCAATGGTAATCATAAGAGTGAGGTTATAGGCATATTTTGTTGATAAAAGTAAGTATGGTCTATGTGTTTGACCCCTTATAAGTTGAATGTCTCATGCTCGTTGACCACAAGTACCCATTCCTGATGCTACTCAACTTAGGTCCCACAAATGTTTTGTACTTGTAGGCATACAATCACTACAAGAAAAGTTGGATTTTACAATAGATGGTTTTCATGGTTGAAGGCCTGTTTTTTGTTGTTAAAAATTATTTTGCATCAGATGGCCTCCATGGTAAAAGCCCCATCACCAAAGAATATACCACAATTCTTCCCCAACCGTGGCAGATCGCACCTTTCAGCCACAGAAATACCTATCGTCCTAGATCTGTTTCCTAGCTCCGTTGATAGCTGACGTCATGCAAACTGCCACCTAGCAAGCACCATTAACGATCGGTTACCGCCGTTAATGGTAAAATAATTGTGGTGGAAGCCAAGGCCCAGCCAAGGCCTGCTAATCATTAAGTGGGTCGGCCAATGACACAAGCCCAATAACAAGACGACATGTTACTATTGTGGTGTGCCAGAGGCCTGCGCTTCTTGAAGGGTCCCATCACTTTGCAGCCTAGATGTGTCTTGTTAACTTTCTGGACTGTTACTGGTTCGGCCTGCGTAAGACCTAGCTTGGTCCATCCCTGTGCGACCCATTAGCGGCCTGCGCTAGGCCCATCACTGTTCTTAATGCCCATGGATGGATGCCCACTAAAGGCCCATGTGCGACAAGGTCTGTTTCAGTTTTGGCCTTTTACTGTCCGAGCCTGCCCATCGTGCGCTGCCCACTAACAGCCCATTTTGTGAGAAGGTCTGCTAGTGGTATGGCATTCTACCATTCTAGCCTTTTACTATTCGGGCCTATTATTGTTCAAGCTTTTCACTGTTCAGGCCCGTAAGGATGTAGGCTCTTTAACACATTACGGCCCGAACAATTCAAGCCTTTTACTGTTCTGGCCTTGTACTATTCATGAGGTCCCTTTTGGCCTTTTTACATGTGAGGCCATCACTGTTATGGCCTTTCACTGTTACATCCTTTTACTGTTTCGGCCTTTTTACACATGAGGCCATCACTATTACAGCCTTTCACTGTTATATCCTTTTACTATTTCAGCCTTTCTGAGGCCCACGCCAAAAAGGATTTAAAAATGTGCTTATAGACCATCAACGAGCATCATTTACTATTCATCATCGTTCCAGTACATAACATGTCAATACCAAAGCCCAATTGACCCAGTAATGATACCGCCTACCGCTAGGTGGGGACATCGTCAAATAAATGGCTACATGGCCTATGTGATTTACCTAGATATTACATCAGCTACAATCTTCTTAAAATTATTACATATCATCAACAAACTGAAGGGTAAGAAAATTTAGCATTTTAGTTTCCAATCAAGATTGAGCCTTCTTTAATTTTATTTCTCAATCTATCAAGCACATCTCCCTTTTGAGTGTGGCAACTTACATTGGAAACCACCTTGAGACATGATCTTGCAGCCCCCTCTTTGGTGGCGATAGCAATAATTTCAGCCTGAAACTAAGTAATAACAAGTTACTACAAAAAAAAGGCAAACAAACAACCATCTTCATTATCAAATAATTTGAAACTACTCATTTGACTGATATGACAAGAGCTATGAACTAGAGTTTACTACTGCTCCATGGTTCAATTATTGACCAACATGTCAAACAAACAGGACAAGCAAGCATTAAACAAGCGTACCTACAATTAAATGAGTAATCAAAAAAATTGTTTCTTAGAATTTCAGAAAATATAAACTAGCTAGGTCATTTCAACAAATATATATGGAAGCAGTTGTATATCCTAGAATGCAAGAGAAGCAGGGTGATTCAGAATTTGTGGTGACCTACACAATGGCATGCGGTTACTGTCGTAGCTAAGAATGAACTATATAGAAATTATAATGGCATCATACGCGAACTTGTAGAGCAGGAATGCAAATTAAAAATTAACTACACAATAGAGGATAGTTATGCAGTTTCTTAGGACGAACCAGAACAAATATGAAATATAAAGGCATTGCCTGTGAAAATGTAGAACAAGCTCTACAAACCAACATGTCCAGTGTTCCATGTTTGAGCTCTATGAAAAGGATGAGAAAATAGTTAGTGTTGCAGATTTTGAAGAACCAGATGGCAACAACAAAATTATAAAGGAATTAGTATGAAGAGTTTAAATAGGTACTACAGGATAGCGGAAGGATGCTAGGGAGTAAACAATAGCAGGAACTTAGCTCAGTACAAAACAGGTAGAAGTCAGCAAGTGTGGAGCAGGTAATGCAAACTAATATTTTCTAGTGACTTAGATTTTGCAAGAAAACCACAATAGTAGGCAATTACTGTTGTAAGGAGTAGCTAAGAACATGTGCATGAAAAAAATAACAAACATGTGCATGACTTGAATTTTGTAGAGTTGGTGAGGAAAACCAACATGTCTAGTGACCTTGTATCTAGCACAACGAACAGACATTCCCAGTGACTTGTATGTACTAGCACGATTACAAAAATGAAGTTCACCGCGACAGGCTTGAACCTGCTATACTGCTGGCAAAACAAAACAATTTGGAAATTTGGCTGACTTGGTCAGATAGGCGTCTAAGTATCATTGGTATCCGTGCGAGTGACTTCCATGTCATCGAAGGTGCTGCATTTGCGGTGGTTGTTGGAGTCGAGGAAGAAGATCTTGGGAAGTTGGTGCCATCTTGAGCACTATGGACGAGAGCGCCGCTGAGGAAGATCCGGTGCCGTGAACGGCGATGCCCGTGCAGTAGCTCCAGTACGGTGCTATTGGGGTAGCTGCTGACGTCGGGGAAGTAGACCTTGGGCAGTCGATGACACATTCGGCACCGTGGATGAGAAATTGGGGGAAAGGAGGTCAGGTGCGGTGCATGATGGACTCGACGACCTAGATCAGGTGCGCTGGACATCAATGAAGTAGCAATGGTGCGTTGGATGAGACCACGACTGATGCAGCACCAGTATACTGGTGGGTGAGAAGTGTATGCTCTCGACCTCCAGCGGGCAAGCCAGCCAAAGAAGTGTTGCGAGAGGTTTCGGCCATTGCAATTGGTGGTTGAAGAGGAAAGAGAGTGTGAGTAGGCCTAGGGTTTTTCTGAGGATTTTGCTTTATGTGTGTTGGGAATAATGGCAAGGGGATACAAATTATTGGTACTAGTACCTACCCGAGAGAGAATTACCATTAATTATTGTTTGAAACGGAGGGGCGGGAGAAATTTCACAGTGTTTGAAACAGAGGGGCGTGAGGGAGGGGGACCAAATGACTTTGGCGCTCAATGAACTCAAACTTTAATGTACAATTCAGCGTCTATCAATCATGTCTGTCCATCCAAAATCAACGGGCTAGAGCAGATACCTTCCCTACGAAGGCTTTGGCACAGACGCGTATGCAAGCAATCGCCGGGTGTCCCATAGTAGACTATAGGGGTAGATGTGTAGGTCACAACATAACACACCATTAATTATGCTAGCTGGAGGGAACATGATTTTGGCTCTCAACAAACTCAAACTTTAGTGTACTCCATTTTTAGGAATGAATGCATGCATCTAAAAAAGTAGTACTACATGCTTTAGTGTACTACGCATGTTATTGTTATTATGTCAGCACATCATCATCACGTGCATTATAGTAGGTGAAAGTGCATGTGTGCCCCCATGTGTGGTTTTGGTAATTAATGACAATATCTATGGACTACTGTTTGAATTGAATTTTACTTGTAGGATTTTTCCATTGGCATCGCTTGGGCCATGTATTGGTTTCAAGGTTGAAAAATGAAGAAATGAAGAAGAATTAATGTCCAAGGGCTTTGTGCCTATTGGAATCATGTAGCAGAAGAAGATTAAGAGTGTCTTGAAGAAGAAGATGGAGTTCCTCATGGTTATCTTCAAAACATTATCCTAACAGAGTTAGAAGAAATGAAGTGCAAGCTCAAGATGCACCATCTCTAGAAGATCACATGCTTGAGGCTTGCCATCCTCGATGATCATGGAGTGATGAAGACAAGTTCAAAGAAGATGTTTCCCCATGGAGTATGGGAGCAATTTTCAAGTCTTGAATGCAATCAAGAAAGATTTTCTATCTTGAAGAAGACAAGATCGTCTACATCAAGCTCAAGTGTAATGCTCAAGGAAAAGGTATGATCTTGATAGGTTTTCATTTTACTAGTCTCTTGTAGCTGTTGGGAGACCAGGTTTAGGATAGAAAGTCATACTATCAAGAGGGGCTCTCGAGTGAGTAGCTCGATCGTATCTTTTGGAGAGATCTAAAACCTTTGCATACATAGAATCATATTTCTTGGTTGTTATTTGGATCTTGTCCATGAGAGGATCTAGAGCTTATGGTTATCTTCATAACAAGCTCTAGTTCATCAAAAACGGATTTCCCTTGAACATGTTATTGCGTTTTTGATCTTGCGGGTTTTTTGGCTCCACACCATAGGAGGTATCTCACATATTTATTCATCATAGTTTCTCCCTTGGTGGTATCCAATATTTTGAGTTTGTTATCTTTCTAACAAAATTGATTTCATCTCTTTTTGAATTTGGATGCAAAAGTTATGGCAGTTTTTGTTCTAGAGTTTCCCTGACCGGAACTACCGCTGCTTCAACGAAAGTACCTCTAGGCCACTTTTGGTGGTGATGGTACCGGTTGAAGTACCAGGATAGCTCTGATAAGCATGGGAACGCCCAACATCCATTTTGTTTTTGCTGCCTATTTATCGGTACTTGGGACGACAGTAGACCGGTTGTACCGGTCGGAAGGGCCGTTGGAGCAGCACGGCCTGTAGTCTCAGACACCCCTCGGTCATCTCTCTGTTTGGTCGTGTTTCTTTTATTGGTACTTGGCCGGAAGTAGACTGGTAGTACCGGCCAAAAGTTCTGGCCCGGGTCAGGTGGAACTTCCGGCATGTACAACCAGGTCGCTTCAACTGCTTTCGAGATGTTGGATCCGGGCTAACCGGAACTTCCGGTGGCTCATCGGTACTACTGGCTAGGCACGTAAATGGCCCAAACAATCAGATTTGGAGAGCCATTAAAAAGGGGCTCCTTATCGTGGTATTGTCGATGAGTACGCCATGGAGGGATCCTCATAGTGCGTGTTTAGAGACGTGGAGTAAGGCAAAGAGTTGGCGGGTACGATGTAACATAGTTTACCCAGGTTCAAGTCCAACAACGGTGGCAGAACTCTACTCCTGCTATAAATCACTATAATGGCAATACACCAAGTTACAGAGATCGGTTCGTTGTGCAAGGTGTTGTTCGTTGTACGTTTAGTGTTCTACCTTAAAGGCTCCCATAGGTCCAGTTTATAAAGGCACCAGAACCTAGGGTTACAAGGAAAGGACCTTGCCAGACAAGTTACAGAGTCCTACACTAATACTAACTAGTCTTCGTGTCTTGTACTCCAAGGATCCAAGTATGTCGGCGACTCCTACGTAGCCTTCCATCATCCGGCATGGGCCTCCCTTCTAGATCCACCTAACTGGGCCGCCCAGCAGGCCATAGGCTTTGCTACCAATTGTGGGCCACTCGAGTTAGCCGGATTAGAGACATGCTATGAGGAAACTCATTTAGCATATCCCCAACAGTAGCCCCTAGAGGACTTTGAGATCTTGCATCATCTTGTTCATTGATCTTGAATGCTCTGTCTATGTGATACTGGCAATCCATCAAGCAATATCTCAAAGGTCTCCCATAGAACCCTACAACCCTCTCCATCTTCAAAATGTAGCCGGAGATTTCTTGAGTCTTCATTTCCAGAGGCGGACAATTTCTGTCTTCGATGGAATCTTCAGATGTGACCTCTTCACTACAACTGTTAGGAGGATGACGTAGGGTAAAGCCTACGCTACCTCAAAACTCACAGAAGGCGGGGAGTTAATAATATCTATTTTTATGCGCATGAAATCCTAAACTCTAAAGCGGCAAAGACGGAGCACGTGGATCCTTCTGCACGAATCTTGACACCATGTCTATATATTTTAACAACGGACAGATTATATTCTTTTACCCGCATTCTCACCTGCGTGTTTGTCTTCCTCCAGCCGCATGACCGTTCGAGCTCTTCGACGGAAAACCCTAGCCAGAGCTTCCCCCTTTCTCCATCCCCTTCCATCTACACAATGGCCTCCAGTAGCTCTGCTCCTTCAACGGCGGCGGTTCCCGAGGCTACAACGGAGCCATCCCATGGAGTGACGGTCCCACCGGAGGGGGTTGCCGTCCCTATCTCCGCCATGGTTGAAACCACCGGCGATGACCAAGGACGAGCAGCGCCAGAAGCTGCTGAAGAAGATAGCGACCCCACAAACGAGTGTGGAGGGGCTCTGACCTCTCCGCTGAAGATCTACAAGAACTCATCACCGAGGGGTACCTCCCCATGATGGAGGGTTTGGTCTGGTAGTCGGCGCCATCCGGCGAGGTGACCCCTTCTCCCCAAGCTAGAGAGAAGGTGTATCTCAAAGCTCAGTTGGTACGTGGCGTAAGCCTGCCAGTCTCCGACTTCTTTCTAGATGTCATTTGCTACTTCTGGGTACTTCCCCACAATCTCTCTCGCAACATCATCCTCGTACTTAGCAATTTCATAGCTTTGTGTGAAGGGTACCTAGGAATCAAACCTAGGTTAGATATGTTTGTTTACTTTTTTACTGTCAAGTGAGAGTCCGTAGAATACAAGGATGAGTTGTGGATATGCAGAACAATTAGCTTTAATATCCGGCCTAGCCGGCGCTTCCTCGACATCGTGGGTCATGAATCCTACAAGAACTGGCAGCACACATATTTCTATGGCCCAAACATTCCTATGTCCAACCATCTTGAGACGTATCCCAACTTCGTCGATGGAGCTGCCGCTAAAGCACCCTCCTAGAGGTCCCTAGCCTCCCTTCCGCCCGATGAAGAAGCCAATCGCGCTGTACGGTGGATCGAATGGATCGTAGACGAAGGTCTGACGGGCTTGGACCTGACCATGTGCTAGTTCATTAGGAGGATCCAGCCTCTGCAACACCGCGCCGAGATGATGTGCATGTACTCCAAGGATAGAAAGTATCCCATGCGAATTTCATGGGATAACTTCTCTAACGACACCATCAAGCTCCGGCTTAAGGACATGGTCAGGGTGAAGGACAGGAAGCGTGGCTTCAATATCACCTATGAGATGTTCGAATGCGAAAAGTGCCTAGAGGTATCTTCTGTTTCATTTATTGCTCGTTACGTATATACTCTAAGGTTTTTCCGTCTTGAAGTTATCAGTCTAACACACCTTTGTCTCCCAGCTGGCGACCTTGGCGGAGGATCAGATGGCCTCCTAGGTATATGATCCCAAGCTGAAGGATATCCAGGTGGTGTCCGACAATGACACGCCCAAGGATCACCTAGCTCCGACAGCGCGAAAGCGGAAGAGCTCCACCTCTGACGTTGCTATCGAGGCCAAGAAGAAGAAGAAATCAGAGAGTGGAGTCTCCAAACGATCCACTTCTGCCTTAGAGGCGGACAAGAAGAGATCCACCGACATCCCATTGACTAAGGCTCCTTCCGTGGAGTAAGTGCATTCATTCTCCGAGTTTTATAGTAGCTCGCACCTTATTCAACTCATGTACTTATACTTCCTACGTTTCAAGAGGAAAGTCGGTGTTAGCCTGAAGAGATCCTCCAAAGATTCTAGAGGGTCAAAAAACATTCGTGATATGTTGACCAAGGACGTGGCCGCCAAGCACTCTCCCGCCACTGCTCCTCCAACTCCTGCCACCAAGCCTGCTACTGGCCCCACTGGGCCTTTGTCCCCCGTCATTCCTGAGACCTCCGCCATGGAGATAGATATCAATCCAATCTTTGATGTCTTAGATTCTGCCGGCACGGATGTCGCTCCCAATGGACAAGCAACGCAGGAGAGTACTTCCTCCAAAGTGGTTGAAGCTCTGGCTCAGGATGCCACCGAGAAAGGGAAAGAGCTGACGAGGGGAGCAAAGACGGCAGCAACAATGGCAACTAACAAGGCGGGAGATGATACGTTGCAAACGTATCTATAATTTTTGATGTTCCATGCTTGTTTTATCTACTTTCTTATGTTTTGTCCACACTTTGGAGTACTTTTACACATTTTCTGGAACTAACCTATTAACAAGATGCCATAGTGCCAGTTGCCTGTTTTCTTCTGTTTTTGGTTCCAGAAAAGAAAGAAAATGAATATTCTCGGAATTGGACCAGACAAAAGCCAAAGTCGATATTTGACCGGAAGACTCACGAAGCCAGAAGACGAGACGGAGAGGGCCCAGGGGCTGGCCACACCACCAGGAGGCGCGGGCCAGGCCAGGCCGCGCCAGGGGGTGGTGTGGGCCCCTTCGGCCTCCACCGACCTTGCCCTTTCTCCTATAAGAAGCCTCCGACGAGAAAACCCTAAATCCGGGAAGCCTCCAGCCACGAAAAGTTCTGCAGCGCTGCCGCCACCGAATGGGAGATTTGGGGTATAGGAAATCTCTGTTCCGGCACCCTGCCGGAATGGGTAAGTGCCCCAGAGCCATCTCCATCGATCTCCACCGCCATCTCCATCACCATTGCTGATTCCCATGATGAGGAGGGAGTAGTTCTTCCTCAAGGCTAAGGGCTCTACCGGTAGCTATGTGTTCATCTCTCTCTATGCATGATCATATTGTGATCATGAGCTTTGCAATCAAGTAGATCTACCTTGCTACTCAAGTGCTTTAATAGATCTCTGGCTCTCCCCACGTGCGTGAAAGTGACAATGTGCACACCATGGTGGCACTTAGGATAGAGATTACAAATACTTGTTATGAGTTATATTTGGAGTTAGATGTTTCTATGAAACTGTGGTGTTTGTTGGAAACATCTAGAGCTCAAGGTGATAGTGTGGGGTTATCTAGATGGGGAAAGCGAACTTTGAGGAGTGTTGTTATAGCCCTACCATGGATTAGAGTGTCCAACCGGAGAGTAGTTCAGAGTAGTATCATGAAGAGAAGATATTTATATGAGAGTGTTCACTAGTGAAAGTATGATCCCTAGGCCTTGTTTCTAAGCATTGAAACACTATTTGCAACTAGATCTGTTACATGTTTCCTTGCGTCCATCTTTATTTCAGTTTTCCTTTAGTCTCTTCCACGCCATCAAGCTACTTTCTGGCACCGTTGTCTTATATCCATACCACTTGTATTTCACTATCTCTTCGCTGAATTAGTGCACCTATACACCTGACAAGTGTATTGGGTGTGTTGGGGACACAAGAGACTTCTTGTATCTTGATTGCAGGGTTGCTTGAGAGGGATACCTTTGACCACTTCCTCCCTGAGTTTGATAAACCTTGGGTAATCCACTGAAGGGAAACTTGCTGCTGTTCTCCAAACATCTACACTTGGAGGCCCAACAATTGTCTACAAGAATAGAAATGCGTAGACATCAAGCTATTTTCTGGCGCCATTGCCGGGGAGGTAAGGTAAAAGGTACTCCCATCCTCTGGTGTGAGTGCTCTAAGTTATTTCCTTTAGATTCTGCAATTTTGTCTTTTTGTTTCTTGTTTTTATTTTCACTAGTTAGGCTTAATGGAAAACAACAACAAAAGTAGAGAGCTTTATAGTATTTATCTTGAGTTAGGACATGAAGTATTTGAAGAGAAAATTAAAAAACCTATGGAACTTTATTGGCATGCTAATAGCAATGTTAGTATGAATTCTTTGGACACCATTATTCCTAATGCTATGGAAAAGTCTAAGCTTGGGGAAGCTAGTTTTTATGAAAATGATCTTTTTAGTTCCCCAGCTTTGGAAGATAGCTATTCTATTGCTTATGATGATACCAAACCTCCAATATATGATGATTACAATGATGAATATGATATTTTCAGTCCACCTACTATTGAGGAGAAAATTAATTATGATTACAATATGCCTCCTATATTTGATGATTATGGCGATGAGGATAATAATGATAGCTATTTTGTTGAATTTGCTCCCACCACAATTAATAAGAATGACTATGCTTATGTGGAGAGTAATAAACATTTTATGCATGTGGCTCATGATAAGAATGTTTTATGCGATAGTTATATTGTAAATTTTATTCATGATGCTATTGAAAGTTATTATGAGAGAGGGAAACATGGTTTTATGCATCTCAATAATATTAGGTTTTCCCTCTTTATGTTGAAAGTCTTGAAGTTGCACTTGTTTTGCTTTCCTATACTTGTTGCTTTCTGCTTTCATGACTTATTTGTTTACAAGGTTCCTATTCATAGGAAGTGGGTTAGACTTAAATGTGTTTTGAATTTGCTTCTTGATGCTCTCTTTTACTTCAGTTCATATTTCCTATGTGAGCATCTTCTCAAACTATCATGCCTAACTTAAAGGCGTTAAAGAAAAGTACTTATTGGTAGATAACCAAAAGTTTTAGATGATTCTTGGAAGTTATTACTTCTATAATAATCGCTCCTTATCTTTTTTATTTGCTTTTTGTGCCAAGAGTAACCTCTAATGAGAGAGAAGTAATGCTTGGGAAAGTTGCTGTCTAGAAACAGATTTTTGTGGTTTATTGTAAAAAATCGTTTAAAATCTCTGTACGTCGGTTTGAGGCATGAATTTTTGTTCTTCTGCCCCAGGTTGTTCTCTAACTTTCGTTAGGTCAACACTTTTCGATTTGAGCAACAGAAGGTCTTAGAAAAAATTGGTTTTTACCTGCTGGTCTATTTTGACAGATTTCTGCCAATATTTGCATTTGCTTCTTGTTGATTCCTTTTAAGTTCTTTTTGGGGAATTGAGCTTTTTGAGGGAAGTGATACAGTAGCTTGTGTTTTAATGTAAGTCTTATTGATGTTGAAACTGAACCCAAAGACTTATTATCTTGAGTACACTAATGTTGCTAATAAAGATTGTGTGAAGTTTTGTATGAAGGAAAAATTTCAGGTGTATGGAGAGAATGATGTAATGAGATGAAGAATGGACTAAAGATCAAGCTTGGGGATGCCACGCGTGTCACCCCAAGAAATATCCAAGAAGTACAAGCGTCAAAGCTTGGGGATGCCCAAGGCATCCCCTTCTTCATCAATAAAAATCTCAGGTTTCTTACAAACACTTCATTTTTATTATTTCATGCACAGTTGTGTTGTTCTTGGAGCGCCTTCGTTTTGGTTTTCGTTTTCTTGGTTTTCTTAGTTTTCTTGAATAACTTGGTTGGACCCCCTCTTTCATACATTAGTTTTCAAATAAGGTTGGTTTGGATTGGAAAAGAGTAGGGATACTTCATGCTTAAGTGGTAAAAGGAGCTTGTTTTTGACTGTGGCCTAGGCTTTGTCATGTCATGCTTGATATTGTTTTGGCTTTATGTTTAGTAATTTTTGATGTAGCATGACATGTTATAAACAATTGAGATTGCTTAATGTGCCTTGAAAGAATCATGCGTTGTTTTAGCATATTAAAGCATAGTAATGTGGTGTTCTCCTTTGATGATTTATTTGGGTTGACTTGGCGCATGCTCACACCATGTTAAGACTATACCAAGTCACCATAGCCTCTATGATCCTTTAGTTTTCGACTTGTATTATCACTTTATGCTTTAATTAATGATGTTTTGTCGCTTTGCATGATTATGGCCATTATTGCTCTCTTAGTTGGTCGCTCCCAGTCTTTTGCTAGCCTCCATACCAAGTATGAGTTCCACTCATGCATCCAACTCCAAATAAAACCAAGTTATTCCAAAGAGCCCACCATACCTACCTATTAGAATTTGCTATTCCAAGTATATTCATGTTTTTATCTACCTTCTGAATTAAACTTGTTACGTGAAAATTAGTGATTAAAGCTCTCACGAACTTGATAGCACACTTTACTTTTCTTGCACTTAATAATCTTGAACCATTGTGTCCATCTTTGTTGTGTATATTCTTGCGCTTTATGAGTTTAAGTTAGCAGAACAATGTATCATGGGGAACGCTTTCAACATTGCACTTATTATTCCGTTGATATCATGATTCTTTTTCTTATGGATCCCGGCGATGTGAAATAAAAGGGGAACTTGTAAGATCATGGAGTTTGTATGTGTGTTAGAGAAACGCCTGGGACGCTAGCCTAAGCCATGCCTAATCATGGTGGAAACTTGCAGCATAACCATAATGAGCACTCTATGAAGCACCATCAATAAAAACCTATGCAAATAGCAAATAAAAAGATCACTGAGATGCTAATTGTCTGCTTGCCTTGTCATTTTGTTTATGGGATAGCTCTCGTATCATGTGCAAGGGGTACCCCGTTGGCGGTTCTCTATGATACATATGTACTTACTATGACAAGAGCTTACTTGTGAGTGAAGTTGAGTAGCGTGTGGTTCGGTACTCGTAAGTAAGGGGCATGAGATTTCAACTTATAACTTGTCAAGGATATCCTCTTAGTTGTGTCACTTTAACCTTAATCACTTGAAGATTCCTATGATACGGGCAATGAGAGCTGAAAGCTAACAAGTACCATAATTTTTGGAAGCTCTTTATGAGACTTGGATCCCTACTTCCTTCTATGAAGGCCTTTCTTTTACTTTTATGTTGAGTCTCCATCTTCTATCTTTATGCACCTATTGAGAGATACCATAGTTGTCATTCTTAGTTCTATGTGCATTGTCCCAAAACTTATTGATTGATTCATAATGTTGATATTGCTTGTTCTTGAACTATTTGTATCTAGTCACCCTTATGAACTTTAAAGGTGTCCTATGCATTTATGTTTTGCTACTCCATGAGGGACAAGCTGAATGCCACTATGCTATGATTTCTATATGTGAAACAAACAAACGTTTTTCAATGCATTGTTATTCATGAATCTTTTGTTTGTGCCTTATCGCGCTACAACATAGTTGCTATGTCTTATTATTAAAACTATATCTTTCATGCTATGTTGAAGTACTATGATCCCATCTGTCAATGTTTTACAAATACTTTAATCAATTTTATGATGGTGCATGTCACCTCAAAAATTATTCTTTCTTTTTATCACTTACCTACTCGAGGACGAGCATGAGTTAAGCTTGGGGATGTTGATACATTGCAAACGTAGCTATAATTTTTGATGTTCCATGCTTGTTTTATATCAACGTTCTTATGTTTTGTCCACACTTTGGAGTATTTTTACACATTTTCTGGAACTAACCTATTAACAAGATGCCACCGTGCCAGTTGCCTGTTTTCTTCTGTTTTTGGTTCCAGAAAAGCCAGAAAATGAATATTCTCAGAATTGGACCGGACAAAAGCCAAAGTCGATATTTTACCGGAAGACTCGCGGAGCCAGAAGACGAGACGGAGAGGGGCCAGGGGCTAGCCACAGCACCTGGTGGCGCGGGGCAGGCTAGGCCGCACTAGGGGGTGGTGTGGGCCCCTCTAGCCTCCACCGACCTTTCCCTTTCGCCTATAACAAGCCTCCGTTGAGAAAACCCTATGGCGGTTCTCTATGATACATATGTACTTACAATGACAAGAGCTTACTTGTGAGTGAAGTTGAGTAGCGTGAGGTTCGGTGCTCGTAAGTAAGGGGCATGAGATTTCAACTTATAACTTGTCAAGCATATCCTCTTAGTTGTGTCACTTTAACCTTAATCACTTGAAGATTCCTATGATAGGGGCAATGAGAGCTGAAAGCTAACAAGTACCATAATTTTTGGAAGCTCTTTATGAGACTTGGATCCCTGCTTCCTTCTATGAAGGCCTTTCTTTTACTTTTATGTTGAGTCTCGATCTTCTATCTTTATGCACCAGTTGAGAGAGACCATAGTTGTCATTCTTAGTTCTATGTGCATTGTCCCAAAACTTATTGATTGATTCATAATGTTGATATTGCTTGTTCTTGAACTATTTGTATCTAGTCACCCTTATGAACTTTAAAGGTGTCCTATGAATTTATGTTTTGCTACTCCATGAGGGACAAGCTGAATGCCACTATGCTATGTTTCTATATGTGAAACAAACAAACGTCTTTCAATGCATTGTTATTCATGAATCTTTTGTTTGTGCCTTTTCATGCTACAACATAGTTGCTATGTCTTATTATTAGAATTATATCTTTCATGCTATGTTGAAGTACTATGATCCCATCTATCAATGTTTTACAAATACTTTAATCAAGTTTATGATGGTGCATGTCACCTCAAAAATTATTCTTTGTTTTTATCACTTACCTACTCGAGGACGAGCAGGAGTTAAGCTTGGGGATGTTGATACATTGCAAACGTATCTATAATTTTTGATGTTCCATGCTTGTTTTATATTAACTTTCTTATGTTTTGTCCACACTTTGGAGTACTTTTACACATTTTCTGGAACTAACCTATTAACAAGATGCCATAGTTCCAATTGCCTGTTTTCTTCTGTTTTTGGTTCCAGAAAAGCCAGAAAATGAATATTCTCAGAATTGGACCGGACAAAAGCCAAAGTCGATATTTTACCGAAAGACTCGCGGAGCCAGAAGATAAGACGGAGAGGGGCCAGGGGCTAGCTACACCACCTGGTGGCTCGGGGCAGGCTAGGCCACACTAGGGGGTGGTGTGGGCCCCTCCAGCCTCGACCGACCTTTCCCTTTTTCCTATAAGAAGCCTCCAATGCGAAAACCCTATGGTGGTTCTCTATGATACATATGTACTTACAATGACAAGAGCTTACTTGTTAGTGAAGTTGAGTAGCGTGAGGTTCGGTACTCGTAAGTAAGGGGCATGAGATTTCAACTTATAACTTGTCAAGCATATCCTCTTAGTTGTGTCACTTTAACCTTAATCACTTGAAGATGCCTATGATAGGGGCAATGAGAGCTGAAAGCTAACAAGTACCATAATTTTTGGAAGCTCTTTATGAGACTTGGATCCCTGCCTCCTTCTATGAAGGCCTTTCTTTTACTTTTATGTTGAGTCTCGATCTTCTATCTTTATGCACCAGTTGAGAGAGACCATAGTTGTCATTCTTAGTTCTATGTGCATTGTCCCAAAACTTATTGATTGATTCATAATGTTGATATTTCTTGTTCTTGAACTATTTGTATCTAGTCACCCTTATGAACTTTAAAGGTGTCCTATGCATTTATGTTTTGCTACTCCATGAAGGACAAGGTGAATGCCACTATGCTATGTTTTCTATATGTGAAACAAACAAACGTCTTTCAATGCATTGTTATTCATGAATCTTTTGTTTGTGCCTTTTCATGCTACAACATAGTTGCTATGTCTTATTATTAGAACTATATCATTCATGCTATGTTGAAGTACTATGATCCCATCTATCAATGTTTTACAAATACTTTAATCAAGTTTATGATGGTGCATGTCACCTCAAAAATTATTCTTTCTTTTTATCACTTACCTACTCAAGGACGAGCAGGAATTAAGCTTGGGGATGTTGATACATTGCAAACGTATCTATAATTTTTGATGTTCCATGCTTGTTTTATATTAACTTTCTTATGTTTTGTCCACACTTTGGAGTACTTTTACACATTTTCTGGAACTAACCTATTAACAAGATGCCACAGTTCCAATTGCCTGTTTTCTTCTGTTTTTGGTTCCAGAAAAGCCAGAAAATGAATATTCTCAGAATTGGACCGGACAAAAGCCAAAGTCGATATTTTACCGAAAGACTCGCGGAGCCAGAAGATAAGACGGAGAGGGGCCAGGGGCTAGCTACACCACCTGGTGGCTCGGGGCAGGCTAGGCCACACTAGGGGGTGGTGTGGGCCCCTCCAGCCTCGACCGACCTTTCCCTTTTTCCTATAAGAAGCCTCCAATGCGAAAACCCTATGGTGGTTCTCTATGATACATATGTACTTACAATGACAAGAGCTTACTTGTTAGTGAAGTTGAGTAGCGTGAGGTTCGGTACTCGTAAGTAAGGGACATGAGATTTCAACTTATAACTTGTCAAGCATATCCTCTTAGTTGTGTCACTTTAACCTTAATCACTTGAAGATGCCTATGATAGGGGCAATGAGAGCTGAAAGCTAACAAGTACCATAATTTTTGGAAGCTCTTTATGAGACTTGGATCCCTGCTTCCTTCTATGAAGGCCTTTCTTTTACTTTTATGTTGAGTCTCCATCTTCTATCTTTATGCACCAGTTGAGAGAGACCATAGTTGTCATTCTTAGTTCTATGTGCATTGTCCCAAAACTTATTGATTGATTCATAATGTTGATATTTCTTGTTCTTGAACTATTTGTATCTAGTCACCCTTATGAACTTTAAAGGTGTCCTATGCATTTATGTTTTGCTACTCCATGAAGGACAAGTTGAATGCCACTATGCTATGTTTTCTATATGTGAAACAAACAAACGTCTTTCAATGCATTGTTATTCATGAATCTTTTGTTTGTGCCTTTTCATGCTACAACATAGTTGCTATGTCTTATTATTAGAACTATATCATTCATGCTATGTTGAAGTACTATGATCCCATCTATCAATGTTTTACAAATACTTTAATCAAGTTTATGATGGTGCATGTCACCTCAAAAATTATTCTTTCTTTTTATCACTTACCTACTCAAGGACGAGCAGGAATTAAGCTTGGGGATGTTGATACATTGCAAACGTATCTATAATTTTTGATGTTCCATGCTTGTTTTATATCAACGTTCTTATGTTTTGTCCACACTTTGGAGTATTTTTACACATTTTCTGGAACTAACCTATTAACAAGATGCCACAATGCCAGTTGCCTGTTTTCTTCTGTTTTTGGTTCCAGAAAAGCCAGAAAATGAATATTCTCAGAATTGGACCGGACAGAAGCCAAAGTCGATATTTTACCGGAAGACTCGCGGAGCCAGAAGACAAAATGGAGAGGGGCCAGGGGCTAGCCACACCACCTGGTGGCGCGGGGCAGGCTAGGCCGCACTAGGGGGTGGTGTGGGCCCCTCCAGCCTCCACCGACCTTTCCCTTTCGCCTATAAGAAGCCTCCGATGAGAAAACCCTAAATCCGAGAAGCCTCCAGCCACGAAAAGTTCCGCAGCACTGCCGCCACCAATGGGGAGATTCGGGGGACAGAAAGTCCCTGTTCCGGCACCCTGTCGGGACGGGGAAGTGCCCCGGAGCCATCTTCATCGATCTCCAAAGCCATCTCCATCACCGTTGCTGATTCCCATGATATGGAGGGAGTAGTTCTTCCTCAAGGCTAAGGTCTCTACTGGTAGCTATGTGTTCATCTCTCTCTATGCATGATCATATTGTGATCATGAGCTTTGCAATCAAGTAGATCTACCTTGCTACTCATGTGCTTTAATAGATCTCTGCTCTCCCCATGTGTGTGAAAGTGACAGTGTGCACACCATGGTGGCACTTAGGCTAGAGATTACAAATACTTGTTATGAGTTATATTTGGAGTTGGATGTTTCTATGAAATTGTGGTGTTTGTTGGAACCATCTAGAGCTCAAGGTGACAGTGTGGGGTTATCAAGATGGGGAAAGCGAACTTTGAGGAGTGTTGTTATATACCTACCATGCATTAGAGTGTCCAACCAGAGAGTAGTTCAGAGTAGTATCATGAAGAGAAGATATTTATATGAGAGTGTTCACTAGTGAAAGTATGATCCCTAGGCCTTGTTTCTAAGCTTTGAAACACCGCTTGCAACTAGATATGTTACATGTTTGCTTGCTTCCATCTTTATTTCAGTTTTCCTTTAGTCTCTTCCACGCCATCAAGCTACTTTCTGGCACCGTTGTCTTATATCCATACCACTTGTATTTCACTATCTCTTCACCGAACTAGTGCACCTATACACCTGACAAGTGTATTGGGTGTGTTGGGGACACAAGAGACTTCTTGTATCTTGATTGTAGGGTTGCTTGAGAGGGATACCTTTGACCACTTCCTCGCTGAGTTCGATAAACCTTGGGTAATCCACTTAAGGGAAACTTGCTGATGTTCTACAAACCTCTGCACTTGGAGGCCCAACAACTGTCTACAAGAATAGAAGTGCCTAGATATCAGGAGCTTCTGCGCCTTCAACTGTCATAGCAACACGGAAGTCGGCTAGATCTTCATCCACACCTCCGGCTTCTACTACGCCATTTCCTCCAATGCCTCTGACTTTGAGCATGGATGATCTTATCCACATGCGGATGCCGTGAATAACAATGCCGGCATCTTCCACACTGCATATGCCAATCTGGCCAACAATCTTAAAGTTATTTCCATCGTAAGTCTTTAAATTTACCTTTTATCGTATAACATATCCCTCTGTAGCCCCAGAGCTCTTAGGTGGATAAAAAATAGTTATTGGCCTAAGTGCTCCAAAGAACTAAGAGTAGAACTTGATAGTGTAGCCCCCGAGCGTCTAGGTGAAACTTAAAAAAGTTCTGGCTAGATGCTCTAAGAGTAGCATACTTGTCTTTGAATTTTAATCCTATAGCCCATGAGGTTCTAGATGAAACTAAAATAGTTCCGGCTAGAAGGTTCTAAGAGAAACTAAATACTTTTGGTTACACAGAATGAGAATGCCCGGAGGAAGAAGGTCAATGAGAAATATGCCAAGTTGTAGGTAGACCTAGATGCTGAAAAGGGTAAAACAACTTTTCTGAAGGAACAGATCGCGAATAGCAAGAGTCTGTTTCCCTCTGACTTTTTCCTGGCTATTGCTCATACTCAATTTCTTCCGTGTTCTCATATTGTTTGTGTTTTGCCGTCTTGCAGAACTTATTGCCAATGCCAAGGGTATTGTCGAGCAATCAAAGCATATTCAAGAGCTTGATAGTGAAAACAAGATCTTTAAAGAACTGGCCGGGGCAGTTAAAGGACACGAGGAGGCGATGAAGGTCTTGCAAGAGTCTGCGGTTGCCGAAATGCAGCGTTTGAAGGAATAAATTGAACGCCTCAAGGAGCAAAACCAAGCTGCAAAGAGAAAACCCCGGAGCCTTGAGGCGTACAAGAAACTTCAACACAAGCATGGCATCTTGGCGGAGACATCCAAGCAAGCCGGATCCAACATCTTCGGTATATTTCCTCCGTCTTGATCAATTATGTACCTTGGACAAATGTTTGATGTACTTATAATCATGATCCTTGTATCTTATGCAAATCAATGCTCCCATTGGCTTGACCAACTTGGGTGAAGGTGCTCCGGATCCCCAAGAATGCATGATTCTTGCCGGCAACTTCGTCAGCACCACCATCGCTAAGGCCAAGGAGATAGCCTAGCCTTTGGGGATAAACATCAAGGCAGCACACTCAGTAGCCAAGTATTTGGAAATCCTACGCCGAGCCCCTGAGAAAGTCAAGGACTGGAAAGCCTCTTGTGTCCAGGCTGGTGCGAGGATGACCCTATCCTTGGTAAAATCACACTACGACAATGCCGACATCGACCTGGTGACCTCCGGCATGCCCAAGCTGGATGAGGAAGGGCGAGAGATCAATAGCGATGCTATTTGGAACTCCCTCGCCGGCTACGACACCAGATTTGCCAAGATGGTCAAGGTGGACGTCTACGTGTCTGCCGAGGTACTAGATGATGACATGGCATCCTCTGAGTCTAGCCCTTCTCCTTCTGAGTTTGATGAGCTTTCCCGCCATGGCTCTCCTATTGTTGGTGATGCCACCACGAAGTCCTCTACAAGAGAGCCATAAAAACAATGTTTGTATTAAATTGTCTCTGCAATGTATATGCGAAAAAACTGATGAATTTGTAAGGCGGAAAAAACATGTACTCAAGCTTCCGGCTACTTATCTGTTTCCAACATGTGTATAATTTTTAAGCAAGTGTTGGCTTATCCACTATTCTGGTTCATATGCTTGACCTTTGGTGAGACAAAAGACTTGTAGCACAGAACGATGCTCTCAAGCTATGATGCTTAATAGCACTGTCAAGAACCTAAGAGCAAAACCGCCGGCTTTGAGTGCCGAAAAGTCACTACTCCGGAATCCACATAAGAACTTCAGAAAACATGTAGTCTAGAAAACTTAAGCTAACGCCTGTAGGTGGAATTTTCACAAGTGCAAATGCAAACTTACGCATAAAGGGTTTATATGATCCAAAAATGAACAACTAAAGGAGGTAAAAGACTCAAAGAATATGAGTGAACCAAATGCTTTATTTTATTGATCATATAAGAAACTTATTACATAATATAAAGTATGCTAAGTGTAAAAGGGATGTAGCTGTGATATGTTCCATGGCTGATCTGTCTCCAGGTAATCATCATCGGAGTCACGTTTCTTGCGCTTGTGATTTTTAGGCCTATCTTTCAACTCGCGAATATCGACGAGGTAATAGGAACCATTGATCAATGCTTTGCTTATGACGAACGATCCTTCCAAGGCAGGGATAGTTTGTGTGATTTCTCCTGCTTGAGTCTAAGAACCAACTCCCCTTCTTTAAACGAGTGATGCTTAACATGCCGACTATGGTAGACACATAGCTTCTACTGGTAGATGGCAGATGTCTAGCATGCCGGCAAATGTTCTTCCTCGAGTAGGTCCACAGATAAGCGTCTAGATTCTTCAGCGTCATCTTCCTCATAGGTAGCGACTCTTGGTGCATCATGGAGGATGTCGAATGGTAGGACGGCTTCTGCTCCATAAACCATGAAGAAAGGAGTCAAGCTGGTGGATCTGTTAGGTGTTGTTCTTAAACTCCACAATACAGATGGTAATTCCTCTGCCTAGGCCCTAGCTGCTTTGTGCAGCGATGCCTCTAAGTGTGGCTTGATTCCGTGCAGAATTAGTCCATTGGACCGTTCAAATTTTCCATTAGACTATGGATGTGCCACAGATGCTAGGTCAAGGCGGATGCCTTTATCACGACAGTACTCCTCGAGTTCTCCAAGAGACAAATTTATGCTGTTGTCGGTTATTATGCTATGTGGGAGACCAAATCTCACCACTAGATCTCAGAAAAAATTTAAGGTTGTTGCCCCATCAAGCTTTCTAATGGGTTTAGCTTCAATCCATTTTGTGAACTTATCCACTTCTACTAGTAAGTGTCCAAATCCACAAGGTGTTGTCTGCAAAGGTCCCACCATGTCTAGCCCCCAGACAACAAACGGCCAAGTTATTGGTATGGTTTGCAGTTCTTCATCTAGAACATTTGTTTGTCTTGCATAGAACTGACACCCAAGACATGTTTTTACCAACTTGTCGGTGTCTGCCTTGGCAGTTAACCAGTAGAATCCTTGTCAGAAGGCCTTAGCCACCCACGATCGGGAAGCGACATGATGCCCGCAATCTCCGAGATGTATTCCTCTAAGGATATCAATACCTTGTTGCTGGGAGACGCATCGAAGGAAAACTCCTGTGGTACTTCTTTTGTATAGTTGGCTGTCAATGATGACGTAGCCTTTTGCTTTTTGTACTATTTGCTAGCTTTTGACTTCGTCGGCAGGCAAAGTTCCGTCTTGTAGATAGTCCATGAATGGTTTCGTCCAAGCTGGGGAGGTCAGTGTTACTGCGTTAACGAATGAATCCACTCTATCCGGGTTGTTGGGGTCCGCTCCCTTCACGGATGAGGTCCATAAATGCTCTAGGAAAACGCCTGGCGGAATTGGTCGGCGAGCTGATCCAAGCTTTGATAGTAGATCTGCCGCCTCATTTTCCTCCCTTTTGACGTACCTGACTTTGTAGCTGTCGAAGCACTTGGCAATGTTGTCTACTTCGTCTTGATATGCCGCCACCATAGGGTTCCACGCATTCCAGGTGCCAGATACTTGTTGGGCAACCAAGTTGGAATCTCCACAGCAAACTATGCGCTTGATGCCAATATCCTTGGCTACTCAAAGTCCGTGAATGACGGCCTCATACTCCACCATGTTGTTAGTAGCGTTGAAGTGGATCTGCAGGATGTATTGCAACTTCTCCCCTATTGGTGATTATAGTAATACACCAGCCTCTGAGCCATTGACTAGCTTCGATCCGTCAAAGTGTATGACCTAATATTCTGGCTCTAGCACAGGAGTGTCTTTTGGTAGTTCTGTCCAATCTGCAATAAAATCCACCAATGTATGTGACTTTATAGCGTCACATCTCTTGTAGGTGATTTTAAAGGTGACAAGTTCAATGACCCACTTTGCCACTCTTCTTGTAGCGTTGTTGTTATTGATGATGTGGGACAGTGGAGCTTTGCTCACCAGTATGATGGGGTGCTCCTAGAAGTAATGCCTCAACTTCCGTGAAGCAAGGAAAACTCCATAAGCTAGCTAATTAACTCTGCCCACTTGAATGACTTCATGTCGATTTATCGAAATTAGCTCAAACTTGAACTACAACTAAATTTTAGGTTGCTTTTAAAGATTTACGAAAATCCTTTTGGAGGTACCCATCGTGGGGTCAATTAATATATCAGAAACCACCCAAAGTTTTGACAATAGGTTTAACTTCTTGCTAATATTTTGCATCATGACTATTTACCGAAATTAGGTCAAACTTGAGCTATAAGTAAGCGCGGTAGATTTCTCTTGAAATAAATGTATTTTCAGAGGTAGATGGGTGCATTTTCTTGTAGTAAACAGTCTCATTGGTGTGTGTTTCCAACTATTAGGAAACAACGTTTAATTCTTAATTTTCTGAGTGATGATGAGTAAGGTTGTTCTTTTCCGTGAAGAGAAGTCCAAATAATATTAGATTTGAATGCCACAAGCCATGTTTACAAACATGTATAGTGGACCAACATGTTGTATCAATGATTCCCATGTTTTATGAATTTTCAAACTTCCTAGCTAACTCTGCCCATTTAAATGACTTTATGTCGATTTATCGAAATTAGGTCAAATTTGAAACTACAAATAAATTGTAGGTTGCTTTGAAAGTTTTACAAAAAAACTTTTGGATCTACCCATTGAGGGTTCACAATTAATATATCAGAAACCACCGAGAGTTTTGATGATAGGTTCAACTTCTTGTTAAGATTTTGCATCTTGACAATTTAAAGAAATTAGGTCAAACTTGAGCTACAAGTAAGCGTGATAGATTGCTCTTGAATTAAATGTCTTTTCAGAGGTAGATGGGTGCATCTTCTTGTAGTAAACAATTCCGTTAGTGTGAGTTTCCAACTATCAGGAAAGAATATTCATTTCTACATTTTCCGAGTGAAGACATGCGAGGTTGTTCTTTTTCATAAAGAAAGGTTCAAAGAATATTGGATCTGAATGCCACAAGCCAAGTTTACAAACATATATAGTGGACCAACATCTGGTACCGACGATTCCCATGTTTTATGAGTTTAAAAACTTCCTAGATAACTCTTCCCATTTTAATGACTTTATGTCGATTTATCAAAATCAGGTCAAATTTGAAACTACAAGTAAATTGTTGGTTGCTTTGAGTTCTATGAAAAAGATTTTGGATGTACCCATCAGGGGTCACAATTAATATATCAAAAACCACCGAGAGTTTTGACGATAGGTTCAACTTCTTGCTAAGATTTTGCATCTTGACAATTTAACAAAATTAGTTCAAACTTGAGCTACAACTAAGCACGATAGATTGCTCTTGAATTAAATATCTTTTTGGAGGTAGATGGGTGCATCTTCTTGTAGTAAAAATTCCGTCAGTATGAGTTTCGAACTATCAGGAAAGAACATTCTCAATTTTCCAAGTGATGACGAGATTATTCTCTGACATAAAGAAAGTCCGAATAATATGGATCTGAATGCCACAAGCTAAGTTTTCACACATATATAGTGGACCAATATATTGTACTTACGATTTCCCATGTTTTCGGAGTTCTTGATCTTCCCAGCTAATAACTCTGCCCACTTGAATAACTTTATGTCGATTAATCAAAGTTAGGTGAAATTTGAACTATTACAAGTAAATTGTAGGTTGCTCTGAAAGTTTTACGAAAAAGCTTTTGGAGGTACCCATCGGGGGTCACAATTAATATATGAGAAAGCACCGAGAGTTTTGACAACAAGTGCAACTTCTTTCTAAGATTTTGTATCTTGACAGTTTAACAAAATCAGGTCAAACTTGAGCTACATGTAAGCACGGTAGATTGCTCTTAAATTAAATGTCTTTTGGAGGTAGATAGGTGCATCTTCTTGTTGTAAAAATGCCGTCGGTGTGAGTTTCCAACTATCTTAGGAAGGAACATTCTCAATTTTCCTAGTGAAGATGAGATTGTTCTTTCATGTAAAGAAAGTCCGAATAATATGGGTTTGAATGCCACGAGCCTAGTTTTTAGACATATATAGTGGACCAACATGCTGTACTTATGAGTTCCCATGTTTTATGAGTTCTCAAATTTCTATCTAACTTCACCCACTTGAATGACTTTACGCAGATTTATCGAACTTAGGTAAAATATGAACTACTACAAGTAAACTGTGTAGGTTGCTTCGAAAGTTTTACAAAAAAGCTCTTGGAGGTACCCATCGGGGGGTCAATTAATATATTAGAAACCACCAATAATTTTGATGACAGGTTCATCTTCTTTCTACGATTTTGCATCTTGATAGTTTAATAAAATTAGGTCAAACTTGATCTACAAGTAGGCACGATAGATTTCTCTTGTATTAAATGTCATTTCAGAGGTAAATGGGTGCATCTTTTTTTAGTAAACAGTGCCATCGGTTTGAGTGTCCAACTACGAGGAAAGAACATTCTCAATTTTCCGAGTGATGATGAGATCGTTTTCTGTAAAGAAAGTGCGAAGAATATTGGATCTGAATGCCACAAGGAAAGTTTTTGGACATATATAATGGATCAACAACATGTTGTACTTGCGATTCCCTTGTTTTATGAGTTTTCAAGCTTCCTAGCTAACTCCACCAAGAATTCATGTTGATGTATCAAAATAAGGTCGAATTTGAACTACAAGTAATAAATTGTAGGTTGCTTTGAAAGTTTTATGAAAAAAGCTTTTGGAGGTACCCATCGAGCGGTCAATTAATATATCAGAAATCACAGAGAGTTTTGATGACTGGTACGACTTGTAGCTAAGATTTTGCATCTTGAAAATTTTGAACCCCTTTTGAAAATGATCACATGAAATAAGGAGAGATGGAAAATGATTTTTCTATTCTCTATGGGCAATCCACAAGCTTGAGGTTCACCTTAGGCTTAAAGATAACTTTATTTTCTCCACAATATACAAGGTGAACCTAAGTGGATGCCACATACTAGGCCTTAAGGTGTGCTTTTTACACATTGCGTATGCTCAAAAGCAAATAGTACACTAGTATATTTCTTTGCTTAGACATATGCTCTCCTCTGTCCACGTGCTATACATTCTTAGAGAATAAAACATAGGCAGCAGAAGAGGGCAGAAGTGAAGAGGAGTTGAAGGCAGTTCGATGTCAGAGCCAAGTTATGATGGGTTCCTGACATGAGGTACTCCTGCAGCCTTACAATGTAGTAACATCGGGAGGGAAAATTTCAAACTTTTCTTGTTTTCAAAATTTTCACTTGCTTCCCTAACATCGGGAGGGAAGGTCATTCAAAAGATTAGTCATCCGTAGTACTTCTTATCTTATCTTATCTTTATCTTGTCTTATCTCTTACAATACCATACAACTGTATAGTGTACGGATAACTTTGAACATTGACCATTGGATCAAGAATGGCAAATACAAACATTGCTAACCGTTGGATCTTCTTTTCCATTCTTAGCATCTACAAAGATTCTATTGATAGTCTTTAGCATGATGAATGCTAGTATGCGCAAACCTCAAAACACACACTTCATTTCTCAGTTTCAGGGTCCTTGTGCTAAATGCATGGACTTGGATGCAATTTTCATTTTTATGAGGTTCCTTGATGTAACTTGTACTTCCACCGGTTGTGCTAACTCTCAAGCACCTCGCTCCTACAAGACCTACCATAGTTAAAAGAATGCAACCGCTAAATTTTCATACAAACTAGACCAAAGTTTCTTATACGCAATACCCAAGTTTTTAGTACTAGGATTTTTCATGCTTCCTAGCTAACTTCGCACACTTGAGTGACTTCTTGTCGATTTAACAAAATTAGTTCAAACTTGAGCTACAAGTAAGCGCGATAGATTGCTCTTGAATTAAATGTGTTTTAGGAGGTAGATGGGTGCATCTTCTTGTAGTAAACAATGTCATCGGTGTGAGCTTCCAACTATCAGGAAAGAAAATTCTTAGTTTTCCGAGTGATGACGAGATGGTTCTTTTTCGTGAAGAAAGTCTTAAGTGTTGGGTTCGCAACAAAGAAAACAAAAATTTCCTATGATGTGAACATCGAAGCACCAATATCTATATACCTAGATACAATCAACATATGGATATACATCCATAGAAAACATACCCTAGAAGATCGACAAAGCATTGCTAAGAAAATTGATTTAGTGGTTGATGTAGTCGTAAACTTGCCGACCTCAAGATCATGATGAAGTCCAGTGAGTCCAGCAGGTCTAGCACCAGCACGTCCAGCACACATTCGTGATCGCACACACGTTCGGTCCACTGAACAACCTCCCCCCTCCTCGCTCTAGCGATGCAACGAAAGAATCAAGTCCTTTCCAGATAAAGCCACCGGGAACATGTATCTCACTAATCCGAGACCGTGTGGAATAATTTCTAGAGGGGGAGAGATAACCTTCACGAGGAGGTGTGAGTGAGAAGGAGGGAGGAGGGGGCCTTTTATAGGACAAGGGGGCAGCCCCAAGGCATTGGCCACGCCCAAGGTGGTTCCCCCACCTCTTCCTCCATTCATGTGAGTGGAGCTCCCACTCACACAAATGCCCCTCCATTTTCTCCACACAAAATCCCACTCAAAATCATTAAATTTCCACCAAATTTAATGTAATCTCTCAATTAATAAAACTATTTTATTTATTTATTCAGAATTTTGTTAATTATATTAATTAACAAACATTCCCACGAAACCCCCTGCAACATTTCAATATCACATCACTACAAGAAAATTTTCCTTCCGCAATGACTTGGCCCGACGATCATCATAGAAGGCGCGTCTTTCACGACGAATTTCTCGGCTCGGCCATGGTCGATGGAAAAAAAATCCGGTTCCATGGCCCTCTACTATGACATATCCACTAAATACATGGAAAAGCTTGGCTAGCGTGTGGCTGAAGCAAGATTTTCGTTTTCTTGCGCGATGTTGACTCGCCGAAGTCTTTTGAGGCATGTGGGTTCCGGACGTCAGTGTCTTTATTGGACCATACTTTTCGGCCGTGCCTCCCTGATTTAAACTCGATAACGTTGCTCGAGGCGTCTGCCATTTAGTCAGGCTGCTAGGTCCCACATGTCAGACTCTCATTAGAAGAATCATGTGTATGATGGAATTTTTTTACTTCGCTCACGCTACCCTTTTCCGAAGTTGATAGCGTTACTCGATGCATCTACCGTTTAATCAGGATGTTGGGACCACATGTCATCCTCTCATTAGAAGAAACATTTGTATGATGGAATTTTTTTCCTTTGCTCGTGCTACGTACACTGTTCCGAAGTTGATAGCGCTGCTCGATGTATCTACCATTTAATCAACCTCCTAGGCCCCACATGTCATCCACTCATTATAATAAATGTGTATATGATGGATTTTGACCCTCAGTCGCGCTTTCATGTTCCAAACTTGATAGTGTTGCTCGTTGCTTCAGCCGTTTATACAGGCTGGTGGGCCCGACATGTCAGCCTCCTTTGTGCAGGAAACATGTGCATGCTAGACTTTTTTTCTTCTCTCGCGCCTCCCTGTTTGGGACTTGGCAACATTGCTTGATATAGCACCTGTATAATATCTTCTTACTGGGTCCACATGTCAGCCGCCTATGTAGAAGAAACGTGTGTATGTTGGCCATTTTTTGGTTGCGTGTGCCGGTTTGACCTTGGTAACATTGTTCCATGCGGCACACGCATGTATAGTCTTCATGCTGGGGCCCACGTGTTAGCCTCTCTCGATAAGAAACGTGTCGATCTTGGTCTTATTTTTTCTGGCCGTGACTGTTATACAAGTACTTTTTAAACACGCTCGTTAAACTTGATCTCTTCTATGGTAAGGTTGATGGGAGCTAGCTGTAGGCAGGTGGGTCGACCATGTCAGCCTCTTAGTACAAAAATATTGCTACAGATAAACTGCATGCCTTCCACTACACAAGAAAATTGTCATGCTTTTATAAAACATAAAAAATGTATACTAACATCGTATATAACTTATTTATTTTTCTTCTTAAAAAATTGCTTGTCCATCTGCTACACGTAATTGCTAGCAGCGCAACTAAAAAATGTTAAGTATAACTAATGTAGTAGGTAGTACATAAAAAATATGGATAGGCGGAGTTTTTTTAGAGGTGGATGGATAGTGCCCAAAAAAGGGCGACCTAAAGAACAAAAGGGCCAAGTAGGGATTGATGGGCTATTTTTTATGGGCTCTCGTCCAATCTAACTGGGCGATTTGCGAGGCCGAATGACCCAAAGAATGGCCGAGTTAGAAGGTCTTGGGCTATAATGAGTCTAGATGGGCTAATTTATTAGGCTCGATAGTTAAAATCCCAAGGTACGTGCTGGGGCTCGGCCAGATTCGAAACAAATACGTCAACAAGGGAAAAAAGGTATAAAATATGCACGCCTAGATCCTAGGCGCCTGAGAACTTGTTATATTAAGGCGCTGACGTCACCCTACTAATTGTGTTAATTCTCATTTGTAACCTAGTAGTTGCAACTCATTAAATTTCCAGTTACAAGCTAGTTGCAAAAAATGTGTAACCCTCACATTGCACGAATCTCGAGGTAAATCCAATGGCGAGAGAGGTGACTCTTGAGAACTGACAAATCCAATAAAATATTCACAAATATTTTTGTGAAAATTGTGGACAAACACCCCACACCCACTAAAATTTTCCGCCGAGACCCCAAACTTTCCTAAGCCCGCCCTCAATCGAGCGACCATCCCCTATCTCTTCAAATTTTGCGCTGTTCTTATGGGAGATGCACCGGATTAGAATTAGGCCTCAAACTTCTCCACGCCTTAAAAAAACTTCTCGACGCCTTTCTATCAATACTGCCGGCCTACCACCATTGGCCGTGCCATTCCTTACGAGACGCACCGGCCGGCGGTCAGCTGGGCGATCCCCATACTTTTTCTGATAGATTCAGGCACTAGACATTCTTCTTGACTTTGGTTTTTCTCCAGCTCTTCTAGAAATAGTTAAATCTTGTGACCATCTAGATTTACAAGGTGCTTGTATATTTGGGTAGGTACGTTCTTTAGGTAAATCTATAGTAAAGCGCTGGACAAAAGAGTTCGAAAATCTTAAAAAGGACTTGGCAGAGATCCTGTGCAAGCTTTTGACCTGATCTATTCCCCATCTTCTTTGATATGATGGAGCATTTGGCTGTTGATGTACCTGACGAGTAAGTACTTAGAGGTACAATATATTATAGATGGATGTACCCTATAGAACGTCGACTTCGCATTTCCAAGGAGCGGGAAGATATCCGTAGACAGTTTGATAAGTGAGTGTTATGCAAATATATCTTCACATATAAGACTGTAGAAAAGTTAGATATATTCAGATGTCTAACTTGGCTATGTTTTGTAGGTTCTTTGTAGAAATAAAAGTACCAGCAAATTTCGTTCCACCAATAAAAAGACCGGATGGACTAAGATCTAACGATCATGTAAGACGCTCAAATTACACTATGAATTGTCTATCAATTGTCTAGATGGGGTAACCTCTTGTCTATTTTGTAATGCTAGATTTTGGAGCTTGAATTTCTGGCCCTTATCTATGGTCCTGATAGGAGTATAACAATAGCTTCAGCTTGCATTTCCAACGGTGTTTGCCATAGCGTTGATGTACCTTCTGTGGAGACTGACGCAGCTAGAGGTTATCCTAATGAACCTGCACTAGATTGTGTTTATATTCGAAATCCTGCACTTAACATTGTCGTCCCAAGGAAAAGAAGGTTGTGGATCTGGTTATAATGTCTTCTGTAGAACAAGATGCTGGAGGTGATGATTTCCTATGGCAATCCCTACCATTCAATAATTGAATTGCATGTCCCTCTCTATCAATGAAAATGGCATATATTTTGCCTTGTTTCAAAAATAAATAAATATTTGCATGTCTCCTTGTGTTAGTCGATGCAAAGAAGATACTGTTTTGTATTCAAGTCATGTGAACAAATATGTTTGTATGTAGAGACATAAATGCGGATTGGGTGACAAAATCAGCATAAAATTGCCAGATCAAAACATAAGCATAATGGCATTACAAGAAAAGGAACATAACCATCTTTTCACCGTGCTTGTGAAAAGGAGATGAGCTAGGAACCATGCCTGCAAGTGGAAGAGGCCAATTCTCGTGCATCTGAGCTAGCATTGGTTTATCATCGATAATACTTAAGCATCTGAATATTATGATTACATATTAGGAGTAATTCTAGTTCCACACTACAGTTCAACAGGCAAAAGTGTAAGAAATGCGTAAGGTAGCTCCATAATACAGGTTCTAGAGAAAAGCATACAAATCATAAGAAAGACAGGTTCGCATCACAATTCACCACCTTTAGGTGCAATAGTCTCTATAGATTGTAAACCCAAATCACCATCTCCTTCAGGTGGCACGATAATTTCGGGAGCATGATCAGGAGCACCAACAACAGCGCCAACACTGGTAGCATGAGTCTCCACAATAGGTGAACTATCAAGAACCACAATATCCTATGAAGGCTCTTCGCTACTAGCTCCAGCCGCACAAGTCTCCGCGGATAGTAAAACCAATCCACCACCTCCATCATTTGGCACACACGATGGCAGGTGCAGGCTCATCAGTACCAGCTGCAGTTGGAACTTCATCAGTCTCCAAAGAAGGAAAACAAGGTGGTGTCTTAGGTGTAGCGATCTGACATCCATTTTGTACTCCGTCATCAGGAAACTAAGAGTCTTCTTCAACTTTGTGCTTCTATGGTTACAAGATAAATTGAGATTACAGCGAAAGCATCTGCGCTGGACGACAAGAACATACGTCATTCTATTGATTTACCTTGTCATCTGGGATAGCAGAAGTCATAGGATTGGAACCTATTTCAACGAGAATCCTCTTTTTCTCTCCTTCCCCTACCTCCTTCTTCAGCAAGTTGTAATATTGATTACATGATGGTGATTGACAAATATATGCAAATGTTTAAAAATTTGCGCTGTCAAACTACCAACTTCGAACGGATCCCCACTATTCTTAGTTATGGGATCTAGACAAGAAAACAAGCTTCTATGCAATCCTAGTCTAAAAAAGGATGCATACCCGAGATAAGAACTACTCTACACATGACAATGTTGTGCAATCGATAATAAAAATTTAACCGCATCATCAACTCTATCATGTATGTTCGGAGTGAATCTAGATACACTCGTTTCACATAAGCTAAAACATCTTATATTATGAAATGGAGGGAATAAGTACAAGTGTTCTAGTATTTCACAAACCGACATTGCTGCCGCGGGACAGAGATGACGGATGCTCCACCGCCCTACAGAAGGTTGTCGCGCCGATCTCGTCGCCACCTATAGAGGATGGAGCCGAGGAGCTGGTCAGCAACAATATGGAGCGAGAGGCCAGGGACGGTAGTGGATAGGAAGAAGGGACTAACTAAATAGGTTGTGTGCGCATGGGGGAGGCTGGTGAAGGAGTTAAATCCTGATTGTCTTGGAAGGAACGCTCTGCCACGTGCACCGGCGTGTGCAAAACTCCCTCCCTCTCTCTTCTGTGGCGGCTACTGATAGTAGTACTCTAGCTAGCTTCATCGAGTTCTCTGGTACTCCTACTAGTAGACATTTACTACTACTACTAGGTAGACAAGTAGTACTTGTTCAGAAGAAGAAAAAACTAGACTAGCACACCGTCGTACAGTATTGCCTTGCCAAATCACTGGCGATGCCATGATGAGTGACATGTTTTTACTGGTAAACCTGGAAACATCGTGTTCCTTCCACCGCGTGCAGTTTCTGAGTGAAGTACTTACCAACACATCCAACTTAGGCTTACATGACCCAAACTGCAGTGAAAAAGAAACAAAACTATGGACCTGCAAGGAGTAATACTAATACTACTACTATTGTACAACATTCTGGAAGAAATTATGTACGGAATAGTAGTAATACAGTACAACTGTACTCCTAATAAGGTTCTTTTACAAGATTGGTGAAATATACATACTGGAGAAACTACCAAGTGTACAAAAGGGATTTTTTGTCATATGGAGTATTTTACAAGCTGGGCCAGGTGCGAAACAAAATGCTAAGTACTTGTACATCAGCTAAAAACCAGCCAAAAGAAAGAGTTCAACAGAAGGCCGAGACCAAATGAGCTATCCTTAAACAGGCTTGTTCCACTCCAAGGCATTTGAGAAGCTTGGGATGAACCAAAATGGAGTCTCCAACCATATCCAGCGAGTGTTGGTGTGGAAACCAACAGCTGCATCACCATTCATACTGAAGCGGCAAATTTCAGGACGCGGCCTGTACTTGTAGCCAATTTCTTGGTGTGATGTGTAAACACAGTTCCTTCTCGTCGGATGTCCTAGCGGATCATTTGCATCTCCTACTGCAATGATAATCGGATAGTTCATGCCAAGGAAAAGAGAATATGGTCCAAGGTTAGTAACCCCTTTCCATTAGTTAGCTGTAGTTAACTGGCTTGTGTCCATCGAGAACACCATGCACTCAAACCCAGAAGGATAGGTGTCAACGGTGCGACCATAGTGAACAAAACTAGTATCATCAGCAATTGCATTACTTGAGACACCATATCTATAGAACAAAATAAGGCTTGAAGCACTGGCAGATCTTGCTAGCCACCACCTACCAGGATCATTCTCCTCATCGTCCTCAACAAACCTATGTGTCAGGTATAGCACATCACGTGGTGACAGGATAATGTTAGGACCTTCAAAGGGAAAGGAAATTTAACATGGAAATACTGATATTGATCTGACATTGTAGAACTTAATATACAATACTATTTTCAAAAATATTGATTATACTTAAGATGTTTGATTGCGTAAAAAAATGCCAACCTAGGGAGATGCTATGGAAATTCTAATTCTTTTCAAAATGGGGATATGCTATGGAAATTATCCTAGAGACTCGGTTTGATTCATAGGATCAAATGAAATAGGAAATAATCCTATAGGATCTTCAATGGAAAGTTCACAGGAAAAAATCAAGCTTGGATCCTACAAGATTTTGGTGTCTTATATACCAAAGGAAAACTAACAAGGATTATTTATAGGAGGTTTAATATCTTATCTTATCTTATATTACCACTATATAGTGTATGAATAACTTTGAATATTGATTGTTGAATCAGGACTTGCGAATCCCAACATTGCGAGCCGTTGGATCTTCCTTTCCATTCTAGCATCTACTTGAAGATTCTATTGATAGTCTTTAGCACAATGAACGCTATGCACAATCCTCAAAACAAACTTCTCCATCATTCTAGAATCTTCTCCTTCATTTCTTAAGACCAAGTTAACAAAATTTAGAAGTACTAGTACCTAATAAATGTTAACTTCTACATGATAGAAAATACAAGAACTAAAAATGCACCCATACTTTATAGATGTCGATCAAATATCTAATTTTTTGAGCTTTACCTAGTATTATAATTCTATATAGTTATGATATGTCATATGTCTAGTATCTGAGTCTTATATAAATACTACTAGTAGATACCATATTTCCATGGATGTACTAGTACTAGGAGACAAGGCAATACTATCAGCAGAACTCAATCCTATGAATCAAATTACTTATATGTAAGAAAACTTACTAAGGATTGCATTCCTCTGAAATTCCTAGGGAATTCATACGAATCAAAGAGGCTAAAATTCCTATGAAATTCCTACTAACCAACATAACTTCAAAAAAAATAGCTTACATTGATTCAGGAATAATATCTAAGTCTCACATAAGTACTTACTACTAGTAGATACCATATTTTCCATGGGATGTACTAGGAGACGAATCAATACTATCAGCAGAACTCAATCATATGAAACAAACTACTTATATGCAAGAAAACTTCCTAAAGATTGCATTCCTCTGAAATTCCTAGGGAATTCCTTCGAATCAAAGAAACTACAATTTTTATAGAATTCCTACTAACCAATGAAAGTTCAGAAAAATTAGCTTGCATCGATTCAGGAATAAAGCTAATAAAAATACGTAGGGAGGAGAATTTACCAAGTTCTAGAGACTTTCATGCATAAACACAGCCATTCTCGGTCACGGCAAACACACAATCGTGTTGTATAATAGCATCGTAGTATCTGAAGTAGCCCTAGAACTCGTTCACACAAACTTACCATCCATGACTATCATTCCCATTAATAACAGCAATCTTGAATTCGAAAATGCCGACTAGAGAGAAATCATTGTATCCCCCAGCAGCTATCGGAACTTGGCAAATGACTATCTTCTACAGTTTAGTACATCGACCTTCATCAGCATCATCCTAAAATGTAAGTGCAGAACCTTCGGTCGGTTCAAACCCCGACACTTGCGGAGTAACAATCTTGCGACGAGTGTACATGTTGACAAGATCCCATGTGAAATCGGGCCCAACTGTGACGATCCAATCTCCATTTCCGCCTACTCACTGCTCATCAAACCCATTTGGCATCACAGCATCCGAGGAGAACATGTCCAGTGGCGTCAGCTTGCACGGGCTGCCTACCACTTTGAACCAGTCTTTGGATCCCCACGGTCTAACCGCTAGGTGAGAATGAAGAACACATGGGAGGCCAAACGGATGAGAAGAAGGCATAGTTCTTCTCTCTTTTTCTTATTGAATAATATGTTTGGACAAACCGACAGGCTCGCTGCGGTGGTGGTGTCACAATGGTTGATGAGTACTTGAAGAGGGCCTACGGTGAACACCTTCTGAAACTGCTCAGGATCTTTACAAACCTTGCTCGATCTCACCATGGAAGGATGCTGCGGATGTTTTTTGGGGGCTTTCTTTTGGGTGGGGTGGGGTGGGGTGGGGGAGGGAGGGAAGATCATTGGCGTGAGCTGGCGGCCAGGGTGAGATGGAGAAGACAAAGGCTGATGGTGCGTAGTAGTACTACTAGTAGTACTGCAGAAGGTGAGCGAGTGGGGGTGGGGCTCCAATTGAAGCTAGTTGCACAAACCTCCAACAATTAGAGCCGCAGTTGCAAAGAGCTCCAACTGTTGAGCCCCGGGTATGTAAGAAATAATGTTAAGAGGGATCATTGAAAATTTTGTGCTATGTGAAACATTTGTATCCAAAAGTAATTGTAGTAGTTTCTTGCAACCATACTATCCTGATTATCTGGAGTTACCTACAATTTCGAATCCAGTTGTTGGAGGTTTGTGCAATTTCCACCCTCCTCATGTTTCGAGGAAGCTCTATGACCCTCTGTTCAAACAAAAAAATGATCAAAGACAAACAAAAAAAGAAAGAACATCTCTTAGGGCTTGTTTTATTTGCAGGATTCTCAAAACATAGAAAGAGGAAACTACAAAAATTTCGATCAAGTATGTGTTTGAATCACAGGGAAAGCAAAGCAATTATAGCATGAAGTTGGAGTGGATGGAAATTTTCCAAAAAAATAGAGGGCAAAAGAATACTTTGAAGGAATCTCAATTGCCGTATTTTTCTTATTCCTATATTTTTCCTATCCTGCATTCCAAATGGGACATAATTCCTATATATTGGAATCCTATGAATAAAAAAACAGCATAGGATTATTTCCTAAAGGACAAGATCCTTCACAAAACCTTTGAATTTTCTTTGAATCAAAGAAGGAATAAAAAGGTTTCCTCTCTTAGGAAAAAAAAAGGAACTCCACCTCTTGGAGACAAAAAGGAACTCCACCTCTTGGACAATTCAGTGTGATGAGAGTAGCTACTAGAGTCTATGTCTAGTACTAGCTATAGGGCCCAATCGTAGCACGTTATTACTAGTACTAGTACGTATCAGTATTTGCAGGTGCCTCGAAGGAAACAAAATATAGCTCTGCGGTTAATAAATGGCCATGGCAATTTCCAAAATGCACAATCTTTTGCTTGTTCATTTTGATATGAGCGACAGCCGGAGGATAGAGGAGTACTAGCTGCTTCGTGTCTTGAGCCATCGAGCTGGAGTAGAAATTTGGATATCTAAAAACCTAAATTGTCCGGTCAAACCAATGCTCATTGCATGCAGCTTGACCAAATAGACTTACTGCACTACTTTACTGCGTGTCCGAAAAACTACAGAGTACAAGAAGTACAAGTACAGTAATGTTACATAGAGAGTTTCACATTCATCTTGTAGCGCTAAAAGCAGAAGTTGTGCCAATATAGTATTGTAGTAGTCACGTCTAGGTTGCCTTATAGGGAAAAAATAGTACGATGAGCAATAAGATCTATCTATTTTTGTACTCCTATTTGCGTATACTAGTAGTACTTATAGGGTTTCCGCGTATGAAAAAAATAAAATTTTACCCTACGCCCCTGAACCCCTGATGTTGCCAGGACCTATCTATTAGTAATATAGTAACGGGAGGGGATTTTTGCGAACTTACCCTTGAAGACCCAAAAACGTTGTCAATACTGAGGAGAGCGTTGTTGATGTAGATGAGCCGAAGCCGACCACAAGGTCGTGATGAAGTCCTTGCGCTCATGTGGCTCCAACAACTTGAGTGCCTCAAGTGTGACACCTCGCGGGGAGTTACACATGTCCGGTGCCTGACGATGAGTCCCACTTCCCCGATCCAACAGCAGTTCTGTAAGTAGAGCTCCTAGATCCGACTCCCGCAGCGCGACGACGCTCCACGGTGAAGATGTCTCTCTTTCGCGCAGTCCGAACTTGGGACCATGGGAGAGAGAGAGAGAGAGAGAGAGAGATATATCAATTGGAGCTCTTCCCAAAAGTGAGAAGACCTTTATTGAATATTGTGTGTGTTTTATCTGGCCAAATACCCCCACTATATATAGGGGAAAAGGAGGTACTACCTCCCTCAAAGTCCCGGGGTGGGACTAAAGGAGAGGAGGGGGAGGGGCAGCCACCGGCCAGCCCTAGTGGGCCCCGCGCGGGGGGGCTTGGCCCAGCCGGCCACCCCCTTGCCCCTTCTCCCTCTCTCCTTTCCCTAATGGGACCTCCACCCTCCGGGAATTGGCCCATTAAGCCTTTTGACCTTTTAAATTGATTTTCTCTTTATTAAATAATTATGAAAAATGAGTAAATCAATATTTAACATTCATTCACATATTATTCAACCTCCGTGGCTATGGAACACCTTCCACCTCCACTCCGGACTTCCTCCGGACTTACTGAAACCCTTTCGGTTTTCTCTCTACTATTCTTCGGCGATTCTAGCGATCCTATAAACACTCTCTAAGCATCATCAAACCCTTAAGCATGATACCCCACGGTTCAGGAACACTCCAGACATGGTCGGGACACTCCCGGACCAATGATCAACAGAGGGACCTAGATGGCCATGTGACCCATGTGTGTTCCACGAAGATATTTCGTTGTTTGAACCAGGACAGTCGTATCTTATTCCCTTTGTCTCTCGATACTTGCATTGCCCGAGATCTGATCAATGACATCACCATGTCGTGTTTAATCTCGTTACCGAACAATGCTACTTGACTCGTTCCGACAAGTGATATCCCTGTGATCAAATCACACGATGCGCAGCAATTGGATATAACTTCACCGAGTGGGCCCTTCAGTATCTTTCCATCATGTGGACGGACAAATCCCGCTCTTGACATATATTGCCTCTAAGGTTTCCTCCGAGTACTTGAACACACCTTTATAACCACTGTATTACCAAGTGGCGCTTGATGCTATCTAGGCACTCTCGGGAGACAGTGATTGATATAGCCTCACAGTCTAAGGAATAGTCTACGAGGATCCATTTCTAATCATCGTAACTTGAACTTCGTGACATGATCGGGTCACGATGTTTAGGTTGGGTATTGGTTCATCATCTCATTCTCACAATGAGTTGACTCCATTTCCAACTGGCATAAATGCCACATGATCAGGAAACTTGATCATCTGTTGACCAATGAACCAGTGACTAGAGTTTCACTGGGAACCCCTGGTTGTTTATATATCACACGTGTATTGATGTTTCCACTCAATACAGTTATAGCATGATATAAAACTTAATCATAAACTATATGAAATATGGTAATAGTCCTTATTACTATTTGTCTCTGTGGAATATTTCCAACAGTATCCCACTTGCACTAGAGTACAAATACACTAGCTGTATTGGTTCTTAATCGTTGGCACCATATATCCGGTACCCTGGACATTCTTGCTCATGGAAGAGGTTGAGTCTTGGGTCTGTACTTTACTGTCCCAAATCCTTTGCAACTTACTAATGTCACCTTGATTGACATTAATACTTTATCATCAGATGATAACATCTGTGTGTATGCATCATTGCTATGGCAGCAGAACGAGGCCTGATTCTAGGAGCCTATAGTGACTTTAGATCAACCTCGAGGGCTTTCTCATGGGCACTATGCCCTGGGACACATCATTCTACGTTACAAGCGAACTAGCCCCGCCATAACATTATACAACACTTTAGATGGTACCCTTATCTATTATTATAAATGTATTCATCGAAACACTAGTGCACTCTATGCAACTTTCGATGTTTTTGTTCACCTCGCTTCCTACTTGACTTTAATTGGTATTTATAGGAGTTTCCATCATATTCCCTTATAACATAACCCTTTTATGTTTTAAGATATGTCATCCTTTATGGATTTGGAAAAACATGTCTACAGTTCTCTATTAGACACTATGGACAAACCTAGCTCAACGTTCTGTGATTCAAACTTAATCACTTTTAAACGTTCCTTATTGGATCATATATTATGTTAAGTTATCATCATGGTTTTCTTAGATAGAACCTATGTCTCAACATAGTGGATGATGATCATCCTTTTCTTTCTTTCAACCATTGATGTTAAACTATTTCTAATTTGAGTTATTAAAGACCAGTTCCTTAATTAACTTCTATTCTGAAACCCTTTTCAGAATCCCTTAAGGAATAGTACATAATATCTCAATACACTTATTATCAACCTCTACACCTTACAAATCTTTATTTATCAGTGCTAGCGCTTTAATTCTTAACACACTTAAGAATCACTCCTATAAGCCCCCACTCAAAATATGTTCCTAACATATTTGGGTTTGAGTCACTACGCTTACTCAAATGATGTTCCTACATATTTGAATTTGAGACTTATATTGCTCCCACTCAAAAATATGTCATTCACATATTGTTTTAGGAAGACTTTCATAGCTCCCACTCAATTTTATGCAAATTCCATATCTACTCACTATTTTGAACAATTTCAAAATCCTTTGATCAAATATCAAACTTGGAGATTTACTATGAGATACTAGTACATTTACTAGTTTTAAATCCACTAGACATTTAGCACACTTGAATCAAATTCATTTGAATACGTCCAATACTTGAAAAATGGTGCTTTTGTCATTCACCCCCTTTTCCTCTATGGCTTTGCAGTCATTTTGGGAAAATTCAAGTAACCCCTTTTACTTGTGAGATTCAGCAACGTATTGCTTTCTAATCTTAAGGGAATTTTGCTTCTAGGATTTCTCATAATTCTAGTTTACCATTATTTCCTTAGTAGTTCGTAGGTATGTTGTTAGGGATATACTTTTTGAGTATCCTCACAGTTCCTCACTAACCAGGGTGGCCCACTTCGGGTTAGAGCTTTGCTTCACGGGCGACCTAGTCAGGGAGAAAAGACGGAGTCTAGTCCAGCTACGGGAAGGCCCAGAAGACTTACCGACATAGGCACATAGTGTTACTTGTAGTTCAAGATGTACTCTATAACCGACTCTTAGTCGTAGTTGGATAGGTCTCTCCTGTAAACCCTAGGCCGGCTATATATAAGTCGTCCTAGGGAGAGCCTTTGGGGCACCCTCAATAGTCTACAATCTCAACTCGCACCGGCGAACCCTCAATAGTCTATAATCTTAACTCGCACATGCGAACCCTTGTAATCCATATTCTGGCTCTACCGTATTACTGGATTGCTAGCAGGAGTAGGATCCATCCAAAGCCAGTGGATTCGAACCTGGGTAAACTTGTGTGCTCACCGTCCCGGAACACCGTACGTCTCACACCTTTCTCTTCCGCACGCCTCGAGGACCCCCTCATGGCGTATTTGTCATCAATCCGACGACAGTTGGCACCCACCATGGGGTAAGTGAGCTTCGGATCTGCGTTTCGAGCGGAATCTGCAAGAATGGGAATCGGCGAGACTATCACCGTCGGTCGCATCCTCTACGCTAGCGACGTCCCTCTCATCATTCTCGACGAGACCTGGATTTCGGCTAGGGAGGCTGTGAATGCCTACACCATCATGTCTTTTGGCGAGATCGATGTTTACATCGGTTTTGCTGAAACTGTCCCACCCACCCCAGCGGTGATGATAGAGGCAGAAGAAACTTCTGGGTCCCCTTTGTCCGCGGAGGCGGCAGAGTTCCGGATCTCAGAAAACCCTAATCCCACCCAGCCCGCACCAGTTGCGGAGATAGTGGAGAAATCCAAGCCTGAAGCAGACCTAGCGGTCCAAGTCGAACATGGAGTGGATCTCCTTGGAGAGACCGAATCCCAGATCGACCCACCCATTGAAGTCGAAATCCAGGAGGAGCAAGTCAACGACACTAATTCCGGCTCTGATGACGCCGGGACAGACAGGACTTTCCTAAGGTACATGCTACGACGTATGATAATGCAAAACTCAGGCGTAGATGTAATTCTCGAGACCATCAAAAGTTTCGACGAAGCCGATTGCGAGAGCCGCAGGTACCTCAGGAAGAACGCGTCGCATTTCGTCGGATATGTGGGATCCGGATCTGGCTCTGCCGATGCTGGAGAAAACACTGACTCTATACTGGAGGCGATCGGATCAAACGCCGACGTACCAGCATCCTCAGATGAATTGATGACGTCAGTAGATTTCCGAATGTTCTTCGCGAAATATGAAGAGGAGTATAACTCCAAAGCTGCAGAAGAAGGAGAAGCCATGGATGAAGGATCCGGGGAACACTCTCCCAAAGCGCAGGATGACATGGAAGTCGAAGATAATCCCGATGTCCAGATGTCTGAAAGTACCGATCAGAGCTTAACTCCAGGAAACGGACCCAAAGCCGTCTTTGCTACCGGCGTTGCCAAGAAGAACAAGACCCCGGCAAAAGATCCTCTGGCAGAGGAGGTGATTGCTGAGGAATACGAGGAAGACTCGGATGGAGCACTTATCCCAGACAAGCCCAAAAAGAAGAACAGGTGGATGGACACGTGATCACTGAAGGTGCGCATAGATTCATCGATGCTACATTAACCACACCTATTCCTACAGCTACAGAACTTACTGCTGAAGAACTAGATGAGAGGGCACATGCCCTAGAAGCGCGTCGACAACAACTCCTCGATGAAGCCAAAAACATTGAGGAGGAAAAGAAACGCATAGCATCTGCGAACAAGTACAACTCCAGGCAATACCAGAAGACCAGGAAGCGTCATACTAGTGACCACCAATTCCCGCAGATTCACGCCATCCTTTTCGGAGAAGAAATGGGGAAGCCTCGGAAAGATAGCAAAGGGGATTGGGTGTATCCAACCCCAGTGCAGAACATCGTTGCGGCCCGAGAAATTCTATTGGCTAATCTAGGCCTGGACCAGATCTGGTTGGGCATCAAATTACTCAACAAGGTGCTGGAGCAGCAAAAGGTCGCCATGTTCGGAAGTCAAAAGCTGGTCTCTGATTCCGACCAATGTCGCACAGATCCGGCATGGGATGACGTAAGACCCCAGCGCATTCCGGAGCAGCACTACCGTTCCGATCGCCGGGAGGACAATTACTCAAGAACCGGATCTTCGGGATAGCACCACAAACCTGCCCGTGACTAGCGTAACGTTAACCCAGTTGCGGAGCAAGAAGCAATTGCTGCACTGAATCCGAGGAATCCGCCCCAGCGAGAGTCGAAAGACCACATGGACGATAATAAAGAGAAACATCGGGAGGAGGACCGACAAAGAATGCCACCTCCTATACATGCAAGCTGTCCGGATGACAGACGAAGGAATGACGGACACCGTGCTGAGACAAGCCGGCAGGGGGCTCGTCACAATGAAGACCCTCCCCGGAACTGGAATAATGACGTTCGAATGGAGGCCGGCGATTAGCCGGAAATAACCCACCTGCTCCACCCTCTCCGCCAAGTAGCCATCACAACAGCTCCCAAAGAGGCCAAGGAGGGCGTCGTGGTGGAGGAGGTGGTGGCAGAAGCCGAAGTCCGGCTCCAAGGCACCGCAGCCACAGCCGACACTCGGGACGATCCCTATCCCCGAACGACGCAAGGCACAAGATCAACTCCAATATAGAGGTGCGATGCTATGAAAATGATGATATATACGTGGGCCCAAAGTGCTTCGGACCGCGCATAAGAGCTACAAGATTCCAGGAAGGATTTGCTATCTCAAGACATATCCAAGCCTGCGATGGCATTGCTCGTCCAGACACCTGGCTGCAGGATTTCTTCCAACCTTGCTGCATCGCCAATGGCGGAAATAGCCTGGTCGCAACCCGATATCTCCCACTTATGCTGCAAAACACAGCACGATCATGGCTTAATGAACTTCTGGAGAACACCATCCACTACTGGTATGACATGCAAAGTGCGTTCTTTCGGAATTTCGAAGGCACATACCGGAGGCCCTGTACGGTCGGAGAGCTACAGCGTTGCACCCAGAAAGCCGGAGAAACTTGCCAGGGTTATCTCGGATGATGGATTGACACCAAGAACTCCTGTGAAGGAGTAAATGACCAAACTGCGATTGAAGCTTTCATTGCAGGTCTCACAATTGGTTTACCACGTCATCGCTTGAAGTGTGACAAGGTCACTGACTTGGGAGAGATGATAGAAACAGTGAGTAAGTATGCAGATGCTGACGACGATGCAGAGGGACTACTCAATGCCCTAGTTGTGCCACAGTCGGCAAAGCAACCAAAACAACAAGCTCAGAAGCGCAAGAATACCTCGGAAGAGAAACCCAACGCGGAAAAGGCAGTGGTCACTCCTACTTTCGGGTCTGGAGGACGAGGAGGACGCGGCGGAGGCCGCGTACGTGGTCGTGGGACTTCAAGAGTTCAAGGTAGAGGAGACCAGCAACCAAGCAAAACCTACACTTGGGCCGATATTGCCAATAACCCATGTGTGCATCACTTAGACGCCAATGGGGGCTCGTCCCACACAAACACCGAGTGTCGTTTCAACGATGAAATTAAGAGATATGATATCGCTGGCTACAAAGCTAAGCGGAAGAAGAGAAAGAAAGTTCCCGAAAAAGACAAAGAGAACAAGGAAGATTCCGACATGGAGGAAGCTGATGCTTCAAATCCCAAGCCGGAAGGGAAGAAACATTTTCCGACCAAGAAAGACACTTATGTGACCTTCCTCGGATCTCAACCAGCAAAGGTCAAGAAAGCAGTTCTACATGAGCTCAATGTAACAGTTTCGGCTGTCCCCCCATTCTTGGACTGGTCGGAAGTGGCAATCACGTTTAACTGCGCTGATCATCCGCCTAAGCTACATAGGCAAGGAAAATACGCCTTAATCTTCCATCTACTTATTGACGGTTATGGTTTCTCCAAGACTCTCATGGACTGTGGCAGCAGTATCAATATTCTGTATGTCGAAACGCTACGCCGGATGAAGATCTCGGAGACCCAGCTGAACCATAGCGCTGTGATCTTTCACGGAGCTGTCCCAGGACCACAAGCTAATTCCCTGGGAGAAATCACTTTGGATGTTACCTTTGGAACTCCAAAGAACTACCGGACGGAGGCACTTTCCTTCGAAGTGGTCCCGTTCAAGACCGGGTACCACGCTATATTCGGACATCCAGCTTACTAGGATTTTATGGCTCGTCCATGTTACATTTACAATATGATGAAATTTCCAAGTCCCAACGGCGTGATCACCATCAGGGGAGACCCTAAGAAAGCGCGAGAATGCGAGGATGGAAATGGCGCCTTTGCTGAAGTCGTGCTGCACGCCCAGGAGTACCAGGAGATCAAGAAGAGCATAGATCCGACCGAGATGCCCGCAACAAAGAAGGAGGTGACAAAGCCGAATCTAGAGTTCAAGGCATCAGAAGAGACGAAGAAGACACCATTGAAGGATGATGACCCCTCCAAGGTGACCTAGATAGGCGTAGGCCTAGATAGCACATAGGAAAGCGCGCTCGTCAAGTTCCTAAAAGAAAATCAAGATATCTTCGCATGGCAGCCATCTGACATGACTGGAGTACCTAAGGAACTTGTCGAGCACTCTTTAAATGTAAACCCGAAGCTAAACCCGTCAAACAGTCCTTACGACGTTTCGGCGATGAAAAGCGTAAGGCAATAGCTAAGGAACTAGCACGGCTCGAGTTAGCCGGATTCATAGAAGAGGTCATCCGCACTGAGTGGTCGGCCAATCCTATAATGCTCCCTAAAAAGGACACCACTGATTTAAGGATGTGTTGGGATTATACTGCCTTGAACAAGGCTTGTCCAAAAGATCCGTTTTCTCTGCCTAGGATTGATCAAGTTATCGATTCTACGACAGGCTCGGAACTCCTCTGTTTTCTCGACGCATGTTCCGGTTATCACCAAACCCGGATGAAGGAATCTGACAAAGTCAAAACTTCATTCATAACCCCCTTTCGAACCTTCTGTTTTGTTACGATGCCCTTTGTGCTGAAGAACACAGGAGCTACGTACCAGCGCACTATGCAGCATTGCCTCCACGACCAAATCGGACGCAACGTACATGCATATGTGGATGATATTGCGGTGATGTCCAAAAAGAAGGAAACATTGATTTCCGACTTGCAGGAAACGTTCGCCAATCTACGAAAATACAACATCATGCTTAATCCGAAGAAATGCTTCTTTGGAATCCTAGCCGGAAAATTGTTAGGTTTCATCGTGTCCCAAAAAGGCATAGAGGTGAACCGGGACAAAATCAAGGCTATACTCAATATTTCTAGGCTAACTCACCTAAAGGACATACAAATACTAACTGGTTGCATCGCTGCAGTCAGTCGGTTTGTAAGCCGACTCGGTGAAAGAGCCGCACCATTATACAAGCTCCTGAAAAAGACCAAGGATTTTGTGTGGACCGACGAAGCTGAAGCTGCGTTACAAGACCTGAAGAAAGTACTCTCATCTGCTCCTATCCTTGCTGCACCGGAACCACAGGAACCAATGTTGCTTTATCTTGCTGCGACCAACAAAGTCATTAGTATCGTCATGGTGGTGGAGAGACCAGGCGAAAATCAGGAACACTTGGTGCAACGTCCAACTTACTTTGTCAGCGAGGTCCTAACAGAATCAAAATAGCGGTATCTGAACTATCAAATGCTGGCTTACGGTGTTTCCCTAGCATCTCGTAAGCTACGACACTATTTTCAGGAGCATCCAATTACCGTGGTGAGCATAGCTCCCATGAGAGATATCATCAACAACAGTGACGCCACAGGACGCGTCGCCAAATGGGGCATAGAGCTCTCAGCTTTTAATATTGAGTACAAACCTCGGACAGCAATCAAATCCCAAATCCTTGCTGACTTTGTTACTGATTGGACAGAGACGAAGGAGAATATGACCCTCCCTAAGTCGGAATATTGGACCCTATATTTTGATGGGTCTAACGCTCGTGGGGTCTCGGGGGCTAGCGTGGTGCTCAAATCACCCCAAGGAGAAAAACTTCTATACGTGTTGCAGATCCACTTCACAGTGACAAATAATATTGCCAAGTATGAAGCGCTGCTGCATGGAATCCGGATTGGTAAGGATATCGACATCCGACGTTTGATGTGTTACGGAGATTCAGATCTTGTTGCTCAGCAAGTATCAGATATTTGTAATGCAAATAAACACATGGCATCATATAAAGCTGTCGTGGATGATTTATCTAAATCATTCGAAGGGTTTGAGGTTCAACACAACCCTCGAGCAAAAAATGAGGAAGCAGACGCATTATCTCGAATAGGCTCTGCACGGAAAGAGGTCCTGGATGGCGCTTTTTTAGAGCACCTCAAAGTTCCCCAATAAAGGGAGTGGACGAGGAATATCTGACAAAATACGACTCACCTTTGATAGCAATTCTGACTGTAGTTCCCAGCTGGACTCAACCCTACCTTGACTATTTGGTAGATGGCAAACTGCCCGAAGACAAGGTTCTGAGCCGCCAGATCGTCCGACGAGTGAAAGCCTATACTATAAGCGGAGTGTTTCTAGGGTTTTTCAGTGCTGCGTATCTCCAGAAGAAGGAGTGGAAATCCTAAGAGAAATCCACGAAGGCGAGTGTGGTCACCACGCTGCAGCCAAATCTTTAGTGGCAAAAGCTTTGAGACACGGTTTTTTTTGGCTTACAGCCAAGGCAGATGCCGAACGGCTAGTCAAGACATGCAAGGGTTGCCAAAAGTATGCCAAGCAAGCTCATGTTCCAGCTGATCAGTTGCGAACAATACCTATAACATGGCCTTTTGCGGTCTGGGGGCTTGACATGGTAGGACCATTTAGACGAGCTCCAAGTGGATTTACTCACCTCTTAGTGATAGTGGATAAATTCACTAAATGGATTGAGGCTAAACCTGTCACTAGTTGTGATGGAGCAACAACCAAAAGATTTGTCGAGGATGTTATAATCCGGTATGGTTATCCGCATAGCATTATCACGGACAACAGGAGTAATTTCTCGTTGGGAGAATCGGCTGAATTCTGCAATGAACAAAATATCCGGCTTGACATTACGTCAGTCGCATATCCATAGGCTAACAGACAAGTTGAAAGAGAAAATGGTTTAATCCTATAAGGCCTAAAACCGAGACTCGAAGCACCACTATGACGTGATGCGGGGGCTTGGGTAGAGGAATTACCCTCTATGATATGGAATTTATGAACAACTCTGAACAGGTCAACCAGATATACACCTGTCTTCTTGGTCTATGGCGCAGAAGCAGTTCTTCCTAGTGATTTAATTCACACTTCTCCGGTCGTGTATATCGAAGAGGATGCCGAGATTTCTCGACAAAATGATCTCGACTTAGTCGAAGAAGTTCGCGTCATTGCTGAAATGAGATCAACAGTCTATTAGCAGAAGTTATGCAAGTATCATAGCCAGAGAGTCAGAAACAGATCTTTCAATAAGGGTGATTTGGTTCTCCGGCTTGTGCAACAAATAAAGCACAAACTTTCCCTAGTATGGGAAGGGCCCTATTTAGTTAGTCGAGTATTACACAATGGTTCGTACTACTTAACTGACATGAGGCCAGTCAAAGAAAGACCTGCTACTAAGAAGAGAAAGAGAGCTGGAGGCAGTACACATCCGGATGAGTTAGACAGACCATGGAATATTACTCAGCTACGTCCCTTTTATTCTTAGTTTATCCTTATTTTGTAATCATACATATGTACATGTTCTGTGAGAAATAAAAGTCTTGGTTGCCTCAAGTTTTTTCTGAGAAGTTTTTTACCATCTTATTTCCGAATGATCATGTCATAGTCGAAAATCCCAGAATACTTGAAAGTACTTTATGCTCATGTTTGTTCTGGTTTGGATTTCTGATTCTAAAATTGCTACCCTCAGGTATAATTTGAAATTTTATAGTCTATACTTTGGTTATTTGTCTGATTGCTAGATGCGGGTATTTTCCGAGTAGTGAATAGTTGGTACTGGAATCGGATTTGTTTCCGAGTTTAAACTGGTTTAGCAATAGAGCTCCATTGCTCGGCAAAGTTTCCGTGCAGAAGGTTTGGCCGGCTCACGAAAGGGACAAGGCGGAAAGCCAGATAAACGATAAGTATTGACGAAAAAAGTATAAGTGCTTATGTAAACATTTCAGGCACACAAAAATTTTAAGGCAAAAGTGTTGAATAGATAAAAGCTTAGCACTAGCAAAATTATAGTACTGCATATTTACAAGACCCATAATGTTTCTCGGAATAATACATTTGTTTCTGGTAACTTATGATGCAGGAGAGGAGGTAGGAGCTGCCGGCTCGCTGGATACATCGGCCTCGGTTTGATAACACTCCGAGATGTTCAGATCAGATACGGTCCATTCATCGTCGGAAACTTCATCTGCTTCTTCCGGAGGCGGAGGCGGTGTGTCCACACGGGTGAAGAAGGGAGTGTTGTAGCTCTTTAAATCAGCTACATGACACCCATATCCGTTGCAGGAGTCCATGATGGCCTTGATATCTTGCTCATGTCCGTCTTCGTCCACCTTGTAGTACCCTTTGGTCACTTGCCAGATTTCCATGTTTCCATGGTGGCTCATGACCATGGTGGGAGCGTTTTGCGCTATGGTTCGCGCGTAGGACATGTTCCAGTCCCGGACAAGCTTCAGCATCTCCTTTGCCTTGTCTCGCACCTGAAAGTCGGACATGCCATGCATGTCCGGAACCTTGAGAGCTTCGCCAATATCCTCAATGGATTGGCGGAAGTCATGAAGCAAATCACCGACTTTGGGTAAGCCGGTGGGTGCGAGGCTCGGTAGAGGTGGAGTCCATCAAGTTTAGAGGACTTATTCACATAAAATGGTTAAGAAAAATCCGACATCGAAAGAGTCGAAGAAAATAGACAAGTCAGACAGATGAAACATACCAAAGATGACGTCGTCAACTTTGGTCTTCTCTTCTCGAAGACTCCAGAGTTCAGCCCGGAGCGCCTCGGAAAGATCCTTCTCTCTACAAAGCTCATTGTTGAGATCTGAGATTCTCTGATCTTGAAGCGCAATCTTGCGATCACGTTCATCAGTGGCCATGGAGGTGGATTCGAGAATTTGAGCAATGCTCTTCTCATTATCTGCCTTGAGCTTATCTAGCTCTTGGCGAAGTTCTTTATTCTCCACCACCAGGGTTTTGAGGTTCTCGGCCTCTTCAATCATAGCACAGGACTGTTTTACCAGTGATGTAAGACAAAAGAACGATAAAGTTCAGCAAAAATATTCGACTATGAAAAATCCAGGATAAGGTTTGAGTCTTGGAATGTTTACCTTTGGCCTCATCCTTGGAAACCTTCAGCTCAACATTTTCAAGTCAGAGAGCCTTGATCTCTCTCCACTTGTTGTAGATGTTCTTCAACAAATCCTGGTTATATGAATTAGCTTTCTATAAGTCAGAATACCCAGAGTCAGAAGTCTACTAAAGACTCGGGCTAATATTGTTACTAATATCAACACGAGCCTTGGGGGCTACACTAGTTCATTCTTTGGCATCCTAAGGAAGCATAAACTTGGATTGCATATCCTACTTCATGCTTGGGGGCTAGAGGATATGGTATAAAGTACAATAAAGAAAACCGTGAGTTGGAATTCCGACTTACATGAGTGGAATAATCGGAGGTGGTGGAAGCACACCAGCTCTAAGTCCCTCACCGTGAAGGTAGACTTGTTCAAGAAGGTCGGAATACCTGACGTCCTCCGCTTCTTGTGCTACTTCTTCGGCAGAGAGATTTCGGTTCTCCATGCATTGTCGGGCCAGCCGCTGGATCTCCTCCGCACATTTCCAGGACAAGCCAAGTTTAGCAAGCCCCAGATTATTAAGGAGGTTTTCGGCGAAGGTCTCTGCCGAGGGATCATTACCCGAAGAGGGTTCACCCTATCCAAACCTGACTCACTCATGGTGGCGTCAGTCTACGATCCAAGGATCGCTGGGTTCGTTGAAGGAGCCGGATCTTCTGCGACAACTGGTGATGGAATAACCACCAGCGTTGCAGAAGGTTGAGGGGCAAGAGTCGGAGGGGCCACGGCAGGAGAAGCTATGGTCAGCTTCGTCTGCCGCAAGGGCTTCGAAGAAGTTCCCTTCCCCTTGCCCTTGATGAGCTGCTTAGCTCTGAGAATGTAATAGAATGGAAAACATTACATCTCGGAAGAAAATTCGAGTAAGGTACAAAGGAGAAAGTTGTGTTGAAAGTTACCTCTTCACGAGTGGCACCTCCTTTGTGCCGACAGCTACTCTCGGAGCTTTGCGCTTCCTCGGCACAACGTCCAGCAATGGAACCAGTTCGGTCTCCTGAGAAAACTCTAGAGGATATCCGTCGAGAGGAGCTAGCTCCGACTCGGGGAGGTCGTCAAGCTGAAAAGAAGAAAATATCTCAGTATTGCAAAATAACTTAAAAGGTGAAACACATAAAAGGGTTTATTATTGAAGCTTACAAGAACCACATGGTCTTCCGCTGTATGCATATCCAGATACACATCCAGAATCTTTCTCTGAATCCACTCCTTAATCAGCCATTTAATGTAGTCCTGAGGCTTTAGGGCATTGGGGCTGATGCGGAGGGAGTCTTGTTTTAATGCCGTGATGGAATGCATCAGTCGGTCGCCGTGGTACTTGAGAGGCTGGATCCGGCGTGACACCTAGCACTGGACTAAGTCAGACCCTTTTAGGCCCTTGTGCTTCATCATGTATTCGATCCGCCTCTTGGCGAGGGTCAGATCGTCACTGAGAGCCGGAGGGGCCTTGTCCCAAGACGGTTGTGCCGTGGTAGCTCCGTCGATGAAAGTCGGCAAAGTAGTATCTTTGCTGGGAGCAGGAATGTCCTTATGATAAAAGAAAGTGGCCGGCCATTGTTTGACCGACTCACTGGCAGAAATACGAGGATAACTACGCTTGCATCTAATAGAAAGGCTAATAGTGCCGGTAATGTAAGGATTACCGGCTATGATAGAGTTTCTCCGGACATGGAAGTAGTACCAGAATAAAGTGAGACTCGGCCTAATGCCGAGATACCCCTCACACAAAGCTGCGTAAGAACTCATCTCTAAGATGGAGTTCAGGGGAAGATGGTGGAGCTGTACACCATAATGATCAATCACCTCGGAAAAGAATTCCGAGGGAGGGAAAGACAAACCTCTACTGAGGTGGGTGCCAAAGTGGACCCACTCGCCAGCGCGTGGGTGGGGGGTGGTTTCGCCGGAACCACTCCGCCAGTCGCCGGCGCGGAGGAGACCTTCACTCTCCACACCGCGGAGTTTCTAATCGTCAAGAAGGCACGGGATCCAAACCCCCCCGGTTCCTCTCCTTCTCTGCCGCAACTGTCGCAGCCGCCGCTACAGTTGCCAATCAGGATGAGAAGGAAGAAGCCATTGCTCTGGTGTGCCGGTGCCCTTGGATGGGCGGCGCTAGGAAATCTGGGAGGCGAGAGAGCTCTGTGCGCTAGGGAGATGTGGAGAAGAAGGAACGGCAAAGGGAACTGGTGAAGAGGAGAGAAGGAAAATCCTCACCCCTTATATCCACCTAACCGTGCCAAGATTCGTGCAAATAGCACTATGTAACTGCCACGCATCATGGAAGGAACTAGGAAGGACCCACGCGATGATTACGTCGCCTCGATCTCCGCGTACGCATTGAAACAGCGCCTCGGTTCCGCGAACGGCGGACCCACCAACGGTCGTGCTGATAGGATGTTTGTCAGATGACATGACTTGACCATGACCAGTGTCAGGTGACGTCAGAGACCAAGTTCCGGCTTAGTTTTAAAATCAAGCTAGAAAATCCGAGTAACATGTTGATAGGTCGGACTTATTTTTAAGACCTGGATCGTATTCTTTTTTGTGAAGTTTCAGGAACCCTTCAAGATTCTGCAAGCCGAAGATCAAGCTAGACGATGATGAATCTGACTTTGGATCTTGGAGACTTCTAGGGGCTGCTGTTGGGGATATACTTTCCGGGTATCCTCACAGTTCCTCACTGACCAGGGTGGCCCACTTCAGATTAGAGCTTTGCTTCACGGGCGGCCCAGTCAGGGAGAAAAGACGGAGTCCAGTCCAGCTACGGGAAGGCCCAGAAGACTTACCGACATAGGCTCATAGTGTTACTTGTAGTTCAAGATGTACTATGTAACCGACTCTTAGTCGTAGCCGGATAGGTCTCTTATGTAAACCCTAGGCCGGATATCTATATAGGTCGTCCTAGGGAGAGCCTTTGGGGAACCCTCAATAGTTTACAATCTCAACTCGCACAGGCGAACCCTCAATAGTCTACAATCTCAACTCGCACAGGTGAACCCTTGTAACCCATATTTCGGCTCTGCCGTATTACTAGATTGCTAGCAGGAGTAGGATCCGTCCAAACCCGGCGGATTCGAACCTAGGTAAACTTGTGTGCTCACCGTCCCGGAACACCGTACGTCTCACAGCCCTCTCTTCCGCACGCCTCGAGGACCCCCTCATGGCGTACTTGTCATCAATCCGACGACATATGTCATATTCCAAGAATCATAACAAATGATTCACAAATTTCTCCATACAAGATATGGGCTACATTTTGAATCCTACTTCTTGCAGTGAAAACACCCGTGGGGAAAACACAATGATCATTATCATTGATTCTTTTCTTTGTGAAGAGAATCGTTTAGGAACATCGTCTGTTGCGCTTCTCAACACTCTGATGTAGGGATTTGAATCCTCATCGTGTTTCACACTATCTTCCAATTGCTCCATAGTCGATAAATATCACTGAATGCGAACGTTCTCGGAAATGTACCAAAATCCAAGCAATACATGTTTTCCTTCCCTTTTGGTTTCAGCTATGGATTTTGTATTCAAAGTTTCCAATGAATACTCTACAAGGACTTATTCTCTATTGTTTTGGTTATATCAAATAACACCAAAACTTTTACGACGATCCACACCAGATATGGAGCCGCTTTCACGATTCAAATGGTTCACTATATATTCTAATTGAGTGCTAACTATTTCTAACTAATGGTCTCTACATCTACACTACAACGATTTATTTGGCGCCATCTATTCACCCACTTTGATATCTAATATCATATTGTGATGCTTTGCATTTCGACATTTCAAAACGCTTTGCATTTTACAATTTCTTTATGTCATTCTTATAAAGTCGAATTTCATTACTATTGATCAAATCATAGTAATTAGATTCTCTTTTATCTTTAATACCCTTTGTTTGATGAAACACTTTGATCAAATCAAATAGTTTCATATTCATGTTTCCTTTGGTAAACTTCTTTACACATTTAAACAATGATATAATGATAATTACCATTTTTGTTAAAACACAATACATCAAATATGTATTTACTTTCAACAATTCATTAAACACTTTGTATTCAAGTAATATACGGTGTTCAAGTTATTTTGCCAAACTTAGGCATGATTTATATGTGATAAGAAATCAAATGACTTTCACATATTATCACATAACTTTGAATTTTAAACAATGGTTTTCATTCCGTAATGAAATATCATTTAAGTTGGGTATTTTAAGTCATTTCAATATTTTACAAATGTTCATCCATTATCAATTAGTTTCAAACAACAAGGATAATTCACATATAATCAAAAAAGATATGAACACAAATAGAAATCATTCATAAAAGTAGAACAACTGTTTGTTACAAACTCATATGAATAACCGTCTCACAAAGTGTGAGACACACTAAAGAAGTTCACAATCTGTTGATTACAATAACTATCGAAAACATAAACTAAATGATAAATGTCAAGGGAGAGCGTTGTTGGCCATCATCATCATGCTCGCCATCAACACGCAATTTCACCTCCTCTCTAGCAAGCACCTCTCATGTAGAAGGACCTGTTTTCAGCAAAACAGAACAAGTATCAATTATACTTACACTGCAAATGTATTTTCAAGATTATAACATTTATAAAAATTGTATATCAAATATATACCTTTGTCATCGATGACCTCTTTGGTGATTGGTTCAACCTTTACGTTCCTGAAACATAATATGAACTCTTGGAAATCCAATGTTTCCGTGTCACCACTCATGATGCTACTCCGGACATGTCCTTCGTAGCTGGGAGGCAACGATCGAAGCAGCACGCCTATCGCAAACGGATCATCCATCCAGTAGTCCATGAAGTGAACCAGTCTCATGTGTGCATCAAGCATGCGCTCCAAGTGACCCTTCAGACATGTGTGCTCCTCTATCTGTATGGAAAGGAACTCTCCAAGCAGCTCGTGCTTCCATATGCGCACATGGCTTATGAACTCTGCTCTCAGCTGATCCACCATCAAATATGGATCAAGATCACCCATGAGTGGATGGAGTTCATCCACATCCCGTAACGAATTATTATATGAATGTAGGTGGACATCTCTTGACGATAGTAGCGGTCCGCTAGCTCTTGTGGGGTCTCATAGTCGTCTGGCTCAGTCAAATCTATCGTGCAGCGTATGTATTCTACCACATGATTCCTAGTAAGGAGATCATTCAGGCACACAAGCCAACTAGGGAAGTTGGATCCATCAAGTCTAAGTTTCTCACACATTACCCATTCCTCGATGACAAAGAAAGCTTCACGGTGAGCCATCTCTACATTTATAATTGCAAAAGGAATTTATACTAAGTTTATAATTAAATGAGTTAATAATAACTCCACTCAGAAACACCTATCCCTAGAAGGGTTCCTAGTGATAACACGACCCCTATCAGCCACATCTCCCCTGATCATCATGGCCATCAATGTGGGTTCAAGGGTGGACGCTAAACGCCGGTCACAACATTCATGCGACTCGTGCTTGATCTTTCGACCATCCGCATTCCGAGGCCATGTCTCTATAACGTGCTAGGCTTGCCAACTCAACCTTAGTGTATTCGCTGTGCAACATGGCTTACACCCACTCTATACGAACGTAGATATGTCTGACACCCGATCATCATGACCTGCCTCATACCGAAGAACTTTCTTGGTGGTGCACACTAAGGGGGAACACAATCATTGGTAATTTTAACAGGGATCATCTTATTAGGCTACCGTCGAGTATCTAATACTAGCACACAATAAGATATACAAACAATAACATTGAATGTAAATGCGATGTGATATGGAACTTCACATCGTGATCTCCATCCATTGTCACCGGATTCCGGCGCCAGGATTCTAGCGCCATAGACACCAGGGTACCGGTGTCATTCCGGTATGGTAGCCCGTCACCTCCGTGACTATCTACTACTTCGTAACATAAGGTAATCACTTTACCTTTACCACAACCATATCACAAAGCAACGCCCCCTACAAAACAAAGTTAGACGCCTCTACTTTATCTTTGCATGTTTTACGTGGCTGAATGGGCTTTGGCACAAGAACCGTTCTTACCTACGAGCTTTCAGCACAACGCTGATCAAGTAGTTGTCTCTACTACACCCCTTTCGGGGCCCTCCGTTGTAAATGGCATACCAACTAATGTGAGAGAGACAGACACCCCCTAAGCCAATTTATACGGTACAAGCCGTATGTCAAGCGTGGACCAGTCTCGTGATTGAATGCGTAAAGTCGGTTGGGGGCCGTTTCATGAAGCATTACTGCGGTATACACAAGTACACGTGGGAGGATAACAACTAAAATATCAACGCCCACACGCTACATCTCATGTGTTCTACCAGTACTAGCATTACTACGCATAGATCTAGCTTTGATACCACTGTAGGGGTTCCGCGTATGAAAACAATAAAATTTTAGCCTAGGCCCCTGAACCCCTGATGTTGCCAGGACCTATCTATTAGTAATATAGTAACGGGAGGGGCTTTTCGCGAACTTACCCTTGAAGACCGAAAAGCGTTATCAATGCTCAGGATAGTGTGGTTGATGTAGACGAGGCGAAGCCGACCTCAAGGTTGTGATGAAGTCCTTGCGCTCCTATGGCTCCAACGACTTAAGTGCCTCAAGTGTGACACCTCGCGGGGAGTTACACACATCCGGTGCCTGACGATGACTCCCACTTCCCCGATCCAGTAGCAGTTGCGGAAGTAGAGCTCCTAGATCCGAATTCCGCAGAACAACGGCGCTCCGCGGTGAAGATGTCTCTCGTTCACGCTGTCCAAACTTGGGACCACGGTCACGAGAGAGAGAGAGAGAGAGAGAGAGAGAGAGAGAGAGAGAGAGAGAGAGAGAGAGAGAGAGAGAATATCAATTGGAGGTCTTCCCAAAAGTGAGAATATCTTTATTGAATATTGTGTGTGTTTTATCTAGCCAAATACCCCCACTATATATAGGGGAAAAGGAGGTACTACCTCCCTCAAAGTCCCGGGGTGGGACCAAAGGAGAGGAGGGGGAGGGGAAGCCGCCGGTCGACCCTAGTGGGCCCTGCGCGGGGGGCTTGGCCCAGCCGGCCACCCCCTTGCCCCTTCTCCCTCTCTCCTTTCCCTAATGGGCCCTCTCCCCTCCGGGAATCGGCCCATTAAGCCTTTTGACCTTTTAAATTGATTTTCTCTTTATTAAATAGTTATGAATAAATGATTAAATCAATATTTAACATTAAATTCACATATTATTCAACCTCGGTGGCTATGGAACACCTTCCACCTCCACTCCGGACTTCCTCCGGACTTACCGAAACCCTTCCAGTTTATCTCTACTATTCTTAGGCGATTCTACTGATCCTATAAGCACTCTCTAAGCATCATCAAACCCTTAAGCGTGATACCCCACAGTTCGGGACACTCCCGGACCAATGATCAACAGAGGGACCTGGATGGCCATGTGACCCCTGTGCGTTCCACGAAGATCTTTCGTTGTTTGAACCGGGACAGTCATGTCTTATTCCCTTTGTCTCTCGATACTTGCATTGCCCGAGATATGATCAATGACATCACCATGTCGTGTTCAATATCGTTACCGAACAATGCTACTTGACTCGTTTCGACAAGTGATATTCCCGTGATCAAATCACATGTTGCCTATTGGATATAACTTCTCCGAGTGGGCCCTTGAGTATCTTTCCATCACGTGGATGGACAAATACCGCTCTTGATATATATTGCATCTACGGTTTCCTTTGAGTACTTGAACACACCTTTATAACCACGGTATTACCAATTGGCGCTTGATGCTATCTAAGCACTCTCGGGAGATAGTGATTGATATAGCCTCACGGTCTAAGGAATAGTCTACAAGGATCCATTTCTAATCATCATAACTTGAACTTCGTGACATGATCGGGTCACGATGTTTAGGTTGGGTATTGGTTCATCATCTCATTCTTAGAATGAGTTGACTCCATTTCCAACTGGCATAAATGTCACATGATCAGGAAACTTGATCATCTGTTGACCAATGAACCAGTGACTAGAGTTTCACTTGGAACCCCTGGTTGTTTATATATCACACGTGTATTGATGTTTCCACTCAGTATAGTTATAGTATGATATAAAAATTAATCATAAACTATATGAAATATGGTAATAGTCCTTATTACTATTTGTCTCTGTGGAATATTTCCAACAGTGTCCCACATGCACTAGAGTACAAATACACTAGTTGCATTGGTTCTTAATCGTTGGCACCATATATCCGGTACCCTGAACATTCTTGCTCATCAAACCCTTAAGCATGATACCCCACGGTTTAGGAACACTCCAGACATGGTCGGGACACTCCCAGACCAATGATCAACAGAGGGACCTGGATGGCCATGTGACCCATGTGCGTTCCACGAAGATCTTTCGTTGTTTGAACCAAGACAGTCGTATCTTATTCCCTTTGTCTCTCGATACTTGCATTTCCCGAGATCTGATCAATGAAATCACCATGTCGTGTTTAATCTTGTTACCGAACAATGCTACTTGACTCGTTCCGACAAGTGATATCCCTGTGATCAAATCACACGATGCGCAGCAATTGGATATAACTTCACCGAGTGGGCCCTTGAGTATCTTTCCATCATGTGGACAGACAAATCCCGCTCTTGATATATATTGCCTCTTCGGTTTCCTCCGAGTACCTGAACACACATTTATAACCACTGTATTACCAAGTGGCGCTTGATGCTATCTAGGCACTCTCAGGATACAGTGATTGATATAGCCTCACAGTCTAAGGAATAGTCTACGAGGATCCATTTCTAATCATCGTAACTTGAACTTCGTGACATGATCAGGTCACGATGTTTAGGTTGGGTATTGGTTCATCATCTCATTCTCATAATGAGTTGACTCCATTTCCAACTGGCATAAATGCCACATGATCAGGAAACTTGATCATCTGTTGACCAATGAACTAGTGACTAGAGTTTCACTGGGAACCCCTGGTTGTTTATTCTCATAATGTTTCCACTCAATACAGTTATAGCATGATATAAACTTAATCATAAACTATATGAAATATGGTAATAGTCCTTATTACTATTTGTCTCTAGGGCATATTTTCGACAGTACTATGTACTCAGGAACGGCACGAGGGTGTGCTCCACTAGTCCGCCTCCGTACGTAGGGTAATCCATTACGGAGTAGCTCGCCACCGCATGGTCGTGTGATTATTATGCATTGGTCCATGCTCTACTCGTGGGCACATGTTGTAGAAGTAAAAAAAATGTGAAAAATAGATTACTCATAAATATTTACTCCGTCCATCCTAAAATAGTAGGTACTGACTTTGCTTTGTCTAGATATGCATGTATTTCGATGCATTTTAGTACTTAGATGCTCCCTCATTTCCAAATTAGAAAGCATACTAGGTTTTGTCAAAGTCAAAATTTATAAAGTTTGACCAACTATATGCACAAACATACAAACTTATATAATGTCAAACGCATATAATATGAAAACATGGTTCATGATGATTCTGATAACATTGAGTTGATGTCGTAGATGTCCATATTATTTTCTAGATATTTAGGAAAAATACCAAGGCAACCTATCCTGCACGCTGGACCCACGTCGATGTATCGTCCACACCAGCGCAATTTCGACGGCAATCCTGGTACAAGACTTCAATCAAGTCGAATTGACAAGTTTGGGCATAAAATTCCATAATCACTGAGTTAGATGACTAAAATCGAAGCACCATAAGAACGGTTAGTATGTTTATCTCTGGTCCATGTCATAGAAGTGAACAATTACATAAAAATCGTAATAAGCCCCTAAATACTCCATAATAACATTAGCAGCAAACTTAATTTACATCCAAAATGCATCCTTCCTAGAACCAAAAGAGAACCTTGCAACTACTACTAGTAAACTGGAGTAGTAAAATAGTACTACAAGTAGTACTATTTATCTTCTAATACACCATTACAGTCTTGATCATTAGTCGTATTTTAAGATCATTTTTCCCTGTTGATGCAAATCTCGAAAGATACATGGGTGAATTGTCCAACCTTCATCAGGAACCGTGGCAGCACCCCGAGGTATGTCTTGAGCTTGTCGGACGGGAAGTTGGCCGGTGACAAGCTGCTCGTCAGCTCGATTACTGCATTAAGGCTCTCGACCATTGAGAAGTCCGCTGACCCCAGCAGGCCAGGCGGACACAGTTTCACCGTGTACCATGGCCACAAGCACCTATCATGCCTGATGCACACCAAGGACACGACGGCGGCTAGGCCGAGCACGCTGATGGTTAGGCCGAACACGGCACTGTCATCTCCGCAGAGGAAGCGCGTGAATCCCCTCGTGCTTGTTGGTGGTGGAGTCGGGATGAGGCAAAAGAAGGCACTATCATAGATGGCCCTAGTTAATATGACCCCGTGGGCCTCCTTCATGTGGGAAAGGAGCCCTGCCGACAAGGCAATGAAATCATAGGCGGAATCCATGCAGGAGAACGGGCTATGCGAGCATGCGATCTTATGCTTGTCGAGCTTGTCGAAGGCGACCAAGCTAAAGCAGTCATCCTAGGGGCACTCAATCATTGCCTCGGACTAGATGGCATCCATAGCAACCGGCTCATGGTCGAATCCCCTGACGCGGTACATGAACTTGTTGGAGTGGTTACAGAAGGAAGATCGGCTTGCCGACATAGTGTCTGCCAGCCAAAAACCCGGGTTGAGTGGGTATACTAAAGAGTATACTGATTGAGTTCCGTATTGTACTGGTACGATTGTATAGGAATACGCTAGGCATCGGTGCACCGGCGGCAGCAGCACTTGGCCCCTTTTTTCGTAGACAGTGTCCACATGTTGTACATGCTTCGTCAAAACAAAAAGGCTACGGAAAGTTGACATGTGAGTAAAGTAGGTATCACGATGTACTGTAATAGACAGTACAATACAGACAGAGGGAGAGACCGAGGCAAGAAGATCAAGGTGAGTGAGAGGCAAGAAGATCTACTTTTGGAGAGAGACAAAAAGCCTGCGGCCTGGTGCAGGATGTAGAGTGCTATAGGGATAGACCGAGGACTGCATGCATGCCTTCGACACCAACCTGTAATTAACTTTTTTGGTCTTATCAAATTTAAATGGCCTTAATAATCACAGACAGAGGCAGTACTAGTACTAGTAGGAGTACATCTTAGAACAAGTTAGACAAACTAGTACTGCATTTATTAGTGGTACCTTTTTTTGAAAAATTATAATTGGTAGTAGTACTTAGATATGTGAAAAACCAATCCAAGTTACTACTCCAATAAAGAATACGATCACTCTATTTTATGGATTATTGTTTACTATACGTACTAGTAGTAAAAGCTAGAATATAGATTATTTCAGAACAAATTTTGGCTCTGCAATATCTAGAATACGCGCAAACCTCAAAAGACACTTCATTGCTTAGTTATAGGGATCTTGTGCTAAATGCATGGACTTGGATGTAATTTTCATTTTTATGAGGTCCTTTATGTAACTTGTACTTCCATCGACCGCGTGTTAACTAAAGCACCTCGCTCCTACGGGACCTATCACAATTAAAAAATAATTACACTGCCCCGATTATTAGACAAAGTGGAACATGATTTCTTATAATTCCAAAGTTTTTAGAAATAGGATGTTTCAAGCTTCCTAGCTAACTTCACACACTTTAGTGACTTTTTGTCGATTTAACGAAATTAGGTCAAACATTTGCTACGCAAGTAAGGGAAATTGATTGCTATTGAATTAAATGTATTTTTAGAGGTAGATGGGTGCATCTTCATGTAGTAAACAATGTCGTTGGTGTTAGTTTCCAAATATCACGAAAGAACATTTAATTCTCAATTTTTCGAGTGATGACGAGATTGTTCTTTTATGTAAAGAAACTCCGAAGAATATGGATTTGAATACCACAAGACAAGTTTTCAAATATAAAGAGTGGACCAACATGTTGTACTGACGATACCCATGTTTTATGAGGTTTCAAACTTCCAAGCTAACTCCGCCAACTTGAATGACTTTATGCCAATTATTTATCGAATTTAGGTCAAATTTGAACTACAAGTAAATTGTAGGTTGCTTTAAAAGTTTTATGAAAAATCTTCTAGAGGTACCTATTCAAGGGTCAATTAATAAATCATAAACCACCAAGAGTTTTGACTATAGGTTCCACTTCTTGCTAAGATTTTGCATCTTGACAGTTTAACAAAATTAGGTCAAACTTGAGCTACAAGTAAGCGTGAAACATCACTCTTGAATTAAATGTCTGCCGATATTTGAATGACTTCCTAGCTAACTCTGCCCATTTGAATAACTTTATGTCAATTTATCAAAATCAGGTCAAATTTGAAACTACAAGTAAATTGTAGGTTGCTTTGAAAGTTCTACGAAAAAGATTTTGGGGGTACCCATCGAGGGGTCACAATCAATATGTCAGAAACCACTGAGAGTTTTAACGATAGTTTCAACTTCATGCTAAGATTTTGCATCCTGACAATTTAACGAAATTAGGTCAAACTTGAGCTATAAGCAAGTAAGCGTGATAGATTTCTCTTTAATTAAATGTCTTCTCAAGGGTAGATGGGTGCATCTTCTTGTAGTAAACAATGTTGTCAGTGTGAGTTTCCAACTATCAGGAAAGAACATTCACAATTTTTCCAGTGGTGTCGAGATTATTCTCTCCTATAAAGGATGTCTGAAGAATATGGATCTAAATGCCACAAGCCAAGTTTTCACACATATGTAGTGGACCAACATATTGTACTTACAATTTCCCATGTTTTATGAGTTCTCAAACTTCCTATAGCTTATCACTCTGCCCACTCAAATGATTTTATGTCGATTAATCAAAATTAGGTCAAATTTGAACTATATACTACAAGTAAATTGTAGGTTGCTCTGAAAGTTTTACGAAAAAGATTTGGAGGTACCCATCGGGGGGTCATAATCAATATATGAGAAAGAACTAAGAGTTTTGACAACATGTTTGACTTTATGCTAAGATTTTGCATCATGACACTATTTAACGAAATTGGGTCAAACTTGAGCTACAAAGTAAGCACGATAGATTGCTCTTGAAATATATGACTTTTTAGAGGTAGATGGGTGCATTTTCTTATAGTAAATAGTCTCGTCAGTGTGATTTTCCAACTATTAGGAAAGAACATTCAATTCTCAATTTTTCGAGTGATGACAAGCGAGGTTGTTCTTTTCTGTAAAGAAATGTCCAGAGAATATTGGATCCGAATGCCAGAAGCCAAGTTTACCGACATATATAGTGGACAACATGTTGTACCAATGATTCCCATGTTTTATGAGTTTTCAAACTTCCTAGCTAACTCTGCCCATTTGACCGAATGACTTTATGTCTATTTATCAAAATTAGGTCAAATTTGAAACTACAAGTACATTGTAGGTTGCTTTGAAAGTTTTACAAAAATCTTTTGGAGGTACCCATCGACGGGTCACAATTAATATATCATAAAAAACCGAGAGTTTTGAAGATAGGTTCAACTTCTTGTGAAGATTTTGCATCTTGACAATTTAACGAAATTAGGTCAAACTTGAGCTACAAGTAAGAGGGCAGCAGCAAAGAGGAGTTGAAGGCAGCTCGATGTCAGAGGAAAGTTATGATGGGTTCCTGACACGAGGTACTCCTGCGGCCACTCTACTAGTAGTAAATTTCAGGACCTATACACGCAAAACTATTTGTTTGTTTTCTCTCTCCTTCGTTGCCTGTCACCATCCATCCTCCCTCTCTCCTCTCCTTTCCCCTCGTGCACCGGTCCGGCTGATCTCTCCCTTGTCCTCAGCATGGTGTTGCACACGTGTGCCTTGGTACGGTGGCGTCGTGTCTCTAGCGTGTTCGGCAGCCGCGATGGTGTGGAGTAGGGACGAGGAGTACATAAGAAGGAAACCACTTTGGTCCTTGGCAGCAAAAAATTCAAACTTTTCCAATTTTTGAAATTTTCACTTGCTTCCCAAACATCAGGAGGGAAGGTAACTCAAAAGATCAGCCATTCGCAGTACTTCTTATCTTATCTTTATCTTGTCTTATCTCTTACAATACGATACCATACCACTGTATAGTGTACATATAACTTCGAACATTGACCATTGGATCAAGACCAACAAATCCAAACATTGCTAACCGTTGGATCTTCTTTTCCATTCTTAGCATCTACAAAGATTCTACTGATAGTCTTTAGCACAATGAACGCTAATATGCGCAAACCTCCAAACACACACTACATTGCTCAGTTTCAGGGTCCTTGTAATAAATGCATGGACTTGGCTGCAATTTTCATTTTATGAGGTCCTTGATGTAACTTGTACTTCTACCGACCGTGTTAACTCTCAAGCACTTTTCTCCTACGAGACCTACCATAGTTAAAATAAAATGCAACCGCCCCAATTATCACACAAACTGGACCATAGTTTCTTATACGTAATACCCAAGTTTTTAGTACTATGATTTTTCAAACTTCCTAGCTAACTTCGCACACTTCAGTGACTTTTGTCGATTAACGAAATTAGGTAAAACTTGAGGTACAAGTAAGCGCGATAGATTTCTCTTGAATTAAATGTATTTTCGGAGGTAGATGGGTGCATCTTCTTACAATAAACAATGTCGTTAGTGTGAGTTTCCAACTATCAGGAAATAAAATTCTTAGTTTTTCGAGTGATGACGAGATGGTTCTTTTTCGTAAAGAAAGCTCGAAGAAAATGGATCTCAATGACATAAGCCAAGCTACGTGTTTTACTTATGATTTCCATATGTTTTTTGAGTTTTCAAAATCCCTAGCTAATTAACTCTGCCCACTTGAATGACTACATGCCGATTTATTGAAATTAGGTCAAACTTGAACTACAACTAAATTGTAGGTTGCTCTGAAAGTTTTACGAAAAAGCTTTTGGAGGTACCGTATCGATCGGGGGGTCATAATCAATATATGAAAAACAACCGAGAGTTTTGACAACAGGTTTGACTTCTTGCTAAGATTTTGCATCGCATGACACTATTTAACGAAATTGGGTCAAACTTTAGCTACAAATAACCGTGATATATTGATGTTGAAATAGTATGACTTTTCAGAGAGGTAGATGGGTGCATTTTCTTCTAGTAAACAATGTCGTCGGTGTGATTTTCCAACTATATCAGGAAAGAACATTCAATTATTCTCAATTTTCTGAGTGATGACGAGCGAGGTTGTTCTTTTTCGTAAATAAATGTCCGAAGATTATTGGATCTGAATGCCAGAAGCCAAGTTTACCGACATATATAGTGGACCAACATGTTGTACTAACCATTCCCATATTTTATTTATGAATTTTCAAACTTCCTAGCTAACTCTGCCCATTTGACCGAATGACTTTATGTCAATTTATCGAAATTAGGTCAAATTTCAAACTAAAATTAAATTATAGGTTGCTTTGAAAGTTTTACGAAAAATCTTTTGGAGGTACCCATCGAGGGATCAAAATTAATATATCATAAAACACTGAGAGTTTTGACTATAGGTTCCACTTCTTGCTAAGATTTTGCATCTTGACAATTTAACGAAATTAGGTCAAGCTTGAGCTACAAGTAAGAATGATAGATTGCTCTTGAATTAAATGTCTTTTTAGAGGTAGATCGGTGCATCTTGTTGTAGTAAAAAATGACGTCGGTGTGAGTTTCCAACTATTAGAAAAGAACATTCAATTTTACATTTTCTGAGTGAAGACGAGCGAGGTTAGTTGTTCTTTTCCGTAAAGAGAAGTCCAAAGAATATTGGATGTGGATGCCACAAGCCAAGTTGACAGACATATATAGTGGATCGACAACATGTTGTACTTGCGATTCCCATGTTTTATGAGCTTTCAAACTTCCTAGCTAATTCTGCCCATTTTAATGACTTTAAGTCGATTTATCGAAATTAGGTCAAATTTGAAACTACAAGTAAATTGTAGGTTTTGCTTTGAAACTTTTATGAAAAAGCTTTTAATTTGGAGGTACCCATCGAGGGGTCACAATTAATATATCAAAAAACAACGAGAGATTTGCCAATAGGTTCAACTTCTTGTTAACATGTTGCATTTTGACAATTTAACGAAATTAGGTCAAACTTGATCTACAAGTAAGTGCGATAGATAGCTCTTGAATTAAATGTCATTTCAGAGGTAGATAGGTGCATTTTCTAGTAGTAAGCTGTGTCGTGGGTGTGAGTGTCCAACTATCAGGAAAGAACATTCAATTCTACATTTTCCGAGTGAAGACGAGCGAAGTTAGTTGTTCTTTTTCGTAAAGAGAAGTCAAAATAATATTGGATGTGGGTGCCACAAGCCAAGTTGATAGACATAGATAGTGGATTGACAACATGTTGTACTTGCGATTCCCATGTTTATGGGTTTTCGAGCTTCCTAACTAACCCCGCACATTTGAATGACTTTATGTCGATATCTCGAAATTAGGTCAAATTTGAAACTACAAGTAAATTGTAGGTTTTGCTTTGATAGTTTTATGAAAAAGCTTTTGTAGGTACCCATCGAGGGGTCAAAATTAATATATCAGAAACCAGCGAGAGTTTCGACGATAGGTTCAAGTTCTTGCTAAGATTTAGAATCTTGAAAATTTTGAACCCCTTTTGAAAATGATCACATGAGAAATAAGGAGAGAGGGGAAATGATTTTTCTATGGGAAACCCATAAGCTTTTGAGGTGCACCTTAGGCTTAAAGATAACTTTATTTTTCTCCATACTATATAAAGTGAACCTTAATTAGCAGATGCCACATAGGCCTTAAGGTGTGCCTTTTTACACATTGCGGATGACCTTAGGGCATCACCTATGTATGTAAAAGTTGTTGATAAGATGGATCCTAACATGACCATGAAATGAATATGAGTTGTAAATTGCAAATTTGCATGATTGTATAACATCATCCTCCCAACATGATGTAACTTATCTCATAATTTTTTGAAACTCCTAAGTATTATATCCATTCTTCTTCAAGATCATGAGCATTGGGAGTACGACCATGGATGATTAGTTGAGGTGTTGGATTGAGGGAGTACGGCCTTGAATTCCTGAATACAGAGGGAGTACAGCCTACCAAATTTCTATTATTACATGGACCATGACCAAATTCAAAACCAAAATAAAGCGGTAAAATATCCCGCGTATCTGGACATAGTTCGTGCCCCAAAATTTCAGACACTTCGAAATTCCCATTCGACCCCTATTAAATTCGGTGGGTGGGGGGCTTCACTCGTAATTTTCCCAGTATAGTGCTAGCAGTACCTAAACCCTACCCCCTCTCTCCTCCAAGAATACGTCACCGGCCGGAACATCCCCGTTGCACTTTAGCCGGCATACCCGCCACACCTGATCTGCTCAATGAACCCTCTTGTCCGGCGCGCTAAGAACATCATCGACCGCCTAGGATCTGCTCCACGAACGTCGTGGTCTAGCGTTCTGCTCGCATCCTCGCCCGCCCAAGATCTTATTCCCTGTCATCGACACCCACTATGATTGTAGCACCTTCGGCGACCTCGACGTGACCGAGGTAAAACCAGATCTCCTGCGTGATTTGTTTATTGGCAATGTACTGTATTCATGCTAAATTTCATGGCTAACAGGTTTTTTACTTGATATACACATGTTATGTACTAAATTAACCCGGTGTGGTTACGCTTAAACTCCACGCATTGAACTATTTTTATGTACTGTACTATTTATTTGTGAATTATTAGTCACTTAACATATTTGTTTATATTCTCTGTTGTACCTGTCCACATGAGATATGGTTATATAATATCTCTCTCATTCGCCTATTTATGAACTATAGTATTTCCATCGTGCTATTGTCCTGCTATCATATACTACACGTTTACATACGTCATACTATTTGACCATTATATACTGTCGATTTGATCCCTCTTAACCTGCGGCTCAATTTGTTTGATGTTATTATGCAAGGAGAAGCCTCAGTTTGCACACAATATCATAGAGTGAATGGCTTCTATAGTCTCGTAAGACCCCATCACTTTTGTTTCACTTCGTGCCAACGTATATCATGTTGGAACCTGTTTGTATTTATAGTTGACCTTACCTTTATGCAGAGGAGCAACAATGACGTACATACTCCGCCCATCCACACGAGCCACCGTAGATCTCGTGTAACACCTACCATAAGGCCCCCCACCCGAAGTTTGGTCCTTGCCACATTTTTTGTTTGCTTAAATTTACCATTTGTCTTTCTTTTCTTCATATTTTTTTGCCAAAAATTAGCGTCAAACATTTTAGCCCCACTATGGTTTGCTTTTGTTCCATGTACTTAGTTCAATTTCCTAGATATGGAGAGGCCAGGTGTATTGCATCTGAGTTATCTAATAATAAAAACAAGGCCACACTAGCGATAAGATTCACACATGTATCATAAGGAACTCTGTGCACTTCATCTTACTCTTGTATCTACTGTGTAACATAGTTACATGAACTGTCTATTTTAATATGAGGCACTTGATGGTTCAGTTTTTTGTTCTCAGGTCGCCAAACCATTGAAATTATCTGGCCATTCATGAATAATTCAATGTATGATTGCTCAGTTCATTGTTTGTCTGAAATTATCTGGCTAGCATATTGGAGGCTCACAATTAATGTGTTTTTGTTGGCTGAGTTACTCTTTTTTTGTCTATGATTAAATCAGTGGCAGATTTCGTTGTGTAGTGACTGGCTAGTTTATATATGAGAAACATAATGGCTTAGTTTTCATATTCGTTTTCTTCATGTTCTGCACATTCTAGTTTGAGTAGTCTGCATCAGGTACTTTGGTTGATTGCTCGCATTTATTCGAAATGAACTTGTAGTTTCTTTCCCAAGTCTTTTGTTTACGTAACTTCTTTTGTCTTGGTCTCAGCCATCTTCAAGTAGAGAAGTCATTTCACAGAGCAGCACATGGCACCAGCTGGTCCACTTATTCAAGAAGAAATAGATGTATGAGACACCACTGTTAATTGCTTCCTTCCTTATATATTACCGCATTGACATATTTAAAATTCATGGTGGTGTGATTGCATGGTAATGTTGTTATAACTAGTTTTGTGTTTGTTTTAGGCTGCAATTGACCCTCTAAATGTCGAGATTTTGTTTCACACAGCAGCAGTGACAATACCTATTGCTCATGGCACACTGCTTCGACTGATCCTCGTTTTCCAGCTGAAAGATTATTTGAGGATGCCCTCCAAGATGTCTGTGATATTGTTGAGAAAGAAGCCAACAAAACAGATTCAATAATCACCATAGGACAAAAGAGTTATATGAATTTAAAAACATGCAATCTTTGACGTAGAACTTAATTAATAATCTCATCTACAGCTCTCGTGGGAAGCGAGTTGTTACATGTCTCGCGATGCAAGCTCCATAGAGACCTTTTCTGTAACACTAGTTATGGTGTTTTTTTGTTGTCTGGACTCTGATGCAACTTTTATGCTTCATTTTATTACTATCAAGTTTACTAAGGATTGTAATAATCTACTATAATTCGCTGTTGTAAGTTGTTTGAGGATTGTTACAAACTGAGCATCTATCAGAATTACTACACACACAAGAAAAAATAGTGAAATTGTAAGAGGTACAACACACGATCTACTGGAATAGGGAGAACATCCACGGGCACCATAGAACTTGCAAAATTCATAGACATACACTCAACAAAGTGAACACATAAAGAGCTGACCTGAAGAGAATACATCAGGAGCAGACCCACACAATCCATCAATCTGACGGATAGCTATCGTAGTAATCGTAGTGGGTGGTACCATCCTCGCCATAAAGCGGCACCATCTACAGCTCAGAATGCTCGACGATTCTGCAATACTCCGCCATCAATCGATCGAGTTCGAAAGGACAGTCATGGATCCATAATCCTCCTACTCCATACCCATATACAACCCTTGGCTCCTCGTTTCACACAAGAGCCTCAAAGTTGTAAGATCTAATTTCAGATAGGTCTGCATAGTATATGCTGACGGCCTGCACCGTGGGTACCCTGGCGCTATCGACGCAGACGCACCGATTGTCAGCAACGAAGAGAGCACGACTTCCAATGCCTCTGACCAGCCGAAGGACACGGTTCTGGGTATCAACCCGGTAAACAACCGGCCTGCCGTCGTAGACCGGTCCACTCACAACGAACAGCAACTCCCCCTCGGACTCGACGAGGTAAAAATGATTCTTTGGGAACTGGCAGCCCGGAACAGGGCCTTCAACGGTGGGATGCATCTCTGGGGTTCGTGTGGAGCGTTGCAGCTGGACATCTCCATGAGCAACATCACACATAGTTGAGAGGACAAACTCGTATCTATCTGCGATGAACATATCAACGGCGTAAGAAGTCATGCTTCGGAGTTCCGCGAAGTCATACGGCGAGTACCACCCTTCACCAAAGACTGGGCGACTCCCATCCTCCGTGCTCTCATCCGCCCACCGAATGGTGGTGTTCTGCTGGTTTGATGTAAACACCATCAATGACGGGAACATCATCACAGCAATAGAAGCCACCTGCTCGGTCAGTATCTCCACCCTCAGGTGCTTGATAGCACCTGATAAGTACAACCAGGTCTTGTATGGCTGCACCCTCTGTCCAAGCACACGGAGGCTATCGGTTGTGCTACGACATAAAAGTACCTTCTAGAGAGAGAGGGAGGAGAAATAGAGATTCAGTCAAGGTAAATAGACTGAAATTCAATCAAGGTAAACCGTGGAGCAAAACCCTGGGCAACAAGTGGATGAAGAAATAGAACTTGAAAAATAGATAGTATAGGACGTGAATGCAAAAAAAGGATTGCATATATACAGATGAATATAAAGAAAGCACCTGCAAATAACCCGGCTAATCTTCTTCTCAAGGTGGCAGCCAGTTCTCACGTTCAGCAATGTGATGGCGGTGTTGTCTACCCAATACTCCTACGACAACTGGTGCTCTAGAACAATCTAGTTGGCTGGCATAAAGCGCCCCTCTGTGAAGCCATGCCAGGCCCTGGAGACTGCCCGAAAGGCTGCGTAGTAGTCGAAGTCGTCTGTCGAAAGGAAGATGTCACCTATCTTCTAGACGAGTCCCTCAGGGAGACCAGCCCATGGCGAGTCCTCCTGCTTCTTGCCAGCCATGGATGATGGCGTTCGTGTGGTCTCGGTCCCATCGACTGGCACAGGAAGCGGTTCCAGAGACACACATTTAAACAAAGGCCTGGGAAAGCCAAGCGAATCATGTGGAAACGAGATGACAGCATGCACATAACAACCACAAGCGTGTTTCATCAAACTGGCAAGGGCACGTGCATGCGCACACTAATTACAGTACAACAGTCGTGCACACCAACATACGATCCGTAGGAACACGCGAGTGTCTAGGTGTAGGACAATACTAATAGTAGTAGTATCATAACCTCATTATATTTAATTATCCCAAAAGTTAAGGAGAAAACGTGCGCTCCCTGGTCTCTCAGGGCACACGCAAACGCAGGGCATTTTCTATTTTTTGCATGGCATTTTCCATTTTTCAATTTCACTTTTTGGTTATGCCCTTGGATGCTCACCTTGTGGTCAGATGGGGTGTATGCTCCGTGGAGCTAAAAACCTCAAGTTCTCTCAATAGCACGGTCATTAATTATTGAGGTATATACGTTTTTAGTCGCACAACTTGCACCGCAGGAGCGCTTTAGTCCCACATCTTGCGAAGTGAGCAACACTAGCCCCACAACTTGTAACCAGGAACATTTTAGTCCAATTCAATCGAATTTCTGTGATTTTTTCTGAATTCATCGTAACTAATTCTGGAAGTGACATGTGGCATCATATTTTTTGCAAAATGGCCCCTATGTATTTTCTCCCATCCAGTTGTGACCTTGGTAAGACCTGACAGGAGGATCTGAATAACAAAACAAATAAGAAAAACTACCAATGCATTGTAGGGTATCAAACTGATTACCTGCGCTACTGAAGAAATAAACCTTGCCACTACAACATGCACATAGAAGTGATTAACTGAAGAGCTCTCCGGCTAATGTGTTCTTTATTTTGGATATTCAAAAATATGTGTTCTGAAGATGTGAAAAAATCTAAAAAAAAGATCTAAATTCTCAATTCAAAATAATTTGTGTTCTGGGCTACAATTACAACTCAAGTTTATTCCTTTTCATTTTTGCGAATAAGTAAAAACTCAAGTTTATTCTAGACACTGCAGCTAGCTACTAGGTTAATGACAAAGCTATACAATTGATATTATGGACCATGCGAACATACACGTGAGCATTTTTGTGTTTGTATGTGCTTTTTTATTGTATAAATAATTATGTCCTCCCAAGTACACCTCGTCTGGCATAATTACGTCCTCTCAAGTACTCCTCATCTCACATGAGTAAAAACTAGCATCTACCGGCATAGTGGCTTGTGGGTGTGTGGCGTTATACAAAAGTGTTAAGTTCGAATCCATTCTCCTCTTAGAGATTTAACTATTTAATTTGTACATCTACTAATAGGTGGCCTACTTATCAGTCCGCATAGGGACACAAATGACATATAAAAATATAGAGGGGTCATTTAAAAAACTCAATGTCATTTGTGGACAAACTAAGTCAAATTCACTGAAATTCGATTAAACTCGACTAAAATGCTCTCGAGATATAAGTTGTGGGACTAGTATTGCTCATTTTTCAATATGTGGGACTAAAACGCTCTCGCGGTGCAAGATGTGGGATTAAAGGTGTATATACCTCTTAGTTATTTTACAGCCTCAATTGCTAGGCTGGAGGACCAATTAATGCTCCTAGTTTTTCTCAATTACTCCTCTAGTTGACCATAAAATATGAACCACCACGTCGTGTAATGCTCCTGTCCGATCATATTGTTAAAACGGGGGTGTATCCATTGGCTTGCATGTTTTCAATTAGATGCGGTGGCCATGTGCATTGGCTAGATTTTAGGATTAGTACTGCATGCAATAAATAGCTATAAAGCGAGTAGGTAAAGTTAATTCTCCGAACTAGTACTACTCTAGCCTAGTAATACCGAACATAGGGAGTACCTCAAGTGTGGTTATATGGATGATCAGTTGATGTGACTCTCGGCCATGAATTCCTGACCATGTAGCCGTACGTGCTACCACCTTTTTTTACTATTACTAGTAGTACATGGATGCGAGCAAAATTGAAAATCTCAATTGAGCAGCAAAATCACACGCATCGACTTCGAAGCATTTCCCGCCTAACCATTTCAAAAACATTGAGCCAAAATCTCCCACCGAGGGAGTACCATTTTAATATTATTATTATTAGATCGATGCTAGCCAAATTCAAAATCTCAATCGAGTGGCAAAACCGCACACCCACTTTGAAGTATTTCCCGCCCCTCCGTTTCAAAAACTTTGAGTCAAAATCTCCCACCGGGGGAGTACCGTTTTTGTATTATTATCAGAAGATGGACGCTAGTCAAATTCAAAATCTCAATCAAGCGGCAAAACCACAGACATAATTTGAAGCATTTCCCTCCCATCCGTTTCAAAAAGTTTGAGGCAAAGTCTCCCACTGGGGAAGTACATTTTTTGTATTATTATCAGATGGGCGCTTGTCAAATTCAAAATCTCAATCGAGCGGCTAAACCATACACTGACTTTGAAGCATTTCCCACCCCTCAGTTTCAAAAACTTTGAGGCAAAATATCCCACTGGGATAGTACCATTTTTATATTATTATTAGATGGACAGTCCCAAATTCAAAATTTCAATCAAGCGGAAAAATCACACACCGATCTTGAAGCATTTCCTGCCCCTTAGGTTTAAAAACTTTTGACTTCAAAATTTCCATTCTACCCATTGTTCTGACGCCCTATGGGCAAGCTAAAGTTGGTAGATTGGGGGCACGATCGTAATTTATGTTTCTGTTCACCTCCTTCGTCCGGATTCACCCAGATTTTCCCGTTGGTCCTTCCGAAAATCCCCGCCGCCTCTCTCCCACGCCCTCACCTCCATGACGACCACATGCACCGGCCGGTGGCCATTCCACGGCGGCCGGAGCCACTTGAGTTGTGGTCTCGTGCACCGCCGTGGAGCCGCTTCACCGATGCTCACCCACCGGATCTGGTTCACCGGGTCTCTCTACCACTGCACCGGAGTAGCGGTGTCGTTCACCATGCCAATGGCGTCATCGACCGCCCAAACTCTGCTTCTCGGCCGCCTAAAGCTACCCAACCGTACCGGATCCGCTTCACCAGTGTACACCGGACGTGATCTAGTTCAAGGAGTTCCATGTCCACCGCTCTAGACCAGCTGCTAGGCCGTCGCCGTTCACTGCACTGGATCTACCTCAGCGACGCTCTCGTCCACCACGCTCAAGCCGGCATCGACCACCCAAGATCTGCTTCCCCGACACCAACAACGACCGCAACCGCAGCACCCTCGGTGACATGGACGTCACCCGCATGGTACCGACGATGCTTAGACGCCTCTCTGACCAAGGTTAACAAAATGTACAACCCGTTTTTGTTTTTTCAGAAATATAGCAGGATCAAGCCTATCACAGTGAACTGCATTTTTATCATCATGCTCGTACATACAAGTCGTTGGGCATGACTGTTCTTCCTGCTAGTACATACAAGGTCATTAGACATGTTGGTTTGCATTCGCTGCTCTACAAATTTTAACTCATGGCCATGTCTGTTATTTTGTCATGCACATGTTCTTAGCTACTCCATACAATAGTAATTGTCTGCTACCGTGTAATTCTTGCAAAATCTGAAGTCAGTGGAAAATATTAGTGTGGATTCCGCTCTACAGTTGATGAATCTATCTTGTTCATCCTGAGATTATTTCCTCCTTGGCATCGTTATGCTATCATGTAGTATCCGTTTAAACTCTTCGTACTAATTCGATTATAATTTTGTTGTTGTCATCTGGTTCTTTAAAAGCTACATCACTAACTATATCCTTTTTCTTGCATATAGCTCAAAATGGAACAATGAACATGCTGGTTTGCATAGCCTATTCTATAGGTTCACAAGGGATGCCATTACTTCCTTATCTGGTGTTGGTTCGTCCTGAGCAACGGTATAACTGTCCTCTACTATGTAGTTCACTCGTGGTTTGCATTCCTGCTCTAGAAGTTCTCTTATGATGTCATTATAATTTCTATCTGGTTGATTCTTAGCTATGACAGTAACTACATGCCATTGTGTAGCTCACCGTAAATTCTGAGTCACCCAACGACTCTATGCATCCCAGCAGATGCCACTGCTTCCATATATATGTTCTAAAATGACCTTGCTTGTTTATATTAGCTGAAATTCTAAGAAACACTTTGTTTGATTGCTCATTTCATTCGGCACACTTATCTAATGCTTCTTTGTCCTGTTCTACAGGTTCACGAGCGACGCTATTATATCTCGCATCTCGTTCTGGATCTAGTACGTCCTAAGACACGACATAACTATCCTCTACAATATATAGTTCATTCATGGTTTGCATTCCTGCTTTACAAGTTCTCATATGATGCGGTTATAATTTCTATCTGGTTCATTCTTCGCTATGACAGTAATTGCATGCCATTTTGTGGCTCAGCGCAAATTCTGAGTCACGCAATGTCTCTTGTATTTTAGGGTATAGAACTACTTCTATATATATTTGTTGAAATGACCTAGCTAGTTTATTTTTGCTGAAATTCTAAGCCACACACACATATTTTTTATTGCTCGTTTCACCGTAGGAACACTTGTTTAATGCGTGCTTGCTTGTCCTGTCTGTTTGACGTGTTGGTCAATAATTGAACCATTGACCAGTTGTAAACTCCAGATCATAGCTCCTGTCATATCAGTCAAATGAGTAGTATGTCTTGTTCGATGTATTAACTTGTTATTACTTAGTTTCAAACTACAATTATTGCTATCGCCACCAAAGAGGGGGCTGCAAGATCATGTCTCCTCCAATGTAGCTATCACGCTCAAAGGGGGATGCAGGTGATCGATTTAGAAAGCAAATTGAGGACTCTGCTATCAACTTGATTGCCAACTGAAATGCCAATATTTCTTTCCCTTGAGTTGATAATATGTAATAATTTTAAGAAGTTTGCAGCTGATGTAATATCTAGATAACTCGCGTAGGCCATATAGGCATTTAGTTGACGCCGTCCACACATGGCGGTAGTCATTAAGGTAATTACGCCAGGCAGGTTGATTAGGGAACAATATTGTGCTTTGTCATTGGCCCGTCATGTATTCAGCCGACGATGAATAGTAAAAATGCAGGATTATTATACACGTTTTATGATATTGGCATGGGCTTCAGAAATGTCGAAACTATAAAAGACCGTAAACATAACGGGCTAACCCGCAAGTGGTAATAGGCCGTAACAGTAACAGGTCGTAGAAGGCTATAATAGTAGCAGGCCAGAGTAGAAATAGCCCATCACAGTAACAGGCAAGAAACCCTGAAATCTCAGAACAATAACAGGCCGAAACAGTAGCCGGCCTCAACAGTAAAGGGACACAACAGTAAAAGGCTAGAACATTGACAAGCCTGAATAGTAATGGACTGAGAAATTTCCAAGCGAGGGCAGTAACAGGCCGACACATTTACCAGACTAGAACAGTAAAGGGCCGCTTGTGTGCCTGAGCAGCTAAAGGCCGAAATAGTGAAAGTCCAGAACAGTAACAGGATGGAACAGTAATAGACCATCTCAGAGAAGGGTCATTAGTAGGCGACCCACGATGGGTTGCGATAAACAGTGATGGGCTGACCGCAGGCCTTAAATGTACAGGAGCAACTTGGCGTAGGGTGCTAATGGGCTGCAGAGTGTTGGACCAACATGGGCCTTCTGTAGGCAGAAACAGAATCGGGCCTGAAAGTTCACCGGCTGCTGCTGGCTGCAACTTTGGGCCCATTTCAAACAGTGCAGGACAAAACAGTAACATGCCATCTTCTTATTGGGCTATCCTAATGGGCCGACCCAGTTAGTATTTAGCAGGCCTTGGCTAGGCCTTGCTTCTGCCACGGTTTCTATAACCGTTAACGGTGGTAACCGGCCGCTAACGGTGGCTTTCACGTGGTAGTTTGCATGACGTCAGTAGTCAACGCAGCTGGCGAACAGATCTACGATGGAACAAGTTTTCGTAGCTGAAGGGTGTGATCCGCCATGGTCAGGAAAAAACCGTGGTAGATTCTTTTGTGACGGGGCTTTTTCCATGAAGGACATCCATCGTAGAAGACTTTTTAGCCACGAAAAACGGGCATTCAACCATGAAAGAACTAGTTTCTGCAATTTCACCTGAAAAAATTCTGGTTTCCATCGAAATGATTCTAGCGCTTTATTAAATTTTTATCTGAAACATATTTTCTCCAAATGGGGTTGGTATCCCTTAAGTGTGTCACCCTACAGTTCGCGAATAATGCAGACATGATCGAGACCCCTCTTTGATCAATAATCAGCAGCGGGACCTAGAGATCCGTACTGACTCCCACACATTCAACGAAAACTCTAGTGATCGTGTGAACCTTTAACGTTGTAACTAAATCCCTTTGTCTAGTGATATGTTACATGCCCAAGATTCAATCATCAGTATCTCAATACCTAGTTCGATCTCGTTACCCACATGCACTCTTTTCTCGTTCCCATATATAACATTCTAGTGATCACATCACTTGCTTGCAAGCTATTTCAATGTGATATCACCGGGAGGTCCCAGAGTATATATATCCGTCATCGGGATGGACAAATCCCAATCTTGATCCATGAGTCTCAACATAACACATTCGGAGTATCTGAACCCACCTTTATATTCACCCTGTTACGGTGTGACGTTTGATGTTATCAAGTTACTCTTCTAGTGTTAGCAATTAACATGATCTCATGGTCTCAGGATTAAGATTACTTCATATGATGTTATAGCAATATAATCATAATGACTTTGATCGTAATGTTATACTTTGGATGAATTTTCATCACATCATTCACCAATGTTGTGACCTTATTAACAACATCCAATGTCCATGATTAGGAAACCTTGATAATTTTGTCAATCAGCGAGCTAGTTTATAAGAGAGGTATCACTAGGAACCCTTTATTTGTTTATTAAACACACATGTATTAACGTTTCCAATTAATACAATTATAGCATGAAAAATAAACATTTATCATAAACAAGGAACAAGATAATAGCCACTTTATTATTGCCTCTCGGGCATATTCCCTTCAGTCTCCCACTTGTAATAGAGTCAATAATCTAGTCTATAAACTTGTGCATTCAACACCTATGGCTTTCTGGTGTTGTATGTATGCATTTTTTAGTGGTTAACATAATCTTTGGATCTGGAATTTTCAGGTCCGTGTGTATTTGCATGTATTTGCGTCTCTACGCATCACTCATTCTCTAATGAGATGGCATTGTATAAATTTAGTCCTTTGGTGAGACTTTTAGTTCCTTTGGGTTAACACATGTTGATAGTATTGTCATACAAAATATATTCATAGTATTATCCCACTATGAAGCACAGCTAGTTTTATAACAAACTACTTAACACAAATGCCCTCCTTTGCTGCTACTATAGCAGTCATATACTTAGCCTTTTGTTGTAGTATCCGTCACAATGTCTTAACTTTGGAACTCATCCAAATCCATCATGGAACCTCATGTCCATTACATTGTGACACCATAGTTTAAATTGAGATAGATTTAATTTGTATCTTGTGACAAAACTAGTATCAATGTAACACTTTACAATGAACTACTTTTAACTATTTGTCACTTATACATGATATATTCTTAGTTATTCCAGAACTCATAAGAATATCTTTACTATCGTCCAATGATCATAGAATCATTCTGGTATATGCACATAACATTTAGAGCATAGGACATATCTAGATATGTACATATCATGGTATACATTATTGATTAAAATATTCCTGTGATTTCACTCACCAATTAAAACACTTGAATCTTGATTCAATCCTTTCCATGTAGCAAGAACCTTTCTTGTCGTTTCCATATTGAACCCTTTCAATATCTCATATATGTACATCTGGCACAACCATATTAGCGCCTCAATCTATCCATATAGACATTGATGCCAAATATTCCTGTTTTGCCCAAGTCTTTCATCGAAATCCAATTTTAATGAAATTCTTAACTTGTGTCAATAAAAGATACATCATTTCCAATCAACACCATGTCTTTTACATAATGTATTAGAAATATGTCTCAGTGCTCCCACTTAATTTCTTGCAAACGCAAGCATCTTCATCATCTCCGATGAAATTAAACTCTTTTAACATTTTCATCATGGTGAAGATTCCAACCTTGTTATGCTTACTTCAACCATTGAAGTTTGTATGCCCTTTTAGCATCCTTTGAATTAATATAACTCTTCGGACCATGTCATGTATACGTCCTAGGTAACCATTCTATTAGAAAAACATTGTTTTGTTTGTTCAACTACCATATACCAAATTATATGTAGTGGTTGCTACATTAATCCGTCAAGACTAAATATCACTATAAAAGATCAAATCTTGTCATAGTCAACTCCTTGAACATTGTTGTAAAATCCTTCTGACATGTCGACTATTTTATAGATGTCAAACATCCATGTCTATTTCTTTATAGATAAAAATATGACCGATAGGCTTCATGCCTTTTCGGAGGGTCTTCCAAGTTCAAAAACTTGATTTCTCGTGTATGGATACTATCACGGATTTTATGACTTCTAGTCATTTTATGGATTCAGGGCCCATCATCGCTTCTTTGCATGTAGTCGGTTCATCATTGTCGAAACAATAACGACTTCTGTTTCAAATCTTACTATTTGATTCGTCCTGGCCCACACGGTTCAATAGGAACTCTAATCTCCGAGATCACAACCATTGCAATCACGGGAGCCATGAGCATTTTACCGCCATCCGGACACTTTCCGGCGCTATGCTACTTGGCACATGTTGCTTAGGTTCATCAACCTAATCAAAGTTCTATTGTCCTCCCACTTAACTTTTGTGAAAAATTCCTTCTTTTAAGAAAGTTCGTGTTCCAAGCAGCAAACTATATTTGGTGTTGTGGAGGAATACCCAACAAATTATTTGGGATAACCTACAAATACGTGCTTATCCGGCTTTGGTTCTAAACATTTTACTTATGCATAGCATACCAAAATTTTAGAAAAGACGACTTGGGTTTTATCCCAAACCCAAACCATAATCAACGGATCATGATGGTGCTCTTTTTAGTGTAAAAGCGGTTGTCTCTCAAGCTTTAATCCCTAAAACATAATGGCAGTTTTATAAATGACACCTTTGATCTTAGCATGTAAAACATGGTTCGATTTGATCTCCTGAACATACCATACTCCTATGGTTTATCAGAAAATGCAAATCCATGGAACAATTCCTCAAATCTTAGGTGTTTTGCTAAACATGTAACTCAAATATCTTTCTTTATGATCGAATCATAAACTCTTTATTTTCTTGTTACAATGATTTTCCACTTCATCTTGAAAGTCTTTGAACAATTTTCAAATGTTTCATACTTCTTCCTTATTAAGTAAATATACAGATATATTCACTCAAATTTTCGGAGAAATCATATGAAGTCGAAAGATCCACTTCACATGGCTACATATAATGGCCCATATACATCAACATGTATAATGTCCAATAAATTAGTCACCCATTCCCCCTTGGCCTATGAATAGATTTTAAATTATCTAGAGGAAAGTCTCACAAGCGTCATTTCTATCAAAATCAAAGACTCCAAAAATCCGCAACATGGAGTTTCTCATGTCTTCTTTCCAATATAATTTAAATGGTGATGTCACTTAGTAAGTGATCTTTCAATTATTTGTCTTGTGACATTTTAGCATTAGTTTTATGGACGTGATTTCTCCAACTAGACTTGTAAAAGTTCATCCATCTTCTATGGAATATGGTAATTATTTGAACAACCATTGTTCTCATAATACCGGAACAAAATAACAATTATTTAAACAAATCTTGAAGGAAAGCTTTGATGCCAACGATAAACACAATAACACTTTATTTGTTTTTGATGAACATCATCACATATTCTCTTGATAGTTATTTAGGCCATTGTAGTTCGTGAATTGTGCCGTTCTGTGTGACATTTCATACCAACCAATTCGATATCTAATACCCAAGAACCACATTGTTTAACAAGCAAAGAATACAACCATAATATGTATATCATCTATATACCTTAGCTGGACATTTCCAGTCATTTCTTATCTGCCAAATATTTTATAGATTCACTTTCAGCATTTCCTTTTCATTTTAAAAGTATCTATCAACTTCAATAGTGGTGCCATACATATGGCACATAGTCCAGCGTGTATAGTAAAATACTAATACCTTTGGACTTGCACTTTGAAGTTGATCACCATCATCAAATGTTTGGCATTCTTTCAAAAATCCATTCTTTAGTAATCTAATAGTGTAATAAACATTTTACCTACATCTTCTATTCATCCTTATCATGACAACTTTCATGATCAAGCTACTATAGCCTATAAGGACGAATCGTGAGTATAATGTCAGTTCCCAAAACATTTTTGGGAGATTATGACGTCTAGCGTCTCCAACCTTCGCAAATTCTCATACAATATGAGAACGTGTATTTTGCCAAATTATACTCTATCATATTGCAACCATAAACATTGTTACAGATATCACAATATCTTCCACACATGATGGTTTCTGAAACAATTCTTTCAGCTCCTAGATAACCTTGATATTAAAACAACATTTGAATATCAAGAATCATGGAGACAAACATGATACTTTAGATACTAACATTGGAATTCTTACTCTTGATTTAATACTACTTATTAAACTTCATGGAGTAAATAGAGTTTGCTAAAAGTTTTCAAGAGGACTTTTAAACTTTAAATTGACACTTAAAACAATAAGATACCAGTTCATAAACTAAATATCCAGAATTCTATAGTTCTATTATCTCAATTAAAACTAAGCGCAAGGAAGTAAATATATGCCAATGACTACAACAAACTATGCAAATTCACATCGATTTTAGTTTATGATAAATTGAGTTCGACTAATACAAATTACAAATGAACTCCCACTCAAAACTAACATCCCTTGAGTTGTTTTGGTGATTACATGAACCAAATCCACGACACCAAGTCCGATCATCACGTGAGTCGGTGTAGCTTCAAAGGAGAGCATCTAATGGGCATCATATCAACTATATGACTCATGCTTAACCTTTCGGTCCATGTTCCGAGGCCATGTCTGTACATTCTAGGCTCGCCAAGTATGAACCTTAGTACTCGCGTGTGTAAAACTGTCTTACACTCGTTATACGAACGCGGATTCAAGTACACCCGATCATCACGTGATGTCTTGAAGCGATGAAACATAAAACAGTTTGTACTTAAGGAAGAACACATTTTTTATCTTGATATATAAATGAGGGATCATCTTATAATGCTACTAAAATGACAAACAAGCAATATAAGATGCAAACAAACATCATATGCAAAAAGTGATATGATATGCTTCCTGCACTTGATCACTATTTTATGCATCATGGTATGATCTTCATCCTTCCTATATGTGTAAGGCCAAGGTCTATGGAACTTACACTTTGTTATGTTATAATTTCCAAGAGCATCAACTATACTTCAAATTATAACATTACCATATCATGACACTAGCCCAGCAATAATCTAAACTAGAGGCCTCTAATTTATCAATTGCAAGTTTTACGTGGCTTAGGGCTTTCGAAGATAGAACCGGTCCTACCTATGAACATGTAACCACAACAACAATAACCAAATTATTAGCAAATCGTTGTAAATCAGATATTGACTATAGTAGGAGAGACAGACACCTGCTAGCCACTTATGCAAAACTATTTGCATGTCAAGCGTGGAACATGTCTCATGTGCGAGAACATGTGAAGTTAGTCTAGGCCGCTTCATCCCACTATGCCACCAATATCCAAATTACATAGAAGATGCAATAAAATGATCATCAATGCCCACATACTCATATGTGTTCTACCCCTGCAAAGCATCTACGCATGGATCTGGCTCTGATACCACTGTTGGGTTCGCAGCATAAAAAACAAAAAATTCCTACGATGTGAACATCTAAGCACCAAGATCTCTCTACCTAGATACAACCAGTGGGTGGATATACATCCATAGAGAACATACCCTTGAAGATCGACAAAGCATTGTTAACAAAACTGATTTCGTGGTTGATGTAGTCATACACTTGCCGATCTCAAGATCATGATGAAGTCTAGTGAGTCCAGCAGGTCCAGCCCCAGCATGTCCAGCAAGTCCAACACCGCAAAGCCGCGGTGCATCCGTGATCGCACACACGTCCGGTCCACCGAAAAACCTTTGCCTTCTTGCTCCAGCGATGCAGCGGAAGCAGCAACTCCTTTCCAGATAAAGCTACCGAGAACATGTATCTCGCTAATCCGAGACTATGGGGAATAATTTTTAGAGGGGGAGGGAGATCCGTCATGAGGAGGTGTGAGTGAGAAGGAGGGAACAGGGGGCCTTTTATAGGAGGAGGGGCAGCCCCAAGGCCTTGGCCGGTGCCTAAGGTGGTGCCCCCACCTCTTCCTCCATTCATGTGAGTGGAGCTCCCACTCACACAAATGCCCCTCCATTTTCTCCACTCAAAATCGTTAAATTTTCACCACATTTAATGCAATCTCTCATTTAATAAAACTCTTTTATTTATTTATTCAGAATTTTGTTAATTACATTAATTAACAAACATTCACATAAAACCCCCTGCAACATTTCAATATCACATGCAGAACCAGTTTCTCCAATTTCACCTAAAACAATTCTGGTTTCCATCGAAATGATTCTGGCGATTTCTTAAATCTTTATCTGAAACATATTTGCTCCAACTAGTGTCAGTATCCCTTATTTATGTCACCCTACGATTTGCGAATAATGCAGACACGATCGAGACCCCTCTTTGATCAATAATCAGCAGCGGGACCTAGAGATCCGTACTGACTCCCACACATTCAACGAAAACTCTAGGGATCGTGTGAACCTTTAACATTGTAGCTAAATCCCTTTGTCTCGTGATATATTACATGTTCGAGATTCGATCATTGGTATCTCAATACCTAGTTTGATCTCGTTACCGACATGCACTCTTTTCTCGTTCCCGTGATATAACATTCTAGTGATCACATCACTTGCTTGCAAGCTATTTCAATGTGATATCACCGAGAGGGCCCAGAGTATATCTATCCGTCATCGGGATGGACAAATCCCACTCTTGATCCATGAGCCTCAACATAACACCTTCGGAGTATCTGAACCCACCTTTATAGTCACCATGTTATGGTGTGACGTTCGATCTTATGCAGTTACTCTTCTAGTGTTAGCAATTAACATGATCTCATAGTCTAAGGATTAAGATTACTTCGTATGATGTTATAGAAATATAAAAATAATGATTTTAATCATCATGCTATACTTCGGATGAATGTTCATCACATTACTCACCAATGTTGTGACCTCGTTATTAACAACATCCAATGTCCATGATCAGAAAACCTTGATCATCTTGTTAATCAATGAGCTAGTTTATAAGAGAGGCATAACTAGGAATCCTTTATTTATTTATTAAAGAAACGTTTCCAATTAATACAACTAGTCATTAACCCGTGCACCTGCATGGGCTAGCCATTTTTAAAACTCCTACTACACATTCTAAAAAATTCTAATTATTCGTACTACAAATATAAAGTTTATGTAACAAATATTATAGAAAATAGAACTATGAAATATTATTTAAGAGGGTTTAACTACCTTTTTTAATAATGTATGTATGATATGTAATATTTTGGTTCTATTACAAAGCAAGGAACAATATACAACTAAATTGTACTTAATAAGCACCATTAATAAAATTACCATAAAGTTATAAATAGCTAATACATTTCTCTAGTTTCTCCATGATAGACAAATATCATGATATATATATATATATGTACCATTTTTATTACTTATCAAAAATATATATGAATAAATCTAGGTGTCTAAGAGTTCAGATTCATTGATGTTGTAATCCATCAAACACAACCAACATCATCTCTACTATCTAAAAAGGACGAATTTTCTCTGTTTCCTCCAACTAGACATGAACAATTGATCTGAACCGTTAATTCACGTGCATGCAATGCTCCACATCGTTACAATGACTGGCACCTCAACGTCATGAGAGTAATTACGGCCCTACCACCGCCTAACGCATGGTCTATCCTCCAAACCCAGCTCCCGCACGCCTCATCCTACCAGACTCTCCCGATTTCTCGATTTCCTCTCCTCCCACGATAATGCGAGCCGATGGTGGCGGCACGCCGGATCCTCGAGCGAGTCGACGCCAAGGTCGACCTCCCTCCACCCGCGCTACACCCTGCCCCGCTCCAGATCATGGCGATGTGAGGAGGAGGACTGGACTTTCAGGTTCCATCCACGAAGGTCGATCTGGCACTCGCGTAGTCACGTAGTCTGCCCAGGTCGATCTGGCGCTCGCGTAGTCATGTCGCGCCGGCCGGCCGGCCGGCGTGCCTTTCCTAGCTTTCCCTCTAATCCTCTTCCTATTGAACTATTCTATAAAGGCAAAAACCAACCGCAATCCAGATCATTCACCGGGCTTCGGTTGGACCCTTGGATGGTTGGACCTTGGACTTGGACTCTTGGTGCACAGAGCAATGCGCAACAGATCAATTTCATTGATTGAATCGGCACCGACGGCAGCTACTAGCCTGGTACGTTCCCAGTCCCGGTCCTTCCCCTCTCTCAAAAGTCTCAAGTTTCAAACTAAATTATTTTGATCATTTATTCATCTGTAAAACTGGATAAATCATCAGGAAAACAAAGTATCAACATTTAGTGCTATATTTACTTTTTTAGAATGAATATTGATATATTTTTAAATATTGTACCGAATAGCATATTTGGAAGTTATATAATTAGTAAACATGTGATTTCATTTTACTACTAATTATTGGGTTTGTAAAAAATTTAGCCCCATTTTATAAGTCGCACCGGGGCCCCAAATCCTGGAGACGGGGCTGCTCCTTCCATATGCCATTATGAACTATGGAGTTCCATCTAACTCTGCAATTATGAACTATGGAGTTCCATCTAACTCTGCAAAAGATTTGAAATAGATTAACAACTCAATCCAGTCTCTCACTAATCCTTTTCTTTTTCATCCTGATAATCTAACACATCTTGTTTAGTTAGTCAATCAATCTGCGATGGAGGATCTCAGCCGTATTGACGGCAGTATGAAGCCGACCAGAGGCGGCCGTCATCAGGGCAAGGTTGCCGAATGGAGGCACTACACCATACTAGAGGTGCATGTTAGCAATAATCCATGTCAACCGTGGTGGTGAACCGGTGTCAGGGCACCAGGTTGAGTCCGTGGAGGGCATGACACATCTGTGCATGTTAGTGTGTGTGTGGAGCGTCTGTGCGCGTAGGTGCATGCATGTGTTTTCTGTTGGCGAGAAAAGCGGGGGGTACGGCCATGTCCTGGGCACGAAGGGCTGGCAGCGTTGATCGGAGCGCGACATGGCATGGGACGGGGCACATGGAGCATGGCGAGTGGGTGCACGTGGTGAGCGGTATGGCGTCGTGTGCGAGCCACGCCTATAAATCCCTCCCCTGTAATCCGTCTTTGTATCAAGTTAGAGCTCAACTTAAAAAGGCTTGCGGCGGGTGTTAGTTCGCCCAGAAAATTCAGAGTTGCCTCTTGTTCATCTTCTACCTACGTCCGTGAGCTGTGAGAGAACGCTAGCTAAAGCTATCACCAACAAGTGGTATCAGAGCAAGGCAATGGCGTTGGTTCCGCACGATGGCGCTGGAGGAGCGCGATGCTGCTCGCCTGTCTCGGCGATCAAGGTCGATGCCAACCTCGACGCGGTGGTTCCGACAGACTCGACGGCAGCGGTCGATCCGAAGAAAAACAAGATGGCGAGGGCGTACTGCTCGGTGCGCTCGCGGAGGACATCCTGTTGCAGGTGTTGTCGAAGAAGACGGCATCGAAGGTGTGGGCGAGCCTCAAGGCGCGGTTCGTCGGCGCGGACCACGTTAAGGCGGCAACTTCGATCGGCTGATCATGGTGGACGACGAGGCACTGGACGTGTACGCTAGGAAGATCAGTGGCATGGCGGCCAAGTACGAGAACCTCGGCACGACGCTGAGCGATGCCGAGATGGTGAAGAAGTTGCTCGACACCGTTCCTGACGCCCTGTACACGGCGGTGGCCGGCATCGAACAGTTCTGCAACGTCGAGACTGTGTGCTTCGACGAGGTGCTCAGGCGGCTGAAGGCGTTCTAGGAGTGGTCGGAGCGGCGCAAGGCGGCTGTTGGCGGAGAGCATCATGGGGACCAGCTGCTTCTCACGGCGGTGCAATGGGAGCAAAGGCGTCGTGCGCATGGTGGTGGCTACAACGATGATGATGACGCATGAAGCGGCACGGGAGCAGAAGGCAATGTGCGGCGTGGCAAGTGTCACAACTGCGGCATCCGTGGCCACTTCGCCCGTGACTGCAGGAAGCCGAAGAAGGAGAAGGTACTGAAGGAGGAGGCACTCCTCTATGACGCCGGCGAAAACCCGGCTCTCCTCTAGGTCATGGCTTAGGGGGAGTATGTTAGCAATAATCCATGTCAATCGTGGTGGTGAACCGGTGTCAGGGCACCAAGTCGAGTCCATCGCTGGAATGGTGCATCTGTGCGCGTTAGTGTGTGTGTGGCGCGTCTGTGTGTGTGTTTGCTGTTGGCGAGAAGAGCAGGGGAGACAACCATGTCCTGGACACGAAGGGTTGGCCATGTTGGTCGCATCAGAGCGCGACATGGGCGTGAGCCAGGGCGTGTGGAGCATGGCGAGTGGGTGCATGTGGTGCGCAGCGTGGCGTCGTGTGCGAGCCGCGCCTATAAATCCCTCCCCTGTAATCCGTCTTTGTATCGAGTTAAACCTCAACTGAAAAAAAGGCCATCGGTGCGGCAGGTGTTAGTGCGCCCAGAAAATTCAGAGTTACCTCCTGTTCATCTTCTACCTACGTCCGTGAGCTGTGAGAGAGCGCTGCTAGAGCTAGCACCAACAATGCATGTATTTGTGTTTTCTTCTCTAGCAGACTGGTGGTGCATGCATTCGTGCTTTGTTCTCTAGCAGTTAAATTCATCATCAAACCATTGAATCTACAAGCACTCCTCTTGACTCGATTATGTCCTATTGGAAGAGGAGGCAAGCTAGCTGGGATTATGTGCATCGCCTCCAACAACACTTGATTCAGGTTCTCTTGGCCATGTTAACCATTCGAATTAGTTGATATCTCCTGTGTAGAAGATTCAAATAACATGTTGTATGGTATGTCGGAACATTCCACCTTTTATTATTATTATTATTAAGCGAAGTATGGTCCTTCTAATATTTCTCCATAATTTGCTATAGTGTATACTATTTGGTTGGTTGATCAGCCAGGTAGATTTTAAACCATCTTTTCATACATTTAGCTGCATTGAGTACTTTAGTTGCAACAAGATTCTTATTTTTTAAATGAGTTTCTTGATTACTTGGTAAAACAGCTCCTAAGTGACAATGTTTAATTATAAAAGAGCATATCCTCTGATGTATTACTGAAAATTCTAACTATAACCCAAAAGTGACTTTTTAAATGATTTTCTTATCAGTGCGATTGCTTTTCTCTCTGATTTTTCTTTGTATGACACATGTAGGGCCATATCATCTTTATATTTAGGCTGAGAAAAATAAGTCATATTCATTCCAAAGATGCAGATTTGTTATGGAATTGATCTCTCCGGGCGGGTGTCGGTTGAGAAACTTGTAATCCCATATCTTTCGATCGGTTTTGATATTATATCCTTGGATGAGCAGCGAAATCAAAGGTGTCACTTCTTTGTGTGTTTGTAAGGAAGTTCTATTTATACTCCAATATCTCATGGATTAGGCATTGTTGTGTGGCTTTGTGAAATACTATACTCACGGGCCTGAGTGGATGCTTCAAATTATGTGTTAAATAGTTTTGGTACTGATTTCGTAACTCTTTCACCCTAGTGCCTCACTTATTCTTTCATAGTGGGTTAATATTCTCTGCCATGTGTTTTGGGCTTTCCTCAAGCTCAAGCAGCTAAGGTGTGCACCTTAAGTATGATCATTTCGGTATTCCAAAAAATGGTTTGTTAATTTCTGTAATACGTTTTGCATCCTATCGTGCAATGTTTTTCGTGGTTTCACTATTGTGCTTGACATTTCCTGAGAATTTTCTGATTGAAGAGAGAATGGGCTGCTTTACCAACCATCAGAGGCAACGTTCTCTGATTTTCCCTGAAACCATCACGTTCTTTGTCTAGGGCTGCTCAATTACATGGTTAAACATTATGTAATTTTCTGCCATAAGAAACTACAATATTATTATGTACATTTGAAGATTCGTTACTCCTAAATATGGAATCTGTTCTATTGCTTCTTAGTAATTTCTTAATTGTTAAATGAATATGTGATATTGTATATGAATTTTTTCTATGCAGTGACATTATTGTCTCGATTAAGGAACGTGATAACAATTACTTCTTTCTAGAATATTTCTTTGGATATTGTACTAGCATGAATTGTGATTCGGCAATGTCTTATGACGTCCGTTGCACATACACATTTACTTTATACTATCTAAAAGGACGAATTTTCTATGTTTCCTCCAACTTGACACTATATCAACTATACTTGAGCCACATGGTATTGCAAACATCTTTGCTACTAAATAAAAACTTAATTCGGGATATTAAGCATGATCTATTTATGGAGTCAGTCCTCTAATCTATAGTTATTTACTACCAAGCTTCCAATATGTTAGTGGAATTCAAATTGATAATTATGTCAGAAATTTGCTACCAAGATTCTTATCTGGATGCAACAGCCCAGGTAAACACTTCAAGTTCTATATAGTTTAGTTTCCCTATGTCAATCCAGTACATATATAATCCATGGTTTCTAACTTCTCAACAGATCAACAATCACCCTTTGCTCTAGGATTGTCCTAAACAAAATGCAGCTGGAATAAGCGAGAAGAACCGATACAATTCAATTAGTGTTGATCAAATGAATTCTATCCTTAAGAAAAAATGTGAATACAATGTGAAGAGGAGAAGCATTGTATCATCAAATTGTACCATCGAGACGCCTCCGGGTATATTGCATACAACATAACTGCATTGTATATATAGATTATTATGATTTACCATTTTATACTTTGATTATACATGATCCTTGGGTTTTAACCGGGAGACAATGCTAGGAACAAGGAAAATATGGTCCCTGGTGAAAAGGACGCATACCAAATGCAACCACCTCATAAGACATTGCGTGAAAACGAAGCAGAAGAGAATATCTAACGACAATATCTAATGAGTATCAAGGAGTAGATATTATTGTATTAGTTAAATTGGTCCGAGTGTTTATTTTATATTTTAAGGATATCAAATTATATTTTTTATCGAAGTATACTTCAAATATGTGAAATACTATGGGATTGGAATATCTTATGCGATTTTTCCCATACGTATGAATTTGTATGTACTTTATTGATATATATGCAAAACTAATTGTGATGCCATAGCAACGCACGGGCACTCGTACTAGTAAAAAACGATTTATCGGATTACCTTTTAATGTATGTTATAATCCATTAGGTCAAAGCCATTCCAACCAACTTTTCTATAGCTCAATCAAAGTTGAATTTGAAGGAAATTTTAGTAGGCAAGTCAACTATTTACAACTAACATTCTTATGGTAGAAAAGGACATTCTTAGAGAGAACTCGTGTATACACCAGATGGTTTGAAGAAAAAAAGAGAAAAACAAAGATAATATATGAAAATCACGTGAAAACAATTCCACTAAACTAAATATCATTTAGTGCTTCCAAATCGAAGCGCCAACACTTGCACATACTGGTTTGATGAAAATATTTTTTTTCTTGTAATAACCCTCTCATATACAAAATGGCTAGAGCAGAAAAACTTAGCAGGAATACGATCTTAGACTTGTTTCGTCCTTCTAATGGTGTATACCATAATTGATCTAATGAATAATTATTAGGAGACTATATTACCAAGGACTGCATTGCATCGAAATTAGCATTAGCAGCCTATAGAGAGTACATAAAACCGGAACTATATGATCAAGCATATAAAACTGAACATTTGGAACTAATGAATCATCGTGATATATCTTGTCTTATCTGTTCTTGCAACGTGACATATACAACAATATATTTTCTTCAACCCTTCAAAGCATAAATCTACAACTAATATATTGGCCAAAAATAGTACAGTTTGGATAAGCTATATATTGAGAACTCCATTGAAGTGGTCAATTATGAAATCGCTAGATGTGAACCAAAATAATAAAGCAAGATGCAAACGATATTTGAAACAGATCGATCTAATACCTAATGTGTCATCCTGGTTCACGCATCTTCCATTGACACATGCTCGATGTACAAATACTCATGATATACCTCGCCCTATCTATTCTCCTAAATATGGCATATATCACATTATATTTGTTTCAACTCTTCAAATGACAAATCTGCAGTAGATATAGACAAAATTCAATGCAATTTGGATTAACACTATAGTGAGAATTGTGCGTATATAATAAAGCTGGATGCATACTATACCTGAAATAGAAAATTTTGATACCCCGGTGCACCATATGTGTTGGCACAAGCTCAACGTGCCAAGTAAGCATAATATACATTGCCATATCTCTGTTCTCGCAATTTTCGCATGTGCCACGGTGGTATAATCGTTTTTTACCTCTCAAGTCACAAATCTGCAGTAAATATATTAGCCAAAAAAAATACAATCAGGATCAGCTCTAGTGAGAACTGAGAAGTGCACGCAAAACAAAATAAATAAAACAGGATTCAAATTATCACTAGTAGAAAATAGACCTTTGGTCCAGGGGTATTAGCCCCGGTTTTGCTACAAACCGGGACTAATGCCCCGGTCCAACGGCTAGAACTGGCCCCAGGGGGTGGCAGACACTAGCCCCAGTTCGAACGGGACCTTTAGCCCCGGGTCGTGTAATAAACCGGGGCTAAAGAGTTTCAGGCAGGCCGGGTCGGGCGTCAGACCCTTTAGCCGCGGTTTGTTACACGACCCGGGGCTAAAGGTGGACCCTTAGCCCCGGTTCTAGACACGAACCAGGGCTAAAGGTCTGGCTATATCTTCTTCTTCCCCTGCCCGAGCCACCATTCAAGCTGGTGGCTCCTCTCTCTTTCTTGCTTCAAGCTCGAGTTCATGCCATTTTCTTCCTCAAGATTTTTCTAGATTTTGTGGTGCCCAATCTATCCAAAGGTTCTAAAAGGTGAGAAACTTCATCCTTTGAAGTCTCATTGCATGTTCTATCTTATAGATGGATTTGTGGATTTGTGAATTGCTATATTAGCTCATTTCATGTTCTATCTTATAGATGGATTTGTGGATTTAATTTGGTAGTAATTTTTGCAGTGATAGCATGATATCAATGTTTAGATTCTATCTATCTTGTATTAATGTAAGGAACTCTAAGGTAAATATCACAATATGTGTATTATTCTATCAATATATATCTTGTTTTGGCACATAGAGTCTCGAAAATTGATTTTAGAAGCACACACATGCGTGAGTTCATCATTCTAACTAACTAGCTAGCTGGGCAAAATATCCTTCTTCGTCTACATGCGTTCAACAAACTGAAAAATTTGTAACAAAGATAGGGTTAATTCATAAAAGCTTGATAAGAAACATCACAATTCACATATTAGGGAGTGCCTCTATGGCGAGCTCCTCGGAGATGTCTGAGGACGGGATCCTAAGAAATCTTAGAGAAGCTCTGTCGTAGTGGTGTCCCTGCTCTCCCAGACCATCTTTCGTTTTATATCTTCTCTAGCTAAATCAGTATGCTGGTGGAGCTAACTAATTTCACATATTAGGGAGTGCCTCTACGGCGAGCTCCTCGAAGATGTCTGAGGACGAGGTCCTAAGACATCTTCGAGAAGCTCTGCCGTAGTGGTGTCCCTGCTCTCCCACACCATCTTTCGGTTTATATCTTCTCTAGCAAAATCAGTATGCTGGTGGAGCTAACTAATTTCACATATTAGAGAGTGCCTCTACGGCGAGCTCCTCGAAGATGTCTGAGGACGAGGTCCTAAGACATCTTCGAGAAGCTCCGCCGTAGTGGTGTCCCTAGTATCACACACCATCTTGCAGTTCTTCACAAGAATGCGTACCTATTTATAGATTAAGAAGCACAACATAGTGTCGGGCACTGATGACATAATGTCGACACACTCAGGCTGGCATAGTGCTGCCACCCACCCAAAATAGTGTCAGCATTTAATTTACTAGCTTAGTGATGCCCACTAAGGACATAGTGTCGACATGTTGTCTCCACATCCACATTTATTCCCGATTGGTGCCTCCAACCGGGACTAAAGGTTCATCATATCTTTAGTCCCGGTTGCTGGTTTTAGATTAGTACTAATTAATTATGATTATGTTTGATGTACTTAATTAATTATATATTGCATATGAGCCGGCAATGGATGTACGCTGACCGACTCTCTAACGAGTTCATTAAAGGCGTGCATTATTTTCTTCTTGTGGCCAAGGCAAACAAGCGGAGTGGTTTTATGTCTTGTCCATGTGGTGTCTGTCGGAATCATAAAGAATACTCTTTCTCAAGAGTCCTTCACAACCACCTGTTTCGGTCCGGTTTCATGACCGGCTATAATTGTTGGACCAAGCACGGAGAAAGAGGAGTTATGATGGAAGACAACGAAGAAGAAGAGAATGACAACGAATACCCTGAATACGATGGTACTACAATGGAAGACATTGATGAAGAAAAAGATGAAGAACGGGCATCAGATCTGCCCGATGATGATCTTAGTCGGGCCATTGCTGATGCCCAGGAAGAATGTGTAACTGAAAGGGAGAGGTTGAAGTTCAAGAAGATGTTAGAGGATCACAAAAAATTGTTGTACCCAAATTGTGAAGATGGGCACACAAAACTGGGTAGCACACTGGAATTGCTGCAATGGAAGGCAGAGAACGGTGTGACTGACAAAGGATTTGAAAAGTTGCTGAGAATAATGAAGAAGTTGCTTCCAAAGGATAACAAACTGCCCGCCAGTACCTACGAAGCAAAGAAGGTTGTCTGCCCTCTAGGATTAGAGGTGCAGAAGATACATGCATGCATTAATGACTGCATCCTCTATCGCGGCGAGTACGAGAATTTGGATGCATGCCCAGTATGCACTGCATTGCGGTATAAGATAAGACGAGATGACCCTGGTGATGTTGAGGGAGAGCGCCGCATGAAGAGGGTTCCTGCCAAGGTGATGTGGTATGCTCCTATAATACCACGGTTGAAACGTTTATTCAGGAACAAAGAGCATGCCAAGTTGTTGCGATGGCACATGGAAGACCGTAAGAAAGACGAGATGTTGAGACACCCCGCTGATGGGTCGCAGTGGAGAAAAATCGAGAGAGAGTTTCCGGACTTTGCAGGTGATGCGAGGAACTTATGGTTTGGTCTAAGTACAGATGGCATGAATCCTTTTGGGGAGCAGAGCTGCAGTCATAGCACCTGGCCTGTGACTCTGTGTATTTATAACCTTCCTCCTTGGTTGTGCATGAAGCGGAAGTTTATTATGATGCCAGTGCTCATCCAAGGCCCGAAGCAACCCGGCAACGACATTGATGTGTACCTAAGGCCATTAGTTGAAGAACTCTTACAGTTGTGGCACGGACAAGGTGTACGTGTGTGGGATGAGAACAAGCAGGAGGAATTTGACCTACGAGCGTTGTTGTTCATAACAATCAATGATTGGCCTGCTCTTAGTAACATTTCAGGACAGACAAACAAGGGATACAATGCATGCACACACTGTTTAAACGATACTGAAAATATATATTTGGATAAATGTAAGAAGAATGTGTACCCCGGAAATCGTCATTATCTTCCACCCTCACACATCCTAAGAAAGAAAGGTAAGCATTTTAATGGTGAGGCAGACAGCCGGTGTAAGCCTATCCGCCGTACTGGTGATGATGTATTTGACATGGTGAAGGATTTAAAAGTAATCTTTGGAAAGGGTCCTGGTAGACAATCTGTTCCGAAGGACGATGTGGGACATGCACCCATGTGGAAAAAGAAATCTATATTTTGGGAGCTATCCTATTGGAAAGTCCTAGAGGTCCGCTCTGCAATTGACGTGATGCACCTGATGAAGAATCTTTCCGTGACGCTGCTAGGCTTCTTGGGCGTGTATGGGAAGAGCAAAGATACACCTGAAGCACGGCAGGACCAACAATGTATAAAAGACCGAGACGGCATGCATCCAGAGCTGTTTGAAGGTACTGCTAGCTACGCTCTTACCAAAGAAGAGAAGGAAATCTTTTTTGAAGTCCTTTACAGTATCAAGGTCTCGTCTGGTTTCTCGTCGAACATAAAGGGAATAATAAATATGGCAAAGAAAAAATTTCAAAACCTAAAGTATCATGACTGCCACGTGCTTATGACCCAGCTGCTTCCGATTGCATTGAGGTGACTCCTGCCGGAAAATGTTCGAGTACCCATTGTGAAGCTATGTGCGTTTCTCAATGCAATTTCTCAGAAGGTAATCAGTCTATATAGTCTACTAAGGTTACAGAAAGATGTGGTCCAATGTCTTGTCAGCTTCGAGTTGGTGTTCCCACCATCCTTCTTCAATATTATGACTCACCTCCTAGTTCACCTAGTCGATGAGATTAACATTCTTGGTCTTGTATTTCTACACAATATGTTCCCCTTTGAGAGGTTCATGGGAGTGTTAAAGAAATATGTTCATAACCATGCTAGGCTAGAAGGAAGCATCTCAAAGGGATATGGAACAGAGGATATCATTGAGTTTTGTGTTGACTTTATTCCTGACCTTAAGCCCATCAGTGTTCCTAAATCAGGGCATGAGGGTAGAATTAGTGGAAAAGGCACGCTAGGAAAGAAAGCAAGGATATGTATGGACGGACATTCTCTCACTAAAGCACAGTACACAGTTCTGCAAAGTTCCACCTTGGTGGCTCCGTATATCGAGGAACACAAGAATATTGTACACTCCAACAACCCGGGGAAGCCTGGCTCCTGGATTAGAGATGAACATATGAGGACTTTCGGCGGTTGGTTGCAGTCACATCTCATGAATGACATAAATGTTGGAGAGCAGTTGCACTTGTTGGCCAGGTCACCATCTTCGACTATATTGACTTTCCAAGGGTACGAGATAAATGGGAATACAGTTTACACGATCGCCCAAGATAAAAAGAGCACCAATCAAAACAATGGTGTCCGATTTGATGCAATAGACAAGAATGGGCAAAAGGATACATATTATGGTTACATAGAGGAGATATGGGAACTTGACTATGGACCTTTTTTTAAGGTTCCTTTGTTTCGGTGCAAATGGGTCAAGCTGACATGAGGCGGGGTTGAGGTAGACAAGAAATACGGAATGACAACAGTGGATCTCAACAACCTTGCGTATAGAGATGAACCATTTGTCCTAGCCAATGATGTGGCTCAGGTTTTTTATGTGAAGGACATGTCTACCAAACCGAGAAAAAGGAAAGATAAGCAAAATAATACAACATCCAATGAGCGAAAGCGCCACATAGTTCTTTCAGGAAAAAGAAACATCGTGGGGGTGGAGGATAAGACAGACATGTCAGACGGTTATGATAAGTTTCATGAAATTCCGCCCTTCGCTGTGAAGGATGACCCAAGCATCCCGTTGAATAAGGAAGATGCTACATGGTTACGGATTAGAAGAAAACCCTAACATGTATGGATGTTGGTGATGTACAATATTATTAAACCTTTATTTTTAATGATCTTCTTATATGTATATGGATATGAACTTTCTCGATCTCAATAGGTAGTATTGCAACTTGTTGTGGCCAGACATTTATTAATATTAAAACGTAAAAATTAGTCACAATCATATCTAGCCCTGTAGTACACAGCTTCTGGGTCGTCTTCGGAATCGTCATCGTCGTCGTCGTCACTCGTAGCACGCGGGTGGATCCTCAATCCTTCCTCGTAGCACGCGGATGGATCCTCCGGCCTCGGATCCATGACGCGCGGGGGAGGGGGCTCCCGGATGACGACCCCAGTACGTCCTAGGCCTTCACCACCACCACCATTCTTGTGGCTATGCTGCTGGTGAAAGTGCGGGTACCTCAGGCGAGGATGGTCTTCCATGGCGATGCAGCGTATCACACCGGCGATAGTCCAGTTCGCCCACCACAGGCGGCGACCAGCCTCGTTGTGGTTCACTACGGGCGGGCCATCACCCTCGTACCTGGCAAGCTCCCTTTCCCGCCGGTTTGCGAAGAAGGCATTCCAGGTGTCGAGGTTGTCGGGATCCCAATGGGGATCCATCCGCTGCTCCGGCGTGAGCTCGAGGTAGAAGTGGTTCGTGATGGCCGCCTGGCGGGCCAAACCTTGAGACATAGGAGGAACAGGAACCCCTCCAGCGCTCAGCATCCAGCCAGCGGGCAGCCGGTACCCCGGTGGGCATGGGTAGCTGGAGGCGCACAGCGCCTCGGTCTCCTCGAGCGTCAGAAAAGCCCACTAAGCGGTGTCCATTGTTGTGAGAGAGAAGGTGTGGATGTGTCGATGGAAATGGCGGTCAGCCTAGATATAGAGGGACATGGCGGGAGAACATGACGGGAAGCGGGGAAATGGCGGGAGAAACATGGCGGAAAGCGGGGGAAATGGCGGGAGAACATGGCGGGAAGCGGGGGAAATGGCGGGAGAACATTTCTACTATATTTTTGTGAATATTTTGCTATATTATATGTATTTTTCCATTTTTAAATAATAAACTATACTTTTATTATCTTTTGTGAACATTTCTACTAAATATAATACTTGTTAGATAATAGATAATTTCATTTAAGTTGTATAATAAAGTATGATAATAGATTCAAATTATAGATCTTCTTTTTCTGAAAATTTTGATATATAATACATAATTTTCTGAAAACTATAAAACATTTTTGGGTTTGGCGCCAAAAATAACCTTTAGCCCCGGTTTGTAATACGAACCGGGGATAAAGGTCCAGGGATAAAGGTCCCCCTTTAGCCCCGGTTCGTATTACAAACCAGGGCTAAAGGGTTTCGGCGTGCGGGAAGTGCGGCGGGCAGAAAACACCTTTAGCCCCGGGTGGTAATTCGAACCGGGGGGTCCCTTTAGCCCCGGTTCGAATTACCACCCGGGGCTAAAGGGGGGTGGTATAAATACCACCCCCGCCCCGGGTCAAGCCACGACCCGGAGATCGCCAGTTTCTTCTTCCCCAGCAGAGACGAACGCGCCCACGCCGTCCGCCGCGCCGCCCAACGCGCCGCCCGTCCTGCCCGTCTCCGCGCCGCCTGTCCCGCACCGCCCGTCTCCGCCCCGCGCCGCACCATCTTCGTGCCGCCCGTCCCGCCGCATCGTCTCCGCCCTCGCCCGTCCCGCATCGTCGCTCGCCGTCGTCGCTCCTGCCGCGCCGCGCCGCCCCCTACAGGTGAGGTATACGTAGGTGTAGTTAATTATAGGGATATTATTAGTGTGATTTTGTTAGTTAATTAGGGATTTTATTTATTTAGATTTAGTTAATTAGTGTGATTTTGTTAGTTAATTAGGTATTTTATTTAGTTAGAGATTTAGTTAATTAGTGTGATTTTGTTAGTTAATTAGGGATTTAGTAGTGATTTAGTTAGGGATTTTAGTAGTGATTTAGTTAGGGATTTTAGTAGTGATTTAGTTAGTGATTTAGTTAGGGATTTTAGTAGTGATTTAGTTAGTGATTTAGTTAGGGATTTTAGTAGTGATTTAGTTAGGGATTTTAGTTAGGGATTTTAGTAGTGATTTAGTTAGTGATTTAGTTATGGATTTTAGTAGTGATTTAGTTAGGGATTTTAGTTAGTGATTTTAGTTAGTTTATTATTAGGGCTTAGGGTTTTATTAGGGATTAGGGTTTATTAGGGATTAAGTTTTGTTAGAATACTTAGTTAATGAGGTTTAGTTTAGTTAGTGATAGGTTTAGGGTTATTGTTATTAGGGCAATATATACTTAGTGATTTAGTTACTGTTTATGTTTTATGATTGTTTATTGCTATTATTTAGTTATGCCGCGTCCATCTCGTCTGAGCCTACTGGACTCCGTCGGGGATGTCCGAGTCTGGGCTCCGCCGGGTTGGCACTGGGAGGTGCTACCTGTCGGGACTCGTACCTTGGTGAGGAATCCGGGTACCATCGTCGACCCGGAGCTTCTTTGGTGGCGTCCACGAGGTCCAGGAGCGGTGCAGAGGGAGCCAGCCCCCGAGGAGGTGGTATGTCGTTGTATCAGGGACGAGGACGAGCATGTACGGCGATACATGTATCTTTTGGAGACTAGGTTCTCCAATATCTGGCAGGTTCACGGATCTCACCCGAGCTATTCTCCGGTGATGGTTCCTCTTCTGTGGCTGTAGACCTCCCGTAGCACAGAACGCGGCAGCCGCGTTTGCTAGTTTATCTTAATAATGTACTTTATCTTATACTTTATCCTATAATGCACCCGAGCTATTCTCCGGTGATGTATTAATAATGTACTTTATCTTATATTATTGTAATTTATCTTAATCACTAAGTACTGTATCCGAGTTGTCACAATTGTAATATTCTTTTACTTAATGCAATATTTTTTCTGTATTAGTTCAGCTATGGACGGTAGACAGAATGAAGAGGAGCTCCTCGACATTATAGATGAGGGTACTGGGGGTCTTATTATGATGGCTCCGAATATCTTAATTTGTCTGGAGGAGACGATGGTGGACCAAATAGTGGAGACGATGGTGCTGACCATCGTGGAGACCATAATAATGACAAACTCCATCAAGGTATATAAAGCCTCTATCGATGGTTCACTAGTATAGATGTACTAATTGATTCGTATATATATACTGACGAATGTTTCTTCTCTTAGACCTCCGCTTCCGGCCAATCTTCTACAAATACAAGAGGCCCGACACACAAGTTGCCCGCTGATGTCCGTTTCAGCATTGACTTAGTCTCTCCACATGGGTCAACCGCTGGAGCCCAAAGAAGCTGCGAATGCATTTACAAGTCAATGCGGAGTGATTGTTAGAGACAAAGTCCCGATCACCATGCGAAACTGGAACAAGCCAGGAAAGAAAAAGGATCCAGCTGGGGCTAGTTTTGTAGATGACAGAGCGAAAGATACAATGTGGAATTTGATGGGTTCGTAGCATGGAAAACAAAAAATTTCTACCGCAAGAACGAACAAAACCCAGATCTAATCTAGATAAAAGCAAAGATCTAATCTATTAGACATGTGTAACGAGATAGAAAGGAACTAACCCTCGTAGATCCGAAAGCGTTAATGAGATTAGATCTCGTGGTTGATGTAGTCGATCACTTGCCGATTTCAAGATCGTGTGGACGATCCTTCCGGCGTCGCGTTCCAGCAGCGCTTCCGCAGTCAGTCAAGTGGACGATCCTTCCGGCGCCGCGATTCGGCAGCGCTTCCGCAGTCGGTCACACGTGCGGAGTCGAAGCAGACCTTCCTCTCCCCGTTCCAGGGAGCAGCGGAGGTAGTAGATCTTCTCCACGGAATCCCAGCAGCACGACAGCCTGGTGGTGGTGGTGGAGTAGAGAATTCTGCAGGGCTTCACCTATGCCTGTGCAGGAGAAAGGTGGAGGAGAGAGGCGGCAGAGATTGGGTGTTATGGGAGAGGGCTAGGAGGGGGCGCCCCTGCCCTTCTATTTAAGGGGGGGAGGCGCGCCTAGGGAGGGGGAGTCCTAGTAGGACGCCCCTCCTGTGGCCGGCGGTGGGAAGGGGGAGGAGTCCTCCTCCCCCACGAATCCGTGTCTTTCTCCACTAGGTTTCCTTTGACCCTTTCTTGGTTTTCAAGCAAACTCCAAGAAATCCTCTAGAACCTTCCAGAACATTCCGAAACCTTCTAGAATCTCCATACAAACACTCCGGAACATTTCCTAACTTAGAAAATGATCCCCAATATATGAACCTTATTCTCCGGACCATTCCGGATCTCCTCATGATGTCCCGGATCCATTCCGAGACTCCGAACAACATTCGGTCTCCAACGTACATTCCATATCTACTTAAAACAACTTCGAACCTTAAGTGTGTCACCCTACGGTTCGTGAATATGTAGACATGACAGAGACACATCTCCTATCCATAACCATCAGCGGGACCTGGAGATCCATAATGGCTCCCACATACTCAACGATGACTTCGTGATCGATTGAACCATTTACATACGAAACCAATTCCTTTTGTCACGCGATACTATACTTATCCGAGGTTTGATCGTCAGCATCTCCATACCTAGTTCTACCTCGTTACTGATAAGTACTCTTTACTCGTTCCGTGATATGTCATCCCTTGTGACCCAGTCACATGCTTGCAAGCTAACTAGATGACATTCCACCGAGAGGGCCCAGAGCATATCTATCCGTCATATGGATGGACAAATCCCAATCTTGGTCCATGCGCTTCAACACATACTTTCAGAATACCCAATGACACCTTTATGACCACCCAGTTACGAAGCGGTGTTTGATGTCATCAAAGTATCCATCCGGTGATGGTGATTAACATAACCTCATGGTCGAAGGATTTAGGTTACTATGTATTTGAAAGCTTACAGCAATACGAACTTAATGACTTGATCTTATGCTACGCTTACTATGGGTGTGTGTCCATCACATCATTTTCCTAATGATATAACCTTGTTATTAATCACATCCTAATGTCCATGATCAGGAAACCATGATCATCAATTAATCAACAAGCTAGTTCAACAAGAGGCTTACTAGGGACTCTCTTATGTTTACAAACCACACAAGTATTAATGTTTCCGGTTAATACAATTATAGCATGGGATGTAAACATTTATCATAAACATAAAGATATAATAATAACCACTTTTATTATTGCCTCTTGGGCATATCTCCAACAGAATTCTCTCATGACACATTTTACCCTACCTGTCTTGGAGACTGATGAGCTCACACAGCAAATGACGAGGAAATTCAAGCACTTTGCTCTTAAGAAGATGGCCGAACTATTCAAGGAATGGAAAAAAAGATTGTACCACAAGTATATCTTGAAGGAAACAACTCCTCCATTCGTTAGCCCACTAGAGTTGTAGCAGGATAACTGGGCCGCATTGGTGGAATACAAGACCTCAGCACCAGCTAAGGCAATATCAGCAAAAAATAAGGAAAATGCAGCCAAAAAGAAATATAACCATCATATGGGCACATGTGGCAAAAAGAGGAGGATACAGAGCAGTTTGTGAGGTTTGAAGCCACGCTGCAGGAGTATCGCCAAGAGCTTAATGAACTTAAAGGACTCCGACAACAAGATCCTACACCGCACAGTACGGTCGGCCCATCGCAACGGAAAAGCAGTGTGGTTTCTACGGAGGGCCACGGTAATGATGCAACGATGGATGTGTACCCCGTGGATGCAATTAAGGAGAAAACTAGTTGTGAGCTGCATATTGAACTGAAGAATATATCCATGAAGGTGGCGGTCGGCTTTGCTTTACCTTCTGCACCGGGAGCGACCTACCATTGCAATCCGATTCCAGCTGGCTATGCTCATGTCGGTGTGGATGAAATTCTACCTATGTGTCAGTCACTACAGCTTGACATCCCTGGAGGTGAAGGGGAGACGACACTAGGAGAAGTCACGAGTGGCTTCATTCTTTGGAAAAAAGAATACATCAAGTTTCCAGGCTCGACACCAAGGCCACCTTCTCCACCAAGGCAACTGTCTCCTCCCAGTGCACCGTCTCCTCCAAGTCCACCTCCAAGTGCACTGTCTCCTCCCAGTAACAGTCCAATCCATGACGCCAACACGAGTCTATCTCAATCTACGCAGCCGCCTCCACCCACTAAGGGGCAAAAGCGGAAGAATACCACCGCTCCGTCGAGCGATAACCAACGCCCGAAGCGACAGTTGTCGCTCCTCCCAAGAGTACCGCTGGTTCCTCCCAAGAGGGCTTACGACCTGACCGATGAGGAGACCGATGCGGTCGTACGTGCCGAAGTGGATGCTCATTTTAAAAAGAAACAACCTGAGCCAGAGGTCCAAATAAAACCGGAAACCAAGGAGCACTTTAGGAAATTACTGACGCAGCCATCCCAAGCTCAGTTAAATGCGCCAGATGACTATACACGATGTCTTCAGAAGACATTGAAACAAAAGAGATCAAGCGGTAGAGGAAGCATCAAAAAAGAGGTTCCCCAGCAGGGGGAACAAGCAAAACAATCGAGTGGTAGCGGAAGCATTAAAACAGATGTCCCTCAGCTGGGGAAACAAGCAAAACAATTGAGTGGTAACCGAAGAACCAAAAGAGATGTTCCCCAGCCGGGGAAACAAGCAAACCAATCGCTCCCCCCACTCCAGGTGAACATACCCAAAGCTCAACTATATGAGGAAGAACCTATGGATCCGTAAACAGCTAGGATATTGGCCGAGCAATGTGGTATGCCTATTCATGAAATTATTCACGGCGATATGCCCAAGGCTTAGGTAGCACCCAATTTGTTAACGGGGAGCCTCTGGTCAGTTCTGAGAGGCTTCGGGATATGCCAACACAAATGCGATGATTCCATGAATGGTACATGAAAGCATCAAAACAACAGCGAAATTGGCTCATACTAAAAGTTCGAAAATCGCACTACTTCATTGAAGACAAGGTCCCTATTGAATTTACAGAATTATTTCAGTTATTCAATCTAAAGGAACTCGACAAAACTATCCTCAGTTTGTATTGTTTGTAAGTGATTACTTTATTTATGTAATTACGTCTCTATCTCAGCTTTTTCAATTCATTGCCGGTAAGTATACTCACTATATTCTTTTGTACGCTATATATAATGATGCAGAATGAAGATGCTCGATTGTAAAAGAAAGGCTATCAATGGATTTGGGTATATTGACCCACATCGAGTTCATGGAGCTATACTAAAGGATAAACCACTGGAGACCGAGCACAATTTGTTGCGGTTTCTCACGAAATAATATTTCTGTAACGAAATACTATTTCCTTACCACGACGGCAAGTGAGTTTTTGTACACATTAACTTTTGCTTACTCGATGTTCCGTGTAAATGATGAGTTACTGACGTATGTAAACCTTGCGTAGGTACCACTGGATTCTTCTAAGCATTTCACTTGACATGGGAAGAGTTCACATCATGGACTCACTAAACAAAGACATTGAAAACTACCGCATCATTATCGATGCACTCTAGAGGTAATTTCAACCATTATCGCACTATATCGGTTTCTTTCGTTCATTTTCTGGGATATCAAGTAGTTATTAACTCATACATTAATTTTCTTTGTCGGGTAGGGTTTGGACACAGTTCAAGAAACATGTCCGCGGTCAATAGCGTGAGGAGCTATTTTTTAAATCACTCTCGGTAAGTAGTACAAGCTAAGTCCGCGCATCTATTTAATTCTAGTTTATGTGTATAGACACTATTGCTAGTGGTAAACATAATCTTCGGATCTAACACTTCCAGGTCCGTGTGTATTTGCATGTCCTTGCGTCTCTACGCATTACTCATTCTCCAATGAGATGGCATTGTATAAATTTGGTCCTTTGGTGCGACCTTTAGTTCCTTGGGATTAAATCATGTTGATACAATTGTCATACAATGTATCTTTATAGTATTAGCCCACTTTGAACCACACCTAGTTTGATAACAAACTACTTAACACAAATGCCCTCCTTTGCTGCTACTATAGCAGTTATATACTTAGCCTTTTGTTGTAGTATCCGTCACAATGTCTCAACTTTGGAACTCATCCAACTCCATCATGGAACATCCTTTCCATTACATTGTGCCACCCATAGTTTAAATTGAGATAAACTTAATTTGTATCTTGTGACAAAACTAGTATCAATGTAACACTTTACAATGAACTACCTTTAACTATTTGTCACTTATACATGGTATATTCTTAGTTCTTCCAAAGCTCATAAGAATATCTTTACTATTGTCCAATGATCATCTTATGAATCATTCTGGTATATGCTCATAACATTTAGAGCATAGGACATATCTGGATGTGTACATCTTAAAGAATGATTGATCAAAATATTCTTGCGATTTCACCAAGTGTCAAAACACTTGAATCTCGTGTCAACACACTTGAATCTTGATTCAGTCCTTTCCGTGCGTCAAGAACCTTTCTTGTTGTTTCCATATTGAACTCATTCAACATCTTATCTATGTACATTTGGCAAAACCATATTAGCGCCTCAATCTATTCATATAGACATTGATGCCTAATTCTTGGGTTATGCCTAAGTCTTTCATCGAAATGAAATTCTTAACCTGTGTCAATACAAGATACATCATTTCCAATCAACAATATGTCCTCTACATAATGTATTAGAAATATGTCTCAGCGCTCCCACTTAATTTCTTACAAATGCAAGCATCTTCATCATCTCCGATGAATTTAAACTCTTTTAACAGTTTCATCATGGTGAAGATTCCAACTCCGCTATGCTTACTTCAACTATTGAAATTTAGCATACTCTTTTAGCATCCTTTGAGTTAACAAAACCTTTTGGATCGTGTCATGTACACGTCCTAGGTAACCATTCTATTAGAAGAACTTGTTTTGTTTGTTCAACTACCATATACCAAAATATATGTAGTGGTTGCTACATTAATCCGTCCAGACTAAATATCGCTATGAAAGATCAAATCTTATCATAGTCAATTCCTTGAACATTGTCGTAAACTCTTTCCGACATGTCGACTATTTCATAGATTTGAAACATCCATGTCTATTTCTTTATAGATCCAAACACGACTGATAGGCTTCACGCCTTTCCGGAGGGTCTTCCAAGTTTAGAAACTTGATTTCTCATGTATGGATACTATCACGGATTCTATGTCTTCTAGTCATTTTATGGAGTCAGGGCCCATCATCGCTTCTTTGCATGTAGTCGGTTTATCATTGTCAAAAGAATAACGATTTGTTTATCAAATCTTACTATTTGATTCTTACCGACCCATACGGTTCTATAGGAACTCTAATCTCCGAGATCACACCTTTTGTAATCACGAGAGCCATGAGCATTGTGGCCGCCACCGGGACACTTTCCGGCGCTGCGCTACTTAGCACATATAGCTAAGGTTCAACAACCTTATCAAAGTTCTATTGTCCTCCCACTTAACTTTTCATGAAAAATTCCTTCTCAAGAAACTTGACTTTCCAAGTAACAAACACTTTTGTCCTCGGTGTTATGGAGAAATTCCCAACAAATTCTTTGGGATAACCTACAAAGACGTGCTTATCCGACTTTGGTTGTAAACATTTTACTTATGCATAACATACCAAAATTTAAGAAAAGACAATTCGGGTTTTATCCCAAACCATAACTCATATGGTGTCATTTCAACGGATCATGATGGTGCTCTTTTCAGTGTAAAAGCGGTAGTCTCTAAAGCTTCAATCTTTAAAACATAATGGCAGTTTTATAAATGACACCCTTGATCTTACCATGTCAAACAAGGTTTCATTACATATCTTGAACACTCCATACTCCTATGGTGTTTTGGGAAATGCAAATCCATGGAACAATTCCTCAAATCTTAGGTGTTTTGCTAAACTTGTAACTCAAACATCTTTCTTTGTGATCCAATCATAAACTCTTTTATTTTCTTGTTACAATGATTTTCCACTTCATCTTGAAAGTCTTTGAACATTTTTCAAATGTTTCATACTTCTTCCTTATTGAGTAAGTACATACATATACTCACTCAAATCTTCGGAGAAAGCATATGAAGTTGAAATCCATCGCCCACGACTACACATAATGGACTATATACATCAATATGTACAAATTCCAATCAGTTGGTCGTCCGTTCCTCTTTTGGCCTACGAACGGAGTTTTAATTATCTCGATGAAAGTCTCACATGCGTCAATTGATCAAAATCAAAAACTCCAAAATTCCATCAACATGGAGTTTCTTCAAGTTTTCTTTCAAATATAATTTAAACAGCGATGTCACTTCATAAGTGATCTTTTAATCATTTGTCTTGCGACATTTTAGCAATAGTGTTTATGGATGTGATTTCTCCCACGAGACTTGTAAAAGTTCATCCATCCTTTATGGAATATGGCAATTATTTGAACAACCTTTTGTCGTCATAATACCTGATCAAAATAACAATTATTGAAACAAATCTTGAAGGCAAGCTTTGATGTTAACGAGCAACACAACAACCCTTTGTTTGTTTTCGATGAACATCATCACATATTCTCTTGCTAGTTACTTAGGCCATTGCAGTTCATGAATTGTGTTGTCCTGTATGACACTTCATACCAACCAATTCGGTATCCAATACCTCAGAACCACATTGTTTAACAAGCAAGGAATACAACCATAACATGTATATCTTCTATATGCCCACGTTGGACATCTCCAACCTTATAATTTCCGGCAAATATTTTTATAGATTTTCTTTCAGCAATTCCTTTTCTTTTAAAAGAATCTATCAACATCAACAGTGGTGTCATCAACATGACACATGGTACAAAGCGTATATAGTCAACTACTAATACCTTTGGACTTGCACTTTGAGGTGGATCACCTTCATCAAATGTTTGGCATTCTTTCAAAATTCCATTCTTTAGTAATCTTTTAGTGTAGTAAACATTTAACTTACATCTTCTATTCATCCTTATCATGACAACTTTCATGATCAAGCTGCTATAGCTTATAAAGGTGAATTGCGAGTATAATGTTTCTTTTTCAAAACCTTTTGGAGGATTAGGACGACTAGCATCTCCAACCTTCACAAATTCTCATCAAATATGAGGACATATACTCTATCATGTTGTAACCAACACATTCTTTTAGATATTGCAATACCTTTCACATATGATGGTTTCTGAAACATTGCTTTCAACTCTTAGATAAACTTGATATTAAAAACAATCTTTTGAGTATCAAGAATCATGGAGGCAAACATGATACTTTAGATACTAACATTGGAATTCTTACTCTTGATTTAATACTATTTATTAAACTTCACAGAGTAAACGGAGTTTGCTGAAAGTTTGCAACAGGACTTTTAAACTTTAGATTGACACTTAAAACAATACGATACCAGTTCGTAAAGCAAATATCTAGAATTTCTATAGTTCTACTATCTCAACTATAACTAAGCGTAAGGTGGTGAACGGATGCCAATGACTACAACAAACTATGCAAATTCACTTTGATTGTGTTTATGATAAATTGAGTTCGACTAATCCAAATTACAAACGAACTCCCACTCAAAACAACATCCCTCGAGTTGTTTTAGTGATTACACGAACCAAATCCACTACACCAAGTCCGATCATCACGTGAGATGATGTAGCTTTAAAGGCGAACAATCAACATGTTCATCATATCATCCATATGACTCATGCTTTACCTTTCGGTATTTCGTGTTCCAAGACCATGTCTATACATGCTAGGCTTGTCAAGGTTAACCTTAGTTTCCGCATGTGCAAATCTGGCTTGCACCCGTTGTATGCACACGTAGAGGCTATCACACCCGATCATCACGAGATGCTTCGAAACGACGAGTCTTAGCAACGGTGCCAACTAAGGGTGAACACTTTATTACTTGATATTTAGTGAGAGGGATCATCTTATAATGCTATCGTCGCGATCTAAGCAATACAAGATGCATAAAGGATTAACATCACAGGAAATTCATAATAAGTGTGATATGATATGGTCCTTTCTTCTTGCACCTTTGATCTCCATCTCCAAAGCACGAACATGATCTCCATCATCACCAGCATTGCGTCAAGGTCAGTGGTGCCGCTTCATGGTTGTCCATCATCACTAGTAACTATTACAACTACTTGGAATAAAGCTATTACAAGATGAATAGACACGCAGGTCTTAACAGAATTAAAAGACAACCATTAGGCTCCTGCCGGTTGCCATATTACAACAAGGATCATTGCATACATCAAATATAATCATAATCACATGATGGCCATATCACATCACAAAACCCCTGCAAAAACAAGTTAGACGCCTCTAATTTTCTTTGCATGTTTTACGTGGTTTGGGGCTTTCGAACAAGAACGAATCTAACCTATGAAACTGAACCACAACGTTGATACAAGTGCTATCAAGTTGCAAAGTGTAAATTGGATCTATACTATGGTGGGAGAGACAGACACCCGCAAAGCCACTTGTGCAAAGCAAGTTACACATCAAGCGTGGAGCAAGTCTCATGTGCAATGACATGTAAGGTTAGCCCGAGCCGCTTCATCCCATCATGCCGCAAGATGCAAAGTACACAAAGCAAAAGATGGCACAAGCACCAACGCCCACAAAACCATTGTGTTCTACTCGTGCAACAGATCTACGCATAGATACGGCTCTGATACCACTGATGGGTTCGTAGCATGGAAAACAAAAAAAATCTACCGCAAGAACGAACAAAACCCAAATCTAATCTAGATAAAAGCCAAGATCTAATCTATTAGACATGTGTAACGAGATAGAAAGGAACTAACCCTCGTAGATCCGAAAGCGTTAACGAGATTAGATCTCGTGGTTGATGTAGTCGATCACTTGCCGATTTCAAGATCGTGTGGACGATCCTTCCGGCGTCGCGTTCCAGCAGCGCTTCCGCAGTCGGTCAAGTGGACGATCCTTCCGGCGCCGCAATTCGGCAGCGCTTCCGCAGTCGGTCACACGTGCGGAGTCGAAGCAGACCTTCCTCTCCCCGTTCCAGGGAGCAGCGGAGGTAGTAGATCTTCTCCACGGAATCCCAGCAGCACGACGGCCTGGTGGTGGTTGTGGAGTAGAGAATTCTGCAGGGCTTCGCCTATGCCTGTGCAGAAGAAAGGTGGAGGAGAGAGGCGGCAGAGATTGGGTGTTATGGGAGAGGGCTAGGAGGGGGCGCCCCTGCCCTTCTATTTAAGGGGGGAGGCGCGCCTAGGGAGGGGGAGTCCTAGTAGGACTCCCCTCCTATGGCCGGCGGTGGGAAGGGGGGAGGAGTCCTCCTCCCCCACGAATCCGTGTCTTGCCCCACTAGGTTTCCTTTGACCCTTTCTTGGTTTTCAAGCAAACTCCAAGAAATCCTCTAGAACCTTCCAGAACATTCCGAAACCTTCTAGAATCTCCATACAAACACTCCGGAACATTTCCTAACTTAGAAAATGATCCCCAATATATGAACCTTATTCTCCGGACCATTCCGGATCTCCTCCTGATGTCCCGGATCCATTCCGAGACTCCGAACAACATTCGGTCTCCAACGTACATTTCATATCTACTTAAAACAACTTCGAACCTTAAGTGTGTCACCCTACGGTTCGTGAATATGTAGACATGACAGAGACACATCTCCTATCCATAACCATCAGCGGGACCTGGAGATCCATAATGGCTCCCACATACTCAACGATGACTTCGTGATCGATTGAACCATTTACATACGAAACCAATTACTTTTGTCACGCGATACTATACTTATCCGAGGTTTGATCGTTAGCATCTCCATACCTAGTTCTACCTCGTTACTGATAAGTACTCTTTACTCGTTCCGTGATATGTCATCCCTTGTGACCCAGTCACATGCTTGCAAGCTAACTAGATGACATTCCACAGAGAGGGCCCAGAGCATATCTATCCGTCATATGGATGGACAAATCCCAATCTTGGTCCATGCGCTTCAACACATACTTTCAGAATACCCAATGACACCTTTATGACCACCCAGTTACGAAGCGGTGTTTGATGTCATCAAAGTATCCATCCGGTGATGGTGATTAACATAACCTCATGGTCGAAGGATTTAGGTTACTATGTATTTGAAAGCTTACAGCAATACGAACTTAATGACTTGATCTTATGCTACGCTTACTATGGGTGTGTGTCCATCACATCATTCTCCTAATGATATAACCTTGTTATTAATCACATCCTAATGTCCATGATCAGGAAACCATGATCTTCAATTAATCAACAAGCTAGTTCAACAAGAGGCTTACTAGGGACTCTCTTATGTTTACAAACCACACAAGTATTAATGTTTCCGGTTAATACAATTATAGCATGGGATGTAAACATTTATCATAAACATAAAGATATAATAATAACCACTTTTATTATTGCCTCTTGGGCATATCTCCAACAGAATTCTCTCATGACACATTTCACCCTACCTGTCTTGGAGACTGATGAGCTCACACAGCAAATGACGAGGAAAGTCAAGCACTTTGCTCTTAAGAAGATGGCCGAACTATTCAAGGAATGGAAAAAAAGATTGTACCACAAGTATATCTTGAAGGAAACAACTCCTCCATTCGTTAGCCCACTAGAGTTGTAGCAGGATAACTGGGCCGCATTTGTGGAATACAAGACCTCAGCACCAGCTAAGGCAATATCAGCAAAAAATAAGGAAAATGCAGCCAAAAAGAAATATCACCATCATATGGGCACATGTGGCTACAGGAGTGCCATGCCTAAGTGGGATAAAGCTGAGGCTGACCTAGAGGCTAAAGGGTTCACTCTAGCTACGTCTAGTTGGCCCTTGAGGTCAAGAAATTGGGTATTCGGGCATGGGGCATCATGAGACCCAGAAACAGGCGAGATTGTTGCAGCCGAAGAAATTTCTACACCCAAGAAAGAACTTGTTAAAGTGATGAAAGAGGTTGAAGAGGGAACGTTTTTTCCCGACAGAGAGAACGATGAGCTGACAAAGGCTCTCGGGAATCCTACAAAGGCTGGACGAATAAGAGGATTCGGACCTTCTTATCCATGGGTTATCGGGTTTCCCGAGCACCGTGCCACGTACAGAAGCCGATCGAGAAGAACAAACCGGCAAAAAGAGGAGGATACAGAGCGGTTTGCGAGGTTTGAAGCCACGCTGCAGGAGTATCGCCAAGAGCTTAATGAACTTAAAGGACTCCGACAGCAAGATCCTACACCGGACAGTACGGTCGGCCCATCGCAATGGAAAAGCAGTGTGGCTTCCACGGAGGGCCACGGTAATGATGCAACGATGGATGTGTACCCCGTGGATGCAATTAAGGAGAAGACTAGTTGTGAGCTGCATGTTGAACTGAAGAATATATCCATGAAGGTGGCGTCGGCTTTGCTTTACCTTCTGCACCGGGAGCGACCTACCATTGCAATACGATTCCAGCTGGCTATGCTCATGTCGGTGTGGATGAAATTCTACCTATGTGTCAGTCACTACAGCTTGACATCCCTGGAGGTGAAGGGGAGACGACACTGGGAGAAGTCACGAGTGGCTTCATTCTTTGGAAAAAAGAATACATCAAGTTTCCAGGCTCGACACCAAGGCCACCTTCTCCACCAAGGCAACCGTCTCCTCCCAGTGCACCATCTCCTCCAAGTCCACCTCCAAGTGCACTGTCTCCTCCCAGTAATAGTCCAATCCATGACCCCAACACGAGTCTATCTCAATCTATGCAGCCGCCTCCACCCACTAAGGGGCAAAAGTGGAAGAATACCACCGCTCCGTCGAGCGATAACCAACGCCCGAAGCGACAGTTGTCGCTCCTCCCAAGAGTACCGCTGGTTCCTCCCAAGAGGGCTTACGACCTGACCGATGAGGAGACCGATGCGGTCGTACGTGCCGAAGTGCATGCTCATTTTAAAAAGAAACAACCTGAGCCAGACGTCCAAATAAAACCGGAAACCAAGGAGCACTTTAGGAAATTACTGACGCAGCCATCCCAAGCTCAGTTAAATGCGCCAGATGACTATACACGATGTCTTCAGAAGACATTGAAACAAAAGAGATCAAGCGGTAGAGGAAGCATCAAAAAAGAGGTTCCCCAGCAGGGGGAACAAGCAAAACAATCGAGTGGTAGCGGAAGCATCAGAACAGATGTCCCTCAGCTGGGGAAACAAGCAAAACAATCGAGTGGTAACCGAAGAACCAAAAGAGATGTTCCCCAGCCGGGGAAACAAGCAAACCAATCGCTCCCCCCACTCCAGGTGAACATACCCAAAGCTCAACTATATGAGGAAGAACCTATGGATCCGTAAACAGCTAGGATATTGGCCGAGCAATGTGGTATGCCTATTCATGAAATTATTCACGGCGATATGCCCAAGGCTTAGGTAGCACCCAATTTGTTAACGGGGAGCCTCTGGTCAGTTCTGAGAGGCTTCGGGATATGCCAACACAAATGCGATGATTCCATGAATGGTACATGAAAGCATCAAAACAACAGCGAAATTGGCTCATACTAAAAGTTCGAAAATCGCACTACTTCATTGAAGACAAGGTCCCTATTGAATTTACAGAATTATTTCAGTTATTCAATCTAAAGGAACTCGACAAAACTATCCTCAGTTCGTATTGTTTGTAAGTGATTACTTTATTTATGTAATTAGGTCTCTATCTCAGCTTTTTCAATTTATTGCCGGTAAGTATACTCACTAAATTCTTTTGTACGCTATATATAATGATGCAGAATGAAAATGCTCGATTGTAAAAGAAAGGCTATCAATGGATTTGGGTATATTGACCCACATCGAGTTCATGGAGCTATACTAAAGGATAAACCATTGGAGACCGAGCACAACTTGTTGCGGTTTCTCACGAAACAATATTTCTGTAACGAAATACTATTTTCTTACCACGACGGCAAGTGAGTTTTTGTACACATTAACTTTTGCTTACTCGATGTTCAGTGTAAATGATGAGTTACTGACGTATGTAAACCTTGCGTAGGTACCACTGGATTCTTCTAAGCATTTCACTTGACATGGGAAGAGTTCACATCATGGACTCACTAAACAAAGACATTGAAAACTACCGCATCATTATCGATGCGCTCCAGAGGTAATTTCAACCATTATCGCACTATATCGGTTTCTTTCGTTCATTTTCTGGGATATCAAGTAGTTATTAACTCATACATTAATTTTCTTTGTCGGATAGGGTTTGGACACAGTTCAAGAAACATGTCCGCGGTCAATAGCGTGAGGAGCTATTTTTTAAATCACTCTCGGTAAGTAGTACGAGCTAAGTCCGCGCATCTATTTAATTCTAGTTTTGTGCATTTATCATGCTAGCGTTATTATTTGATTGAATTCTATTTTTGTAAAGTGCGCGAGGCAGCCACAGGGAACTAATCTATGTGGATTCTACGTGTGCGAGTTCATTCGCATCAGTATTGAGAAGCCCCCAGAAAATGTTCGAGTAAGTAAACAATATATTCACCCTTTATTTTTATTACAAAAAATCGTGTTGAGTCTAATCCATATGATCTCATTTTTACATAGTTAGACGCGATGCGGGACAAGCTCCTACCAAAGGACCGCATAATAGCAATCCAAGAGAAATTTGCTGCATTTTTTCTCGACGAGGTCATAGACCCACGCGGAGAATACTGTATAAGTAGACCCTAAAGCATCCATGTAATGATCTCCATGTAATCAAATAGACATGCTATGGACCTTGTTGGGACTCCATATATGCTTTAAGAGTAATTATATTATATATTGCGTCAATGTGGCCAAGTACTGTGTAGTACTCCCTCCATTTAGAAATATAAGATGTTTTAGCTTTGTGAAAGAAGTGTATCTAGAGCCTTTTAGTGTGTAGGTTCACTCCAAACCTCTATGAACCTATACACTAAAAGACATCTAGATACATTCTATTCACAAAGCTAAAACGTCTTATATTTCCGAACGGAGGGAGTAGCGTTCTGTATGTATACGAAAACTTGTTTCTAATGAAAACACGGAATGAAAAATAATTGAACACAAAACACAAAATGAAAAAAAAACACAAAATCCTAAAACCCCATCCCCTGCCACGGCAGCCAAATGGCGCAAAATGCTGCCGCGGCAGGGAACCTTTAGTCCCGGTTCGTAACACGACCCGGGCTAAATGTCCTGCCGTCCAGCGCGCCTAGCAGGCCACGTGGTTGGACCTCTAGCCCCGGTTCGTAACTGAACCGGGGTTAAAGTTTGGACCTAGTCCCGCTTTCGCAGCCCCGGTTCGAAATTCGGGACTAAAGACCCTTACGAACCGGGGCAAATTGTCCGGTTTCTACTAGCGTATATCTAGATTGGGCATTTAGGCTGATCTGGTACGCGATGTTCTTATGGAAATTTTTATTTTGAATCCCTCGTTGGCACATGCGCGAGACATCATGTATTCTCCGACAGGATAAGCTTGCTAGTTGAAAGAGCTGTGTGCAAGGCTCGTGAACAATTTGCAGCTGATTGGTGCTTTTGACCCAAGAAAATAGCGCACGTAGTACTAGGAAATTAAAGCACAAACTGGCATGATTCATCAATTGATTGATTGACTTAATCTTTTGTACGAAGCGAGCTAGATAGGCTAATTAATCTGCCATGCAAACTTACCTTAGCAACATCTATCAGCTGAACCTCTATGAGTTCGTTGGTCGGGGATGTGGCTAGCCGGGAAACGGTGGCAGCGGCGGATGGCAAGAGGCTAGCATGCAAATGGATTAGGTTTTTTCTCTGGGTGGGAAATATCGCGAGGACTCCTTTCCGTGGGTGACGAGATGGTGGTTAAGCCGATTTTATCTGACGACTATTAACGACTAGGAGGTATATCTGATAGACATTTTTTTTACCTTTTTTTGAAATCTGATGGACATAATTCTTTGTCTCAGAATTATGCCTCCTACGATGCCTCCAATTAATAAATATAAGATATAAGATTATAGCATGCAAAATAAAATTTTATCATAAACAAGAAATAAGATAATAACCATTTTATTATTACCTCTCGGGCATATTCCTTCACGTCTTTTTCGGTTTGGGACTCCTCGGTGAACACACTATGACGATGGCTCCCTCTCCACCTCCCACTTCTCTCTCCCTCCCACCACCCTTAGCAATGGATCTTCGGCCTGATCTTCCATGGAAGGCCTCCTACACTGGGATTTCTCACCCGGCCTTGCGGTTGAGGCACAGGTGCGTCGTCGGTTTGGTTCCTCAGTTCACTTCTCTCCCTCTCCATCGGCAAAGGAATTTTTTCTTGTGGTTTCTTTCTTTTCGGCTTCGTTCCATCTCTCGGAGGAGTCAGTTGGCCTAGCGCTGCAATGTTGTATTGGTGGTGTTCATGCTGGATTTCATGTTTACCAATTGACAGATCTTCGGTTTCGTTTTTCTGTGGCTTCTAGCAAAGTGGGGCATTTTATTTATGGTCTGAGAGATAGAGTTTGGCCAGACTTTGTTTTCCACTTCTCTCTATAACGAGGAGTTCATCCTGAGATTAGTGGTTTTGTTCAATCTTCTCCATCTGCTTGGCATTCTGATGAAGAAAACTTGGTGATTGCTCAACGAAGCCCAACTAAATGGACTCCTGATCTGAGTATCAAGCGCTGAGCGAGACAGCTCTTCATCGCTCTTAGAATTAGCAAAGTTTGGTTTTCATCAGAAAATTTCGGCATCTACTGATGAGTCCTCTCATTTTGGCTCTGGTTGTCTGCCGCCGGTGAGCCCTCCAGTGAGATCTGAGTCAACGTGCGTCAAGTTTGGAAGGTTCAATAAATCGGTTTTTCCGGATGAAATTTCGGTCAATAAATGCTGGTTATTTGCTGGAAAAAAGTTTGTCGTCAATCTCTGCAGAAAACTCTCACGAGACACCCCGGAGCACCTAGAAGATATGCGTCAAGCTACATATTCGGATCAGGATATCATGCATGCATTCAATATCCCGTTCATCCCGCCGAAAGATATGGTATTCAGTTTCCTGGGTCGTTGCTCACTTTGTGGCCTCTACGATCATCTTAGGGCCTCTTTCCCAGGTCTGTGCTCAGCTTGCCAAACATTGGGCCTTCCTTGCAAGGATTGTCAACGCAAACGACCTTCTTCCAACAAGGAGCAAACGTGTACCAAATGTCTGGGATGTGGACATTTTTCTTTGGATTGTAAAATAGACATACGATGCAAGCAATGTAAAAAGCTGGGTCATTGGGCCCGTGAGTGCCCAAATAGGTTTTCTAAGAGACAGTACTGGATGATAAGGAAAGAAAGGCCTGATTATGACAATTTATATTCAGCTGGGCGTCAAATCTGGGTTGTTAAAAACAAACATATTCTGCCTGAGGATAGATCTTCAAACGTTGCTGCTGCTCCTTCTGATAAGGTCCTGGTTGCTGATCCGTCTGCTAGCAATTCTGCTATTGTGCTGCGTTTGGAGATTGCTGTGACAGAGGAATTTAATACTGACCTGCAAGAGGCTTCTGATCATGGACAGATTAATGTGGTGGCAATGTTACCGGCTGATGATGTAGAAATGCAGGAAAACATGGCTGAATTTCGCAGACTCTTTTCCTTCCTTTGTAAATTTGTTTATGGTTCTTTGCCGAAGCTCCTTGCTCCAAATTCAGTTATGACACAGGAGTTTCTCCTCGTTGATTTTGGTGAGCTGGGTGACTTTTCCAACTGGTGCATGTTCTTTGGCAGAAAACTGATGGACATAGTTACGTTAGTGATTGTCAGGAAGATGTATGATTCTGTTACAGTATTATAATTGACATTGCTGAGAAGCTGGCTATCAAGAGTTTGATTTTCCCTACCAAGCGCTTGAGAACTATGTTCTCAAGCATTTGAGAACATAGTTCTGAACGATGCTGGTACTCTGACCGTGTTATCGAAAGAGCAGGTTGTGGTGGCGCAAACAGAGGAAGATGTTCGATGTGGGAATAGGCCTACCTGAGTTAGGGATGGTTGGGGAGATGGTTTTTCCAGAAAATGAGGTGGGTCTATTTGATATGGGTCTACCAGAAGCTGGAGCAATGGAACAGCTGGAACTCCAGGTTGAGAATCTAATGATTCAAGCTCATGACCAAGTTGATGAGGTGTTACTAAACCAAGGTCAAGAGCAAGCTGCGGCTGCTGATGTAGAGCTGGGACATGACACTCCTCTAGTGGTAACTGAAGTTCGTCGTTGTACTCGACACAATAACGCCGGTTATAAGGAACTGTCATTGCCTGACCGTGCTCCTCGTCGCAAGACCAAAGCATCCAAGGCTAAGCTTCCACAAGTTCCGCTGAGGAGATGCATCTTTTGTTAGATTTATATAGGCTATGGCCACCCCCCATGTAGACAGTCTATATAGTCTAATAAATCTTTTAATTTTAAGACCCACCTACTATGGCAGCTTGGAAGCTCTGTGAGACAAAATTTAGTCCCACATTGCTAGTTGCAAGAGAGTTGGACCAGCTTATAAGATGAGCTGTTTCACTCCCACTAAGTGAGTGATAAGAGAAGGAGTCCACGCACACTTCTCCTCCTTCGCCGCCCGACTCGCCTCGCCCGCACGCGCATCGCGTTTCGTAATGGAGTTCAAGTAAGAAACATGTTTTGTGGAAGACTAAATTTTTGCTTGGTGCACCAGCTGTTGGGTACGTGTCAACATTCGTATGCATGTTTGACGCGTGTCCTTGTCTTCCACCGTGTGGCGACTCGGTCGGCTCACCTCCCAGGCTATAGAACGAGAGACGGACAAATCTAGACGTAACATGTTCTTTCTCAGTCTCTCTCGCTGTGTGTTCCTCTTGCTACGCTGCTCTCTAGGCTTCCCCATCCCGACGGCTGCGTACATTGCTGTCCGGGAGAGCAGGCCTCCGAAACCCCGTCTGTTGAGATCCTACACCGAGAGACGGGCGATAAGGTTTTTGGGGAGCATCTCGGCGCGACTGTTCGTCTCCGTTCGTGTGTTCTTTTTCAGCAACCAATGACCTCATCAGCACCATGGGCGACATCAACAAGGACCAAGGTGGTGCTGCGGTGACGACCTTCCCGGCCAACCTGTACGTGTTATTCTTCTCTTTGTCTGCACTAGTTCTTGCTAGATTTTTAAATCTACTAGATGTGGTTGTTTGGCTGCATGTGTTTAGATCTTTTAGTGCTTACATAATGTTGATTTTGGTAATTAATCTCATGGGGAAATTGCCTAATAATCCAACAATCCAAAAATCTTATTTGTTTAGGTAATTTACGTCATCTGCCTTTGCTGCTTCGTTGAAACTGAGCCCTTTTACGGGTACTAATTTTAAGAGATGGTAAGGGAAAACCCTCTTGTAGCTCACTTCTATGGGCATAGAAAAAGTTGTAGATGGCACTCCTAGAGGTCCTCTTACTCTCGAGGAAGAGAGAGCGTTCAGGGAGGCCACTGTACTTTTTTGTGGGCTCCGTACTCAGTGTGCTTGGAGACAAGTTGGTTGATGCATATTTGCATATTCGTGATGCCAAGGAACTGTGGGATGCGCTAGACGCTAAGTTCGGTGATGTCGATGCCGGTGGTGAACTGTATGCTATGGAGCAGTTCAATGACTACAAGATGGTTGAAAACCGATCTATAGTAGAACAGGATCATGAGCTACAGATCATGGCAAAGGAACTCGAACTCCTCAAGTGTGTGCTTCCGGACAAGTTTGTTGCGGGATGCATTGTCGCTAAGCTTCCCCCTTCATGGAGGAACTTTGCCACTTCTCTGAAACATCAGAGGCATGAGCTCTCTATTGAGTACCTTATTGGTTCTCTGGATGTTGAAGAGAAGGCGAGGGAAAAAGACAAACACACTAGTAGAACCGAGGGACATTCTGCTTCCAATATGGTGCATAAAAATGCCCACAAGTCCAAGGAAATAACAAAGTCTGCCAGACTACCAACTTCAAGAAGAAGAAGGGGCAGAACAAGGAAAAGAAAGAACCTTGCTGGGTGTGTGGTGAGATTGGCCATTGGGATCATCGTTCTCCACAAAAGAAAGGCAAGAAGGGTTAGGCTGGACAGAGTTGTAAATCTGTCAACATGGTCATTGGCAATACTGATGTAGGAACTTCAGGTTCTGGGTACGGTAATTTATTACCTACTGTTCTTTCAGTATTTCAACCCACAGAATGGTGGGTTGATACGGGTGCCAATGTCCATGTGTGTGCTGACATTTCCATGTTCACCTCTTACTAGGCTCGAGATTCCTCAGTCATGATGGGGAATGGGTTACATGCTACTGTTCTTGGTGCTGGCACGGTAGATCTGAAGTTTACTTTGGGCAAGATTGTGCAATTGAAGAACGTGCAGCATGTCCCTTCTATCAAGAAGCATCTCGTTAGTGGTTCTCGTCTTATGAAAGATGGGTTTAAGTTGGTATTTGAGTCCAATAAAGTTGTACTGTCTAAGTATGGAACCTTTGTTGGAAAAGGCTATGAATGCGGAGGCATGTTCCTTTTCATTGGTAGATTTCTGTGATGATGTAGTAAACCACGGTTGCACTACTAGTAATGGAACTAATGTTTGGCATTCACGACTTTGTCATATTAATTTTGGTTGTATGTCACGGCTTGCTGGTATGAGTTTAATTCCAAAATTTACTATTGTCAAAGGCTCTAAGTGCCATGCTTGTGTGCAAGCAAAGCAGCCTCGCAAGCCTCATAAGCATGCAGAGGAAAGAAACTTAGCACCTCTTGAGCTCATACATTCCAATCTATCTGAGATGAATGGCGTGTTGACAATTAGTGGAAAGAAATATTTCATGACTTTGATTGATGATTCTACTAGGTATTGTTATGTATATCTCTTGAAAACTAAAGACGAGGCTTTAGATTTCTTTAAAATCTATAAGGCAGAAGTTGAAAATCAACTTGAGAGAAAGATCAAAAGAATTCGGTCTGATCGTGGTGGAGAGTATTTTTCTAATAAGTTCAATTTATTCTGTTAGGAACACATGACATTATACATGAGAGGACGCCTCCCAATTCCCCTCAATCCAATGGGATTGTTGAGAGGAAAAACGGACTCTAACTGATTTGGTTAACACCATGTTAGACACTGCCGGTTTATCCAAGGAATGGTTGGGGAGGCTATATTGACTTCATGTCATGTCCTAAACCGTGTACTAACTAAGAATAAAGAGATAACTCCATTTTAATAATGGGAAAAGAAAAGGTTGACACTCTCATACTTATGAACTTGGGGTTGTTTGGCAAAGGTCAACGTGCTAATCAACAAGAAGCATAAGCTTGGACCAAAAACTGTAAATTGTGTCTTTCTTGGCTATGCTTCTCACAGCATTGCTTACACCTCTTGAGCTCATACATTCAGATATAGCCAGACTTTGAGAAGGTGTCCGTCCGCAATTTCAATGGCGCGTAAAAGCGTCTGGGCCTGAAGGAGATATGCCCTGAGAGGCAATAATAAAGTTGTTATTATATATTCCTTATATATGATAGATGTTTATTTTACATGCTAGAATTGTATTGATCAGAAACATCAATACATGTGTGTTTAATAAACAAAAAGGGTTCCTAGTTATGCCTCTCTTATAGACTAGCTTGTTGATTAACAAGATGATCAAGGTTTCCTGATCATGGACATTGGATGTTGTTAATAACAAGGTCACACCATTGGTGGAATGATGTGATGAACATTCATCTGAAGTATAGCATTACGATCAAGTCATTATGTTTATATTGCTATAACATCATACGAAGGAATCTTTATCCTTAGACCATGAGATCATGTTAATTGCTAACACCGGAAGAGTATCTTGATAACATCAAACGTCACACCGTAACAGGGTGACTATAAAGATGGGTTCAGAACTACGAAGGTGTTATGTTGAGGCTCATGGATCAAGAGTGGAATTTGTCAATCCAGATGACAGATAGATATAATCTGGGCCCTCTCGGTGATATCACATTAAGATAGCTTGCAAGCAAGTGATGTGATCACTAGAATGTTATATCACGGGAACAAGAAAAGAGTGCATGTCGGTAACGAGATCAAACTAGGTATGGAGATACTGATGATCGAATCTCGGACATGTAATATATCGAGAGACAAAGGGATTTAGTTACAAGCGTTAAAGGTTCTCACGATCATAGAAGTCATCGTTGAATGTGTAGGAGTCAGTACGAATCTCTAGGTCCTGCTGCTGATTATTGATCGGAGAAGGGTCTCGATCATGTCTGCATTATTTGCGAACCGTAGGGTGGCACACTTAAGAGTTACCGGACACCATTTTGGAGCACATATGTTTCAGACGAAAGAATTGCAAAGCGTAGGAATTGTTTCAATAGAAACCGGAAATTGTTTCGAGTGAAATTTAAGAAAGTGGTTCTACATGTGATATTGAAATATTGCAAGGGGCTATATGTGAATGTTTGTTAATGAAAGTAATTAACAAAATTCTGAATAAATTTAATGAAAAGAGTTTTATTAAATGAGAGAGCATTAAATTTGGAGAAATTTAATGCATTTAAAGTGGAGACTTTAAAAGGGAATGTGAAGAGGCATTTTAATGTGGAGGGGTTACCACCACATGAATGGGGGAGGTGAGGGGTCACCCCCCCATGTGCCGGCCATGGAGAGAGGGGCACCCCCCTCCTCCTATAAAAGGCCACCCATTCCCTCCTTCATCCTCACACCTCCTTGTGAAGGATCTCTCTCTCCCTCTAGAATTATTCCCCCATGGTCTCGGATTAGCAAGATACATGTTCCCGGTGGCATTTTGTCTAGAAGGAGTTGCTGCTTCCGTTGGATCGCTAGAGCGAGGAGGTGGAGGTTGTCCGGTGGCTTGAACGTGTGTCCGAGTGCGGATGCGCTGCTGAGTTGCGGCGCTCGGACTTCCTCACGATCTTGAGATCGGCAAGTGTATGACTACATCAACCACGAGTTCCTACTCGTTAACAAAACTCGTTGTCTTCGAGAGTAAGTTCTCGTTGGATGTATGTCCACCCGTTGCTTTGTACCTAGTAGATAGATCTTGGCGTGTAGTTCACACCGTAGGAATTTTTTTGTTTTCTATGCTGCGGACCCAACAGTGGTATCAAAGCCTGATCTATGCGTAGGTACTTTGCACGGGTAGTACACATATGTTTATATGTGGGCGATGATGATCATGTTATTGCATCTTCTATGTATTTTGGATATTGGTGGCATAGTGGGATGAAGCGGCCCGGACCAACCTTACATGTCATCGTACATGAGACCGGTTCCACGACTGACATGCAACTTGTTTTGCATAAGTGGCTGGCGGGTGTCTGTCTCTCCTACTATAGTCAATATCTGATTTACAACGAGTTGCTAATAACTTAGTTATCCTCGTTGTGATTCATGTTCGTAGGTGAGAACGGTTCTATCTCCGAAAGCTCTAAGCCACGTAAAACTTGCAATTGATAAATTAGAGGCGTCTAGTTTAGATCGTTGCTGGTCTAGTGTATTGATATGGTATTGTTGTAAGTAGATGTATGATAGATACTCTTACAACACACTCAACGTGTAAGTTCCATAGACCTTGGCCTTACACACAAAGGAATGATAGAGATCATACCACGATGCAAGTGATAGAGATCAAATGCATGGACCATATCATCTCACTTTACAGATTAGATGTTAGCATCTTATACTGCTAGTTTGGCGCTTTTGGTAGCATTATAAGATGATCCCTCATTTAGATATCAAGATAAAAATGTGTTCTTCCTTAAGTATGCACCGTTCTGTGGATCGTGTTTCGAGACATCACATGATGATCGGGTGTACTTGAATCTACGCTTTCATAGGAACGGGTGTAAGACAGTTTTACACACGCGAATACTAAGGTTCTTACTTGGCGAGCCTAGCATGTACAAACATGGCCTCAGAACATGGACCGAAAGGTTAAGCATGAGTCATATAGTTGATATGATGCCCATATAGATGCTCTCCTTTGAAGCTACATCAACTCACGTGATGATTGGACTTGGTGTAGTGGATTTGGTTCATGTAATCACCAAAAAGACACGAGAGATGTCGTTTTTGAGTGGGAGTTCATTAGTAATTTGGATTAATTGAACTCAATCTATCATAAACTTAGTCTAAATAAACTTTACAAATTCTGTTGTAGATGGCACCACCTGCTTTTAATTTCAATGTGTTCATGGAGAAAGAGAAACTTGCTGCGAATGGTAGCAACTTCACCAACTGGGCTATGAATTTGAGGATTCTCCTCACTGCTGCACAAAAGCAATATGTGCTAGATGCGCCGCTAGGCCCCCCACCAGCTCCTGATGCCCCTGACGAGGAAAAAAATGTCTATGTGACTCGTCAGGAGGACCACAACTTAGTTCATTGCGGCATACTGTATGGGCTAGAGCCAGAACTTCGGAAGCATTTCGAAAATGGCAATGCCTTTGATACCATGGGAGAATTGAAAATGATTTTCGATACCCATGCTGCCGTAGAGACTTATAATTCTACAGAAAAGTTCTTTAGCTGCATGATGGAGGAAAACAGCTCCGTTAGTGAGCACGTACTCAAAATGTCTGGGTACACCGATAAGCTTGTGTCCTTGGGAATAACGATTCCCATTGACTTAGGCATACATCATGTTCTCCAATCTCTGCCACCTAGCTACAAGAGCTTTGTGATGAACTATAATATGCAGGGCATGAAGAAGTCTCTTTCCGAGCTTCTGTCAATGCTTAAGACTGCAGAAGTGGAGATTATGAAAGAACATCAAGTGTTGATGATCAATAGGACCGCCGGTTTCAAGAAAGACAAGAAAGGCAAGCACAAGGGAAAGAAGGGTGGCAAGTCTGTTGCCACGCCTGAAAAGAAACCCCGAGCTAGCCCTAAGTCTGACACCGAGTGCTACTATTGTAAGGGGACTGGCCATTGAAAGCGCAACTGCCCCAAATATTTGGAGGACAAGAAGTCTGGCAAGGCAAACAAAGGTATATGTGATATACATGTTATTGATGTGTACTTGACAAGTACTCGTAGTAGCACCTGGGTATTTGATACGGGATCAGTTGCTAATATATGTAACTTGGTTCAGGGGCTACGGAACAAGCGACAACTAGCAAGGGATGAGGTCAGAATGCGGGTCGGCAATGGATCAAAAGTTGATGTGATCACCGTCAGGACGCTACCTCTCCATTTGCCATCGGAATTAGTTATAAACCTAAATAACTGTTATTTACTGCCAGCACTGAGCATGAACATTGTAGCTGGATCGTGTTTGATGCAAAGTGGTCATTCCTTTAAATCTGAAAACAATGGTTGTTCGATTTATAAGAATGATATCTTTTATGGTCATGCACCTATGTTGAATGGTTTATTTCTGTTGGATCTCGATAGTAATATTACACACATTCATAATGTTAATGCCAAAAAGATTAAACTTGATGATGATATGTCTACATATATGTGGCACTGCCGTCTAGGTCATATTGGCGTTAAACGCATGAAGAAACTCCATTCTGATGGACTTTTGGAATCACTTGATTTTGAATCATTTGATACATGTGAGCCATGCCTTATGGGCAAGATGACTAGAACGCCGTTTTCCGGTTCAATGGAACGGGCGACAGATCTATTGGAAATCATACCTACTGATGTGTGTGGACCAATGAGTGTGTCGACGCGAGGTGAATATCGTTATTTTGTTACTTTCACGGATGATTTGAGTAGATATGGGTATATCTATTTGATGAAACACAAGTCTGAAACTTTTGAAAAGTTCAAGGAATTTTAGAATGAAGTGAAAAATCATCGTAATAGAAATATCAAATTTCTACGGTTTGACCGTGGAGGAGAGTATCTAAGTTACGAGTTTAGCACACACATGAAAGAGTGTGGAATAGTTTCACAACTCACGCCTACCGGAACACCACAACGTAATAGTGTGTCGGAACGTCGTAACCGTACCTTATTGGATATGGTTCGATCTATGATGTCTCTGACTGACTTTCCACTGTCATTTTGGGGTTATGCACTAGAAACAGCTGCATTCACTTTAAATCGGGCACCATCTAAATCCGTTGAAACGACACCATATGAATTATGGTTTGGAAACAAACCTATGCTGTCATTTCTTAAAGTTTGGGGATGCGATGTTTATGTGAAGAAACTTCAACCGGATAAACTCGAACCCAAAGCGGAAAATTGCGTCTTCATAGGATACCCTAAGGAAACAATTGGGTATACCTTCTATCACAGATCCGAGGGCAAGGTTTTTGTTGCGAAGAATGGATCCTTTCTTGAGAAGGAGTTTCTCGCGAAAGGTGTGAGTAGTCGGAAGGTAGAACTCGAAGAGGTTATTGAACCTTCTCTTCATGGAATGGCGAGTGGAGCAGCACCGGAAGTTGTTTCGGAGTTGACTTCACCTAATGAAGAGAGAGCTAATGATAACGATCATGAAACTCCGAAAGAGGACACTACCGAACCTCGCAGTTCAAGCAGGACACGTGCAGCTCCTGAACTGTACGGCAATCCTGTTGTGAAGTTCATGGTTGATGAAATGGATGACCCTGCGACGTATGAAGAAGCGATGATGAGCCCGGATTCCAACAAATGGCTAGAAGCCATGAAATCTGAGATGGAATCCATGTACGAGAACCAAGTTTGGAACTTTGTGGACTTACCTCACGACCAAAAGGCTGTTGAGAATAAATGGATTTTAAAAAGAAAAACTGATGCTGATGGTAATGTGACCATCTTTAAGGCTCGACTTGTCGCAAAGGGGTTTCGACAAATTCAAGGAGTTGTCTACGATGAGACATTCTCTCCCGTAGCGATGCTTAAGTCGGTTAGGATTATGTTAGCAATTGCTGCATATTTCGATTATGAAATATGGCAGATGGATGTCAAAACTGCGTTCCTCAATGGTAATATTGAAGAAGAGTTGTATATGATACAACCTAAGGGTTTTGTCGATCCTGAGGATGCTAATAAGGTATGCGAACTTCAGCGATCCATCTATGGACTGAAGCAAGCATCCCGGAGTTGGAATCTCCGCTTTGATGAGGTGATCAAAGAGTTTGGATTTGTCCAAACTTATGGAGAGGCTTGTATTTACAAGAAAGTGAGTGGGAGCAATGTGGCATTTCTGATATTATATGTGGATGACATATTATTGATTGGAAATGATATAGATCTTTTAAACAGTGTTAAAAGTTATCTAAATAACAAATTTTCGATGAAAGACCTTGGTGAAGCATCATATATATTAGGCATTAAAATCTATAGAGATAGATCAAGGCGCCTAATTGGGCTATCGCAGAGTACATACCTTGATAAGATATTAAAGAAGTTTAATATGGACAAAAGTAAGAAGGGGTTCTTACCTATGTTGCAAGGCAAGACATGAGTAAGACTCAAAGTCCGGCTACGGCAGAAGAAAGAGAGATAATGGATAAGATCCCCTATGCCTCGGCCATAGGCTCTATTATGTATGCCATGCTATGTACAAGAACGAATGTGGCACATGCTATTAGTTTGACTAGTAGGTACCAATCTGATCCAGGTTCGGAACACTGGATAGCGGTAAAGAACATCGTCAAGTACTTGAGAAGAACTAAGGATATGTTTCTTATATACTGAGGTGAAGAAGAGCTAGTCGCTAACTGTTGTGTTGATGCTAGCTTTGACACCTATCCGGATGACTCTAAGTCTCAATCCGGATACGTATTTCTCTTGAACGGAGCAGCAGTTAGTTGGAGGAGTTCCAAACAACCTCTGGTGGCTGGATCAACGACGGAGGCGGAATATGTTGCTACTTCAGAAGCGGCGCAGGAGGCGGTTTGGATGAAAGAGTTCATTACGGAACTAGGTGTGGTTCCCAGTGCGTTGGACCCAATGGTGATCTATTGTGACAATAATGGAGCCATAGCCAACGCAAAGGAACCGAGGTCTCACAAGAATTCCAAGCATATTGAGCGCCGGTTTCACTCCATCCGCAAGCATGTCAAGGATGGAGATATAAAGATTTGTAAAGTACACACGAACCTAAATGTAGCAGATTCGTTGACTAAAGTTCTCCCTAGGGCAAAACATGATCAACACCAGAACTCCATGGGTGTTAGATTTATCACTATGTGAACTAGATTATTGTCTCTAGTGCAAGTGGGAGACTGAAGGAAATATGCCCTGAGAGGCAATAATAAAGTTGTTATTATATATTCCTTATATATGATAGATGTTTATTTTACATGCTAGAATTGTATTGATCGGAAACATCAATACATGTGTGTTTAATAAACAAAAAGGGTTCCTAGTTATGCCTCTCTTATAGACTAGCTTGTTGATTAACAAGATGATCAAGGTTTCCTGATCATGGACATTGGATGTTGTTAATAACAAGGTCACACCATTGGTGGAATGATGTGATGAACATTCATCCGAAGTATAGGATTACGATCAAGTCATTATGTTTATATTGCTATAACATCATACGAAGGAATCTTTATCCTTAGACCATGAGATCATGTTAATTGCTAACACCGGAAGAGTATCTTGATAACATCAAACGTCACACCGTAACAGGGTGACTATAAAGATGGGTTCAGTACTACGAAGGTGTTATGTTGAGGCTCATGGATCAAGAGTGGAATTTGTCAATCCAGATGACGGATAGATATACTCTGGGCCCTCTCGGTGATATCACATTAAGATAGCTTGCAAGCAAGTGATGTGATCACTAGAATGTTATATCACGGGAACAAGAAAAGAGTGCATGTCGGTAACGAGATCAAACTAGGTATGGAGATATCGATGATCAAATCTCGGACATGTAATATATCGAGAGACAAAGGGATTTAGTTACAAGCGTTAAAGGTTCTCACGATCACAGAAGTCACCGTTGAATGTGTAGGAGTCAGTACGGATCTCTAGGTCCCGCTACTGATTATTGATCGGAGAAGGGTCTCGATCATGTCTGCATTATTCGTGAACCGTAGGGTGGCACACTTAAGAGTTACCGTACACCATTTTGGAGCACATATGTTTCAGACGAAAGAATTGCAAAGCGCAGGAATTGTTTCAATAGAAACCGGAAATTGTTTCGGGTGAAATTGCAGAAAGTGGTTCTGCATGTGATATTGAAATATTGCAAGGGGCTATATGTGAATGTTTGTTAATTAAAGTAATTAACAAAATTCTGAATAAATTTAATAAAAAGAGTTCTATTAAATGAGAGAGCATTAAATTTGGAGAAATTTAATGCATTTAAAGTGGAGACTTTAAAAGGGAATGTGAAGAGGCATTTTAATGTGGAGGGTTAACCACCACATGAATGGGGGAGGTGAGGGGTCACCCCCCATGCGCCGGCCATGGAGAGAGGGGGCACCCCCCTCCTCCTATAAAAGGCCACCCATTCCCTCCTTCATCCTCACACCTCGTTGTGAAGGATCTCTCTCCCCCTCTAGAATTATTCCCCCATGGTCTCGGATTAGCGAGATACATGTTCCCGGTGGCATTTCGTCTGGAAGGAGTTGCTACTTCCGCTGGATCGCTGGAGCGAGGAGGTGGAGGTTGTCCGGTGGCTTGAACGTGTGTGCGAGTGCGGATCCGCTGCTGAGTTGCGGCGCTCGGACTTCCTCACGATCTTGAGATCGGCAAGTGTACGACTACATCAACCACGATTTCCTACTCGTTAACAAAACTCGTTGTCTTTGAGGGTAAGTTCTCGTTGGATGTATGTCCACCCGTTGCTTTGTACCTAGTAGATAGATCTTGGCGTGTAGTTCACACTGTAGGAAATTTTTTGTTTTCTAGGATGCAGACCCAACAGGGCCGCCCGCGCGACCTAGCCTTGTGTGTTTAGGACGACCGCAAGACGGACCGCGAGTACCTTGCCAGGTGGATGGAGCTGCACAACACCTGCGTGGGTATCCTGGAGAGCCAGGCCATTGGCTTCTTCGTCGAGGGGTGCCGAGAAGGCACCATGCTTCGCCATCGGCTACTGTGTGACGAGCCGAAAACCATGGCGGAGCTCATGATGGTTGTGGACCAGTACGCCACGGCGGATGCCGCGATGAAGAAACCCCTCCGAGTAAGTGCTGACGGGTTTCCGACTCCTTCGGAGCCGGCTCGTGACTGTCCGAGAAATCCGGCTGGAGAAGCCGGATCCGCCAGGCACCACGGCAACGACAACCGGTTCCATGGGGACCGCCAAGCCGGACAGCGGAAGCCTCGCTACCACGTGCGGCAGGTCAATGTTGTGGAGGGCGCACCCGGTGCACCGGCTAACGATGCAAGAAGGCAGAAGCCGCGGCTCACCTTCGACCAAATGTTTGACGGCCCATGCAAGTGGCATAGCGGTCCCTTCAAGCTGGCTACGCACACCACCCGGAACTGCAGTTGGACCCGCCAGCTAAAGGACCAGGGCAACCAGCAACACCTACCCCCGCCCCCTCCTAGTGGACCCCTACCACCGGCTAGGGGAGCCGGCAATGATGGTAACGGTGGCAACAACAACGCCGCCTACCACATATTCAAGACAGAGCTGGATGACAAGCACAACCGCAAGGGGCGCTCCAAGGAGGTCAACGCGATCGTCTCCCCAGTCCCCTAGTACCTGAACTGGTCGGAGACCCCCATCACCTGGAGCCGGGAGGATCAACCATATCAGCTTCTGATTCCCGGGGGCTACACCATGGTGCTTGACCCCCTCATCATCTCCAACAAGAACACCTGCCGCTTCTCGTGCGTCCTCATCGACGGAGGCAGCAACCTCAACCTTCTCTACCGGTCTTCGCTAGAGAAGCTTGGCATCCGTGAGTGCGACATGCGCCCGACTACCACGATGTTCCACGGCGTACTGCCAGGACCAGCCTACGCTCCGCTAGGTAAAATCCAGGTGGATGTCATTATCGGGACGGAGGAGAACTTCCGGCGCGAGCTGATATGGTTCGAGGTGGTGAACCTGTCAAGTTCCTACCATGCTCTCCTCGGGCGCCCACCCTCGCCAAGTTCATGGCCGTCCCCCACTACGCGTATCTCAAGACGAAGATGCCAGGACCAAACAGCGTGATCACCGTCGCCGGCTGCTTCAGGCGGTCTATGGAGTGCGCCTCAACAGGCTCCAAGCTGGCAGAGGTCCTCATCATAACCGAAGAGAAGCGCGTGATCATGCGCAATGTGGCCATGGCCCAGCAAGAAATGCCGGCTAGCAGCAAAACGGCTGGAGAAGCAACTTTCTAGACGGCAAAGGAGACGAAGAATATTATGCTCTACCCCTCCGACCCGACCAAGTTCGTCACCATTGGTGCCAACTTGGACAGCAAATAGGAATGCGCGCTTGTTGACTTCCTCCGTGAGAATTGGGACATCTTCGCATGGTCACCCAAGGACATTCCAGGTGTGCCGAGGGAGTTCGCCGAGCACTCGCTTCATGTGCGGCCAGATGCCAAGCCGGTGAAACAGCCTCTGCGTCGGTTCGTATGGAGAAAAGAAAGATCATTGGTGATGAGATCACCCGGCTCCTTGCAGCCGGGTTCACCATGGAGGTGTACCACCCGGACTGGCTGGCCAACCCAGTCCTGGTGTTGAAGAAGAACAAGACCTGACGCATGTGTATCGACTACACCAGCTTGAACAAGGCGTTCCCGAAAGACCCCTTCGCTTTGCCCCGTATCGATGAAGTTATCGATTCCACGCCTGGCTATGATTTGTTGTCCTTCTTGGATTGTTACTCCGGTTACAATCAGATCCAGCTAAACCTGGCTGACCAGATAAAAACATCATTTATCACCCTGTACGGGGCTTTCTTCTATGTAACCATGTCTTTCGGTCTGAAAAATGCAGGCGCTACCTATCAGCGCTGTATGCAGAAATGCTTGCACTCGCAGATCGACCAAAACGTGCATGCCTATGTGGAAGATGTGGTCATCGAGACCAAGGAGAAGCGCACCCTCCTCGAAGACTTGGGAGAGACATTTGGCAACCTCCAGCAGTACCAGATGAAACTGAATCCAGAGAAGTTCGTCTTTGGTGTCCCATCCGGCCAGCTACTCGGTTTCCTCATTTCACAATGAGGGATCAAAGTGAACCCAGAGAAGATTGCGGCCATTGAGAGAATGCAGCCGACCAGGAGCTTGCTTGGAGTCTAGAAGTTCACTGGATGCCTGGCTTCCCTCAGCCGTTTCGTCAGCCAGTTGGGGGAGAAGGCACTTCCGCTGTACCAGTTGATGAAGAAGACGGACAAGTTCTCTTGGACCTCGCAGGCCGACGCCGCTTTTCATGAACTCAAGCGCATGCTATCCACAGCACCGGTTCTAGCCACGCCAGCTAGAAAGGAGCCGATGTTGCTCTTATAGCAGCCATCAGCCGGGTCGCGTCAACACCCGGATTTTTAATCCCAGATGCCCGTTATGCCATACCTCGCAATCCCAGGATTACCATTTTTGCGAGACATAACGGATTGGATATCACAGTACATCATCCATTACAAACCATACGTAAGGTCTTACACAAATAAGGATCTCATGATCCAGTCTTAATATAACAAGCAGCGGAAATAAAAGATAGCGTAGCGGTGGGTTCCATCTTCAGGGGCACAGGCAATGCTGACGAAGGCAGATAGTCCTAGTTATCATAGCCGTCCTGCTGACCATCATCTTGATAATCTCCTTCATATTCTGGCCATGTTAATAGCCAGGGACAAAAGCCATGAGTACTCTTTAAGTACTTGCAAACTACCACTAACAAGTAGTAGAATTCTAAGTTAAAGTACTAGATCTAAGTTTAACTATAAAGATAAGTTTAAAACCTAAGCTGAGTTCTGAAGCAAAGAAAGATAAAGTAAAGTTCTAGAATCACTTAAGTTGGGGAACTATTGTCATAAACACCACCCTGTTGTGGTCAAGTCACGATTCATCATTCATTTCAAAGTATTTAGAAAACATCTGACAACGAAATAGTATGGCCATTCCAACTGTCCATCACCGCGGACGCGGCTATTCGAATAGTTTGACACTCTGCAGAGGTGGTACACTTTCACCACAAGATTCGATACATCTGTCAGGGATAACCCTGAATCATCATACTTAGTATGCAGATAATCAAACATAACCTTCCTTTTACACACCCTAGTATAAGCACCTCTCCTATGAGCATGGCCTCCCAACCATGACCATCAGTCATCTTGGGCACTGCATAGGTGGACAACATTGAGAGGTAGCCTCAGCTCAAATCTCTCCCGTGAGGGAACTAATACTAATGCATATAAATTTCCAGCTAAGCCTTACCCAATTCAGGTAATGTGGTTGTACGGTAAATTTGGAATGGTATCGCATCCGAATCCAACCATCAGTTTTATAAAAAGGTTAAGGCTCATGCCTCAACATTTTCCTCATCATCAACCATTTGTGTTTCTCAACACATGTCAAAACATCTCAATAGAATGACTCATCATTCCAAGGTTTTCACAATTCATTTTCACCAAGTGTTCCCATCTAAAGTGACTCAAGTTTTTGATCTACTCTAAACTACAAAGTTAAGAGTGTTCACTAAGGTGGAACAGATGGGTTCAATCTCATGCCATAGAATGACATCTAAAGGGTTCTAAATAGGTCAAGTTTTATACTTTTTATGCTACCTTCAAAACAAGTAAAGAACTTTGTATAACCTAAGAGGGGTAAAACTTGTAACTAAGACTTGGGATACTAATAGTTAAAAGGGAGTGTGATCAAAGCATGCTTAGGGCATCTTTGCTAAACCATCTAGTTTGATTCTAGTTTGTTAAGTACTACACTTGCAAGTACTAATTTGCAAGGGTTAATCTTGGATAGTGCCAGCTTGCTAATAGTAGCTTGCCTTGGTTGGTGCAGTGGTTGAAGTTTTCTTCTTCTTCTTCTTGATAGAACTCCTCCTCGAGAGCTTGGTCGGTACTATCGTCTATATATACATAGGGAGTGCACAATCACCACACAATACTAAAATAGGCTAAATAGTATTCTAAGACACACATTTGATGATATATTATCATCACAACATCACAAGTTTAAATTTCAATAGCTTCATCCTTTTTATTTTAGAAAAGTAATTTCTACTCATTGAAATATTAACTACAATTTAATATTCGCCACCAAAATATGGAATCATGTGGACACATGTCCTCACCACATATTCTAACATGTGGGAATGAAATTTAAAGGTTGGATCAACATTACTTTGGTTCAAGTTCATTAGTAAATGATTTAAAGTGACTAGAAATGCCTATATAGCATTCTTTTGGTACTAGTCCATAGTCACTGCATGTAAACCTTAATATTATTACATATTTGGATAGATATGGTAAAATTTGATTTTTGAGAGTTGGAATCAACTCAAAAGCTAACTTGGTTGATTTTATAAAAATGTTGCAAGTTGCAAAAGCTTCTGTCTTCTTATTTTTATTAGGAGAGATCTATAACTCTAAATGAATTAAACCCAACGGTCTTAGATAGATTATCTTAATACCTTTCAGGAAAAATTTCTTTCATGAAATTTGGATTTGTAAAACTCACAGAATTAAATTTTGAAATACTAGACAGAAACTAGATTTAACTAAAAAGAAAAATCCAGATTTGAATGGGTGGGCTAGCGCGGGAAAAGAAATGGGCCGGCCCAGTGGTGCTCCGCGGCGCGGGGCTCAGCTTACAGGGGGTCCCGCTTGTCAGCGGCACTTAACAGGCGAAACGGTACGCGCGCTGTGGGTCGTAGGATTAGAAGGGAGATCTATGGCTGAGGGTCGTCGTCGACGACGAACAGGTTGCCGGCGAGCTCGAACCCTAGCGGCTCGGTGGGGGTTTACTGGGGGCGTACTATGGCTCCAGCGGGGTCGGCGAGGCAGGCAAACGACGTGGAAGACGACGACGAGGCGAGGCGTGGTCGCGGCGGAGCTTGGGGTGGTCGCAATCAACGGCGCCCTTCTCCTCCTGCCGCGGCTGCTCCGGCTTCAATTCCGGCGAGGCAGAGCTTGCCTTGCTCCGGCTAGAGGTGGGGGAGGTTCAGAGAGGTGAGGGGAGTGGAATGGTGTGGAGTGGAGAGGCTGGGGAGGGCTCCTTTTATAGGCCCGACTGTGAGACCGAGCGGGATGGGCAGTCGACAGTGGCGACATGGCTACGGCGGGGTAGAGGCATGGCTGAGGGTGGCGATCGATGTGCTGTCCCCTGGCGGTGCTCTAGGCATTGAATGCAGTCGTAGGGGCGGTGGCATGCGGTCTGGGCGTGGTGGCGCTCTGCGCGACAGAGGCGGCGGTGGCCACGGCGAGCGGTGGCTGTGAGGTGTTGGGCGGCCAGCGGAGGTGTCTGGGGTGTTCTCCAGGTCGAGGCAGAGCGGTGGGCGCGGGCTGGTGCCAAGGGGCGGTCTGGGCGAGCGGGGACAGGGCGTGCTCTAGGGGCGGCGTCGGCATGCTCGACCAGCTCCGGGCGCGGCGGTTCCTGGCCGCTCTGCCCTCTGTCTCTGGCCTTGGGCTGGTTGGGCGGTGGAGGTGGACCACTGGCGATGTGCTAGACATGGCGAGAGGGGTTGGCGGCTGCTATGGCGCGATGTCGCCTGTGGGGGTGCTCATGGGCTCGGCCTTAATGGCCATGACCATTTGGTCGTGTGCACAGGGTATGGCTGGGCTAGCAAATGGTAGGGCTGGTACCGAGGGAACAAGGGGACAAGGTTAGGCACAAATGGTAACCAAGATCACTGCTCAAAACAGTGTTTTAAATTTGGCCAGATTTGTGCACACAAGCTGTTTGATGAAATGGCCGAAAGAGAAAAAGTTTTGAATTTTGGTTTCAAAATTTTTGAGTGATCTCCACTAGTGATAGGTAGTCTCTGGTTGCAAGGGTTTGGAAAGTGGAGCTCAAAGAGATGGTTTTTGAAATGGGGGTGATCTATGCATATGCATTAGATTCAATTTTAAACTGTCATTTAAAATAGTTAACAGAATGTTTTTAGCATATCAAAAGGTGGGCCTTGGTACCTCATTATTCTTAACAGAAACAATTCTTGATCTTTGCACACCTTGATAGTTAAATTTGCCAAAATGACCATTCCTCCTTTTTTAATTCTTTTTGAATTTATTTTCTTTAGGCAAAGTTTGGGAAAGATGTAGATGATGTTTAAATCACCTAAGAAACATTTTACAAGCATTGGATCACTCAATCATGGCAATTCAAACAACTCCTATTTTAAATGCACACATATATGAATGCTCTCATATTAAATTTGGAAAAGTTTTTGTTAACCCCATTTTTGGTTGATTTGATCTTTGATAAACTTGGATTGAAGTTTTGGGATGTTATAGGTCGTCAGCATCGTCCTGGTGGTGGAGCATCCCCAGGAAGGCAAGGCTCAGCCGGTTCAGCGACCCGTCTACTACCTCAGCAAGGTTCTCTCCCTCTCCAAGCAGAACTACCCCCACTACCAGAAGATGTGTTATGGTGTGTACCTAGCGTGTAAGAAGCTCAAGCACTACTTCCAAGAGCATCCGATTAAGGTCGTGTGCACCGCACCCCTTTTAGAAATTATCGGCAACAAGGATGCCACCGGCCGAGTCGCCAAGTGGGCCATCGAGATCGCCACCTACTCCATCCAGTACAAGCCTTGGCTCACGATCAAGTCACAAGCCTGGCAGACTTCCTCGTTGACTGGGCCGAGACCCAATACCTCCCACTGGTTCCCGATTCAGACCACTGGAGGATGCACTTCGACGTCTCGAAGATGCTCGGGGGCTTGGAGCCGACATCATCCTCACCTCACCCAAAGGAGACCGGATGGAGTACGTCCTCCAGATCCACTTCAAGGCCTCCAACAATGTCACCGAGTACGAGGCACTGGTGCATGGTCTCCGGCTAGCCAGGGAGATTGGCGTCAACTGGATCCTTTGCTTCGGTGACTCGGATCTGGTGGTGCAGCAGGTATCCGGAGAGTGGGATGCCCGCGATGCAAACATGGCTCTCTACCGGTTCCACGTACAGAAGCTCAGCGCCTGCTTCGACAGATGTGAGTTCCATCATGTCCCTCGCGCCAACAACGAGGCAACCAATTCGCTCGCCCGAATCGGATCCACCAGGCAGGCGATCCCACTAGGGGTCTCCTTGGAGCATCTGCACAAGCCCTCCATCAACCCATCTCCCGAGTCATATTCCATTATCTGGGCAGGAAGCGTTCTGGTTGATGCGACGGCACAAGCGGAACCGGCAGAGCCCACAAAGAAGAAGGCTCGCACCAACTTCGGCAAGTCCGTGCCCACCGGCTCGCAAGACCCAGGGATGCCGACTCATCAAGCGGCTCGGGGGCTGCCGTTCCGGGTACCTCATCTGGACGACCCCCCCCAACGCCCCTCAACCAGAGAACAGAAGCATCCTCACTATCCTGGAGATACCATCCTGGGCACAACCCTTCATGAACTACATCACCAACGGAGAGCTTTCAGATGACGAGGTGGAGGCCAGGCAAATCCGGCAGCGCGCGCACACATACACCATCATCAACAAGGAATTGTACAAGCACAGCGTATCCGGCATCTTCCAACGGTGTGTCGATGTGGACACAGGCTACCGTCTGCTCAAGGACATCCACCAGGGCGAGTGTGGGCATCACGCTTCATCCAGGGAAATAGTCGCCAAGGCGTTCCACCATGGTTTATATTGGCCCACCGCCCTCTAGGATGACGAGCAGCTAGTCTGCGCGTGCAACGGGTGCCAACGCTTCGGGAAGCTCAGGCACATGCCGACTACGGTACTCAAGACTATACCGATCACCTGGACTTTTGTTGTATGGGGCCTCGACATGGTCGGTCCCTTCAGGCGGGCGCATGCTGGCATGACCCATCTGTTGGTGGCGGTAGACAAGTTCACAAAGTGGATAGAGGCCAAGCCTATCCGGAAGCTGGACGGGGCGACATTCATCACCTTCTTCACCGACATCATTAACCGGTTCGGCTACCCCAACAACATCATCATGGACAATGGCACAAACTTTGCCAAGGGGGCCTTCGCCCGGTTCTACAGCAACAAGGGCATCCAGCTGGACCTCGCTTCCGGCGCACACCCGCAATCCAATGGGTAGGTTGAAAGGGCAAATGGCCTAGTGCTAGCCGGCATCAAACCACGCCTCATCTAGCCCTTGGAGCGGTCGCCCAGATGCTGGATTGAGGAACTTCCAGCTGTGTTGTGGAGCCTCCGCACCACGTCGAATAGGTCAACCGGCTTCACCCCGTTCTTCCTCGTCTACGGCTCGGAAGCCTTCCTCTCTGCGGACATCGAGTTCGACTCGCCGAGCAAGCTCCTCTATGACGAAAAAGCCAACCAGGAGGTGTGGAAGGATGGCGTGGACCTCCTCGAGGAGGCCCGCGAGCTGGCACTATCCAGATCGGCCCTGTACCAGCAGCGCCTATGCCACTACCATTCTAGTCGGATCCGCCCTGTCACATTCCGCGAGGGCGATCTGGTTCTTCAGCTGGTGCAAGACACAAAGGGCATGCACAAGCTGTCACCGCCTTAGGAAGGCCCCTTCATCATTAGCCGAGCGCTGCAAAACAACTCTTACTACCTCACCGACACGCAGCAGCCGCGCAAGAACAAGATGGACAAGTCGGATGAAGAGATAGAGTGCCCCTAGAACGCGGCCCTGCTCTGCTCGTTTTACACCTAGTCATCGGACAGTGTATGTATCCCGCAAACTCTATGAATGAAAATGTGGACCCCTACGAGATGCTCAGGGGCTCCTTGCTAGAAATTTGTGTATATTTGTTTCCAGTTCAGTTTTTCCAGCTTCGGCAACCCCTACCCAGGGCTCGCCGGCTGGCATGGCCTGTTAAATCAACAAACCGGCTGAGTAGTGCGTGACAATGTCAGAGGCCCACTCTTCGTCTCAGCTACAGACTAGAACCCGGCTATCCCGCTAGCAAGAGCAAAAGCCTGAGACATCCCACACAAAAGATGGGGAGGAGATGCGACGGATTAGGTGTCCCGGCCTTGCAACTAGTTTGAGACAATCTGGCTACTAAGTCGTCAGTATCGTGTGCAATGTACAGTCTGCTCCCTTCGATTCTAGCTGCAGACCACAACCCGGATGCCCGGCAAGGACGCAACATAAACAGCAGAGCGCACGACCAAATGACTAAGTGTCTAGAGAAGCACAAGCTAGTTTTCGAAAAATAAATGTGCCTTCTGGCTAAAAGGCGCTATCTTAACCGACTAACCTATTAACAGGTGGGAATATATATATGTTTGTTTTGTACGACTACATCGAGTCGGAATTCAAGAAGGATGAAGATTCGAAGTCCTTGCCTTCATCAAGTGCTCCGAATCTCGGGGGCTACACCCACCGGGTGCGCTCGTGCGCCCCCAATGGAATCTTGTAGTTTCTGACCAGCTAAAGGCGTTTAGTCGAAGATTTGGAGCCTAGGTGAGGGCGGTAGGAAGAAAAGAAGGAAGAAGATTTGAAGCACCTGGCTACGCCAGCTACTCCGAATCTCGGGGGCTACACCTAGTGGGTGCGCTGGCGCGCCCCCACTAGAATTGAAGTTCCCTCGGCTGCAGGCGTTCAGCCAGTGAAAGTAATCGGATACCTCCCAAGTAGCGGTAGCCAGCTAGAGGTGTCTAGTTGGATGAAGCTAAAGGCTCGAAGAAAAGAAAGAAGATTCGAATCACCTAGCTACGCTAGCTACTCTGAATCTCGGGGGCTATACCCACTGGGTGCGCTGGCGCGCCCCCACTGGAGTTGGAGTTCCCCCGGCTAAAGGTGTTCAGCCGAGTGAAGGCAGCCGGATAAGTTCAACCAGCAAAGTATAAAAAATTTGAAGCATATAGAAAATCACAAGACAGAAGCAAGCTAAATAAGTGCAATTGGATAAAAAGAGAGACGAAGCTCCCATAAGTTCACCTAGAGTCAGAGACAGCCGGCATAGATGACAAGGTTCAAACGAAACAAGATAAATACAAGTCCACCCGACATTCTGGGGATTATGTCTAGGCGGCAGGGCCCTTGCCATGTGGAGGATCCTGGCGAGAAGCGGTCTCGGGAGGCAGAGGAGGCGCGTTGGCAGATCCGGCTCCGGCATCCCCACTAGTCAGCTACGACGAGGCTTCCGCATCAGGCGTGCATGCAGACTCCGAGTCAGTGAGGACCTCGTCGATGTCTGCGTAATCGGTGATCTTGATGGCGGAGGCCCGGAGCTCCGGATGGGCCTAGCGGATGGCGGCGAGGTCGGCGCCGACACGGAAGCCCCTGTCAATCTTCTCGATGCGGGCATCCTTGTACCAAGGAAGCATCAGGGCCAAGGCCATTTCTGCCCCGGCTCCCGCCGCCAGATCCCTCAGGCGATCAACGATAGCCGGCACCTCCGTCACCTTGGCTGCTAGCTACGCCATCGTCTCCGGAACCGGCGTGTCCGGCCACAAAAACGCGAAGATCGCCTGAGCCGCCTGGCGAAGCTTGACGGCTTCCTCGCCAAGGAGGACGACCAACTCCTAGGTGGTCGGCTGCTCCCCGGGCCAGTTTTCCTACAGCCGGTTATACGCCAGCAGGTCTACGCCGAGATAAAATGTTGTCAGAAAAAAGGAATGTCAGATCCGGCTACTAGATCCGGAGAGACGAGGATAGTCGAAGAAAAACTTACGCTTGGCCATGTGCCCGACCTACATTAGCTCCTCCACCGGAGCCTTCTCCCGAACTGTTAGCCGTTTGACCTCCTTCTCTTGGTCCTTGTTCTGGGCTTCGAGAAGGTCAAAAGCTTGGGCCCGACTGGCGAGGGTGGCTTTGTGCTCCTTGACGGTGGCCTCCAGGGCGTCCAGCTTGGCGTGCCAGTCCTTATTCTGCAGCCGAAGCATGGAATTGGACTTGCTCAGCCGATCGTTCGCCTTCTTCAGGCGATCGATTTCCCACTAAGCGCACACCATGATGGCTGCAAAAAACGACTATCAACAAAAAAATGGAGGAAGGGAAAGACCAAAGTATCCGACAGTTGAATCCTGCTGAAGGGACTTACTCTGGGAGGTCTCGTTGGCAGCCGCAAGCTTCCTCTAGGGTCCGGTTGCCGCCAGCTATGGCCTCGAGCAGCCGGATGTCCTTTACCTCCAGCTCGAGGGTGGCAGCAAGGTTCGCCAGTGAGGCGGCGGAGGAGGCGTCATCGTCGATTGCGTTGGCGACCAGCGAGTCCTTCGCCTCTGCCACCGCCATCCGCTACTCCTCCCCCGGCTCATCGTCAGAGTTGTCGTTGGTGACAACCACGAGCTCCTTGCCAGTGGCCGCTCTCGGCACCACCAAGGGGTAACTACCTCCACTTTGTGAAGTGGCCACAGCCAATTCCGGCTGCACCACCATGGTCGTCGGAGCGTCCCCTGCTCTGGCTGAGTCAGCCGGATCAGCCGAGGGGGCGGCGGAGATGGTGCCCTGGGCGAAGGAGGGGGAGCTGGAGCAGATGGAGGTGGCGCCGTGTCCAGCGCGCGTGGCGGCGAGCCAGTGGGTGTCCGCACCGTGCTCGCGGCACCAAAGAAAACCAGCGTGCTGGACAACATAAGACAAGATAGAAACAAAGACAAATAAGCAAAAGATAGAAAAATTGGCACAAAGAAAGGAGGAAAAGGCATAAGGACTAGCGAATAGCTTACCCCGGCAACACGGGGGGAGGCCCCTTCTTGCGACCAAGGCGGCTGGGCGGAAGGGCGCCGGTTTGGCTCCTCTTGGGGGCCGGCTCCTCCAAGGCGTGCCGGCTAGACCTACTCCCGCCGGCGCCGGATCGGCTGGAGCCGCTTCCTCTAGCAACAGACCGGCTGGAGTCGTCGTTCACCGCGTGGCGCCGGGCCAGCTCGGGAGCCGACACGGCCTCCTCCTCCTCGTCGACCTCCGCGTGGGGGTCAGGGGCTGGGTCATCATTTCGGCTGGGGAAGGCGTCACCGTCCCCATCCGACTCCTCGCCGGACCGATGAGCACGTGGCTCGGGAAGGTCAGGCATGAAGTTCTGGAGGGGGTCTCACCCTCCTCCTAGAGGATACAAGGGAAGATCTGCCAACAAGAAAGAAGCACAAGAGGTTAGGAGGACGGCAAAAAGTCACAAGCAGAAAAACTGGCTGACAAGAAACTTACCTAGGTCACTCGGTTGTCGTGGCTGTAGGGGACCAGCCTGAACTTCCAGCCTTCCGGCAGCCGCTCCTTCGTAATCGTCCACACCCACTCCTTCAAGTTATGGTAGAGGGGATCACGGCGGGATAGCTGGGTCAGGTCCAGCCGGCCGGAGTAGAAGCACATCTTGTGCGCGTGCTGCTGCAACAACATCATCAGCCGGGACATCCAACTGAGGTGATGTCTAGGCCGGTTATGCCGGCGGTGAAGAGGGCGCACATGCGCTGCAGCATCGTGTCCGACTCTGTCTTCTCCCCGTAGATCTTCAGATCCCATTGTTGCCGGCTAGATTCCACATCCTGGAAAGCTAGCAGATTGATCTGGTCCTCATCGGTGAGGTTGCAGACGTAGAAGTACGACTATTGCCACAGTCGCACTGTGTCCTGCATCCGGCACTTGGGGTTGTCGGTCTGCGTGCGGGAGTAGATGGAGGCGCCACCGCACGTCACTAGCGGTTTGATACATTGCAAATGTATCTATAATTTTTGATGTTCCATGCTTGGTTTTATCTACTTTCTTGTGTTTTGTCCACACTTTGGAGTACTTTTCATATGATTTCTTAGACTAACCTATTAACAAGAGCCACAGTGCCAGCTGCCTGTTTTCTGCTGTTTTTGGTTCTAGGAAGTCAGAAAATGAATATTCTCGGAATTGGACGGGACAAAAGCCAAAGTCACTATTTTACCAAGGGACACACGGAGCCACAATACGAGACGGAGAAGGGCCAGAGGGCGGCCACACCACCTGGCCACGCGGCCAGGCTTGGCCCGTGCCAAGGGGTGGTGTGGCCAGCCCAGGCACCCCCTCGGCCTCTCCTTCTGCATATAAGATGCCTCCGATACAGAAACCCTAAGTACCCGATCAAAAATTCCACGAAAGAGTCGGTAGCCGCCGTCATTTCCATCCCTAGATCGGGAGGGATCTAAAGCTCTTCCCGGCACCCTGCCGGAGAGGGCAATTCACCCTGGAGGCCTTCTCCATCATCATCCAAGCCTCCGGTGTGATGCGTGAGTAGTTCATCTCTGGACTACGGGTCCATGTAGTAGCTAGATGGCTGGTTCTCCTCCTTTGTGCTTTCATGTCTAGATCTTGTGAGCTCCATTCATGATCAGGATCATCTATTTGTAAATTTGCATGTTGTGTTTGTGGGGATCCGATGGATATTGAGATGCTATTTCAGATTGATTATTGATTCTATCATGTCTTTGTTATCTGTGATCTTGCATGCTTTCCATTGTTAGTAGCTATCTTGGCCAAGTAGATGCTAGCAACTCCAAGAGTTAGTATTTATGCTCGATAGTGGGTTCATGCCTCTGGTAATCTGGGGAAGTGATAGAAATCTCTAAGGTACTCGATGTGTTATTGCTACTAGGGACAAAACAACAATCCTTTGTTCATAGAACAATCGTATTGTTTACTTTACACACAATTCGTAAAGCAATAATCTGTTGGTTGCAACTTAATACTGGCGGGGGTTCGGATGATAACTTGAAGGTGGATTATTGTCATAGATGCAGTTGGATGGCGGTCTATGTATAATGTTGTAATGCCCAATCAAGTCTCAAAGGAGTCAAGATGATTAGTATATGCTTGTATGCTTTCTTGATGTTTGTCAATTGCCCCGCTGTAATTTGTTCACCCAGCATGTTATCTATCTTAAGGAGAGCCACCTCTAGTGAACTATGGACCCCGGTCCTTTCTTTTACATACAATCTACAATCTATTTACTGCTTTGTGTTTACTTTCTGCAAACTATTACTTCCTTCCATTCGATACGTTTAATTCTTTGTTTTCAGCAAAACCGGTGAGATTGACAACCTCATCGCAAGTTGGGGGCAAAGTTATGTGGTTGTGTTGTGCAGGTCTCCACATTGCTGCTGGCACCGGTAGTGCGCCCTGCCAACGTTCAGCTACCTACACCTTTGGGGTGTTTCCTTGCTCCTACTGGATTGATAACCTTGGTTTCATACTGAGGGAAAACTTGATGTTGTGCTCATCATACCTTCCTCTTGGGGTTCCCCAACGAGCTCGATATATTTTGGGCCATCAACAACTTTTCTGGCACCGTTGCCGGGGAGTAAAGGACATCTTCACAAGGGGAGTCCCTCATAACGAATCTCTTTACTTTTTTATTTTTGTTTTGCTTTGTTTGCTTGTTTCTTTATCAAAAACACACAAAAATTAGTTTTACAAGTTTGCTTTGTTTATCAAAAACACACACAAAATTAAGTCTCCTTTAGTTGTTACTTCTTCCTTAGTTCACCATGTTGATCCCTAAATTCACTCTGAAAGACCTTTCAATAGGTAGTGGCTCCATAATTGGGAAAAATAACATTGAAGAATTCTTTAATCATGTTAGTAAGCATGAAGATATTGAGGATAGATCCCTTGCAGAACTTGCTCCAAACTATGAGATTGCTGCAGCTTCTCTAGTTCACATGTTGGAAGCTAGGTTTGTTAACCTAAACACCTTAATGCAAGTAATGTTTCTTAAACTTAAAGAAATTAGGGACAATGAAAAGAGGGATTTTATTCTAGAAACTTTGTTTAAGGAATTCTATGATGTTACCAAGGAAGCTAGAAAAGTCTTTGAACGTTTCAATATGCTAGGCTCATGCGTAGATGTTGTTGGTACACGTGTAAAGATGAACAAAACTGAACCTAATGGGGAGGAAACTAAGATACCAATACCCTTTAAACTAGTAGCAATGCATGAAGCCATAGAAAAGAATCTTAATTGGATCGTTCCCGAAAACCCTTTTGATGATAATAGTGAACCTAAGAGCATTGAGAGAGGATCCTCTAGAACTTATTTGGATGAGATACCTTGCCTGGATGAAGATATTTCTGGTATTAATCTTAATGCTTCTTCATTTGAGAATACTTGATCCTTTTTCTTGCTTCTTATGCCTAACTTAAAGGCGTTAAAGAAAAGTACTTATTGGGAGATAATATAAAAGTTTTAGATGAGTCTTGGAAGTTATTTCTTCATTAATAACCACTCCTTATCCTTTTTATTTGTTTTTTATGCCAAGATTAACCTCTAATGAGAGAGAAGTAATGATTGGGAAAGTTGCTGTCCCGAAACAGATTTCTATGCTTCACCGTAAAAATTCGTGTAAACTCTCTGAACGTCCTTTGGAGGCGTGAATGTTTGTGCTTCTGCCCCATGTTGTTATCTAACTTTCGTTAGTTCAACACTTTTTGATTTTAGCAACAGAAGGTCTTCGAAAAAATTTGTCTTTACCTGCTGGTCTGTTTTGACAGATTTCTGCCATTTTCTGCATTTGCTTCTTGTTGGTTCCTTTTTGAGTTCTTTTGGGGAATTGAGCTTTTTGAGGGAAGTGCTACAGTAGCTTGTGTTTTAATGGAAGTTTATTGGTGTTAGAACTGAACCTGAAGACTTATTATCTTGAATGCACTAATGTTGCTAATAAAGATTGTGTGAAGTTTTGTATGAAGGAAAAATTCCAGGTGTATGGAAGGAATGAGTAATGAGATGAAAGATGAACTAAAGCTCAAGCTTGGGGATTCCACGCGTGTCACCCCAAGAAATATCCAAGAAGTACAAGCGTCAAAGCTTGGGGATGCCCAAGGCATCCCCCTCTTCATCAATAAAAATCCCAGGTTTCTTCCAAATGCTTCATTTTTATTGTTTCATGCACAGTTGTGTTGCTCTTGGAGCATCTTTTTTTTGTTTTCGTTTTGGTTTCTAGTTTTTTTTGTTTTCTTAGTTTTCTAAATAAATTGGTTGGACCCCCTCTTTCATACATTGGTGTTCAAATAGTTTGAATTTGTTTGGAAAAGAGTAGGAAAGCTCATGCTTAAGTGGTAAAGAGAGCTTGTTTTTTACTGTGGCCTATGCTTTGTCATCCCATGCTTGATATTGTTTTGGCTTTATGCTTAGTGCTACTTGCTGTAGCATGAATTGTTATAAACAATTGAGATTGCTTAATGTGCCTTGGATGAATCATGCGTTGTTTTAGCATATTAAATCATAGTATAGTGGTATTCTTCTGTGACGCTTTATTTGGGTTGACTTGGCGCATGCTCACACCATGTTATGACTATCCCAAGTCACCATAAGCCTTGATGATCCTTTAGTTTTCAACTTGTAGTATCACTTTATGCTTTGATAAATGATGTTTTGTCGCTCTACATGATTATGGCCATTACTGCTCTCTTAGTTTGTCGCTCCCAGTCTTTTGCTAGCCTCCACAACCAAGTATGAGTTCCACGCATGCATCCAACTCCCTAAACCAAGTTATTCCAAAGATTCCACCATACCTACCTACTATCTTATGCTATTCCAAGTATATTCATGCTTTTGTTTACCTTCCGAATTAAACTTGTTAAGAGAAAACTAGTGATTAAAGCTCTCACGAGCTTGATGGCACACTTTACTTTTCTTGCCCTTAATAAACTTGAACCATTGTGTCGTCTATGTTGTATATGCTTGCACTTATTTGTTGGGGATTAGCAGAACCATGCTGTAATGGGGAACACTTTCAACATTGCACAGGTACTTTGTACCTAGTTGATATCATGCTCTTTTGTCTATGGATGTCGTCGCTGTGAAATGAAAGGGGAGCTTGTAAGTCCATGGAGTTATGTATATGTGTTAGAGAAATGCATGAGCCGCTGGTCTAATCCATGCTGACATGGTGGAAGCCTGCAGCGTAACCATAATGAGCTGTCTATGAAGCATTCTTCTTGTAAAAAAAGAGTCCTATATTGAGAAAAAAAGAGAAAAGGAGAAAAAAATGAGATTATGATAAGAGGAAAGAGAGAAAAAAGCACCATATTCCCATGGTAAATAAGAAGATTGCTGAGATGCTCGTTGTCTACTTGCCTTGTCATTTTGATATGGGGATTCTTCCATATCATCGGGCAAGGGGTACCCCGTTGGCGGTTCTCTATGATACACATGTACTTATGATGATAAGAACTTACCGGTGACTAAACTTGAGTAGCATGAGGAACGGCCCTCGTATTGAAGGGACATGAGATTTCTAACTTATACTTCGTCAAGCATGTACACCATAGTTTGTCCACTTTAACCTTAATCACCTTCAAAATGCTTAGGATAGGGGCAATGAGAGATGAAAGCTAGAAGTACCATAATTTTTGGAAGCTCTTTATGAAACTTGAATCTCTGCTTCCTTCTATGAAGGCTTTTCTTCCACCATTACATTGAGTCTCCACCTTCTATCTTTATGCTCCTACTTTGAGAGCATAGTGGCCATTCTTAGTTCTATGTGCATTGTCCCAAGACTAGTTGATTGATGCATAACTTGATATTGCTTGTTTTAAACTATTTGTATCTAGTCACTCTTATGAACTTTGAGGGTGTCCTATGCATTTATATTTGCTACTCTATGAGGGACAAGCTGAATACTATTATGCTATGTTTTCTTTATGTGAAACAAACAAACGTCTTGCAAAGCATTGTTATTCATGAATCTTTTGTTTGTGCCTTTTCATGTTGCAACATAGTTTCTTTGTCTTATTGCTAGAACTTTGTCTTTCATGTTATGATGGAAGTACTATGATCCCAGCTTTGAACGTCAAATGCTTTGAGCAAGTTTATGATAGTGCATGTCACCTCAAAAATTATTCTTTCTTTTTATCACTTACCTACTCGAGGATGAGCAGGAGTTAAGATTGGGGATGTTGATTCATTGCAAATGTATCTATAATTTTTGATGTTCCATGCTTGGTTTTATCTACTTTCTTGTGTTTTGTCCACACTTTGGAGTACTTTTCATATGATTTCTTGGACTAACCTATTAACAAGAGCCATAGTGCCAGCTGCCTATTTTCTGCTGTTTTTGGTTCCAGGAAGTCAGAAAATGAATATTCTCGGAATTGGACGGGACAAAAGCCAAAGTCACTATTTTACCGAGGGACACACGGAGCCAGAATACGAGATGGAGAAGGACCAAAGGGCGGCCACACCACCTGGCCGTGTGGCCAGGCTTGGCCCACGCCAGAGGGTGGTGTGGCCAGCCCAGGCACCCCCTCGGCCTCTCCTTCCGCCTATAAGATGCCTCCAATAGAGAAGCCCTAAGTACCCGATCAAAATTTCCACGAAAGAGTCTGTAGCCACCGTCATCTCCATCCCTAGATCGGGAGGGATCTGAAGCTCTTCTCGGCACCCTGCCGGAGAGGGGAATTCACCCTAGAGGCCTTCTCCATCATCATGCAAGCCTCCGGTGTGATGCGTGAGTAGTTCATCTCTGGACTACGGGTCCATGTAGTAGCTAGATGGTTGGTTCTCCTCCTTTGTGCTTCCATGTCTAGATCTTGTGAGCTCCGTTCATGATCAAGATCATCTATTTGTAATTCTACATGTTGTGTTTGCGGGGATCCGATGGATATTGAGATGCTATTTCAGATTGATTATTGATTCTATCATGTCTTTGTTATTTGTGATCTTGCATGCTTTCCGTTATTATTAGCTATCTTGGCCAAGTAGATGCTAGCAACTCCAAGAGTTAGTATTTATGCTCGATAGTGGGTTCATGCCTCTAGTAATCTAGGGAAGTGACAGAAATCTCTAAGGTACTAGATGTGTTGTTGCTACTAGGGAGAAAACAACAATCCTTTGTTCATAGAACAATCGTATTGTTTACTTTACACGCAATTCGTAAAACAATAATCTGTTGCTTACAACTTAATACTGGAGGGGGTTCGGATGATAACCTGAAGGTGGATTATTAGTCATAGATGCAGTTGGATGGCGGTCTATGTATAATGTTGTAATGCCCAATCAAGTCTCAAAGGAGTCAAGATGATTAGTATATGCTTGTATGGTTTCTCGATGTTTTTCAATTACCCCGCTGTAATTTGTTCACCCAGCATGTTATCTATCTTAAGGAGAGCGACCTCTAGTGAACTATGGACCCCGGTCCTTTCTTTTACATACAATCTACAAACTGTTTACTGCTTTGTGTTTACTTTTTGCAAACTATTACTTCCTTCCATTCGATACGTTTAATCTTTTGTTTTCAGCAAAACCGGTGAGATTGACAACCTCATCACAAGTTGGGGTCAAAGTTCTGTGGTTGTGTTGTGCAGGTCTCCACGTTGCTGCTGGCACTGGTAGTGCGCCCTACCAACGTTCAGCTAGCTACACCTTTGGGGTGTTTCCTTGCTCCTACTGTATTGATAACCTTGGTTTCATACTGAGGGAAAACTTGTTGTTGTGCTCATCATACCTTCCTCTTGGGGTTCCCCAACGAGCTCGATACATTTTGGGCCATCAACACGGTCCCTTGGTGAACTTGACCTGCGACCGGACGCGGAAGAGCCGGCAAAAGATCCAGAGATCCGGCTGGATCCCGAGGTAACTCTCGCAGAAGGCCACGAAGTGCGCCAACGTGCCGATAGCGTTGGCGCCGAGTTGGTGGAGGCGGAGGTCGAAGAAGGGGAGGAAGGTGAGGAAGAAGGGGTGCACTGGCAGCGTGAAGCCACGGGCAAGGTGCGACAGGAAAATCAACCACTCCCCCTCCGCAGGGTGTGGCGACTCCTCTCCTGCCGGCGCGAGCCGCACCGCTACCTCTGTCTCCGGCGGCAGCACGCGGGTGGCGCGGTATTTTTCGATGTGCTCCTCCGTCACGGAGGAGCCGTACCAGGATCCACGCTCGGCGGCCATCTCCGGATCGCTGGGCGTCTCACCGGCTAAGGAGTGGCGGTGGCCCGTACCTCCGACGACACTAAACTGGCGGCGCGGTGAACTACAGCGGCATGAGCAAATGAGGCAGAGCGAGAAGGCAAGGGCAGATGGGAAGACTAGGGAGGCAGTGAACGGAAGGAGGAACTACCCTCCCCGGGCGACCTTTTAAAGACCCGGAAGTGGAACCGTCCGTGGTGCCATGCGGCGTCCATCGAGCCGCACCCCGCCCTCCCCACCGCACAAGATCATTTGTGCAGGCGCGGGGTGCGCAGACGATCCCGGAGCAGAAACTGAAGAGGCAGGTGGCAGTTTCCCGAGGCGACGTGCGATGGGATGTGACGTTGCCCGCCGCAGTGCAATGATGGCGCGTGCGCGCGTGGCCGGTGTCAGCACTGACGTCATGGGTAGCGCAACCGCCAGACGTAGCCGGCCAGAAATTTCAAAGTTGGAGAGGAGCGCGCGCACATTTCACCTAAGGGCGAAATCTACATGTGCTCAGGGGCTAGTGTCTGGGGGGGGTGACCTCCGGATACCCCAATCACACAAGAAACATGGCAGTCGGCTCGCGTCCAGCAAGCTGAGCGCAGCCGGACAAGAGCAAGTGAAGCCGGCTACTTCACGCTAGCCGGAACCTCAAGGAGCAGCAAGGCACGGGACCTACTACATCTGCATAGCTAGACTCAATTAGGAGGACAGTGCGACGTGTTGCACAGTGCACGGTACACCCTGGTACGATGACAAGACCCGCAACTACACGGCCATATCGAAGACTTTGCGGGGTGACTTGGGAACAGTGGCCAGACGCTGATGACAGGCTCGCACGGCGTTCACTGTACCGACGACGACCTTACCGCATGTACTCTGATGGGATGTAAGTGTACTGAATACTATAGATGACTAGCCGGCTGGGACCCACCTGTGGGGCCTGCCAGCCGGACTAGCCAGTGAGACCATTGATTCTCTACCTATATAAGGAGAGACAAGGTTCTCGTAGCAAGGGTTGGTCTCAGTTCATTTAAGAGGGTACAGAGAAGATACAACTCCAGGAGCGATTGTAGCCCGTATACCACACATAGTCAAATCGGCAGGAGTATGAGCTTTACCTCACTACGAGGGCTCCAAACCTGGGTACTTCCTGTGTCTCGCTACACTTTCTTGTATCCAATCCCGCTCGCGGATGCCGTTGATAGCTTCCGTACTAGTCCCCACACCTCTATCTAACATGCTTAGATACTGCCGTTCCCAATAGAACGACAGTGGGCTTTGTTGTAAATGAAGCTGACAAATGTGTATACTATCGCCATGGTGGGGGTGAGGGAGTTGTCCTATGTCTCTATGTTGATGACATACTAATTTTTGGGACAATCCTCAAAGTGATTAATGAGGTCAAAACCTTCTTGTCTCAATGTTTTGAGATGAAGGATCTTGGAGAAGCTAATCTTATCCTAAACATCAAGCTATTGAGAGATGAGAATAATGGGATTACACTTGTGCAATCACATTATGTGGAGAAGGTGTTGAGTAGATTTGGATATGATGATTGCAAATCCTTTCCTACATCTTATGATCCTAGTGTTTTTCTTCGGAAGAATCAAAAGGCAGCTAGAGATCAATTGAGATACTCTCAGATAATTGGCTCACTTATGTATTTAGCTTGCGCTACGAGGCCTGACATCTCATTTGCTGTGAGCAAACTTAGCCGGTTTGTGGCCAACCCGGGAGATGATCATTGACATGCTCTTAAGAGATTAATGTGCTATCTAAAGGGAACCATGAGCTATAGAATTCATTATACCGGGTATCTAAGAGTACTTGAAGGGTATAGTGATTCAAACTAGATATCAGATGCTGATGAGATAAAGGCCACAAGTGGATACACATTCACTCTTGGTGGTGGCGCTGTTTCATGGAAGTTTTGCAAGCAGACCATCTTAACAAGGTCAACTATGGAAGCAGAACTCACAACATTAGATACTGCGAGTGTCGAAGCAGAATGGCTTCGTGAACTCTTAACAGATTTTCCTATGGTTGAAAAACCAATACCGGCAATCCTTATAAACTGTGACAACCAAACTGTGATTGTCAAAGTGAATAGTTCTAAGGACAATGTGAAGAGTTCAAGACATGTCAAAAGAAGACCGAAGTCTGTCAGAAAGCTGAGAAACTCCGGAGTTATAGCATTGGATTATGTCCAAACGTCTAAGAATCTCATGGATTCTTTTACGAAAAGACTATCAAGAAACTTGATAGAAAATGCATCGAGGGAGATGGGTTTGAGACCCACGTGAGTTGTCAAGGGGGTAACCCAACCTATGTGATCGAAGATCCCGTGAATTAGGACCTGGGAACACAAACCGAAATAAGTGAGTTGAGAGAAACTTTTAATACTCCCACTCCGCTGCAGATGCAATTCTCTCATAGTATTCTGTAAGGAAGGTTGATTATATCTTAATGTGTTCTAAGTGTCTCCTTGGGAGCAAAGACACTGTCCTACAGAGCGATCTTGAAAGAACACACCTATATGAGCTACACTGCTGGTCATAGTGTATGAGATTTGGGTGAATCTCTAGGAAGCTCATGAAAGGCCGAGGAGTGTGACCTATAAGCTCCACCCGAGGGGTAGCCTATGGCAGCCAAGTACCGGTAACGACATTGAGTGAAACTTGTTGCGCAAGACTGGCAATACAAGGCATAGTCCATTGTTCAGTTGTAGTAAGCGTATCTCTTCGTCTAGGTGGAAGTTCAACTTAACAGTCACCACTGAACTGTAGGTATATTAAACAGTGATTGGAACTAATGTGTCATATGATGTGCCTCTGTGATTTGGTGGGGGATTGTTAGATTTATATGGGCTGCGACCCATGTAGGTAGCCCATCTAGTCTAATAAATCTTGAAATCTCAAGGCCCATCTACTATGGCAGTTTGGGAGCTCTCTGAGAGACAAAGTTTAGTCCCACGTTGCTAGTTGGGAGAGAGTTGGACCATCTTATAAGGTGAGCTGTTTCATTCCCAATAAGTGAGTGAGAAGAGAAGGAGTCCACGCACACTTCTCCTCCTCCACCGCTCGACTCGCCTCGCCCGCACGCGCGTCGTGTTTCGTGAATCAAGTTCGAGTAAGAAACTCGTTTTGTGGAAGACTAAATTTTTGCTTGGTGCACCAGCTGTTGGGTACGTGTCAACATTCGTGTGCATGTTTGACGCGTGTCCTTGTCTTCCACCGCGTGGCGACTCGGTCGGCTCACCTCCCAGGCTATAGGGCGAGAAACAGACAGATCTCAAAGTAACCTGTTCTTTCTCAGTCTCTCTCACTGTGTGTTCCTCTTGCCGCACTGCTCTCTAGGCTTCCCCATCCCGATGGCTGCGTGCACTGTTGTCCGGGAGAGTATGCCTCCGAAACCCCGTCCGTTGAGATCTGCACCGGGAGAAGGGCGATAAGGTTTTTGGGGAGCGTCTCGGTGCGACTACGCGCCTTCGTTCGTGTGTTCTTCTTCAGCAACCAACAACCTCATTAGCACCATGGGCGACATCAACAAGGACCAAGGTGCTGCTGTGTGACGACCTTCCCGATCAACCTGTACGTGTTATTCTTCTCTTTGTATGCACTAGTTCTTGCTAGATTTTCAGATCTACAAGATGTGGTTGTTTGGCTGCATGTGTTTAGATCTGCTGGTGCTTACATAATGTTGATTTCGGTAATTAATCTCATGGGGAAATTGCCTAATAATCCAACATCAATTGGGAGTTGAAGACTGCCACATCAAGCCTGAAGAACTGACAGCTGAGCGTCTACTGTAAGATCGCTCTGAATAAATTTTAGTGTTTACCTATCCTTTAAGTCCTCAGTGGCTAGAACTCATTTGTGGCATGTGTTAAGCTAGAATGTCCGTGGAATTAATGACCCTCTTAAGTGGCCTTTTATTGGAATGAAGATTGAGGAAAGTTCAGCATCCATAGTGTGTTTCTAGGAAACTAAACATATGGTATTTGATCTGAGTTTTATTAAAAAAAATTCCCTTCAACGCTTTGACAACTATGCGTTCATTCCATCAAAATGGTGCTTCAGGGGTCTGCTTGTGATATGGGTCAGCAATGCTTTTTCTGGTCAGGTTTTTTTAGAGGAATGTTTTGGCCTGGCACTTCACCTCACATTTATCAGATGAAAGTTTCTCCCTTGTGAATGTGTACGGTCCTTGTGAGGGTGTGGAGCATGAAAACTTTGTTGCATGGTTGTTCCATCTCAACATTACTGATGAGGCATTATGGCTCCTAGTTGGCAATTTTAACTTTTATCGGTTTGCTGAGAATAGAAACAGGGGTGGAGCCAATATGACTGACATTGCAACATTTAATGAGATTATCAGTTACTTAGGGCTCATTGAATTGCCAATTAAAGGACGGTCGTTCACATGGATTAATATGCAAACTGAACCGTTGCTTGTCCAATTGGACTGGTTCTTCACTTCCACCGCTTGGACATTAAAATTCCCAAACACAAAGGTTAATCCATTGGCTCGGTTGACCTCGGATCATGTTCCATGTGTGGTGTCTATTGTTACAACAATTCCTCAAGCTAAAATATTTTGTTTTGAAAATCATTGGGTCAGAATGCCAGGATTCCTCGATATTATCAAAACTATTTGGGACATTAATTGTCTAGGTGATGCTGCTAAATGCCTCTCGGCCAAGTTCAAACTACCCAGACAAGGCCTTTAAAAATGGAGCACTAGTATCTATGTCCTAAATGTACTGATAGCCAATTGCAATTAGGTTATTCTGATGTTGGACAACTATGAAGAACAAAGATCTCTCCATATTACAGAGTGGAAGTTTAGGAATATTGTGAAAAAGAAGTTGCAGCAACTCTTGCTATGTAAGCAGGACTATTGGAGGAAAATATGTACAGTGTGTTGGGCAAGATTGGGGGATGAAAATACATCTTTCTTTCATTCTATGGCCACCATTAGATTCAGAAAAAATACTATTGCATCACTTGTCAGAGAAGATGGGTCGGCAGCTGTAGAACATAATAAGGCAGGAATGCTTTGGAACTCCTTCAAAAACAGATTGGGAATTTCAGTTCCAACCACACCAACTTTTGATTTCTCTCACTTTTTATAGCGTGTGGAGGGATTAGAGGAATTATCTTTGCCCTTTTCTCATGATGAGATTGATAATGTGGTGGCTCATATGCCAAGGGACAAACCACCCGGGCATGATGGATTCTCCGGCCTTTTTCTCAAAAATTGCTGGACAGTGGTTAAATACGATTTCTACCGGTTGTGTCATGAGTTCTGGGAAGGCACAATTAATATACACAGTATCAATGACTCTTTTATCACCCTTATCCCTAAGACCCTCTTGCTAGAAGGACCAAATGATTATAGGCCCATTTCCTTACTCAATATCTACTTGAAATTGCTCACAAAACTACTTGCTAATCGACTGCAGCAGAGAATACTTGAGTTGGTACATGTCAATCAATATGGGTTCTTACACTCATGAAATATTCAGGACTATGTAGGCTAGGCCTACGAGTATATACATCAATGCAAACAGTCTAGCACTGAAACTATTATCCTGAAGTTAGATTTTGCGAAAGCCTTCGATACAGTCAACCACACTACAACCATTAAGGTTTTTGAAAGCTTTGGTTTTGATCCTCGTTGGATTATGTGGATCAAGATGATTATGTCCTCTGGTACATCGTAATTTCTGCTCAACGGAGTTCCAGGAAAAAATCTTTGTAAACGTGGAGTGCGCCAAGGTGATCCCTTGTCTCCACTCTTATTCATGGGTGTTTCTGAACTACTCCAAGCAATGGTCAACAGACTTTTTCGTGACGGTGTCCTTCATGCTCCTCTGAATATTCCCGATTGTGACTTTCCTATTGTCCAGTACGCTGATGACACCCTCCTTGTTCTGCAAGCTTGTCCTGTTCAGTTCGAGGCTTTAAAAATTCTTCTTGAAAACTTTGCACAGGCTACAGGTCTCGGAGTTAACTATGCTAAATCATCTTTGATGTTGATCAATATATCACGGGACAATTTGACAATGCTTTCTTCGGTGTTTGGTTGCTCTATTGGTTGTCTTCCTTTTACTTCCACCTGGGCTTACCGTTGGGAACAACAAAGCCTACAGTGCAGGATCTTTCCCCACTAGTTGGTCTTGTCGAGAGGAGGCTGAATGCTAGTGCTAGGTTCTTGGGATATGGAGGAAGATTGCAATTTGTTCAATCAGTGTTATCAACTTTGCCCACATTCTTCATGTGCTCTATCAAATTACATAAACAAATTATTAATATTTGCAACATAGCTCAACATCACTGTCTATGGGCTAAAGAAGAAGACTCTTCTTTGGTTAATTCTTGGGCTTCTTGGTCTCTGGTATGCAGACCAAAAAAGCATGGAGGCTTGGGGGTTCTTAATTTGGAAATTCAAAACAAAGCTTTGTTGTTAAAACAACTCCATAAATTCTATTCAAAAGAAGATGTGCCTTGGGTTAAACTTGTGTGGTCTATTTATGGTGATAGAGTGCCACATGCTCAGACTCAAAGTGGGTCATTTTGGTGGCGCAGAAACTTTGGTCTTGTCGATGATTACAGTAGAGTCTCTTTATGTAAGGTGGGTAATGGTCACTCTGTTCTTTTTTGGAAAGATTTCTGGCATAGTAAAGAATTACTCTGCGACAAGTTCCCTCGATTATTCTCTTATGTTCTCAATGAAGACTTGGTGGTCGCTGATATTGCACTAGCAAGCAATTTTCAATCTTGTTTTACCTTGCCTCTTTCAGTGGAAGCCCATCAAGAATATCAGCAAGTTCAACTGATATTAGCAAACATATAGTTAGCAGATACTAAAGTGGATCAGAGACTATTCGTGTGGGGAGATAAGTACACTTCCTCAAGATATTACAAATTTCTTTTTGAACGGATGCCACAAGATGAGGCGTTGAATGCTATTTGGAAGTCCAAGGCCTTACCAAAGTTGAAAGTGTTCTCTTGGTTATTGATGATTGATCAGCTTAATACTAAAGATTTGATGTTACAGAAGAACTGGCATATGGATTCAGGTTCAGAGTGTGTGTTGTGCCCTGCCTCAACATTGGAAACTAGAGATCATCTTTTTTTCGACTGTATTTTTGCTCAGCAGTACGGGAACACAATTGGCATTTAGTGGGATATGTCTCTCTCGTTTTCCGAAAGGTTTGTGATGGCTAGTAGATCATTAGGAGGCCCTTGCTACATGGAGATGTTTACATGTTGCGCATGGAATATCTAGCAATCAGGGAATGATTTAATTTTTAGAGAATTGCCGGTCTCTCTAAATAGGTGGAAGATTGGTTTCCAAAATGAGGCTTTGCTCCATAGATACAAAGTGAAAGCCAATCAAGTCCAGCCACTTATTGATTGGTTGTTTGATCTTTTTGTTTAAATTTTTAGACATGTTATCTGTTCACTTTTACCCTCCTTGATGTAACCCCTCCCTTTTGTTTCTCTTGTGCAGTTGTTGTCTTTTTATTTAATATAAAATTTACACCATAGGGGCTTCCCCTACGGTAAAGGTGTCAAAAAAATTCCCTTCACGAAGAATATGGATCTCAATGCCATAAGCCAAGCTTCTAGACATATTAAGTGGACCAACATGTTTTACTTATAATTCCCATATTTTATGAGTTTTCAAACTCCCTAGCTAATTAACTCCGCCCACTTGAATGACTTCATTCTGATTTATTGAAATTAGTTCAAACTTGAACTACAACTAAATTATAGGATTTTTTAAAATTTATGAAAACACTTTTGGAGGTACCCATCATGGGGTTAATTAATATATCAGAAATCACCGAGAGTTTTGACAACAAGTTTAACTTCTTGCTAAGATTTTGCATCATGACTATTTAACGAAATTAGGTCAAACTTGAGCTACAAATAAGCGCGATAGATTGCTCCTGAAATAAATGTCTTTTTCAGAGTTAGATGGGTGGATTTTATTGTAGTAAACAGTATCGTTAGTGTGAGTTTCCAACTATCAGGAAAGAACATTCAATTTTCAATTTTCTGAGTGCTAACGAGCGAGATTGGTCTTTTTCGTAAAGAAATGTCCAAAGAATATTGGATCTGAATGCCACAAGCAAAGTTTACAAACATATATAGTATACCAACATGTTGTACCAACGATTCCCATGTTTCATGAGTTTTCAAACTTCCTAGCTAACTCTGCCCATTTGAATGACTTTATGTCGATTTATCGAAATTAGGTCAAATTTGAAACTACAAGTAAATTGTAGGTTGCTTTGAAAGTTTTACGAAAAATATTTTGGAGGTACCCATCGAGGGGTCATAATTAATATATTAGAAACCACCAAGAGTTTTAACGACAGGTTCAACTTAAGATTTTGCATCTTGACAATTAATGAAATTAGGTCAAACTAGAGCTACAATTAAGCGCGATAGCTTGTTCTTGAATTAAATTTTATTTCAGAGGTACATGGGTGCATCTTCTGGTAGTAAGCAGTGTCATCGATGTGAGTGTCCAACTACCAGAAAAGAACATTCTCAATTTTCCGAGTGATGATGAGATCGTTCTTTCATGTACCGCGAGTGCGAAGAATATTGGATTTGAATGCCACAAGCCAAGTTTTCAGACATATATAGTGGATCAAAAGCATCTCGTACTTGCGATTCCCATGTTTTAGGAGTTTTGAAGCTTCCTAGCTATATAACACCTCCCACTTGAATGACTTTATGTCGATGTATCAAAATAAGGTCGAATTTGAACTACAAGTAATAAATTATAGGTTTCTTTGAAATTTTTATGAAACAAGATTTTGGAGGTACCCATCAAGCGGTCAATTAATATATCAGAAACCATAGAGAGTTTTGACGACTTGTTCAACTTCTAGCTAAGATTTAGAATCTTGGAAATTTTGACCCCCTTTTGAAAACGATCACATGAGAAATAAGGAGAGAGGGGAAATGAATTTTCTATTTTCTATGCGCAACCCACAAGTTTGAGGTGCACCTTAGGCTTAAAGATAACTTTATTTTCTCCACAATTTATAAGGTGAACCTTAATTAGAAGATGCCACATAGGTCTTAAGGTGTGCCTTTTAACATATTGCGGATGACCTTAGGGCAACACGTATGTATGTGAAATACTTGTTGATAAGATGGCTCCTCAATAGTACACCATAAGCTAATTGATTGCACCACTTCACAATGTATGTAGACAAACTGGTCCATAAGCTAGGACCCACATGTAAGAGCTAACAACATACATTCTTGTGAATAAAATTTGTTTAATATTGCTATATGTACTTGATATTATTATTGTTTGTGGACTACCCATAAGCTTATGGGTCACCCTTAAAATTTTGGCTTGTGTGGACAACCTCTACTATGAATATGATAGCTCTTGAGGTGTACTTATTTATGGTGTGTTTTTTCCACATATTGGGAAAACGCAAATAGTACAGTAGTATATTTCTTTGATTAGACATATGCTCACCTCTATCCACATGTTGTACATGCTGAGAGAATAAAATATAGGAAGGAGAAGAGGGCAGAAGCGAAGAGGAGTTGAAGGTTGTTCTATGTCAGAGCAAAGTTATGATGGGTTCCTGACACGAGGTACTCTTGAGGCCTTAGAGTGTATACTCTAGTGGTAGTAAATTTCAAGACCTATGCACGCAAAATAAATTGTGTTTTATCTCTCCTTCGTTTCCTCTCACCATCCATCCTCCATCTCTCCTCCTCTTTCCCCTCGTGCATCGGACCAGCTGATCTCTCCCTTGTCCACAGCGTGGCGTTATGCATGTGTGTCGTGGTACGACAACTCTATGTCTCTAGCGTGTTCGGTAGCCGCGTTGGTGTGTAGTAGGGTGAGTACATAGGAAGGAAACCACTTTGGTCCTTGGCGACAAAAAAATTCAAATTTTTCCGGTTTTTTAAATTTTCACTTGCTTGCCAAACATCGGGAGGGAAGGTTATTCAAAATTCCGGCCATTCGTAATACTTCTTATCTTATCTTTCTCATGTCTTATCTCTTACAATACTGTACCACTATATAGTGTACAGATAACTTTGAACAAGTACAGTTGGATCAATACTGTCAAATCCAAACATTGCTAACCTTTGGATCTTCTTTTCCATTCTTAGCATCTAGATAGATTCTATTGATATAGTCTTTAGCACGATGAACGCTAGTATATGCGCAAACCTCAAAACACACTTCATTGCTTATTTTCAGGGTACTGAATTGGATGCAATTTTCATCTTTATGAGATCCTTGATGTAACTTGTACTTCCACCGACCGTGTTAACTCAAGCACCTCGCTCCTACGGGACCTACCACAGTTAACAGAAAATGCAACCGCCCCAATTATCACACAAAGTGGACTACTATTTCTTATACGTAATACCCAAGTTTTTAGAAATAGGATTTTTCAAGCTTCCTAGTTAACTTCGCACACTTCAGTGACTTCTTGTCGATTTAACAAAATAAGGTCAAACTTGAGCTACAAGTAAGCGCAATAGACTACTCTTGATGAATTACATGTCTTTTCGGAGGTATATGGGTGCATCTTCTTGTAGTAAACAAGCTCGTCGGTCTGATTTTCCAACTATTAGGAAAGAAAATTCTCAGTTTTCTGAGTGATGACGATATTGTTCTTTTTCGTAAATAAAGTCCGAAGAATATGGATCTCAATGCCATAAGCCAACCTTCTAGACATATTAAGTATGGACCAACATGTTTTACATACGATTCCCATGTTTTATGAGTTTCCAAACTCCCTAGTTGATTAACTCTGCCCACTTGAATGATTTATGCTGATTTACCAAAATTAGGTCAAATTTGAACTACAACTAAATTTAGGTTGCTCTGAAAGTTTTACGAAAAAGAATTTGGAGGTACCTATCGATGGGTTAACTAATATATCAGAAACCACCAAGAGTTTTGACAAAAGGTTTAACCTTTTGCTAAGATTATTCCTTTAACACAATGAAACCATGCATAGACCTCAAAACATACTTCTCTAACCATTCTACAATATTTTATACTTAAAATATTTCAACTTACTTTTTCAACAGAATTGTCATTGTTTTATTTTTATTATCTTGTGAGGAGACTATATTTTTATAAATAGTCATTTTTTTTTTGCATATGGAGGTAAAAAATGGGGTACTTAATTAGAAGAGATGTCTTTCGAATGATATGTCATACTTTCATTATACGAGTTCTCTCGTGCAAGGCAAATGTAACTTACTAGTATGGCTTAGAACGTCACCACCCCAATTTCACACAAAGTGGACCATGTTTTATGGATAATCCCCAAGTTTCATTAAATTTCCAATAGCTAGGCTATGTGGGACATGTTCTTAATTAAAGGTATAGATGGGAGTTTCTCGAAATAGTGGTGCGAATTATTTTGCAGGGAAGAGGGATGCCCAGTAGAATAGAAATGGAACTGACCACCATCATACGGTACAATAAAGGGTCTCCCCTTCAATCGAAGAAAATCTTCCAACCCTCTCTCTATCTCTCTCACATCCATTTTTTAATAGAATAGGCCTCGAGAGGCCCAGAAGCTGTATTAAAAAATCGGTGGGTACAAGTTTACAGGGAGACCCATAACATTCCTTGTCCAAAAAAAACCAAAAATTTTAGTATAAGGCCTCTCACTTTACATAAAAGAACCTAGCACGACAAATCAACTATGGTTGTACCCTTGTTTGTTCTATAGCTGCACAACGGTAGCTGGCGGTTGTAGCTCGGGCTTTCAGGTTGATTCTGTAAGACATCTGTTTGTTATGTGGGTTTGTGTTTATGTGATGAAATTTTCATGTCAATAACCACTTATTTGTAAAACTATCTTGCAAAAATGTTTAAATAAATCCTTCCACCCTTATTTGCTAAAAAGGCTTATATTTTGGAACAAAGAGAGTATATTTGAAGTTTTTACTGCTACTGTGTGCACGTCCGATTTGTGCGTGTGGATGTGTTTTGATAGTTTGCATCAGTATTTGTTTTGCCTCATTTTCTGTGTGGAGATTTTCCTCTTCTTTGCATCTGACTTGTGTTACTACTAATTAATTAGCCTTTGGCAATGGCTGCATAGTATAAAGAGAAACGTATCCTGTGAAAACCAACTTTCAGTGGAAACCAGTGAAAACTACTTAAAATGATGTTTATATTTTCTAAAAAGAATCAAAAAATGTGCATTGTATTTGGGAGATATAATTCTATATACATGTAAAATTTCAATTTGAAACTCAAAAATAGGAGCTATGAAAATGCCAAATTGATCAATCAATAGTAGAATACAGTAAACTCTACCATTCATTGTTGAATTTGTCTTTTATATGACCGTGAAATTAATATGAGTTGGAACATACAAATTTGCATGATTGTATAACATCATCCTCCCAACATGATGTAATTTATCCCATAATTTTTTGAAACTCCTAAGTATGATATCCATTCTTCTTTGAGATTCTTGAACATTGGGAGTACGGCCATGGATGATCAGTTGAGGTGTTGGATTGAGGGAGTATGACCTTGAATTTCTAAACAGAGAGGGAGTATGCCTACCAAGTTTCTATTATTACATGGACCATGACCAAATTCAAAACAAAAATAAAGCGGTAAAATCTCCCGCCTATCCGGACATACTTCATGCCCCAAAATTTTAGATACTTCAAAATTCCCATTTGATCCCTAGTGAATTCGGTGGGTGGGGAGTTTCACTTGTATTTTTCCTAGTATAGTACTAGTAGTACCTCTAAACCCTACCCCCTCTCTCCTCCAGGAACACGTCACTAGCCGGAATATCCCCGCTACACTTTAGCCAGCATACCCGCCGCACCTGATCTGCTCAAAGAACCCTCTTGCCCGGCGCGCTGATCACATCATCGAGCGCCCTAGATCTGCTCCACGGATGCCGTGGTCTAGTGCTCTTCTCATATCCTCTCCCGCCCAAGATCTGCTTCCCCATCATCAACACCCATTACGAGCGTAGCACCTTCGGCGACCTCGACGTGACCCGTGAGGATGCAGAGGAGCCCTAGATGCTGCCCTGACCGAGGTAACCAGATCTCCATGCACGATTTGCTTTCTTGGCAATGTACTGTATTCGTGCTAAATTTCCTAACTAATAGGTTCTTTACTTGATATACATGTAATGCACTAAATTAACTCGTTGTGGTTAGGCTTAAACTCCACGCATTGAACTTATTTTATGTATATTTGTTTATGAATTATTAGTTACTTAACATATTTCTTTATATTCCCTGTTGTACCTGTCCACATGAGATATGATTATATAATATTTCTCTCATTGGCTGATTTACGAACTATAGTATTTCCATCCTGCTATTATCCTGCTATCCTATACTACACGTTTACACACGTCATACTATTTGACCATTATGTACTATTGATTTGATCCCTCTTAACTTGCAGCTCTAACTATTTGCTATATTTATGCAAGGAGCATCATCAGTTTGCACACAATATCATAGAGTCAATGGCTCCTATAATCTCGTAGGACCCCATCACTTTTGTTTCACTTCATGCCAACATATACCATGTTGAAACCTGTTTGTATTTACCATTGTCCTTACCTTTATGCAGAGGAGAAACAATGGAATACATAGTCCGCCCGTCCACAGGAGACGCCATAGAACACGTGTAACACCTACCGTAAGCCCCCACCCAAAGTTTGGCAGCCAAAGTTTCGTCCTTGCCACAATTTTGCTTAAATTTACCATGTGTTTGTCTTGTTTTCATTTTTTTTGCCAAAAATTGGCGTCAAACTTTTTAGCCCCACTATGGTCTACTTTTGTTTCATGTGCTTACCTAAATTTCCTAGATATGCAGAGGCCAGGTGTATTGCATCTGAGTTGGATGATAATAAGAATAAGGCCACACTAGTGATTAGATCCTGTATAATACACATGTATCATAAGGAACTCTGTGCACTTCATCTCACTCTTGTATATACTACATATCATAGTTCCATGAACTGGCTCTTTTAATACGAGGCATATGATGGTTTAGTTTGTTGTTCTTAGGCCACCGAACCGTTGAAATTATCTAGCTGTTCATGAATAACCTAATGTATGATTGCTTGTTTCATTGTTTGTCTGAAATGATCTGACTAGTATATTCGAGGCACACAATTGATGTGTTTTTCTTGACAGAGGTACTCTTTTTTTCGATGATTAAATTAGTGGCAGATTTTGTTGTGTAGTGCATGGATAGTTTATATATGAGAAACATAATGGCTTATTTTTCATATTCATGTTCTGCACATTCTAGTTTGATCAGTCTACATCAGGTACTTTGGTTGATTGCTCGCATTGTTATTTGAAATGAACTTGTAGTTTGTTTTCCAAGTCTGCTGTTTAAGTAACTTGTTTTGTCTTGGTCTTAGCCATCTTCAAGTAGCGCAGTCATTTCACAGAGCAACACATGCTCGCATCGCTCCATGATGCCAACTGGTCTAGTTATTCAAGAAGAAATAGATGTATGATCCACCACTGTTAATTGCTTCCTTCCTTATATATAACCCTATTGACATATTTAAAATTCATGGTGGTGTGATTGCATGGTAATGCTGTTATAACTTGTTTTGTTTTTGTTTTAGGCTGTAAATAACCCTCTGAATGCCGAACAAAGACCCGCTTCTCCAAGTTTAAATTTTGTTTCACATAGAAGTAGTGACAATACCTATTGTTCATGGCACACCGCTTCTACTAATCCTCTTATTCTAACCGAAAGATTATTTGAGGATGCCCTCCAAGATGCCCTTGATATTGTTGAGCAAGAAGCAAACAAAATAGATTCAGTAATCAGCATAGCACGCAAAGACTTATATCAATTGAAAAATAGGCAAGCTTTGACGTAGAACATACTTAATAATATCATGTGCAACTCTCATGGGAAGCCAGATGTTACATGTCTCGCGATGCAAGATCCATAGAGAACTTTTCTGTAACACCAGTTATGGTGTTTTCTCAATTGTTTCGACTTTGATGCAACTTTTATGCTTAATTTTATTACTGTCTAGTTTACTGAGGATTGTAAATTATGTACTATAATTCACAGTTGTAAGTTGTTTGAGGATTGTTACAAACCATGCATATAGCAGAATTACTACACGTACATGAAATAACAATGAAATTGTAAGAGGTACAACACACGATCTTCTGGAAACAGGGAGAACATCCATTGTATTACACGTGCACCATAGAAATTGCATAATTCATAGACGATCTCTTAGCAAAGTGAATACACAAAGAGTTGACCGGAAGAGAATACATCAGGAGCAGACCCACACAATCCATCAATCTGACGGATAGCCGTCATAGTAATCGTACTGGGTGGTACCATCCTTGCCATGAGGCGACACCATCTGCAGCTCAGAATGCTCGATGATTCTGCAATACTCTACTAGCAATCTATCGAATTCAAAAGGACGGTCATTGATCCATAATCCTCCTACTCCATACCCATATACAACCCTTTGCTCCTCTTCCCACACAAGAGCCTCAAAGTTGTAAGAACTAATCTTGGATAGGTCCGCATAGTATATGTTGGCGGCCTGCACTGTGGGTACCCTGGTGCTGTCGACACAGATGCACTGATTGTTAGATACGAAGAGATCACGACTTCTGATGCCTCTAACCGGCTGAAGAACATGGTTCTGGGTAACAACCCGATGAACAACCGGCTTGCCACCATATACCGGTCCACTCACAAAGAATAACAACTCCCCATCGTACTCGACGAGGTAAAAATGATTCTCTAGGAACTAGCATCTCAGAAAAGGGACTGCAGCGGTAGGATGCATCTCCAGGGTGTGTGTGAAGCGTTGAAGCTGGACATCTCCATGAGCAGCACCACACATAGTCGGGAGGACATACCCATATCTGTCTGTGATGAAAACATCGCCGACATAAGAAGTCATGCTCCAGAGTTCCACGAAGTCATACAGCGAGTACCACCCTTCACCAAACACCGGGCGACTCCCTTCCTACGTGCCCTTATCCGCCCACCGAATGTTGGTGTTCTGATGGTTTGATGTAAACACCATCAACGACGGGAACATCGTCACAGCGATAGAAGCCACCTGCTCGGTCGGTATCTCCGCCCTCAGGCGCTTGATAACACTCGAGAAGGGGTTGTAAAACTAGGTCATATACGGCTGCACCTTTTGTCCAAGCACAAGGAGGCCGTTAGTTGTGCTACCGACATAAAAGCATGTTCCATAGAGATAGAGGAGAAACAATGATTCAGTCTAGGTAAACAAACAGAGATTCAATCAAGGTAAACCATGGAGTAAAACCATAGCCAACAAGTGGACGAAGAAACAAAACTTAAAAAACATATAGTATAGGAGGTGAATGCAAAAAAAGAGCGCATATATACAGATGAATATCAAGAAAGCACCTGCGAATAACCCGGCTAATCTTCTTTTCAAGGTGGCGACCAGTTCTCACATTCTGCAACGTGATGGCGTCATCGTCTATCGGATACTCCTCCGACAACTAGTGGTCTAGAACAATCCAGTTGGCTAGCATAGAGCGCTCCTTCATGAAGCCGTGCTAGGCGCTGCAGACTGCCCAGAAGGCGGCGTAGTAGTCGAATTCGTCCGTCAAAAGGAAGATGTCACCTATCTTCTGGACGAGTCCCTCAGGGAGACCAGCCCACGACGAGTCCTGCTGCTTCTTGTCGGTCATGGATGATGGTGTTCGTGTGGTCTCGATCCCAACAACTGGCAGAGGAAGCGGTTCCAGAGACACACATTTAAACAAAGTCATGGGAATGCTAAGAGAAGTGTGTGGAAATGAGATGACGACATGCACACAGCAACCGCAACCGTGTTTCATCAAACTGGCACGGGAACGCGCGCTAATTATGGGACAACAGACGTGGACACTAGCGTACGACTCCTGGGAGCATGCGAATGTGTAGGATGATACTACTAGTAGTAGTATCATAACCTCATTGTATTTAATTATTTGTACAATCTCAATTACTAGGCCAGAGGGCCAAATCAGTAGTACCAGGATGTCCTACTAATGCTCCTAGTTTTTCTCAATTACTCTTCTAGTTGACCTAAAAATATGAACCACCACGCCCTATTAATGCTCCTGGCTGCTCATGTTGTTAAACGGGAGTGAATGCATTGGCTTACATGTTTTCAATTAGATGCGGTGGCCACATGCATTGGTTAGATTTTAGGATTACTACTACATGCAATAACTAGCGATAAAACGAATAGGTGAAGTCAATTCTCCAGACTAAGTATTTAGGGAATACTATGTATGTGGTTTTGCTCTCCGGCCTAGTAATCCCGAATAGAGGGAGTACTCAAGTGTGTTTATGGATGATCAGCTGATGTGACTCTCGGCCATGAGTTCTTAACCAGATAGTCGTACGTTCTACCACTTTTTTACTACTACTAGTAGTAGTAGTACATGGACGCTAGCCAAATTGAAAATCTCAATCGAACGGCAAAATCATACACCCCGACATTGAAGTATTTCCGACCTAGCCGTTTGAAAAACTTTGAGGAAAAATCTCCCACAGAGGGAGTACCATTTTTGTATTATTATTAGATGGATGCTAGACAAATTCAAAATCTCAATCGAGTAGAAAATTGCACACCAACTTTGAAGCATTTCCTTCCCCTCCGTTTCAAAAACTTTGAGGCAAAAACTCCTACCAGGGGAGTACCATTTTCTATTATTATTAGAAGGACGGTCGCAAATTCAAAATCTCAATCGAGCGGAAAAATCACACAGAGAACTTGAAGTATTTAGCGCCCCTCCGTTTCAAAAAATTTTGACTTCAAAATACCCATTGTTCAGACGCCCTATGGGCAAGCTAAAGTCGGTAGCTTGGGAGCACGATCGTAATTATTTTTTTTATTCACCTCCTTAGTCTCGATTCACGCAGTTTTTCCCACTGTCCCTCCCAAAAATCCTAGGCTCCTCTCCCACGCCGTCACCTCCATGACCACCACGCGCACCGGCCGGCGGCAATTCCATTGTGGCTGGAGCTTCTTGAGTTGTGGTCTCGTGCACCGCCGTAGAGCCACTACACCGGCGCTCCCGGATCTAGTTCATCGGGTCTCTCTGCCATTGCACCGGAGCTGCGGTGTCATTCACCATGCTGATGGCGTCATCGACCGCCCAAGCTCTGATTCCCCGCCGCTAAAAGCTACCCAACCATACCGGATTGGCTTCACCATTTGATCTAGTTCAAGGAGTTCCATGTCCACCACCCTAGACCAGCTGTACGACCGTCGCCATTCACGGCACCGGATCTTCCTCATCGACGTGCTCGTCTACCGCGCTCAAGCCGGCATTGACCGCCCAAGATCTGCTTCCCTAACACCAACAACCACCGCAACCACAGTACCCTCGGTAACCTAGACGTCACTCGCATGATTCATGTGATGCTTAGCCGCCTCTCCAACCAAGGTTAACCAAATCTCCAACCTGATTTTTTTGTCAGTAGTATAACAGATTCAAGCCTATCATAGTGAACTGCATTTTTGTAATCGTGCTAGTACATACAAGTCACTGGGCACGCATGTTCTTCATGCTGCATACAAGCTCATTAGACATGTTGCTTTGCATCTCTACAAATTTCAAGGCATGCACATGCTTGTTATTTTTCCATGCACATGTTCTTAGATACTCTGTACAACAGTAATTGCCTGCTATTGTGTAGTTCTTGCAAAATGAAAAATCAGTGGAAAATATTAGTATGGATTCCCTGCTCCATAGTTACTGAATCTATCTGGTTTGTCCTGTGCTAAGTTCCTGCTATTATTTCCTCCTTTGCATCATTTTTCTATCTTGTAGTACCCATTTAAACTCTTCATACTAATTCGATTATAATTTTTTTGTTGCCATCTGGTTCTTCAAAAGCTGCAACACTAACTATTTTTTCTTGCATAGAGCTCAAAATGGAACAATGAACATGTTGGTTTGCATAGCATATTCTACAGGTTCACAAGCAACGTCATTATTTCCTTATCTGGTGTTGGTTCATCCTAAGCAACGACGTAAATGTCCTCTACTATGTAGTTCACTCGTGGTTTGCATTCCTTCTCTAGAAGTTCTCTTATGATGCCATTATAATTTCTAGGGATTTCTATTTTTGTGCCCCTGGTTCGTTAGTTATACTCAGTTTTCCCCAGCTGCTTAGCTTTTCCTCACTTTTCCCCTCCCTCTATTCTAAAACTCTCATAGGCGCTCGGACGGGGGGATGCCATCAGGGTCAAAGGCTTGACCATTACATGCTGACCGGTGGGACTGTGTTGGGGCAGGTCAGGCGTTGAGTGTTATGTTACATCGACGGGTGGGGCCAAGATACACGACGGACCAGTCATCCATCTCTCGCTGACTTGTGGGCCCCATTTTTCCTGATTGTGTGGCCAGTGCAACCAATGACAAATGGCGTTGTTCTATGCGGCCGTCAAAGCCAATGAACGATGGGGCCGCTATGTGGGGCCATTCTGTGGGGCCGTCGTAGCTAGTGACCGGTGGGGCCGTCATGTGGGGCTGGAGGGGGGATTTGCATATTTGACACATTTTACTTTGCAACTTGCATATTTGCCATTTTTTGTGTTACTGACATGTGGTGGTTATGTGGCAAATATGCAAATTTCAAAGAAAAAGTTTGGCAGATATGCAAAAATTGATAGGTGGGGTAGTGTATGATACGTCAGCTCTCTTTCTCTCTCATCCGCTTCTAGCCCCGAGAAGCTCCTATCCCACCAGCGGATAGAGCAACCATCGTCGGTGCATCGACACGTCGCCAGATCCATCCTACGGCGGTATCAGACGGACTGTCGCGCTGCACCTCAACCACGGCTCCAGCACCTGTTTTGTCCGCACGCATTGTACGTTGAGACAGTACTGACCTCAAGCCGGTCCGCCGCCCATGACGATTGGTTCCGCCGCCATAGCTTGACGAATAGTCGCAACAATTGCTAGTAGTGCTTGGTAAGACCTTCGCTCCTACTCCTCCCACCCTAATCGATTTGGTTCCCATAATTTCCTCGATATTGCAGGTGCAAATTAGTCCTCAAAGTCTGGTCGTAGCGGGTCCACTAGCGAGGGTGAGGAATCGATCATGTCATAGCCACATTCTCCTTCTCCTACCACATCGGAAGTGCATGTAGCTCCTTCTCTTTGTACTACCATTGAATTTGAAGTGCCGCCATGGGCTATCAAACTGATTTTAATTGGGTTTGTTTTGGGTTGTTACAGTGTGTTATGCAGGCTGATGATTCATTGCATACCAAGATGAATCAACCCACTGGTCTAGCCAGAGGATGGATTTGGAGGATATGGTTGCCAAGTTAGGTGATGAATTGGCCTGTAAAAACCTATTGATATTCGAGCTGAAGCATACTGTCGAGGAAGAATTTAGAGCTTATTCGCAAAGTGAAGTTCACACTTGAGGTTGATCTTGCCGTATTTGATCAAGTGGTAGAAAATCTAAAATATGAACTTCAAGTGAAGGGAGAGGAGAATAGTAGATTCATGTGGGTAGTTTTAGTAGTTGTCATCTGCGTCCTAGCAATAGTATGCGGTTGTGCTGAAGGGTGGCACGGGTAATGATTAGTTGAATAGATAGATAATTTAGAGAGTAGAATTGTTATTCAATGGATGGTTGAGAGTTCCTGCTAATTTAGTCACTTTGGTGTCCCAAAGTTGTCGAGAGAATGCTTTGCGAGGCCCGAGTTGCTTACCATTGGATCTAGATGTCGTGGTGTGGAACACGGCAGTACCATCGGAGATGGCTTGAAGGGGACAATCTGGATGCTATCGGTGGCTACTTGCAACGGGTTGGGCACAGATACTGCAAACACAGCGATGTACCCAGGTTCAGAGCCCTCTTGGCGAGGTAAAACTCCTACTCCTGCAAGGATCTACTATCAAAGGGGGCAAATGCCCGATACAGATGATCCTTGAGCTGTTTCCTTAGCTACTTCTTGCTTCGAATTGTCTAAGTCCTTCTTCTTGTGTCTATTTTCTGTCTTCCTAGAACCCTAGTACTACCCCTCTTTATATATAGGTTGAGGAGGTTGCTTATAAGGTGGGTTCTAGGGTTTACTATTTGGATTTGGGCCTTACAAAGTGGGCCGGCTGGACATGGCCAACCGGTAGGCCTGGGTCCAGTCAATCCTCCAGTACAGGGGAGGACCACACTTTAGTGTCCAGCGCCCCTGCTTTACTCATCATCCGGCTCTTTATCCGTCAGCCAGTTCTTTATGCGTAGCCGGAGCTTTCCTCGTCAGTGTTGGAGATATGCCCAAGAGGTAATAATAAAAGTGATTATTATTATATCTTTGTGTTTATCATGAACGTTTACATCCCATGCTATAATTGTATTATTAGGAAACACTAATACTTGTGTGTTTTGTAAACATAAGAGAGTCCCTAGTAAGCCTCTTGTTGAACTAGCTTGTTGATTAATTGATGATCATGGTTTCCTGATCATGGACATTAGGATGTGATTAATAACAAGGTTATGTCATTAGGAGAATGATGTGATGGACACACACCCATAGTAAGCGTAGCATAAGATCAAGTCATTAAGTTCGTATTGCTGTAAGCTTTCAAATACATAGTAACCTAATCCTTCGACCATGAGGTTATGTTAATCACCATCACCGGATGGATACTTTGATGACATCAAACGCCGCTTCGTAACTGGGTGGTCATAAAGGTGTCATTGGGTATTCTGAAAGTATGTGTTGAAGCGCATGGACCAAGATTGGGATTTGTCCATCCATATGACAGATAGATATGCTCTGGGCCCTCCCGGTGGAATGTCATCTAGTTAGCTTGCAAGCATGTGACTGGGTCACAAGGGATGACATATCACGGAACGAGTAAAGAGTACTTATCAGTAACGAGGTAGAACTAGGTATGGAGATACCGACGATCAAACCTCGGATAAGTATAGTATCGCGAGACAAAGGGAATTAGTTTCGTATGTAAGTGGTTCAATCGATCGCGAAGTCATCGTTGAGTATGTGGGAGCCATTATGGATCTCCAGGTCCCGCTGATGGTTATTGATAGGAGATGTGTCTCTATCATGTCTACATATTCACAAACCGTAGGGTGACACACTTAAGGTTCGAAGTTGTTTTAAGTAGATATGGAATATGCGTTGGAGACCGAATGTTGTTCGGAGTCTCGGAATGGATCCGGGACATCACGAGGAGATCCGGAATGGTCCGGAGAATAAGATTCATATATTGGGGATCATTTTCTAAGTTAGGAAATGTTCCGGAGTGTTTGTATGGAGATTCTAGAAGGTTTCGGAATGTTCTAGAAGGTTCTTGAGGATTTCTTGGAGTTTGCTTGAAAACCAAGAAAGGATCAAAGGAGTCCTGGTGGGGCAAGACACGGATTCGTGGGGGAGGAGGACTCCTCCCCCCTTCCCACCACCGGCCATAGGAGGGGAGTCCTACAAGGACTCCCCCTCCCCAGGCGCGCCTCCCCCCTTAAATAGAAGGGCAGGGGCGCCCCCTCCTAGCCCTCTCATATACAACTCCCAATCTCTGCCGCCTCTCTCCTCCACCTTTCTTCTGCACAGGCATAGGCGAAGCCCTGCAGAATTCTCTACTCCACCACCACCACCACGCCGTCGTGCTGCTGGGATTCCGTGGAGAAGAGCTACTACCTCCACTGCTCGCTGGAACGGGGAGAGGAAGGTCTGCTTCGACTCCGCACATGTGACCGACTGCGGAAGCGCTGCCGAAACGCGGCGCCGGAAGGATCGTCAACTTGACCGACTGCGGGAGCGCTGCCGGAACGCGACGCCGGAAGGATCGTCCACACGATCTTGAGATTGGCAAGTGATCGACTACATCAACCACGAGATCTAATCTCGTTAACGCTTTCGGATCTACGAGGGTTAGTTCCTATCTATCTCGTTGCACATGTCTAATAGATTAGATCTTGGCTTTTATCTAGATTAGATCTGGGTTTTGTTCGTTCTTGCTGTAGAATTTTTTTGTTTTCCATCCTACGAACCCATCAGTGGTATCAGAGCCGTATCTATGCGTAGATCTATTGCACGAGTAGAACACAATGTTTTTGTGGGCATTGATGCTTTTGTTGTCGGTGTCTTAGCGTGTACTTTGCATCTTGTGGCATGGTGGGATGAAGCGGCTCGGGCTAACATTACATGTCATCGCACATGAGACTTGCTCCACGCTTGACGTCCAACTTGCTTTGCACAAGTGGCTTTGCGGGTGTCTGTCTCTCCCACCATAGTTAAGATTCAATTTGCAATGAGCATCTTGACAACACTTGTATCAACGTTGTGGTTCTTGTTCGTAGGTAAGATCGGTCTTATGCGAAAGCCCCAAACCACGTAAAACTTGCAAAGAAAATTAGAGGCGTCTAACTTGTTTTTGCAGGGGTTTTGTGATGTGATATGGCCATCATGTGATTGTGATTGTATTTGATGTATGCAATGATCCTTGTTGTAATATGGCAACCGGCAGGAGCCTAATGGTTGTCTTTAATTCTGTTAAGACCTGCGTGTCTATTCATCTTGTAATAGCTTTATTCCAAGTAGTTGTAATAGTTGCTGGTGATGATGGACAACCATGAAGCGGCGCCACTGACCTTGACGCAATGCTAGTGATGATGGAGATCATGTTCGTGCTTTGGAGATGGAGATCAAAGGCGCAAGAAGAAAAGGCCATATCATATCACACTAATTATGAATTGCCTGTGATGTTAATCCTTTATGCATCTTGTATTGCTTAGATTGCGACGGTAGCATTATAAGATGATCCCTCTCACTAAATATCAAGTAATAAAGTGTTCACCCTTAGTTGGCACCGTTGCTAATTCTCGTCGTTTCGAAGCATCTCGTGATGATCGGATGTGATAGATCCTACGTGTGCATACAACTGGTGCAAGCCAGATTTGCACATGCGGAAACTAAGGTTATCTTGACGAGCCTAGCATATACAGACATGGTTTCGGAACACGGAATACCGAAAGGTAGAGCATGAGTCATATAAATGATATGATGAACATGAAGATTGTTCGCCGATGAAACTACATCTTCTCTCGTGAAGATCGGACTTGGTGTAGTGGACTTGGTTCGTGTAATCACTAAGACAATGTGAGGGATGTTGTTTTGAGTGGGAGTTCACCTAGTTAGTTTAATAATTAAATTTGAACTCAATTTGTTATAAACTTAGTCTAAACTACTTGCAAATTGTTGTAGATTATGGCAACCCCCTCCATCAATTTCAATGCGTTCCTAGAGAAAGAAAAGCTTAAGAACAATGGAAGCAATTTCATGGACTGGTTCCGTGGACTGAAGATCGTCCTCAGGGCTGGTCAGTTGACCTATGTGCTCGATGCACCGCTAGGTGACCCACCTGCAGATAATGCCACCGATGACGAAAAGAATGTTTTCGCCACTCGGAAAAATCATTACTCCATAGTTCAGTGTGCCATCCTGTACGGTATAGAATCGGAGCTCCAGAAGCGTTTTGAGCACCACGACCCATTCGAGATCATTAAGGAGCTCAGGCTAATTTTTGAGACTCGCGCGGCCATGGAGAGCTATGAGGCCTCCGAAAAATTCTTTAACTGTAAGATGGAAGAGGGAAGCTCCGTTAGCGAGCACGTGCTCACCATGTCTGGGTACGCTAAGAAGCTCCAAGAGTTGGGAATATCGATTCCTAATGAATTGGTGATTCACCGTCTCCTTCAATCACTGCCACCAAGTTACAAGAACTTTGTGATGAACTACAACATGCACTGCATGAACAAGACGTTGCCTGAACTGTCGTCCATGCTAAAAACTGCTGAAGTGGAGATAAAGAAGGAGCACCAAGTGTTGATGGTCAATAAGACCACCAATTTCAAGAGACGGGGCAAGCCTAAGAACAAGGGCAACTTCAAGAAGGACGACAAGAAAGCTGCCGCACCTGCTAAGAAGCCCAAGGCTGGTCCTAAGCCTGAAACTGAGTGCTTCTACTGCAAGGGTGCTGGTCACTAGAAGCGTAACTGCCCCAAGTACCTGGCGGATATGAAGAACGACAACATCAAGAAGAAAGGTATATTTGATATATGTGTTATAGATGTGTATCTTACTAGTAATCGTAGTAGTGCCTGGGTATTTGATACTGGTTCGGTTGCTCATATTTGTAACTCGAAACAGGAGCTGCGGAATAAACGAAGACTGGCAAGAGACGAGGTGACGATGCGCGTTGGAAATGGCTCCAAGGTTGATGTGATCGCCGTCGGCACGCTCCCTCTACATCTACCTTCGGGATTAGTTTTAAATTTAAATAATTGTTATTTGGTGCCTGCGTTAAGCATGGACATTATATCTGGATCTTGTTTATTGTGAGTCGGTTACTCTTTTAAGTCTGAGAATAAAGGTTGTTCGATTTATATGAGTAATATCTTTTATGGTAATGCACCTGAGATGAATGGTTTATTCTTACTGAATCTCGATAGTAGTGATACACATGTTCACAACATAGATGCTAAATGAATAAAATTGAATAATAATTCTACATACATGTGGCACTGTCGTCTTGGTCACATTGGAGTGAAGCGTATGAAGAAACTCCATTCTGATGGACTTCTTGAATCACTTGATTTTGAATCACTTGAAAGATGCGAAGCATGTCTAATGGGAAAAATGACTAAGACTCCATTCTCTGGTACAATGGAGCGAGCTACAGACTTATTGGAAATAATACATACCGATGTGTGCGGTCCAATGAGTGTAGCATCGCGTGGTGGATATCGTTATGTTCTCACTTTCACGGATGACTTGAGTAGATATGGGTATGTCTACTTTATGAAACATAAGTCCAAAACTTTCGAGAAGTTTAAGGAATTTCAAAGTGAAGTGGAAAATCATCGTAACAAGAAGATTAAATTTCTGCGCTCTGACCGCGGAGGTGAATATCTGAGTTATGAGTTTGGGATGCATTTAAAGAAATGTGGAATACTTTCACAGTTGACACCGCCGGGAACACCACAGCGTAATGGTGTGTCCGAACGTCGTAATCGAACTCTCTTAGATATGGTTCGGTCTATGATGTCTCTTACAGATTTACCGTTATCATTTTGGGGCTATGCATTAGAGACAGCCGCATTCACTTTAAATAGGGCACCATCTAAATCCGTTGAAACGACACCGTACGAATTGTGGTTTGGTAAGAAACCTAAGTTGTTGTTCCTTAAAGTTTGGGGTTGCGAAGCATATGTAAAGAAGTTACAACCTGATAAGCTAGAACCCAAAGCGGAGAAATGCGTCTTCATAGGATACCCTAAAGAAACAATTGGGTATACCTTCTATCATAGATCCGAAGGCAAAGTTTTCGTTGCAAAGAATGGATCCTTTCTTGAGAAGGAGTTTCTCTCGAAAGAGGTGACTGGAAGGAAAGTAGAACTCGATGAGGTTATTGAACCTTCTCTCGGATTTGAGAGTAGCGCGGCACCGAAAGATGTTTTGGTGCCGCCTGCACCAATTGGAGAGGAAGATAATGATAATGATCATGAAACTTCAAACGAAGTTACTACTGAACCTCGCAGGTCAACGAGGGTTCGTACGACTCCTGATTGGTATGACTCTTCTTTGAACGTCATGTTGCTGGACAACGCTGATGACCCTGCGACATATGAAGAAGCTATGGTGAGCCCAGATTCCGACAAATGGCTAGAAGCCATGAAATCCGAAATGGGATCCATGTACGAAAACCAAGTGTGGACTTTGGTGGACTTATCGGATGGCCGTAAGGCTGTCGAGAACAAATGGATTTTCAAGAGAAAAACAGATGCTGATGGTAATGTTACCGTCTATAAAGCTCGACTTGTCGCGAAAGGGTTCCGACAAATTCAAGGAGTTGACTATGATGAGACTTTCTCACCAGTAGCGAAGCTAAAGTCTGTGAGGATTTTGTTAGCAATTGCTGCACATTTCGATTATGAGATTTGGCAGATGGATGTCAAAACGGCGTTCCTTAATGGTGACATTGAGGAAGAGTTGTATATGGTACAACCCAAGGGTTTTGTCGATCCTAAAGATGCTGACAAGGTATGCAAGCTTCAGCGCTCCATTTATGGACTGAAGCAAGCATCCCGGAGTTGGAATCAACGTTTTGATAAAGTAATCAAAAACTTTGGATTTATACAAACTTATGGAGAAGCTTGTATTTACAAGAAAGTGAGTGGGAGCTCTGTAGCATTCCTAGTACTATATGTAGATGACATATTGTTGATTGGGAATGATATAGAACTTCTTAATAGCGTCAAAACTTATTTGAATAATAGTTTTTCAATGAAGGATCTTGGCGAAGCGGCATACATTCTAGGCATCAAGATTTATAGAGATAGATCAAGACGCCTAATAGTGCTTTCACAAAGTACATACTTGGACAAAGTTCTAAAGAAGTTTAGAATGGAAGATAGCAAGAAAGGGTTCGTGGCCATGTTGTCAGGTAAGACCTTGAGTAAAACTCAAAGTCCAGCTACGGCAGAAGATAGAGAGAAAATGAATAATATTCCCTATGCCTCGGCCATAGGTTCTATCATGTATGCCATGTTGTGTACAAGACCAGATATAGCACATGCTGTTAGTTTGACTAGCAGATATCAAAGTGATCCTGGAATGGAGCACTGGACAGCGGTCAAGAATATCCTAAAGTACCTAAATAGGACTAAGGATATGGTTCTTTCTTATGGAGGTGATGAACAGCTTGCTGTAAACGGTTACACCGATGCTAGTTGGAACACCGATCCGGATGACTCAAAGTCACAGTCGGGATACGTATTTATTTTGAATGGTGCTGCAGTGAGCTGGAGGAGTGCGAAGAAAAGCGTTGTGGCGAAATCTTCAACTGAATCGGAATACATAGCTGCTTCGAAGGCTGCACAAGAAGCCGTTTGGATGAAGGAATTCATTACTGAACTTGGCGTGGTTCCTAGTGCGTTGGACCCGATGGCCATCGACTGTGACAACACAGGTGCCATAGCTAATGCACAGGAGCCAAGGTCACATAGCAAGCTGAAGCACATCAAGCTACGTTTCCACGCTATTCGCGAGTATGTCCGAGATGGTGACATAAAGATTTGCAAAGTACATACTGATCTGAATGTGGCAGATCCGTTGACTAAACCTCTCCCTAGGGCAAAGCATGACCAACACCAAAACGCCATGGGTGTTCGGTATATTACCATGTAATCTAGATTATTGACTCTAGTGCAAGTGGGAGACTGTTGGAGATATGCGCAAGAGGCAATAATAAAAGTGATTATTATTATATCTTTGTGTTTATGATGAACGTTTACATCCCATGCTATAATTGTATTATTAGGAAACATTAATACTTGTGTGTTTTGTAAACATAAGAGAGTCCCTAGTAAGCCTCTTGTTGAACTAGCTTGTTGATTAATTGATGATCATGGTTTCCTGATCATGGACATTAGGATGTGATTAATAACAAGGTTATGTCATTAGGAGAATGATGTGATGGACACACACCCATAGTAAGCGTAGCATAAGGTCAAGTCATTAAGTTCGTATTGCTGTAAGCTTTCAAATACATAGTAACCTAATCCTTCGACCATGAGGTTATGTTAATCACCATCACCGGATGGATACTTTGATGATATCAAACGCCGTTTCGTAACTGGGTGGTCATAAAGGTGTCATTGGGTATTCTGAAAGTATGTGTTGAAGCGCATGGACCAAGATTGAGATTTGTCCATCCATATGACAGATAGATATGCTCTGGGCCCTCTCGGTGGAATGTCATCTAGTTAGCTTGCAAGCATGTGACTGGGTCACAAGGGATGACATATCACGGAACGAGTAAAGAGTACTTATCAGTAACGAGGTAGAACTAGGTATGGAGATACCGACGATCAAACCTCGGATAAGTATAGTATCGCGAGACAAAGGGAATTAGTTTTGTATGTAAGTGGTTCAATCAATCGCGAAGTCATCGTTGAGTATGTGGGAGCCATTATGGATCTCCAGGTCCCGCTGATTGCTAATTGATAGGAGATGTGTCTCTATCATGTCTACATATTCACGAACCGTAGGGTGACACACTTAAGGTTCGAAGTTGTTTTAAGTAGATATGGAATATGCGTTGGAGACCGAATGTTGTTCGGAGTCTCGGAATGGATCCGGGACATCACGAGGAGATCAGATTCATATATTGGGGATCATTTTCTAAGTTAGGAAATGTTCTGGAGTGTTTGTATGGAGATTCTAGAAGGTTTCGGAATGTTCTGGAAGGTTCTAGAGGATTTCTTGGAGTTTGCTTGAAAACCAAGAAAGGATCAAAGGAGTCCTGGTGGGGCAAGACACGGATTCATGGGGGAGGAGGACTCCTCCCCCCTTCCCACCGCCGACCATAGGAGGGGAGTCCTACAAGGACTCCCCCTCCCCAGGCGCGCCTCCCCCCTTAAATAGAAGGGCAGGGGCGCCCCCTCCTAGCCCTCTCATATACAACTCCCAATCTCTGCCGCCTCTCTCCTCCACCTTTCTTCTGCACAGGCATAGGCGAAGCCCTGCAGAATTCTCTACTCCACCACCACCACCACGACGTCGTGCTGCTGGGATTCCGTGGTGAAGATCTACTACCTCCGCTGCTCGCTGGAACGGGGAGAGGAAGGTCTGCTTCGACTCCGCACATGTGACCGACTACGGAAGCGCTACCGAAACGCGGCGCCGGAAGGATCGTCAACTTGACCGACTGCAAGAGCGCTGCCGGAACGCGAAGCCGGAAGGATCGTCCACACGATCTTGAGATCGGCAAGTGATCGACAACATCAACCACGAGATCTAATCTCGTTAACGCTTTCAGATCTACGAGGGTTAGTTCCTATCTATCTCGTTGCACATGTCTAATAGATTAGATCTTGGCTTTTATCTAGATTAGATCTGGGTTTTGTTCGTTCTTGCGGTAGAATTTTTTTGTTTTCCATGCTACGAACCCATCAGTCAGCCCTTGCTTTGCCCGTCAGTCTGCAGCTTCGGCGCTGTCGTCTAGTAGCGCCGGCCAGGCCAGTCAGCCAGTCCGGTCAAGGGTGCGCTCAGCAAGGAGCGTCATCCCCACCGTACCATGGCCAGCGGATCCGAGGTGGCCGGCTAGGAGCGGCCTTCTAGCCGGTGCTTTTGTCTACCCGGCTAGACGGGCCAGCCAGGGTAACTTGAATGCGGACCGGGTGGAGGCTCCACCCGGCTATGGTTCCTTGATCTGGGTCTAGACGGCATGTGCTCCTTGGAGCCAGCCGGTTGGTCCCGTCTTGCCCTACCCAGGGGTCATCCCCCCGACACTAGTCCCCGAGTGTGTTAGGACTTGGCACCGTGGAGAAGTTCTTGCATGCTCATTGAGTTAATTGCAAAAAACCACCACATATGCGCGAGAAGTTTGAAAATCCACCAGGTTACACAAATTTTGAAAAAATCCACCGGGATTGCGCTGGTTCGTTCCAATGTGCACTGATGCCTAGATTTCACCGCGCTAACCACGATTCTTATGGTAGGGACCCACTGTCAGGGGTGACGTGGCAAGGAAAAAAGGGCCAAAGGAGTCAAATATTAGAAATAATATGAATTTTAGGTTTTTTTGCAAGCCTGCAAAAGCTGTTGTTGTGGCAGAACACGCTCACGGGCCCCATCCCGGAGAGCTTTGGCAACCACACGACGCTGGTGTCGCTCGACCTATCCATCAACTCCATCTCCGGCGCCACCCTGGTGTCGCTTGCCAGCTGTCGGCGCTATAGAACCTCATGCTCAGCGACAACAATCTTGCGGTTACCATCCCTGTGCAGGTCGTGAACTCGACCTCGCTCGTGCAGCTGCAGCTCGACACCAATGAGATCTCCGGCCTCATCCCGCCGGAGCTCAGACGGGGTGTGTCTGGTCTGCTGGTGTTGTTCGTGTGGCAGAACCGCCTCGAGGATGCCATCCCGGCCACGCCCGCGTCCATGGCCAGCCTCCAGGCAATCGACCTGTCGCACAACCGCCTCACCGGCGTCATCCCGCCAGGGCTCTTCACCCTGCGCAACCTCACCAAGCTGCTCCTCATGTCCAAAGACCTCTCCGGCGTCATACCGTCGGAGATCAGGAAGCCAACCAGCCTCGTGCGGCTCAGACTCGGCGGCAACCTCATTGCCAGGGAGATCCCTGTCGCCGTGGACGGGATGAAAAGCATCGTCTTCCTCGACCTCGGCAGCAGCTGCCTCGCCGGCGCCGTGCCCGCCGAGCTCGGCGGTTGCTCGCAGCTCTGCCTGTCCTCAGCAACAACAGGCTCACCGGAGCTCTGCCAGAATCACTAGCTAGCGTGCGCAGACGGCAGGAGATGGACGTCTCACACAACCAGCTCACCGGCTCCGTTGACTCGCAGCGGGTGGGCCCTACCTTGAAAATTTACAAAAAACACAAAATTCGTATTATTTCTAATATTTGACTCCTTTGGCCATTTTGTCCTTGCCACGTCACCCCTGACAATGGGTCCCTACCGTAAGAATCGTGGTTAGCGCTGTGAAATCTAGGCATCGGTGCACATTGCAACGAACCAGCGCAATCTCGGTGGATTTTTGCAAATTTTATGTAACCTGGTGGATTTTCGAACTTCTCGCGCATATGTGGTGGTTTTTTGCAATTAACTCCATGCTCATTTGAAATGATTGATGATGCAGATGCTTTGTCGTTTTCATTTGTCTTGTAGCCTTTGTTTTGTAGTCTTTGTCCTGTAGTCTTTGTCCTGTAGTATTTGTCCTGTACCGGCTTGAGATTCTATGTTGTTTTCCTTGTTGGGGTCACCGGCTATGGAGCTGATGGTCCCACCCACAGGGTGTGAGCGGTGATCTCCTTGTTGTCGTCGGCGCTCGTGTCAGCCATGCCTACTGTTTCTGGCGCACGTCGTGTCAGTTTGACTTCCGGGTCTGCCGCTGCAGTTTTTGGTAACCACGTGCATGCCTTCATGATTGCGTCTCCTTGGAGATTGTGGGCGCGGTTTGCCTCCCGCAGTAACTTCTGTGGGATCTTCTGTGCGCGTGGCACTGTTGCACGCGATCCGCCCCAAATCGTCGTGGGGTAGTGGGGTGGTTGCTTGCCACGTGGCGCAGAGGGAGGGGAACCGGCATGGTGGAGTGGGGTCATTGCTTGCCATGTGGCGCAGAGGTAGGGGAACTGGCATGGCTATTTTTCCCCGATAAATACGTGCACCAAGGAGCAGTGGTTCCTCACTTCGTCTCCCTGCGCCTGCCATCCCTATTCTCCCTTGCGCTCTAGCCTCTCACTGCTCCTCTACGCCATTGTTTCTTAGTCGCCGGCACCGCTCCTCTTCCTCGACAACGGGACCTCGCGCTTCAATCACGGCCACCTTTCCAGAAAAGATGCTGCCCGAAGTCGTCGGCGGTTGGTGTGGCTCATACGTCATGGACGATCTAGTGAAGAAGTATCGGCGGGGAAGGTTCCTGCCGTTAGAGCGGGTGGTGAAGCATCGCCTCGTGCCGGAGGGCGAGCGGGTGCCCAACCCCCAGCCTGGCGAGGTCGTCCTCTTCCTCACCCACTTCGCTCGCGATCTTGGGCTTCCGCTGAGCCACATCGTCCTGGAGTTGCTAGTCACCTTTGACCTGCAGCTCCACCACCTCGGAGCCAACACCGTGTCGATGCTGTCGCATCACGCGGCCTACCGCAAGGCATTCCTCGGTGTCTGCCCCGACGCCGCGAATTTCTTGAAGTTCTTCTACTTCAAGGTTCAGGTGGTGGGGAAGGGCGTACCGTTGATGGAGACGGGCTACTGCGCCATCTACCCGCGGCCATCGGCGCCCATACCGCGCCTGGAGCTCCCCGACACCATCAAGCTCTGGCAGCGCTCGTACTTTTACATGCGCAACGCCACCGAGGTGGACTTCATCAAGGTCCCTGCCTTCGCCAACATCCCCTCCAGCCGGAAGGCCTGGAGCATCCAGCACTTGGGTGCCCAGGGCGACACCGATCGGATGGGCGCCAGGCTGGCGGTCCTGGCGGAGAAGGAGCGGCTCACCGCCCGGGAAATTCTGTTGTCCTGGATGGCGAACCCGGTGCTCCCGCTGCAGCACTGGTCGCACAAGATGTGCCCCCTCTCCAGCCATCTGGACCCCACCCAGGTGTCCCGGCTAGAGGAGCCGTACGCCGCCCTCCGCGAGTGGCTCGCCACCATCTCGAAGGAGGCGCTAGAGGAGGACTGGGTGTTCTCCTGCCGGCCGTACCACCACGGCCGGCTTCCACCGAAGGTATGTCTTTCTTGCTCTTCTTCGGGTGGATTTTCTTGAGGGACTCCCGTTTCGTCCTCTTATCTTCCCTTGTTGAGTAGCTTTTCATGGTGCAGCTAGCAGAGGACGGTATTGGGGACACCGAGCTCCCCAGCTTTGTCGCGGACATCAAGTCGGCGAAGGCTCTGCCGGCGGAGGTGGAGCGGTTCCCCATGCGGGCCGCCGAGGGCTGCGAGTTCCCACCCGGTGAGAGTTTGTCCTCTGTCCTTGTCTGCCTTGCATTTGTTATGCCTTTAGCCGTAATCTTGATGTTTTGCTTGCACTAGAATAGCCGCTCATGGTGAGGATGTGGATCTGCCCGAGGTCGCCATGCCCAGGGGCAGGGGGAAGCGGGCCGCCCCCACCAGTGCTGCTCCGGCCGGAGGCGGCGCCAAGAAGACATGCCGCGCCCGTCCCACGGCCACCATGTCGAGCGTTGTCGGTTAGGTGCTTTTGTCTTCTTGGTGCTTGTATTGACTTGCTCGTATTCGCGTTGCTCACACCTTGTGTTTCTGCAGCGAGGCTATGGCCTTGCCTGGCTCCGCGACCGTCGCCACCGCGAACGCCCCTCCGCAGGAGCGCGCCGGCTTCGGCATCCGAGGCTGCGCCGGCTCCAGCCCCCGAGGCGGCAGCGATGGAGGTGGTCCCGCCGGCTGTGCCTGCGATGCTTCACCGGGCCGGGGCCATCTCCTGGCTTGCTGAGGGTCTGCTGCTCGAGCGTGCCAGCAAGGCCGTGCCTCCCTCTAGCTCGATAGTGGGCGCTGACTCCAGCGCCTACCAGGTGGAGGAGCCGGTGGAGGTGCCGCCACCGGAGGCTGTTGTCTAGCCGGAGGTTGGACGATCCACGGCTCTAGTGAGCGACGATGACCTCTAGGTCACCGGCTGGATGCCGGCTCAGGCCGCGCCGCCGCTGGACGTTCCCTTGGCGCAGTTGTCGGAGGCGGCGCCCCTGGCCATTGGCTAGGCCTGCCAGCTGGTGGTGGCACTGGAGCAGGGGCTCGGCCAAGCCAGGGCGTTGGGGGCCTCTATCGAGGTATGTGCTCTATCGCCAATCTTGGTGTTTTTTCACCGTCTTGCGACGCAGCTGGTTCTTTTGGTTCTTATCTCCCTTTTCTTGCACAGAGGGATTTCGCTAATGCCGCCAAGACTTCACGGGACCTAGGTTGTAAGATTGCTCGCTCTGCCGTATCTTCTCAATTGCATGATTTCTTGCGCTTCTTGTTGAGTATTGGTTACCCTCCTGTAGCTCTGTTGGCTGATCAGGACCGTGAGGTGGCCCGGATGAAGGAGGTGGTCGCCCGGCTAGAGGAGTCCAGCAAGACCCGCTAGGACCAGATCGCCCAACTGACTGCACAACAACAGCAGATGGAGATCAAGGCTGGTAGGGCCAAGAAGACGGCGGAGACCCGAGCCGAGGCGCTGAAGAACCTGGAGGGGCTTTACGTCACCAAGGAGGACGCCCTCAAGGTTTCCAAGCCCAAGGAGGCAGCGGCGTTGTCGGAGCTTGGCCAGATCACTGAGACCGTTGTCAGTAAGCGCCCTTGACTTGAGCCAATTTTGTAGTTTTGCCCTTTGTAGTCAGTACTCATTACTGTTCCTTTTGGAGAGGTGATGACCACTCCGGCTTCGATTCCTCCATACATCTTGGAGCCGTCGAAATGCAGCTTCCAATGCATGGAGTCAGGGCAAGGTGGCGGGTACTGTGTTTCTGCCCAATCGACGAGGAAATCTGCTAAGGCATGAGACTTGATCGCCATTCTTGGCTTGTACTGTATGTTGTGGACGGCGAGCTCTATGGCCCATTTTGCCACCTCGCCTCTGGCGTCTCTGTTGTCGATGATCTCCGAGAGTGGCGCTAGCGCCACCACCCGGATGGAATTTTCTTGGAAGTAGTGCTTCAATTTCTTGGCAGCCATGTACACGCCATACACCAGCTTCTGGTAATGAGGATTATTCTGCTTCGAGAGCGAGAGTACCTCACTCAGGTAATACACCGCTCGTTGCACCGGCTGTGCCTTTCCTTCTTCCGGCCTCTCCACCACCAGCACCACACTGACAACCCTGTTTGTTGCTGCGATGTACATCAACATGGGTTCCTTTGCTGCTGGTGCTGCCAGAATAGGTGGTGAGGTGAGCATGCGCTTGAGGTCACGGAAGGCTTCATCTGCCTGTGATGTCCAAACGAATTTATCCGTCTTCTTCATGAGTTGGTACAGTGGGAGTGCTTTCTTGCCCAGCCGGCTGGTGAACCGGCTGAGGGAGGCCAGGCATCCGGTGAACTTCTGGACATCTCTCAAGTTATTGGGCGGCTGCATGCGCTTGATTGCACCGATCTTCTCCGGGTTCGCCTCGATTCCTCGCTCGGACACGAGAAAACCAAGGAGTTAGCTGGCTGGGATGGCGAACACGCACTTCTCTAGGTTCAGCTTCATATGGAACCGCCAGAGGTTGGTGCATGTTTCCTTCAGATCCTCAAGGAGTGACTGGCGCTCCTTGGTCTTGACTACCACATCATCGACGTAGGCGTGTACGTTTCTGCCAATCTAAGTTTGTAAGCACTTCTGCATGCAGCGCTAGGATGTTGCTCTAGCGTTCTTCAGTCCGAACAGCATTGTGGTGTAGCAGTAGGCTCCGTAAGGAGTGATGAATGCTGCCTTTATTTGATCAGTGGGGTTCAGCCAAATCTGGTGGTAGCCGGAATACGCGTCTAGAAACGATAATAGCTCGCAGCCGGCCGTGTAATCGATCACTTGTTCTATCCTTGGCAGGGCGAATGGATCTTTGGGGCATGCTTTGTTCAGACTGGTGTAGTCAACACACATGCGCAAGTTGTGTTCTTCTTCAGCATGAGTACGGGGTTTGCCAGCCATTCCGGGTGGAAAACCTCCATGATAAATCCGACTGCGAGCAGCCGGGTGATCTCTTCGCCAATGGTTCTTCTTTTTTCTTCCGCAAATTGGCATAGTGACTGTTTGAACGGCTTTTCATACGGACTAACATGTAAAGAGTGCCCGGCGAGCTCCCTCCGAACACCTGGCATGTCCTTGGGGGACCATGCGAAGTTATCCCGATTCTCACGGAGGAAGTCGACGAGTGCGCTTTCCTATTTGCTATCAAGGCCGTCTCCGACCAGGACGAACTTGTCTGGCTCGGCCGTCGTGCTCTTGGATGGCTTGAACTGCGCCTCTCCGGCTGGCTTGGGCTCGCCAACCGACATGTCCTTCTGCAGGGCCACCACGTTCTGCATGATTACGCGTTTTACTCCCGCGATGATCATGGCTTCCGCTATTTTGGACCCGTCGGTGGCACACTCCACAGACCGTTTGTAGCAACCTGCCATGGTGATGACTCCCTTGGGCCCTAGTAGCTTCATCTTGAGGTACACGTAATGTGGTACCGCCATGAACTTGTTGAGCGATGGGCGTCCCAGCATTGCGTGGTACGTGCTACAGAGGTTGACCACCTCGAACCAGATGGGCTCGCGGTGGAAGTTGTCCTGCATGCCAAAGATGACGTCCAGCCGGATTTTTCCGATGGGGGAGTGCGACGCGCCTGGGACGGCTCCGTGGAAGGAGGTGCTTGATGGCTCCAGCTACGACTCGCTGATACCGAGCCGGTCAAGCGAGTTGCGGTATAGGAGGTTGATGATGCTCCCTCCGTCTACGAGGACGCTGGAGAATCTACAGGAATGCTTCTGGGAGACAATGATAGGATCCAGGACCATCGCGTGGGTGCCTGGGTGAGGCAACTTAGCTGGCTGGTCCTTCCGGCTCCATGCAACTTCTTGCAACGACTAGTTGAGGTACTAGGGAATGGGAGGAACGATTGCGTTCACTTCCGCCTCGCGACGCCTTTTGGTGTGCTTGGTCTCCGGCTCCGTGGTGAAGATGTGGTAGTTTCCCACCTGATGAGGGTACTTTTTATCATCATCTTCCCTTCGACACTGGTTATTGCGATCGCCTGGCGGCCCGCCGGCTGGAGGAGGTGGCGCCTGTCCAGCCGGTGCACCGGCAATTTCCGCCATCTTCTTCATCCAGGTGCACTGGTGTGTGGTATGCGTAGCCGGCTAGTTGCCCTGCTATGGAACTTTCATGGCCCATCAAGCATCGACTCGATGGTGTACTTGGGCCTCGGAGGCCGATCATCAGGCTTCTGTCTCCGGCTTCCGCCTACAGCCTGAAAGAACATTTCATGTTTTCCTATGTTTTGTGTGTTAGATAACAATACTATGGAGACTATTCATGTGCGCTAAGTGTGCAGGAAGTTTTGAGGGGGGCCGGATAATCCGCCCCACCAAGGGCCGGATAATCTGGCCTACCTCATCGCTCAAAGGAAGCCAAGGCGCGTCGCTCGGTGTCCGGTCGGATTTTCTCCCGGAAAATCTGAACTGGGGCGGTTTTTCTTCCCAGGCCGGATAATCCGGGTGTCGCATGAGCCGGATAATCCGGCCCCCAGTTTTCGAGCAAAAGGAGCCAAGGCGCGTCGCACGGTATCCGGTTGGATTTTCTCTCGGAAAATCCGAACTGGGGCGGTTTTTCCTCCCCAGGCCGGATAATCCGGCCCTTGCATACGACCGGATAATCCGCCCCCCAGAAGTTGATCAAGGGCAAGCTCGGCGCGACGCTCTGAGAGGGGGCGGATTATCTGCCGGATATTCTGAGTCTGGGGCGGTGTTTCCCCAGACCGGATAATCCGCCCCTCACTTGGGCCGGATAATCCAGCCCCCAAAGTGCGCAACGGCTGGTTTCTGAAGGGGGTATAAATACCCCTTATTCCCCAACGTTCAGAACTCCTTATTCATTCGAAATTGACCAGACATTGTGCAAGAGCTCTCATTCTCGATCTCCCACTTCAACCACCCGAAGGTCTTGATCTTTGGGGGAATTGAAGGAGGAGAAGTTCATCATCATCATCATCAAGAATCAAGCGCTTCAACTCCTCTCCATTCACTTGGAGAAATCCCTGATCTAGTATTCTTGTCAATACCTAGATCTTGTTTATTGTGTTTGATAACTTTGTTCCTGTGGCAGCTTGTTGTCATTCCGGGAGCCTCCAAGTTGTTGTGGAGTTGTTGCCCCGCTAGTTGTGTGAAGGCGCCGGTGCCCGCCTCGAAGGGTACCTATAGTGGAAAGGTGGATCAGGCCTTTTGTGGCGAGATCCATCGGAGAACAAGGTGAGGCCTATTGTGGCATGGTGGTCTTAGTACCGCCCACCCCTCCAACGCAGACGTACTTCCCTTAACAAGGAAGGAACTGCGGTCAAACAAATCCTCTGTCTCCGTGTGCTTCACTTCGGTTTACCCGTTCCTCTTCCACTCGCTCTTTACTCGCTAGTAGATAGGGTTGCATATAGGGAAATTCCACCTGATAGTTTATCTAGTGAATTTACCCTTTGTGCTAAGCCTAAAATTGAAAAAGAATTAAAAATTGGTGTAGCACCTATTCACCCCCCCTCTAGGTGCCCATATGATCCATTTCAATTGGTATCAGAGCCCCGGCTCTTAATTCGGGCTTAACCGCCTAAGAGTAGTATGGGTACCAAGGATGATGGAAATGAGGCTGTGGATAAGGTCACAATGGATGATCTCAAGTCGTTCGAAACAACCTTGTTGAAATCCTTTGAGGCCAAGATGGAGGAGATGAATCAAATGATTGCTCGCCTTACATCATCCATAGCCCCATATCCATCCTCCTCTGAGGCTGCCACACCATCATCTAAGGAAAAGGGTAACACCGGATCCAAGGATGATGATGTGGAAGGTGAAAAACTTAATGGTTCCACCTCCAAGAAGGGAAGTGGTAAGGAGGAATATAATGAGGTTCGCCATGTATATTCCCCCGACCCACCTATCCCTCATCCTCATATAAACAATAGGGGTGATCCACCCAAGCTCACTTCTTCCTCTTTTCATCAATGGCAATTCCTAATGAAATCTCATGTTTGCAGCTCCTCTATTGAATTGTGGAGGATTATTGAAGAGGGTCTTCATATTGGAGATCAAACCAATCTAACGAGAAGAGAAGTTGTGGATAGCCAGTTGAATGTCACCACTCTCCACATGTTACAGCTGGGTGTGGGTCCCAAGGACATGCCACACATTGAACATCTCAACACAGCTAAAGAGGCTTGGGATGCTCATACGGATCTCTTTGTTGGAAATGAAAGCATGAGAAGAAAGAGGTATGATACCCTTAGTAATGAAGCTGAGGGATTCTACATGTTGGATGGTGAAAACCACGAGGACATGTATAGAGGACTCAAGGGCATCGCAACAACATTTCGAAAGCATGGGGCCACTCACATTGATGATGCATGGATAAAAAGGAAATATGTGAGTGCCTTAATGCCTTTCGAGCCAACGAACTTGAAGAGCCTGCAAGGTAGACATAACTATCATTAAATGACATCCAACGAAGTCATGCAAGAAATGGTGGCAGCAAAGAATGCTGAAGATGCCCGTGCACGGGCCATTGGAATGCAAAAGGGTGTCAATGTGGCTCTAAAAGCCAATGTTGTTGAACAAGAGGAAGATGAAGGAGCTTTTGAGGGGGTATCCATGGACTGCCCCGATGAAGTCAAACATGCTCATGGTGAGTACATGGCATTTTATGCAAGGAACTTTTGGACGGACCCTGCCAAAGCCAAGTCTGAACTTGAGCGCAAGAACGGGTCAAATAGAAGAAGGGAAAGTGGCCCATGATTGAGAACTTGCTTCAACTGTGGATATAGAATGCACTTTGTTGCCGAGTGCCCTTATCAAAATAGAGAAGACAATGGTGGCAGGCTCATTCTTAAAGAGAAATCTAAAGCACCTAATAAGAAGCCATTTATTAAGAAGAATGGTCCTTTCAAGAAGCAACCCAAGATTGTCTTGGTAGCTCAAGAGGAATACTCCTCCGCAAGTGAAGATGAAGAGGATAATGATAGTTCCCGCGAGGTGGCTGATATAGCCACCACATCGACTCCCTCATCTCTCTTCGACTCGCTGAACGAGAATGCCATCAACAACAACGCCACTTGCCTAATGGCAAGAGGGTCCGAGGTATCAACTTCTAGCTCTTCATTTCCTAAGACTAACATAATTTTGGATATGGATGATCATGACAGTCTTAAAATGAAAGAAGAAGTTATTACCTTGGATACTTTTTTCACTAACCTACAAGGTGAGCAAAAACTCCATTTTGATGCTCTTATGAGCCAACTTGCTCAAGCCGAAGATCTTCTTGAAGAAAAGGGCAGAATTGAAAGAGAAGATGCCTTGGAGATAGCTTCTTTGAAGAATGCCTTGGAAGACGAAGAGGAAGCTCGAGTATCTTTGGAAGAAAGACTCAAATCCCTTGAGGAGTCACAAGAAGAAGCGGTAGCTCGGCTCATTAAAGGACGTGACCATGCTCTTGCCAAGGTAAAGAAACTAAAGAAAGAAAAGATTGACTTTGGGGCTGTTCATGCTAGACTTTTGGAGAAGTTTGATAATCTTGAAAGTGCTCACAAGGCATTGAAGAGTGATCATTCTACTTTAAATGAGTCTCATGACCAGCTCCAAACTCAATTGAAACGGCATGATGTGCCAAGTACCTCCACTTCATCCTCTGGAAAAGAAGACCTTGCAAGAAGTTCTCAACACAAAGGTAAAGGGGTTATTGATGAGATACTGGGCAGACAAAGGACAAACAATAGTAAAGAAGGTCTTGGTTACATACCCAAGACAAAGAGAAAGAAAAACAAGAAGAAGAAGAAGAAGAAGAAGAAGAAGAAGAGCAAGACTGCTCAACCAAAGACTAGCAACATTACCAATGACAAGACTAATTATGATGGTTTTGCAGGGATCAACAATTCTAACTTTGAACTATATTGTGATTATTATGGTGATGTTTATGCTAGTTATGTAGGACCTTATGATTGTTACATTCCTTGGTCTATTTTGGTTCCCAAGACCCTTGTTACTAACATGAGAGGACCCATTGAAAAATGGGTACCTAAAACCAAGAAGTAATTTTCTTGCAGGGCTATGCTTCCGGTGGTTCTAAATGGGTACTCGATAGCGGGTGCATGAGTCATATGTCCGGAATCAAGGAGATCATCACGGAGATGTGGCCAAACCTTGATCACATAACCGTCTCCTATGGTGACAAGTCAAAATCTGAGGTATTTGGTCTCAGCAAAGTTGTGGTGGCTCACGATATCTCTCTCGTGGACGTCATGCTTGTTGAGACCCTCGGGTACAACTTACTTTGAGTTCGTGCCCTTGGTAAGATGGGCTTTGCATTTTATATTGATGCTGATTTGGTGGTACTCTTGTGGAGCAAGTCTCCAAAAGTCGCTTTCGTGGGATATGTCGAAAACGACCTGTATGTGGTGGACTTTTTAGGGAAAACCACTACAGGCCCGATGTGTCTTTTCGGAAAGGCTGACACGGGTTGGCTATGGCATCGCCGACTAGCCCACGTCAATATGATAACTTTGCAAAGTCTCCACAAGGGTGGCCACATTCTTGGACTAAAAGAAAATGTCTCTTTTGCCAAAGATCGTGTTTGCAGGGCGTGTGTTGAAGGGAAAATGCATGACTCACCTCATCGAAGGAAAACCATTATCTCTTCAAAAAGGATTTTGGAGCTCCTTCATGTGGATCTCTTCGGACCTCCATCTCATGCAAGCCTTGGTGGGAATAAGTATTGTCTAGTGATTGTTGATGATTACTCAAGATACACTTGGGTTTATTTCTTCAAGCTGAAGAGTGAAACTCAACAAACTGTCATCGACTTCGCCAAAGAGGTTCAACGTCAACACAACGTCCCCATTCTGGCTATAAGGAGTGATAACGGCTCTGAGTTCAAGAACTACACCTTAAATGAGCTCCTAAGTTAAGAGGGGATAAGACATCAATATTCCGCTGCGTACACCCCTCAACAAAATGGTGTAGCCGAGAGGAAGAATCGAACTCTAATGGATATGGCAAGATCATTGTTAGCCGAATTTAAATCTCCATATAACTTCTAGGCTGAAGCAATCTCTAATGCTTGTCATTCATCCAACCGTTTATACCTCCGTAAGATCTTGGACAAGACTCCGTATGAAATACTTACCGGTAGCAAGCCAAACATCTCATACTTTCGGGTATTCGGGTGTAAGTGTTTCTTTCTTATTAAAGGAGTTCGTTTATCTAAGTCTGAATCTAAGGCATTAGAAGGTATTTTTGTTGGTTATGGTGCTGAATCCCACACTTATAGAGTCTACAATAAGCTCTTTGGAACTGTTGTAGAATCTTCTAGTGTGGTGTTCGAGGAAAATGACGGTTCCCGTGCGGAGCAAGTTGGTGGTTGTGATACAAATGTTGAAATACCCCAAGATGCCATAAGAAGAATGGGCATGGGATTTTTCCGCCCCATTGAGGAACCCCTTGTGGCGGACCGGGAAGGACAATGCTCTACTCATATAGAGCCCTCATCTACACATACTCAACATGTTCCAACCACGGGGGTAACTTCTACACCATCTCCATCAACTGCTGAAGGTCAAGATGTTCCAGAAAGCTCCAGGCCGAATTTTTCGGTTGACACCGGATTATCCGGCCACCCCGCTCCAGCTGACCATGTTGCTCCTGATGGTGAAGATTTCAACACAAGCTCTAGGCCGGATTTTCTGGCTAGCCCCGGATTATCTGGCCCCTTGCCAGTTCAAGCTAAGTCCTAGGCTTCCTGATGAAGCTGCTGCAAGTTCTCCCAGGCCGGATTATCCGGCCTCTCCATCGGCCGGATTATCTGGCCCTGACTCTCCAGTTATGCAGCCTCCTGTTACGGCTACGGACTCACCTCAAGGGCCCGCGTCTCCACCACCTACTACTGATGTTCCAGTTACTGATCAAGGTCGAGAAAATGCTTCCAATGAAGACTCAAGTGATGAATCTCCTCCTCCAAGAGACAACAAACTTATTGAACTCCATCGCAAGGCTCGGGCTGATCGAAACCTTGAGTTGAGGGGTCACACTCTCGACAAGGTTGTTGGTGATCTTCGACGAAGGGTTTCTACAAGAAGAGAATTGGCCAGTTTTGGGGAGCATCAAGGTCATATCTCCATGGTGGAACCTAAGAAGGTCTTTGAAGCTCTTGAAGATCCAGACTGGGTTGTTGCTATGCATGAAGAATTGAATAATTTCGAGCGCAACAAAGTCTGGAAACTCGTGGAGAAACCCAAAGAGTGTCGCAATGTTATCGGCACCAAGTGGATTTTGAAGAACAAGCAAGATGAGAATGGCATTTTTGTGAGGAACAAGGCAAGACTTGTGGCACAAGGTTACTCCCAAGTTGAGGGCATCGACTTCGGCGAGACCTATGCTCTAGTGGCTCGCCTTGAGTCCATCCGTATCCTTCTTGCTTATGATGCACATAACAATTTTAAGTTGCAGCAAATGGACGTCAAGAGTGCCTTCCTTAACGGTCCTCTACATGAGTTGGTATACGTAAAGCAACCCCCGGGGTTTGAGGATCCTAACTTTCCAAACCATGTCTACAAACTCGATAAGGCACTCTATGGCCTTAAACAAGCCCCACGTGCGTGGTATGAGCACCTTAAAGAGCTTTTGTTAGATCGTGGCTTCGAAGTTGGGCAAATCGATCCCACTCTTTTTACTAAGAAGGTTAAGGGGGAGCTCTTCGTATGCCAACTATATGTAGACGATATCATTTTTGGTTCTACTAATAAAGCTTTTAATGATGTATTTTCAAAGCTTATGACTAACAGGTTTGAGATGTCTATGATGGGGGAATTACGGTTCTTTCTTGGATTCGAGATCAAGCAACTTAGAGAAGGAACCTTTATTAATCAAGCAAAGTACATCCAAGACATGCTCAAGAGATTCAAGATGACGGATCTCAATGGTGTCGCCACTCCGGTGCAAACAAAATGTCATCTTGAACTTAATCCTCATGGTATAGATGTGGACCAAAATTTATACCGGTCCATTATCGGATCTCTTCTTTACCTCTGCGCATCTAGACCCGATATTGTGTTGAGTGTGGGAGTGTGTGCAAGGTATCAAGCAGCTCCTAAAGAAAGCCACTTAGTGGCGGTCAAGAGGATCTTTCGATATTTGGTTCATTCCCCTAACTTTGGTCTCTGGTATCCCAAGGGCTCCAATTTCTCTTTATGTGGCTATACTGACTCAGATTGGGCTGGTGATAAGGATGATCGGAAGTCCACTTCTGGAGCTTGTCAATTCTTGGGAAGATCTCTTGTATGTTGGTCCTCTAAAAAGCAGAATTGTATATCTCTCTCCACCGCCGAAGCTGAATATGTTGCTGCTGCCAGCCCTTGTACTCAATTATTGTGGATGAGGCAAACTTTAAAGGAATACGGTGTCAATTGTGACAAAGTGCCTCTTTTATGTGATAATGAAAGTGCAATCAAAATTGCGTACAATCCTGTTCAGCACACAAGGACAAAGCATATTGAGATTCGAAATCATTTTATTCGAGACCATGTTGCTCGCGGCGATATTGATCTATCCTTTGTGAGCATGAAGAACCAACTTGCGGATATTTTTACCAAGCCACTTGATGAAGCAAGATTCTGCTACTTGAGGAATGAGCTAAATATCATTGATTCCAGGAGCTTGTCTTGATTACCCATGCACTCACTCGTACATCTCAATCCTTCTTTGGTCTAGGTGTGGGCATGGATATAGGGGGAGTGTGGTCCTAACTCATTGGGCTAACCCTCCCGCCATAATGCCAAAAGCAAGATAAATCATTTCTCTTAATATCATTTTGTGATATGTGAGCTTATTGCTGAGTATTGGTCGTGAATCCAAGATATATCTTCGCGGTGTCACACCATACACTCCAACAAGGTGGCTTCGGCCACCGCCATCTCCCTTGAGGAGAATTGGATCCTTTTGGATGTTATTTGCTCTCTCATGTTCTTATGGGAATCACATTCAATCTTGGCTTTTATTTGATTTGGATTTTGCAAGTTTGAGTGTCTAGTACCATCTCAGTTTGGCTCTCTTAATCCTAAGCCTTTCCCTACCCCTAAGCCATCTATTCTAGCACACAAGTCCCTTGTACACCTTGTGGGGGTGTTGTTTGGGGACGCGCGGGCCTGGTTCTGTGTATAACAGAATCCCAGATTTTAGGCCGGATAATTCGGCCCAAGTGTAGGCCGGATAATCCGGCCCTAGCGGATTTCATATTAAAGGGCAGGGCTCGGGGGGAAGAGCTCATAACGAGCAGCACTTCTCCCCCATCCCTCTCCTCCTCCCCAGCCGCTGCCTGCCGCCCCACACCCTCCCCGGAGCCTCTCCGGCCACTAGATTTTCCGGGCCTCCCCGGATCTTCTTCTCTGTGCCTCCGGGTACCTTCTCCTCCGTGTTCTTCCTCCAATGAGTGAGGGTAACTCCCTCTCTCCCCATCTTTGGCTAGATGTGTAACTTGTTGGGTGGAACGTTGTCTAGAAGGTTGTGTCTTCGGATAGAAATCGTAGTCTTACAGTTTCTAGGCCCGATCTACTTTTTTGCATTCAATCTAGGTGAAATCGAAAATTTCTGCCAGGGCCGGATTATCCGCCCCTGGATAGGCCGGATAATCTGGCCTGACAGATTCGATTCTGGTTCAGTTTCACTATGGAGTATGCATTGAGTAGTTTTGTCCTATGAACTTTTTGACTACTTTTTCCATGCTCTCTCCTGGACTTGTGTGTATGCTTATCCCCTTGCTATCGCCCTTATTCTCCTCACATGTGGTTCCGGTATTCCCAAGACCTACAAGCGCCGTCCTCGCGCCAAATACTTTCGGGACGACGGACAGGGTAACTTAGTGGACGAAGTTGAGTTGAGGAGAAGGAAGAACGAAGAGAAGAGCATGGTTGAACAAGCAAAGAGGACGAGGAAGGGGGTGTCCAAGAGGAAGGGCAAGGAGCCCAAGATCAACTATAGGGCTTTGGATGCGGTCTCCTATTCATTTTCTGAAGAGGGTATAAATACCCCTTGTTCCCCTCTACGCCTGCTGCTGATGCTGATGATGAGGAAGGTGACACTGAGGAGTTTGAAGATGAGGATGAGGAAGAGAATGAATAAGAGGACAAGGACGAGGACTACGAGTGATCCCATGGGGCGCTAGCATCCCTCTTCTCCCTCTTTGGTGTCTCGATGCAAAAGGGGGAGAAGTAGTTCTATTAGGTTGTCCGTGGATTTGCATGGGTCGGGCATAAGCACTTGCACTATCCTATTCGTTTTTTCTTGCTTATGCCCATTTACCGTTGAACTTTAAATTCATGATTTGTGGTTGGTTGAGACTTTATGGGCGTGTTTGGTAGCCCGGGTTGGCAATCTCACCTCATACAAGTTGAGTGTAGCAATGCCCACCACATACAAGAGTGCTAGTTGCGTTATGTTTGGTAGGTCGGGTGAGATGAGCCGAGCTCAGTTCAGATCTTGTTTGGTGTGGTTGTATGACTTGAACCATGCCACACAAAAATAAAACGCAATCAAGTCCCTGGAAACAAAACGAAAAAGCAATCGGGTCCGGATCGGGCTCCGGCACTGCTGCCGGCGGGCTCCAGCGCCGCCATGCTCCACCGTGGTGCCTCCATGATCCACCGCTGGCGCCGCCACGCTTCAACGTTGGTGCCGCCACGCTTCAATGTTGGCGCCACCACGCTCCACCGCCATGAGGCCGCGACGAGCTGCCGCCATGAGGCCACGGCAGAAGTGGTCGGGAGGCCGCAGTCTGATGAGGTCTAGAGGCTGCTACAGACGAGGTCGGGAGATGCGGCGGCTCCAGAGTCAGAGCGGAGGCGGTGAGCTGGGAGAGACGGGGCAGCGGGGTAGAGGTGAGACGCGGCGGCGGGGCAGAGGAGAGATGTGGTGCGGTGAACGGGAGTTATTCGGTTGCAGGGGGAGAATGAAGGAGCAATGCGGTGCGGGGGACGTGACCCCTGCAGGCTCCAGCGCCTGTGGGTATGGACTGGGCACTGCCCGATTGTGAAGCTCGATCTGACCTTCCCAACTCGGCCGGGCGGAGGGGTAGTGAAAGGGCATGTATGCCCCCATGTGTGGTTTTGGTAATTAATGACAATCCCTATGGACTAATGTGCAAATTGAGTTTCACTTGTAGGTTTGTCCATTTGCATCGCTTGGACCATGTGTTGGTTTCAAGGATGAAGAAGAAGAAGCATCGTCCAAGGGCTTTGTGCCTATTGGAATCAAGTAGAAGAAGAAGATCAAGTATGTCTTGAAGAAGAAGAAGAAGAAGAAGAAGAAGAAGATGGAGTTCCTCATGGCTATCTTCAAGACATCGTCAAGAATTGTTGTGCAAGCTCAAGAGAATGATGAAGACAAGTTCAAAGAAGATGCTTCCCCATGGTGTATGGGGGAGCATGTCTCAAGACTTCATCAAGCAAGAGCAAGCAAGAGCAATCAAGAAAGGTGTTCCATCTTGAAGGTGACAAGATCGTCTACATCACGCTCAAGTGGGATGCTCAAGGCAAAGGTATGATCTTGATAGGGTTTCTATTTTACTGGTCTCTTGTAGTGTTGGGAGACCGGGTTTAGGATAGATAACCGTACTCAAGAGGGGCTCTCGAGTGGGTGACTCGTTCGTATCTTTCGGTGAGAGCTCAAACCTTTGCATACATAGCATCATCTTTCTTGGTTGTTGTTTGGTTCTTGTCCATGTGAGGATCTAGAGCTTGTGGTTATCTTCATTACATGCTCTAGTTCATCAAAAACGGATTTCCCATGCATATCTCATTGCGTTTTTGATCTTGCGGGTTTTTCGGCTCCACACCTTGGGAGGTATCTCACATATATATTCATGGTATTTTCTCCCTTGGTGATATCCAATATTTCTACACGTCATTATCTTTCCAACAAAATTGGTTTCATCTCGTTTGGAGTTCGGATGCAAAAGTTATGGCATTTCTGGTTCTGAAGTTTCTCTGACCGGAAGTACCGGCCAGACGCCGGAAGTACCGCTCGGGCAGAAATGCCGCCGGAAGTACCGCTCGGGCAGAAATGCCGCCGGTAGTACCGGTGTTAATTCCGGCCAAACTTCCGGTGAACCCATTTTTGGTTCAGTACTCTCTCTGCCTGGTTTGTGCTATTTGACGGTACTTCTGTCGGTATTTCAGGCGGTAGTACCGCTAGGACATTCTTGCCACCGGTAGTTCCGGCGAAGCGGTGGTAGTACCGGCCAGGTCACGTTTTTGGTCTTTCTCTCGCTGTTTTCTGACCGTTGGCTAGGTGCCACCGGTAGTACCGGCCACCCACTGGTACTACCGGCCATGCGCGAAACTATGAGTAACGGGCAGATCGGGGAGCCCTTTAAAAGGAGCTCCCCTTTCCCCTTCGGCCCCAACTCTTGTTCTTCTCGGTTTTTGGCTTTCTCTCTCCTCCATTGTTGACCTTGAATAGCTTGCCCTCTCCCCTTTCTCCTCCTATGATTCTTGCATCTTTTTGAGGGATTTGAGAGAGGAGATCTAGATCTACAAGCCCCACCAAGCTAAATCCCTTCTTTGTGAAGGAATCCTTGGCATCTAGATCTTGGAGAGTTTTGTGTTCTCCTCTTGTGTTCTTCCTCCCTTATTCCCCCAATAGCTTTTGTAGCTTTGGTGGAATTTGAGAGTGAAGGACTTGCCTCTTGCATTTGGTGCATAGGTTTGAGTTCTCCTCGGAGATTCGGCGAGTTCAAGCCCTTGGGCTTGTTTCTCTTGGGTTCTTGGAACCCTAGACGGTTGTGTGGTTGGATAGTTGACCTTTTGTGGTCTTGTAGCCGTTGTGGCATTGTTCTTGGGGCTACAATTAAGTTGTGGAGGTTCTCCAAGCTTGTTGGCCTTTTGTGGCATTGTGGAGCCTTTGTGGCGTTTCTTGGGATCCCTCCAATTGAGTTGTGGAGATTTCCCCAAGCCTTGTACGGGTTCGGTGACCGCCCTCAAGTGTCCCATAGTGGAACGTGAGTAGGCCTTTGTGGCGAGCTCACGGGAGAATAGGGTGAGCCTTTTGTGGCGTCGGTGAGTTGCGTGGCTTCGCATCCTTGGTGAGGCCTTGTGTGGCGTTGGGTGAGCATCGAGCCACCACACCTCGAGGTGAGCCATTTGTGGCGTTCGAAGTACATTGCGCCCCCGCACCTCTCCAACAGAGACGTAGCTTCTTTGGAAGTGAACTTCGGGAAACAAATCATCTTCTCCGCGTCCATCGGTTATCTCTCAACCGAGCCCTTTACCTATGCAATTTACATTGTGATAGCCTTCGTGCTTGAAGTACTATTATCTTGCTATCACCTTGTTGCTTGTCTTGCTTAGCATAGGTTGTTGGTGCACTTAGTGAAACTAGTGGATATATGTTTTGGCTTGATAAGTTAAACTTTAAGTTTTATTCCGCATTTATTAGAGCCTAAACCGTAATATTTTTAAAACGCCTATTCACCCCCCCTCTAGGAGATGTCCATTTCCCTTTCAGGTAGTTTTCGCATGAGATGGGCAGTGCCGACGGGAGCCGACCCGGTCTAACAAACAACAAAACGTGGGATGAGATGAGAAAATCTGGGTTCACCCGGTCTACCAAACACGCCCTATATGGTTGTCTGGATTATGCCTATGGGTTTCGTATCATGGATTATGCTTATGGATCTATCTATTCATATCCTATTGCTGGAGGCTTATAACGGAAGGCGCGCTCATAATGGTTATCCGGTAATAATTGTGACTTATGTCAAGGATGCCTACTCTCTACTTCGGTGGTATGTTTTTATTGCTCATATGTCTATGGAATAGATTCGCCTATTTGTGTGCATTTGTATTCCAATGCAAAACTCTATTGTGCACACATTGAGGGGGAGTCTCTTTCATAGTTATCACTGTTTGTCTTGTGTCTTTCTCCTGGAAATCCTGGTATTGTCATCTAACACCAAAAAGGGGGAGATTGAAAGAACATTTCATGTTTTCCTATGTTTTGCGTGTTAGATAACAATACTATGGAGACTATTCATGTGCGCTAAGTGTGCAGGAAGTTTTGAGGGGGGGGGGGGGCGGATAATCCGCCCCACCAAGGGCCGGATAATCCGGCCTACCTCATCGCTCAAAGGAAGCCAAGGCGCGTCCCTCGGTGTCCGGTCGGATTTTCTCCTGGAAAATCCGAACTAGGGCGGTTTTTCTTCCCCATGCCGGATAATCTGGGTGTCGCATGAGCCGGATAATCCGGCCTCCAGTTTTCGAGCAAAAGGAGTCAACGCGCGTCGCACGGTATCCAGTCGGATTTTCTCCCGGAAAATCCGAAATGGGGCGGTTTTTCCTCCCCAGGCCAGATAATCCGGCCCTCGCATTTGATCAAGGGCAAGCTCGGCGCGACGCACTGAGAGGGGGCGGATTATCTGCCTGATATTCCGAGTCTAGGGCGGTGTTTCCCTAGACTGGATAATCCGGCCCTCACTTGGGCCGGATAATCCGGCCCCCAAAGTGTGCAACGGCTGGTTTCTAAAGGGGGTATAAATACCACTTCTTCCCCAACGTTCAGAACTCTTGATTCATTCAAAATTGACCAGACATTGTGCAAAAGCTCTCATTCTCGATCTCCCACTTCAACCACCCGAAGGTCTTGATCTTTGGGGGAATTGAAGGAGGAGAAGTTCATCATCATCATCATCAAGAATCAAGCGCTTCAACTCCTCTCCATTCACTTGGAGAAATCCCTGATCTAGTATTCTTGTCAATACCTAGATCTTGTTTATTGTGTTTGATAACTTTGTTCTTGTGGCAGCTTGTTGTCATTCCGGGAGCCTCCAAGTTGTTGTGGAGTTGTTGCCCCGCTAGTTGTGTAAAGGCATCGGTGCCCGCCTCGAAGGGTACCTATAGTGGAAAGGTGGATCAGTCCTTTTGTGGCGAGATCCTCGAAGAACAGGGTGAGGCCTATTGTGGCGTGGTGGTCTTAGTACCGCCCACCCCTCCAACGCAGACGTACTTCCCTTAACAAGGAAGGAGCTGCAGTCAAACAAATCATGTGTCTCCACGTGCTTCACTTCGGTTTACCCGTTCCTCTTCCACTCGCTCTTTACTCGCCAGTAGATAGGGTTGCATATAGGGAAATTCCACCTAATAGTTTATCTAGTGAATTTACCCTTTGTGCTAAGCCTAAAATTGAAAAAGAATTAAATATTGGTGTAGCACCTATTCACCCCCCGCCTCTAGGTGCCCATACGATCCATTTCACAGCCGGATCCTCCTGCACTGCCGCCACCTTCCTAGAGCCATATTGGTTATCCGGTTGTCGTGTCGCCTGGAATTGTGGCCATTCCCTTCTGGCTGGCGCCGATCTACAGCGACATTCACGATTATTTGCCCTTGGTCTTCCACCCAAACGGATCTTTTTATTGTCGCGTCGGCCGTGGCGTACTTGTCCGTGATGGTCATGGTCTATGCCATGGTTGTAGGTTCCACCCGGTGAAGCTTATGCTTGAGCATAGTGTCGTCTCTGCATTCATTGATGAAGAAATCAACCGCCTAATGTTCACCTACCCCCTCACAGGAGTTGTGCATGCTCGTCCATCGGGTGATGTAGGAGCGATCGGATTCATTCGGGCCCTGCATGCAGAGAGCAAGCTCGCCAGGCCGGCCTAGGAGCTTGTAGGTGCCGGTGAAATTGCGAACAAAAGCTTGCTCGAAGTCGATCCAAGCATTGATGTTGTTGTCGGGGAGGCTATTGAGCCACGTCCTGGCTGAGTAGAGGATCATGAGAGGGGCGTAGCGTACTGCTACCCGGCAGTTGCCATTGTCGATGCCTACGGCGGTGGTGTAATCCACCAGGCAGTCCTCCGGCTTGACCAAGCCGTTGTACTTTGGCATATCCCATGGGAGCGAAAATCCCTTTGGAAACGGTTCGTTCCGGATGCGCGGTCTGAAGCATCTTGGACCGACTGGACTTTCTTCCTCCAGCGCGTGTGATTGGACCAGCAGGTCGATTCGCGCGCGCGCATCTTGCTGCTCATCCGGCTCAAGCGTAGCTGGCCAGATAGGCGGGACTTGGGGAGCGCTTGGCCTTTTCCGGCTTTGTTGGCTGGCTCGCGGTTTTTGCTGGTAATCACTGTCGCATCTCGGGCGTTGTGCCCACGGCCTGCGGATCCACCGCGTGGGTGGTTGCTCTGCCTTGCTCCGTTTGGGGAAGATGCTTCGCTACCGCCTGCAGCCGGTCTGCCATCCGGCGAGCCGGTTGGGTTCTGTTGTTGCCAACCATGTTGAGTTCTGCCTTAGCCTGCTACTTGTTCGCCGTGACCACAAGGAGCTGGACACGTGCCTTTTGACGGAGTAGTTCCTCACCCTCCATGTGCCTTAGCTCCGCAACTGCCGCCTCCGCGGCCCTCATATTTTTGGCGGGGGTGCTGTAGACCGGCTGCACCGCAGGCATATGCGGATCAGCGGCGCGATCCATCTCCGAACCGAGGTTCCGGCCTTGTGGCTGGGCCAGGCGGCAGGTGCCAGGCAAGCACGCGAAGCCGTGCACGATGTTTGTACTCCCGCATGGTGGCATTCATCCATTGTTGGGCGGCTGCCACCTTGCTAGCTTCCTCTAGAAGGTTCTGGCGGGTGGTCTCCCGGGCTGGCGCAGCTGCAGCTGGATCTGCCTTAATGGGGGTGATGGGGTTGCGGAAGTGCTCGATGGATGCATTGATCAGGTCCTGGTTCGGGAGGCGTGAGTTAGTAGCGCGACAGTCCATGTTGCGCTCCAGAGGTGGGCGACGGTTCTCCACCGAGCCCGCCATCATGACCTCGACGCTGCCGTTGGAAATGCGTGAGGTGGAGAGACCAGGGGGCGCGCCGGAGATGGTGACGACCTCACGAGGGAAGGCCTCAGGGATGGTGGCGACGTAGACGTGGTGCTCGCCGAAGTGCATGATGGAGCCCCCGCTTGGGAAAATCCCCCCAGCGAAGCAGGACGCGTTGTCGAGGACGCAGTCGAAGGAGCCGAGAGTGATGACGAGGCCAGAGGCGACACGCTCACCGGCGACGAGTGGAAGTCCTGTGCGAAAGATGATCCCAGCCGAAGCGTTGTGCGCCACGGTAGGCGCCAACTATCGTGGTGTGGAACACGGCAGTACCATCAGGGATGGCTTGAAGGGGACAATCTGGATGCTATCGGTGGCTACTCGCAACAGGTTAGGCATAGATACTGCAAACACAGCGATGTACCCAAGTTCAGAGCCCTCTTGGCGAGGTAAAACTCCTAATCCTGCAAGGATCTACTATCAAAGGGGGCGAATGCCCGATAGAGATGCTCCTTGAGCTGTTTCCTTAGCTACTTCTTGCTTGGAACTGTCTAAGTCCTTCTTCTTGTGTCTATTTTCCGCCTGCCTAGAACCCTAGCACTACCCCACCTTTATATATAGGTTGAGGAGGTAGCTTACAAGGTGGGTTCTAGGGTTTACTGTTTGGATTTGGGCCTTACAAAGTGGGCCGGCTGGAAAGGGGCAAACGGTAGGCCCGAGTTCAGTCAAGCCTCCAGTACAGGGGAGGACCACGCTTTAGTGTCCAGCACGCCTGCTTTACTTGTCATCTGGCTCTTTATCTGTCAGCCGGTTCTTTATGCCTAAGCCGGAGCTTTCCTCGTCATCCCTTGCTTTGCTCGTCAGCCTCCAGCTTTGGCGCAGTTGTCCAATAGCGCTGGCCAGGCCAGCCAGCCTGTCCAGTCAAGGGTGCGCTCAGCAAGGAGCGTCATCCCCACCGTACCATGGCCAGCGGATCCGAGGCGGCCGGTTAGGAGCGACCTCCCAGCCGGTTCTTCTGGCTACTCGGCTAGACGGGCCAGCTAGGGAAACTTGAATGCGGACCGGGTGGGGGCTCCACCTAGCTGTGGTTCCTTGATCTGGGTCTAGACGGCATGTGCTCCTTGGAGCCGGCCGGTTGGTCCCGTCTTGGCCTACCCAGGGGTCACCCCCGACACTAGCGATCCCAAAGTGGTCGAGAGAATGCATTGCAGGGACCGAGTTGCTTTCCATTGGATCTAGCGGTCCCAAAGTTGTCAAGAGAATGCATTGGGGGCCCAAGTTGCTTGCCATTGGATCTAGCTGCCCATAGTTGGTGTGCCAAATTCCTAGAGGGTCATGTTGGTGCCTATCAGTTTTGACCATTCTGCCACTGCCATCATGGCTGCCATGTAGACTTGCAGCGTTGGTAGTAGCATCCATTCCCCGGTCCAAATTAGTGGATGAGATTATCAATCCAAGTTAGTTGACTCAAATTTGTCAAGATACAATTGAATCTAGAAAAATCTAAATCAAGTAATTTGGGTCGGAGGGAGTACTACTTATGAATCATCTTTAGAGCATATCCACCGTCCTCATAGCTCAAATACATATCAATTTTGATTCAAATCATACATATTTCGATCAAATTTATACAAGCCCACCAGAGATTGTCAAAGCAAGTACTACTACTTACGAATTAGCTTTAGAGCATATCCACCGGTCTCACGGCTCAAATACATATCAAATTTATCCAAATCATACATATATTTTAAGTAACAGAATTTTGGTTCAAACTGGACTCAAATTTGTCCCAATTTTAAGTGGATGGTGAGCTGTCCGCCCTCCATGTCATATGTGTACTCCAAGAAGTATAGGCAAAGTGCTCCCATCTGGCCACGAGGTACATCAGGCCTTCACCGTCGAAGTGCACCTCGACGTGCAAGTCGCGGCCACGGCCTGCCTCCCATGGCTTTGTTTCATGAGGGCTTGATCTTCCTCGTCGCAGTGATGTTGTGGATGATGGCTTCAATCGGCTTCGCATCACTAACCACTATCGGCACCATCACCATTGCACTGATGTTGGGGATGATGGCTTCCATCGGTGTCTTTCATCGATGACCGTTGTCGACACCACCGTGTCGCACTGATGTTGTGGATGATGGCTTCCATCGGTGGCTTTCATCAGTAACAGATCTAAGGATGTGAATAGAAGTGAGACAAATAGAGATAGAAATTTTAGACAGTTAGATCCTCACAGCTGCACGCCATTCTAGCCACCACGCTTAGATCCTCACCGCCACACGCTGTTCCAGCCACCACACTTAGATCTGCGCCGCCGCAAGTCGTTCCGACCCCCACGTATAGGTTCGTGCTGCCGCAAGCCATTCCGACCGCCACGCTTAGGTCCGTGCCGCCGCACGCCATTCGGACCACCACGCTTAGTTCTGCATCGCCGCAAGCCGTTTGGACTGCCGTGCCACCATACGTCGATAGGAGGGGAGGAAGATACGGCTGGTATATCTGCGACAGGGAAAGGGAGGGAGATACATCCAGCCTATTGGACTCTCCTCTCTGTATCCCAACTTGAGAGAGAGACCTCCGGCCCGTTGGATCATGATGTATCCAACGGTGGTTGGCCAAGATCCGTGTGACATACATCTCGACCAATTAGAGCGCATCCAAACTGAGCGCTAGTTGATGTGGTTGGTATACGTGCAACAGGGAAAGGGAGGGAGTGACATCCATCTTGCCGGGCTCTCCTCGCCATACAAGGTTAGGTGCGCCCATCGGGAGAGAGAGACCTCCAGCCCATCAGATCATGATGTATCCAATGGTGGTTGGCCAAGATCCATGTGACATACATCTCGACCAATCAGAACATAGCCAAACTAAGACATGAGAGAGGGGAAAAGTGGGGAAAACTTTAGTGGGAGAGGAAAATTGTGGAAAACTTTAGCGGGAGGGGAAAACAGAGGAAAACTTTAGCAGGGGGAACTAAGTAGAGCTAAGGAAAACAAGGGCACTTGAATAAAAAAATCGACTAAGGGGAATTCAACCTTTTGGCATAACAAATGGAAAATGTGTTATTTGAATAAAATAATCTATCTTGGCCGACATTATATTGTTTGCAACTCAAAGATACACAAGTGTTCCAAATTTGGCCTCATTTAGACAAAGTATGTTTTGGGATGGGTTATTTTGGAGGTTGATTGAGTAGAAAGCCATGCATGTTCATAGCTAGTAGCTCATTCCAAGAAGTGGTTTAGGGGATAAGTCCGTTTATATTTATTTCCTTTTCCTTCATTATTCATGCTAGGTTGTAGGCAACATAACAAGACTCCATGCGAAGGTTGCACTATGTTTTGACTTTTTTAATTAAACTAACCCTAAAACATTTTTTTGAATTTAAGCACTTAGAAAAAGAAAAATGTGGTTGATTACAAGTAAATCCAAAATTTCCAATTTCAGATGGTAAATCAATCGAAGATACACAAGTGTGCCAAATTTTGGATCAATTGGTCAACGTTTGCTATGGTTTAAGCCATGAACTAGCTAAACCCCATGTGTTGACCACATGTCAAGGGAAAAACTAAGTAGTGCTAAGCAACTAGGTGGATGACCATAGAAACTTGCAATAACACATACATTATGGGATTATCCAACATACAAACTTGGGAGCATCACACTAGTTCGAATTCAAATGGCATGTACTATCAACCAAACTCACTGGATACCTCCATTGCCTATCTTTACTGTCTATGGATGTTACCTCAGCCCCCATTCCTCTTCCCATGCATTTCATGTTCAATTGTTTTGCCCTGTCATGCAAAGCCTTAATCAAAGATGGGAGGATGAGATGGCCAACATATACTGTTGATGTAATTCTTTGACGCAAATTGATCTTTATCATGATCATCTGCCTAATCTTATCAAATATTTGCCACATCATAAGCCCTTTCAATGACTTGACATTTGCATTGAAACTCTCTGCAAGGTTACTTGTTACATAGTCTACCTTGAAAAATTCATTGAATTGGCTTCTTGACCACACCATTCCATAATGTGCATCCAAGTAATCCTTCACCGCGGGTTTTTGTTTATACAACACTTCCAAATGATACAGATGCTTCCTCAAACTGCATGTGTATGAAGCTGGCCATAGGTTGTCAGCATAAACTTTACCATTGAATCTTTGTAAAATTCTGCACTAAGTGGCGCATACATTCCCAATGCTCCACTCCGAGGAATACTGCTTCTACAGCTTTCTCCAAACCTTTGCAAGCGTCCGTGTGGATAGTAAATCATGGTGGATGACATATAAGGTCATGCAAATTCTCCAGAAACCAAGTCCAACTTTCCTCTGCCTCAATCTCCAAAACTCCAAAAGCAATAGGGAACATCCAATTGTGGCCATCAACTACAGTAGGAGCTACTAGTTGTCCTTTAAATCTGCCATGAAGAGCTATTGCATCCACGGCAAAATAAGGCATGTAACCATCCAGAAACCCTTGCCAGCAAGCTTTGAAACAAACAAAAGCCCTTCTAAAGCATCCCTTCTCCTTTGTCTTCCCTCTTATTTTGTAATGAACTTTATGCCTGTCTATCTATACAACACTACCTGGACTAGCCATCTCCACTTCATATTGGAACATGTAAAGAAACTGAAAAATTTCATTCCATGGACCATTGATCCTAACTAGAGCCATTTACTTTGCATAGAAAATCCTCATGTAAGGTACTGTAATATTAAACTTTTGAGAAACTTATTTTATGAGCGCTGTTGCACCAAGTGATGGGTTCGCTCTCATCCAATCCATGACTGCATCTGCCAACCACCTAGTCTTTGCTAGTTTTGTTTTGTCCTTTGGCTATCCCCCTTGAGGTGGACAATAATGTTTGAACCAGTAAATTTTTATCTGAAACATAATGAAAATGTTAGGTACAGTTAACAAACTCTACACAATGATCTAAAATACATAAATGGTTGTAATACCTGAACTAAATTACTCCTGAGCATAGTGGATGCATGCATCCTCCACCTACACCTCTTGTATGGTCACTTCACTATGAACCTTGGTGGCTCACTCTTAATAATATCATAATCATTATTGGTGTGGATGCAATATGTAGTAAGGGAATTACAACAGTCCCGCATCATTTCAAATACGGTGCTTTCTAAAATCTTAGGATCGTTCCTATTCCACTCAATTACTGGCAAGTCCTCAACATCGTACTCGGCTAAAACGAGACTATAATTGTTCTCCTCATTCTGTTCATCATCAGTGTCATCAAATCTGGCACCGTGGGCCATTTCCTCCGTGTATTAATCCTCTAGTTCCTATTTACTGCATCTATCTACCAATTTAGGAAACATCAACTCATCCTCATCATCTAGTGGAGGCGCTCCCTTGTCAGGCTCTGCTTCATGCTCCACATCGACCGCACGAGCAATTTGGATTACACTCGCAGTGCGAACAGATGGTATTGTTGTGGACCTACAAGGAGTGCGGGCACACACTATTAACAGAGACACATGATGCCCGACCACCTGATGATGCCTGACCACCAGATGATGCTTTAACCCTCTTTTCCGTATGTTCGGCTTTAGGTTGCACATGGAGACAAATTCGACCAAAACGTTCAGTAGCATTCAAAGAGAAAAGCATTACCAAATAAGCTTCGCTAGTTAGTGGGAGTAATCATTGCTCACTAATGTTGAAATATTGCAAATTAACTGAATCGCCATTACTCTAGGGGAATTTAGAATAGATTTTATCCTTCAAATCTCTGAGTTTTATGGAGATATTGTAACCACCACTGGGAAGTAAAATCCAGAGAGATATTGTTCACAACCATGAATTACGCTAGTATCCAGTCTAACCACCAGCCGAAATGCCAGCAATGGATCAATCCTATTCGAAAGGCAAGGCAGTTAGTTGAGCACAAATGATTCACGCTCAATTACTGCCTATAACCGATCCACAAAGGGAAATGATGCTTACCCAGATGGAATCCATGTGTTAGATCCCTCCAATTCCACCCAATCTTCTCTGTGCTCGATGGGGAGGACCGGTACACCAGCCGATGTTGCATACTGTTCTGTGAAAGAGGTAGATCTAGCGGGGGCGGGAGCGGAGCTAGAGGTGGTGTGGGCTCTGCTGCTAGGGGGAGGGGCGGCTCGGTGGCCGAGGACGACATAAGGTTGGAGGGCACGACAGCGGGGGAGTGGAGGGGCGGTGTGGGAGTTGTTCCGGGCTCGGGGGAAGCGAATGCTTTGGGTGAACGAGAATGGCCGGTCCGACGTGTCACCATGCGGCCCCACTCTTCACTGTGTATGAAAGACCCGTCCCAACACGACCCCACCCTTCACCACGTATGCAAGACCCGTTCCAATGTGGCCCCTCCCGTCAGCATGTAATGGTTGAAGCGATGTAACATAATGCTCAACGCATGACCCGACCCAACGTGGTCCCACCGGTTAGCATGTAACAGTAAATCCTTTGACCTGATGGCATCCCCCCTTCCGAGCACCTGTGAGGGTTTCAGGTTAGAGGGAGGGGAAAAGTGAGGAAAAGCTAAGTGGCTCGAGAAAACTGAGTACAACTAATGAACCGAGGGCACGAAAATAGAAATCCCTAATTTCTATTTGGTTGATTCTTAACTATGACTGTAACTGCATGCCATTGTGTAGCTCGTCGCAAATTTCGAGTCACCCAACGTCTCTTGCATCCCAGGAGATACCATTGCTTCCATATATATTTGCTGAAATGACTTGGCTAGTTTATATTTGCTGAAATTCTAAGAAACACTTTGTTTGATTGCTCATTTCATTGTAGGCACACTTGTCTAATGTTTTTTGTCATGTTCTATAGGTTCAGGAGCAACGCCATTATATCTCGTATCTGGTTCTGGCTCGTCCTAAGCAACGACATAATTATCCTCTACTATATATAGTTCATTCGTGGTTTACATTCCTGCTCTACAAGTTCTTGTATGATGCGATTATAATTACTATCTGGTTGATTCTTAGCTACAGTAGTAACTGCATGCTATTGTGTAGCTCTAACACAAATTTTGAGTCACCCAACGTCTCTTGCATTCTAGGGTATACAACTTCTTCCATATATATTTGTTGAAATGACCTAGCTAGTTTATATTTGCTGAAATTCTAAGCCACACACACATATTTTTTGATTGCTCTTTGCATGATAGGCACACTTCTTTAATATGTGCTTGCTTGTCCTGTTTATTTGACGTGTTGGTCAATAGTTGAACCACTGACCATTGTAAACTCCAGTTCACACCTCCTGTCATATCAATCAAATGAGTAGTTTGTCTTGTTTGATGTATTAACTTGTTATTCTTTAGTTTCAGACTACAATTATTGCTATCACCACTAAAGAGTGGGCTGCAAGATCATGTCTCCCCCAATATAGTTGTCACACTCAAAGGGAGATGTAGGTGATAGATTGAGAAAGCAAATTGAGGACTCTACTATCAACTCGATTGTCAACTGAAATGCCAAATTTTCCTTCCCTTGAGTTGATAATATGTAATAATTTTAAGAAGTTTGTAGCTATGTAATATCTAGATAACTCGCATAGGACATGTAGGCATTTAGCTGACGTTGTACACACATGGCGGTAGGCGGTACCATAATTGCGCCAGCCCGGTCGATTAGGGAACACTATTGGGCTTTGTTATTGGCCCATCTTGTATTGGGCTGACGATGAACAGTAAAAGATGCTCTCTAATTATACACCTTTTATGATATTAGCATGGGCATCAGAAAGGCCGAAACCATAAAAGACCGTAAATGTAATGGGCTGACCCACAGATGGGAACTAGTAACCGTAATAGGCTATAACAGTAATAGACCAGACAACAACATGCCAGAACAGAAACATGCCAAAATAGTAACAGGCCAAAATAATAACAGGCCACAACAGTAAAAGGCAAGAAACTATAAAAGGCTAGAAAAGTAACAGGCCAGAGGATTAATGGGCCAAAATAGTAGCAGGCCAATTAGTAAAGGGCCACAACAGTAACAGACCAAAACAGTTAAAGGCTAGAATAGTAACGAGCCTGAACAATAATAGACCGAGAAATTACCAGACAAGAATAGTAACAGGCCAACAAAATTACCAGGCCAGAACAGTAACAGGCCACATGTGGGCCTGAACAGTTGACAGTCAGAATAATAAAAGGCCAGAATAGTAACAGACCTTCTCAAAGAAGGGACGTTAGTAGGCGACCCAGGACGGGCTGCGAGAATAGTGATGAGCTGACCACAGGCCTTAACAATACCGGACCGACTTTGCATAGGCTGCTACTGGGTCGCACAGTGTTGTACCAACATGGGCCTTCTGTAGGCCGAAACAGTATTAGGCCTGAAAGTTCGTGGGCCACAGCTGGCTATATTAATGGGCCCATTTCAAGCAGTTTAGGACAAAACAGTAACAGGCCATCTTCTTATTAGGCTCTCCTCATGGGCCAGCCCACTTAATAATTAGCAGGCCTTGGTTGGGCCAGGATTCTACCATGCTTTATGTGACCATTAACAGCGGTAACCGGCCGTTAATAATGGCTTCCACGTGATAGTTTGCATGACGTCAACAGTCAACGCGGCTGGCGAACATATCTATGATAGAACAAGTTTTCGTGGCTGAAGGGTGCGATCCTCCACGGTCGAAAAAAACCGTGGTTGGTTCATTTGTGACAGGGCTTTTACCACAAAGACCATCCGTCGCAGAAGACTTTTTAGCGAAAAAAACGGGCGTTCAACCATGAAAATCATCCGTTGTAAAAGCCAAATTTTCTTGTAGTGTCGTGTGAGCTACTTTTGAAAAGCCAAATCAGATTGGAGGCGATCACACTCTAGGTTGAGCTTGTAGTTTTTGTGTAGAATGTTGATGTTTTGGCTGTTGATTTCATCTACTTTGGCCGAGATTCTCACCCTGACTTCCTGCATAGGAAATTCATCATCAGTAAGAGAGCATGGAACACATGCAGAAGAACATGAAATGTCAATACATGGATAGTGCCTACCTCTCTTCTTAGCTAGAGAGTGGGCATGATATCATCGTACGCATTAGAGATATCCATCGTGCAATCGACTCCAGGGGTTGAAAATTCGTCGCTCGAGCCATTTGTCCTGGAAGATGTATAAATACGATTCAACAGTAGGAGCAGACAATCTAGAATCAATGGAAGTACAAACCTACCTAGACTCTTAGTCCCCATGATAGCCGTTCTTCAAATACGTGCGTGAAGATGAGCCCTTGCCCCATGGTAGGTCCCCTTTCTCGGTCTAAGCCTGCAAGTCCTCCTGTCGACGGGGTTTCTCCATGGCTCTACCCACTGCCATCTTGTTGTTCTTTTGATGAGACAGGTTATTTCGAGATATCACTTCATGAAGAAGTAAAGAAGGAAGGGAGGAGCAGTGGAAGAAAATGGGTTTTGCGAAGACGGAGGGAGGTAGTACGAGTAGGAAGAGAGTGAATAATGGAAGCAAGATGTCAGGGTGTGGGTCTTGTTGCCTCCCTTTGAGCAATCTCTTCGCTCCATCCAAGACCAACGGCCAAGAGCGGATACCATCTTTGTTTAGGCCATCACACTAGTGATCAAGCTACTAGCTGTAATTTTTTACGACCCATCCAAAGGTCTGTACTAATGTCATGTCAAGGAAGTGGACATGGAAGATTCCCATAATCCCAATAAATAGGTTTTTTGGGGCAAGTAGTGATGGGTTTGTTGCATAGAAAACAAAAAATTCCTACAATTGCAACTACCAAGATCAAATCTAGGCGATGCTTCTAACGGTTTCAGATTGACTCACCCTTGAAGACCGTAAAGCGGGATAATGTTCCTGCAAACACACAGGGTTGTTATGGAGTGTACACGACTGTCCTCAAGGACGCAATGAACAACGCTACAAGTGCAGCGCCTTCGTAATTGGTCACACGTATGGTGTGCCGATGATGACCCACAAGTATAGGGGGTGTATCGCAGTATTTTCGAGGGAAGTGAAACCAAATTTATTAATTCGACACAAGGGGAGCCAAAGAATATATATAAGCCTTAAAAACTGAGTTGTCAATTCAGCTGCACCTAGAAACAATCTTGCTCATAGCAGTTTATCAGTAGCAACAGTCTTGTAGTAGCAATAGTAAAGTAACAGCAGAGTAATAGCAATAATAAAAGTAAAGACAACAGTAACAATAGCAGTAAAGAGTAGGATTCGATCGCGGTAGGCATAGGGATGGATGGACGGGCGTTGCATGGACAAGACAATTCACATGGCAAACAGACATAGGGCAATTGCAGATAAATAAGATAAAGCATCCAAGTACTAGATAATCATAGGCATGTGTTCCATATATAGTCATACGTGCTCGCAATGAGAACTTGCACAACATCTTTTGTCTTGCCAGCCCGTTTGCAGCGGGGCCTCAAGGGAACTACTGGCAATGAAGGTGCTCCTTTTAATAGAGCACCGGAGCAAAGTATTAACACTCCGTGAACATATGTGATCCTCACATCAAAGCCATTCCCTCCGGTTATCCCAATTTCTGTCACTTCGGGGCCATTGGTTCCGGACAATAACGTGTGTATACAACTTGCAGGTAAGACCAAAAACAATACTATCATGATGAATCAATAACATGTTCAGATCTGAAATCATGCCACTCGGGCCCTAGTGACAAGCATTAAGCATAACAAGTTGCAAGAAATTCAAAAAGCACTAATAATAGATACTAGGCACCATGCCCTAACAATCTGATGCCATTACATGAACGATCTCATCCAATACCTACCATCCCCATAGCCTACAGCGAGGGATTACTCACTCATGATGGGGAAACATGGATGGTCGATGGAGGAGCGATGGTGGCGATGATGGCGATGATCTCCTCCAATTCCCCGTCCCGGCAGGGTGCTAGAATGGAGTTTCTAGTGCTGTTTCGTGGAATCTGGTGGTGGCGGCGGAGCGGAACTCCTTCTGGAAAAACGTCGAACCCCCTGAGTTTTTAGGTGAGAAGGCAACTTATAGGCGAAGAGGGAGACCGAGGCGGTGTCTGGGTCGGCCAGACCACCCCCTGGTGCGGCCAGGCCCAGCCCGCGCGGCTAGGTGGTGTGGCTAGGCCCCAGCCCCACTCCGTCTCGTATTCTGGCTCCGTGAGTCTTCTGGTGAAATAGGATTTTTGGCATATTTTCCGGGATTTTTCCTGATAGTTGATTTTTTGCACAAAAACTAGACACCAAGATAATTCTGCTGAAAACAGCGTCAGTCCGTGTTAGCTGCATCCAAATCACACAAGTTTAGAAGAGAAACAATAGCAAAAGTGTTCGGGAAAGTAGATACGTTTTGGACGTATCAACTCCCCCCAAGCTTAGCTTATTGCTTGTCCTTAAGCAATTCAGTTGAAAGCTGAGTGTGATAAAAGAAACTTTCACGAACACATTTGCTTCTTATGATGTATATATTCTCAGCATGTGATCAACTACTTAGACAATTCATAATAAGGAGTATGCAACTAAGGTTACTTAATAGGCATTCCAAGCTATGAAGAGATTCCAACACAAAAATAATAAGTAGCATGAAACATAAACATAAGCAACATTACAATGCTCATAACAAGGTATGATAGAGTGGTATCTCGCTTGCCTTTTTATTGTGAATGCCAAGGGACCTCTGAAGTTCAGGTGAAGACTAGAAGTAAAGATGTCAAAGATACAAGCATCAAGGTCATAACACAAATAATCAAGTTTTGATACAAGCACATTATACTAAGAATGACAATTATGCTCTCAAGAAGGTGCTCATAGAATGTGTGGAGACTCAACAAGGAAATGAAAAGGTTTTGAAAAGATTGAAAGGCTTCCAAATGCTAAAAGTATGGTACTCATTAGCTTTGATCTCTCATTTCCCCTATCATAAGCATCTTTAAATGGTTAAGGTTAAAGTGACACAACTAAGAGGATATGCTTGACAAGTTATAAATCGAAGTCTCATGCCCCTTACTTACGAAGACCGATCCACATGCTACTCAACTTCAGTCACGAGTAAGCTCTTGTCATTGTAAGTATATACGTATCATAGAGAACCGCCAACGGGGTACCCCTTGCAAATGATACAGGATCTATCCCATAATCAAAATGACAAGGCAAGCAGAGAATGAGCATCTCAGTGATCTTTTTATTTACTATGTGCATAGATTTTTATTGAGGATGCTTCATAGAATGCACATTATGGTTATGCTGCAAGTTTCCACCATGATTAGGCATGGCTTAGGCTAGCGGCCCAATAGTTTATCTAACATATATACAAATTCCATGATCTTACAAGTTCCACTTTTATTTCACACCGCCGAGATCCATAAGCAAAAGAACATGATATCAACGAAGTACTAAGTATCGGTGCAATGTTGAAAGCGTTCCCTGATACATTGCAAATGTATCTATAATTTTCGATGCTCCATGCTTGGTTTTATCCACTTTCTTGTGTTTTGTTCCAACTTTGGAGTAATTTTCATATGATTTCCTGGACTAACCTATTAACAAGAGCCACAGTGTCAACTGCCTACTTTCTGCTATTTTTGGTTCCAGGAAAGTTAGAAAATGAATATTCTCGGAATTGGACAGGACAAAAGCCAAAGTGCCTATTTTTCTGGAAGTCATCAGATGCCAGAATACAAGACGGAGAGGGGCCAGGGGGCCACCACACCACCTGGCCACGCGGCCAGGCCTGGCCCGCGCCAGGGGGTGGTGTGGCCGCTCCCGGCACCTCCTCGGCCTCCCCTTCTGCCTATAAGATTCCCTCGGGACATAAACCCTAAGTGCCCGATCAAAAAATCCACGAAAGAGTCTGTAGCCGCCGACATCTCCATCCCTAGATCGGGAGAGATCTGAAGCTCTTCCCTGCACCCTGCCGGAGAGGGGAATTCACCCTGGAGGCCTTCTTCATCACCATGCAAGCCTCCGGTGTGATGCGTGAGTAGTTCAACCTTGGACTACGGATCCATGTAGTAGCTAGATGGATGGTTCTCCTCCTTTGTGCTTTCATGTCTAGATCTTGTGAGCTCCGTTCATGATCAAGATCATCTATTTGTAATTCTACATGTTGTGTTTGCGGCGATCCGATGGATATTGAGATGCTATTTCAGATTGATTATTGATTCTATCATGTCTTTGTTATTTGTGATCTTGAATGCTTTCTGTTGTTAGTAGCTATCTTGGCCAAGTAGATGCTAGCAACTCCAAGAGTTAGTATTTATGCTCGATAGTGGGTTCATGTCTCTGGTAATCTGGGGAAGTGACAGAAATCTCTAAGGTACTAGATGTGTTATTTCTACTAGGGAGAAAACAACAATCATTTGTTCATAGAACAATCGTATTGTTTACTTTACACGCAGTTCGTAAAGCAATAATCTGTAGCTTGCAACTTAATACTGGAGGGGGTTCAGATGTTAACCTGAAGGTGGATTATTAGTCATAGATGCAGTTGGATGGCGGTCTATGTATAATGTTGTAATGCCTAATCAAGTCTCAAAGGAGTCAAGATGATTAGTATATGCATGTATTGCTTTCTCGATGTTTGTCAATTGCCCTGCTGTAATTTGTTCACCCAGCATGTTATCTATCTTAAGGAGAGCCACCTCTAGTGAACTATGGATCCCGGTCCTTGTCTTTTACATACAATCTACAAACTGTTTAACTTTTCGTGTTTACTTTCTACAAACTGTTACTTCTTTCCATTCGATACGTTTAATCCTTTGTTTTCCGCAAAACATGGTGAGATTGATAACCTCATCGCAAGTTGGGGAAAAAGTTCTTTGGTTGTGTTGTGCAGGTCTCCACGTTGCTACTAGCACCGGTAGTGCGCCATGCCAAAGCTCAGCTAGCAACACCTTTGGGGTGTTTCCTTGCTCCTACCGGTTCGATTAAACCTTGGTTTCATACTGAGGGAAACTTGCTTCTGTGCTCATCATACCTTCCTCTTGGGGTTCCCAATAAGCTCTACATCAACCACGCACCAACACTTTTCTGGGCGCCGTGCATGGAGCCATCAAGCATTTTTCTGGCGCCGTTGCCGGGGACTGAAGAACAAGAAGAAGCTCCCATGTCAACGAGGCGCCATCAAAGACATTTTTCTGGCGCCGTTGCCAGGGAGTCAAGGACGTCTTCACAAGGGGAGTCCCTCATAACCAATCTCTTTACTTTGTTATTTTTGTTTTTCTTAGTTTCTTTTTGCTTTGTTTGCTTGTTTCTTTATCAAAAACACAAAAAAATTAGTTTTACTAGTTTGCTTTCTTATTCAAAAACACACACAAAATTAAGTCTCCTTTAGTTGTCACCTCTTCCTTAGCTCACCATGTTGATCCCCAAATTCACCCTGAAAGACCTTTCAATTGGTAGTGGTTCTATAATTGGGAAATATAATATTGAAGAATTATTTAATCATATTAGTAAACATGAGGATACCGAGGATAGATCCCTTGCAGAACTTGCTCCAAACTATGAGATTGATGCAGCTTATTTAATTCACATGTTAGAAGCTAGGTTTGTTAATCTCAACCCCTTAATGCAAGTAATGTTTCTTAAGCTTAAAGAAATTGAGGACTCTGAAAAGAGGGAGTTTATTCTAGAAACTTTGTTTAAGGAGTTCTATGATGTTGCCAAAGAAGCTAGGAAAGTCTTTGAATGTTTCAATATGCTAGCCTCATGTGTAGATGTTGTTGGTACATGAGAAAAGATGAACAAAACCGAACCTAATGGGGAGGAACCTAAGATACCAATACCCTTTAAACTAGTAGCAATACATGATGCCATAGAAAAGAATCTTGATTGGATTGTTCCTGCAAACCCTTTTGATGAGAATAGTGAACCTAAGATCACTGAGAGAGGATCCTCTCGAACTTATTTGGATGATATACCTTGCCTCATTGAAAATATTTCTGGTATTGATCTTGATGCTTCTTCATTTGGTACACTTGTTCTTTTTCTTGCTTCTTATGCCTAACTTAAAGGCGTTAAAGAAAAGTACTTATTGGGAGATAACCCAAAAGTTTTAGATGAGTCTTGGAAGTTATTACCTCTGTAATAACCTCTCCATATCCTTTTTATTTGCTTTTTGTGCCAAGAGTAACCTCTAATGAGAGAGAAGTAATGATTGAGAAAGTTGCTGTCCCAAAACAGATTTCTGTGCTTCACCGTAAAAATTCGTGTAAAATCTCTGAACGTCTTTTTGAGGCGTGCATTTTTGTGCTTCTGTCCCAGGTTGTTATCTAACTTTAGTTAGTTCAACACTTTTTGATTTGAGCAACAGAAGGTCTTCGAAAAAATTCGTATTTACCTGCTGGTCTGTTTTGACAGATTTCTGCCATTTTCTGCATTTGCTTCTTGTTGGTTCCTTTTTGAGTTCTTTTGGGGAATTGAGATTTTTGAGGGAAGTGCTACAGTATATAGGGATCTAATGGAAGTTTATTTGGTGTTAAAACTGAACCTTAAGACTTATTTATCTTGAGTGCACTAATGTTGCTAATAAAGATTGTGTGAAGTTTTGTATGAAGGAAAAATTTCAGGTGTATGGAAGGAATGAGTAATGAGATGAAGGATGGACTAAAGCTCAAGCTTGGGGATGCCACGCGTGTCACCCTAAGAAATATCCAAGAATTACAAGCGTCAAAGCTTGGGGATGCGCAAGGCATTCCCCTTCTTCATCAATAAAAATCCCAGATTTCTTCCAAACGCTTCATTTTTATTATTTCATGCACAGTTGTGTTGTTCTTGGAGCGTCTTCCTTTTCGTTTTCGTTTTGGTTTTTCATTTGCTTTGGTTTGCTAAGTTTTCTGAATAAATTGGTTAGACCCCCTCGTTCATACATTGGTTTGCAAATAGTTTGGTTTGGTTTGGAAAAGAGTAGGAAAGTTCATGCTTATGTGGTAAAAAGAGCTCGTTTTTTACTGTGGCCTATGCTTTGTCGTGACATGCTTGATATTGTTTTGGCTTTATTCTTAGTATTATTTGCCATAGCATGACTTGTTATAAACAATTGAGATTGCTTAATGTGCCTTGGATGAATCATGCGTTGTTTTAGCATATTAAAGCATAGTATAGTGGTCTTCTCCTTTGATGCTTTATTTGGGTTGACTTGGCGCATGCTCACACCATGCGATTTTGGGCAAGCACAACAAGGACGCGATTTTGGGCAATGAACTGGTGTCTACTCGGGAGAGAGAAGAAAGTGGCAAGTGAGAGAGTGAGTGGAGGGCCAGGGGTGGCCCACACCATGGGCAGGCGCGCCCCACGGCAGGCCGCGCCACCATGTGGTGTGCCTCCCTGGTGGGCCCCCTGAGTCACTCCAGGCACTTCTCTGCCCCTTTTTTCGTGTAAAAATTTAATATGAATTTTCTAGAATTTTTCGAGACACTTTATTTTTGAGCAATTTTTAGGTATAAACGAATGATTGTTCTACAGAAAAGTGATTTTGAAAAGATGCAAAAGAAAAACAACACAAAAACTTCAGAAGTTCTAAGACACTCTAACATGCGCAACTAGCAAGAGAAAAGAAAACTAAATGAAAGCAAAAACTAAAAATGGATAGAAAAGAAGTAAGCGGAGATAATCATGGTGAAAACATTGTTTTGTTCAATGAAATCCTTTTGTTAACAAGGTTGATCAGGTCTTGTTACCAAAAAAATTTATATGAAACAAAATTTTGTATTCCACTTATGATTATGTTACCTCAACCTTGATACCAATGGTCCCAATCATAATAGTTTCAAATTTTCCTCTTGGTATGGGACAATATATTTCTCCAACTTGAATGCCCTCAACATGTTCAATTGCATTCAAACCATAAGTCCTATCAATCTTCTTGGGGAAATAGACAATATGCTCCTTGTCATTAAAATTAAAGGTCACCTTTCCTTGATTACAATTAATAACAGCTCCTGTAGTATTAAGAAAAGGTCTCCCAAGAATAATAGACATATTATCAATAGATCTAGGAGGTAAATTACTAAACCAAGTTTTAGCTTCTCCTTTCAGTGAAAAGGGGAAAATCTTAGCAACAAAGTAAGTACACATCTTAATATCATCAGAAAACAAGCCACTCATGGTAGAAAGATCATTCATATGTGCTACCGCACTTTCATTCTTAGTCCCACAAAAAGGTTCTTTCTCGACAATAGCTATGTAAGATAGATCGAGAGAGAAATCATAATCTTCATCTATAATGTTTATGGGAGAAGCAGCAAACTTAGCAACAGGAGACAATTTGGGACTAATAGTATGCCTCTCAAGGAGACTCTTAGCAGCGCTCCTATCATGGGTGTTTTTACATTCTTTAATAAATCCATCGGTCATCTCAACATAACCATCTTCAATGTCATAACTCTCACTAGACTCAGGTGAACTAACAGGTGTAGTAGTGTCTTCATTAGGAGTTTCAGTATTTCCAGCTATAGTTCTAGCAATCGTAGCATCTAGGAAAGGACCTAATGAACCACTCTTATCAAGCACAGTAGAAGCAGCATCATAAGCATCAGAAGTTTCAGATTCAGCAGTACTAGCAGTGTGTGTAGCATGTGTATGTGGTGGTGTAACGAGCTTACTCATAACAGATGGTGAATCAAGAGCAACAGAGGTGTTCAGAACCGTACCTCTTCTTGTAGTGGATGGTAAAATAGGAACCTTGCCATCACGAGACTTACCCATGATGGATGGATGGCAGCGAACAATAATGAATCCAAGTGAACTTGATAAATAAAGCTATGCTGCCCGGCAACGGCGCCAGAAAATAGTCTTGATGACCCACAAGTATAGGGGTGTATCACAGTATTTTCGAGGGAAGTGAAACCCAATTTATTGATTCGACACAAGGGGATCCATGAATATGTATAAGTCTTAAAAACTGAGTTGTCAATTCAGCTGCACCTGGAAACAATCTTGCTCACAGCAGTTTATCAGTAGCAACAGTCTTGTAGTAGCAATAATAAAGTAACAGCAGAGTAATAGCAATAGTAAAAGTAAAGACAACAGTAACAATAGCAGTAAACAGTAGGATTCGAGCGCGGTAGGCATAGGGATGGATGGACGGGCGTTGCATGGACAAGACAATTCACATGGCAAACAGACATAGGGCAATTGCAGATAAATAAGATAAAGCATCCAAGTACTAGATAATCATAGGCATGTGTTCCATATATAGTCATACGTGCTCGCAATGAGAACTTGCAGAACATCTTTTGTCCTGCCAGCCCGTTTGCAGCGGGGCCTCAAGGGAACTACTGGCAATGAAGGTGCTCCTTTTAATAGAGCACCGGAGCAAAGCATTAACACTCCGTGAACATATGTGATCCTCACATCAAAGCCATTCCCTCCGGTTATCCCAATTTATGTCACTTCGGGGCCATTGGTTCGAGACAATAACGTGTGTATACAACTTGCAGGTAAGACCAAAAACAATTCTATCATGATGAATCAATAACATGTTCAGATCTGAAATCATGGCACTCGGGCCCTAGTGACAAGCATTAAGCATAACAAGTTGCAACAAAGTCAAAAAGCACTAATAATAGATACTAGGCACCATGCCCTAACAATCCGATGCCATTACATGAACGATCTCATCCAATCCCTACCATCCCCATAGCCTACAGCGGGGGATTACTCACTCATAGATGGGGGAAACATGGATGGTTGATGGAGAAGCGATGGTGGCGATGATCTCCTCCAATTCCCCAACCCGGCAGGGTGCTAGAATGGAGTTTCTGGTGTTGTTTCGTTGAATCTGGTGGTGGCGGCGGAGCGGAAATCCTTCTGGAAAAACGTCTAACCCCCTGAGTTTTTAGGTCAGAAGGCAACTTATAGGCGAAGAGGGAGACCGAGGGGGTGTCTGGGGCGGCCAGACCACCCCCTGGCGTGGCTAGGCCTAGTCCACGCGGCCAGGTGGTGTGGCTGGGCCCTAGCCCCACTTCGTCTCGTATTCTGGCTCCATGAGTCTTCTGGTGAAATAGGATTTTTGGCATATTTTCCGGGATTTTTCCTGATAGTTGATTTTCTGCACAAAAACTAGACACCAAGATAATTCTGCTGAAAACAGCATCAGTCTGTGTTAGTTGCATCCAAATCACACAAGTTTAGAGGAGAAACAATAGCAAAAGTGTTCGGGAAAGTAGATACTTTTTGGACATATCAGCCGACGACTTCCATCCCTCGATCTAGCTTGGCAGGGGAATTAGGGGATCCTCGGGAACTTCGCCAACACTATGACATGGTGGTGGAGAAGATTTTGAGCAGGGCTTCGCCTAAGAACTGTACTCGTGGCAATGGACAAAGCTAGAAAGGGGAGGAAGATGTCAACCAAAGGGCATATGAGAGAATCGAGAAGGAGTGTGTGAGAGAGAGGTGCTCCATGCCACCTTATATAGGGGGAGGGGGCAACCCCTTGCCATGGCCAACATCAAAAGAGGGGTTCCCCGACCTATTCCCTCGTTCATATGGGTGGACACTCCACTCGCCAAATTGATCTCCACTTTCTCATATTTAATCTCCACTCAAAATCAAGAGTCATGCCAGTAAAAACTACTTTTTAATTCACTTGATTTAATGCAACTCATTCAATAAAAACTTCATTTCATAAGTACTTCATTTAATGAACACATTAAAAATTCAATCCCTCGTAATATTTCGATACACCAAAACTATTCTGGTAGATTTATCAGAACAATTCATGAGTTGTCTAGTATTTTCCCGGGTGCTACCTATCCCCTCAAATGTGTCGACTACCATTAAGTGTGTCTCCCTATGGGTTCGTGAAATATGTGGACATGATCGAGACTCTCTCTGATCAATAATGATTACCAGGGCCTAGAGATCCATAATGACTCCCACCAACTCAATGATAAACTAGTGATCGTGTGAACCTTTTTCGTAGTAACCAATTCCTTTTTTCTCGCGATATTTTACTTATCCGAGATCCGATTATTTGGTATCATCCATACCTAGTTCGATCATCCATACCGTGATATAACATTATTAGTGATCTTATCACTTACTTCCAAGCTATGTTAATGTGATATCACCGAGAGGGCCCTGAGTATCTCTCTGCGTCATTAGGATGTACAAATCCCACTCTTGATCCACGAGCCTCAACTAATACTTTCTAAGTACCTGACAACATATTTATAATCACCCTGTTATGGTGTGACGTTTGATGGAATCAAAGTACTCTTATAGAGTTAGTGATTGACGTGATCTCATGGTCTAAGGATTAGAGTTACTTGGAATGACGTTATAGCAATGTAAACATAATGGCATGATCCTGTTACTATACTTTGGAAGACTGTTTATCACATCATTCCACCAATGTTGTGACCTCGTTATTAACAACATCTAATGTCATGATCAGGAAACCTTGATCATATGTTAATCAACAAGCTAGTGTAATTAGGGATATTACAACTGGGACAAAAGGGAGCTCTCTCACAGTCTAGGCACTCTCTGTCGTCCGATTGAGTCATCTTGCTAATTCTGGCCATCAGATTCGCCTCTATTCCCGGACTGGGCCACTTGTCCCTAGAGAATGCTACTCTGGGCATCAAATAGACCTCTTATGGTGAATTGGGCCCCGAAGAAGCCATCAGAACCCATATACACGAGGAGCAATTGGGGCCTACTCGGAGGTGCAGGGGAGGAGAAGCCAAGGTGATGTCGCGAGTGGCTTGACCCACGGGATGCAGCCGAGATCCCATCCCCATGACCCTACGGTGGTTCCGATCTAGACCCAAAAAAATATGAGAGGAGTCATTGGGACCGACGTGAAGCGGCGGAAGAGGAAAAATCACACGATACGGCAAGTGGTTAGTGATTGAGAAGTTGATCAACCGGAGTTGAAGAGGGCAGCCATAAATCCATTAATTGCTATTGAGGTGCGCCACTCGTTCGGCTATGTGGCGACCTACTACATAAACTCTCTCCCACGGGATCTCTTCATACCTATATATGCTCGTCTATCTTCGTCTTCTACGCTGTACAATTCCTTCTAGACTTAGTGACTTCAATTGGTTCAGATTCCATCATTTCATAATGTTCTTGTTCTAAACTTTCTGCAGGTTCTATCAATCCAAGTGTTATATTATGATTCTAGTCAATTTTGTTCTGAGGTATTCGGGGAGGCTGCTTTTTGTTTGCTGGTTCATGGTGCTTATCACGGGCCATATGGTCTCGGGGACTACAACTTCGAATGCTTTGCAGGTACTGGGAATGGTGCAATTGTTGATGATCCTATGTGTGGCAACAACGGCCTCGCTCCCCTCTTACTCGAAGATGACATGCGATGGATTTCACCACGCATCCTTCCCTTTCCGAGGTCTGATTAGCAGTTCTGATTGGTGACGATTTTGTTTGCTCCTTTAGTCTCATTTACAGGAGTTTGTAACATGATACATGGTTTTACAGGACCTTCGCTTGGTCTAAATGTGGAATTTTTTTAGGGAGTCAGTTTCGTGTAGTGCATATTTTCTTCCTTTGAATGATGTTGAATGCTGGGATTGAATATGCCGAGTCTGTTCCTATACTATTGTAAATCTAAATGACAATACGTACGGTGTCTCTAGAGATCCCAAAACCTATGCTGAACATGGTTCTAAAGCTTGTGGCAGTGCCTTCTTCATGAGAAATTGTTCCATGTTGCAAATATGATTCAAGCAGTTAATTACTAAAACCACGGCTTGTTGAGTCTTTCTCATAAATATAGTAATGGGTATGGTTTAATTTCAATCCATCCAGTAGTTATATTTTTCATGCTCCAATGTAATGTGCTTTTGAGGACTAAATTCTTGTACTACCACCAAACGATGGTCTAATCCATCACTTAACCTACTTTTTCAAAGACATTTCAGAATATAAGACTATAGCTGTTTTTCTAATACTATCAAATATCAATTTCTTCAATTTGTAGCAAATGATAAATTGCTTCTTGAGAATTTAATTTTTATTATTGTATACTTTCATATTTTGTAAACTCCTACCATCATATCATCAAAATTGACGGGCGCGACAACGCGCGCCACCATGATCTAGTGAGAGTTATGACTAGGAACCTTTTCTTTGTTTGTTAAACATACATGTACTAACGTTTCTACTTAACACAATTATAGCATGATAAATAAATATTTATCACAAATATGGAATATAATATAATAACCATATTATTATTACCTCTTGGGAATATTCCCTTCAAGTAGTATATTGATTTCACAGCTCATTGTAGGGTTCAGAGACCACTCTATCATTATCATGAAAGCATACGTACTACATTACTGTAATGTAAATAAGATCAGGACCATGACCCTAATGCCTAATCATCATATAACAGTCACCAAAGGATCAAAATGCAAACTTAAAGAGAACTTAGGGCTTCTTTGGATCACATGATTTCAAAACACGGGAATAGGAAAAATACAGCAATTTGATAGGGTCATAAGTACAAAACAGAGGATTGCAAATAGAAGATAAATAGAGGAAATTTGCAGGCTCAATCCAACGTGAATGAGTGTAAAAAAGCGGTTAGAGTGGATGTTGAAATTCCTATGGGATTGGGCTGTAGGAATGCAATACATATGAATTTTGGAGGTGTGATTTCTTTGATCCAAAGGGTTTCCTTAGGAAAAAATCCTATAGGTTGAATCCACCAAAATTCCTTTGAAAATCCATAAATTTAAAGAGGCCCTTAATCAATATGAGCATGCTCATGACAGACGAACACCTTTCGGCAAGAGGTGATGCGGTCGTAGAGTTTCATCTTGAACCCCTCTATCGTGACCTTGAACACAAGGCAGTCACCCACCTTCAACTCATGGAAAGCAGCAAAGGTAGCCCACTCTTTGTCTAGGATGATCTGGTCTTTGATGTGGTTGGCATGGACAACCCACTCGCATTCCTCACATGCTTGGACCATCACTAGATGTGGGTAGGGCCGTCCCTTCACGTAACGCTTGAAGTAAGTCGGGATAATAAGAATATATAAGTCATGTTGGACTAACTGGATGTAGAAGCGCCTAGGACTATGTGCGGTGGCATGGTGTCTGACCAACTAAGGTGTCTTCTCGGTTTGGCAGAACTAGCGACGGACCTGGAAGCACTTGCACTTGACAAGGCCTCCACTCTCCTGCCCGGCAACTTCAACTCCCTTGGTATAATGGGGAGAGCATCTTCATAGCCACGTGGAGCTGGAGTAGTCCGGTAAACAATGTAGAATAATTTCGGCATTATAACTGGGCCGTCCTACATGAAAATTACCATTGCGTCAGACCATTGGAATTACCAAAACACGACAATGCATCATATAAATTGACTAAAGACCGTAATGTGTCATTGCTCCATCAAAATTACCTAAACAGCACAAGTCATCAGACAATTAAATTGCTTAAACAGCACAATGCATCATCAAAATTACCTAACCCCATGGGTCATCAAAATTATCTCAGCATCTAGAAGTCATACCATTTAATTAAATTGATTAAACCACACAATGCATAATCTGAATGGATAAAACAACACAATGCATTATATGGATGCACTAAACATCATATGCAATGCATCATCAAAAATACCAAAACAGCACAAGGCATCATGTAATTAAATTTAATAAACAGTGTCTGCGTAATCAAAATTACCTAAATGGATGGGTCATCGAAATAAGCGGAACACCTAGAAGGCATATCATTTAATCCTAAACATCATAATGCATATCAAAATGGACAAAACAACATAGTGAGGAGACAGGACATAATGCATCGTAAATAAACCAAAACAACACAATGCGTCATGAAAAATTCCTAAATAGCACAAGGCATCATCTAAGTACCAAAATAGAACACTATATCATCATCATCAAGAATATACCATAACTAAGAAGAACATCACGATAGATAATTATCAAGAATATGACATATACTAAGAAGTTCAACAAAGTACTTGTAGTAGACATTGCCAAAAATATGACTAGATGGACATCGGATTTGGGTTAAACCCAAATCCTCCAAATCTAACCTCGTTGAAGTTGGGGGGCACGAAATTTCACAGGGATCGATGTGTTGAGCAGATGGATAGGGGGACACCGACGAAGAACCAGCCACATATATCAAAGAAGTATAGACAAGCGTGGATGAAGAGGAGCCACCGATAGGGGTTTCGCCACGTACACTCGGAAATTTGGCACATTAGCAAGGAGAGTCCAACCTAAAGACGACAAGGATGCATCCTCCATCGCACGAGCATTTGTCCCAACATAGACAGTTTCAAAGTCTTGGACAACTACTTGGCAGGCGATGTGGGTTTCGACACAGCTGGCCAAAACCGCGACGGACACCTCACGTTGGGTGCGACCCGCACACACGCCAAAGGCGAAGGATGCTTCAAAAAAGGCGATACGGTCGGTGGAATCAAACACGCCACCTGCAGCTCCGAAGTAGATCTTTATGAGGACCCCGGCTCCACCACCAACAAAGGTTTTAGTGCGGTCGTCCAAGGACTATTCCGCGCAGGCGACAAAACAACACACGGATCCATTTTCTCTACAGTTGCTTCTATCTGCTCGAGTCCAAAAAACTCCTACCGGATTGGTTCGATCTTCGCAAGGTCTTCTATTTTTGTAGTGCATCCATCAACAGAAGGATGTAATTGATTTCATCATAGCAATGACTGGGTTAACGACTGAGAGGTCAGAGGTGAGTGTGGGAATGCGATAGCGAGAGAGAGGATGGTGGGAGGAGTTGAGTAGCATTGGAATGTGGGAGTTTTTACTATGAGAGTGGGTTACCTTTAGGGTACCCTCTACCCTCTTTAGTACTACAAGAAATTGAACTATATTTTCACATATCATCACTTTTTGATAAAACTAGTTCATTTGTTTCAACTGATTAAAATAGAGGGTACCCATCCAAACTTCCATCTGGTCCTAAAGCCAATCTTCCCAAAAGAAATCCTGGGCTCTGTGCACCTTCTATTGATAAGACCACACAACTAAATTAGTACTCCCTCCGTCCCAAAATAAGTGGCTTGAGTTTCTCTAGATTCATATGTATGTACATACAAAAACATGGTTAGATACATCCAAATCTAGACAAACTCAAGTCAATGCTTTGGAATGGAGGGAGTACATGTTTTGATAGTAGTAAGTACAATACAATACTTTGTATTATCCTCCATGGTAATATGCTATATTTGTTTAGAAAGATTAAATTGCACAATCCACCATCTTTTCATCGAACTTTTGCACAGAACATTGGTTGGACATATTTTTTGCATATTTTACTAGTTTTGGCCTAATATGTTCAACTTTCCCCAATTAGTAATCTAATAACCGATTTAACCTGATTTGTAGGAATACTGATAAGTGGTCCCTGAATGTCAGTGCTCCCATTCATACACAAAGATTGAAGATTGTTAAAAACCGGATAGCAACAAAAATTGTCATCCACAATATTTTTTGGATGCATCTAGGACGTAAGAGACTCATTTTATAATAACCGTCAATGTTTACACAAATGTAATAAAATATTTTTCCATCAAACATTTTATTTGTGGATGATTTTTTGATTATAATAAATTTTTTTTTTAACATAAATTGTTCGTACATAAGGTTTGACCTTTCATTCACAGAACCACACATCCATCAAAGAGTTTCTTTTAAATTTAGGATGATCAATTTATGTTTGGTTTATAACAACTCTCACAAAAGCACCCTAATGTTTCATAAAATTTAAAAAGATAATTGTTTTCCCGTGATTTATTTAGTGTGTCACTAGTATTTGTTTTGCAGACAATAAATAGGAGACATTTTTTAGTAAATTTTTTTTTAAGATCAAGCACGGTGAATATGACCCGGAATGCTACAAACACGGTTTCTAGACAAAGTTTGTACCATGTTTCACTAACGATAACTAAGTTTTATTAGTTCTCAAGCTTCCTAGCTAACTTCACACACTTAAACTAAGTTAAGCCAATTTGTCAATGTCAGGTAATATTTGAACTCAGTAAGTGGTAGATTGCTCTTAAAGTTATACATGTATCTTTTGAATGTACCCACTAGGATGTCAATATATCAAAAACCAATGAATTTGTTGAAAGATTTAAATTTTTGCTAATAATTTGCATGCAGATAAATTTGACCATGAGTTGAAAACGATTTAAAAAGTCATCGCACGACGTCCTCTGACTTTTACTACTTTTCGTGAAAAATGATTATCACGAGCATTCAAAACTTCTGAAAAAACAAGCCGCTTCAAAATAAGGCCTGCCATGTATGAACATCAAATTCTTAGGCTTCAAGTCGAACGACACGCATAAATTGCCATATATAAGTACATCATACTTTATGGTAATGTTCTCATATTTAGTACTAGATGGGTGCATCTTACCATTGTGAACAATAATGCTACCAATAATGAGAGTGTTTCCAACTTCTAGGAACAAAAAACCATGTTGAATTTTCAAAGTGAAAATAATATTTTCCTTTAAATTAAAGCAAGTATGAAGAACATGGCTCGAAATACCACAAGCCCAGTTCCTAGACAATGTTTGGACAATGTCTCACTTACGAATACTAAGTTTTATGAGTTCTTAAGCTTCCTAGATAACTTCACCCATTTAAAAGAATTTAAGATGATTTAACAATGTTAGGTAAGATTTGAATCTAATAGTAAGTGGTAGATTGCTCTCAAAGCTCTACAAATATCTTTTGAAGGTACCCATCAAGTAGTCAATATATCGAAAACAACCGAGTTATTTTCAAAGATTTGACCTTTTGAAGATAACCAGTAATTCAGTACTTGCCAATAATTTGCATGTGGACAAATTTGACCTCTTGAAGCTAACCAGGAATTTGGTACATCAAAAACCACAAAAAGTTTCAAAAAATTCGAGTTCTTGCTATGCATCTGCATCCCAACAAAATTAGCACCACTTTGGAAACATTCAAATAAATAATAAAAAGTATAATATGTTTTGTCTGGTGTCCTATTATGTGTATAGAGAAACATGTATTTTGACAACTTTTGGAAAGAAAATCCTGATGTCCGCCTCCCATTATTGTCTACCATGCATGAACATTATTAATTATTCATTGATGTCAACCCAAACGACATAGGTCATGCCCTTATCGACATCATATGTTTATTGATGATACAGTTCCCGCATCTGGTAGATGGGTGCATCTTGTTATACTGATCCATTTTGCTAATGAGAGCTACCAGACATTAGGAAAAAGATTATGATAATAATTCGTGTGACATGAGTGTTTTTTCTATAAAGAATGTACGAAGATTATGACTCGAAATACCACAACCTAAAGTTTCAGAGGGAGTGGACTATGTTCTACATATGATTCCCAAGTTCTATGAGTTCTCAAGCTTCTTAGATGAACTCCGCCCACTAAAATTACTTTATGTCGATTTATCAAGACGATTAGGTCAAGTTTTCTAAGTGACAAAAATGTTTTTTAAATTTATAGGAACCAAAAACATTTTCAACTTTCAAGTGATGAGAATGTTTTTGGTTCAAAGCGTGCACAGAGAGTATTGCTCGGAATGCCACAAATCCCAGTTTTGAGACATATTGTGGACCATGTTTCACTCAAGGTTACCAAGTTTATTTACGAGTTTTCAAGATTCTTAGCCAACCATGCCATCGAAACTAGGTCAAACTTGAACTACAATTAAGTGCGATAGATTGCTCTTAAAGAATTACAAACATCCCTTGAGTCTTTATGGTACTGAGGCGGCCAATACGCATAAAAAACTAATGTGAGTTTTGTAGGATTCAAGTTCTTGCTATTAATATGTATGCCAACAATTTGATCCTCGTTAGTTGTTAAAAAAAATTAACAAAAACCATAAAAATAAAGCCTTTCGCATGGTGTCCTCTTACGTATACTGCTTGAAGTGAAAAATAATTGATAACCTTGAGTCATCATAACTTACTAAAAAATGCTCCCTGATATGGCATACCGTGTATTAACATTCTTGGGTTCAAGCCGAACGATAAAGGTAACGGCCATATGTACATCATACTTTATGGTAATATTTCCATATTTGATAAATAGGTGCATCTTGGCATTGTGAAAAATAGTGTCAACTAGAGTTTCTAACTTATAGGAATAGAAAAAGAATTTTTCAATTTTCAAAGTGACAAGAATGTTTTTCTGTAAAAGCAAGCATGGAGAAAAATGGATCGGAGTGCCACAGCAACCTTACTTTTCAGACAAAGTGTGGACCATGATTCACTTGCAATTAATTACTAAGTTTTATGAGTTCTCAAAATCTTCCTTGCTAACTTCTCCCACTTAAACAAATTTTAGTCTATCTTTAAATATTAGGTAAAATTTGAACCATGATTAAGTGTTAGCAAGATTGCTCTAAAATTTATACAAGTATCTTTTGAAGGTACCCACCAGGATGTCAATATATCAAAAACCAAAGAATTTATTGAAAGTTTTAGCTTCTTGTGCTAAGAATTTTGCATGTAAAAAACTTTTGCCTTGATTTGAAAACAATAAAAAACATTGCACGACGTCATCCTCTGACTTGTACTATTTGCCATGAAAAATGGTAATCACGAGCATTCAAAACTTTTAAAAAATGTTTTAGCATATGACATGCCATATGTGAACATTCTTAGACTTCAGGCCGAACGACAAGGGTAAATGACCATATTTTATTGTAATGTTCCCATATTTGGTACTAGATGGGTGCATCTTTGCATGGTGAGCGATAATGCTGCCAATAATGGGAGTTTCCCACTTCTAGTAACAAAAAAACATTCTGAATTTTTGAAGTGAAAAGAATGGTTTCCTTTAAATTAAAGAAAGCACGAACAATTTGGCTCGGAATACCACAAGCCCAGTCCCTAGAACAAACTTTGGACAGGGTTTCACTTACGATTACTAGGTTTTATGAGTTCTTATAGCTAACTTCGCCCATTTAAACGAATTTAAGCTGGTTTGTCAATCTTAGGTAAAATTTGAATCTAAAAGTAAGTGGTAGATTGCTCTCAAAGTTATACAAATACCTTTTGAAGGTAACCCACTAGGTAGTCAGTGTATCGAAAACAATCGAGTTTTTTGTTGTTGATAGATTCAACTTCTTTCTAATAATTTGCATGTATAAAAATTTGACCTTTTTTGAAAATAATCAACAAAAATAATATTAATAATAACACACGACATCCTATTACATGTACTTCTTTCCATGAAAAAATAAACATGAGATTTCACAAATTTTTGAAAATAAATATGAGTATAAACATTCTTGGATTTCAAGCCGAACGACAAAGGTCATGGCCATATCTACATCATACTTTATGATGATGTTCCCTATCCAAGAATTTGCATGCCGACAAATTGGTCTATGTTTTGGAAACAAATAATAATGAAAAAAAAGAGTTGCACATGATGTTCTTTTGCGTGTATTACTTGCCTTGAAAAATGATAAACATGAGTTCTAACAACTTTGAAACATTCTTGGGTTTCAAGCTGGACGACCAAGGTCATGGCCATAACCACATCATAGTTTACTGTGATGTTCCCATATTTGGGAGTAGATGGGTGAATCTTGGCATGGTAAATAATGTTGCCACTAGGAGTTTGCAACCATTAGGAAAAGAAAAAAAATTCAAGAGACATGTGTGCATTTTCTATAAAGCAGGTAGAAAGAATATGTATTTTTTGAAGGAAAAATGAAAAGTGAGAAGAGACTATATGATCATAGAGGAGGCAGAACGAGAGAGCGACAAAGAAAGAGGAGTTGAAGGCGGTGCAATGTTAGAGCAAAGCTGTGATGGCCTCCTGACACGAGGTAAAGGGTACAGTCAACTAGTAGTAGGTAGTAGGAAATTTTAGGACCTTTACTATATATGCACGCAAAACAAATTATGTTTTCTCTCTCCTTCGCTACCTTATTACCATCCACACCCTAGCTGGCTAATCTCTCCCTCGTCCACAGCGTGGCGTTGCGCACGTGTGTCGACCTGCCTTGTGTCAGCATTTTTTCAGTATCTGACGTGTTCGTCAGTTGTGTTGGTATGCACAAGAAGAAACCATTTTGGGCCTCGGCGATAAAAATCATATAGAGTAGCAATTCAAACTTTCCCTCTTTCAAAATTTTCATTTTGTTTCTAAACATTCGGAGGGAAGGATATTCAAAAGCACGCTAGTTCAAAAGTGCGGAGCATTTTTTGTTTTCTTTGTGAAGCAAGTACAGTTGTACGAAGAGTGTGGCTCGACTGCTCTCTAGAGAAGGAGCCAGAACATTGCTTAATTTTATGGTCATTTGTTCTAAATGCATGGATCTCTATGTATTTTTCTCTTTTTGTGGTCTTCAATGTAAATTGTACTCCTAGCAACCGTGTCAATTTTTTTTGCGAGCAACCGTGTCAATTTTTAACTACAAGTAAGCGCGATAGATTGTTATTAAAAAAATTCAAAAATCCCTTGAAGCTAACCAGGAATTCAGTACAACAAAAACCACCAAAGGTTCTGAGAAATTCAAGTTCTTGATATGTATCCGCTTCCTGATAAAATTGACACCGTTTTGAAAACATTCAAATAAAGGATAAAAAGTATAATAATTTTTGTCAGTCATCCTATTACGTGTATTGAGAAACATCTATTTTGTCAACTTTTTGAAAGAAAAAACTAATTGGACCCTTCCCAATATTGGCTACGCTCTCCGTTTTCTGTTTACAAGTCATGCGCGTATACCTAGATTGTCAATTTGACCACTAAATTTTTTTACTTATATAACACAAAATTATGCCATTAGAAAATATAACATCTAAAGCTTCTAATGTTATAATTTTTACTATATAATTTATATTTTATTGGTAAAATTGAGGATCTAGGTATAAGGGTAGGACTTGTAAACCGAAATATAGGAAGTACCATGCATGAAGTTTATTAATTATTCTTTGGTTTCAATCCAAACGACGAAGATCATGCCCTTATCGACATCATATGATTATTTATGATGCAGTTCCCACTTCTAATAAATGGGCGTATCTTGTTGTACTACATTTTGCTAGGGGGAGTTTCCAAATTTTAGGAAAAAGTTTATGATAATTTTCTATGTGACATGTGTATTTTTCTATAGAAAAATGTATGAAGAGTACGAGTCGAAATGACACAGCGCTAGTGTTTCAGCAGGATGGACCATGTTCTACTTACGATTCCCATGTTCTATGAGTTCTCAAGCTTCTTAGCCGAACTTCGCCCACCAAAATTACTTTATGTCGATTTAAAAACATTAGGTCAAATTTGAAATACAATCAACTAGTAGTGCTTTTAAAGGTTACCAAAAACTTTTGGAGGTACCCACCAGACTGCCAATATATTGAAAACCAGCGATAGTTAGGAGAGATTCAACTTCTTTCTAAGATTTTTTGCATGTAGACGAATTTGACATTGTTTTAATAAATTCGTATGAAAAAGGATAAAAGCATAATACAAAAGATTTAAATGACATACTTTAATGTGTTCTACTTTCAATAAAAATGATAAACATGATATTTGACAAATTATGAAAAAAAAACTTCACATTATGGCTTGCCATTTATGGATATATTGGGAATTCAAGTCCACCGACCAAGGTCATGGACATATCCACATCATAGTTTATTATAAATTTTACATATTTGGTAGATGAGCGCATATTTTGGCTTGGTAAATAATGTTTGTAGTGGGAGTTTCCAACTTACAGCAACAAAAAACCATTTTTCAACTTTCGAAGTGACATGATTTTTTTCTTGGAAAGCAATTACGAATTATGTGGCTTTGAATGCCACCACCCCCCATTTAATCGACATAACCATGTTTTTGATTTAGAAGTTTATGAGTTTTCAAACTTCCTAGCTAATTGCGTTGTCTCTCTCCTTTGTTGCCTCTCCCCATTTATATTCCCTCTATACTCTGCAGCCCCAGCTTAAATGATTTTATGTTGATTTACCAAAATTAGGTCAAAATCGAACCACAAGTAAGTGTTTGATTGCTCTAAAAAATCTGCACAGAATCATTTAATGTACCCGATAGTCATAAATCAAAAACCATGGAGAGTTTTGTAAGGTTCAACTTCTTGCTATGAATTAATGGCCATGATTAAAAAATTTGACCTGTTTTGAGAAAATATGAGAAAAAACTAGAGCATTGCTGATAACCCCCAAGAGTAGGGGATCATTGTAGTACCTCTCAATATGGAAGTAGGGTATCGATCTGCAGGAGAAAGAAGGAAAAGCTATCTATTCTCTACAACTAAAGTGTCACAAGTTTTAGTTGACTATGTACTAAACGAGTTCAAGGAACAAGGTGGTTGATTTAAGGCTTGGAAGTGTAGTGTAACCAAGCAAGTAACAAAGCAAGAATGTAAAAGTGTCCCAATCCTCTTCAATACAATAGGACAAGACAAAGGTTTTATCTTATAGGAACAATGGGCATGGGGTCATGGGTTCACTCAATCCTCTCTCCCTCTCCATCTATGGTGATGATCATGTTATGATAATAAAAGTACACACAATTGTCATATTTTAATGGTAACTTTATGGTGGCTACATGTCTTAGAACACATAGTTGAAATAAGTACTCATTTGTGCTGCTATGTCACCCTTGTAATAATGCTAGCATTTGGTTATTGTCACACCACACATCATACTTTCCCCCTTTTACCCCTAGATAAAGGATGTTTGGCTGCATTGTGTCACTTAATACATATGCCGGTATCACTCGGCCACCCATTACCTACATACATCATACTTCTTAATGGAAAACATTCCAAACACTAGTACGATGATACATATATTATGTGCATTACAACATCTCTCTCATCTACCTCCACTTGGTGGTGTCAATCACCTCATGACATAGATAAACAAGGCATTTTGTATAGATCAAACCATCACATGCATCATAGAATATTTTCAAACTATGACAAACCATAAAAGAAACAACACAATGATAAATGCATAACAAGTATTATCTCATACCACAGTATCCACCATAGGAATTACATAGATAGATCTATACTCATGTAAGGCACATCATATGGACTTCAACAATGATCATACATAGAGAGAGATAAAGTTACCACCAAAAACCCATAGTCTAGGGGGTGGAATACTCCCCTCTCATCGTGGAGAGTGATGAGGAGGCATTAATGAAGGAGGCGATTTTGGCAGTGGTCCCCCCTCCAATATTCCTCCGATGGCGGCCAACAGGCTCTCGGTTTTGGTTTTTTCGATCTCCGCCTCCGTGTGTGTCGAGGGCGGCCGCCAAAGGGTATATATAGATGTTTTTAGGTCAAAAAATGTCGGTGGGAGAAAGAATCAAGCGAATCGGATGGCCGAGGTGCGAAAGAGGACAGGTGGCGCGCCCCCCTCAACTAGGCATGCCACATGGGCTCTTTTGGGCCTCAGAGCTCTCCTCGTGTGTTCCAAGCACTCGAGGTCCTTCTCTTGATATTGACGCTCTAGAAATCCTAGGTCCATTTGACTTTGTTTAGGTTCCTGAAAGCTAAAAATACACAAAATAGGGTTTTCCTGTCATGTAGAGTTATAACCAAAATAAAGTGGATCATTGGTAAATCCCAAAAAATCAATGTAAAACATGGATATAACATCATATATGTTGCAAATAAGTGGGAATTCATATCAACAAACTACAAAGTTCATGCATGCATCAATTGCTTCCCTTTTTTGAGACGACATTGCGTCCTCTTACATGTACTAGTGTAGTTGCCATGAAAAATATCGCTCTGAATGCAACCACCCAAATTTTCCCTCCTCTAAAACGTTGCGATACACACGTGTATATTTAGTCTCAAATCCGTACAACACATTTTCAAGTTTCAGTATAATATAATATTGGTGTGGTAACAATACAACATGGATGTTTGAATACAATTCACCCGCTATTGTACTTACTAGAGTAGTCCAAGTATAGTATTATTATACCCTAGTACGAGACTACAAGGGGTTTTATGGTTTGAGGAGATGAACAGGGAAAAGTGGCAGATCTTAGTGTAGTTTATGGGGGCACCATCCCCCAAGATTGGACACATGCATGAAGAAACTTTTTCTGGGAGGATTTAGATTAGAATTTTTTGTGTGTCCCCCCCCCCCCAAGAACTCAACTCCCCCAGCCAGTCTTGGCAAGCTCCACCACTGCAGGCCAACCCAATTTCCTCCTCTAGCGAGTGTAAAAGGAAGAGCCGAGGGGGTCGGTTGTGAGCCTCACCATGTGAAGCATTGGAAATTTGGGTTGTCTAAGAGAATCCTTTTCTTACTAGAACTAGGTCTAAACACCGGAGAGAGTGAATCTAGCAAAGTTTCCCTGGACCCTAGGTCTAGTACAAGACTCATGTCGGGCATCCATAGTGTATGATGTGCAGTTTTGCCATAAGGTAGGATCTACATGGCTTAGGAAAATACCACAATGTAGGTCAAAATTTTCGACAAGGTATCTTGTCATATTTCTCCATGCAAGAGAGAGGTGAGAGGGAAATTATTTTTATATTCCTTATGGGAAACCCACAAGCTTGAGGAGGCTTAAAGACTTATTTATTTTCTCCACAATGTATAAGGTAAACCTTATGGAATGCCACATAGGCTTTAAGGTGTGCTTTTTTGCACATTGCGGGTGCCATTGTACATGGCCTAAATAGTGTACGCAAGTTAGAGAACCTCTTAGAAAATAAGAGAAGACTATTTTCCCATTGTATGCCTTTTCTACCATTGTACATACATGCCATAATACACAGGGATGGATGAGTCAATCTGACAACCGCAAGAGAACCGCCACCCTCCCCCCTTATTTTGAGAAACTCCGCACCCCTCATCATCTTCCTCTGCCGCTCTGGCCACTTGCGTACCATCGTATCCCCTCTCCACCCACGCAGAAAAGTAGAAAACGCCAACCCATCCGCAAAAACTTTCCGGATTACTCTTCCCCGGAACCACATCTAGCAATTCGTTTGTCCGGAGTAATGAAGTGTAACATATCTGAGCGCTACTGCCAGACAATGGGATGGGGCAACCTACACTACGGACATGTGAGCAACTTCACTGGTCTCTCTAATCTCCTAAGCACCGGTCACTCGCTTGCGACATGTTTTGTCATCGGATTGATGACAAGTACGCCATGAGGGGGTCCTCGAGGCATGCAGAAGAGAGGGGTGTGAGACGTATGGTGTTCCGAGACGGTGAGCACACAAGTTTACCTAGGTTCGAATCCGCCGGCTTTGGACGGATCCTACTCTTGCTAGTAATCCAGTAATACGGCAGAGCCGGAATATGGGTTACAAGGGTTCGCTTGTGCGAGTTGAGATTGTAGACTATTGAGGGTGCCCTAAAGGCTCTCCCTAGGACGGCTTATATAGATATCTAGCCTAGGAATTACAGGAGAGATCTATCCGGCTACGACTAAGAGTCGGTTACAGAGTACATCTTGAACTACAAGTAACATTATGGGCCTATGTCGGTAAGTCTTCTGGGCCTTCCTGTCGCCGGGCTGGACTCCGTCTTTTCTCCCTGACTGGGCCGCCCGTGAAGCAAAGCTCTAACCCAAAGTGGGCCACCCTGGTCAGTGAGGAACTATGAGGATACCCGGAAAGTATATCCCGAACATTAGCCCCCGGAAGTCTCCAAAATCCAAAGTCGGATTCATCATCGTCTAGCTTGATCTTCGGCTTGCAGAATCTTGAAGGGTTCCTGAAACTTCACAATAAAAAATACGATCCAGGTCTTAAAAATAAGTCGGACCTATCAACATGTTACTCGGATTTTCCAGCTTGATTTTCAAACTAAGCCGGAACTTGGTCTCTAACATCATCTGACGCTGGTCATGGTCAAGTCACGTCATCTGACAAACATCCTGTCAGCATGAACGTTGGTGGGTCCGTCGTTCGCGGAACCGAGGCGCCGTTTCAATGCGTACGCGGAGATCGAGGCGACATAATCATCATGTGGGTCCTTCCCAGTTCCTTCCATGACGCGTGGCGGTTACACAGTGCTATTTGCATGAATCTTGGCGCGGTTAGGTGGTTATAAGGGGTGTGGATCACTTTTCCCTCATCTTCTTCACCTATTCCCGTGTCGTTTACTTCTCCTCCACATCTCCCTCGTGCACAGAGCTCCCCTGCTTCCCAAACTCCCAGCGCCGCCCATCTAAGGTCACCGGCACATCAGAAGAATGGCTTTGTCTTCATCATCCGGCTTGGCTGCGGCAGCGGCGATGGCGGCGGCGGTGCTGGCAGAGAAGGAAAGAAATCACGGGGTTTGGATCCCCTGCCTGCTGGACGACGAAAAGCTCCGCGGCATGGAGACTGAAGGGCTCCTCCGCGCCGTCGACTGGCGGAGTGGTTCCGGTGAAACCATCCCCAATCCGCACGCCGACAAGCGGGTACACTTTGGCACCCACCTCGATAAAGGTTTGTCTTTCCCTCCCTCAGATTTCTTTTTCGAGGTGTTAGATCATTATGGTGTTCAGCTTCACCATCTTCCCCCCAACTCCATCTTAGAGATGAGCGCCTATGCGGCCTTGTGCAAGGGATATCTCGACATTAGGCCGAGTCTCACTTTATTCCGGTACTACTTCCATATCCGGAGAAACTCTATCACCGCCGGTAATCCTAATATTACCGGTACAATCAGTTTTTCGGTTAGGCGTGAGCGCGTCTATCCTAGGATTCTAGCTAGTGAGTCGGTCAAACAATGGCCAGCCACTTTCTTTTACCACAAGGATGTTCCTCCTCCCGGCAAAGCCACTGCTTTGCTGGCTTTCATCGACGGAGCCGCCACGCCTCAAGCATCTTGGGATGAGGTCGCTCCGGCTCTCAGTGATGATCTGCTTCTTGCCAAGAGGCCTGAGGGGATCCGACTTGGTCCAATGTTGGTTATCACGCTGGATCCAACCCCTCCAGCACCACGGAGACCGACTGATGCATTCCATCACGTCGTCCAAAAAGGATTCCCTCCGCATCAGCCCCAAAGCCTATACATCGCAAGGTTATATAAGCTAGATTAAATGGCTGATAAGGGAGCGGATCGAGAGGAAGATCCCAGAGGTTTCTCTGGACATGCACATAGCGGAAGACCCTGTTGTGCCGGTAAGATTTTAACAATAAACCCTTTCTATGTGTTTCACCTTTAAATTATTTCGCAATACTGAGATATTATCTTCTTTTCAGCTTGACGACCTCCCCGAGTTGGAACTGGCTCCTATCGAGGGATATTCTCTGGAGCTTTCTCAGGAGGAGGAATTGGTTCCACTGCCGGACGTTGTGCCTAGAAATCTCAAAGCTCCGATAGTGGCTGTTGGCACAAAGGAAGTGCTAGTTGTGAAAAGGTAACTTTCCGCACAACTTTTGCCTTTGTACTTTACTCGTAACTTCTTCCGAGATATAATGTTCTTTGTTCATCAAGGGAAAGGGGAAGGGGAAGGGGAATACCTCGAAGCCCCTACGTCAGACAAAGCTAACCATAGCTTCTCCTACCGTGGCTCCTCCGACTCCTACCCCTCAACCTTCTGCAACGTCGGTGCTTACTCCATCACCAGTTGTCGTAGAAGATCCGGCTTCTTCAACAGGGCTAGTGATCCTTGAATCGCAGACTGACGTCACCATGAGTGAGCCAGGTTTAGATAAGGGTGAACCCTCTTCAGGTAATGATCCCTCAGCAGAGACCTTCGCCGAAAACCTCCTTAACATTCTGGGGCTTGCCAAATTTGGCTTGTCCCAGAAATCTGCGGAGGAGATCCAGCAGCTGGTCCGGCAATGCCTGGAGAGCCATAATCTCTCTACCGAAGAAGTAGCACAAGAAACGGAAGACAGCAAGTACTCTGACCTTCTTGAACAAGTCCGCCTTCGCGACGAGAGACTTAGAGCTGGTGTGCTTCCACCACTTCCGATTATTCCACTCACCCTCGCCGAGAAGGTTACCACCAAGGTGAACACGTGCCTGAGCAAGCTCACACATGAACATCATGTAAGTCGGAATTCCAACTCACGTTTTTCTTTATTTTACTTTATATCATATCCTCTAGCCCCCAAGCATGAAGTAGGATATACAATCCGGGTTTATGCTTCCTTAGGATGCCAAAGAATGAACTAGTGTAGCTCCCAAGGCTCGTGCTGATATTAGTAACCATATTAGCCCGAGTCTTCAGTAGACTTCTAACCCTGGGTATTCTGACTTACAGAAAGTTAATTCATATAACCAGGATTTGTTGAAGAATATCTGTAACAAGCGGAGAGAGATCAAGGCTCTCCGACTTGAAAATGCTGAGATGAAGGTTTCTAAGGATGAGGCCGAAGGTAAACATTCCGAGACTCAAGCCTTGTCCTGTATTTTCATAGTCGAATATTTTTTTGCTGAACCATTGTTCTTTTGTCTTACAACACTGGTAAAATAGTCCTATGCTATGATTGAAGAGGCCGAGAACCTCAAAACCCTGGTGGTGGAGAATAAAGAACTTCGCCAAGAGCTGGATAAGCTCAAGGCAGATCATGAGAATAGCATCGCTCAAATTGTCGAATCCACCTCCATGGCCACTGATGAACATGATCGTAAGATTGTGCTTCAAGATCAGAGAATCTCGGATCTCAACAATGAGCTTTGCAGAGAGAAGGATATTTCCGAGGCGCTCCGGGCTAAACTCTGGAGTCTTTGGGAAGAGAATACCAAAGTTGACGACGTCATCTTTGGTATGTTTCCATCTTTCTGACTTGTCTATATTCTTCGACTCTTTCGACGTCGGATTTACTTAACCGTTTTTGTGTTATATGTATAGGTCCTTTGAACTTGACGGACTCCACTTCTGCTGAGCCTCGCACCCACCGGCTTACCCAAGTCAGTGATTTGCTTCATGACTTCCGCCAATCCATCGAGGACATTGGCGAAGCTCTCAAGGTTCCGGACATGCATGGCATGTCCGACTTTCAGGTGCGAGATAAGTCAAAAGAGATGCTGCAGCTTGTCCGGGACTGGAACATGTCCTACGCGCGAATCGCAGCACAAAACGCTCTCTCCATGGTCATGAGCCACCATGGAAACATGGAAATCTGGCAAGTGACCAGAGGGTACAGCAAGGTGGACGAAGACGGACATGAGCAAGATATCAAGGCCATCATGGAGTCCTGCGCCGGATATGGGTGTCATGTAGCTGACTTAACCAGCTATGACACTCCCTTCTTCACCCGCGTGGACACACCGCCTCCGCCTCCGGAAGAAGCAGCTGAAGTTTCCGACGATGAACAGACCGTATCAGATCTAAACATCTCGGAGCGTTATTAAACCGAGGCCGATGCATCCAGCGAGCCGGCAGCTCCTACCCCCTCTCCTGCAGCATAGATTACCAGAAACGAATGTATTATTCTGAGAAACATTATGGGTCTATACATGTGCAGCACTATACTTTTGCTAGTGCTAAGCTTTTATCTATTCAGCACTTTTGCCTTAAAATTTTGTGTGGCTGAAATGTTTACATAAGCACTTATACTTTTTCGTCTACACTTATCGTTTATCTGGCTTTCCGCCTCGTCCCTTTTGTGAGCCGGCTAAACCTTCTGCGCGGAAACTTTGCCGAGCAACAGAGCTCAATTGCTAAACCAGTTTAAACTCGGAAACAAAGCAGGCTTCCAGTACCAACAATTCACTACTCGGAAAATGCCCGCATCTGGCAATTAGACAAATACCCAAAGTATAGACTATGAAATTTAGAGTAATACCCGAAGTTAGCATTTTTAAAATCAGAAATCTAAACCAGAACAAACATGAGCAAAAAGTACTTTCAAGTATTCTGGGATTTTCGACTATGACATGATCATTCGAAAATAAGATGGTAAAAACTTCTCAGAAAAACTTGAGGCAACCAAAACGTTTATTTCTCACAGAACATGTACACATATATGATTACAAAGAAGGATAAACTAAGAATAAAAGGGACGTAGCTGAGCAATATTCCACGATCTGTCTAACTCATCCGGATTTGTACTGCCTCCAGCTCTCTTTCTCTTCTTTGTAGCAGGTCTTTCTTTGACTAGCCTCATGTCAGTTAAGTAGTACGAACCATTGTGCAATACTCGACTAACTAAAAAGGGCTCTTTCCATACTAGGGAAAGTTTGTGCTTTCTTTGTTGCACAAGCCGGAGAACCAAATCACCTTTATTGAAAGATCTGTTTCTCACTCTCTAGCTATGATACTTGCGTAACTTCTGCTGATAGGCTATTGATCTCATTTCAGCAACGACGCGAACTTCTTTGACTAAGTCGTCCTCTTCGATATACGCGGCCACTCTAGGAGAAGTGTGAACCAAATCACTAGGAAGAACTGCTTTTGCGCCATAGACCAAGAAGAAAGGTGTGTATCCGGTTGACCTATTTGGAGTTGTTCATAAACTCCATATTACAGAGGGTAATTCCTCTGCCCAAGCCCCCACAGCACGTCGTAGGGGTGCTTCGACTCTCGGTTTTAGGCCTTGTAGGATTAAACCATTTGCTCTTTCAACTTGTCCGTTAGCCTGTGGATGTGCGACTGACGCAATGCCAAGCCAAATATTTTGTTCGTTGCAGAATTCGGCCAATTCTCCCATAGAGAAATTACTCCCGTTATCCATGATAATGCTATGCGGCTAACCATATCGGATTATAACATCCTCGAAAAATCTTTTGGTTGTTGCTCCATTACAACTGGTGACAGGTTTAGCCTCAATCCATTTAGTGAATTTATTCACCATCACTAAGAGGTGAGTAAATCCACTTGGATCACGTCTAAATGGTCCTACCATGTCAAGCCCCCAGACCACAAAACGCCATGTTATAGGTATTGTTCGCAACTGATCAGCTGGAACATGAGCTTGTTTAGCATAATTTTGGCAGCCCTTGCACGTCTTGACCAGTCGTTCGGCATCTGCCTTGGCTGTAAGCCAGAAAAAACCATGTCTGAAAGATTTTGCCACTAAAGTTGGCTGCAGCATGGTGACCACACTCGCCTTCGTGGATTTCTCTTAAGATTTCCGCTCCTTCTTCCGGAGATACGCAGCGCTGAAAAACCCTAGAAACACTCCGCTTATAGAGCTCACCTTTAACTGTAGTGTAGGTTTTGCTCGTCGGATGATCTGCCGGCTTAGAACCTCTTCTTCTGGTAATTTGCCATCTACCAGATAATCAAGGTAGGGTTGGGTCCAGCTGGGAATTACAGCCAGAACTGCTATTAGAGGTGAGTCGGATTTGGTTGGATATTCCTCATCCACTTCCTTTATTGAGAGAACTTTGAGGTGCTCTAAAAAAGCGCCATCCAAGACCTCTTTCCGTGCAGAGCCTATTCGAGATAATGCATCTGCTTCCTCATTTTCTGCTCGAGGGATGTGTTGAACCTCAAACCCTTCGAACGATTTAGATAAATCATCCATGACAGCTTTATATGCTGCCATGTGTTTATTTGCATTACAAATATCCGACACTTGCTGAGCAACAAGATCTAAATATCCGTAACACATCAAACGTCAGATGTCGATATCCTTAGCAATCCGGATTCCATGTAGTAGTGCTTCATACTCGGCAATATTATTTGTCGTTGTGAAGTGGATCTACAACACGTATAGAAGTTTATCTCCTTGGGGTGATTTGAGCACCACGCCGGCCCCCGAGCCCCTGCGAGCCTTAGACCCATGAAAATATAGGGTCCAATATTCTGACTCAGGGAGGGTCATATTTTCCTTCGTCTCTGTCCAATCAGCAACAAAGTCGACAAGGATTTGGGATTTGATTGCTGTCTGAGGTTTGTACTCAATATCGAAAGCTGAGAGCTCTATGCCCCATTTGGCGACGCGTCCTGTGGCGTCACTGTTGTTGACTATATCTCTCATGGGAGCTGTACTCACCACGGTAATTGGATGCTCCTGAAAATAATGTCGTAGCTTACGAGATGCTAGGAAAACACCGTAAGCCAGCTTTTGATAGTGCGGATACTGCTGTTTTGATTCTATTAGGACCTCGCTGACAAAGTAAGTCGGACGCTGCACCAAGTGTTCCTGATTTTACTTCGGTCTCTCCACTACCATAACGATACTAACGACTTTATTTGTCGCAGCAAGATAAAGCAACATCGGTTCCTATGGTTCTGGTGCAGCAAGGATAGGAGCAGATGAGAGTACTTTCTTCAGGTCTTGTAGTGCAACTTCAGCTTCGTCGGTCCATACAAAATCCTTGGTCTTTTTCAGGAGTTTGTATAATGGTGCGACTCTTTCACCGAGCCGGCTTACAAACCGACTGACTGCAGCGATGCAACCAGTTAGTCTTTGTATGTCCTTCAGGCGAGTTGGCCTGGAAATATTAAGTATAGCCTTGATTTTGTCTCAGTTCACCTCTATGCCTCTTTGGGACACGATGAAACCTAATAATTTTCTGGCTGGGATTCCAACGAAGCATTTCTTCGGATTAAGCATGATGTTGTATTTTCGTAGATTAGCGAACGTTTCATCCAAGTCATAAATCAATGTTTCCTTCTTTTTGGACATCACCGTAATATCATCCACATATGCATGTACCTTGCATCTGATTTAGTCGTGGAGGCAACGCTGCATTGTGCGCTGGTACGTAGCTCCTGCGTTCTTCACCCCAAAGGGCATCGTAATAAAACAGAAGGTTCTGAAGGGGGTTATGAATGAAGTTTTGACTTTGTCAGATTCCTTCATCCGGATTTGGTTATAACCGGAATATGCATCGAGAAAACAGAGCAGTTCCGAGCCTGCCATGAAATCGATAACTTGATCAATCCTAGGCAGGGTGAACGGATCTTTTGGACAAGCCTTGTTCAAGGCAGTATAATCAACACACATCTTTAAATCGGTGGTGTCCTTTTTAGGGACCATTACAGGATTGGCCGGCCACTCAGTGTGGATGACCTCTTCTATGAACCCGGCTAACTCGGGACGTGCTAGTTCCTTAGCTATTGCCTTATGCTTTTCATCACTGAAACGTCGTAAGGACAGTTTGACGGGCTTAGCGTTCGGGTTTACATTTAAAGAGTGCTCGGCAACTTCCCTAGGTACTTCAGTCATGTCAGATGGCTGCCATGCGAAGATATCTTGATTTGCTTTGAGGAACTTGACGAGCACACTTTCCTATGCGCTATCTAGACCTACGCCTATATGTGTCACCTTGGAGGGGTCATCATCCTTCAACGGTGTCTTCTTCGTCTCCTCTGATGCCTCGAACTCCGAATTCGGCTTTGTCACCTCCTTCTTCCTTGCGGGCATCTCGGACGGATCTATGCTCTTCTTGATCTCCTGGTACTCCTGGGTGTGCAGCACGGCTTCAACAATGGCGACATTTCCATCCTCACACTCTCGCACTTTCTTCGGGTCTCCCCTGATGGTGATCACGACGTTGGGACCTGGAATTTTCATCATAGTGTAAATGTAACACGGACGAGCCATAAAATCCCAGTAAGGCGGATGTCCGAATATAGCGTGGTACGCACTCTTGAACAGGACTACTTCGAAGTAAAGTGCCTCCATCCGATAGTTCTTTGGAGTTCCAAAGGTAACATCCAAAGTGATTTCTCCCAGGGAATTAGCTTGTCTTCCTAGGACAACTCCGTGAAAGATCACAGAGCTATGGTTCAGCTAGGTCTCCGATATCTTCATCCGGCATAGCGTTTCGACATACATAATATTGATATTGCTGCCACCGTCCATGAGAGTCTTGGAGAAACCATAACTGTCAATAAGTGCATTGATGATTAAGGCGTATTTTCCTTGCCTGTGCAACTTAGGCGGATGATCAGTGCGGTCAAATGTGATTGCCACTTCCGACCATTCCAAGAATTGGGGGACAGCCGGAACTGTTGCATTGAGCTCATGTAGAACTGCTTTCTTGACCTTTGCTGGTTGAGATCCGAGGAAGGTGACATAAGTGCCTTTCTTGGTCAGAAATTTTTTCTTCCCTTCCGGCTTGGGATTCGAAGCATCGGCTTCCTCCATGTCGGAATCCTCCTTGGTCTCTTTATCTTTTTCGGGATTCTTCTTTCCCTTCTTCCGCTTAACTTTGTGGCCAGCGGTATCATCTCTCTTAATGTCGTCGTTGAAACGACACTTGGCGTTTGTGTGGGATGAGCCCCCATTGGCGTCTAAATGATGCACACATGGGTTATTGGCTATGTCGGCCCAAGAGTAGGTTTTGCCTGGTCGCTGGTCTCCTCTACCTTGAACTCTCGAAGTCCCACAACCGCGTCTGTGGCCTCCGCCACATCCTCCTCATCCTCCAGACCCGAAAGTAGCAGTGACCACTGCCGTTTCCACGTTGGGTTTCTCTTTCGAGGTATTCTTGCGCTTCTGAGATTGTTGCTTTGGTTGTTTTTCTGACTGTGGCATAGCTAGGGCGTTGAGTAATCCCTCTGCATCGTCGTTAGCATCTGCATACTTGCTCGTTGTTTCTATCATGTCTCCCAAATTAGTGACCTTGTCACACTTCAAGTGATGACGTAGTAGACCAATTGGGAGACCTACAATGAAAGCTTCAATCGCAGTTTGGTCATTTACTCCTTCACAAGAGTTCTTGGTGTCGATCCATCGTCCGAGGTAATCCCGGCAAGTTTCTCTAGCTTTCGGGGTGCAACGCTGTAGGTCTCCGCCCGTACAGGGCCTCCGGTATGTGCCTTCGAAATTCTGAAAGAACGCACTTTGCATGTCATACCGGTTGTGGATGGTGTTCTCCGGAAGTTCATTAAGCCATGATCGTGCGGTCTTCCGCAGCATGAGTGGGAGATATCGGGTTGCGACCAGGCTGTTTCCGCCTTTGGCGATGCAGCAAGCTTGGAAGAAATCTTCCAGCCAGGTGTCTGGCCGAGCAATGTCGTCGTAGGCTTGGATATGTCTTGAGATAGCAAATACTCCTGGGAATTTTGTAGCTCTTATGCATGGTCCGAAGCACTTTGGGCCCATGTATATATCATCATTTTCGTAGCACCGCGCCTCTGTATTGGAGTTGATCCTGTGTCTTGCGTCGTTCGGGGATAGAGATTGTCCCGAGTGTCGGCTGTGGCTGCGATGCCTTGGAGCCGGACTTTGGCTTATGCCACCACCTACTCCACCACGACGCCTTCCTTGGCCTCCTTGGGAGCCGTTGTGATGGCTACTTGGCGGAGAGGGTGGAGCAGCTGGGTTATTTCCGGCTGATCGCTGGCCTTCGTCCGGACTGTCATTATTCCGGTTCCGGGGAGGGTCTTCATTGTGACGAGCCCCCTGCCAGCTTGTCTCAGCACGGTGTCTGTCGTTCCTTCGTCCATCATCCGGACGTTACTTCCTGAGGTACCTGCGGCTCTCATGATTGGCCTCATCGAAACAATTGATGGTCTCGAGAATTTCATCCATTCTAGAGTTTTGCATCATCATGCGTCTTAGCGTGTATCTCAGGAAAGGCATGTCTATCCCGGCGTCATCAGAGCCGGAATCAGTGTCGTTGCTATGCTCCTCCTGGATTTCAACTTCAGCGAGTGGGTCGATCTGGGATTCGGTCTCTCCATGGAGATCGACTCTAGATTTGACTTGGACCGCTAGGTCTGCTTCAGGCTCGGATTTCTCCACTATCTCCGCAACTGGTGCGGGCTGGGTGGGATTAGGGTTTTCTGAGATCCGGAACTCTGCCGCCTCCGCGGACAAAGGGGACCCAGAGATTTCCTCTGCCTCTATCATCACCGGGTATCCTCACAGTTCCTCGCTGACCAGGGTGGCCCACTTCGGGTTAGAGCTTTGCTTCACGGGCGACCCAGTCAGGGAGAAAAGACGGAGTCCAGTCCGGCTACGGGAAGGCCTAGAAGACTTACCGACATAGGCCCATAGTGTTACTTGTAGTTCAAGATGTACTCAGTAACCGACTCTTAGTCGTAGTCGGATAGATCTCTCCTATAAACCCTAGGCCGGATATCTATATAAGCCGTCCTAGGGAGAGTCTTTAGGGCACCCTCAATAGTCTACAATCTCAACTCGCACAGGCGAACCCTTGTAACCCATATTCCGGCTCTGCCGTATTACTCGATTACTAGCAGGAGTAGGATCCGTCCAAAGCCGGCGGATTCGAACCTGGATAAACTTGTGTGCTCACCGTCCCGGAACACAGTATGTCTCACACCCCTCTCTTCCGCACGCCTCGAGGACCCCCTCATGGCGTACTTTTCATCAATCCGACGACAGTTGGCGCCCACCCTAGGGCAAGTGAGCTTCGGATCTGCGTTCCGAGCGGAATCTGCAAGAATTGGAATCGGGGAGACTATCGCCGTCGGTCGCATCCTCTACGCCAGTGACGTCCCTCTCATCGTCCTCGACGAAACCTGGATTCCGGCTAGGGAGGTTGTGACTGCCTACACCATCATGTCTTTTGGCGAGATCGATGTTTACATCGATTTTGTTGAACCTGTCCCACCCACCCCAGCGGTGATGATAGAGGCAGAGGAAATCTCTAGGTCCCCTTTGTCCGTGGAGGTGGCAGAGTTCTGGATCTCAGAAAACCCTAATCCCACCCAGCCTGCACCAGTTGCGGAGATAGTGGAGAAATCCGAGCCTGAAGCAGACCTAGCGGTCCAAGTCGAATCTGGAGTGGATCTCCTTGGAGAGACCGAATCCCAGATCGACCCACCCGCTAAAGTCAAAATCTAGGAGGAGCATAGCAACGACACTGATTCTGGCTCTGATGACGCCGGGATAGACAGGCCTTTCCTGAGATACACGCTAAGACGCATGATGATGCAAAAGTCTGGCGTGGATGAAATCCTCAAGACCATCAAGCGTTTCGACGAGGCCGATCGCGAGAGCTGTAGGTACCTCAGGAAGCACATGTCGCACTTCGTCGGATATGTGGGATCCCGATCCGGCTCTGCCGATGCTGGAGACAACACCGACTCTGTGCTGGAGGCGATCGGAACAAACACCGATGTACCCGCATCCTCAGATGAATCGATGACGTCAGCAGATTTCCGAAAGTTCTCCGTGGAGTATGAAGAGGAGTATAACTCCAAAGCTGCAGGAGAAGGAGAAGCCATGGATGAAGGATCCGGGGAACACTCTCCCAAAGCGCAGGATGACATGGAAATCAGAGATAATATCGAGGTCCAGATGTCCGAAAGTCCCGATCAGAGCTTGACTCCGGGAAACGGACCCAAAGCCGTCTTTGCTACCGGCGCTGCCAAGAAGGCAAAGAAGAAGAACAAGAAGAACAAGACCCCGGCAAAATATCCTCCTGCAGAAGAGGTGATTGCCGAGGAATATGAGGAAGACTCAGATGGATCACTTATCCCAGACAAGCCCAAAAAAGAAGAACCGATGGATGGACACGTGATCACTGAAGGTGCGCGTAAATTCATCGAAGTTGCATTAACCACACCTATTCCTACAGCGCAGAACTCACTGCTGAAGAGCTGGACGAAAGGGCCCAGGCCCTAGAAGGGCGTCGACAACAACTCCTGGATGAGGCCAAAAACATTGAGGAGGAGAAGAAACGCATGGCATCTGCGGAGAAGTACAACTCCAGGAAATACCAGAAAATCAGGAAGCGTCATACTAGTGACAAAAAATTCCCGTAGATTCACGCCGTCCTTTTCGGAGAAGAAATGGGGAAGCCTCGGAAAAATAGCAAAGGGGATTGGGTGTATCCAACCCCAGTGCAGAACACCGTTGTGGCCCGAGAAGTTCTATCGGCTAATCCAGGCCCGGAGCAGATCCGGTTGGGCATCAAATTACTCAACAAGGGACTGGAGCAGCAAAAGATCGCCATGTCCAGAAGTCAAAAGCTGGTCTCTAATTCCGACCAGTGTCGCACAGATCCGGCAAGAGCTGACGTAAGACCCCAGCGCATTTCGGAGCAGCACCACCGTTCCGATCGCTGGGAGGACAATTACTCAAGAACTGGATCTTCGGGATAGCACCACAAACCTGCCTGTGACTGGCGTCACGATAACCTAGTTGCGGAGCAAGAGGCAATTGTTGCACTGAATCCGAGGAACCCACCCCGGCGAGAGTCAAAAGACCGCAGGGACAATGATAAAGAGAAATTTCAGGAGGAGGACCGATAAAGAATGCCACCTCCTAGACATGCAAGCCGTCTGGATGACGGACGAAGGAACGACGGACACCGTGCTGAGACAAGCCGGCAGGGGGCTCATCACAATGAAGACCCTCCACGGAACCGGAATAATGACGCTCCAGACGGAGGCCTGCGATCAGCCGGAAATAACCCAGCTGCTCCACCCTCTCCGCCAAGTAGCCATCACAATAGCTCCCAAGGAGGCCAAGGAGGGTGTCGTGGTGGAGGAGGTGGTGGCAGAAGCCGAAGTCAGGCTCCAAGGCATCGCAGCCACAGCCGACACTTGGGACAATCTCTATCCCCGAACGATGCAAGACACAGGATCAACTCCAATATAGAGGCGCGGCGCTACGAAAATGATGATATATACATGGGCCCAAAGTGCTTCGGACCATGCATAAGAGCTACAAAATTCTCGGAAGGATTTGCTATCTCAAGACATATCTGCATTGCTTGGCCAGACACCTGGCTGCAGGATTTCTTCCAAGCTTGCTGCATCGCCAAAGGCGGAAATAGCCTGGTCGCAACCCGATATCTCCCACTCATGCTCTGTGATGGCTCAATGCACAGAGCCCAGAAAAGTGCTGGTGCGGTGTTGATGTAGAGCTCGTTGGGAACCCCAAGAGGAAGGTATGATGAGCACAGCAGCAAGTTTCCCTCAGTTATGAAACCAAGGTTTAATCGAACCAGTAGGAGCAAGGAAACACCCCAAAGGTGTTACTAGCTGAGCTTTGGTAGGGCGCACTACCGGTGCTAGTAGCAACGTGGAGACATGCACAACACAACCACAGAACTTTGTCCCCAACTTGCGATGAGGTTGTCAATCTCACCGTGTTTTGCGGAAAACAAAGGATTAAACGTATCGAATGGAAAGAAGTAATAGTTTGCAGAAAGTAAACACAAAGCAGTAAAATATTGTAGATTGTATGTAAAATACAGGACCAGGATCCATAGTTCACTAGATGTGGCTCTCCTTAGATAGATAACATGCTGGGTGAAAAAATTAGAGCGGGGCAATTTACAAACATCGAGAAAGCAATACATGCATATACTAATCATCTTGACTCCTTTGAGACTTGATTGGGCATTACAACATTATACATAGACCGCCATCCAACTGCATCTATGACTAATAATCCACCTTCAGGTTATCAAAGGAACCCCCTCCAGTATTAAGTTGCAAGCAACAGATTATTGCTTTACGAACTGCGTGTAAAGTAAACAATACGATTGTTATATGAACAAAGGATTGTTGTTTTCTCCCTAGTAGCAATAGCACATCTAGTACCTTAGAGATTTTTGTCACTTCCCCAGATTACCAGAGGCATGAACCCACTATCGAGCATAAATAATAACTCTTGGAGTTGCTAGCATCTACTTGGCCAAGATAGCTACTAACAACGGAAAGCATGCAAGATCACAAATAACAAAGAGATGATAGAATCAATAATCAATCTGAAATAGCATCTCAATATCCATCGGATCCCCGCAAACACAACATGCAGAATTACAAATAGATGATCTTGATCATGAACGGAGCTCACAAGATCTAGACATGAAAGCACAAAGGAGGAGAACCAGCCATCTAGCTACTACATGGATCCGTAGTCCAAGGATGAACTACTCACGCATCACACCGGGGGCTTGCATGGTGATGAAGAAGGCCTCCAGGGTGAATTCCCCTCTTCGGCGGGGTGCCGGGAAGAGCTTTAGATCCCTCCCGATCTAGGGATGGAGATGACGGCGGCTACAGACTCTTTCGTGGATTTTTTGATCGGGTACTTAGGGTTTACGTCCCGAGGGCATCTTATAGTCGGAAGGGGAGGCCGAGGGGGTGCCAGGGCTGGCCACACCACCCCTGGCACAGGCCAGGATGGGCCGTGCGACCAGGTGGTGTGGTGGCCCCTGGCCCCCCTCCGTCTCGTATTCTGGCACTTGATCACTTCCGGAAAAATAGGCACTTTGGTTTTGTCCCGTCCAATTCCGAGAATATTCATTTTCTGACTTTCGTGGAACCAAAAACAGCAGAAAACAGGCAGCTGGCACTGTGGCTCTTGTTAATAGGTTAGTCCAAGAAATCATATAAAAAGTACTCCAAAGTTGGAACAAAACACAAGAAAGTGGATAAAACCAAGCATGGAACATCAAAAATTATAGATACATTTGCAATGTATCAACATCCCCAAGCTTAACTCCTGCTCGTCCTCGAGTAGGTAAGTGATAAAAAGAAAGAATAATTTTTTAGGTGACATGCACCATCAAAGACTTGATCAAAGTATTTGTAAAACATTCAAAGCTGGGATCATAGTACTTCAATCATAACATGAAAGACAAAGTTCTAGCAATAAGCAAAGAAACTAAGATGCAACATGAAAAGGCACAAACAAAAGATTAATGAATAACAATGCTTTGCAAGACGTTTGGTTGTTTCACATAAAGAAAACATAGCATAATAGTATTCATCTTGTCCCTCAATAGAGTAGCAAATATAAACGCATAGGACACCTTCAAAGTTCATAAGAGTGACTAGATACAATAGTTTAAAACAAGCAATATAAAGTTATGCATCAATCAACTAGTCTTGGGACAATGCACATAGAACTAAGAATGGCCACTATGCTCTCAAAGTAGGTGCATAAAGGTAGAAGGTGGAGACTCAATATAATGGTGGAAGAAAGGCTTTTATAAAAGGAAGTAGGGATTCAAGTCTCATAAAGAGCTTCTAAAAATTATGGTACTTATAGCTTTCAGCTCCCATTGCCCCTATCATAAGCATCTTGAAGTGATTAAGGTTAAAGTGAATAAACTATGGTGTACATTCTTGACGAAGTATAAGTTAGAAATATCATGTCCCTTGTATACGAGGGCCGCTCCTCATGCTACTCAAGTGTCACAAGGTCACTGATTTGGGAGAGATGATAGAAACAGCGAGCAAGTATGCAGATGCTGATGATGATGCAGAGGGATTACTCAACGCCCTAGTTGTGCCACAGTCGGCAAACAACCAAAGCAACAAGCTCAGAAGCGCAATAATACCTTGGAAGAGAAACCCAACGCGGAAACGGCAGTGGTCACTGCTACTTTTGGGTCTGGAGGACGAGGAGGACGTGGCGGAGGCCGTGGACGCGGTCATGGGACTTCGAGAGTTCAAGGTAGAGGAGACCAGCAACCAGGAAAAACGTACTCTTGGGCCGACATTGCCAATAACCCATGTGTGCATCATTTAGACGCCAATGGGGGCTCGTCCCACACAAATACCGAGTGTCGTTTCAACGACGACATTAAGAGAGATGATACCGCTGGCTACAAAGCTAAGTGGAAGAATGGAAAGAAGAATCCTGAAAAAGATAAAGAGACCAAGGAGGATTCCGACATGGAGGAAGCCGATGCTTCGAATCCCAAGCCGGAAGGGAAGAAAAAAAATTTGACCAAGAAAGACACTTATGTCACCTTCCTCGGATCTCAACCAGCAAAGGTCAAGAAAGCAGTTCTACATGAGCTCAATGCAACAGTTCCGGCTGTCCCCCAATTCTTAGACTGGTCGGAAGGGGCAATCACATTTCATCCGCCTAAGTTGCACAGGCAAGGAAAATACGCCTTAATCATCAATCCACTTATTGACGGTTATGGTTTCTCCAAGACTCTCATGGACGGTGGCACCAGTTTCAATATTCTTTATGTCGAAATGCTACGCTGGATGAACATCTCGGAGACCCAGCTAAACCATAGCTCTGTGATCTTTCACGGAGTCGCCCCAAGAAGACAAGCTAATTCCCTGGGAGAAATCACTTTGGATGTTACCTTTGGAACTCCAAAGAACTATCGCACAGAGGCACTTTCCTTCGAAGTAGTCCCGTTCAAGAGTGCGTACCACGCTATATTCGGACATCCGCCTTACTGGGATTTTATGGCTCGTCCGTGTTACATTTACACTATGATGAAAATTCCAGGTCCCAACGTCGTGATCACCATCAGGGGAGACCCGAAGAAAGTGCGAGAGTGTGAGGATGGAAATGTCGCCATTGCTGAAGCCGTGCTGCATGCCCAGGAGTACTAGGAGATCAAGAAGAGCATAGATCCGTCCGAGATGCCCGCAATGAAGAAGGAGGTGACAAAGCCGAATCCAGAGTTCAAGGCATCAAGGGAGATGAAGAAGACGCTGTTGAAGGATGATGACCCCTCCAAGGTGACCCAGATAGCCGTAGGCCTAGATAGCGCATAGGAAAGCGCATTCGTCAAGTTCCTCAAAGCAAATCAAGATATCTTCGCATGGGAGCCAACTGACATGACCGGAGTACCTAGGGAACTTATCGAGCACTCTTTAAATGTAAACCCGAATGCTAAGCCCGTCAAATAGTTCTTACGATGTTTCAGCGATGAAAAGTGTAAGGCAACAGCTAAGGAACTAGCACGGCTCGAGTTAGCCGGATCAATAGAAGAGGTCATCCACACTGAGTGGTCGGCCAATCCTGTAATGGTCCCTAAAAAGGACACCATTGATTTAAGGATGTGTGTTGATTATACTGCCTTGAACAAGACTTGTCCAAAAGATCCGTTCGCTCTACCTAGGATTGATCAAGTTATCGATTACACGGCAGGCTCGGAACTCCTCTGTTTTCTCGATGCATATTCCGGTTATCACCAAATCCGGATGAAGGAATCTGACAAAGTCAAAACTTCATTCATAACCCCCTTCAGAACCTTCTGTTTTGATGCCCTTTGGGCTGAAGAACGCAGGAGCTACGTACCAGCGCACAATGCAGCGTTGCCTCCACGACCAAATCGGACGCAACGTACATGCATATGTGGATGATATTGCGGTGATGTACAAAAAGAAGGAAACATTGATTTCCGACTTGGAGGAAACGTTTGCTAATCTACGAAAATACAACATCATGCTTAATCCGAAGAAATGCTTCTTTGGAATTCCAGCTGGAAAATTGTTAGGTTTCATCGTGTCCCAAAGAGGCATAGAGGTGAACCGAGACAAAATCAAGGCTATACTTAATATTTCCAGGCCAACTTGCCTGAAGGACGTACAAAGACTAACTGGTTGCATCGATGTACTTAGTCAGTTTGTAAGCCGGCTCGGTGAAAGAGCCGCACCATTATACAAACTCCTGAAAAAGACCAAGGATTTTGTATGGACCGACGAAGCTGAAGCTGCACTACAAGACCTGAAGAAAGTACTCTCATCTGCTCCTATCCTTGCTGCACCGGAACCACAGGAACCGATATTGCTTTATCTTGCTGCGACAAATAAAGTCGTTAGTATCGTTATGGTAGTGGAGAGACCGGAGGAAAATCAGGAACACTTGGTGCAGCGTCTGACTTACTTTGTCAGCGAGGTCCTAACAGAATCAAAACAGCGGTATCCCCACTATCAAAAGCTGGCTTATGGTGTTTTCCTAGCATATCATAAGCTACGACATTATTTTCAGGAGCATCCAATTACCATGGTGAGCATTGCTCCCATGAGAGATATAATCAACAACAGTGATGCCACAGGACGCGTCGCCAAATGGGGCATAGAGCTTTCAGCTTTCGATATTGAGTACAAACCTCGGACAGCAATCAAATCCAAAATCCTTGCTGACTTTGTTGCTGATTGGATAGAGACAAAGGAAAATATGACCCTCCCTAAGTCAGAATATTGGACCCTATATTTTGATGGGTCTAAGGCTCGCGGGGGCTGCCGTGGTGCTCAAATCACCCCAAGGAGATAAACTTCTATACGTGTTGTAGATCCACTTCACAGCGACAAATAATATTGCCGAGTATGAAGCACTACTACATGGAATCCGGATTGCTAAGGATATCGACATCCGACGTTTGATGTGTTACGGATATTTAGATCTTGTTGCTCAGCAAGTGTCGGATATTTGTAATGCAAATAAACACATGGCAGCATATAAAGCTGTCGTGGATGATTTATCTAAATCGTTCGAAGGGTTTGAGGTTCAACACATCCCTCGAGCAGAAAATGAGGAAGCAGATGCATTATCTCGAATAGGCTCTGCACAGAAAGAGGTCTCGGATGGCGCTTTTTTAGAGCACCTCAAAGTTCCCTCAATAAAGGAAGTGGATGAGGAATATCCAACCAAATCCGACTCACCTCTAATAGCAGTTCTGGCTGTAATTCCCAGCTGGACCCAACCCTACCTTGATTATCTGGTAGATGGCAAATTACCAGAAGACGAGGTTCTAAGCCGGCAGATCGTCCGACGAGCAAAAACCTACACTAAAGTTAAAGGTGAGCTCTATAAGCGGAGTGTTTCTAGGGTTTTTCAGCGCTGTGTATCTCCGAAAGAAGGAGCGGAAATCTTAAGAGAAATCCACGAAGGCGAGTGTGGTCACCACGCTACAGCCAAATCTTTAGTGGCAAAAGCTTTCAGACACGGTTTTTCTGGCTTATAGCCAAGGCAGATGCCGAACGGCTGGTCAAGACGTGCAAGGGCTGCAAAAAGTACGCCAAACAAGCTCATGTTCCAGCTAGTCAGTTGTGAACAATACCTATAACATGGCCTTTTGCGGTCTAGGGGCTTGACATGGTAGAACCATTTAGACGAGCTCCAAGTGGATTTACTCACCTCTTAGTGATGGTGGATAAATTCACTAAATGGATTGAGGCTAAACCTGTCACCAGTTGTGATGGAGCAACAACCAAAAGATTTGTCGAGGATGTTATAATCCGATATGGTTATCCGCATAGTATTATCACGGACAATAGGAGTAATTTCTCTATGGGAAAGTTGGCCGAATTCTGCAACGAACAAAATATCCGGCTTGACATTGCATCAGTCGCACATCCACAGGCTAACAGACAAGTTGAAAGATCAAATGGTTTAATGCGACAAGGCCTATAACCGAGACTCAAAGAACCACTACGACGCGCTGCGGGGGCTTGGGCAGAGGAATTACCCTCTGTAATATGGAGTTTAGGAACAACTCCGAACAGGTCAACCGGATACACACATTTCTTCTTGGTCTATGGCGTAGAAGCAGTTCTTCCAAGTGATTTGTTTCACAGTTCTCCTAGAGTGTCCACGTATATCTAAGAGGATGCCGAGATTTCTCGACAAAATGATCTTGACTTAGTCGAAGAAGTTCGCGTCGTTGCTGAAATGAGATCAACAGCCTATGAGCAGAAGTTACGCAAGTATCATAGCCAGAGAGTCAGAAATAGATCTTTCAATAAAGGCAATTTGGTTCTCCGCTTGTGCAACAAAGGAAGCACAAAACTTTCCCCAGTATGGGAAGGGCCCTTTTTAGTTAGTCGAGTATTGCACAATGGTTCGTACTACTTAACTGACATGAGGCCAGTAAAAGAAAGACCTGCTACTAAGAAGAGAAAGAGAGCTGGAGGCAGTACAAATCTGAATGAGTTAGACAGACCGTGGAATATTGCTCAGCTACGTCCCTTTTATTCTTAGTTTATCCTTCTTTGTAATCATATATGTGTACATGTTCTGTGAGAAATAAAAGTTTTGGTTGCCTCAAGTTTTTTTGAGAATTTTTTACCATCTTATTTCCGAATGATCATGTCATACTCGAAAATCCTAGAATACTTGAAAGTACTTTATGCTCATGTTTGTTCTGGTTTAGATTTCTGATTTTAAAAATGCTAACTTCGGGTATTACTCTAAATTTCATAGTCTATACTTTGGGTATTTGTCTAATTGCCAGATGCGGGCATTTTCCGAGTAGTGAATTGTTGGTACTGGAAGCCTGCTTTGTTTCCGAGTTTAAACTGGTTTAGCAATTGAGCTCTGTTGCTCGGCAAAGTTTCCGCGCAGAAGGTTTAGCCGGCTCACGAAAGGGACGAGGCGGAAAGCCAGATAAACGATAAGTGTAGACGAAAAAGTATAAGTGCTTATGTAAACATTTCAGCCACACAAAATTTTAAGGCAAAAGTGCTGAATAGATAAAAGCTTAGCACTAGCAAAAGTATAGTGCTGCACATGTATAGACCCATAATGTTTCTCAGAATAATACATTCGTTTCTGGTAATCTATGCTGCAGGAGAGGGGGTAGGAGCTGCCGGCTCGCTGGATGCATCGGCCTCGGTTTAATAACGCTCCGAGATGTTTAGATCTGATACGGTCTGTTCATCGTCGGAAACTTCAGCTGCTTCTTCCAGAGGTGGAGGCGGTGTGTCCACGCGGGTGAAGAAGGGAGTGTCATAGCTGGTTAAGTCAGCTACATGACACCCATATCCGGCGCAGGACTCCATGATGGCCTTGATATCTTGCTCATGTCCGTCTTCGTCCACCTTGCTGTACCCTCTGGTCACTTGCCAGATTTCCATGTTTCCACGGTGGCTCATGACCATGGTGAGAGCATTTTGCGCTGCGGTTCGCTCGTAGGACATGTTCCAGTCCCGGACAAGCTGCGGCATCTCTTTTGCCTTGTCTCGCACCTTAAAGTCGGACATGCCATGCATGTCCATAATCTTGAGAGCTTCGCCAATGTCCTCGATGGATTGGCAGAAGTCATGAAGCAAATCACCGACTTGGGTAAGCCGGTGGGTGCGAGGCTCAGCAGTAGTGGAGTCCGTCAAGTTCAAAGGACCTATACATATAACACAAAAATGGTTAAGTAAATCCGACGTCGAAAGAGTCGAAGAATATAGACAAGTCAGAAACATGGAAACATACCAAATATGACGTCGTCAACGTTGGTGTTCTCTTCTCGAAGACTTTGGAGTTCCGCCCGGAGCGCCTCAGAAAGATCCTTCTCTCTGCAAAGCTCATTGTTGAGATTCGATATTCTCTGATCTTGAAGCGCAATCTTACGATCACGTTCATCAGTGGCCATGGAGGTGGATTCGAGAATTTGAGCGATGCTCTTCTAATGATCTGCCTTGAGCTTATCCAGCTCTTGGCGAAGTTCTTTATTCTCCACCACAAGGGTTTTGAGGTTCTCGGCCTCTTCAATCATAGCACATGATTGTTTTACTAGTGTTGTAAGACAAAAGAACAATAGTTCAGCAAAAAATATTCGACTATGAAAATACAGGACAAGGCTTGAGTCTCGGAATGTTTACCTTCGGCCTCATCCTTAGAAACCTTCATCTCAGCATTTTCAAGTCGGAGAGCCTTGATCTCTCTCCGCTTGTTACAGATATTCTTCAACAAATCCTGGTTATATGAATTAACTTTCTGTAAGTCAGAATACCCAGGGTTAGAAGTCTACTGAAGACTCGGGCTAATATGGTTACTAATATCAGCACGAGCCTTGGGAGCTACACTAGTTCATTCTTTGGCATCCTAAGGAAGCATAAACCCGGATTGTATATCCTACTTCATGCTTGGGGGCTAGAGGATATGATATAAAGTAAAATAAAGAAAAACGTGAGTTGGAATTCCGACTTACATGATGTTCATGTGTGATCTTGCTCAGGCACGTGTTCACCTTGGTGGTAACCTTCTCGGTGAGGGTGAGTGGAATAATCGGAAGTGGTGGAAGCACACCAGCTCTAAGTCTCTCGTCGCGAAGGCGGACTTGTTCAAGAAGGTCAGAGTACTTGATGTCTTCTGTTTCTTGTGCTACTTCTTTGGCAGAGGGATTACGGCTCTCTAGGCATTGCCGGGCCAGCCGCTGGATCTCCTCCGCAGATTTCTGGGACAAGCCAAATTTGGCAAGCCCCGGATTGTTAAGTTACCTTTTCACAACTAGCACTTCCTTTGTGCCAATAGCCACTGTTGGAGCTTTGCGCTTTCTGGGCACAACGTCCGGCAGTGGAACCAATTCCTCCTCCTGAGAAAACTCTAGAGGATATCCCTCGATAGGAGCCAGTTCCGACTCGGGGAGGTCGTCAAGCTGAAAAGAAGATAATATCTCAGTATTGCGAAATAATTTAAAGGTGAAACACATAGAAAGGGTTTATTGTTAAAAGCTTACCGGGACAACAGGGTCTTCCACTCCCTTACCAACCATTCAATCTGGCTTATATAACCTTGCTATGTATAGGCTTTAGGGCTGATGCGGAGGGAATCCTTTTTGGACGACGTGATGGAATGCATCAGTCGGTCTCCGTGGTGCTGGAGGGGTTGGATCCGGCGTGATACCCAACATTGGACCAAGTCGGATCCCCTCAGGCCTTTGTGTTTTATCAGATATTCAATCTGCCTCTTGGCAAGAAGCAGATCGTCACTGAGAGCCGGAGCGACCTCGTCCCAAGATGCTTGAGGTGTGGCGGCTCTGTCGATGAAAGCCGGCAAAGCAGTGGCTTTGCCGGGAGCAAGAACATCCTTGTGGTAAAAGAAAGTGGTCAGCCATTGTTTGACCGACTCACTAGCTAGAATCCTAGGATATACGCGCTCACGCCTAACCGAAAAACTGATTGTACCGGTAATATAAGGATTACCGGCGGTGATAGAGTTTCTCCGGACATGGAAGTAGTACCGGAATAAAGTGAGACTCGGCCTAATGCCGAGATATCCCTTGCACAAGGCCGCATAGGCGCTCATCTCTAAGATGGAGTTGGGGGGAAGATGGTGAAGATGAACACCATAATGATCTATCACCTCAGAAAAGAAATCCGAGGGAGGGAAAGACAAACCTCTGTCGAGGTGGGTGCCGAAGTGTACCCGCTCGTTGGCGTGCGGGTTGGGGATGGTTTCGCTGGAACCAATCCGCCAGTCGCCGACGCGGAGGAGCCCTTCAGTCTCCATGCCGTGGAGCTTCTCGTCGTCTAGCAGGCAGGGGATCCAAACCCCACGATTGCTTTCCTTCTCTGCCACCACCGCTGCCGTCGCCGCTACCGCAGCCAAGCCGGATGATGAAGACGAAGCAATTCTTCCGGTGCGCCGGTGACCTTAGATGGGCGGTGCTGGGAGTTTGGGAAGCAGGGGAGCTCTGTGCGTGAGGGAGATGTGGAGGAGAAGGAAACGACACGGGAATAGGTGAAGAAGATGAGGAAAAAGTAATCCACACCCCTTATAACCACCTAACTGCGCCAAGATTCGTGCAAACAACATTGTGTAACCGCCACGCATCGTGAAAGGAACTGGGAAGGACCCACCCGATGATTACGTCGCCTCGATCTCCGCGTACGCATTGAAACGGTGCATCGGTTCCGCGAACGACGGACCCACCAATGGTCGTGCTGACAGGATGTTTGTCAGATGACGTGACTTGACCATGACCAGTGTTAGATGACGTCAGAGACCAAGTGCCGGCTTAGTTTGAAAATCAAGTTGGAAAATCCGAGTAACATGTTGATAGGTCTGACTTATTTTTAAGACCCGGATTAAATTTTTTATTGTGAAGTTTCAGGAACCCTTCAAGATTCTGCAAGCCGAAGATCAAGCTAGACGACGATGAATCCGACTTTGGATTTTGGAGACTTCCGGGGGATGATGTTGGGGATATACTTTTCGGGTATCCTCACAGTTCCTCACTGACCAGGGTGGCCCACTTCGGGTTAGAGCTTTGCTTCACGGGCGGCCCAGTCAGGGAGAAAAGACGGAGTCCAGTCCGGCTACGGGAAGGCCCAGAAGACTTATCGACATAGGCCATAGTGTTACTTGTAGTTCAAGATGTACTCTGTAACTAACTCTTAGTCATAGCTGAATAGATCTCTCCTGTAAACCCTAGGCCGGATATCTATATAAGACGTCCTAGGGAGAGCCTTTAGTGCACCCTCAATAGTCTACAATCTCAACTCGCACAGGCGAACCCTTGTAAACCATATTCCCGCTCTGCCGTATTACTGGATTACTAGCAGGAGTAGGATCAATCCAAAGCCGGCGGATTCGAACATGGGTAAACTTGTGTGCTCACCATCCCGGAACACCGTACGTCTCACACCCCTCTCTTCCGGACGCCTCGAGGACTCCCTCATGGCGTACTTGCCATCAATCCGACGACAATGAACATTCATCCAAAGTATAGAAATATGATCAAAGTCATTGTGTTTACATTGCTATAACATCATAAGAAGTAACTTTAGTCCTTAGACCATGAGATCATGTCAATCACTAACACCGGAAGAGTAACTTGATAATGTCACACCATAATAGGGTGACAATAAAGGTGGGTTTAGATACTCTAAAAGTGTGATGTAGAGGTTCATGGATCAAGAGTGGGATTTGTCCATCCCGATGACGGAGAGATATACTCTGGGACCCCTTGGTGATATCATATTGATGTAGCTTGCAAGGAAGTGATAAGATCACTAGAATGTCATATCACGGGAACAAGAAAATAGTACTTCTTGGTAATGAGATCAAAATAGGTATAGGGAAACCGATGATCGAATCCCATACATGTAATATATCGCGAGACAAAAGGATTTAATTACAAACATTGAAGGTTCTCACGATGACTGAAGTCATTGTTGAATAGGTGGGAGTCAATACGGATCTCTAGGCCCCGCTGCTGATTATTGATTGGAGAGGAGTCTCGATCATGTATGTATTATTTGTGAACTGTAGGGTGCACAATTAAGGGATACTGACACCATTTGGAGCAAATATGTTTCATAGAAAGATTATGAAAGCACTAGAATTGTTTCGATGGACACCGGAATTGTTTCGGGTGAAATTGCTGAAAATGCTTTTGCATGTGATATCGAAATGTTGCAAGGGGTTTTATGTGAATGTTTTTTAATTAAAGTAATTAACAAAATTCTAAATAAAAGATTTTTATTAAATGAGAGTTGCATTAAATTTGGTGGAAATTTAATGCATGTGAGTGGAGGGGTGATTATGCGAGTGGAGCTTCCACCCACATGAATGAGGAAGAGGTGGGGAACCTCCTTTGGCCGCTGACCATGGGAGGGGCTGCCCCTCTCCCTATAAAAGGCCTCCTCCTCTCACTTCACACCTCCTTGTGAAGAATCTCTCTCCCCTCCAGTTTATTCCCTCATGGCTTCGGATTAGCCAAGTACATGTTCCTGGTGGCTTTGTCTGAAAGGAGTTGTTGCTTCCACTTAATCATTGGAGCGAGGATGTGGAGGTTGTCAGAGGACCAGACGTGTGTGCGATCACGGATGCATTGCTGACTTGCAGTTCTAGACTTCCTCATTATCTTGAGATCGGCAGGCAAACGATTATATAATCCACGAGTTCAATCTCGTAATGCTCTATCGCTCTTCAAGTTTATCTTCTCTATGGATGTATATCCACCCGTTGATTGTATCTAGGTAGATAGATCTTGGTGCTTAGTTATTCATATCATAGATTTTTTTGTTTTCTATGTTGCAAACCCAATAGTGGTATTAGAGCCTGATCTATGCGTAGATGCTTTGCATGGGTAGAACACATATGAGTATGTGGGCGCTTATGATTGTGTTATTGCATCTTATATGTATTTTGGATATTGGTGGAATAGTGGGATGAAGCGGTCTGAACTAACTTTACATGTCCTCACACATGAGACATGTTCCACGCTTGACATGCAACTAGTTTTGCATAAGTGGCTAGCGGGTGTCTATCTCTCCTACTATAGTCAATATCTGATTTACAACGAGTTGCTAATAATTTCATTATCATTGTTGTGGTTCCATGTTCACAGGTTTGAATAGTTCTATCTCAAAAGCCCTAAGCCATGTAAAAACATGCAATTGATAAATTAGAAGCGTCTAGTTTAGTTGTTGCTGAGTGTCATGATATGGTAATGTTATAATTTGTAGTATGGATTGATACTCTTGGAAACTATAACATATCAAAGTGTAAGTTCCATAGACCTTGGCCTTTCACATATAGGAATGATGAATATCATACCACAATTCACAAGATAGTGATCAAGTGCAAGGACCATATCATATCACTTTTTGCATATGATGTTTGTTTGAACTTTATATTGCTTGTTTGGTGCTTTAGTAGCATTATAAGATGATACCTCATTTAAATATCAATATAAAATGCGTTCTTCCTTTAGTATGCACCATTAAGAAAGTTTGTCGTTTTGAGACACCATGTGATGATCGGGTGTGATAGACTCTGCATTCGCATACAACGGGTGTAAGACAGTTTTACACACGCGGATACTAAGGTTCTTATTTGGCGAGCCTAGCATGTATAGACATGGCCTCAGAACACGAACCAAAAGGTAAGGCATGAGTCATATGGTTGATATTATTACCATCTTGATGCTTGCATTTGAAGCTACATCAATTCATATGATGATCGGTCTTGGTGTAGTGGATCTGGTTCATGTAATCACCAAAAATACATGATGGGTGTTGTTTTTGAGTGGGAGATCATTTGTAATTTGGAATAGTTGAACTCAATCTATCATAAACTTAGTCTAAATAAAATTTGCAAATTCTGTTGCAGATGGCACCACCTGCTTTTAATTTCAATGTGTTCATGGAGAAAGAGAAACTTGCAACAAATGGTAGCAACTTTACCAACTGAGCCCTGAACTTGAGGATTCTCCTCACTGCTGCACAAAAGCAATATGTTCTAGAAGCGCCGCTAGGCCCCCGACCTCCTAATGATGCCCCTGAAGAAGTAAAGAATGTTTACTTAACTCGTCAGGAGGACCACAGTATGGTTCATTGCAGCAATGGACCATTGTATGGGCTAGATCCAGAACTCCGAACGTGTTTCGGGAATGGCAATGCCTTTGATACCATGGGTGAATTGAAAATGATTTTCAATACCCATGCCGCCGTAGAGAGTTATGATGCTTTAGAAAATTTCTTTAGCTGCATGATGGAGGAGAACAACTCCGTTAGTGAGCACATAATCAAAATGTCTGGGTATGCCGGTAAGCTTGTGTATTTGTGAATAACGATTCCCGTTGACTTAGGCATACATCGTGTTCTCCAATCTCTGCCACCAAGCTACAAGAGCTTCATGATGAACTATAGCATGCAAGGCATCAAGAAGACTCTCCTCGAGCTTCTATCAATGTTTAAGACAGCTGAAGTGGAAATTAGGAAAGAACATCAAGTGTTGATGATCAATAGGACCACCGGTTTCAAGAAAGACAAGAAGGGTAAACGGAAGGGTAACTTCAAGAAGGGTGGCAAATCTATTGTTGTGCCTAATACCGAGTGCTACTATTGTAATGGGGGCTGGCCACTGGAAGCACAACTGCCCCAAATATCTGGCACACAAGAAGGCCGGCAAGATGAACAAAGGTATATTTGATATACATGTTATTGATGTGTACTTGACTAGTACTCGTAGTAGCACCTAGGTATTTGATACTGGATTGGTTGCTAATATATGTAACTCAACTTAGGGGCTACGAAACAGGCAATCACTAGCAAGGGATGAGGTCACGATGCATGTTGGCAATGGACCAAGAGTTGATGTGATCTCCGTCAAAATGCTGCCTCTCCATTTACCGTTTGTATTAGTTTTAAACCTAAATAATTGCTATTTCGTGCCTGCATTGAGCATGAATATTGTATCTGTATTGTGTTTATTGCAAGACGGTCATTCGTTTAAATCCAAAAACAATGGTTGTTCGATTTATATGAATAATATCTTTTATGGTCATGCACCTGTGATTAGTGGTTTATTTCTTTTGAATCTCGATAGTAGTAATACACATATTCATAATGTAGATGCCAAAATGATTAAACATAATGATGATATATCCGCATATATGTGGCAATGTCATCTAGGTCATATTGGCATAAAATGCATCAAGAAGCTCCATTCTGATGGACTTTTGGAATCACTTGGTTTTGAATCATTTGAAAAATGTGAGCCGTGCCTTATGGACAAGATGACTAGAACCCCATTTTCCGGTACAATGGTACGGGTGACAAATTTGTTGGAAATCATACATACTGATGTATGTGGTCCAATGAGTGTGTCGGCACGAGGAGGATATCGTTATTCTGTTACTTTCACGGATGATTTGAGTTGATATGGATATATGTATTTGATGAAACACAAGTCTGAAACCTTTGAAAAGTTCAAGAATTTCAGATTGAAGTGGAAAATCATCATAATAGAAAGATTAAATTTCTGTGGACTGGTCGCGGAGGTGAATATCTAACTTGTGAGTTTGGCACACACATGAGAGAGTGTGGAATAGTTTCACAACAAACGCCTGCCAGAACACCATAGTGTAATGGTGTATCGGAGCATCGTAATATTACCTTATTAGATATGGTTCGATCTATGACGTCTCTGACTGACTTTCCATGTTTGTTTTGGGGTTATGCACTAGAAAACGCTTCATTCACTTTAAATAGGACATCGTCCAAATCCATTGAAACGACACCGTATGAATTATGGTTTGGAAACAAACCTAAGCGGTGATGTCTAAAAGTTTGGGGATGCGATGTTATGTGAACAAAATTCAACCTGATAAACTCAAACCCAAAGAAGAAAAATGCGTCTTCATAGGATACCCTAAATAAAAAATTGGGTATTCTTTCTACCACAGATCCGAGGACAAGGTTTTCATTGCTAAGAATGGATCCTTTCTAGAGAAGGAGTTTCTCGCGAAAGGTGTGAGTAGTCAGAAGGTAGAACTCGAAGAGGTTATTGAACCTTATCTTCATGAAACAGCGAGTAGCGCAGCACCGGAAATTGTTTCGGAGTTGACGTCACTGAATGAAAAAGGAACTAATGATAAAGATCATGAAACTCCGAAAGAGGACACTACCGAACCTCACAGGTCAAGCAGGACATATGCAACTCCTGAAATGTACGGAAATCCTATCATGAATTTCATGGTTGATGGAATAGATGAACCTACGACATATGAAGAAGCGATGATGAGCCCAAATTCCAACAAATTGCTAGAGGCCATGCAATCCAAGATGCAATCCATGTATGAAAACCAGTTTTGGACTTTGGTGGACTTACCTCATGACCAAAAGGCTGTTGAGAATAAATGAATTTTCAAAAACAAAACTGGCGTTGATGGTAATGTGACCATCTATAAAGCTCGACTTGTCGCAAGGGGGTTTCAACAAATTCAAGGAGTTGACTATGATGAGACTTTTTCTCCCATAGAGATGCTAAAGTCAGTTAGGATTATGTTAGCAATTGCTGCATATTTCGATTATGAAATTTTGTAGATGGATGTCAAAACCGCGTTCCTCAATGGAAATATTGAATAAGAGGTGTATATGATACAGACCAAGGGTTTTGTCAATCCTAAGGATGGTAACAAGGTATGGAAACTTCAGTGATCCATCTATGGATTGAAGCAAGCATCCCGGAGTTGGAATCTCCGCTTTGATGAGGTGATCAAAGAGTATGGATTTTTCCAAACTTATGGAGAAGCTTGTATTTACAAGAAAGTGATTGGAAGCTTTGTGGCATTTCTAATACTATATGTGGATAACATATTATTGATTGGAAATTATATAGATTTTTAGATAGTGTTAAAAGTTATCTAAACAGCAAATTTTTGATGAAGGACCTTGGTGAAGCATCATATATACAGAGATAGATCAAGATGCCTAATTGGGCTATCACAAAGTACATACCTTGATAAGATTTTAAAGAAGTTTCAAATGGAAAGAAGTAAGAAAGGGTTCTTACCTATTTGCAAGGCAAGACATTGAGTAAGACTCAAAGTCCGGCTAAGGCGAAAGAAAGAGAGATAATGGATAAGATCCCCTATGCTTCATCCATAGGCTCTATAATGTATGCCATTCTATGTACAAGACCGGATGTCGCACATGCTATTAGTTTGACTAGCAGGTACCAATCTGATCTAGGTTTGGAACACTGGATAGCGGTCAAGGATATCCTTAAGTACTTAAGAAGTACTAAGGATATGTTTCTCATGTACGGAGGTGAAGAAGAGCTCATTGCTAAGTTTTATGTTGACGCTAGCTTTGACACCTATCCGGTTGACTCTAAGTCTCAGTCCGAACAAGTATTTCTCATGAATGGAGCAACTGTTAGTTGGGGGAGCTCCAAACAACATGTGGTAGAAGGATCAACAATGGAGGCGGAATATGTTACTACTTCAGAAGTAGCGCAGGAAGCGGTTTGGATGAAGGAGTTCATAACTGAACTAGGTGTGGTTCCTAGTGCATTGGACCCAATGATGATCTATTGTGACAAGAATGGAGCCATAGCCAATGCCAAATAACCAAGGTCTCCGAAGAATTCCAAGCATATCAAGTGCCAGTTTCACTCCATCCGCGAGCATGTCAAGGATGGAGATATAAAGATTTGTAAAGTACATACGGATCTGAATGTAGAAGATCCGTTGATTAAAACTCTCCCTAGGGCAAAACATGATCAACATGAGAACTCCATGGGTGTTAGATTTATCACTATGTAAACTAGATTATTGTCTCTAGTGCAAGTGGGATACTGAAGGGAATATGCCCAAGAGGCAATAATAAAGTTGTTATTATCATATTCCAAGTATTTGATAGATGTTTATTTTGCATGCTATAATTGTGTTAATTGGAAACATTAATACATGGGTGTTTAATAAACAAATAAAGAGTTCCTAGTTATGCCTATATTGTGGTATTGCTGACAAGTATGCCATGGAGGGGTCCTCACAGAGCGTGTTTAGAGACGTGGGGTAAGGCAGAGAGTTGGTGGGTACAAGGTAACATAGCTTACCCAGGTTCAAGTCCCACAATAGTGGCGGAACTCTACTCCTGCTATAAATCACTATAATGGCAATACGCCGAGTTACAAAGATTGGTTCGCTGCGCGAGGGTGCTATGAATTGTGCCCTAATGGCTCTGACGGGTCCGGTTTATAAAGGCACTAGAACCTAGGACTACAGGGAAAGGACTTTGTCGAAAAAGTTACAAAGTCCTACACTAATACTAACTAGTCTTAGTGTCTTGTACTCCAAGGCTCCGAGTATGTCGGTGACTCTCACATAGACTTCCTATATCCGACATGGACCTCCCTTCTAGATCCGTCTAACTGGGCCGCCCAACAGGCCATTGGCTATGCTACCAACTATGGGCCACCCGGCTTAGCCGGATTAGAGACATGCAATGGTGATACCCATTTAGCATATGCCCAACAGCCTCTCATATAAACTAGCTCGTTGATTAACAAGATGATCAAGGTTTCCTAGTCATGGACATTGGATGTTGTTAATAACAAGGTCACTATACGAAGTAACTTTAGTCCTTAGACCATGAGATCATGTCAATCACTAACACCGGAAGAGTAAATTGCTAACATCAAATGTCACACCATAACAGGGTCACAATAAAGGTGGGTTCAGATACTCCTAAAGTGTTATTTAGTGGCTCATGGATCAAGAGTGGGATTTGTCCATACCGATGACGGAAAGATATAATCCGGGCCCTCTCGGTGATATCACATTGATGTAGCTTGCAAGCAAGTTATAAGATCACTAGAATGGTATATCATGGGAACAAGAAAAGAGTACTTGTCGGTAATGATATCAAACTAGGTATGGGGATACCGACGCCATTTGGAGCAAAACCGATAGACAAGGATTATGACTCCAGAGAGGACATGCAGGCACGCCTGCTCAGCTAGGGGTACACACAGTCACATGGAATTGAGGAGATATTATTATCTAAATTTATCTCCATATCAGGCAGAAGCAGCAACCGTGTGCGAGCACAGGAAGCCAAGGCTGTTTTGCGAAAGAAAGCATCAACAAGGAGAAAGGTCGATGTGGTGGACACGAGCAATGAAGGAAGCAGCAGCGAGGAGGAAGGTCAATGGCGCTCGAGTCGAGGTGGGGCAGAGAGGACGACGACGCGTAGAGGGAGGGCGCAGGGTGGCGGCTGGTAACGTTGCTGGCCGGTGTGGAGGGTGGGGTCACAGTGGCGGCGGCAGTGGAGATCTTGCGAAGTGGCAGCGGTGCTCGGCTCCAGCGGCGAGGACGAGCAGGGCGGCTGTTCTGACGCTTCCCAAGGCACGATAGGAGGCGACGGAGCTTGCTCAGGAACAGGGGCTCGGGGAAGAGAGTGGCATCAAGAGGAGCGCGGGGTAGAGGGCGACACACCACAGGGAGCCGAGCGGGAGAGGCGGGATGAGGCAGGGAGCTCGTGAGGCAAAGGAGGAGGCGGGGATGTGGTAGAGAGGCAGCTCGATGGGGAGGCGAGGAAGAAGGGTTGGGAGGTCGGCGGCGGCGGTTGGCAGTGGGGCACCGCGCGGCCACGCACAGGCAGCAGGGCAAGTTCAAGCGCGAGGTCGCCGGGACGTTCGGATTCGAGGCATCGCATGTGGGAGGAAGAACCCAAGATGGCGGTGGTTGGTGGGAGGCTAGGACCAGAAGGGGAGGAAAGAGGGAGCTGGGGGCTAAGCGTAAAAGGCTTGCGGCGGGGGTGTGGCAGTAAAGATGCCAAGAGCCGGCTGGGATTAGGGTTTTTAGGAGTGGAGCTCCTCCGATTGGGCCTCTACGAGGCTAGAAGGTGGGCCGAGGCTGGGGTAGTAGGCTGGCTTGGCAACCTAGGCCATTGGCTTGGCTGGTTGGGTTGCCTCCCTAGAAAAAAGGTATTCTGATTCTTCTTATTTTAAAACAATTTTGTAAATAGTTTTTGACAAACCAAAAATATCCAGATGACCTAGGATTTTATACTTTGAAATAAAGGAGAGGATGTTTAGAAAACAAAGATAGGATTTTAGGGAAATAGTTTTAGGCAAATATATGCTTGAATATGATGATGCTCAAATGCAATATGGCATGATGACATGAGCATGATATCATGATGATGCACAAAGGTGAAACACAACGATTTTCTAGTAGTGGTTTTCCCAGGGTGCTTCAATTCGACACCACTAATAAGGGATCTCGTCCCCAGGACTTGCCTCATGCTACGGGGAAGGAGGCTAATGACTAGATCTTCTCGATTCGTGTAGATCCTGGCGATACCACTAACAAAGATCCTTACTCCATCTTGAAATCAGCGACACCAGCAACAAGGATCGTTGGTCACGTTCATTGAGAGAACACGCCAGAGAAACAAAGGACGAAGGTAAAGGTATCACAAGATAAGGCCACCTCTTACTTCCGTGAGAGGAGTAAAATTGCATTGATCCACCCGTCCTATGTACAAAAGCCAATGATAAGAGTAGTGGTATGGTCGTGACTCCATCCCGCACTCAAAGAATTACTCTTTACATGACTAGAAGAATCATGCAACCAACTCTCAAAATTTAGACCAAAGATCTTGACAAACAGCATTTGGGAAACAAAGGAGTGATGGAGGCTCTTCATCAGATCTGATGTCATCGCATTGGAAAACACCGGAAGATACATGGATTTGTTTTAGTGAATTTTGGGTCACTAGAAAGGTACACAAAGGAAAATTCCTCAGATAGCATGAAGACCGGATGTAGAAGCACCTTACCAAAAGAAAGAAGCGAAACCCTAAAGGTACGACGGAAACACAACCACGAGAATTCCTATACTCGAAGAAAAGATAAGAGAACAGATTTAAAACACGCAAAGGTAAGGGGAGAATAGCACAGAGGTAAGGAGTAAAAGCATACCTAATCAGATGTATCTAACCGATTTTGCAAAATAGTTTTGACACTCTACATTGGTCGTTAGCTAGGTTATCCTACAGGCTGGACCAGTGGAGTATCACAACTGCTGAGCTTTGATACCACTTTGTAACACCCTCGAATTGGCCCTATGCAGATTTCAGCGATTTTCATCAAACCCGCATAGAAACATCCAAATATTCCCACCGGGCACTTGCGTGCGGGTAGAAAATGAAGTAATACAATTACACAATAGTTCACGATGGAACCCACAAAACTATATATACAACAATGACTCAATGAGTCAAGAATATAGATATACATTACAATGATCCAAATTACCTTGAAAACGATACACCTCCGAGTACGGATAAGATGCAAATTGAGCTAAGAGGTGTAATGCTCGGGAAAATATCCCCAATTAGATTTACGTGTTTGTTTTTCTTTTATGCATCAACATGACATCATGCATATTTTACCTCAAAATATTTTTCAAAAGCCTATTTTGTTTTCTAATTAGTCCCCTCTTTCAATTTCAAAATTAAAACCCCTATCTTTCCGGATATTTCATTTCTCAACAAACTATTTTGAAAAGACTTGTTAACATAAAATTGAAAAAATAATAAAAATAAATGTTTTTTAGACTAGGGGAGGTAAACGACTTTCTACAGCCGAACTGGGCCATCCCGCCGGCCAGCCCAGCCAGCCGGCCTACAACCCCAGTCCCAGGAACCGCATGCCACACGCGAGAGAGCCCCAGACCCCATGCTCACGTTCCCCAGGGCCACCTACCCCTAGGGATGGCAATGGGGACCCGATACCTGCTAAACTAATGGGGCCCCGCTCTAAATGGGGCGGGTCTGGTAGAGAATTAGACCCGTGGGTCTGGTTATTGGTAAGAAGCTGCACCCAGCGGCTCTAGTGGAGGAAGGTATGGAGGTGCCCGACCTAAACCCGCATACCCACAGACCCTTGTATGACATCTGTAGCCCCACATGTAAGTGTCAGGGGACCCTATACCACCAAAGGCCCACGTCCATGGTCCACTCCATGTCTCCCTCCCGCACGCCAGTACACCACGCATGAGCCACAAAATTCCTCCCGCACGCCGCACATGAGCCGCAACTGCTCTCTACCAATCCCTCCCACACGACACCTCTCGTGTCGCCGCTAGATCCCGCGTCTCTCGCGCCACCAGAACCACCACTAGATCCCAGTCGAGGAGGGATGCACTGCTGCTAGATCCCACCTCTCGCGACGCCCTGCCACCGCACCTCCCTGTGCCACGTGGGGAGTCCCATGTGCCGCCGCTGGTGGAGGTCGAGGACCAAGAGGAGGGGAGATCCGGCAACCACCTGCGCCACCTTTCAAGGTCGAGGACCATGGGGAGGGGACCTCTAGTGACTGTCGCCTCCTTGTAGACCACCTACTAGCGTCGCCGCCGCCTTGCAGACCACCTACCAGCAATACCACCGCCTTGCAGACCGCCAGCGCCACCGCTTGCATTACCTCAATGGGTACCCATCAGATCCCTGTTTACCCAGCGGGTGGCGGGTCTGGTGGGGTTCTGAACCCGCCAATGTATTCGGGGCGGGTCATGGGTGTAGGGAAATAGGGCGGGGACGGGTATGGGGGAGCCGGACCTGGACCCAAACCCGGCGGGTGCCATCCCTACCTACCTCGCATCGCCCCTCTTCCTGTTCCGCTCGACCACCGCCGTAGGAGCGAGACGAGCCTTGCTCGATCTCCTCCCCGTCGCCCCTTTTCCCTGCTCACGAGCCTCCAACCCGCCGCCGCATCTTTCCCCATCGCGAGGCACCCCCGCTCGCCCTGATCCAACAGCACCGCCGTGCCCCTCCTCCCTCCGGTGCCACCTCCGGCCTCCCCATTTCATGGCCTCAAGCCCGTCTCCTGTGGCGCCGACCGGCCCTCCTCAAGCTTGCCCTGCGCCATCACCGTTCATCATCCGAGCGCTATCACGGTCATCTCCTACAGTGTCCTCCGCCGCCTCCTACAGCACGTCGTCGTGCCTTGCATCTCCAGCCGTCCCGCGTGCTCTCTCGCGAGTTTCCTTCGCTGACGCCTTTCAACCTCTTCAGTGACTAGGCTCTGCCCGCACGCGATCAACATCGCCCTGCGTCGCCATGGCCTCCCTCCTCATGTTCTGCTTCCCGTCATCGGGGCCCTGCTCGCCTTCGCGCGTGGACTGGATCGACCTTGAGCCTCGCGTCCCCTCGCTTCCGTGCACGTGCAAGCCATGGCCACCGCCTAACAGTACGTGGAGTGCCTCTACCTCGTCATGATCTCCTCTGCATGCAGGACATCCGTGACACAGCCAATGAACCGGTCTGTTGTCTGCCTTCGTCGTCTTAGTTAAGACCCTCTGAAGGCATGTGCATACACCCTTTGCTTCCCGTGTATATCCAGCTTCAGGTTTGTTTGTGTGTAAACTATGAGCTTGTGTGTGTTCTAGGCGAGCACTTCGGCTAGATAAGCGTTTGGACATCATGCTGGTTTCAGATCACACTGTCTATGTTCCCGTGTTGCTGGCCCAAGAACCACAAGACCTGCTTGGAGAAGTATTTAGGCTTCCTGAATACCCCGAACCTGTACTCCGCCAAGATCGAACCCCAAAGTCCAACGACGCGAATTGAAAAGGTCTCCCTCATGGAACACCAAGCCCGCGACCCCGAAATCCGAAGACCCTTCCTGAAGACTGATCCCGCTGAACCCGAGACCCTCGGATCCAAACCCCAATGTGTGACACCTTTCCTCGAAGCCCTATTTTATAAATGATATATACTTGTTGCATATAAATTGTACATGCTTGCATACATACTTTGTCATTTGGGGGTATTTAGGCAATTCACCTAAATTAAATATGCAGACTATATGAGGGCTATTCTAGTCTTATATTGGCCCCATCTAATTTGTGTAGCGAACCGATGTCATGTTTTGCCTTGTTAATTAAACATTTAATTTGTGGGGTACCTAAACAATATGAACCTATTGATTAATTGCCAGGACCCCGGTTTCTCTTAAGATTGCCTAGTCGCATTGCATCTTTTCCATGTCATGCATCATTCATGCACCATGCCCGATCTTTTGCCATAGTATTAAATAGAGCATCCGGTGTTCTTTCTAGTGTTTGCTTCTTCACCGGATAGGATGATGAGTCGATGCGAGATGCGACAAGCCTTCGGTTACCGACTTTGTATCACAGGCGAGCATTCTCCCTCTTCCACCTATTTTGCATTTATAGTCTTTACTTCATTCCTTTGATCTATTGCTATCCTTATTGTCGATGTTTTAGTACCGTACCTTTATTTACCTGCTCCACTGTATTGCCTTGGTTATCCTATTGCCTTTGTTTGACTAGCTAGCTTTGGCCCTTGCGAGTCGTAGCGCATGCTTAGGCTGCTGCCCGCTCTCATACAGGTGAACCGTGATATCTAGTTATGGTTGATAATATGATAAATTAAATTGGTGATGTTTGTTATGGTTATGGTTTCACCTAATAATAAGGCCCCGATAGGGACCACCTTTGGGAACTGCTTGAGCCGACCTAGGACCCGTTCGTTCTACGATACTAGTTCTGAGTTGATCGCGCTAACCAAATGTGCGGGCCCCTAGAATCCCCCTCAACTATCGACGCTATTCGTTTATCTAGAGGGTCACAAAATTGGTATTCCATTTGGTGCATAGGCATAATATGTCCTCAGACATGGTTGAGTTGATATGTCTTCGGACTTGGTGATATGATTTGGTGGATAGCTCGAGCATTGCATACATAAACGTGGTACATGCCGGTGATACATTGCAAATGTATCTATAAATTTTGATGTTCCATGCTTAGTTTTATCCACTTTCTTGTGTTTTGTTCCAACTTTGGAGTACTTTTATTATGATTTCTTGGACTAACCTATTAACAAGAGCCACAGTGCCAGCTTCCTGTTTTCTGCTGTTTTTGGTTTCAGGAAAGTCAGAAAATGAATATTCTCAGAATTGGATGGGACAAAAGCCAAAGTGCCTATTTTTCCCGAAGGGATCAAGTGCCAGAATATGAGACAGAGAGGGGCCCGGGGCCGGCCACACCACCTGGCCGCGTGGCCAGGCTTGGCCCACGCCAGGGGGTGGTCTGGCCGACCCCAGCACCCCCTCGGCCTCTCCTTCCGCCTATAAGTTGCCCTCAGGACGAAAACCCTAGGTACCCGATCAAAAATCCACGAAAGAGTCTGTAGCCGCCGTCGTCTCTGTCCCTAGATCGGGGGGATCTGAAGCTCTTCCCGGCACCCTGCCAGAGAGGGGAATTCACCCTGGAGGTCTTCTTCATCAGCATGCAAGCCTCTGGTGTGATGCGTGAGTAGTTTATCCTTGGACTACGGATCCATGTAGTAGCTAGATGGCTGGTTTCTCCTCCTTTGTGCTTTCATGTTTAGATCTTGTGAGCTCCGTTCATGATCAAGATCATCTATTTGTAATTCATACATGTTGTGTTTGCGGGGATCCGATGGATATTGAGATACTATTTCAGATTGATTATTGATTCTATCATGTCTTTGTTATTTGAGATCTTGCATGCTTTCCGTTGTTAGTAGCTATCTTGGCCAAGTAGATGCTAGCAACTCCAAGAGTTAGTATTTATGCTCGATAGTGGGTTCATGCCTCTGGTAATCTGAGGAAGTGACAAAAATCTCTAAGGTACTAGATGTGTTGTTGCTACTAGGGAGAAAACAACGATCCTTTGTTCATAGAACAATTGTATTGTTTACTTTACACGCAGTTCGTAAAGCAATAATCTGTTGCTTGCAACTTAATACCGGAGGGGGTTCGGATGATAACCTGAAGGTGGATTATTAGTCATAGATGCAGTTGGATGGCGGTCTATGTATTATGTTGTAATGCCCAATCAAGTCTCAAAGGAGTCAAGATGATTAGTATATGCATGTATTGCTTTCTCGGTGTTTGTCAATTGCCCCGCTGTAATTTGTTCACCCAGCATGTTATCTATCTAAGGAGAGCCACCTCTAGTGAACTATGGATCCGGTCCTTTTCCTTTACATACAATCTACAATTGTTTACTGCTTTGTGTTTACTTTCTGCAAACTCTTACTTCTTCCCATTCGATACGTTTAATCCTTTGTTTTCTGCAAAACACGGTGAGATTGACAACCTCATCGCAAGTTGGGGACAAAGTTCTATGGTGTGTTGTGCAGGTCTCCACGTTGCTACTAGCACCGGTAGTGCACCCTGCCAAAGCTCAGCTAGTAACACCTTTGGGGTGTTTCCTTACTCCTACTGGTTCGATTAAACCTTGGTTTCATAACTGAGGGAAAACTTATTGCTGTGCTCATCGTACCTTCCTCTTGGGGTTCCCAACGAGCTCTACGTCGAAAGTCGAGCGCATCAGCCGGCGGTTCAAGGGGAGCTCTACAAGTTATCTTCCAGGGTCGTTCGATATAGTAGTCGTGAACGATGTGCCACCTTGAGACTCGGTCGTGCCTCTGGGCTGGATAAAACGCATCAGGTGATACCTCTGGATACGCGCATAGTTATGCGATGGTTCTTGTTCTGAGATTCGGAAGGCACACGTATTATGTTGCCTGAAGAGTTGAACATGCGTTTGGGTACAGTAGTGCACCCCTGTAGGGTAAATCTTTTCGAGAAGTCGTGTGTTCACGGTTATAGATGCCTTAGGAGTACGGTGGCATGATCATAGACAACGCCACTAATGTTTTGCCTCTAATAATATGATTAGTAATTAGCCTTATCAACTAAACACACGCTTAACTAAAACTGCCACCGTGTGTGTTTCGCAAGAGGACTTACTTGACTGGTCTTCGACGAGGAAATCTTCGGATGGGTTATGCCTGGTGTTACATAATTGTTGTCGTATAGCGCTCTGTTATCTCGCTCTAATAGCCGAAGTTGTAGCGTGTCCCTATAAGCTAGATAGTGCAAGCTTTGTTGCCGCTAAGCCCACCATACCTATGTAGGCGAGGACCACCGAATTCTAGACTCGTCGTGTACTGGCCTCGGTATTGACCGCTCTCTTTTTTCCTTTGCCCTTTGTCGGCACCCCTTTATGGTTTGACAGGTATATGATCGACGATGTTAGCAAGGTTACCCTTCCGGCTAGGCCTGGGCAGGGTTATGGACACCGTTTGGTTATTCTTCAGAACTCTTAGTCCCATTTGGTTCTTATCTGTACTCGGACACTATTTTGGCTTTCTCCATGAGTTGTATCTTAGAATTGTATCTTTATATTTTTGACTCGTTGAGTCATTGTTGTATATATAAGTCATTGTGTATTCTGTTGTAAACTACTATGATGTACTACTTGTAATAAAAACCCATCCACACGAAAGTGTCTGGTGGGCGTTTTTGAATCGCTTCTATGCGGATTTTGGCGGGAAATGCTGAGATCTGCATAGACCCGATTTGGGGGCGTTTACAAGTGGTATCAGAGCAAGGGTCTACGATACCCCACTGGTCCATCCTATATGTTAACCTTGCCAACGGACGATGTCTACTGTCAAAACTATTTTGCTACAAATGCGTTGCATAGATCTGATTAGCTCTGATTTTACTCCTTACCTCTACTAGGGAACTTTGGCGTGGCGTCACACCGCGCCGGGGCCATGATCGATGCCCGTAAGAGTCTAGTAGTTATGTTGTTAAATTGTATTGTTTGGATTGGAAAATACATGTGTGTATAGCGGTTGAACTAAAGCTCCAACACTTATTGTTTGTTAAATTGTATTGTTTGGATTGGAAAATACATGTGTATAGCAGTTGAACTAAAGCTCCAACACTTATTATTAATCGGAGGGAGTAGTACATATTCATAGCACAGCCAAAATGCTGTTGAGAAATCACTCTGAAAGGATAGAAAGAACAAATGGTAAATATTGTAAAAAAGGAGAAGGCTCACTTAGTTATAGTCAGCCTGGATTTCTTCAAAAATATAATTGGTCTAAATGAAAAGGTTCGATCAGAAGTAATGAAGAGGTGTGGATTGATAGAACAACCAATGGCTGTGGCACTAAGAGTAGTACTAACCCTAGTGAGCACAGTGTCGCATAAAAATGAAACCTTGGGCTCTGAAAAACTGAGGCTAAAGACCTCTTTCCTCAGCATGGTGTCACTTATTCATAGTCAGCCTGAATTTCCTCAAAAAACCATTGCTCTGAACGCATGGATCAAAAAAGAAGTGTGCATTGATAGAACAACAAACGGTGGTGGCACCAAAAGGACTATCAACTTGAATGAAGAGTGGCACGTACAAATTAGTTGATATCTTGCGTTGTGAGAAACCGGAACTGTCACCAAATTCTAATTGAAACATAGCGCGCAAGTTGCAGAAGTCTCCGGACTGAAGAGCACAAACTGAACCTCCTGCAATCTATAAATATGTGTACATTAGAATAGTGAAAACACCACTGATTTCTCCTCCAAAATTCATAGATAATAACAAAACATAAACTCATACAGCAAGTGGATGTACCCAGCAAATATAAGATATGTATTTGAAAGTCATCAATTATTTGATGGCACTTGTCGTTGGTAGAGTATCACATACAATTAAGGGACGAATTCTTTTGTAGAAGAAACTAAATTAAGGTACTCATCATTAAATTGTTGAATACCACCTATAATTATTGCATAAACGATATATTATAAGAAGTGCAAATTAGGGAGTAATGCTATACCTACGGAAATCACGTACTGACTCGGGAAGTGCACAGGGGTAGGGAGGAGGTTACCGATTTTTAAGGAGAGAATTCAAACTAAACCAACCCGTCCACTCCACGTCAGTCTGTAGAGGACTCCGTAACCAAAAGCATCCATAAGTCTAGGATTACCGCAAATTAGGGATGCCATCTTAGAAGAAACTAAATTAAGGTAAGATTATGCGACGAAATTGTTGAACATCACCTATACTTATTGTATACATGAGATATCAGAAATGTAAAAAGAAAGCAGAAAAGTTTAAAATACTCATGTGAAATTGGAAGGAGAATGTCTGTTTCTCCACTGCGACAACAACGGAAAGGGAAAATAGGTAAATAACGGCTAGGAAATCTCACCTCAGGAACTGACGATCTGTGCAAAAAACATGATACAATAGAAACAATAAAAACATCTTGTCTTTGGATAAGTATTGTTTACATACACTGTGGTCTAGATAGAGAAGAAAGGAATATGCACTCACTTATTCTGTATCCTCATGCATTGGAAATTTGATGTGTTTGGTATTTTGCTCTTTCTCTGATCTTCAGATGAATATCTTACCTCTAGAAGGGACAACGCTGACAGAGGAGAACCAATCAGGTACGGCTGGCCCAGCGACAGAAAGTGCTTGGCTATTCGCCCGTCAGCGGGACTGCATACTCAAACTCAAATAGCTACAACAATGAAAACTCACTGTTCCATCTAGACAGACTACTCAACCTCAAATATCAACATCCCCTGCATACATAGATGGAAAATAAATACCAGTCTCTCAGCTGGACTATGAGTATGTCGCAGTTCATTGTAGAAATCTAAGGTTTGTATAACCAACCAAAGCCATCGGCAAAGCACAACCTTTCAATCAAATCTCAAAGAAATTCGGGAGGCAAGCTAGCTCAAGAAATTGCAGCAGCATTTATTTCTTCATAGCTCTCTATGCTCCATACTCTCGTTATAGGGTGGACTTGCCTAGCTGGTGGAAGAAGGCGACATGGGATAAAAGGTAAATTAAGGAGGACTGGATATACAGTGCATAAGAGAACAAAAATATACTGGACAGATATTGCAACCAAATCTCTCAGGTTGTATCCAGACTGGAAAAACAAAGAACATGGAAAAGAGAAGCCTTGGAGTGTTTGCTGATGGCTGAGATCAAATATGATGGGCTTCATGTAGTACTCCTCATAGTGGGAAGAGGAAGTGAACATTGATGGTGGTTTTTCACGTGACAAATTCTGGCAATCACAGGGTGTAATCTTTCTCTAAACACGGTCACCCTCACAGCTTGGGACACACGGGTTCTTAAGCACTAACAGTTAGCAGCAAGGTTCTAATATATCCAAAATTGGAAGTAAATAAGAAAAGCAACTGTGTATGGACGACCAATAATGTAGTATACAATGTATAAAGTACTTCGTTTGAGACCTGATAAGATGGCATTGTTTCCTATGCGTGATTCCGGCTCTGCACTATGCGCATAGAGAGGGAAATCTACCAAATCCATCTTTAGCTTATCACTGAATTTATCTATTCGATTGTCTGGCAGGCAACCCTTGGTCATGTTACCGTAGAATATCAATCAGATTTCAGTGTACACTTCATGCAAGTGATTACAGAATCTGTCAGAGAAAAGTCGTACAGGAAACTGGAAGCTAAAATTGATGAGCTTTGGTTTGGAAAAAAGTGGATACTGCTTGGTAATAAGGCAAGTTGGGTAATTTAAATAAATTGCAAATGATTACACGGGAATTTAGCTGTGATGGGTCATGGTATAAGAAAAATAGACTGCACATCGATAGATAATAAAGCAAGATACGGAATTCAAGAGTTGGACAGCTCAGGATCAATCAGGTTCGAGTGTTGGACATTAGAGAATCAATCAGATTTGACTGAACATCTTATGTCAACAATTACAAAATCTATTACTCCCTCCGATCCAAACTAATTAACTCTGATTTGTCTAGATTCGGATGTATCTAGTACTAAAACATGTCTAGATACATCAAATCTAGACAAATCTGAGAAATTAATTTGGATCGGAGGGAGTAGTAAGGAGTGGTGCAGTAAACTGAAACTTAGCTCAGATGGGATATGATTTAAAAAGGAACAGAGTGAATTTCAATGTATAACAAAGCAAGATAGGCTATCCGAGGCAAACACACGTGAGTACACTGAATCTTCGCATTGAGGAGCTATGGCTTAAATAAGAGCAGACCCTACATTGTGTAGAGATATAAGACAAGATAAGTAATCCAACATTTGTTCAGCAGATCTAGATGGATGAATCTTCAGAAGGTAGCTGCTGATCAATGAAAAGGAGTCCCGACTCTTGCCAAGGAATTTCTTTAAAACCTGCAGAAGCCAACAACATAAAAAGGAAATGCTACATCAGATTTGGAATAACTGGATTTATCAACTGATGCATCAAATTAAAGAGAAGATGTGGATGAATAATAGTACTAGTAAGAAATAGAGGGAGAAGCACAGACAACCATCTGACTTACGGCAGGGCTCTTGTGCATCAAGTTGAGAGAAGAATATCTAGCGAGAGAAAATAGGTTGTTGGGCTTCACGTGGGGCAGCAGCCAGCAGGCACGCGACGCAGAGGAGAGAGGTGACGGCCAGACGCGCAGGTCAACCCACCGTGCTAGATGGGGCACAGGCGCGAAGCACTGCGTCCGAGCTGGAAGCGGCGAACGTCCCGTGACTCGTCGCTGCCACCACCGGCATGTTCAGAATCTGGAGGCAGCAGCAGCTTCGTCCCACTCACCGCGCCGCTCCGGAGAGTCCCACTCACCGCGCCGCTCCGGAGAGTTAATTGCAAAAAACCATCACCTATGTACGAGAAGTTCGAAAATCCACCAGGTTACACAGATTTTGCAAAAATCCACCGAAATTGCGCTGGTTTGTTGCAATGTGCACTGATGCATAGATTTCACCGCGCTAACCACGATTCTTACGGTAGGAACCCACTGTCACCCCTGACGTGGCAAGGACAAAAGGGCCAAAGGAGTCAAATATTAGAAATAATACGAATTTTGGGGTTTTTGTAAATTTCCGAGGTAGGGCCTACCCGCTGCGAGTCAACAGAGCCGGTGAGCTGGTTGTGTGAGACGTCGATCTCCTGCCGTCCGCGCACGCCCGCGGGCGACTCTGGCAGAGCTCCGGTGAGCCTGTTGTTGCTGAGGACAAGCAGAGCTGCGAGCAACCGCCGAGCTCGGCGGGCACGGCGCCCGCGAGGCAGCTGCTGCCGAGGTCGAGGAAGACGATGCTTTTCATCTCGTCCACGGCGACAGGGATCTCCTCGGCAATGCGGTTGCCGCAGGGTCTGAGCCGCACGAGGCTAGCTGCCTTCCTGATCTCCGACGGTATGACGCCGGAGAGGTCGTTGGACACGAGGAGCAGCTTGGTGAGGTTGCGCAGGGTGAAGAGCCCCGGCGGGATGACGCCAGTGAGGCGGTTGTGCGACAGGTCGAGCGCCTGGAGGCTGGCCATGGACGCGGGCGTGGCCGGGATGGCGTCCTCTAGGCGGTTCTACCACGCGAACAGCACCTGCAGACCAGACAGACCCCGGCTGAGCTCCGGCGGGATGAGGCCGGAGATCTCGTTGGTGTCGAGCTGCAGCTGCATGGGCGAGGTCGAGTTCGCGACCTGCATAGGGATGGTAACAGCAAGGTTGTTGTCGCTGAGCATGAGGTTCTGCAGCGCCGACAGCCGGCCGAGCGACGCCGGGGTGGCGCCGGAGATGGAGTTGATGGATAGGTCGAGCGACACCAGCGTCGTGTGGTTGCCAAAGCTCTCCGGGATGGGGCCCGTGAGCGTGTTCTGCCACAACAGCAGCTTTTGCAGGAGTTAATTGCAAAAAAACCCAAAATTCGTATTATTTCTAATATTTGACTCCTTTGGCCCTTTTGTCCTTGCCACGTCACCCTTGATAGTGGGTCCCTACCGTAAGAATCGTGGTTAGCGCGGTGAAATCTAGGCATCAATGCACATTGCAACGAACCAGCGCAATCTCGGTGGATTTTTGCAAAAAAATTGTAACCTGGTGGATTTTCAAACTTCTCACGCATACGTGGTGGTTTTTTGCAATTAACTCCTCTCCGGAACCAACCATTGTTAGCGAGCTCAGTCAGTCGACCCCGTCCCCTCTAGCGCCTCCACCCCTCACAGTCTTGCCCCCTTATCGCGCATTGTCGCCGCCGATGGCACCTACCCTGTGGCCACGTCCTATGAGCAAGTTGCCGGTGCAACGACACCTGATCGAGCGAGTTGGGGGCAGAGGAAAAGCCGACGGCAACTGGTCGGAGGAACGGCGGCGACCGGCTAGGTGAAGTCGCAACGGCATCTGATCGAGCGAGTTGGGGGAAGCGGAAGAGTCCGCGGCGGCTGGTCGGAGGAACGACGGCGGCTGGCTAGGTGAAGTCGTGAGGGAGGCGCATGGAGGGCAGGTAGAAGATACCATGCAGAGGGTCGGAGCCTTAGCGAAAAGCGGCGCATGGATAGAACTGTGAGAAGGACACGATATGATTGGTTAACAATACGTGACATGCTTAATAAAATAAGGCGACACTGCGCGGAGTTGAGATGGAGGCACGACGTGTCCTAGTCCTATTGGAGGAGAGCGGAAATCTACAGTAACGCATCACTACTGATTGCTGAGAGGAGGCAAATTGGTCGCCCTTTTATATAGGTAGTATTCTTTTCTCTCTTATCTTCGTGTGTTTGAATCTGCTCCCTTACCTTGTTCAAGTCTAGGATTCTCATGGTTGGGTTTCTATCGTATCTTTAGGGTTCCGCCTCCTCTCTTTTGTAACGATGGTGCTACATCTGGTTTTCATTCTATCTGATCTCTCTTCATATGTTTACGGTATTTTCTGACTTCTGAGACGACAACCTCATCATCTTTCCGAATCTTTGTGAATACTCCTTGTCAGGATCCTCAGTCTTAATTCTGAGAGTTGGGTTGCATAATTCTCCTAATCATGTGCAGAATAATGCTTTGGGTGCGCGATGGATTGATCCCCATCCGACTACTCTTATCATTCGCTCTTGTACATTGAATTGGTGGATTAGTGCGATTCTTACTCCTTTGGAAGTTAAAGGTGACCCTATGACCTCTTTCTTCGCCTTTGTTTCTACGGAATGCTATCTTGAAAGACGCGAGCAACAATTCTTGTCGGTGGTGTCGACAATATGAAGACGGTGCAAGAATTCTTGTTAGTGGTGTCGCGAACATCTACCTAACGCAAAAAGCTCTGAAGATCAAACCTCCCTCTTCCCCCTGGTGTCTTTGCTTGGATCTCGGGATGAGATCCCCTATTAGTGGTGTCGAGTTGTAATGCCCGGGAAAATATCCCCAATTAGATTTACGTGGTTTTTTTATTTTATGCATCAATATGACATCATGCATATTTTTTTACCTCAAAATATTTTCCAAAAGACTATTTTATTTTCTAATTAGTCCCCTCTTTCAATTTTAAAATTAAAACCCCTATCTTTCCGGATATTTTGTTTCTCAGCAAACTATTTTGAAAAGACTTGTTAACATAAAATTGAAAAAAAATGTTTTTTAGACTGGGGGAGGCAGCCGAAATGGCTAGCCCGCCGGCCAGCCCAACCAGCCAGCCTACGACCCCAGTCCCAGGAACCGCACGCGAGAGAGCCCCACACCCCACGCGAGAGAGTTCCCCAGGGCCACCTACCCCGCATCGTCGCTCTCCCTGTTCCGGAAAGAAATACTATGCGACTAGGTCGTACAACCCCCAACAATGGACCAACTCATGCAGGTGACACATGGCAACACAAACCTGAAAGCATTCAGGCAATTTATCCCAATTCCTAATTTCCATTAGGATTTGTGTCTGCTTAGTAGAGATTGTGATTAAAAAAGAGCAGCGATTTTTGTCTCCAATCGCAGTACAATCAGGCCACGAATAACTAATTCCATGTAACCTTCTCAATTCCCACGTGGAATAATCCATTCTCGAGCCTTCCATCGCCGTTTGTCTTCCTACCTCTTTCAATCTACGTTCTATTCTAGGATGGCGCGATCCACTGGTGTTCCGCGACCGACGGTGTCAAGGAGGGAGACTGTGGAGCACTGGTGGTTCGCAACGCAGTGACCACGGGACTCGCGCCGCTAGCACCGATGAGTATGGCCGTGGACGCGGTGGTGCGTTCGCCTTCCGTTGGCGTGGATGCTTGTGGGAGAGCGAGCGCTACGCCGGCCGATGCGCAGATGAGCGTGCAGCCGCGAGGGCTGCTAGATCCGCGGCCGAGCCTTTGAATTTTGGCGGCGTGAAGAAGAGGCCGCACGAAGGAGGGTATGACGGTGGAAAAGGAAACATAATTCACGATTTATTAACTGGGATTAGTTGCCTGAATGCTTTGAGGTTTGTGTTGCCAGGTGTCACCCGTATGAGTTGGTCCACCGCTGGGGACTGTACGGCCTGGTCGCATAGGATTTCTTTCCCCTGTTCCGCTCGACCACCGCTGCCAAGAGTGAGACGAGCCTTGCTCGATCTCCTCCTCGTTGCCCCTCTTCCCTGCTCGTGAGCCCGCAACCCGCCGCCGCGTCTCTCCCCATCGCAAGGCGCCCCCGCTCGCCCTGATCCAACAGCGCCGCCGTGCCCCTCCTCTCTCTGGTGCTACCTCCGGCCTCCACATTTCGTGGCCTCAAGCCCATCTCCTCCGGCACCGACCGGCCCTCCTCATGCTCGCCCTGCACCGTCACAGTTCGTCATCCGAGAGCCGTCGCGGTCGTCTCCTATAGTGCCATCCGCCGCCTCCTACAACATGTCGTTGTGCCTTGCATCTCTGGCCATCCCGCGCGCTCTCCCACGAGTTCCCTTCCCTGACAGCTTTCGACCTCTTCAGCGACCAGGCTCTGCCCGCACGCGGTCAAGATCGTCCTGCGTCGCCATGGCCTCCCTCCTCATGTTCTGCTTCCCATCATCGGGCCTCTGCCCGCCTCCGCACGTGGACTGGATCGACCTCGAGCCTCGCATCCCCTCACCGTCGCGCACGTGCAAGCCATGGCCACCGCCTAACAGTGCGTGGAGTGCCTCTGCCTCGTCATGATCTCCTCCGCGTGCAGGACATCCATGATGCAACCGATGAACCGGTCTGTTGGCTGCCTTCGTCATCTTAGTTGAGACCGTCTGAAGGCATGTGCATACACCCTTTGCTTCCCGTGTATATCCAGCTTCAGGTTCTGTTTGTGTGTAAACTATGAGCTCGTGTGTGTTCCAGGCGAGCACTTCAGCTAGACAAGCGTTTGGACATCATGCTGGTTTCAGATCACACCGTCTATGTCCCCGTGTTGCTGGCCCAGGAACCACAAGACCTGCTTGGAGAAGTATTCAGGCTTCCTGAATACCCTAAACCCGTACTCCGCCAAGATCGAACCCCAAGTCCAATGACACGAATTGACAAGGTCTCCCTCATGGAACACCAAGCTCGTGACCCCGGAATCCGAAGACCCTTCCCGAAGACCGATCCCGCTGAACAACGTGTGACCCCTTTCCTCGAAGCCCTATTTTATAAATGATATATACTTGTTGCATATAAATTGTACATACTTGCATACATACTTTGTCATTTAGGGGTATTTAGGTGATTCACCTAAATTAAATATGCAGACTATATGAGGGCTATTCTAGTCTTATATTGGCCCCATTTAAATCTGTATAGCGAACCAATGACATGCTTTGCCTTGTTAATTAAACATTTAATTTGTGGGGTACCTAAACAACATGAACCTATTGATTAATTGTCGGGACCCCGGTTTCTCTTAAGATTGTCTAGTCGCATTACATATTTTCTAAGTCATGCATCATTCATGCACCATGCCCGATCTTTTGCCATAGTATTAAGTAGAGCATTCGGTGTTCTTTCTAGTGTTTGCTTCTTCACCGGATAGGACAATGAGTCGATGCGAGATGCGACAAGCCTTCGGTTACTGACTTTGTCTCACAGGTGAGCATTTTCCCTCTTCCACCTATTTTGCATTTATAGTCTTTACTTCATTCCTTTGATCTATTGATATCCTTATTGTCGATGCTTTAGTATTGTACCTTTATTTACCTGCTCCACTATATTGCCTTGGTTATCCTATTGCCTTTGTTTAACTAGCTAGATTTGGCCCTTGTGAGTCGTAGCGCATGCTTAGGTCTGCTGCCCGCTCTCATATAGGTGAACCGTGATATCTGATTATGGTTGATAACATGATAAATTAAATTGGTGATGTTGGTTATGGTTATGGTTATGGTTATGGTTTCACCTAATGATAAGGCCCCGCAGGGACGACCTTTGGGAACTGCTTGAGCCGACCTAGGACCGGTCATTCTACGATACTAGTTCTGAGTTGATCGCGCTAACCAAATGTGGGGGCCCCTGGGATCCCCCCTCAACTACCGGTGCTATTCATTTAACCAGAGGGTCATAAAATTGGTTTTCCATTTGGTGCATACGCATAATATGTCCTCGGACATGGGTGAGTTGATATGTCTTTGGACTTGGTTATATGATTTGATGGATAGCCTGGGCATTGCATACATAAAAGCAATACATGTCGGAAGTTCAAGGGGAGCTCTACAAGTTATCTTCCAAGGCCGTTCGGTATAGTAGTCATGAATGTTGTGCCACCTTGAGACTCGGCCGTGCCTCTGGGCAGGATAAAACAAAGTAGGTGATACCTCTGGATACGCGCGTAGTTATGGGATAGTTCTTGTTGTGAGATTCGGAAGGAACATGTATCATGTTGCCTGAAGGGTTGAACATGTGTTTGGGTATAGTAGTGCACCTCTGCAGGGTAATTCTTTTCGAGAAGCCGTGTGTCCATAGTTATGGGCACCTCAGGAGTACGTTATCATGATCATAGACAACACCACTAATGTTTTGCCTCTAATAATATGATTAGTAATTAGCCTTATCAACTAAACACCTGCTTAACTAAAACTGCCACTGTGTGTTCTGCAAGAGGACTTTCTCGACTGGTCTTCGAGGGGGAAATCTTCGGATGAGTTATGCCTGGTGTTATATAATTGTTACCGTATAGCGCTCTCTTATCTCGCTCTAATAGCTAAAGTTGTAGCGTGTCTCTATAAGCTAGATAGTGCAAGCTTTGCTGCCGCTGATCCCACCATACCTATGTAGGCGAGGACCACCGAATTCTAGACTCGCCGTGTACCGGCCTCAGTACTGACCGCTCTTTTTTTCCTTTGCCCTTTGTCGGCACCCCTTTATGCTTTGACAGGTATATGATCGACAATGTTAGCAAGGTTACCCTTCCGACTAGGCCTGAGCAGGGTTATGGACACCGCTTGGTTATTCTTCAGGACTCTTAGTCCCATTTGGTTCTTATCCGTACTCGGATACTATTTTGGCTTTCTCCATGAGTTGTATCTTAGCATTGTATCTTTATATTTTTGACTCGTTGCATCGTTATTGTATATATAAGTTTTTGTGGATTCTGTTGTAAACTACTGTGATGTACTACTTGTAATAAAAACCCACCCACACGAAAGTGTCTGGTGGGCATCTTTGAATCGCTTCTATGCGGATTTTGGCAGGAAATGCTGAGATCTACCTAGACCGGATTCGAGGGCGTTTACAAGAGCCCTAAAGAATAACCAATGGCGTCCATAACCCTGCCCAGGCCAAGCCATAATGGTAACCTTGCTAATGTCGTCGAACTTATACATGTTAAAACAAAGGGGTGCCAACAAAGGGCAAAGGAAAAAAGGGAGCGGTCAGTACTGCAGCCAGTACACGGCGAGTCTAGAATTTGGCGGCTCTCGCCTACATAGGTATGGTGGACTGAAGCGGTAGCAAAGCATGCACTAAAATACATATACAGACTTGATACAACTGTCGACTATCAGAGAGGGATAAGAAAACATATTCGAAACCAACCTGATACTAACACCAAACATATCCATCCTAGTATTTCCCCCTCGAGACCTAACGAGGAAGTCCTTTGAGGAAACTCACACAGTTGGCAGTTTTATACATTCATTCCTTGGTGGTTATCCAACTTACTAGTCATATCAGATACAAGTCAAATTATAATAGTAAACTTAGTGTGAGTTATCTATGATCGAGAAACTGTGCTCCAAGTCGTCCATAACCGCGGACACGACTTTCTGAAAAGATTTAGCCCTGCAGGGGTGCACCAAAATTTCCACACTCACTTCCACCATTTTTCCTGATCAATTAACTTCCGCCCATCGGTATGTCGGCGGGGCTTCGGACATGATGCTTTTCCAGACCCGAAGAAGTACATGGGGGCCACCCCACTAAGGTACCCGGAACGAAGTTGGCCGGCTCTGAAGACGGACCCAGAGGGGAGAATTCACCCTGGAGGCCTTCTTCATCATGATGCAAGCCTCCGGTGTGATGCGTGAGTAGTTCATCCTTGGACTCCGGGTCCATGTAGTAGCTAGATGGCTGGTTCATCTCCTTTGTGCTATCATTTCTAGATCTTGTGAGCTCCGTTCATGATCAAGGTCATCTATTTGTAATTCTACATGTTGTGTTTGCGGGGATCCGATGGATATTGAGATGCTATTTCAGATTGATTATTGATTCTATCATGTCTTTGTTAGTAGCTATCTTGGCCAAGTAGATGCTAGCAACTCCAAGAGTTAGTATTTATGCTCGATAGTGGGTTCATGCCTCTAGTAATCTAGGGAAGTGACATAAATCTCTAAGGTACTAGATGTGTTGTTGCTACTAGGGAGAAAACATCAATCCTTTGTTTATAGAACAATTGTATTGTTTAATTTACACGCAATGTGTAATGCAATTATCTGTTGCTTGCAACTTAATACTGGAGGGGGTTCGGATGATAACCTGAAGGTGGATTATTAGTCATAGATACAATTGGATTACGGTCTATGTATAATGTTGTATTGCCCAATTAAATCTCAAAGGAGTCAAGATGATTAGTATATTCATGCATGCTTTCTCGATGTTTGTCAATTGCCCCGCTGTAATTTGTTCACCCAACATGTCATCTATCTTAAGGAGAGCCACCACTAGTGAACTATGGACCCCGGTCTTTTCTTTTATCATCAGTATACAACTGTTTACTGTTTTCTGTTTACTTTCTGCAAGGTATTACTATCTTCCACACAATACATTTAATCCTTTGTTTTCCGCAAAACCGGTGAGATTGACAACCTCACTGTAAGTGGGGGCAAAGTTCTGTGGTTGTGTTGTGCAGGATTCCAAGTTGGCAACAACACCTTGGAGGTGTTTCCTTGCTCCTATTGGTTCGATAACCTTGGTTTCATAACTGAGGGAAAACCATTTGTTGTGCTCATTATACCTTCCTCTTGGGGTTCCCCAACGAGCTCGATATATTTTGGGCCATCAAGCTATTTTTCTGGCACCGTTGCCGGGGAGTCAAGGACATCTTCACAAGGGGAGTCCCTCATAACCAATATCTTTACTTTGTTTTATTTGTTTTGCTTAGTTTATTTCTTCTTTGTTTGCTTGTTTCTTTATCAAAAACACACACAAAATTAGTTGTACTAGTTTGCTTTCTTTATTAAAAACACAAAAAATGACTACTCTTGAAAACACTAAGTTGTGTGACTTTAGTAGCACCAACAACAATGATTTCATATGCACACCTATTGCTCCACATGTTCCTGAAGCTACTTTCTTTGAAATTAAACCTGCTTTACTCAATCTTGTTATGAGAGAACAATTTTCTGGTATTGGCAATGAAGATGTTGCTGCTCATCTAAATAACTTTGTTGAACTTTGTGAGATGCAAAAGAATAGGGATATAGATGGAGATATTATTAAGCTTAAATTTTTTCCTTTCTCTTTGAGAGGAAAAGCTAAAGAATGGTTGAATTCCTTGACTAGGAATAGTATTGATTCTTGGACTAAATGCAAAGATGCTTTCATTGGAAAATACTATCCTCCTGCTAAGATTCTATCTATGAGAAGTGAAATAATGAAGTTTAAACAATCTAATAATGAACATGTTGCTCAATCTTGGGAAAGAATGAAATCTTTGGTAAAGAATTGTCCCACTCATGGACTGACTGCTTGGATGATTATCCAAACCTTTTATGCAGGGTTGAACTATTCTTCAAGAAATCTATTGGACTCTGCTGCTGGAGGTACCTTTATGACCATTACTTTGGGTGCTACAACAAAGCTTCTGGATAATATGATGGTTAACTATTCTGAATGGCATACTAAGAGAGCTCCACAAGGTAAGAAGGTAAATTCTGTTGAAGAAACCTCCTCCTCGAGCGATAAAATTGATGTTATTATGTATATGCTTGTTAATGGGAAAGCTCATATTGATCCAAATCATGTCCCATTAGCCTCTTTGGTTGCTCAAGAAGAGCAAGTTGATGTGAACTTTATAAGAAATAATAATTTTAGCAACAATGCCTACAGGAATAATTTTGGTAACAACAATTATAGGCCATATCCTCCCAACAATGGTAATGCTTATGGAAATTCCTACAACAATAATAGGAGTGCACCCTCTGAACTTGAAGTTATGCTTAAAGATTTTATTAGCAAACAAACTGCTTTCAACAAAACTATTGAGGGAAAACTCTCTAATGCTGAAAGAAATATATCATCATTGGCTGAAGCACAATCTTCTTTGAATAAAATGGCTGCTAAACCTGAAACTAATGAGAATCCCTTTGCTGCTACTAATGCCATACAAGTTAGAATTGATGAAAATGTTAGACTATTAGCTGAATTGCATGCTAAGTGGGAAAGAGAAGATGAAATTGTTAGAAACATTAGTGTTTCTACTATCACTACCACTAGTGTTGAAACTAGTAATAGCTCTACTACTTTAGATGATAATTATGATTTTGATCTTGATGGTTGCAACATCTCTAAAGTTATTAAGTTCCTACAAAAGCTTGCTAAAAGTCCTAATGCTAGTGCTATGAATATGGCCTTTACAAAACACATTACTGATACTCTCATAAAAATCAAAGAAGAAAAGATGAAACATAAAGCCTCTATTCCTATGAAACAAGAAGATGGTTGGGAACCCATCATTAATATGAAAGTGAATGATTTTGATTTTAAAGCTTTATGTGATCTTGATAGTAGTGTTTCTATTATGCCTAGAAAGATTTATGATATGCTTGATTTGCCACCACTTGAAGATTGTTATTTAAATGTCCCACTTGATGATAATGCTAAAAAGAAACTCATCGGGAGTATTAATTATGTTCTTATTATGGTTAACAATGCCTATGTCCCCGTTGATTTCTATGTTTTGGATGTTGAATACAATGCTTCTTGTCCTATTACTTTGGGAAGACCTTTTCTTAGAACTGTTGGTGCCATTATTGATATGAAAGAAGGAACCATTAAATATCAACTCCCACTCAAGAAAGGTATAGAACACTTCCCTAAGAAGAGAGAGAAGATTCCTTTTGCCTCTCCTATGAAATTTTTTTTGCTCTTAATGCTTCTTCATTTGAGAACACTTGATTCTTTTTCTTGCTTCTTATGCCTAACTTAAATGCGTTAAATAAAAGTACTTATTGGATGATAAGCCAAAAGTTTTAGCTGAGTCTTGGAAGTTATTAGTTCTTTAATAACCACTCCTTATCCTTTTTATTTTCTTTTTGTGCCAAGAGTAACCTCTAATGAGAGAGAAGTAATGATTGGGAAAGTTGCTGTCCCGAAACAGATTTCTGTTCTTCACCGTAAACATTCGTGTAAAATCTCTATATGTTGTTTTGAGGCGTGAATTTTTTTGCTTCTGCCCCAGGTTGTTATCTAACTTTCGTTAGTTCAACACTTTTCTATTTGAGCAACAGAAGGTCTTCGAAAAAATTAGTTTTTACTTGCTGGTATGTTTTGACAGATTTCTGCCATTATTTGCATTTGCTTCTTGTTGGTTCCTTTTTGAGTTTTTTGGGGAATTGAGCTTTTTGAGGGAAGTGCTACAGTAGCTTGTGTTTTAATGGAAGTTTTGTTGGTGTTGAAACTGAACCTAAAGACTTATTATCTTGAGTGCACTAATGTTGCTAATAAAGATTGTGTGAAGTTTTGTATGAGGAAAAATTTCAGGTGTATGGAAGAAATGATGTAATGAGATGAAGAATGGACTAAAGCTCAAGCTTGGGGATGCCACCCCGTGTTACCCCAAGAAATATTCAAGAGGTACAAGCATCAAAGCTTGGGGATGCCCAAGGCATCCCCTTCTTCATCAATAAAAATCCTAGGTTTCTTCCAAACATTTCATTTTTATTGTTTCATACACAATTGTGTTGTTCTTGGAGCGTCTTTGCTTTCATTTTCGTTTTTGGTTTTCTTAGTTTTCTGAATAAATTTGTTGGACCCCCTCTTTCATACATTGGTTTTCAAATAGTTTGGTTTGGATTGGAAAAGAGTAGGAAAGTTCATGCTTAAGTGGTAAAGAGAGCTTGTTTTTGACTGTGGCCTATGCTTTGTCATGCCATGGTTGATATTGTTTTGGCTTTATGCTTAGTGATCTTTGTTATAGCATGACATGATATAAACAATTGAGATTGCTTAATGTGCCTTGGAAGAATCATGCGTTATTTTAGAATATTAAAGCATATTATTGTGGTATTCTCCTTTGATGCTTTATTTGGGTTGACTTGGCGCATGCTCACACCATGTTATGACTATCCCAAGTCACCATAGCCTTTATGATCCTTTAGTTCTCGACTTGTAATATCACATTATGCTTTGATTAATGATGTTTTGTCGCTCTGCATGATTATGGCCATTATTTCTCTCTTAGTCGATCGCTCCCAGTCTTTTGCTAGCCTCCATAACCAAGTATGAGTTCCACTCATGCATCCAACTCCTAAAACCAAGTTATTCCAAAGAGTCCACCATACCTACCTATTAGCATTTGCTATTCCAAGTATATTCATGTTTTTATCTACCTTCCAAATTAAACTTGTTATGAGAAAACTAGTGATTAAAGCTCTCACGAACTTGATGGTACACTTTACTTTTCTTGCCCTTAATAAACTTGAACCATTGTGTCGTCTATGTTGTATATGCTTGAACTTATATGTTAGGGATTAGCAGAACCATGATGTCATGGGAAACGCTTTCAACATTGCACTTGTACTTTGTACCTAGTTGATATCATGCTCTTTTGTCTATGGATGTCGTCGGTGTGAAATGAAAGGGGAGCTTGTAAGTCCATGGAGTTATGTATGTTTGTTAGAGAAACGCCTAGGCCGCCGGTCTAATCCATGCTGTCATGGTGGAAACCTGTAGCGTAACCATAATGAGCTGTCTATGAAGCATTCTTCTTATAAAAAAGAGTCAGATATTGAGAAAAAGAGAAAAAGAAAAAAAGAGATATGAGAAAAGAGGAAAGAGACAAAAAAGCACCACTTTCCCATGGTATATAAGAAGATTACTGAGATGCTCGTTGTCTGCTTGCCTTGTCATTTTGATATGGGGATTCTTCTGTATCACCAGGCAAGGGGTACCCTGTTGGCGGTTCTCTATGATACACATGTACTTACTATGACCAGAACTTACCGGTAACTAAACTTGAGTAGCATGAGGAGCGGGCCTCGTATTCAAGGGACATGAGATTTCCAACTTATACTTTGTCAAGCATATACTCCATAGTTTGTTCACTTTAATCTTAATCACTTCAAGATGCTTATGATAGGGGCAATGAGAGCTGAAAGCTAATAAGTACCATAATTTTTGGAATCTCTTTATGAAACTTGAATCCCTGCTTCCTTCTCTGAAGGCCTTTCTTTTACTTTTATGTTGAGTCTCCACCTTCTATCTTTATGCACCTATTGAGAGAGCATAGTGGCCATTCTTAGTTCTATGTGCAGTGTCCCAAGACTTGTTGATTGATGCATAATTTTGATATTGCTTGTTCTTAAACTAATTGTATCTAGTCACTCTTATGAACTTTGAAGGTGTCCTATGCATTTATGTTTGCTACTCTATGAGGGACAAGCTGAATGCCACTATGCTATGTTTTCTTTATGTGAAACAAAAAATGTCTTGCAAAGCATTGTTATTCATGAATCTTTTGTTTGTGCCTTTTCATGTTGCAACATAGTTGCTATGTATTATTGTCAGAACTTTATCTTTCATGCTATGTTGAAGTACTATGATCCCAGCTATCAATGTTTTACAAATACTTTGATCAAGTTTATGATGGTGCATGTCATCTAAAAAATTATTCTTTCTTTTTATCACTTACCTACTCGAGGACGAGCAGGAGTTAAGCTTGGGGATGTTGATATGTTGCTAACGTATCCATAATTTTTGATGTTCCATGCTTGGTTTTTATCTACTTTCTTATGTTTTGTCCACACTTTGGAGTACTTTTTATACACTTTCTTAGACTAACCTATTAACAAGATGCCATAGTGCCAGCTGCCTATTTTCTACTGTTTTTGGTTCCAGGAAAGTCAGAAAATGAATATTCTCGGAATTGGACCGGACAAAAGCCAAAGTTAGTTTTTCACCGAGGAGGACACGGAGCCAGAATACGAGACAAAGAGGGGCCAGAGGGGCGCCACACCACCTGGACGCGCGGGCCAGGCCTGGCCGCACAAGGGGGTGATGTGGCTGCCTGGGGCACCCCCTCGGCCTCCCCTTCCACAAAAGAGTCTGTAGCCGTCGTCATCTCCATCCCTAGATCGGGAGGGATCTGAAGCTCTTCCCGACACGCCGTCGGAGGGGAGAATTTACCCTGGAGGCCTTCTTCATCACCATGCAAGCCTCCGGTGTGATGCGTGAGTAGTTCATCCTTGGACTACGGGTCCATGTAGTAGCTAGATGGCTGGTTCTTCTGCTTTGTGCTATCATGTCTAGATCTTGTGAGCTCCGTTCATGATCAAGATTCATCTATTTGTAATTCTATATGTTGTGTTTGTAGTGATCCAATGGATATTGAGATGCTATTTCAGATTGATTATTGATTCTATCATGTCTTTGTTATTTGTGATCTTGCATGCTTTCCGTTGTTAGTAGCTATCTTGGCCAAGTAGATGCTAGCAACTCCAAGAGTTAGTATTTATGCTCGATAGTGGGTTCATGCCTCTAGTAATCTAGGAAAGTGACAGAAATCTCCAAGGTACTAGATGTGCTGTTGCTACTAGGTAGGAAACAACAATCCTTTGTTCATAGAACAATCATATTGTTTACTTTACACGCAATACATAATGCAATTATGTATTGCTTGCAACTTAATACTAGAGAGGGTTCGGATGATAACCTGAAGATGGATTATTAGTCATAGATGCAGTTGGATTATGATCTATGTATAATGTTGTAATACCCAATCAAATCTCAAAGGAGTCAAGATGATTAGTATATGCATGTATGCTTTCTCAATGTTTGTAAATTGCCCCGTTGTAATTTGTTCACCCAACATGTCATCTATCTTAAGGAGAGCCACCACTAGTGAACTATGGACCCTGGTCCTTTCTTTTATCATCAATCTACAACTGTTTACTGTTTTCCGTTTACTTTCTACAAGCTATTACTATCTTCTACACAATACGTTTAATCCTTTGTTTTCCGCAAAACCGGTGAGATCGACAACCTCACTGTAAGTTGGCGGCAAAGTTCTGTGGTTGTGTTGTGCAGGATTCCAAGTTGGCAACAACACTGTAACACCCTCAAATCGGCCCTATGCAAGTTTCGGCGATTCTCGCCAAATCCGCATAGAAACGATTCAAGGACGCCCACCAGGCACTTTCGTGCGGGTGGTAAAACGAAGTAATACCATTACACAACAGTCCTCGATGGGACCCACATAACATATATATATATACAACAGCGACTCCCGAAGTCAAGAATACAAATATATAATACAAAGATCCAAATCACCTTGAAAACGATAGAGCGTCCGACTACGGACAAGATGCAAATGGGGCTAAGAGCCCTGAAGAATAATCAATGGCATCCATAACCCTGCCCAGGCCAAGCCAGAAGGGTAACCCTGCTAACGGCGTCGAACCTACTAAAACAAAAGGGGTGCCGACAAAGGGAAAAGGAAAAAGAGGAGCGTTAGTACTGAGGCCAGTACACGGCGAGACTAGAATTTGGCGTCTCTCGCCTACATAGGTATGGTGGGCTGAAGCGACAGCGCAGCGACACTAAACAACCTATAGAGACTCGATACAACTGGCGGTTATCAGAGAGGGATAAGAAAGACCTATTCGGTTCCAACCTGAAGCTAACACCAAACAAACCCATCCTGGTATTTCACCCTCGAGACCAAACGAGGAAGTCGGACCAAGGAACTCACACAGTTGGCAATTTTATTCATTTCGTTATAATTGAAGCACTTACTAGTCAGATATAGATAGCATGAGTCATCCTGAAGCATAAGTAGTGGGCAATTTTAATCACCATTCCGTTGTAGTTGGGTCAATTACTAGTCGGATATAATTGTCCTGAGGAATCCCAAAACCCAGTAGTGGTTGGCACTTTTATCACATTCCATTGGAGTTGCAATACTTACTAGGCAGGTACAGCATGTCACGAAACAATCCAGATCCACCAGTTGTTGGCATTTTTAATATCCATTCCGTTATAGTTGCATCTGATTACTAGTCACATATTAAGTCAAATTTATAGCACTACTTTAGTTATGCTTGTCTATGATCGAGATACTGTGCTCCAAGTCGTCCATAACCGCGGACACGGCTTTCAGAAAGTTTTACCCTACAGGGGTGCACAAATAGCAACACACACTTGATCAACCTTGGAAAAACCAACTCAAAACCCAACGAGGCATTCACGACAAAGCGATCACAGGATTCAGAAATATTTCAGGAGGCCACCCCACTAAGCTACCCGCAACAAAGTTGGATGGCTCTGGAACGGACCCAGGGTTTGTGTGGACAGCTGTAAACGACTGGGAACCCGAAAGCGTGACTAGGCTTGTCGATACAGCGAACACATGTCACGATCCTAAACAGTACAAGTGCTCCACGCACAATCGTAAATAAAGCGGTAACATGGCATAAGTATAGGATAGTAATAAAACCCCAAACTAGTTTGTGGCCCCAAAAAATGGAAATGAATCAGCTCTGGCTCAGGGGGGTCCATAAGGCCTCCCGGATGTGGATAGTGCGAAAAATCAAGGAACAGGTATCAAGTACTCGGGGTCCTACGGGACACAAGTGAGCGTGGAAGAACCAAATAACATCTATTGCCCACCGATGCCTCTGCATTTGTTATATCTAGCATTGTAATAGTTGTATTTAAAGTCATGATCATCTCCACCATAAACATCTACCATCATTCCAACAACTGTGGTACTGGACAACACGAGATTGCACCTGAGCAAGCAACTACGACTCGCAAGGCCAGCTATCTACCAAACTCAGGTAATAGGAGGTTTCCAAGGCAATATAGAGGCTGCACGGGATATATCGGGTACGGAACTAAAGCATCGCAACACGGATAGCAATAGATCAATAGGAGGAAATAAAGACTATAAATGCAAAATAGGTAGAAGGGGAAGAGATGCTCGCCTGGAAAACACTGCCGAAGGATCATATCCGGAGAACTTGTCGATACTCGCATCAACTCATCGGCCTAATCCGCGAAGAAGCAAACACTAGAAGAAACACCGGATGCAATATTTACTACTACGGCAGAAGATCCGGCATGCTTATGATATGATGCATGGCATGGCAAAGATGCGATGCATTTAGGCAATATTAAGCGGAACCGGGGTAATTAGGCGGTCCAAGTTATTTAGAACCCCCGCAATTTAAATGTTGTCTTAACAAGGCAAGGCATGGCATCGGTTCGCTACACAAATTTAAATGGAGTCCAGAATAAGATAAAGATATCCTGCATAAACACTCCATATTTAATTATGAGGTGATTCGGCATAATTCCCCCGACCCACATGATATGCATGCGAGATGAACAACTAATATGCAGCAAGTTTTATATATAGCATTTATAAAATAGGGGCTCGGGAAAAGGTTCACACATCTGGGTTCGGGGTTCGACAGGGTTTGACGGGAACGGCGGGGATCGCTCTTCGGTCCACGGAAGAAGATCTTGTCGCATCTGCGGTCTTCGGATCGGGCCGGTCTTGGCGTTCGGGAAGTAGATCTTGGCGTCCTCGAGGAAGTACTTGGCGTATCTGCCTCGCCGACCTTGGCGTTCGGCACCCTACGAAGTAGATCTTGGAGTTCCGCGATGATGTTGTCGATTCCATGTCGAAGGCCTTGGCGCTCCGGATCGGTCTTCGGGTCACATCCATCCGGGGACGAACTTGTTTCGTGCCACGATGATCTTGGCGTCCAAGGATCTTGGCATCAAGGAGCGAAGTACTTGGCAATTGTGGAGATCATGGGCATCGACGCCATTGTCGGGTAGTACTTGGCGAGGTCCTCGGTCGGGGCAACACATGTGGTTTCTTAGGTGTGCAACTTGAAAAAGGGTGAATCAGAGTGCAGCCGCGCGGACGCAAAGCAACAAGCCTGATGATGTGTTGAGAGGCAGGAACAATAGGGAGTCGGGGATCATCAACCACACCGCTGCAACTTCACGAGTACCACTCCCCATCAACACAATATAGGAGACATGACAAACAAGCAGCATGACTTCTCTGATACTTCCTTCTCTAGCTAAACACCGGCACGCACGGTGGCAGCGACGAGGTGGGGCCACGGTCCGGGTCGAGGGTGTCGGTGTTGGACGGAGACCATCGGGGCAGAGGCGGCCGCAGGAGGTGGGGCCCGCGAGGAGGCGACGCAGCCGTGCTGCGGCGCGCCAAGGTGGCGGCCGAAGGGAAAACGGGAGGAGGAGGGCGGCGGCGTCGGACCGGACTTCGGCGGCACTAGCGCGGTTCGGCGGCGGGGAGGCAAGGTACTGGCGACGGACGGCGGGGCGAGCCCGAGCGGCGGGAGGAGGAGGCCGGCGTGGGGAAGGGGCCGGCGGCGACGGGCTCAGAGAGGCACGGCCGGGCTTGAGGAGATGGAGGGGTCGGCCGGCGGGGCAGCTGCGAGCGCGGGGCTCGGCGAGGGGCGAAGGATCCGCTTGGGGGAGAGAGGCGGCGGAGCTCTGGCGAAAGCGCGGCCGTGAGGGGAAGGGGCGCCTAGGCGGCGAGGAGGGCTAGGCAGTGGCGCGGCAGTGGTTGAAGGAGGCGAGGCCAGCGCGAGGGCAGGGCAGAGCAGCACCGGGGCAGCGGGGTCTGAGGCACCGGAGGTGGGGTCTGGCGGCGGCCGGGAGGAGCAGAGGCGGGGGAGAAGGCGGCTCCAGTGATGAGGCTCGAGGACGCCTGCGGGAGAAGGGCGGTGCGGTCGATGGTGGCTGGAGGCAGAGCGGAGGAAGCAGGCGGCGGCGGTGGTGGCTCGGTGAGGAAGCCAGGCAGCGGCGCGGGACAGCGAGGTGGAGACGGGGGGATGGTGGGCCAGGCGCAGACGAGGTGGTGGGGTGGGGAGTTGGCCCGGGCGTAGGGGTGGACAGGTCAGCGTGCGTCGCGTGAGTGTGTGCGTTGTGTGCCAACGCGTTGCGTCACATCGATGCGGGGAGATGGGAGCGAGCGGGTTGAGGTAGTTGGGTCGGTGGGTGGGCCAGGGGGAAGGCGCGCGCTGCGCGGCTGCAAGCGTGTGGCGGCTGGCTGCGCAGGTGGCATGGGGAGCGGGCCAGCACGGCGACGTGTCGCGCTGCGAGTGGAGGAGGTGATGTGGCCGGGTGGTGGAGGAAGGGTGTGTAGGCTAGGTTTAGGTAGGAAAAGGGTTTGGGGGGGGATCTAGGGTAGGTCGACTTTTTATCTGGAGGTGGCCGGCTGGGCTTTCGGGCCTGGCTGGCTGCCTCCCAAAAATAAGTTAAATATTTTATTTATTAAAAACGAGGCTTTTGCAAACCGTTGGTAGACAAAATAAAATATTCCGGAGACCCGGGTTTTAATTTGAATTAAAGACGGGGCGTTTAGAAAACAAAACCAGGCTTTTCGAAAATAGTTTTATGCGAACAAATGCAAGATGACATGACGATGCTCAAATGCAAGGTGGCATGATGACATGAGCATGCGGTCATGGCGATGCAATGCACAAAAACAACGCGATTTTCTAGTAGTGGTTTTTGCGGGGCGCCACAAACACCTTGAAGGTGTTTCCTTGCTCCTACTGGTTCAATAACCTTGGTTTCATAACTGAGGGAAAACTTGCTGATGTGATCATCATACCTTCCTCTTGGGGTTCCCCAATGAGCTCGATATATTTTGGGCCATCATCATGATCATAGACAATGCCACTAATGTTTTGCCTCTAATAATATGATTAGTAATTATCCTTATCAACTAAACACCTGCTCAACTAAAACTACCACCGTGTGCGTTCTGCAAGAAGACTTTCTCGACTGGTCTTCGAGGGGGAAATCTTCGGATGAGTTATGCCTGGTGTTATATAATTGTTACCGTATAGCGCTCTCTTATCTCGCTCTAATAGCCGAAGTTGTAGTGTGTCTCTATAAGCTAGATAGTGCAAGCTTTGCTGCCGCTGAGCCCACCATACCTATGTAGGCGAGGACCACCGAATTCTAGACTCGCCGTGTACTGGCCTCGGTACTGACCGCTCTTTTTTTTCCTTTGCCCTTTGTCGGCACCCCTTTATGCTTTGACAGGTATATGATCGACGATGTTAGCAAGGTTACCCTTCCGGCTAGGCCTGGGCAAGGTTATGGACACCGCTTGGTTATTCTTCAGGACTCTTAGTCCCATTTGGTTCTTATTCGTACTCGGATACTATTTTGGCTTTCTCCATGAGTTGTATCTTAGCATTGTATCTTTATATTTTTGACTCGTTGAGTCATTGTTGTATATATAAGTCTTCATGGATTCTGTTGTAAACTACTGCGATGTACTACTTGTAATAAAAACGCAACCACACGAAAGTGTCTGGTGGGCGTCTTTGAATCGCTTCTATGCGGATTTTGGCGGGAAATGCTGAGATCTGCCTAGACCTGATTCGGGGGCATTTACAAGAGCCCTGAAGAATAACCAATGGCGTCCATAACCCTGCCTAGGCCAAGCCAGAATGGTAACCTTGCTAACATCGTCGAACTTATACATGTTAAAACAAAGGGGTGCCGACAAAGGTCAAAGGAAAAAGGGAGCGGTTAGTACTGAGGCCAGCACACGGCGAGTCTAGAATTCGGCGGCTCTCGCCTACATAGATATGGTGGACTGAAGCGGCAGCAAAGCATGCACTAAAAGACATATACAGACTTGATACAACTGTCGACTATCAGAGAGGGATAAGAAAACCTATTCGAAACCAACCTGATACTAATACCAAACATATCCATCCTGGTATTTCTGTTGGAGATATGCCCAAGAGGCAATAATAAAAGTGGTTATTATTATATCTTTGTGTTTATGATGAATGTTTACATCCCATGCTATAATTGTATTATAAGGAAACACTAATACATGTGTGTTTTGTAAACGTAAAAGAGTCCCTAGTAAGCCTCTTGTTGAACTAGCTTGTTGATTAATAGATGATCATGGTTTCCTAGTCATGGACATTGGATGTCATTAATAACAAGGTTATATCATTGGGAGAATGATGTGATGGATACACACCCGTAGTAAGTATAGCATAAGATCAAGTCATTAAGTTCGTATTGCTACAAGCTTTCAAATGCATAGTAACCTAATCCTTCGACTATGAGGTTATGTTAATCACCATCACCGGATGGGTACTTTGATGGCATCAAACACCGCTTCGTAACTGGGTGGTCATAAAGGTGTCATTGGGTATTCTGAAAGTATGTGTTGAAGCGCATGGACCAAGATTGGGATTTGTCCATCCATATGATGGATAGATATGCTCTGGGCCCTCTCGGTGGAATGTCATCTAGTTATCTTGCAAGCATGTGACTAGGTCAAAAGGGATGACATATCATGGAACGAGTAAAGAGTACTTGTCAGTAACGAGGTAGAACTAGGTATGGAGATACTGACGATCAAACCTCGGATAAGTAGAGTATCGCGTGACAAAGGGAATTGGTTTCGCATGTTAATGATTCTATCGATCACGAAGTCATCGTTAAGTATGTGGGAGCCATTATGGATCTCCAGATCCCGCTGATGGTTATTGATCAGAGAGGTGTCTCCATCATGTCTGCATATTCACGAACCTTAGGGTGACACACTTAAGGTTCGATGCTGTTTAGGTAGATATGGAATATGCGTTGGAGACCGAATGTTGTTCGGAGTCTCAGATTGGATCTGAGACATCACGAGGAGATCCGAAATTGTCCAGAGAATAAGATTCATATAATGGAGATCATTTTCTAGGTTCGGAAATGTCCCGGAGTGTTTATATGGGGGTCCTAGAAGGTTTCAGAATGTTCCGGAAGGTTCTAGAAATTTCTATGGAGTTTGCTTGAAAACCAAGAAAGAAAAAGGGGAAACTTGGGGGGGGGGGAAGGAAACTCCCCCAAGCCCCCCTTGTGCGCCGGCCCTAGGAGGTGGGCCTAGGGGTGGGAACCCTAGGCCGCACCCCTCCCTCTATATATAGAGGGGTGGAGGCGCCACCCCCCTTGCCCCTCCACTCTTGCCCTAGCCGCCTCTCTCCTCCTCCTTCCTTCTGCTCAGGCTTAGGCGAAGCCCTGCAGAATTCTCTACTCCACCACCACCACCACGCCGTCGTGCTGCTGGGATTTCGTGGAGAGATCTACTACCTTCGCTGCTCGCTAGAACGAGGAGAGGAAGGTCTGCATCGACTCCGCACGTGTGACCGACTGCGGAAGCGCTGCCGGATCGCGGCGCCGGAAGGATCGTCTACTCGATCTTGAGATCGGCAAGTGATCGTCTACATCAACCACGAGATTCGATCTCGCACAAGGCTTTCGGATCTACAAGGGTTAGTACAGATCTATCTCGTTACACATGTCTAATAGATTAGATCTTGGCTTTTATCTAGATTAGATCTGGGTTTTGTTCGTTCTTGCGGTAGAATTTTTTTGTTTTCCATGCTACGAACCCATCAATTTCCCCCTCGAGACCTAACGAGGAAGTCCTTTCGAGGAAACTCACATAGTTGGCAGTTTTATACATTCATTCCTTGGTGGTTATCCAACTTACTAGTCATATCAGATACAAGTCAAATTATAACAGTAAACTTTAGTGTAAGTTATCTATGATCGAGAAACTGTGCTCCACGTCATCCATAACCGCGGACATGGCTTTCCAAAAATATTTAGCCCTGCAGGGGTGCACCAAAGTTTCCACACGCACTTCCACCCTTTTTGCCTAATCAATTAACATACACCCATCGGTATGTCGGTGGGGCTTCGTACACGACGCTTTTCCAGACCCGAAGCAAGTACATGGGGGCCACCCCATTAAGCTACCCGGAACAAAGTCGGCCGACTCCGAAGACGGACCCAGAGGTTGCGAGATCAGCCGAGAGATCAGAGGCCATATGTATAATACTCAACATAACGACTCACATCCTAAACAGTACAGTAGTAAACGCTCATCGAGCAACATATAATAAACATGGCATGAAAACTTCAAACTAGTTTGTGGCCCCCTAGTACAGTACTTTGAAATTGGGTAATAAGCCAATAGAGTTTCCAATTCACCCTACTTGTGGTTAGCATGGTTGATCTCAGAACTGGTGTCAAGAACTCGGGTCATAGGTGAACACAGGGGGGCTTTTTCGTTTGTGGTCCCAAAGTTCCTAGGAGAGTGCATCACGGGGCCTGACTTGCCTATAATTGCCGTGTTTCGCAAAGTTGGGCTACCAACTACAGAGAGGGGCTATTTCGAGACAAAACTCATCATAGCCCTACCAAATTCAAACATTCCGTTAAACTGCCCCGTGAAGTAGACGGTCGGGACCCACATGTCAGTAATCTGTCCGTTACGCGAGCGCGAATGTGGCAACCTCTTAGGAAAATCGAGGAACTAATGGGCTTGGTGCGTTGACCAAATTCACAAATCCACTTCCTCCTTTCGCATGAACCCTAGTACCGACGGCGTTGGAATCCATCCTCCAAGCAGAACAATCCCTTCAGACATTTGACTTCTGGCGCCAAGTTGCTGTGCCCATTCGCTGAGCTCGAGCTCCAATGTCGCTTGTCATAGCCACCGTTGTGAGGCTCTAGCCGCCTCCGCCGCTGATGTGCTGAGCAGCACGGAGGATGGCAGATCCTACTACCAAGGAAAAAGAAGTTCAAGCTACAAGCGTGTTAGTTACTGTTGTTTATAGTAGGTGTGATCTGGATTTAGATATTGTTTCAGTTGGTTGCAATTTCGGTTGTGTTTAGTGTGAGTGCAAATTTTATTCTTCATTTTATTACTGTCAAGTTTACTGAGGATTGAAATAATCTATACCTAATAATAAAGGGGCTAATGTTTCTCTCTCGGACCGTCACAATGCGTTTTAGTCCATCGTAAAAGATGCTTTTATTGGTTCCGCGATTTTGTATGTCCGGTTCCTACCGAGTCGAGATCTAGTTTTCCCCTACAACTTCGGACATATTACAGGTACTGCCACCGCCAAGTCAATCCCTCACCAAGTCAATCCTGACGAAACACGTTTTTTTTCTCGGAAGGCCAAGTCAATCCGGCAGAGGGCGTCGAGATGCTTCCTCTTATCGGCCTCCTCTATCTCTTTCACCGTCGGCAGGATTTATCGGTGGCGTGGAGCACACGAGGCAAGTGAACGACAGCCACGAGGCAGGTGAACAACAGTGGATTTCTCACTCTCTCCCCTGATTTGGTTTTCTCTGTCGAGGGGGAATCGATGGAGTAAGGCTCCCTCAACCGTGTTGCAAGGCAAGTGTTGCTCTCCGTCCCGATTCAATCCGAAATTTTGAAGTCCATCCTCCTCTTCTTTCGACCAAAACAGGAGTTGATTCTTGATGAACTACAACCATTACAGACATCTTGTGCTCGAACTAGATGAGCATGGACGTGCTCATGTCCGATCCCCAATTGATGAGCTCGAGCTCAAAATCCAACTAAGGGATGGAATGAGCAGTAGATTTAGGCTTCGAAATTGTAGATTCTCTTTATTTCATACAAGATCTTGTTGTCCAATCTGAAATTTTAGGAGAGATCGTAGGACATGGAAGAGAGAATTTTGGAGAAGGCGACCTCGAGTATGTGAGCGGATTTGGAATAGAGAACCGGTCTAGAGCACGTGCTATGGTCGAGGTCTAAGCGGCAGAAGGTACAGTGGCCACCGGTTTAGCGATGAGCGATCTGAAATCCTGAAGATGTTTGACCGGTGTTGGCTTAGTTTTTTTGTTCTGTTCGATCTGACTGAGTTATCATTTGACTGTGGACACCGCGGGCGATCGACGAACGCTCCTTTCATCTTTTTTTGTTTGGGTGTTTCAGTTGTTTAAAGTGCAGCCGTCCCTACGGACGTTGCGCATAACGACCGGCAACCCACGCGCATCAGATGAGAGCACAATTTGTAAGTGTGGGGAAGTTGGAGAAATTCTGCATAGACAGGGCATCGTCGCCTGTGGAGCTCCTCTAGGCCATTGGTAGCCAGCATCTGCCAAGGCATATGTGTACATCAGCGGGTGTAATCCATGACGCAATTACTGCAGCGGACTTTTTTTTATGATTGATAGCTGATGCGCTGAGCGTAGAAGTAATTTTTTGGTTGCTAGCTTTCATTTTAAGTTTGTAATCATACGGAAAAATTGTCAATCTTTGGCATGGCAAATGCAATGGTAAAAATGAAAGTAATAAAAATGAGATTGTACGTACTCCCAAGTGCATTTTTGAACAATTACGTAATTTTGAACGAGTACTACACCAAACTAACTTTTTAGTAGTAGTAACATTTGTTCTGATTTTATAGTGATACACGTCAAATGTGCCATAATATAATAAATAAAAATTATAGTGAAATTGAGTATATGAGTATATTTTTTGACAAAAAGAAAAATACTCGCTCCATCCCAAAATATATTTTTGACAAAAAGAAAATACTCCCTCCATCCCATAATATTTTAATTATCAGCCACCTTATATTTTGGAATGGAGTGAGTATGAGTGTTTATAAAGAATTTCTTTTTCCCGGTGCTACGCACGAGCACTTTTGCTAGTGTACCGTAATTCGCAGTTGTAAGTTGTTTGAAGATTGTTACAAACCGAGCATCTATCAGAATTACTACACGTACATAAAAAAATAGTGAAACTGTAAGAGGTACAACACACGATCTTCTGAAAACAGGGAGAACATCCATTGTATTACACCGGCACCATAGAACTTGCATAATTTATAGACATTCACTCAACAAACTGAACACACAAAGAGTTGACCTGAAGAGAATACAATAGGAGAAGACCCACACGATCCATCAATCTGACGGATAGCTATCGTAGTAATCATAGTGGGTGGTACCATCCTCTCCATAAGGCGGCACCATCTGTAGCTCAGAATGCTCGAAAAATCTGCATTACTCTGCCAGCAATCGATCGAGTTCGAAAGGACGGTCATTGATCCATAATCCTCCTACTCCATACTCATGTACAACCCTTGGATCCTCTTCCCACGCAAGAGCCTCAAAGTTGTAAGGTCTAATCTTGGATAGGTCCGCATAGTATATGCTGCCTGCCTGCACCGTGGGTACCCTGGCGCTGTCGATGTAGACGCACCAATTGTCAGCAACGAAGAGAGCACGACTTCTGATGCCTTTGACCGGCTGAAGGACACAGTTCTAGGTATCAACCCGGTAAACAACCGGCCTAGACCAGTCCACTCACAACGAACAACAACTCCCTGTCAGACTCGACGAGGTAAAAACGATTCTCTAGGAACTAGCGGCTCGGAACATGGCCTGCAACGGTGGGATGCGTCTCTAGGGTCCGTGCGGAGCGCTACAGCTAGGCATCTCCATGAGCAGCACCACACATAGTCGAGAGGACAGACCCGTATCTGCCTGCGACGTAAACATCACTGGCATAAGAAGTCATGCTCCGGAGTTCTGTGAAATCATACGGCGAGTACGACCCTTCACCAAAGACCGGAGGACTCCCTTCCTCCGTGTCCTCATCCACCCACCAAATAGTGGTGTTATGATTGTTTGATGTGAACACCATCAACGACGGGAACATCGTCACAGCGACAGAATCCACTAGCTCGGTCGGTATCTCCGCCCTCAGGCGCTTGATAGTGCCCGAGAAGGGATTGTACAACCAGGTCTTGTACTGCTGCACCCTCTGTCCAAGCACCAGGAGGCCGCCGGATGTGCTACCCACATAAAAGTACCTTCAAGAGGAGAAACAGAGATTCAGTAAAGGTAAACAGACTGAGATTCAATCAAAGTAAACAAACTAGTAGACGAAGAAACAGAACTTGAAACACAGATAGTATAGGAGGTGAATGCAAAAAAAGGATCACATATATATAGATGAATATCAACAAAGCACCTACGAATTACCCGACTAATGTTCTTTTCAAGGTGGCGGCCAGTTCTCACGTTCAACAACGTGATAGCGGCGTCATCTACCGGATACTCCTCCGACAACTAGTGCTTTCGAACAATCCAATTGGCTTTCATAAAGTGCTCCTCCATGCAGCCACGCCAGGCGTTGCATACTGCCCGAAAGGCGGCGTAGTAGTCGAAGTCGTCCGTCAAAAGGAAGATGTCACCTATCTTCTAGACAAGTCCCTCAGGGAGACTAGCCCACGGTGAGTCCTGCTGCTTCTTTCCGGCCATGGATGATGGTGTTCGTGTGGTCTCGGTCCCGTTAACTGGCAGAGGAAGCGGTTCCAGAGACACACATTTAAAAAAACTCCTAGGAAAGCCAAGCGAAGCGTCTGGAAATGAGATGACGGTATGCACACAGCAATCACAACCACGTTTTATCAAACTGGCACGGGCACACACCTGCGCCTGCGCACGCGCACTAATTACAGACAACAGACGTGCACACTAGCGTACGACCCCTAGGAGCACGCGAATGTGTAGGATGATACTAGTAGTAGTAGCATAACCTCATTGGGTTTAATTATCCTTGGGATCACACGAATGTGTAGAATGTGTAGAGAAAGTTGCAGGTAACACCAACATTCAGGGTATTTGTTGCACAAAACACGGAAACACAGTTTGTGGCTTAAACTTTTGCACCTAGCCCAAATGAACTGCTTAACTTAACAAGATGAATAAGAGAGAGTCTCAATGTTCATACACCATTATTCATACTTGCAATCTAGATTTCCCGCATACCGGAAGGTGCTTGGCCTCGAGGATCCGGTCATATCTTGGCGAATCTAGGCGACGGTGCGTCGAATCCAATGAATGGGTGGCAGGGAGGGCAGTTGGCCGGCGGCGGATGGGCGGCTGGGGAGGGGGGAAATTGTGTCTGTGCCATTTGCATGAAGGTGGGGAGAGAGGCTTCAAGGGGAAAGAAGAGAAGTAAATGGGACTTGGCACTAGCAGGTGGGCCCACGGAACATGTGACACTGGCAAGTTGGAGCGCACGGTATTGCCAGTTTGTCCTGAACAAGCGGACGATAAGCATGTCCAATCATATCGCAGAATAGCCTACTCGCGAATTGCTCTTACGAAGAACCATCACAATCGTCCAAGCACCCCGATTGAACGATATGTAACAATCGTGATGCAGAATAAGTGTCTTGGGGTGTGACTTCTAGAAAACTCGATCTAGTGGTTTAGGGAAAGAACACACATGCAATGATATCTGGTGGATCCATGTGGTTCATGAAAAGAACACACATGCAATGACTCTAGTGGATCCATGTGGTTTACAAAAAGAACACACATGCAATGACATCTAGTGGATCCATGTGTACTTCTCCAAGACCATAATGATGCACACACATCCAACTGGGTGTGGTGATGCAGCATCTTTTAAACTGGTGATAGAATGCATGCTGTAGTTCAATTCCAGCATGCTGCTAGGGTTCCTGGACATGGTTGGACACCACATGCTAGAGTGGAATCATTGCATGTGTTCTTGTAACACCCCAAAACTTTAATCAAGATTATCAAGTTCTAATCACCCAATGTAGGGTTAACAAAAACTTTTATTAAGAAAATGAAATGTGAATGCATGTGTGTTTGCATTAGTATAGAATTGAGTGTATATGCCATGCTTGATTGTTCTAAATGTTGTGGAATAGTTTAAAGGTGAATGCCACATCATCTAGACCATTTACAAAAAAAATCCAAAGAGAAAGAAATCAAATAAGAATAAATAAAGGAAATGGTCATTTTGACCATTTTAGACCACTAGGCCACTTTAGGTGTTCCTAGAAGAAGTTTGCTAACAGAAACTAGTCTACTTCTTTTCACCCCTTTCTAGACCAAGTAAATATGTATCAAGGACCACTTTACAAACTTACAAAAACATCTAGAAAATCTATTTAAAGGACATTTGAAAATTGAATCAAGTGTATGTGTCAAGATCACACTTTTTCAAAAACCCATCAAATCAATTCCCCTTGACCTCTCCAAGAAAACCTAGTCTCTCAAGCTTAATATAAGATCACCAAAAAAATTGAATAAAAAATTCCAAAATATCTCTCATGCGGCCATTTCATCAACACTTGTCATGCATAGAGTAAGCTCTAGCCTAACTTCACTATTTTGTACAGTGATCATCGATCAAATTGTCCACTAGTTACTTCCCTGTCTCCCCTAAGCCTAACCTAGCACCAGACCAGCTCCCCCTGCACCGCCTGAACAGTGAAGCGTCGCAGTTTTGTGGTCATCACCGGCCGACCATGGCCAGCTCGCACCAGACCACCCCGCGCTCATCCAACATGTCCACTAGCATCGCCGCACCCTACCGCCACCCTCTGTCCAGGCCATAGCCCCAGCCGAGTCGTGGACCATCCTAGTCGCGCCGCGCACCACCTCTCTGCGCCGTGTCCAAAGCGCACCAGTGCACCGTGCCCGACCAGCCTCGCCAGCTCGCACCTTGCCCTCACTGCGCATGCGCAGCCTCGCCATGATCACGCCACCCCGGCAGACACCCCCGTTCGCCGCCGCGCGACCCGTAGCTGCCGTATGCCACTGCAAACACCACTGCCTCCGCTCAGAGCGCCACACGCGCCAGACCAAACCACGACGCCCCACGACGTGCCTTTAAGTCTATGAGAACCGCCAGGAGACACTGCACCATCCTACGCCCTTGCCCATGCCATTAGCTTCCTGTAGCAACGCCACCATCGAGCTCACCGCCGCACCGCTCGGTCCCCTTGTCGAACTATAAAAGGAGGCCACCCCCGACTCCATTCTGCACACCATTCGACTCCCCACTCCACACTGACCTTCCCCACCTCTCCCCGGAGCAAGGCGAGCACCACCGCGCCAGAATTGCACCGGAGTCCGCCGCTGTTGGAGGAGAAGGGCGCCATCGATTCCGACCACCCTGAGCCCTGCCGTGACCGTGCCTCGCCTCGCCGTCATCTACCTCATCGTTTGCCCCCGTCGCTGAGCCTAGCTGGAGCCCAGGTGAGCCCCGTGAGACCCCCACCGCTGGGTTAGGTTTAGCCGTCGCCGGAGCTATTCGTCGTCGATGACGACCCTCAGCCGTTGATCTGTCTTCTAATCGTAGGGCTCAGGTTAAACGATACCGCTTCACGTTAGATGAGTCACTGACCAGTGGACCCCCTCTGTCAGCCGCGCGATGTGCTGATGGGCCGGCCCCGTTTAACGTTCCCACCTAGGCCTGGAAATTCAAATGTGGATTTTCCAATTTAGTTGAAATCCTATTCTGTCCCTAGATTCAAAAATCAATTCAGAGAGTTTCACTTAACCAAATTGCATGATTCAAATTTTGTTAGAAAGATAATTTATCCAAGCCCGTTGGATGTAAATTATTTGGAGTTAGATATAATCTATAGAAAAAATAACAAGACAGAGACTTTTGCAACTTCAAACATTTCTCAAAAATTAACCATAATAGCTTTTGAGTTGATTCCAACTCTCAAAAATCACATTTGATAATATCTATCTGAATATATAAAAATATCTAGGTTTGTATGCAGTGACATTGGACTAGTACCAAAAGAATGCTATTAGAGCATTTCTAGTCACTTTAAATCATTTTAAATGATAATCTTAATCTTTATAAAATGTGATCAACCCTTTAAATCACATTCCCATGTTTTAGAATATGTGGTGATGACATGTGTCCACATGATCCTATATTTTAATTGGAGAATATTAAATCTTAATTAATTTCAATGAGTAGAAATTACTTTTCTCAAATAAGATAAATAAAACTATTTCTTTAATTCATGTGATGCTTGTGATGATGCTAGATCATCAAGTGTGTGCCTTAGTGTGCTAAATAGACTTAGTTAAGTATTGTTTGGTGATTGTGTACCCCATATTCATTTATAGACGATAGTACCGACCAAGGATACGAGGAGGAGGAGTTCTACCCCGAAGAAGATGAAGAAAACTTCAATCACTGCACCAATCAGGGCAAGCTATTATTGGCAAGCTAATACTTGCAAGACATCACTAATTACAGGATAACCTAAGCAAGATGCATTAGGCATTCTTTGGTTATATACCTTTGCTTTATACCAATCCCAAGTTTTATTTGCAAGCTTTATTCTTTTGAATTTACCAAAGTTCAACACTTTTAATATAGATAGCATAAAGAGTATAAAACTAGGACTATCTAGTTGTACTTAGATGTCATTCCATGGCATGAAATTGAAGATTAGCATCCCTCATTAGTGAACACTCTTAACATTAGTGGCTACGCTAAGCATAAAACTTGATCACTTTAGATGGGAATACTTGGTGAAAATGATTATGAAAACCTTGGAATGATGAGTCATTCTATTGAAATGTTTTGACATGTGTTGAGAAACACAAATAGATTTGATGATGAAAATGTTGAGGCATGAGCCTTAGCCCTTTATAAAAACTGATGGTTGGGTTCGGATGCGATACCATTCCAATTTTACCGTACAACCACAATACCTGAATTGGGCAAGGCTTAGCTGGAAGTTTATATGCATTAGTATGGGTTCCCTCTCAGAGGAGGTTTGAGATGAGGCTACCCCTTGACGATGTCCACCTATGCAGTGCCCAGGATGGCAGATGGCCATGGCTGGGAGGCCAAGCTCATAGGGGAGGTGCTTATACTAGAGTGTGTAATTGAAAGGTTATGTTTGATTATCCGCATACTAAGTATGCTGATTCAGGGATATCCCTGATGGATGTATAGAATTTTATGGTGAAAGTGTACCACCTCTGCAGAGTGTCAAACTATTCGAATAGCCGCATCCACGGTCATGGACAGTTGGAGTGACCATATTGTTCCGTCGTCAGATGTTTTCAAAATGACTTGTGAAGTGAACTATGACTTTGACTCGACCACAACAGGGTTGTGAATATGAAAACTAGTTTCCCACTTAAGTGATTTAGAACATTAAATTATCTGTCTTTACTTCTGAACTCAGTTTAGATATATCTGGCGTTTTGTAAATAAACTTAGAGCTTAGGATTCCTACTAGAACTACCTTACTTGTTAGTGATAGTTTGCGTGTACTTAAAGAGTACTCATGGCTTTGTCCGTGGCTATTCCCGTGGCCAGACTATGAGGAGGACTATCAGGAAGATGGACATCAGGATGGCTACGATAACTAGGATCATCTCCCATCGTCAGCATTGCCTGTGACACTGAAGATGGAGTCCACTGCTACGCTTATTATTCCGTTGCTTATTTGTATTAAGACTGGATCATGAGATCCTTTATTTCTGTCAGACCTTATTATGGTTTGTAATGGATGATGTACTGTGATATCCAATCTGTTATGTCTCGCAAAAATGGTAATCCTGGGATTGTGATGTATGGAATAACAGGCATCTGGGATTAAAAATCCGGGTGTTGACAAGTTGGTATCAGAGCCATCCTGACCATAGGAGACCCTAGTTAGAATGGACGTCCGAACAAAAACTTTGTTTCAAAACCAAAGAAGTGAGTATTTATGAAAATCTATTCCTACTCTTATCCTTAATTCTTTCCAAAAAGTTCATGTTCCTCAAAAATTCTTACATTACTACATAAAATTCAACACAATTGATCACCTCACTAACTTACTCATCCTAAATTCTTATAGATGGAAGTTAAGTATTGCAAGTTCTACCAGTTGGGAAATGGAGGCCAACTGATCTTTGAGAGGGATCCTTATGCACTGTCAGAGTACCTTGAGCGCTCGCATCCGAAATTCTTCGGAGCTCAACTCAAGGATTTTCCCGGAGGAGATCTACAATGGCTGATAGTTGCAGATCTTCGAGGCAAGATGGAAGCACCCCTTTATGAGAAGATCCAATTCACCGTGCGAGAGAACAACTGGCTAGATGGATTAGCCGGGGCTATGCATGAAGCTCTTGCCTGTCTGTATGGGCAAAACATCAACTTGATCCAGGGAACTCGCTTTGCTCACTACGTAAGGCGTGATTCTATGGGAATGCCATTTTAGATGCCAAGTCACCCGGAGATGAAGCGCCAGGTGGAGAATCTTGACTTACTGCTATATGATAGGCAGAAGGAATTGGACAATGCTCGAGCCTATGCCAACCACAACCTTGGCATTACCGCCAAGAAGGACCAGACTCTCGCCATGCTCATCAAGGATCGCCAATCACTTGGTCGTCAACGCGAGAAGAAGGATCGCACCATCGCTCGTCTTTGCAAGAAGGTTGCTGACCTCAAGAAGACCATCCGTGAGCAAGAAGTACAGCTTGAAGCAAAAGAAGAAGAGGAAGAAGGTGAAGACATCCAGGGAGATGTTCACTCGTACCTCAGCGATGACAATGACTACCTGGAGGATGATGCCATGGATTTATACATCGATGATGATGATTCTGACTTCATTGATGATGAGTAGATGCACTTGATCACTACCATAGGAATGAGTTGTATTGGTCCCACGGTATCTTAGTTCACAGAATGGTTCTTAAAACCATCTGTTTTCCTTTTGTGTTGTGGTATGTATTTGTATTGTGTGCTTGAATGAACGAGAAGGAGTTAGTTTGCAAAACCCGAGTCAAACTCAAAGTTTAAAGCTTTTGAAACAAAACCATGAATCTTAGAACTTTCCCTCTTACCCCTTCATCTATCTCAACCTTTAGATGACTCATGGAAACCAAGGAGGAAGCAGCTCATCACAGGACCCGATGCTGCAGATTCTGCAGATGCTAGTTTCTGGTTGTGAAACTAGTAGAGCCGAGCACCAAGCTAACCTAGCCACCCTGCAACAGATAGCTCAGATGGCCCACAATAATCAAGGCCCAGGAAATCAGGATCATCATGGATCCAAGCATAAGAACTTTCAGAATACTAATCCCCCTATCTTTAACAAGTCTGAGGATCCCTTAGATGCTGATGATTGGCTGCAAACCATGGAGAATAATCTGGAAGTCACATGAGTTGACGCCAACGAGAAAGTACTGTTTGCCACCCACTATCTGGCAGGAGATGCAAGAGCCTAGTGGAATAGCACCAGTACCATGATTCACGGTCAGATCATGACGTGGGAAGCATTCAAGATCAAGTTCAGCCACACCCATGTGCCACAAGGGTTAGTCACTAGAATGAGAGATGAATTCAGAGAAAAGCAAGGAAGGATGACGGTAGTTGAATACCGTGACAAATTTCTGTCTCTCGCTAGATATGCCCCTGATGAGATCAACACTGAAGCCAAGAAGAAGGAAAGGTTCCTGAATGGATTGCATGATGAGATGCAGACTGTTTTAGTCAACATCCGTTTTGAAGATCTAGAAGAGCTAGTAGACTCCGCCATCCAAATGGAATGGAAGATCAACCAAGCCAATGACAACCGCAAGCGCATGATGATCCACCAGACTGGATCCCACAATAACCAGAAGTATCGCCCCAACACGTCTGTAGGATATGCCCCAAGAAACAACAGACCCCCAATGTCTCGTCCAAGCTACCTCAATCGTAGTGGAGGAAACTTGAAGTCTGGGGGAAAACACAACAACAACCCTGGCAACTCCAACAACTTCAACCGTGCACCACCCAAGTCCAACAACAACAACAACAACAATACCGCCCCAAGGACTAGAAGCAATGCTGTGCCTATTGCAGGCAAAGACAAGTCCCAGATCACTTGCTTTGAATGTGGAGTCAAGGGTCACTACTCCAAAGATTGTCCCAAGAATCTTGCAGCCAACACCAATGTGAATGCCCTAGCTCAGCACCAGCGCCGTGTTCAGCCTGGAAGGATATTTGCCCCAGGGAATTTGCTCAACCGCAACGGCTGTTTGTTCCACATGAATGCTGAAGAAGCCCAAGAAGCACCCGATGTCATGCCGGGTATGTTTTCTGTTAACTCAATATTAGCAAGACTTTTGTTTGATTCTGGAGCATCGCACTTGTTTGTTACAGAAGAATTTGCATGCACTAGTAAGATTCAACCAACAAAATTGAAGCATGTCATGATAGTTCAAATTCCTGGTTCAACCACCAAAGCTAGAAAAATTTGCAAGGCTGTACCTATCAGAATCCATGGGATAGATTTTTATGCCAATCTAATAGTACTTGGAACCAAAGGTTTGGAAGTAGTACTAGGAATGGATTGGATGTTGAAACATAAAGGATTGATCGATTATGCCAAGAAAGCCATAACCATGACCTGTAACTCTGGAGTATCAGTAGAGCGTGTTTCTGAAACCTTGCCCTGCCAGTTCAAATGCAACAAGAGTCTAGCGCAACCAACCATTGACCAAGTCAGAGTAGTCTGTGAATACCCCGACGTATTCCCAGATGAATTGCCCGATATGCCCCTAGATTGGGATATCGAGTTCATTATTGAACTAATTCCTGGAACCGGACCCATAGCTCAAAGACCTTATAGTACGAACCCATCATAACTAGTGGAGCTGAAGAAGCAACTTGATGCTATGCTAGCGAAAGGTTTGATTCAACCAAGAGCATCGCCATGGAGATCGCCTGTTTTGTTTGTGGACAAAGGATGGAGGTAACCGTTTGTGCACAGATTAACGGAAGCTGAATGATGTCACCATCAAGAACAAGTACCCACTGCCCAAGATAGAGGATCTGTTTGATTAGTTGACTAGTGCCAAAGTGTTTTCTAAGATTGATCTTAGAACTGGTTATCATCAACTCAAGATTCGTGCAACGGATATTCCAAAGACCGCCTTTACCACCAGATATGGATTGTATGAGTATACGGTCTTGTCTTTTGGATTAACCAATGCCCCCGCTTATTTCATGAATCTCATGAATAAGATTTTTATGAACTTTCTGGATAAGTTTGTCATTGTTTTTATCGACGATATTCTAATCTATTCCAACTCAGAAGAAGACCATGAGCTACACCTGAGAACCATCCTTGAAACCCTTAGAGAGCATGAGTTGTATGCCAAGTTTAGCAAATGTGAGTTCTAGTTGAAGGAAGTAGGATTCCTCGGACATATTGTGTCGGCAGGAGGAGTCACTGTCGATCTCGCCAAGATCAAAGATGTTGAAGAATGGGAAGCCCCAACCACTCAAACCGAAGTCCGTGCATTTATCGGATTAGCGGGATATTACCGCAAGTTTGTTGAAAGATTTTCAAGCATCACAAGACCGATGAACCAATTGTTGAAGAAAGACAAGAAGTTTGACCGACAAATGTGAAGCAAGTTTTCAAGAGCTCAAGAAGATATTGATTTCAGCCCCAATCTTGATTATGCCAAATATCAAGAAGCCTTTTGATGTGTACTGTGATGCATCCAAGATTGGTCTCGGATGTGTGTTGATGCAAGAGGGCAAAGTCATCGCATATCTGTCTCGACAACTGAAGCAGCATAAGCAGAACTACCCTACCCATGATCTCGAACTAGCAGCTGTAGTTTTAGCCTTGAAGACATGGCGTCATTACCTTATGGGTAATCGCTGTGAGGTTTATTCGGATCACAAGAGTCTGAAGTATATTTTCACCTAGAAGGAGCTGAATATGAGGCAAAGGAGATGGATAGAGTTAATCAAGGATTTTGACCTTGACATTCACTATCACCCCAGCAAAGCCAATGTGGTAGCGGATGCTCTTAGCAGATTGTCGTGTAGATTAAACACCATGATCAAAGAAGCCCAGCCAAGTTTACATGAAGAGTTGGAGCAGTTTAGTATAGAGCTAGTTACCAAATGATTTTTAGCTAGCATTGAACTTCAACCCATGTTGATTGGCCAAATCAAGGAAGCCCGGAAGGGAAATGCAAGTATCGACGGAATCAAACATCGTATTGGTACAGGGAAGGTACCTGGATTCACCGAAGATGAAGGAGTTTTGTGGTACAAAGGACGTATCTGTATGCTAGCAGATTCCGAGCTGAAGCAAGTTATCATGCAAGAATCTCATGATACTCTTTATTCTATCCATCCCGAAGGAACGAAGATGTATCAAGATTTGAAGGAGCAATTTTGGTGGCACAAGATGAAGTGATAATTCGGAAGCTACATCGCTAAGTGTGATATCTGTGAAAGAGTCAAAGCGGAACATCAGAGACCCGCAGGACTGTTGCAACCATTGCAGATTCCATAATGGAAATGGGATTCCGTCATAATGGACTTTATCACTAGTTTGCCTACTTCTAGTAGGGGAATGACTCTATCTGGGTCATAGTTGATAGACTGTCCAAGGTAGCCCATTTTATACCTGTCAATACAACCTACCAGAGTTCGAAGCTAGCAGAGTTGTACATTGCTAGAATTTTCAGTTTGCATGGAACCCCCAAGACCATAGTGTTGGATCGAGGAACCCAATTTACCTCGATATTTTGGTAGAAAGTTCAAGAAGGATTAGGAACCAAGTTGAATTTCAACACCGCTTATCACCCGTAGACCAATGGACAGACTGAAAGAGTCAACCAAATCTTAGAATATATGTTGAGAGCTTGTGTGTTAGAGTATGGATCAAAATGGGAAGATTGTCTGCCTTTCGCAAAATTCTCATACAACAACAGTTATCAAGCCAGTTTGCAAATGGCCCCATTTGAATTTCTGTATGGAAGGAAGTGTCATACCCCTTGAATTGGTTGCAAGTTGGAGATAGTCAGATTTTCGGACCCGATATCCTACGAGAAGTCGAAGAGGAGGTTCACAAAGTCCGTGAGCACCTCAAGACCGCCCAATCCAGATAGAAGAGTTATGCTGACAAGAGACGTCGAGACCTGACTTTCAATGTTGGAGATTTTGTGTATCTCAAAGTTTTGCGGTTGAACGGAATGCAGCGTTTCCAACTAAAAGGAAAGTTAGCCCCAGATATATTAGACCCTTCAAGATTCTGAATCGCCGAGGAGAAGTATCTTATCAATTGGAACTGCAAGAGGAGATGTCAGCCATCCATAGTGTGTTCCATATCTCGTTACTTCGCAAATGCCTAGAAGTTCCGGAGAAGACCGAAGTGTTCAAGAACATCGATCACCGAGCCATCGATATCAACAAGGATCTGACATATCATGAAGTCCCCATCCATATCTTGGAAGAAGCCTTCAGAACCACCAGGACCCGGAGTATCAAATTTCTCAAGATCCAATGGAGCAACCATACTGAAGAAGAAGGTACTTGGGAGCGAGAAGATTATATTAGGACTGAGTTTCTGATACATTGAAAATGTATCTATAATTTTCGATGCTCCATGCTTGGTTTTATCCACTTTCTTGTGTTTTGTCCACACTTTGGAGTATTTTCATATGATTTCTTGGACTAACCTATTAACAAGAGCGACAGTGCCAGCTGCCTGTTTTCTGCTGTTTTTGGTTCCAGGAAAGTCAGAAAATGAATATTCTCGGAATTGGACGGGACAAAAGCCAAAGTGCCTATTTTTCTAGAAGACTCACGGAGCCAGAGTACGAGACGGAGGAGGGCCCGGGGCTAGCCACACCCCCAAGGCGCGGGCTAGGCCTGGCCGTGCCAGGGCCTGGTGTGGTGGCCCCAGGCACCCCCTCGGTCTCCCTCTTCGCCTATAAGAAGCCTTCTGACCTAAAAACTCCAGGGGGTTCGACGTTTTTCCACGAAAAGTTCCGCTGCGCCGCCGCCACCGAAGGGGAGATTCGGGGGACAGAAAGTCTCTGTTCCGGCACCCTGCCGGGACGGGGAAGTGCCCCCGGAGCCATCTCCATGGACCTCCACCATCATCTTCAGCGACCATCCATGTTTCCCCCATCTATGAGTGAGTAATCCACCGCTGTAGGTTATGGGGATGGTAGGGATTGGATGAGATCGTTCATGTAATGGCATCAGATTGTTAGGGCATAGTGCCTAGTATCTCTTATTAGTGCTTTATGACTTTGTTGCAACTTTGTTGTGCTTAATGCTTGTCACTAGGGCCCGAGTGCCATGATTTCAGATCTGAACATGTTATTGATTCATTATGATAGTATTGTTTCTGGTCTTATCTACAAGTTGTATACACATGTCGTTGTCCGGAACCTATGGCCCCGAAGTGACAGAAATCGGGATAACCGGAAGGGAAATGCTTTGATGTGAGGATCACATGTGTTCACGGAGTGTTAATTCTTTGCTCCGGTGCTATATTAAAAGGAGCACCTTAATTGCCAGTAGTTCCCTAGAGGCCCCGCTGCAAACTGGCTGGCAGGACAAAAGATGTTGTGCAAGTTCTCATTGCGAGCACGTATGACTATATATGGAACACATGCCTAGGATTGGCTAGTACTTGGGTGCTTTATCTTATTTATCTGCAAGTGCCATTTGTTCTGATTGCTATGTGAATTGTCTTGTCCATGCAACGCCCGTCCATCCATCCCTATGCCTACCGCACTCGAATCCCACTGTTTACTGCTTTTGTTACTAATGTCTTTGCTTTATTACTGCTGTTACTTTACTATTCCGACTACAAAACTATTGCTACTGATAAACTGCTGTGAGCAAGATTGTTTCTAGGTGCAGCTGAATTGACAACTCAGTTGTTAAGACTGATAAGTATTCTTTGGCTCCCCTTGTGTCGAATCAATAAATTGGGTTTCACTTCCCTCGAAAATACTACGATACACCCCCTATACTTGTGGGTCATCAAGACTATTTTTTGGCGCCGTTGTCGGGGAGCATAGCTTTATTTATCAAGTCCACTTGGATTCACTATTGTTCAAGCTAAGTTTATCTTTCTCCTTGTTTGCTTGTTTCTTTATCAAAAATACAAAAAAAATTAGTTCCTACTCTAGTTGTTGTTTTCGTTGGTTTATCATTGTATTGCTTTATCATGCTTGATGTTAATGGTTGGTTTCTTTGAAACTGAATCTTATTGGCAAGGTGAGTTCACGGAAGATCAAAAATATTATTATAAGGAACACCGCTTGTCACAAAAAGGGAAACACTTATGGGAACAAATTGATAGATTGTATACCATTGCTAGGAACGTGTGCTCTACTTATAATGTTACTTATTGCTGTGATGAGTCTTGTTGCAGAAAGAGGTATAAACACCTCCCTTTTCAATGCGAGTATAGTGATAATGATACCATATCTTCCTATGCTAAAGGAATTTATGACTTTGATGATGCGGAACAAATTGAAGAATTTATTGCTTGGAAGGGTGCTTTTGAACTTGCTAGTTTGCTTGAAAATATTTATGATTCACCTTACAAATATGAGGTGTATGGTATACTTAAATTTTGCTTTGATAATTACAAGGATGAAAATGGCTATATTCTTGAATATTTTAATAGATGCTTTCCATAAATGGAAGAGACTAATGCCTTGAAGGATCATATGGAAGAAGAAATTGATGAACCTGAAATCTCATTAGATGAAAAAGAGGAGGAGAGTAATGAACAAAAGGAGGAAGAATGGATTATCTACCCATGCCTACCTTCTAATGAGAGTAACTCTTTATCCCTTACATTATTTGATTTCCCCCCTTGCTTACTAAAGGAGAATGAATGTTATGTTCCTGAGGATTCTCTTGAAAATGTTTATGATAAAGCTCTAGTGCTTGTAGATCATGAAAAGCATGCTTTATGTGATAGTTATATTGTTGAGTTTATTCATGAGGCTACTGAAAATTATTATGAGAGAGGAAAATATGGTGGTAGAAGTTTTCATGGTATTGAAACACCTCTCTATGTGCTGAAAGTTTTGAAGTTACTTTTGTTTTATCTTCCTATGCCTGTCACTTTGTTCTTTGCAAATTTATTTGCTTACACGATTCCTATGCATAGGAAGTGGGTTAGACTTAAATGTGTTTTGGATTTTCTCCTTGATGCTCTCTTTTACTTCAACTCATATTCCTTATGAGAGTATCCTCTCAAACTTTTATGCCTGAAGATGATATTATGTCTATTATTCTTGGGAGACCTTTGCTTAAATACTGCAAGAGCTGTTATTAATTGTAATCAAGGGAAGGTGACCTTCAATGAACACATTGTCTATTTCCTCAAGAAGATTGAAAGGACTTATGGTTTGAATTAAATTGAACATGTTGAGGGCATTCAAGTTGGAGAAATTTATTGTCCCATACGAAAAGAAAAATTTGAAACTATTATGATTGGGACCATTGCTATCAAGGTTGAGGTAACATAATCATTAGTGTTATACAAAGTTGTGTCTCATATGGAATTGTTTTGGTAACAAGACCTGATCAACCTTGTTAACAAAAGGATTTCATTGAACAAAACAATGTTTTCACCATGATTATCTCCGCTTACTTCTATTCTATCCATTTTAGTTTTTGCTTCTTATGCCTAACTTAAAGGCGTTAAAGCAAAGTACTTGTTGGGAGATAACCCAAGAGTTTTAGATGAGTCTTGGAAGTTATTACCTCTGTAATAACTGCTCCTTATCCTTTTTATTTGCCTTTTGTGCCAAGAGTAACCTCTAATGAGAGAGAAGTAATGATTGGGAAAGCTGCTGTCCCGAAACAGATTTTTGTGCTTCACCGTAAAAATTCCTGAGAGAGTTCTGTACCTCGGATTGATCTGTAATTTTTTGTTCTTCTTCCCCAAGTTGTTATATAATTTTCCTTAGTTCAACACTTTTTGATTCGAGCAACATAAGGTCTTCGAAAAAATTCGTCTTTACCTGCTGTTCTGTTTTGACAGATTTCTGCCATTTTCTGCATTTGCTTCTTGTTGGTTCCTTTTTGAGTTCTTTTGGGGAATTGAGATTTTTGAGGAAAGTGCTACAGTAGCTAGTGTTCTAATTCAAGTTTATTGGTGTTAGAACTGAACCTTAAGACTTATTTATCTTGAGTGCACTAATGTTGCTAATAATGATTGTGTGAAGTTCCGTATGAAGGAAAAATTTCAGGTGTATGGAAGGAATGAGTAATGAGATGAAGGATGGACTAAAGCTCAATATTGGGGATGCCACGCGTGTCACCCCAAGAAATATCCAAGAAGTACAAGCGTCAAAGCTTGGGGATGCCCAAGGCATCCCCTTCTTCATCAATAAAAATCTCAGGTTTCTTTCAACCACTTCATTTTTATTGTTTCATGCACAGTTGTGTTGTTCTTGGAGCGTCTTATTTTTCGTTTTCATTTTGTTTTTTAGTTTGCGTGGTTTGCTTAGTTTGCTGAATAAATTGGTTGGACCTCCCCTTTCATACTTTGGTGTTCAAATAGTCTGGTTTGGATTGGAAAAGAGTAGGAAAGCTCATGCTTAAGTGGTAAAGAGAGCTTGTTTTTGACTGTGGGCTATGCTTTGTCATGCAATTCTTGATATTGTTTTGGCATTATTCTTAGTATTCTTTGCTGTAGCATGACTTGTTATAAACATTTGAGATTGCTTAATGTGCCTTGGATGAATCATGCGTTGTTTTAGCATATTAAAGCATAGTATAGTGGTATTCTCCTTTGATGCTTTATTTGGGTTGACTTGGCACATGCTCATACCATGTTATGACTATCTCAAGTCACCATAGCCTTTATGATCCTTTAGTTTTCAACTTGTAGTATCACTTTATGCTTTGATCAATGATGTTTTGTCGCTCTGCATGATTATGGCCATTATTGCTCTCTCGTTTGTCGCTCCCTTACTATTGCTAGCCTTCACTTTCACTGAGTATGTTTTACTCAAGTTTCCAACTCCCTAAACCAAATATTGCCAAAGTGTCCACCATACCTACCTATTAGCATCATTTGCTACTTCCGTGCATATTCAATATGCCTTGTTTTCTTCCGAATAAAATGTTTGCTTGTTATGAGAAAGTTAGTTAGTAAAGCTCTCACGAACTTGATGGCACACTTTATTTCCTGCACCTAATAAACATGAACCATTGTGAACTCTCCATGAAAGTTATATGCTTGCTAATTATAGGCTGGGGATTAGCTGAACCGTGCTGTCATGGGGAATGCTTTCAACACTTGTAAATATATACCCAGTTGATACCTTGCTCTTTTGTTTGTGGATGTCGTCGGTGTGAAATAAGGGGAGCTTGTAAGTCCATGGAGTTATGTATGTGTGTTAGAGAAATGCCTGGGCCGCTGGTCTAATCCATGCTGACATGGTGGAAACCTACAGCGTAACCATAATGATATCTATGAAGCATTCCTCTTATAAAAAAAGAGAGAAAGATAGCTATTGAGAAAAAAGAAAAAAAGAGAGATTTATGAAAAGAGGAAAGAGAGAAAAAAAGCACCATTTTCCCATGGTAAATAAGAAGATTGCTGAGATACTCATTGTCTGCTTGCCTTGTCATTTTGATACAGGGATTCTTCCGTATCATCGGGAAAGGGGTACCCCGTTGGCGGTTCTCAATGATACGCACATACTTACGATGACAAGAACTTACCGGTAACTAAATTTGAGTAGCATGAGGAGCGGCCCTCGTACTCAAGGGAATTGGGATTTTCAGTTTATAGTCTATCAAGCATATAACTCAGATTGGACCTCACTTTCACCTTAACCACATTAAAGATGCTTATGATAGGGGCAATGAGAGCTCAAAGCTAATGAGTACCATACTTTCAGCATTTGGAAGCCTTTCAAACTATTCAAAACCATTTCATTTCCTTGTTGAGTCTCCACACATTCTATGAGCACTTTCTTGAGAGCATAGTGGCCATTCTTAGTTCTATGTGCATTGTCCCAAGACTTGTTGATTGATGCATACCTTGATATTGCTTGTTTTAAACTATTTGTATCTAGTCACTCTTGTGAACTTTGAAGGTGTCCTATGCATTTATATTTGCTACTCTTTGAGGGACCAGTTGAATGCCACTTTGCTATATTTTCTTTATGTGAAACAAACAAACGTCTTGCAAAGCATTGTTATTCATGAATCTTTTGTTTGTGCCTTTTCATGTTGCATCATAGTTTCTTTGTCTTATTGCTAGAACTTTGTCTTTCATGTTATGATTGAAGTACTATGATCCTAGCTTTGAATGTTTACAAATACTTTGATCAAGTCTTTTATGGTGCATGTCACCTCAAAAATTATTCTTTCTTTTTATCACTTCCCTACTCGAGGACGAGCAGGAGTTAAGCTTGGGGATGTTGATACATTGCAAATGTATCTATAATTTTTGATGCTCCATGCTTGGTTTTATCCACTTTCTTGTGTTTTGTCCACACTTTGGAGTACTTTTCATATGATTTCTTGGACTAACCTATTAACAAGAGCCACAATGCCAACTGCCTGTTTTCTGCTGTTTTTGGTTCCAGGAAAGTCAGAAAATGAATATTCTCGGAATTGGACAGGACAAAAGGCAAAGTGCCTATTTTTCTAGAAGACTCACGGAGCCAGAATACGAGACGGAGGAGGGCCCAGGGCTGGCCACACCCCCCCAGGCGCGGGCTAGGCCTGGCCGTGCCAGGGCCTGGTGTGGTGGCCCCAGGCACCCCCTCGGTCTCCCTCTTCACCTATAAGAAGCCTTCTGACCTAAAAACTCCAGGGGGTTCGACGTTTTTCCACGAAAAGTTCCGCTGCGCCGCCGCCACCGAAGGGGAGATTCGGGGGACAGAAAGTCTCTGTTCCGGCACCCTGCCGGGACAGGGAAGTGCCCCCGGAGCCATCTCCATCGACCTCCACCATCATCTTCAGCGACCATCCATGTTTCCCCCATCTATGAGTGAGTAATCCCCCGCTGTAGGTTATGGGGATGGTAGGGATTGGATGAGATCGTTCATGTAATGGCATCAGATTGTTAGGGCATAGTGCCTAGTATCTCTTATTAGTGCTTTATGACTTTGTTGCAACTTTGTTGTGCTTAATGCTTGTCACTAGGGCCCGGGTGCCATGATTTCAGATCTGAACATGTTATTGATTCATTATGATAGTATTGTTTCTGGTCTTATCTACAAGTTGTATACACACGTCGTTGTCCGGAACCTATGGCCCCGAAGTGACAGAAATCGGGATAACCGGAAGGGAAAGGCTTTGATGTGAGGATCACATGTGTTCACGGAGTGTTAATGCTTTGCTCCGGTGCTCTATTAAAAGGAACACCTTAATTGCCAGTAGTTCCCTAGAGGCCCCGCTGCAAACGGGCTGGCAAGACAAAAGATGTTGTGCAAGTTCTCATTGCGAGCACGTATGACTATATATGGAACACATGCCTAGGACTGGCTAGTACTTGGGTGCTTTATCTTATTTATCTGCAATTGCCCTTTGTTCTGATTGCTATGTGAATTGTCTTGTCCATGCAATGCCCGTCCATCCATCCCTATGCCTACCGCACTCGAATCCCACTGTTTACTGCTTTTGTTACTAATGTCTTTGCTTTACTACTGCTGTTACTTTATTATTCCGACTACAAAACTGTTGCTACTCATAAGCTGCTGTGAGCAAGATTGTTTCCAGATGCAGCTGAATTGACAACTCAGTTGTTAAGACTGATAAGTATTCTTTGGCTCCCCTTGTGTCGAATCAATAAATTGGGTTTCACTTCCCTCGAAAATATTACGATACACCCCCTATACTTGTGGGTCATCAGTTTCCAAATCTCTTTTGTTCCTAGTTTTTCTTAAATCTCGGGACGAGATTTTGTTTAAGGAGGGAAGGTTTTTAACACCCCAAAACTTTAATCAAGATTATCAAGTTCTAATCACCCAATTTAGGGTTAACAAAAACTTTTATTAAGAAAATGAAATGTGAATGCATGTGTGTTTGCATTAGTATAGAATTGAGTGTATATGCCATGCTTGATTGTTCTAAATGTTGTGGAATGGTTTAAAGGTGAATGCCACACCATCTAGACCATTTACAAACAAAATCCAAAGAGAAAGAAATCAAATAAGATTAAATAAAGCAAATGGTCATTTTGACCATTTTAAACCACTAGGCCATTTTAGGTGTTCCTAGAAGAAGTTTGCTAACAGAAACTAGTCTACTTCTTTTCACCCCTTGCTAGACCAAGTAAAGATGTATCAAGGCCCACTTTACAAACTTACAAAAACATCTAGCAAATCCATTTAAAGGACATTTGAAAATTGAATCAAGTGTATGTGTCAAGATCACACTTTTTCAAAAACCCACCAAATCAATTCCCCTTGACCTCTCCAAGCAAACCTAGTCTCTCAAGCTTAATATAATATCACTCAGAAATTTTGAATCAAAAATTCCAAAATATCTCTCATGCGACCATTTCATCAAACACTTGGCATGCACAGAATAAGATCTAGCCTAACTTCACTGTTTTGTATAGTGATCATCGACCAAATGGTCCCCTAGTTACTTCCCTGTCTCCCCTAAGCCTAACCCAGCACCAGACTAGCTCCCCCTGCACCGCGTGAACAGTGGAGCACCGCCGTTTTGTGGTCATCGCCGGCCGACCACGGCCAGCTCGCACCAGACCACCCCGCGCTCATCTAACATGTCCACTAGCATCACCGCACCCTACAGCCACCCCCTGTCCAGGCCACATCCCCAGCTGAGCCGTGGACCACCATAGTCGCGCCGCACACCGCCTCTCTGCGCCGTGTCTAGAGCGCGCTAGTGCGCCGTGCCAGACCAGCTCCGCCAGCTTGCGCCTTGCCCTCAGCGCACATGCGCAGCCTCGCCATGATCACGCCACCCCGGCAGACACCCCCGTTCGCCGCCGCGCGGCCCGTAGTTGCCGCACGCCGCCGGAAACACCACTGCCTCCGCTCAGAGCGCCACACGTGCCAGACGAAACCACGTCGTCCCATGCCGTGCCTTTAAGTCTGTGAGGACCGCCAGGAGACACTACACCATCCTACGCCCTTGCCCATGCCATTAGCTGCTTGTAGCGATGCCATCGTCTAGCTCACCGCTGCACCGCTCAGTCCCCTCGTCGAGCTATAAAAGGAGGCCACCCCCGCCTCCATTCTGCACACCATTCAACTCCCCACTCCTCACTGACCTTCCCCACCTCTCCCCGGAGCAAGGCGAGCACCACCGCGCCGGAATTGCACCGGAGTCCTCCGCTGCTAGAGGAGAAGGGTGCCGTCGATTCCGACCACCCTGATCCCTTCCGTGACCACGCCTCGCCTCGCCGTTGTCTACCTCGTCATTTTCCCCTGTCGTCGAGCCTAGCTGGAGCCCAGGTGAGCCCATGAGACCCCCACCACCGCATTAGGTTTAGCTCGTCGCCGGAGCTGTTCGTCGTTGACGACGACCCTCGGCCGTTGATCTGTCTTCTAATCCTAGGGCTCGGGTTAAACGATATCGCTTCGCGTTAGATGAGTCACTGACCAGTGGACCCCTTGTGTCAGCCGCGCGCTGTGTTGTGCTGTGTAGTTGGGCCGGCCCATTTAACGTTCCCTCCCAGGCCTGGAAATTCAAATGTGGATTTTCCAATTTAGTTGAAATCCTGTTCTGTCCCTAGATTCAAAAATCAATTCAGAGAGTTTCACTTAACCAAATTGCATGATTCAAATTCTGTTAGAAAGATAATTAAAATATCTATCCAAGCCCATTGGATTTAAATCCTTTGGAGTTAGAGATAATCTATAGCAAAAATAACAAGAGAGATGCTTTTGCAACTTCAAACATTTTTCAAAAACCTACCACAATAGCTTTTGAGTTGATTCCAATACTCAAAAATCACAATTGATAATATCTATCTGAATATGTAAAAATATCTAGTTTTGTATGCAGTGACATTGGACTAGTACCAAAAGAATGCTATTAGAGCATTTCTAGTCACTTTAAATCATTTTAAATGATAATCTTAAACTTTATAAAATGTGATCAACCCTTTAAATCACATTCCCATGTTTTAGAATATATGGTGATGATATGTGTCAACATGATCCCACATTTTAATTGGAGAATATTAAATCTTAATTAATTTCAATGAGTAGAAATTACTTTTCTCAAATAAGATAAATAAAATTAGTTCTTTAATTCATGTGATGCTTGTGATGATGCTAGATCATCAAGTGTGTGCCTTAGTGTGCTAAATAGACTTAGTTAAGTATTGTTTGGTGATTGTGTACCCCGTATTCATTTATAGACGATAGTACCGACCAAGGATACGAGGAGGGGGAGTTCTACCCCAAAGAAGACAAAGAAAACTTCAATCCCTGCACCAATCAAGGCAAGCTATTATTGGCAAGCTAATACTTGCAAGCCATCACTAATTGCAAGATAACCTAAGCAAGATGCATTAGGCATGCTTTGGTTATATACCTTTGCTTTATACCAATCCCAAGTTTTATTTGCAAGGTTTATTCTTTTGAATTTACCAAAGTTCTTTACTTTTAATATAGATAGCATAAAGAATATAAAACTAGGCCTATCTAGTTGTACTTAGATGTCATTCTATGGCATGAAATTGAAGATTAGCATCCCTCATTAGTGAACACTCTTAACCTTAGTGGCTAGTGATAAGCATAAAACTTGATCACTTTAGATGGGAATACTTGGTGAAAATGATTATGAAAACCTTGGAATGATGAGTCATTCTATTGAAATGTTTTGACATGGTTGAGAAACACAAATGGATTTGATGATGAAAATGTTGAGGCATGAGCCTTAGCCCTTTTAAAAAAACCGATGGTTGGGTTCGGATGCGTTACCATTCCAATTTTACCATACAACCACAATACCTAAATTGGATAAGGCTTAGCCAGAAGTTTATATGCATTAGTATGGGTTCCCTCTCAGAGGCGGTTTGAGCTGAGGCTACCTCTTGATGATGTCCACCTATGCAGTGCCTAGGATGGAAGATAGCCATAGCTGGGAGCCCAAGCTCGTAGGGGAGGTGCTTATACTAGAGTGTGTAATTGAAAGGTTATGATTGATTATCCGCATACTAAGTATGATGATTCAGGGTTGTCCCTGACAGATGTATCGAATTTTGTGGTGAAAGTGTACCACCTCTGTAGAGTGTCAAACTATTCCAATAGCCGCGTCCGCGGTCATGGACAGTTGGAGTGGCCATACTGTTCCATCGTCAGATGTTTTCAAAATGACTTCTGAAGTGAACTATGACTTTGACTCGACCACAACAGGGTTGTGAATATGAAAACTAGTTTCCCATTTAAGTGATTTAGAACATTAAATTATCTTTCTTTACTTCTAAACTCGGTTTAGATAAATCTAGCTTTTTGCAAATACACTTAGAGCTTAGGATTCCTACTAGAACTACCTTACTTGTTAGGGATAGTTTGCGAGTACTTAAAGAGTACTCATGGCTTTATCCCTGGCTATTCCCGTGGCCAGACTATGAGGAGGACTATCAGGAAGATGGGTAGCAGGACGGCTACGACAACTAGGATCATCTCCCATCGTCAGCATTGCCTGTGACACTAAAGATGGAGCCCACTTCTACGCTTATTATTTCGCTGCTTGTTTGTATTAAGACTGGATCATGAGATCCTTTATTTGTGTAAGACCTTATTATGGTTTGTAATGGATGATGTACTGTGATATCCAACCTATTATGTCTCGCAAAAATGGTAATCCTGGGATTGCGATGTATGGCATAATAGGCATCTGGGATTAAAAATCCGGGTGTTGACAGTTCTTTTCCATACCACAATGATGCACAATGATATACACACACATATATACATTGACATCTAGTGGATCCATGTTGTTTATGAAAATAACACACATGCAATGACTCTAGTGGATCCAGGTGGTTTAGGAAAAGAACACACATGCAATGACATCTAGTGGATCCATGTGGTTTATGAAAAGAACACACATCCAATGACATCTAGTGGATCCATGTGGTTTATGAAAATAACATACATGGAATGACATCTAGTGGATCAATGTGTCAAACCTTGGTTACAAAGACCAAAAACACATAGGAAAGCACCTTCCACATTGCATGTTGCACCAGTGTGGCAGGTTGCATCACAAAATCCACTAGAGTGTGTTGTCATGTGGATCCATGTGATCTAGGAAAAACACATGCCATGACACTAGTGGATGAGTGTGTCAAACCTTGGTCATAGAGACCAAAAACACATAGGAAAGCACCTTCCACATTGCATGTTGCACCAGTGTGGCAGAAGTTGCACCATAGAATCCATCGGAGTGTGTGCTGTCATGTGGATCCATGTGGTTAGGGAAAGAACACATGCAATGGCACTAGGTGGATCAGTGTGTCAAACCTTGGTCACAGAGAGCAAGAACACATAGGAAAGCACCTTCCACATTGCATGTTGCTCCACTATGGCAGAAGTTGCATCATAGAATCCACTGGAGTGTGTGTTGTCATGTGGATCCATGTAGTTTAGGGAAAGAACACATGCAATGGCACTAGGTGGATAAGTGTGTCAAACCTTGGTCATAGAGACCAAAAACACATAGGAAAGCACCTTCCATATTGCATGTTGCACTAGTGTGGCAGAAGTTGCATCACAGAATCCACTAGAGTGTGCGTTGTCATGTGGATCCATGTGGCTTAGGGAAAGAAAACATGCAATGGCACTAGGTGATCATAGTGGTCTAGGAAAAGAACACATGCAATGAAACTAGTGAAAGAAATATGCCCTAGAGGCAATCATAGAGATAATTATATTTCATATGTATCCATGAGTTATTATAATGTTCCTTGAATATCCATAAATCAGGCAACTTGTCTTGATTGGCAATTATGTGAATTTTTTGTGAAACTTTTTACTTGTATGGTTATCTAATAGTTGTCCCTAGTCAGAGTTCATGTGTGGACACACGTGAATATTAGACTAGAACATTGATTGGTTGATGACTATGTTTCACAAGTCATAGACATGGAGATGTCAAACCAATGATGTGGACACATGTTATGAACATGGGGTTGGACTGACCCAACTTGAGACTGGCAATAATACTTGCAGCTCTCTCTATACATCGTGTATGTTTTGTCCTTAGACCTGAGATTGTCGCATGTACTTGAGATGTGGATCGACGTACTTTGGGGCTATCAAACACTGCTCCATAACTGGGTAGATATAAAGGTAGTTTTTAGGTTTGTCCTGATACATGCTACAAGGCATTGGTCAATCAAGATGGGATTTGCCCCTCTCTACTTGAGAGAGATATCTCTAGGCCCCTCGAGTGATCGAATCTAGAAATGCTTGGTCGTGCTACATACGGTTAAGCGTTGACCTAGTAAAGGGATTCCAAATCACAGTATCGAGAAAGAGAGGTCATCTTGGAGGTAGACCAAATATCATAGGGCAACGGGAAAGACATGTACTGAACCTTGTGATGGTTCGTCCGAATGATCTTTATATGCATTTAGGAGTTGGCACGTCTTGCTAGAGGCCGCTACCAACTATTTACAGAGTAAGTGTACCCGTGTCTTGTCTATACGTGTATGAACCTATAGGGTCACACACTTTAGGGGCTAGAAGCCTAATGAGGATTGGATCCAAATTAGACCAGGCTTAGGATACTAATGGGCTGCTAATGTAGAAGGCCACCAGGGATGTCTATATAAGAGAGAGTGAGGCGAGCTAAATAGGGTTGAGCATTCCACCTAGCCGCCACTCCTCTCACGCCTGTGTTGCACGTGCAGACCTAGCAGTCTGGTGTGGGGTAATCCACTCCGGACGTGTGGATACCTCAGAGGTGCTGCAGCTGTAGCACTTGGGCGAGCCGTGCAAAGGGGAGCTGCTCGTGGGACGAGGACAAGGAGGAAATGTAGAACATCTATGCTGCCCCGACGTGCTTCATCGAGTTCTGAACTGCACGTCTAGTGGTAATCCCGTGATCTATGACAACAGTATTCCTGGTTGACGCGGTAGATTTTTTTGTTTTGCGCTAGTGTAGCCTACCCATTTCCCTACAGTGGTATCAGAGCCGATGCTGTTAAGTCATAGGTTTGGGAAATTTGCATATGGTGATATGCAGATTGATATGAATGATGTGATTGTTTGTATGGCGGTGGTTCTGGATTGATCTATGGTCTTGCATTCCGTGATCGTGATTCTAAGGTCGTCGAACGACTTGCCCCTATCGGTCAGTTTCCACCATCTGGGTAGACAGTGATGCATAAATCCAGTTGAATCAGGCGAATATCAATATGATTGATCGAATTGGGACCTAGATTTGGATCGATGTACCATGATCAAAGGAAATAGGTCGAATTGAAACAATAGTTAGTTTATGGTAAATTTGATTTGCCAATCAAAATCCTTAAAGAAAAATGTATAGATTCGATCTCTCATTTTTCACAGTTTTCCGAAAGCCTAATTTGATACAGCGAGGGGCGCTGCCCCTTCGAACCCCGTAGGGGGAGACCCCCTAGACCCCCCTTAGTTGTAGCCCCTTTTGTATCTCATTAAGGTTCCTAGGTTCTGCGATTTCACATGATTCGGTAGAATGCGTTTCTATATGTAACTTGGTTTTGCAGGATGTATGTGATCAGTATGGCCCAAAAATGTATGTGATGCATGTATGTATTTTTCATGACCTGCGTGTCATGAGTAGGGCAACACGGCTGGAGCCAAATGTGTTATCAATTATTGTAATGTCCTGCATGCCAACTTGTGATGATCCCAATACCATATAATTTTGATTACTAGCTGTCAGGAGTAATAGCTTGTATTAGTTCTTAGAGGACTCATCACTTGGAGGACGGCTCGCATAGAGCATGAAGATGGAGCTCATTGTGGTGGACAAGTTCTATGGTGATGGAGATCACCATGAGAAAATGGGCCATACTGTATCACATCTGTGTGAGTGATTTTCTTCCATATTCATCTTTCCTACACAACAAAGTGTAAAACAAGAACTTGTACACTTTTGCAACCATTAGTAGGTTAGTCCCAATAAATATAATAAAGTTACAAAATAATAAGCATTTTAGCACAATAAACTACAAAGTTTATGTATGCATTTTACATGCATCACATATGCATTAGAGACATTGGGGCCTCCCGAGCTCTTTGCTAGTACCGTTGTGCTGATTGACTTCCACCAGCATCATCTCTGCTTTTGTGGTATCCAGCGTTACGATCGTCTTTTCTTTGGCTATCCTCTCCTGAAAAGCCAGCCGTAGTGTAACTTGGCCCGCCGTATCTGTGGTTGTCACGCCTTCTCCTATCATTATTGTGCATGTCCCGATCTTCCTCGGGTGAGCGCCCTCGCATGTTGTGTACTGCGTCTTCGCCGTCGGCCCAACAATTTTCCATGTTCATCAGCTTTGAAATTGTTTTGGGCTTGACCCGTCACATCTCCTTAATGAATTCTCTTCGGCGTAGGCCGTCATTGAATGCGTCAATTACCCTTTCATCAGATATAGCTTTGACTGGGTTTTTGATGATGTTCCATCACTAGATAAATGCTCATATTAGTTCTCCAGATTTCTGTTTGCACGCACATAACTGCTCCCAGGATGGGGGTCACTTTAACATGGAAGTAAAGTTTTAGATGAACTTATCTTCGAGATTGTTCCAGCTGTTGATGGATTCTTTGGGTAGCTGCTTGAGCCATGACCGGGCGGAGCCTCTTAGTTGTAACTGCAAGCTTTGATTGCAGTAGCCTTGTAACCACCCTGTAGTTTAACGATACCCAGGTAATCTTCCAGGCAAGCTTCGGGTTCCTGGAGTCTGTCGTACTTTTGGAAGTCATGAGGAAGCTTAAAATTCTTGGGTACTGGGGTCTTGCGAACCTGCTGGGTAAAGCAACTAGCCACTCATAATTCGTACTCATCCTCGCTTTCGCCATCATAGTATCTTTGGTTGCTATGCTCTTCACTAGATCTATCGACCCCGCGTTGTGTAATTTCGTTTGTTGTGTAGTCTCGTGGTTCAGAGATCGGAAAGTGTACACGATGTGGCGACCGTGATCATCGGGTGTGTCCCACATGCCGAGGGCTGCTGGGACGGCGTGGTGATTTGTCGAATTGCCGTGTGATTCCTTGTTCTCCCTGTGCGAGGGATGCTCCCACCATAACTGTCAGGGGGATGATCCCCAGGTACCCCAACCGAATAAGAAACAAGACAGTCGGATCGCGTCCGGCTGACCAGATGCAACCGGACAGGGCAAGACAGGCCGGCTATCCCCTGGTAGCCGGATCAGCAAGAGGCAGCCGGATACGGCGACGTAGTCGGACTCAATCAATGGGACAGGGTGACGTGTGTATCAGTGCACGGTACGCCCTGTACGGTGACAAGACTGGCAACCACCCGGCCATACCGAAGACTTTGCAGGGGTGACACAGGAACAGTGGCCGGTGCTGACGACAGGCTCGCACGACGTCCACTGTACCTACGACAGCCATACCACTCGTACTCCGATAAGACAAGCCATACCGGACACTGTAGATGACTAGTCGGCTGGGACTCGCCTGTGGGGCCCACCAGTCGGACTAACCAGTGATTCCTCTGCCTCTTTGCCTATATAAGGAGAGACAAGGCCTCAGTAGAAAGGGTTGGTATCACATCATTTAAGGCAGTAGCTAGCGTATACAGCTCGAGGAGCACTTGTAGTTGGAGTATTCCACATAGACAGATCCGGCAGGAGTAGGGGCTTTACCTCACCACGAGGGCCCCAAACCTAGGTACTTCTTGCGTCCCGCTACGCTCGATTGTGTCCAATCCCGCCTGCGGACGCCGTCGATAGCTTCCCTGCTAGTCCCCACACCTCTATCTAACCTCCTCAGGTACTGCCGTTCCCAATACAACGACAGTTGGCGCCCACCGTGGGGCAAGATGGCTTCGACCGGAGTCACGTTCTGCACGGGACCCCGCACTTCAGCCGGTAAGCGCGTGGCCTCCGGCCTGGTGCTCACGCTCCGCAAGTTCGACTGCGTCATCGACAACGCTTCCTGCTTCACCGGAACCTCCTTCCCGGCGAACGCCACCGTCCTGCTATTCGGCGACCTTCCCGTTTACGTCACCATCGTCCCGGAGCGTTTCCCTAGGGAAATCGTCTCTGTTGTGGAGCCGCCGTGCTCAGGCGGCAGCGCCTCCGCCGCGTCTCGCGGTTTAGAGGTCATGATGGCCGGTTCCAGTTCCCATCCCCGGCCGCCGCGGGAGAGAGGCGCGGATGAAGTCGGAACTTCCGCTCCCCCGCAGCCTCGAAACCCGGTGGAGGACGCCATTGATCGGCTCCTGACGCCGGTTAACCTCGGGGACAGCCCGGAGGAGGCGGAGGCCAACTTCAGCATGGAGAGACAGATCCTCCTCCATGAGGCCATGGAGCTAGCGGCAGCCCGCAAGCAGCTCGAGATCACCCGGCGCGAGTACGACCGCGCACATGGCCTCACTCCGGCTACCGCGGAGCCGAGCCGGTGTGGCCATGTACGGCGTCGGGCGGCGAGCTAGGCGGTAGGATGGAAAGGGACGGGGAACCAGATCTCGTGCCTGCCCTCACACAGCCCACCTACAGCGCGCCCATCAAGAACTTGCGCGCGGCGCGAGCCGCGCCAGAGGAACTACCCAGCCTGGAGGGCGAGGAGCGAGCCCACCAGCACGCTCGCGTGCAGGAGCTCCTCCGCGTCGCGGACGAGCAGGCCGGTGCCAACCGGCAGATGCAGGAAGTCCTTAGCTACTCTAGGGGGAGCAGGCTACCTGCCAACAGCAGGGCCGCGCCGGGCGACACCCAGCAGGCGTCCTCCCCTCAGCCGCCCAGCGCCCGCAGCATGCGTTGTAGCTCTGGCAACAGGGGCCAGCCGCGCCAGGAGCAGACGGTGAACAACAACCCACCACCTCCCCCTCCACCAGCCGGAGCGCCCAGACCAGCCGGTTCCCGTCTATCGGGCCGGGTGGGAGCGCCCAACCCAGATTGTCCGGATGCCCGCGACCGCATCGAGCTCCTCTCTCAAGCGCGCGTCACGGAGGAGGAAGATTCTACCGGTCTAGTTTGTTTCGGACCCTGCATCCGGAATGAGCCGTTCCCGGATAAATTCTCCCTGCCCAAGGACACCCCCAAATACGACAGCAGCATGAAGCCGGAAGACTGGTTGACCGACTACGCTACGGCAGTCAGCATCGCCCACGGGAACAAGCGCACGGTCGTGCGCTACGTCCCCCTCATGCTAACTGGCTCGGCAAGGACATGGCTCAATAGCCTCGCGCCCAACAGCATCAACGCCTGGCCTGACTCCGAGAAGGTGTTCGTCCGCAACTTCAACGGCACGTACAAGCGCCCAGGGCGCCCGCGCGACCTGGCCTTGTGCGTCCAGGGCGACCACGAGACCGACCGCGAGTACCTCGCCAAGTGGACGGAGCTGCGCAACAATTGCGAGGGCATCCTGGAGAGCCAAGCCATCGGTTTCTTCATCGAGGGTTGCCGAGAGGGCACCATGCTTTGCCACCGCCTACTGTGTGACGAGCCGAAAACCATGGCGGAGCTCATGACGGTTGCGGACCAGTACGCCACGGCGGATGCCGCCATGAAGAAGCCCCTCCGAGTAAACACGGACAGCCGTCCGACTCCCACGGAGCCGGCTCACGACCGACCCAACAATCCGACTAGAGAAGCCGGATCCTCCAGGCGCCATGGCAACGACAACCGGTTCCATGGGGACCGCCAGGCCGGACAGTAGAAGCCTCGCTACCACGGGCGGCAGGTCAATGCTGTGGAGGGTACGCCCGACACATCGACTAACGAGGCAAGGAGGCAGAAGCCACGGCTCACCTTCGACCAGATGTTCGATGGCCCGTGCAAGTGGCATAGCGGTCCCTTCAAGACGGCTACGCACACCACCCGGAACTGCAGCTGGACCCGCCAGCTAAAGGACCAGGGCAACCAGCCCCGTCCCCTGTCTCCCCCACTGGGTGGACCTCCACCACCGGCTAGGGGAGCCGGCAATGATGGTAACAGTGGCAACGGCAGCAGCAACAACAACGGCTACCCCCAGCCGCACACCGCCTACCATATCTTCGAGACGGAGCAGGACGACAAGCACAGCCGCAGGCGACGCTCCAAGGAGGTCAATGCCATCATCTCTCCGGTCCCCCAGTACTTGAACTGGTCGGAAACCCCCATCACCTGGAGCCGGGCGGATCAGCCTGAGCATCTACCGACTCCCGGGGGCTACGCCATGGTGCTCGACCCTCTCATCGTCTCCAACGCGCGCACCTGCCGATTCTCGCGTGTCCTCATTGACGAAGGCAGCAGCCTCAACCTCCTCTACCAGTCCTCGCTGGGGAAGCTGGGCATTCGCGAAAGCGACCTGCGCCTGACTACCACGACGTTCCATGGCGTACTACCGGGGCCAGCCTGCGCCCCGCTGGGGAAAATCCAGCTGGACGTCATCTTCGGGACCGAGGAGAACTTCCGCCGCGAACCAATCTGGTTCGAGGTGGTAAATCTGACGAGCTCCTACCATGCTCTCCTCGGGCGCCCCGCCCTCGCCAAGTTCATGGCCATCCCCCACTACGCCTACCTCAAGATGAAGATGCCGGGACCTCGCGGCGTGATCACCGTCGCCGGCTGCTTCAGGCGATCGATGGAGTGCGCTTCAGCCGGTTCCAAGCTGGCAGAGGCCCTCATCATAGCGGAGGAGAACCGCGTGATCATGCGCAATGTGGCCATGGCCCAGCAGGACATTCCGGCTAGCAGCAAGCCGGCTGGAGAAGGAGCCTTCCAGACGGCAAAGGAGACGAAGAGGATCCTGCTCGACCCCTCCGATCCGACTAAGTTCGTCACCATTGGTGCCGTCTTGGACAGCAAATAGGAAGGCGCGCTCGTCGACTTCCTCCGTGAGAATCGGGACATCTTCGCATGGTCCCCCTAGGACATGCCGGGTGTGCCGAGGGAGTTCGCCGAGCACTCGCTTCATGTGCGTCCGGACGCCAGGCCGGTCAAGCAACCTCTGCGTCGGTTCGTAGAGGAGAAGAGAAAGATAATCGGTGACGAGATCACCCGGCTCCTTGCAGTCGGGTTCATCATGGAAGTGTACCACCCGGACTGGTTGGCAAACCCAGTCCTGGTGCTGAAGAAGAACAAGACCTGGCGCATGTGTATCGACTACACCATCCTGAACAAGGCGTGCCCGAAAGACCCCTTCGCCTTGCCCCGTATCGATCAAGTCATCGATTCCACGACCGGCTGTGATTTGTTGTCTTTTATAGATTGTTATTCCGGGTATAATCAGATCCGGCTAAACCTGGCTGATCAGATTAAGACATCATTTATCACCCCCTATGGGGCTTTCTGCTATGTAACCATCCCTTTCGGCCCAAAGAACGCAGGCGCCACCTATCAGCGATGTATGCAGAAATGCTTGCACTCGCACATAGGCCGAAACATGCACGCTTACATGGATGACGTGGTCATCAAGACCAAGGAGAAGCGCACCCTCCTCGAGGACCTGGGAGAAACATTTGGCAACCTTCGCCTGTACCAGATGAAGCTGAACCCAGAGAAGTGCGTCTTCGGAGTGCCGTCCGGCTAGCTACTCGGTTTCCTCGTTTCGCAACAAGGCATCGAGGCGAATCCGGAGAAGATCGCGGCCATCGAGAGGATGCAGCCACCTAGGAACCTGCTTGGGGTCCAGAAGTTCACCGGGTGCCTGGCTTCCCTCAGTCGCTTCGTCAGCCGGCTGGGGGAGAAGGCACTCCCGTTGTACCAGCTGATGAAGAAGACGGACAAGTTCTCCTAGACTTCGCAAGCCGACACCACGTTTCATGACCTCAAGCGCATGCTATCCACAGCACCGGTTCTAGCCACGCCGGCTAGTAAGGAACCAATGTTGCTCTATATAGCAGCCATCAGCCGGGTCGTCAGCGTCGTCCTGGTGGTGGAGCACCCCGAGGAAGGCAAGGCTCAGCCGGTTTAGTGACCTGTCTACTACCTCAGCGAAGTTCTCTCCCCCTCCAAGCAGAACTACCCCCACTACCAGAAGATGTGCTACGGCGTGTACCTGGCATGCAAGAAGCTCAAGCACTACTTCCAGGAGCACCCGATTAAGGTCGTGTGCACTGCACCCCTTTCGGAAATCATCGGCAACAAGGACGCCACCGGCCGAGTCGCCATGTGGGCCATCGAGCTTGCTGCCTACTCCATCCAGTACGAGCCCCGGCTCACGATCAAGTCGCAGGCGTTGGCGGACTTCCTCGTCGACTGGGCCGAGACCCAGTATCTCCCACCGGTTCCGGATTCGGACCATTGGCGGATGCACTTCAACGGATCGAAGATGCTCGGGGGCTTGGGAGCCGGCATCGTGCTCACCTCGCCCAAGGGAGACCGGCTGGAGTACGTACTGCAGATCCACTTTAAGGCCTCCAACAACGTAGCCGAATACGAGGCACTAGCGCACGGGCTCCGGCTAGCTAAGGAGATCAGTGTCAGCCGGATCCTGTGCTTCGGCGATTCGGACTTGGTGGTGCAGCAGGTATCCGGAGAATGGGACGCCAGCAGGTATCCGCAAACATGGCTCTCTACCGGTTCCACATCCAGAAGCTCAGCGCCTCCTTCGACGAGTGCGAATTTCACCACATCCCCCGCGTCAACAACGAGGCAGCCGATGGGCTCTCCAAGATCGGCTCCACCAGGCAGGCCATCCCACCAGGGGTCTCCTTGGAGCACCTGCGCAAGCCATCCATCAACCCGTCGCTAGAATCGGACTCCATCGTCTGGGCAGGAACCGTTCCGGCTAACGGAACGGCCGAAGCGCAGCCGGTAGAACCGCCAAAGAAGAAGACCCGCACCAATTCCGACCAGGCAGTGCCTTCCGGCTCGCAAGACCCGGGGGCTGCCGGCTCGCCTAGCGGCTCGGGGCCTGCTGTTCCGGGTACGCCACCCGGACAACCCCCTGACACCCGTCAATCGGAGGACAAGACCGTCCTCGTCATCCGGGAAGTGCCATCCTGGGCACAGCCCTTCATGAGCTACATCGCTGATGGAGAACTTCCAGATGACGAGGTGGAGGCCAGGCAAATCCGGCGCCGCGCGCACACGCACACCATCATAAACGGCGAGCTGTACAAGGGCAGTGTATCCGGTATCTTCCAAAGATGTGTTGATGTGGACACGGGCTACCGGCTACTCAAGGATATCCACCAGGGTGAGTGCGGGCACCACGCTTCGTCAAGGGCGATAGTCGCCAAGGCATTCCGCCATGGTTTCTATTGGCCCACCGCCCTCGAGGACGCTGAGCAGCTGGTCCACGCATGCAATGGGTGCCAACGCTTCGGGCAGCTCAGGCACATGCCAACTTCGGTACTCAAGACCATACCGATCACCTGGCCTTTCGCTGTTTGGGGCCTTGACATGGTCGGCCCCTTCAAGCGAGCACGCACGGGCATGACCCACCTGCTGGTGGCGGTGGACAAGTTCACGAAGTGGATCAAGGCCAAGCCTATCCGGAAGCTGGACGGGGCGACGGTTGTCACCTTCTTCACCGACATCATCAACCGTTTCGGCTACCCCAACAGCATCATCACCGACAATGGCACGAACTTTGCCAAGGGGGCCTTCGCCCGGATCTGCAGCAACAAGGGAATCCGACTGGACCTCGCCTCCGTCGTGCACCCGCAATCCAACGGGCAAGTCGAAAGAGAAAACGGCTTGGTGTTAGCCGGCATCAAGCCATGTCTCATCGAGCCGTTAGAGCGGTCACCTGAATGTTGGATCGAAGAACTTCCGGCTGTGCTGTGGAGCCTCCGCACCACACCGAATAGGTCAACCGGCTACACGCCATTCTTCCTAGTCTACGGATCGGAAGCCGTCCTCTCCGCCGACATCGAGTTCGACTCCCCTCGCAAGCTCCTCTACAACGAAAAAGCCAACCAGGAGGCGCGGGAGGACAGAGTGGACCTCCTGGAGGAGGCCCGCGAGCTGGCCTTGTCCAGATCAGCCCTGTACCAGCAGCGACTACGTCGCTACCATTCAAGCCGGATCCACCCAGTCGCATTCCGCGAGGGCGACCTAGTTCTCCGGCTGGTGCAAGACACGAAGGGCATGCACAAGCTATCGCCACCCTGGGAGGGCCCCTTCATCATCAGCCGGGCGCTGCCCAACGACTCCTACTACCTCATCGACGCGCAGCAGCCGCGCAAGAACAAGATGGACAAGTCGGACGAGGAAACCGAGCGTCCCTGGAACGCGGCCCTGCTGCGCCTGTTTTACACCTAGTCGCCAAGCAGTGTATGTATCCCGAAAACCCTATGGATGAAAATGCGGACCCCCACGAAAATCTCGGGGGCTCCTTGCTAGAAATGTGTATGCATCTGTTTTCCGGTTCTGATTTTCCGGCTCCGGCAACCCCCACCCGGGGGCTCGCCGACTGGCCCGGCCTGTTAAGTCAACAAACCGGCTGAGTACTGTGCGACGATGCAGAGGCCCACTCTTCGTCTCAGCTACAGACCGCAACCCGGCTGTCCGGCTAGCAAGAGCAAAAGCCCGAGGCATCCCACACGAAAAATGGGGAGGAGACGTGACAGATCGGGTGTCCCGGCCCTGCAACTAGCTCGAACCAATCTAGCTGCTAAGCCATTAGTACCGTGTGCAATGTATTGTCAGCTCCCTTCGATTCCGGCTGCAGACCGCAACCCGGCTGCCCGGCAAGGACGCAGCGAAAACAACAGAGCGCACGGGAAAGTGACTAAGTGTCTAGAAAGGGACAAGCCAGTTTTCGAAAAAACAAGCCGTTTCCAGGCTACAATTTGGCAGACTAACCTACTAACCTATGTGGACATGTGTGTATGCGTATGTACATTTTGTCTGACTACCTAGAGTCGGAATCCAGGAGAAGGAAAGAAGATTCGAAGTCCTTGCCTTCATCAAGTGCTCCGAATCTCGGGGGCTACACCCACTGGGTGCACTCGCGTGCCCCCAGTGGAATCTTGTGGTTCCCGACCGGCTAAAGGCGTTTAGCCGTCCGATCGAAGCCTAGGTGAGGGTAAGGGTAGGAGCAAGAGAAGACAAGGAAGATTCGAAGCACCTGGCTACGCCAACTACTGCGAACCTCGGGGGTTACACCTAGTGGGTGCGCTCGCGCGCCCCCACTGGAGGTGCAGTTCCCCCGGCTAAAAGTGTGTAGCCAGGCGAAGTAAGCCGGATAAGGTTAACCGGCGAAGTATTGAAAGAAAATTCGAAGCACACAAGTCAAGGGAAACTCAAGAATTTCAACAATGACAAACAAAAGAGAGACGAAGCTCCCATAAGTTACCCGGCGTCAAAGATGGCCAGCACAAACGGACAAGGTTCATAAGTATGTAACACAAGACAAATACACCCGGCATCGTGGGGCGATAGCTAAACGGTAGGACCCTTGCCGCGGGGGAGTTCTTGGCCAACAGAGGCTTCGGGCGGCGGAGGAGGCGCGGAGCTTGATCCGGTTCCGGCGCTGGTAGGCGGCCGCATCGGGACCTCCACATCAAGATTACCGACGGACTCCGAGTCGGTGAGCACCTCGTCGGGATCCACGTAATCGGCGATCTTGATGGCGGATCCGCGGAGCTCCAGATGGGCCTGGCGGATGGCGGCAAGATTGGCTCCGGCACGGAAGCCACCGTCGATCTTCTCGATGCGGGTGTCCTTGTACCAGGAGAGCATGAGGGCCAAGGCCATCTCCGCTCCGGCCCGCGCCGCCAAGTCTCGTAGCCGGTCCACCGCAGCCGGCACCTCCCCCGCAGCTAGCTGCGCCATCATCTCCGGAACCGGAGCCTCCGGCCACACGAAGGAGAAGACGTCCCGCGCCGCCTGACGAAGCTTGGCCGCTTCCTCGCCAAGGAGAACGACGAGCTCCTGGGCCGTCGGCTGCGCTCCCGGCCAGTTCTCCTACAGCCGGTTGTAGGCCAGCAGGTCTATGCCGGGGTAAAAGGCTATCGGAAAAGAGAAGTCAGATCCGGCTACCGGATCCGGAAATAAAGGAAGACGGGAAAAGGACTCACCCTTGGCAGTGTGGCCGACCTGCATCAGCTCCTCTACCAGCGCCTTCTCCTTGGTCGCTAGCCGTTTGATCTCCTTCTCCTGGTCCTTGTTCTAGGCCTCGAGAAGGGAGAAGGCTTCGGTCCGGCTAGCGAGCGAGGTGTCACGCTCCTTGATGGTGGCCTCCAGACCGTCCACCCTCGCGTGCCATTCCTTGTTCTGTTGCCGCAGAGTAGAATTGGACTTGCTCAGCCGGTCGTTCGCTTTCTTCAAGTGATCGATCTCGCGCTGAAGGCACACGAGGATGGCTGCAACAAAACCGGCTATCAGTACCTAAAAAAAGGGCAAGCCGGGTGAAGCGAACTTACTCTGAGAAGTCCCGTTGGCGGCAGCGAGCTTCTGCTCCAACGTCTGGTTCCCGCCGGCTGTGGCCTCCAGCAGCCGGATCTCCGTCACCGCCAGCTCGAGCGTGGCAGCAAGGTCCGATAGCGAGGCGGCGGAAGAAGCGTCGTCGTCCACGGCGTTGACGGCCAAGGACTCCTTCGCCGCGACCACTGCCTTCTGCCATTCCTCCCTAGGCTCCTCGTCGGAGTTGTCGTCACCAATGACGACGAGCTCCTTGCCGGCAGCCCCCCGCGCGCCCGCGGAGGAGCCTTCCGGCTGGGAGGACCCCGCCTTTGGCTAGGGGACTTCCGGCTGGGTGGAGGCGGCCGGCTCGGCCCGAGGGGAGGCGAAGGCTGCGCCTCAGAAGAAGGAGGGGCGCTGGTCGGCGCGGTCGGGGCACGAGGCAGCGACCCGGCTGGCGCGCGTGCCGGGCTCGCGGCTCCGAAGGAAACCAGTGTGCTAAAGATAAAAAGGAGAAGGCAAAGCCAAAACAAAACAAAGTCAGAAAAGGAAGAAAAAGGGCAAATAGGCAGAAGGCGCCGAAAGAAAAAGTGGAGGGGGGAAGCAGCATACCCCGGCACAACCGGGGGCGGCCCTTTCTTCCGGCCGAGACGGCTTGGCGGAAGGGCACCGGACCGGCTCCTCTTGGGCGCTGGCTCCTCCGTCTCAAGGCGGCGGCTCTGTGGTCGGCGCGGCCTCCTCCTCGTGCACCTCCGCGTGCGGGTCAGTGGCCGGCTCGTCATTCCGGCTGGGGAAGGCGTCGCCGTCCCCATCCGATTCCTCGCCGGACCGCCGAGCGCGTGGCTCGGGCAGGTCGGGTGTGAATTCCTCAAGGGGAGCCGCGCCCTCCTCGCGGATGATGCAAGGGAACATCTGCCGAATAGAAGAGATCAGCCAGACGAAAACAAAGAACAAGTACAAGAAACACCAAAAGAGCATCCGGTTAGAAGAGCTTACCCGGGGCGCGCGGTTCTCCCGAGTATAAGGGGCCAGGCTGAACTTCCAGTTCTACGGCAGCCGTTCCTTGGGGATCATCCACACCCACTCCTGCAGGTTGTGGTAGCAGGGATCACGGCGCGACAGCCGGGTCGGGTCCAGCCGGCCGGAGTAGTAGCACATCTTGTGTGCTCGCTGCTGCAACGGCATCATCAGCCGGGACATCCAACTGAGAGTGACGTCCAGGCCGGCCAGCCGGCAGTGTTTGAGCGAGCGCATGCGCTTCAGCAGCTCATCTGTCTTCGCCTTGTCGCCGTGGAACTTCAAGTCCCAGTTCTTCCGGCTGGACTCGACGTCCTGGAAGTCCAGCAGATTGATTCGGTCGACGTTGGTGAGGTTCTTCACGTAGAAGTACGACTGCTACCACAGTCGTACCGTATCATGAAGAAGGAATTTGGGGTAGCCGGTCTGCGAGCGGGAGTAGACGGAGGCGTCGCCGCAGACGACTAGTGGCCCCTGAGTGAATTGCACCTGCGGCCGGACTCGGAAGAGCCGGCAGAAGAGCCCGAGATCCGGCTGGATCCCGAGGTAGCTCTGGTAGAAAGCCACGAAGTGCGCCAACGTTCCGATTGCGTTGGCGCCGAGGTGGTGGAGGCGAAGATCGAAGAAAGCAAGGAAGGTCAAGAGGAACGGGTTCACTGGAAGGGCGAACCCGCGTGCCAAGTGGGAAAGGAAGATGACGCGCTCTCCCTCCGCCGAATGCGGCGACACCTCCCTGCCCGGCGCCAGCCGCACCGCCACCTCCTCCGCCGGCGGGAGGACGCGGGTGGCGCGGTACTTCGTGATTTGGTCCTCGGTGACGGCGGAGCCGCACCAGGCCCCGCAGTCGGCGGCCATTTCCGGTTGGTGAGGAGGAGCGACGACGGAAGATTGACGGTGGCCCGTAGCGTCGACAACGGTGAGCGGGCGGCGCAAAGGGCAAGGGCGCAGGAGCTGAAGCAGCGAGAGAGAAGGAAACTGCTGCGGGGGAGCGAAGGAAAGAAATTGCCTCCCCTGCGACGTCCCTTTAAAGGACCAGAAGGGTAACCATCGACGGGGCACGTGGCGCGCATCCGGGAAACCCACACCCCAACCGCCGCCTAGATCCCGTGTGCCAGAGCAGGATGCGCAGAAGATCCTGGAGCGAGAACCGAAGCGCCGGACAGCAGTTTCCCGAGGCGACGTGCGACGGGACGTTACGCTGCCCGCCACAGAGTAATGATGGCGCGTGCGCGCGTGGCCGGCGTCAGCACTGACGTCACGGGTAGCACAACCGCCAAGCTCAGTCGGACACAAATTCAAAAGCAAGAGGAAGTGCGCGCACATTTCGCCTAAGCGCGGAATCCACACGCGCTCGGGGGCTAGTGTTAGGGGGATGATCCCCAGGTACCCCAACCGAATAAGAAACAAGACAGTCGGATCGCGTCTGGCTGACCAGATGCAGCCGGACAGGGCAAGACAGGCCGGCTATCCCCCGGTAGCCGGATCAACAAGAGGCAGCCAGATACGGCGATGTAGCCGGACTCAATCAATGGGACAGGGCGACGTGTGTATCAGTGCACGGTACGCCCTGTACGGTGACAAGACTGGCAACCACCCGGCCATACCGAAGACTTTGCGGGGGTGACGCAGGAACAGTGGCTGGTGCTGACGACAGGCTCGCACGGTGTCCACTGTACCTACGACAGCCATACCGCTCGTACTCCGATAAGACAAGCCATACCGGACACTGTAGATGACTAGTCGGCTGGGACCCGCCTGTGGGGCCCGCCAGTCGGACTAGCCAGTGAGACCTCTGCCTCTTTGCCAATATAAGGAGAGACAAGGCCTCAGTAGAAAGGGTTGGTCTTACAGCATTTAAGGCAGTAGCTAGCGTATACAGCTCGAGGAGCACTTGTAGTTCGAGTATTCCACATAGACAGATCCGGCAGGAGTAGGGGCTTTACCTCACCACGAGGGCCCCAAACCTGGGTACTTCTTGCGTCCCGCTACGCTCGTTTGTGTCCAATCCCGCCTGCGGACACCGTCGATAGCTTCCCTGCTAGTCCCCACACCTCTATCTAACCTCCTTAGGTACTGCCATTCCCAATACAACGACAATACCGAGGTTCATGAGAGCAGAGTGATGAAGAGCCGCCCGGGGATCATCGGGTGCAGGTTGAGTTGTGAGTAGCTAGGTCTAGGCAGCGACAATCGTGGCTTGCGTTGTTTTTGCTTTGATGTGTCCTGTTGGATCTACTGTCATGAAGGACAGGTTCAGATCTCGAGTCAGCTCGTTTCTCTCGGCTTCTAGAATATTCTATAGTAGTGAGGTTCCTCTCCATGGTTCGCCTCCTGTTACACTATCGGATCCGCCGGTGGAGCTTAGTTGTGTCTGCCGCATGCTAGATTTGTCAGTTAACCTTTTCCTTTCATCGAGTTTCCTCTACATCCTAAGAAAATCCCTCTTCTTATGGTGGAGAAACTACTAGTATGCCATCATATCCTCGCGCGTGGCTTCCATTGTCATGGGGACTATGCTCGAGACTGCGTCCTTCGCTCTTTACCATGTTTCTGCTGACAGCCGAAGAGTTAGTCATTCGCCATCACGTGTTCCTACTCTCCCTTGTAAGACATGATTGTTGGGTGGATCTCCTTCGTTTTCGTGGTTTCCTGCATCATCACCCGATATAATATCATTGGGATTGAGGACCGGGTTACCGTTGGAGTCGCATGGTGTTGATGGTTCGCCGTTCATCATGCATACTTGGTGATGCGTCATGTATGAGTTACTTCTTTCATCATCGGATCCGTAGGAGACACTGTTCGAGAAACCAGTGAAATCCCACGAACTTTGTTCTAGGTAAGCTTCGACCATCTTGATTCTAGAGTTGACGCTTTCGATTCTTTCATCGTCTTCAGTGTTTGCTGGACTTGAGCCATATGGTGGCATTAGCTGGGAGTCCCACCCAAAGGAGAGACCATCATATAGATCGGCCAGATATGTAGAGTGTTCAGAATTTTATTTTGTTGTTTGCCAGCTGAGATGTGGCTTTTAAAGATGAGCCGATGGAAGATGCAGGTATCGCTGTAGGAACTACTGTGACGACCGACTGACCTAATTATATCGGGGCCGATAGGCAAAGATTCTCGGGTTCCTCTACACGAAAGTGGAAGCTCCCGATGATGAGATCGGATCCACCATTGAAGTTGACGGGAACCGAAACAGGGGTGGGCGGGTGTGGTTCCACTGTTGTCAGATTGCTGCTTGATGAAAGGGGCGCCGAATCCATGACTCCAGCGTTAAGATTACCCACATATGGTGCCAATTGATGAGGGGTAACCTAGGAAATTCCCATGGTAATGGACTTAGGGTTTCGTGGAAAAGAGAACACTGGGGGTTTCGTCGGCTGATCAGACAAACAAGGGAGTCAAAGTTGTCTAATTGCTTATGGACAATATGGTTATAGATTGCTCAAGGATTTCGATACCTCTCCGTTGGCTCCTCCCAACAATTATATAATAGGCTAGGTCCCAAAGCCTTATACAGATAGGTTTACAAGTTACAATTACAATACTAATACAATGTTGGTTTCTACTTCTTCCTTGATTGTCAAAACGCGCTTTCTATCCGTCGGATGCTTCCTGGACCTTCCTTTATTCTTTATGGGCTTCACAGGGCCTTTATGCAACAAGGGTAACTAATCGTAGGAACCCGATTAGTCATACCCATTTCAACCACTGTACCCTCGCGAAGCATAGCGAGCAATACAACCAAGCAAGAGTAGGGGCTTTACCTCCTCACAAGTGTCCCGGACCTGGGTAAAAAAACATGTCTCTCTCAGTGTCGTGTGCGAGATCCACTGCCTACTTCATCACTGGCTAACTTAGAACATGTGTTCATCCCCCTCTCGAACTCAGGGTTCATTGGACCCCTTTTTCTTTCACATGACGCAAGTATCCGACAGTTTCTGGGAGCCGCGTCACCAATGGTGCGTGGTGGCACTCCTCGGTGAGGGCCTATGACCTGTGGCCACTCTGCCGGGCTGACCTGATTCTCGTGGATGGGGCCGAGTGCAAGATTCCCGGCGCCGAGGTAATCATCGATCCCCCCACAGGATATCGGGTGATATCTATTACCTTTCTCCTTCGAGGGATTTCTCTTACCCTCAACAATTTTGTGCATGGCTTGCTTTTCCTGTATGGGATTCAGCTACATCAGGTGTCTCCCAATTTGATTTTCCACATCGCATGCTTCATCACCCTCTACAAGTGTTGTCTCGGGATTGAGCCATACTTTGGCCTCTTCAAGAAGTTGTATGGTTTGAAGAGGCGGTATGGTTTTGGGTCCAGGGTGTATGATGTCGGCGGGTGTGGTATATCTGTTAGCCTGGGCATTCAGTACTCTAGCTTCAAGTTTGTCGATATTTCCCAAGGATGGAGGGACAAGTAGTTCTACATCCGTGGTCAGAAACTAGTAGGCCAAAAAGTATGGCGTAACACGAATGTCGAGACGAAGAAGAAACAATCTTGGAAGAACGAGGTTCTGTCGGGTGAAACTGAAGAAGTCGAGGCCTTATACTAGTGAGTTCTAGATCTACAGATTGTCCATGGCAAAGAGGTCACCTATGTTGATATCATTTGATCCTTCCTGCAACACCGAGTGTAGCCTCTGCAGGTCAGAGGATATCCAATGTTCCTTTGGGATGGTAGGTCCGATCCAACTCGTACCTCTTCCGAAGATCTATCATCCATGGATCTCGAGAAGAAATTAGGTTTTTGACCAAACTTGATGGGGATATGCCGAATGGGGTATATCCAGCAGGACGTTCCGATTGGGCCGAAGGGTCTACGAGTGGGCCTGCAGGACGGCGACTGGAATGCGACTAAGGAGAAGTCCTGGTGACTAGAGACTGAAGGCCCAGAAGCGTACTTGAAGCCCAGTCAGATTAGGTCAAAAGCCTCTGAATCCATATCCTGTTTGGTGGTAAACTGTAAACCCTAGCGAAGTGCCTCATATATAAACCTCCCTAGGGTACCTTGAGGACGTACGTTCCATCATACACCTCCTCAAGCGACTCGCTGCTTAGACGCCGAGCTCGCCACCCCTGTAACTCGCTCTCTAATAATCCAATCTAGCAGGAGTAGGTCTTTACCCTCCGGGGGGCGAACCTGGGTAAACCCATGTGCATCCGCCCCCATCTCGCACCGCAGATGGCCGCTAGCTCTTCCTCACGTTACAATCAATCGCTGCCAGTAGCAGCGACTGCCGTGGCCATTTCCACGACAGTGGCGCCCACCGTGGGGCATAGCAGGACTGGCCTGAGTTCTGCGGCGAGACCTTATTCACCGGTCGATCGGCCGCTCGCCACCAGCCACATGATCGCCATTGGCGGGATCTTACAGATCCTGCCCAGAAGCTACATCCCGGCGTCACGCCCAGTCACTCACGGCGCGGTCATGCCGGTCGGCTCCATCAACCTCTTTGTCGGCTTCATCGGCGCAGTCGACCCAGCTGTGACGATAATTGTTGGTGGATCACCGCCGCACCGTGATCTGCTCTCGGAGGAGCAGGTCCGTTCCATCAGGAGCCTCGCCACAGAGTACGATTCGGCTGCTAGCGACGCGGCCGAGACCAACGCCGCCACAAATGATGAGGCCCTAAACGACGACGCCGACTCCGTGACCCCTGCCTCAGTCGACGGATCTATCACCGCGGCATCATGAGAGGACTCCATCATGCGAGTCCCCAACCCGGAGGGTTTCGAGGACTCCTCCATCCTCGGGATCTTCGACTCTGATTCTGGCTCGGAGTCGCCTGAAGACTTCCGCGCCAGATCCAATCGCTTTAATGCGATCTACATGGCAGGCAGCATGGCCGCCCCGCCAGATCCGTTCTCCACGCTGATCCCGCCGACTGCCACGGCCACAGAGGTGGAGGAATCCCACCTGCGACTCGCGAAGGCGCAACGCAACGAGCTCGCTGATGTCTACGCACTTCTATTCTTCTAGACAGTTGTTGGGCCTCCAAGTGCAGAGGTTTGTAAAAGAGCAGCAAGTTTTCCCTTAAGTGGATCACCCAAGGTTTATCGAACTCAGGGAGGAAGTGGTCAAAGGTATCCCCTCTCAAGAAACCCTGCAATCAAGATACAAGAAGTCTCTTGTGTCCCCAACACACCCAATACACTTGTCAGGTGTATAGGTGCATGATACATTGCAAATGTACCGATAATTTTTGATGTTCCATGCTTAGTTTTATCCACTTTCTTGTGTTTTGTCCACAAAGTATTTTCATATGACTTCTTGGACTAACCTATTAACAAGAGCCATAGTGCCAGCTGCCTGTTTTCTGCTGTTTTTGGTTCCAGGAAAGTCAGAAAATGAATATTCTCGGAATTGGACGGGACAAAAGCCAAAGTGCCTATTTTTCTGGAAGTCATCAGATGTCAGAATACGAGACGGAGAAGGGCTGGGGGCCAGCCACACCACCTGGCCGCGCGGCCAGGCCTGGCTCGTGCTAGGGGGTGGTCTGGCCGACCCCAGCACCCCCTCGAGCTCTCTTTCTGCCTATAAGATGCCCTCGAGACGAAAACCCTAAGGGCCCGACCAAAAATCCACGAAAGAGTCTGTAGCCGCCGTCATCTCCATCCCTAGATCGGGAGGGATCTAAAGCTCTTCCCAGCACCCTGCCGGAGAGGGGAATTCACCCTGGAGGCCTTCTTCATCACCATGCAAGCCTCCGGTGTGATGCGTGAGTAGTTCATCCTTGGACTACGGATCCATGTAGTATCTAGATGGCTGGTTCTCCTCCTTTGTGCTTTCATGTTTAGATCTTGTGAGCTCCGTTCATGATCAAGATCATCTATTTGTAATTCTGCATGTTGTGTTTGCGGGGATCCGATGGATATTGCGATGCTATTTCCGATTGATTATTGATTCTATCATGTCTTTTTTATTTGTGATGTTGCATGCTTTCCGTTGTTAGTAGCTATCTTGGCCAAGTAGATGCTAGCAACTCCAAGAGTTAGTATTTATGCTTGATAGTGGGTTCATGCCTCTGGTAATCTGGGGAAGTGACAAAAATATCTAAGGTACTAGATGTGATGTTGCTACTAGGGAGAAAACAACAATCCTTTGTTCATAGAACAATCATATTGTTTACTTTACACGCAATTCGTAAAGCAATAATCTGTTGCTTGCAACTTAATACTGGAGGGGGTTCGGATGATAACCTGAAGGTGGATTATTAGTCATAGATGCAGTTGGATGGCGGTCTATGTATAATGTTGTAATGCCCAATCAAGTTCCAAAGGAGTCAAGATGATTAGTATATGCATGTATTGCTTTCTCGATGTTTGTCAATTGCCCCGCTGTAATTTGTTCACCCAGCATGTTATCTATCTTAAGGAGAGCCACCTCTAGTGAACTATGGATCCCGGTCCTTTTCGTTACATACAATCTACAGACTGTTTACTGCTTTGTGTTTAATTTCTGCAAACTTTTACTTCTTTCCATTCGATACGTTTAATCCTTTGTTTTCCGCAAAACACGGTGAGATTGACAACCTCATCGCAAGTTAGGGACAAAGTTATGTGGTTGTGTTGTGCAGGTCTCCACATTGCTACTATCACTGGTAGTGCACCCTGCCAAGGCTCAGCTAGCAACACCTTTGGGGTGTTTCCTTACTCCTACTGGTTCGATTAAACCTTAGTTTCATAACTGAGGGAAACTTGCTGCTGTGCTCATCATACCTTCCTCTTGGGGTTCCCAACGAGCTCTACATCAACACCGAGCCATCAAGCATTTTTCTGGCGCCGTTGCCGGGGAGTCAAGGACATTTTCACAAGGGGAGTCCCTCATAACCAATCTCTTTACTTTGTTATTTCTGTTTTGCTTAGTTTCTTTTTGCTTTGTTTGCTTGTTTTGTTATCAAAAACACACAAAAAATAGTCTTACAAGTTTGCTTTCTTTATTGAAAACACAAAAAAATAGTTCCTATCTTAAGTTGCTATTATGTATAGCCTTGCTCCAGTCACTATGTCACCCGAGGAAATGATTTTCACTTTTAAACAAGGAATTGAGGAAAGCTTCAAGGGAGCTTGGTCTAGAATCTCTGATCTACATGAAAAAACTGAGCCTAAAATGACTCAAAGCTTGTTCCTTAGCAGTTTTTACCTTGGAATTGCTCTTTGCTATAGATATGCGTTAGATGCTGTTGTTGGAGGAGATTTCCTCCAATGTAATGAGGATGATGCTATAAATGCTATAAAGAAATTGATCCTCACTTACAACTTGCCTAGCCAAACTGATATTTCTTTCGCAAGAATATTTGCTAGATTGAACACTCTTGAGACTAGCACTACTAGCTTAAAATATTGTTATAATACGCTTAGGGAGCATCACAATTATGTCCCAATAAATTCTGAACAATGAAAGTGGCTCCCTACAATAAATATTGAGATAAACACTGAAACTTTTCAAGCCCGTTGTGATATCATGTTTGAATTTTGTCTTATGCCCAAAGATATTTATGAATCTTTGAATACTTGGGGGCTTACTAAAGGAGGAAAAGAAATATCTCTTGCTAATTATGCTACCATATTACCTATTGGAATAGCTGAAGGAGTGTTTACAAAGATCCTTGGGAAGATGATTTCTACTGATTATCTTGTTATTGAATGTGCAGGAAAAGGACAAATTACACTTCGCAGGTCCCTATTAGAACTCCTTGGAGACATAATAGATGTGGGAAAGGGCACCATGCACCTTTCTTATCAACCAAACAATCATATTTTCCCCAAGGTTAAGAATAAAAGTAAGAGAGGTAAGCGCAAGAAATCTATTTTTAATGCTTCTTCATTTGAGAACACTTGATTCTTTCTTGCTTCTTATGCCTAACTTAAAGGCGTTAAAGAAAAGTACTTATTGGGAGATAACCCAAAAGTTTTAGATGAGTCTTGGAAGTTATTACTTCTGTAATAACCTCTCCTTATCCTTTTTATTTGATTTTTGTGCCAACAGTAACTTCTAATGAGAGAGAAGTAATGCTTGGGAAAGTTGCTGACCCGAAACAGATTTATGTGCTTTATCGTAAAAATTCGTGTAAAATCTCTGAACGTCTTTTTGAGGCGTGAAATTTTGTGCTTCTTCCCCAGGTGGTTATATTACTTTTGTTAGTTTAACACTTTTTGATTTGAGCAACATAAGGTCTTAGAAAAATTCGTCTTTACCTTCTGGTCTGTTTTGACAGATTTCAGCCATTTTCTGCATTTGCTTCTTGTTAGTTCCTTTTTGAGTTCTTTTGGGGAATTGACCTTTTTGAGGGAAGTGCTACAGTAGATAGTGTTCTAATGGAAGTTTATTTGGTGTTAGAACTGAACCTTAAGACTTATTTATCTTGAGTGCACTAATGTTGCTAATAAAGATTGTGTGAAGTTTTGTATGAAGGAAAAATTTCAGGTGTATGGAAGGAATGAGTAATGAGATGAAGGATGGACTAAAGCTCAAGCTTGGGGATGCCACGCGTGTCACCCCAAGAAATATCCAAGAAGTACAAGCGTCAAAGCTTGGGGATGCCCAAGGCATCCCCTTCTTCATCAATAAAAATCCTAGGTTTCTTCGAAACGCTTCATTTTTATTGTTTCATGTACAGCTGTGTTGTTCTTGGAGCGTCTTCTTTTTCGTTTTCGTTTTGGTTTTTTGTTTTCTTAGTTTGCTGAATAAATTGGTTGGACCCCCTCTTTCATACATTGGTTTTCAAATAGTTTGGTTTGGTTTGGAAAAGAGTAGGAAAGTTCATGCTTATGTGGTACAAAGAGCTTGTTTTTGACTGTGGCCTATGCTTTGTCATGCCATGCTTGATATTGTTTTGACTTTATGCTTAGTATTCTTTGCTATAGCATGAATTGTTATAAACAATTGAGATTGCTTAATGTGCCTTGGATGAATCATGCGTTGTTTTAGCATATTAAATCATACTATAGTGGTATTCTCCTTTGATGCTTTATTTGGGTTGACTTGGCACATGCTCACACTATGTTAGGAATATCTCAAGTCACTATAGCCTTTCTGATCCTTTAGTTTTCAACTTGTAGTATCACTTTATGCTTTGATCAATGATGTTTTGTCGCTCTGCATGATTATGGCCATTATTGCTCTCTTAGTTTGTCGCTCCCAGTCTTTTGCTAGCCTCCATAACCAAGTATGAGTTCCACTCATGCATCCAACTCCCTAAACCAAGTTATTCCAAAGAGTCCACCATACCTACCTACTAGCTTATGCTATTCCAATTATATTCATGCTTTTGTTTACCTTCCAAATTAAACTTGTTATCAGAAAACTAGTGATTAAAGCTCTCACGAACTTGATGGCACACTTTACTTTTTTGCATCTAATAAACTTGAACCATTGAGTCCTTCTTTGTTGCGTATATGCTTGCGCTTTATAAGTTGAAATTAGCAGAACCATGTATCATGGGGAACGCTTTCAACATTGCACTTGTACTTTGTACCCCGTTGATATCATGTTCTTTTGCTTATGGATCCCGGCGGTGTGAAATAAAAGTGGAACTTGTAAGATCATGGACTTTGTATGTGTGTTAGAGAAATGCCTGGGCCGCTAGCCTAAGCCATGCCTAATCATGGTGGAAACTTGCAGCACTACCATAATGAGCACTCTATGAAGCATCCTCAATAAAAACCTATGCAAATAGCAAATAAAAAGATCACTGAGATGCTCATTGTCTGCTTGCCTTGTTATTTTGATTATGGGATAGCTCCTGTATCATGTGCAAGGGGTACCCCGTTGGCGGTTGTTTATGAGACACATGTACTTACAATGACAAGAGCTTACTCGTGACTAAATTTGAGTAGCATGAGGTTCAGTCTTCGTAAGTAAGGGACATGAGATTTTGGTTTATAACTTGACAAGAATATCCTCTTAGTTGTGTCACTTTAACCTTAATCACCTTCAAGATGCTTATGATAGGGGCAATGAGAGCTGAAAGCTATAAGTACCATAATTTTTGGAAGCTCTTTATGAGACTTGAATCCCTACTTCCTTCTATGAAGACCTTTCTTCCACCATTATATTGAGTCTCCACCTTCTACCTTTATGCACCTATTTTGAGAGCATAGTGGCCATTCTTAGTTCTATGTGCATTGTCCCAAGACTAGTTGATTGATGCATAACTTGATATTGCTTGTTTTAAACTATTTGTATCTAGTCACTCTTATGAACTTTGAATGTGTCATATGAATTTATGTTTTGCTACTCTATGAGGGACAACCTGAATACTATTATTCTACGTTTTCTTTATGTGAAACAAACAAACGTCTTGCAAAGCATTGTTATTCATAAATCTTTTGTTTTTGCCCTTTCATGTTGCATCATAGTTTCTTTGTCTTATTGATAGAACTTTGTATTTCATGATATGATTGAAGTACTATGATCCTAGCTTTGAATGTTTTTACAAATACTTTGATCAAGTCTTTGCTAGTGCATGTCACCTAAAAAATTATTCTTTCTTTTTATCACTTACCTACTCGAGGACTAGCATGAGTTAAGCTTGGGGATGTTGATACATTGCAAATGTATCTATAATTTTTGATGTTCCATGCTTAGTTTTATCCACTTTCTTGTGTTTTGTCCACACTTTGGAGTACTTTTCATATGATTTCTTGGACTAACCTATTAACAAGAGCCACAGTGCCAGCTGCCTGTTTTCTATTGTTTTTGGTTCCAGGAAAGTCAGAAAATGAATATTCTTGGAATTGTATGGGCCAAAAGCCAAAGTGCCTATTTTTCCGGAAGTCATCAGATGCCATAATACGAGACGGAGAAGGGCTGGGGGCCACCCACACCACCTGGCCGCACGTCCAGGACTGGCCCACGCCAGGGGGTGGTCTGGCCGACCCTAGCACCCCCTCGGCCTCTCCTTCCACCTATAAGATGCCCTTGGGACGAAAACCCTAAGGGCCCGATCAAAAATCCACGAAAGAGTCTGTAGCCGCCGTCATCTCCATCCCTAGATCGGGAGGGATCTGAAGCTCTTCCCGGGACCTTGCCGGAGAGGGGAATTCACCCTGGAGGCCTTCTTCATCACCATACAAGCCTCTGGTGTGATGCGTGAGTAGTTAATCCTTGGACTACGGATCCATGTAGTAGCTAGATGGCTGGTTCTCCTCCTTTGTGCTTTCATGTTTAGATCGTGTGAGCTCCGTTCATGATCAAGATCATCTATTTGTAATTCATACATGTTGTGTTTGCGGGGATTCGAGGGATATCGAGATGCTATTTCAGATTGATTATTGATTCTATCATGTCTATGTTATTTGTGATCTTGCATGCTTTCCTTTGTTAGTAGCTATCTTGGCCAAGTAGATGCTAGCAACTCCAAGAGTTAGTATTTATGCTCGATAGTGGGTTCATGCCTCTAGTAATCTGGGGAAGTGACAGAAATCTCTAAGGTACTAGATGTGCTATTGCTACTAGGGAGAAAACAACAATCCTTTGTTCATAGAACAATCATATTGTTTACTTTACACGCAATTCGTAAAGCAATAATCTGTTGCTTGCAACTTAATACTGGAGGGGGTTCGGATGATAACCTGAAGGTGGATTATTAGTCATAGATGCAGTTGGATGGCGGTCTATGTATAATGTTGTAATGCCCAATCAAGTTCCAAAGGAGTCAACATGATTAGTATATGCATGTATTGCTTTGTCGATGTTTGTCAATTGCCCCGCTGTAATTTGTTCACCCAGCATGTTATCTATCTTAAGGAGAGCCACCTCTAGTGAACTATGGATCTCGATCCTTTTCTTTACATACAATCTACAAACGGTTTACTGCTTTGTGTTTACTTTCTGCAAACTTTTACTTCTTTCCATTCGATACATGTAATCCTTCGTTTTCCGCAAAACACGGTGAGATTGACAACCTCATCGCAAGTTGGGGACGAAGTTCTGTGGTTGTGTTGTGCAGGTCTCCATGTTGCTGCTAGCACCGGTAGTGCACCATGCCAAGGCTAAGCTAGCGACACCTTTGGGGTGTTTCCTTGCTCCTACTAGTTTGATTCAACCTTAGTTTCATAACTGAGGGAAACTTGCTGCTGTGCTCATCATAACTTCCTCTTAGGGTTCCCAACGAGCTCTACATCAACACCGAGCCATCTCTTGGGGTTCCCAACAAGCTCTACATCAACACCGAGCCATCAGTGCACTAGTTCAGCGAAGAGATAGTGAAATACAAGTGGTATAGATAAAAGACAATGGTGCCAGAAAATAGTTTGCTGGCGTGTGGTTGACGTGGGAAAAGACTAAATGCAAACTGAAATAAAGAAGGAAGCAAGAAAACATGTAACAGATCTAATTGTAAACGGTGTTTCAGTGCTTAGAAACAAGGCCTAGGGATCATACTTTCACTAGTGAACACTCTCATATAAATATATTCTTCTTTATGATACTACGCTGAACTACTCTCCGGTTGGACACTCTAATCGTTGGTAGGGCTAGAACAACACACCTCAAAGTAAGTCTTTCCCATCTAGAAAACCCCACACTGTCACCTTGAGCACTAGATGGTTCCAAAAAACACCACAGTTTCATAAAGACATGCAACTCCAAATATAACTCATAACAAGTATTTGTAATCTCTAGCCTAAGTGCCACCATGGTGTGCACGCTGTCACTTTCACACACATGGGGAGAGCAGAGATATATTAAAGCACTTGAGTAGCAAGGTAGATCTACTTGATTACAAAGCTCATGATCACAATATGATCAAGCATAGAGAGAGAGAGAGATAAACACATAACTACTGTAGAACCCTTAGCCTCGAGGAAGAACTACTCCCTCCTCGTCATGGGAATCAGCAACCGCGATGGAGATGGTGGTGGAGATCGATGAAGATGGTGTCGGGGGCACTTCCCTGTCCCGGCAGGGTGCCGGAACAGAGACTTTCTGTCCCCTGAATCTTCCCTTCGGTGGTGGCGGCACTGTTGAACTTTTCGTGGATTTCTGATTGACGATTTAGGGTTTTTGCCTCGGGGGAGATATATAGGCGAAAGAGGCAAGGTCGATGGCCGGCCAGGGGGCCCACACCATGCCTTGGCGCGGCCAAGGGGGACCCGCGCCCAGGGGTGGTGTGGCCACCTTGTGGCCCCTCTCCGTCTTGTATTCTGGCTTCGTGAGTCTCCGGGAAAAATAGGCATATTGGCTTTTGTCCCGTCCAATTCCTAGAATATTCATTTTCTGACTTTCTGGAACCAAAAACAGCAAAAAACAGGCAACTGGCACTGGGGCTCTTGTTAGTAGGTTAGTCCAAGAAATCATATGAAAAGTACTCCAAAGTGTGGACAAAATGTAAGAAAGTAGATAAAACCAAGCATGGAACATCAAAAATTATAGATACATTTGCAATGTATCACTCGCCGAGCGCGAGAATTGCCGCCTTGAGCGAGAAACACCGTGGGAGCTATCGCTCTATCACCAGCGCTGCATCAGGACCCGCCTAAACTCCAACGTCCAGGGCCGCGTCCTGAACTTCAACGACGAAAGCGACCCGCACGCGTGGCCAGGCAGAAGAAACCCTGTGAGACCACCACCCGGCGCACCGACGACTGGAGCCCCTCCACCACCCATTGGCCGCGCGCCCCCGCCGGATCAGCCGCGGATCATCATCACGCCACAAGCCCGCGACGCCAAGGACTCCCACTCTACTCCACCTCGATGGACAACGTCGTCGCGGCCGATGCCGCGGTCGCCAACCTCGACGTCCAAGGCGACGGAGCGCGGCAGATCCAGTACGCCAAGGCCCTACTCACTAGGGTCGTCGAGCAACAAGCTGCGGGAGTCGACCCATGGGGACGGATGTACTCCCACTCCTCGGCAAGCAGAGCGGCATCAAGCAGTCACCCCACCGTCGCCAACGCATTGACCTACCCTCCACCGCAGCCCCTGGCGAATCAACCACGGGCCGCCAACCCCGCGTTGTCCACCAACGAGCCGCGACCGGCGAATAACACAGTCGCCACCAACGAGCAGCCCATTGATGCCCGAACGCACATCGTCAACAACCAAGGTTGGCGGGCGCGCCAGCCCAACGACTTGAGGCACACCCTCACCAACCGCGGCGACCCCGAACCAAGAGGCTCGCTCAGTCGAGTCGGACCGCAATGCTTCAGGCCGATGATTCGTGGGGAAAAATACCCCGCCAACTTCAAGAGGCTTGTTCATCTGCGGTACCAAAGTTGCCAGGCCAGCGCATGGTGGTACCTAAGTTGCCTAAAATTACCGCGTTTCGAAAAGTTGGGCCGCTAACTACCGAGAGGGGTCATTTCGATGCAAACTCGTCTCACCCCTACCAAATCCAAACATGCCGTGAAACTGCCCCGTGAAGTAGACGGTTGGGACCCTCATGTCAGTAATATTTCCGTGACGCGAGCACCAACGCGACAACCATGTAGGCGAAATGATATACTAAAGGAGCATGGTGTGTTGACCAAATTCATAAATCCACTCCCTACCTCCTTTCGCATGAACCCTAGCATCGGTGGTGTCGAAATCCCCTCTCCAACCAGAATGATCTCTTCGGGAATTTGACTTCTAGCGCCAAGTTGCTGTGCCTAATCACTACTACCGAGCTCTAATGCCGAATGCCATGCCAGCCGTTGTGATGATCTAGCCCGCCTCTACTGCCGACGACCTGAGCAGCGCGAAGGATGGCAGATCCATTTGCCGAGGAAGAAGTACTTCTGGCTAATTTCGGGTGAGCTACTCTTCTCTTTACTATTCGCACTACCTATAACTGCTAGCTGGCTATTCGCATTACAGTGATATATCGAACATAGAATTGTTTGCGAGCACGACTCTGACAAACTAGTCTTATCTTTTGTCTCCAATTTTCTGTCAACTAGGATCTCCGCTGAACCCAAATACACGGTTCTGGTGGCCATCTGCGGCTACCTCATTAAATTAGCACATGGCAAGAGCACGTGGAAACAGGCTCAGAATCTGAAGATGGAAGTAGCGCCTGTGCAGTTATGCACTGTCCCTGGTTTGGTTGCTGCTGTGCGTGAACTTGCTGAAATGAGGCCAGAGCAGACTGCACGGTTCAGCATCGTTGATGAACAAGGCTTCAGGGTTCCTATAGCGTGTGACAGTCAGCTAATTGGGCCGATGAAACAGCATATTAGGCTTCACGTGGTTATGCTGGTGTGTAACATAGTGGATGAGGAAGCTCCTACTACTGGGAGTCGCCCAGCTATTATTGGAGAGGGAGGTCTAACTCGAACCCCTGCTGTTGTTGAGCAAACTGTGGTTCCTCGTCCGCAACATGGTTCTGTCAGGCAACCTCCTCGTAGGAGTCCCCGTATTGCCGTTGTGGAAAACTCTGCTCTGGAATCTGCTGGTACTGGTCGTCCCTGTCCTCGTGCCCATGTTGCTGCAACTGCTGCTCACCCAATCCATGCCGCTGTTGAGCAAACTAAGGCGTCCGGAGGCTGCCCCGCTGTTGTTGCCAAGACCGCCGCCTTGTGTGCTGCTCCTCCTCGAAACCGTCCTCAAGTTGTGCGAACCCGTGATCTGGAATCTGCTGGTACTGGTCGTCCTCGTGTTGTTGTTGATCTGGACGCTGTTGACCCAATCCCTACCACTGTTGAGCAAACTAAGGCTTCCGGAGGCTGCCCCACTGTTGTTGCAAAGACTGATGCCTTGTCTCCTCCTTGAACCCGTGCTCGGGTTCAGGGAGCTACTGGTCTGAAGCCAGCTCATGGTCTGGACTCTGCTAGCACTCGAAACACTACTGTTGTGGGAACTGCTCCTGATCGTTGAGGTGGCATGGCAGCAGCTGATCCTATTGTGGTTGCCGTTAGAAGGGGCCCTGCCTATCCACCATGTAATGTAGCTCCTACTGCTAAGGGCCCTCGCCTTGCTCCTGGTCCTGGTACTTCCACCGAGATAGATCTAGCTAACGATGACGCTGGTGATGGCGGCGGTGGCATTGGGGCTGGGTCTGATGGTGCCGCTCCATCTCTCGAATCTCTCGGAGGTTTCTATCCTGAAGAACCTGATGATGGCAAAGTAATCGTTTGTATCGGTGTCGCGGATTATACTACAAAATTAGATGATGGCACAGAAAAATTCTGTGACAAGTTTGATGTAATCCTTGGCAGATACGACCCTGAAGTGGTAGAGTTATCTGACCTGATGGCATCGTTACGTGTGAAGGTGCTGTGGGGGTCGTCCCAGGAAGCACGTTTGTTATATTATGGTTACAGGAGTAAAAAGGCTATCGAAGTGAAAGATATCAGGGATTTAGTCATACTGTTTACAAGGAAACATTATAGAGGTGAAGTTTACTTCCACTTGGTAGTGCTCACGGTTGGAGAGGAATTGGAACTCGATAATAGAGATGATGGACTTTTAGAAGGCATGCGTGACCTGATGCATGGCATCACTAGGGCTGGTGCGATTGAGGGTAGCTTTGAACAGAGAGTCTTACAGAGGAGCATCATAAAGAGGAGCAGGAAGAGCATCCCCAGAAAGGGGACCTCGAAGAAGAACGTCACCAAGGAGACCACGCCAGAGAAGAGGATGCCCAAGAGTCGCACGACAAAAGGCACCACGCCACAGAGTACACCCCTGAGATCCAGTCAAAATGCCACACCGAACGGAGCAGCAAAAATGCTAAGAGGGCTAGCACGGTGGTGAAGACTCCCAGGAGTGGTAGCAAAGAGGCGAAGATGGCCATCACGGAGGCTACCACACCCAGTGGGAGTAGAAAAAAATACTAATTTGGAGCGGAACACGCCACTGTCAGAGAATTATGCCAGCACGAATGAGAACACGCCCAATAGTAGCAGCAAAAGGGCTAATTTGGAGCGGAACACACCGCTGAGGTCAGGCAATAATGCCAGCACGAAGGAGAAGACGCCCAATAGTAGCAGCAAAAGGGCTAATTTGGAGCGCACGCCGCTAGGGTCAGGCAATAATGCCAGCACGAAGGAGAACACGCCCAATAGTAGCAGCAAAAGGGCTAATTCAAAGAAGAACACGCCACAGAGGTCAGGCAATAATGCCAGCACCCTGGAGCCAACACCCGTGAGGGGAGGCAGTAAGGAGATCACACCCAAGAGCGGTAGCAAAAATCCTAGTTCGATGGGGAATGGAACGCGGATGTCAAGCCCTACTGATACCATCAGGAAAGATTACATCAGGAAGGAGGATGTACACAGGAGGAGCAAGAGGGTTCTGTACACTCAAGATGAAATTGATTCTGACTACTGTTTGTCCACTGAAGTACCTGGGATGCGTGCAAACGTAAGACCACCCCATGTGGTTGCAGCAGAACCAACCGAGTGTCTTGGAGAAAACAGAGTTGCCGGTGAGGTGGACTGGGGCAATGTTCCTGTCCATCCGAGTGGAGACGATGGTGCAGCCCCACCCATGGGTGTCAATATGATGTGTGCAGTACTAGGCATTAGAGATGATGGAGAAAATTCTAAGTCAAATGAAGAAGAAGGCACTGTAGAGGATCAAGAATCTGGTGATGATGAAATAGACGAGGAACTTAACGATGAGGCTGGTATTCCAGTCGATGATTTTGGTGTTGAAGTAGAATAAACATGACCACGAGTATCCTATAATTTCGGTCAGCACCGAGTTCAGGAGCATGCATGAGTTCAGGATGTCGTTCTGGCATTTTTGTATCAAGGGGGAGTTCGACGTTTATTGACTGAAGAACTCTGCTGAGAGGTATGAGGCCGTTTGCAAGTTAACGTGGATGAATGGACGGGCCGAGGTACATTATCCATGGAGGATCACAACAAGAGCCTTACCTGCATCGACTGCAATTAGGGTATTGGGGCAATGAATGCAGCAAACCATTAGAACTCTCTCTCTCTTTTCACTCTATAACTACAATTGATGTGCAATATGTTTCTGGCAACTAGTCGACTCCGCTTATATTTTAAATGAATCTGTGTTGTAGGTGAACAAAATGGGCCCTCCACACATGTGTCCGACAGGCAGCAAACTGAAATCCTCAATGGCTGATACAGAGTGGGTGGCTATGCAATCTATGTCCATACTAAAGGATAACCCTAAGGATACCGCGAAGAATATTCAAACTAGCCTCGGTTCTAAATACAACATTGTCCTTCCGTATTACACGGTTTGGAAAGGTAAAGAGAAAGCTCTGGGGTCTTACACGGGGATTGGACCAATAGCTTCAGGATGTTGTACAACTTCAAGGCGGAGGTACAAGCTAGGTGTCCGGGGTGTGTTGTGGAGATTGACACCGAATCTGAAGGTGGTAAAATATATTTCAAAAGATTTTTCATGGCGCTTAAACCTTGCATCCAGGGATTCAAGGACGGCTGTAGGCCGTATCTGAGTGTAGATAGCATTGTCCTAACTGGAAAATGGAAAGGCTGCCTGCCATCTGCCACAACACTTGATGGTCACAACTGGATGGTCCCAGTGGCATTCGGGCTGTGTGAAACAGAAACGGAGGAAAACTGGGTCTGGTTTATGAGGCAGCTCAGGAGATCAATAGGCCACATGGATCCATTGGCTATATCCATGGATGCATGCAAAGGGCTGACGAATGCAGTGAAGGAGGTGTTCCCGCGAGCTGAAGGTAAAGAATGCCATGCCCATATGATGCTCAACTTGCACTCACACTACACAGGCAGCGTATTTCGTTACATGTTTCCTGCTGCTAGAGTTTACAAACCTAGTAGCAGCAATTATTTCATGAGCAAGATTTTTGCCGAAGCCCCTGAACTTCCAGAGTACTTAGCCATCCAGCATTCGCAGCTCTGGAAGAGGAGTCAATTCAACCCTGACATCAAAGTTGATTACATAAACAACAACCTTGCAGAATGCCTGAATAACTGGGTGAAGGACATAAAAGTGCGTCCTGTTCATATCTTGATGGACAACATACGTGGTATGATCATGAAGCTGTTAAATATAAGGAGAGAGATCGGTAGGAGACTTAGAGGACATATGCTAGCGCCAGTCGTACAACAACTGCACAAGAGAAGCCGAGGACTTGCTCATCTTGAGGTTCTCCCATCAACCAGCAGAAGCTATGAGGTGGTCGATATGTCCAAGAGTGGCAAAAGGGATGTTGTGAACATCCAGCTGCGAGAATGCACCTTCTTAGAGTTGCAGCATACCGGGAAATCTTGCGACCACGCCTTGGCCTTCTTGGTGAAGAAAAGAACTCTGCCACATTTGGATTAGTATTTGTCAGACTACTACTCTATGGAAAAGTTCAGAGCTGCATACGCTGGATCCGTCGAGCCATGTATAGACCCATCTCAATGGCCTCAACTTCAACTGTCTTTCGAGCTTTGCCAGCTAGTTACAAAAAGGGGCAGAGGAAGACCCCAGGTGAATAGGTTTAAGAATTTTCTCAAGAAGAAGGGTTTGGCTTTCTGTGCTACAAAGAAGGGCAAAAACAGATGCATGACCTGCCATCTTATAGGCCATAGAGAAGCTGGATGTCCCCTTAATGCTCCCAAACCTAGGTATGAGATGGTACATTCACACAAAAAATTGTTTATAGTCTGTAGATATAAGGTAGTAATCCATGTACTATTTTTTTACAGGAAGCGCAAGGTAAGAAACAATACAGCCGACTTAGTGATTTTTCTGCGGGAAGAAAACCGAAACGAGTGGAGTGATGATGTCAGACAAGATTCTGGTGCTGATTGGCCTAACTTCCCTCGGCCCAGAGATGCAGGGTACGTGAAGGTAAGAAAATTGGCACCCAGGAAGAGGAAGAAGGCAGGAGATGAAGAAGCCAGTGGACGTGAAGGAAAGAGGAAGAAAGTTGGCACCCAAGCAGAGAAAGAGGGCTAGCAGTGTAGCAGCCTAATGATGTATTGAACTTGAACCTATATATGTAGTTCGGTTAAACTCTGGAGCTGTGTGCGTGGAACTTGTCAGGTGAAACAATCTGTCTCCCGTACTCGGAGTAAAATGTATCGCGACTTTAGGATTTGATAAGGTGAAGGCCACTAGTTGAATCCAAAACTGTGACTGTGCCACTACTATCTGAACAATCGCAATAGCTAAGCGGTTAAATCCTCTCCAAAATCGATGGGTGTTAGTGGCACAGACATGATTTATTTATAGGCGCTTAATAAATCCCTGCTGTTGGCATTACACTTATGATAAGTTTCTAGGATGGAAAACAATTTCTTAAGCTGGCTGCTACACTCCACGAAGCATCAACTTATTTCAGCTGCTGGACAACGACATGGCAACATAAACTACAAATGCAACAGATAATGCCCAGATAATGAGGAAATTATGTCCACTATCTGGCTTAATCTTGAGCCCGTCTGTCTCACCACCTCCCTGCTCCTGCCTCCCCTGCACCTGGCGAAGCTCCCGGATCTCTCGCTCCATCACACGAATCTCCTCTTTCCTGTCCCACACAGCATCACGCAGGACCTGAACAAGCTCTCTGTGAAAACCTATCAGTGGCTTTTCGATCCACACAAACTTGTCATAGCTAGTCCCCTCCCTTCCTGCGTAGTAGATCGAAGGAAACAAAAAATAATAATTACATTACGCTTTCCGGATCCGGGTTACCATTGTACCTATAGTAGGAACTTACCGCTCTGATGCTGCAGTTGCTGAATTTTCCTGCAGTATTTTCGTCGGTCCACGAAATCCATCTTGGCATGTTCTCACCGCACAAACACAGCATATCGGGGTAGTAATCATAGGGCGCCCTCCGGTACCTAATGGGGGCACCCGCCTGACAGCGTTGAGCCGACCCTGATTCCGCCCGAGACGAACTGCACGAGCTGCGAGCCATGAGCGAGGGGAGCGAGGGAAGAGGAAAGAGGAGCATTTGGATGTTAGGGTAGTGGTGAAGCGTGATTTATCCCTACTTAATAACTCGCGCAGAATCCTACCGTCCACATTCGGCTGACAGGTGGGAGACCTAGCGTGTGGACTTGTGAAAAAAAACCTCGCGCCTTCGTGGTTCAAAAGCCCTCTCGCGCGCATTAGACGAAATTTTTTGGTACCTTGCCCGCGTACATATCACTGGGAGGCCTTGCTCAGAAACCAGACACGCCTGGCCCACAATCTTACTCCCTCCTAGGAACTTGTCATGGCTCGTCCCGGCAGATCCATCCGCTCCACCGCTTCCGGTAGGGCTCGACGCGGCGGATCCACCCCAAGATCCTACCATTGCAGTATCAACTGGCCATGGTTTCTTGAGAGGAGCGACGATGCTACGTATGCGAGCTCGGCCCCTCCTACCTGTAGAAGGACTTATGCGGCATCGAGCTCGAGCAGGAGCCGCCAGGCGCGATGGCGCTCGGTCCATGCCAACCCTGTCACCTTCGTCATTGTCGATTCCGATGTGGAGGACGACGGGGACGTACCTGTGCAGAACGCCATTGTTGCCTCCTTGGCGAAGGGCAAGCCACGGGCAGGAGTGGATGTCGCCGGGAAGGGCACGGCGGTGTCACCAATTGAGGTGGACTCCGACGACATCGGTGTGACGTGGGTTTATATGTTATTTAGGATGGTTGCAATTTCGGTTGTGTTTAAGGCGAGTACAATTTTGTAATGGGTTTGTCGAGCTATATTGAGAAATATGTGCAATAGCAGCGTGTGAGTGCTTCCACTTTAGAAATTGTGTCTGTGCCATTTGCATGTTGCATTATCAACATAGTTTACTTGTAAACAATCCAACGAAAATCATCAGATTACAACCATCGGACGGGAGTGGCAGGATGGAAGAGAAGTTTTGACAGTGGCTTCCAGGGGAAGGAAGAGGAGGGGGCATGACACTAGCAGGTGGGCCCTCGGAACATGTGACACTAACATGCGGGAGCGGGAGCACACGGTATTGCCGGTCTGTCTAGAGCAAGTGGACTTTGCAACGTGACAACGGCAAGCTGATTGGACCAATATAATAACTCGTCGAAGTATTAAGGAGTACTGAAAACTACAACTGGGGTACATTCGCACAACACGTATGCTCTAAGCACCTGAGAAGCATCGCTTAAGTCTAACAGTAACGACAACACAAGTACTACATTTCCCTGTCGATCTTCTCGATAGAAATGTAGAAATGCATCTGCTTGTTCAGTCCAGCACTGACAAGGCACTGAGATGGCACGCATAGGATAGACCTTAGGTCCACATACTCCACCTCCCGTGGCATCGGGCAGCTCGGCGCCTCGGCTAGCACAAGAATGCTATCCAACGATGGCGGTTGGGTGTTTGTCCACATGCGCACCGTGTATACGGGCCAGGCGCACAAGACCGACCTGACGCATATGGCACCCATGACGGTGGGCCCGGCTCTAGGTCCCGGAACACCGGCGGTGATGGTCAGGACGAAAACAGAGCCGTCCCCCTAGAAAATTAGCAGGCGGCGTGCTGAGTCAGTGAACTGCACCTGCTCTTGGAGAAGTTGGGCTTGCCCGTACGAGATCCTAATCACTTCGATCAAGTGCCCCTCTGCAAGGTGGACGACAAGCTCTGCCGGCGGGCCGGTGTGGTTGCAGCCAGGCTCCGTGCAAGAGCACGCGCCGTGCGGGCACGCGAGCTCATGGAGCGGGAGCTCGTGGTAGGAGTAACGGCGAAAGCATCCTGGGTGGGAGCACATGAGCGGGAACGCCGCTGCAAATTTGTGCGCCAGGATCTCCAGATTCTTGGGCTGCAACATCTGCCACATCTGAAGTTCGTCGAGGAATCGGAAAAAAGATCAGCAGTTAGATTGGCGAATAGCAGGAATATGTAGGATAAGTTCAAAAGCTTGTAAAATGATTTCTTAGCATGAAGGTAGCGACCGAAGAATTGGCGGATGTCGTCGGCTTGCGGCTACGGCAGGATGGAAGTGAAGTGGAGAAACTAGCTTCGACGGGAAGGAAGAGAAGTACAGGGAGGAAGAGAAGTAACGGGGACATGCCACTGGGATATGGCCCACTGAACTCGTGAGTCGTAACACTCGCAACATGCCAGTTTGTCCAGAGCAAGCGTGGCCAATCATGCCGTAGAACAGCTACTCGAGGATCGCTCTCGCGAAGACCATCCCAATCGTCCAAGCGCCCCAATCGAACGGTATGTAACAATCGTCAAGTAGAACAACTGTGTTATGGCGTGCCTTCTAGAAGATTCGGTCTAACGGTGGATCCATTGGGGGGCAGTGCTAGTTTTAGTATTAAAAAAAACATGCAATGACAAAAATGGATCCATATGTGGTTTGTGAAAAGAACACATATGCAATGACACTGCTTGATCCATGTGTGGTTTGTGGAAAGAACACACATGCAATGACTCTAGTGCTAGTTTTAGTATAAGAACACACATGCAATGACTCTAATGGATCCATATGTGGTTTTAGTATAAGAACACACATGCAATGACTCTAATGGGTCCACATGTGGTTTGTGAAAAGAACACACATGCAATGACCACTGGTTGATCCATAAGTTGTTTGTGGAAAAGAACACACATGCAATGAACACTGGTGGATCCATGTGTGGTTTGTGGAAAAGAACACACATGCAATGAGTCTAGTGCTGGTTTTAGTATAAGAACACACATGCAATGAGTCTAGTGCTCGTTTTAGGAAAAGAACACACATGTAATGACTCTAATGGATCCATATGTGGTTTGTGAAAAGAACACACATGCAATGGCCACTTCATGATCCATGTGTGGTTTGTGGAAAGAACGCACATGCAATGAAAGTGGTGGATCCATGTGTGGTTTGTGGAAAGAGAACACTGGCAATGGTGGATCCATATGTTGTTTGTGAAAAGAACACACATGCAATGAACACTGATTGATCCATGTGTGGTTTGTGGAAAGAACACACATGCAATGACTCTAGTGCTAGTTTTAGTATAAGAACACACATGTAATGACTCTAATGGATCCATATGTGGTTTGTGAAAAGAACACACATGCAATGACCACTTGTTGATCCATGTGTGGTTTGTGGAAAGAACGCACATGCAATGAAAGTGGTGGATCCATGTGTGGTTTGTGGAAAGAGAACACTGGCAATGAATCTAGTGGTTGATCCATGTTTGATTTGTGGAAATAACACACATGCAATGACTCTAGTGGTTGATCCATGTGTGGTTTGTGGAAATAACACACATGCAATGACAGTGGTTGATCCATGTGTGGTTTGTGAAAAGAACACATATGCAATGAATCTAGTGCTGGTTTTAGTATAAGAACACACATGTAATGACTCTAGTGGGTCCACATGTGGTTTGTGAAAAGAACACACATGCAATGCCACCGGTTGATCCATAAGTGGTTTGTGGAAAAGAAGACACATGCAATCATTGGTTGATCCATAAGTGGTTTGTGGAAAGAACACACATGCCATGAACACTGGTGGATCCATGTGTGGTTTGTGGAAAAGAACACACATACAATGAGTCTAGTTTTGGTTTTAGTATAATAACACACATGCAATTACTCTAGTGGGTCCACATGTGGTTTGTGAAAAGAAAACACATACAATGACCACTGGTTGATCCATATGTGGTATTTGGAAAAGAACACACATGCAATGAACACTGGTGGATCCATGTGTGGTTTGTGGAAAGAACACACATGCAATGAGACTAGTGCTGGTTTTAGTATAAGAAAACACATGAAATGACTCTAGTGGGTTCACATGTGGTTTGTGAAAAGAACACACTGTTGGAGATATGCCCAAGAGGCAATAATAAAAGTGATTATTATTATATCTTTGTGTTTATGATGAATGTTTACATCCCATGCTATAATTGTATTATTAGGAAACACTAATACATGTGTGTTTTGTAAACATATAAGAGTCCCTAGTAAGCCTCTTGTTGAACTAGCTTGTTGATTAATTGATGATCATGGTTTCCTGATCATGGACATTGGATGTGATTAATAACAAGGTTATATCATTAGGAGAATGATGTGATGGACACACACCCATAGTAAGCGTAGCATAAGATCAAGTCATTAAGTTCGTATTGCTGTAAGCTTTCAAATACATAGTAACCTATTCCTTCGACCATGAGGTTATGTTAATCACCATCACTGGATGAATACTTTGATGACATCAAACGCCGCTTCGTAACTGGGTGGTTATAAAAGTGTCATTGGGTATTCTGAAAGTATGTGTTGAAGCTCATGAACCAAGATTGGGATTTGTCCATCCATATGACGGATAGATATGCTCTGGGCCCTCTCGGTGGAACGTCATCTAGTTAGCTTGCAAGCATGTGACTAGGTCACGAGGGATGACATATCACGGAACGAGTAAAGAGTACTTATTAGTAACGAGGTAGAGCTAGGTATGGAGATACCGACGATCAAACCTCGGATAAGTATAGTATCGCGAGACAAAGGGAATTAGTTTCGTATGTAAATGGTTCAATCGATCGCGAAGTCATCGTTGAGTATGTGGGAGCCATTATGGATCTCCAGGTCCCGCTGATGGTTATTGATATGAGATGTGTCTCTATCATGTCTACATATTCACGAACCGTAGGGTGACACACTTAAGGTTCGAAGTTGTTTTAAGTAGATATGGAATGTGCGTTGGAGACCGAATGTTGTTCGGAGTCTCGGAATGGATCCGGGACATCACGAGGAGATCCGGAGAATAAGATTCATATATAGGAGATCATTTTATGAGATAGGAAATGTTCCGGAGTGTTTGTATGAGGATTCTAGAAGGTTTCGGAATGTTCCGGAAGGTTCTAGAAGATATCTTGGAGTTTGCTTGAAAATCAAGATAGGGATCAAGGAGTCCTGTTGGGTCAAGATAAGGAGTCGTGGGGGAGGAGGATTCCTCCCCACCTCCCCAACCCGCCGGCCCCATAGGAGGGGAGTCCTACAAGGACTCCCCTTCCCTGGCGCGCCCTCCCCTCTTTAAATAGAGGGGCAGGGGCGCCCCCTCCTCTCTTGCTCATATAATCCCCAATCTCTGCCGCCTCTCTCCTCCACCATATTCTGCACAGGCATAGGCGAAGCCCTGCAGAATTCTCTACTCCACCACCACCACCACACCGTCGTGCTGCTGGGATTCCGTGGAGAAGATCTACTACCTCCGCTGCTCGCTGGAACGGGGAGAGGAAGGTCTGCTTCGACTCCGCACGTGTGACCGACTGCGGAAGCGCTGCCGAATTGCGGCGCCGGAAGGATCGTCTACTTGACCGAGGGCGGAAGCGCTGCTGGATCGCGACGCCGGAAGGATCATCCACACGATCTTGAGATCGGCAAGTGATCGACTACATCAACCACGAGATCTAATCTCGTTAACGCTTTCGGATCTATGAGGGTTAGTTCCTATTTATCTCGTTGCTCATGTCTCATAGATTAGATCTGGGTTTTGTTCGTTCTTGCGGTAGAAATTTTTTGTTTTCCATGCTACGAACCAATCAGTGGTATCAGAGCCGTATCTATGCGTAGATCTGTTGCACGAGTAGAACACAATGTTTTGTGGGCGTTGATGCTTTTGTTGTCGGTGTCTTAGCGTGTACTTTGCATCTTGCGGCATGGTGGGATGAAGCGGCTCGGGCTAACATTACATGTCATCGCACATGAGACTTGCTCCACGCTTGACGTGCAACTTGCTTTGCACAAGTGGCTTTGTGGGTGTCTGTCTCTCCCACCATAGTTAAGATTCAATTTACAATGAGCATCTTGACAACACTTGTATCAACGTTGTGGTCCTTGTTCGTAGGTAAGATCGGTCTTATGCGAAAGCCCCAAACCACATAAAACATGCAAAGAAAATTAGAGGCGTCTAACTTGTTTTGCAGGGGTTTTGTGATGTGATATGGCCAACATGTGATTGTGATTGTATTTGATGTATGCAATGATCCTTGTTGTAATATGGCAACCGGCAGGAGCCTAATGATTGTCTTTAATTCTGTTAAGACCTGCGTGTCTATTCATCTTGTAATAGCTTTATTCCAAGTAGTTGTAATAGTTGCTGGTGATGATGGACAACCATGAGGCGGCGCCACTGACCTTGATGCAATGCTGGTGATGATGGAGATCATGTTCGTGCTTTGGAGATGGAGATCAAAGGCGCAAGAAGAAAAGGCCATATCATATCACACTAATTATGAATTGCCTATGATGTTAATCCTTTATGCATCTTGTATTGCTTAGATCGCGACGGTAGCATTATAAGATGATCCCTCTCACTAAATATCAAGTAATAAAGTGTTCACCCTTAGTTGGCACCGTTGCTAAGACTCGTCGTTTCGAAGCATCTCGTGATGATCGGATGTGATAGATTCTACGTGTGCATACAACGGGTGCAAGCCAGATTTGCACATGCGGAAGCTAAGGTTATCTTGACGAGCCTAGCATGTACAGACATGGTCTCGGAACACGGAATACCGAAAGGTAGAGCATGAGTCATATAATTGATATGATGAACATGAAGATTGTTCGCCGATGAAACTACATCTTCTCTCGTGAAGATCGGACTTGGTGTAGTGGACTTGGTTCGTGTAATCACTAAGACAATGTGAGGGATATTGTTTTGAGTGGGAGTTCACCTAGTTAGTTTAATAATTAAATTTGAACTCAATTTGTCATAAACTTAGTCTAAACTACTTGCAAATTGTTGTAGATTATGGCGACCCCCTCCATCAATTTCAATGCGTTCCTAGAGAAAGAAAAGCTTAAAAATAATGGAAGCAATTTCACGGACTGGTTCCGTGGACTGAAGATCGTCCTCAGGGCTGGTCAGTTGACCTATGTGCTCGATGCACCGCTAGGTGACCCACCTGCAGATAATGCCACCGATGACGAAAAGAATGTTTTCGCCATTCGGAAGAATCATTACTCCACAGTTCAGTGTGCCATCCTGTAAGGTTTAGAAGCGGAGCTCCAACAGCGTTTTGAGCACCACGACCCGTTCGAGATCATTAAGGAGCTTAGGCTAATTTTTGAGACTCGCGCGGCCATGGAGAGCTATGAGGCCTCCGAGAAATTCTTTAACTGTAAGATGGAAGAAGGAAGCTCCGTTAGCGAGCACGTGCTCACCATGTCTGGGTACGCTAAGAAGCTCCAAGAGTTGGGAATATCGATTCCTAATAAATTGGGGATTCACCGTCTCCTTCAATCACTGCCACCAAGTTATAAGAACTTTGTGATGAACTACAACATGCACTGCATGAACAAGACGTTGCCTGAACTGTCGTCCATGCTGAAAATTGCTGAAGTGGAGATCAAGAAGGAGCAACAAGTGTTGATGGTCAATAAGACCACCAATTTCAAGAAACGGGGTAAGCCTGAGAACAAGGGCAACTGCAAGAAGGACGGCAAGAAAGTTGCCGCACCTGCTAAGAAACCCAAGGCTGGTCCTAATCCTGAAACTAAGTGCTTCTACTGCAAGGGTGCTAGTCACTGGAAGCATAACTGCCCCAAGTACCTGGCGGATCTGAAGAACGGCAACATCAAGAAGAAAGGTATATTTGATATATGTGTTATAGATGTGTATCTTACTAGTAATCGTAGTAGTGCTTGGGTATTTGATACTGGTTCGGTTGCTCATATTTGTAACTCGAAACAGGAGCTACGGAATAAACGAAGACTGGCAAGAGACGAGGTGACGATGCGTGTTGGAAATGGCTCCAAGGTTGATGTGATCGCCGTCGGCACGCTCCCTCTACATCTACCTTCGGGATTAGTTTTAAATTTAAATAATTGTTATTTGGTGCCTGTGTTAAGCATGAACATTATATCTGGATCCTGTTTATTGCAAGACGGTTACTCTTTTAAGTCTGAGAATAAAGGTTGTTCGATTTATATGAGTAATGTCTTTTATGGTAATGCACCTGAGATGAATGGTTTATTCTTACTGAATCTCGATAGTAGTGATACACATGTTCACAACATAGATGCTAAACGAATTAAATTGAATGATAATTCTACATACATGTGGCACTGTCGTCTTGGTCACATTGGAGTGAAGCATATGAAGAAACTCCATTCAGATGGACTTCTTGAATCACTTGATTTTGAATCACTTGAAAGATGCGAAGCATGTCTAATGGGAAAAATGACTAAGACTCCATTCTCTGGTACAATGGAGCGAGCTACAGACTTATTGGAAATAATACATACCGATGTGTGCGGTCCAATGAGTGTAGCATCGCGTAATGGATATCGTTATGTTCTCACTTTCACGGATGACTTGAGTAGATATGGGTATGTCTACTTCATGAAACATAAGTCCGAAACTTTCGTGAAGTTTAAGGAATTTCAAAGTGAAGTGGAGAATCATCGTAACAAGAAGATTAAGTTTCTGCATTCTGATCGCGGGGGTGAATATCTCAGTTACGAGTTTGGCATGCATTTAAAGAAATGTGGAATACTTTCACAGTTGACACCGCCGGGAACACCACAGCGTAATGGAGTGTCCGAACGTCTTAATCGAACTCTCTTAGATATGGTTCGGTCTATGATGTCTCTTACAGATTTACCGTTATCATTTTGGGGCTATGCATTAGAGACAGCCGCATTCACTTTAAATAGGGCACCATCTAAATCCGTTGAAACGACACCGTACGAATTCTGGTTTGGTAAGAAACCTAAGTTGTCGTTCCTTAAAGGTTGGGGTTGCGAAGCATACGTAAAGAAGTTACAACCTGATAAGCTAGAACCCAAAGCGGAGAAATGCGTCTTCATAGGATACCCTAAAGAAACAATTGGGTATACCTTCTATCATAGATCCGAAGGCAAATTTTCGTTGCAAAGAATGGATCCTTTCTTGAGAAGGAGTTTCTCTCGAAAGAGGTGACTGGAAGGAAAGTAGAACTCGATGAGGTTATTGAACCTTCTCTCGGATTTGAGAGTAGCGCAGCACCGGAAGATGTTTTTGTGCCGCCTGCACCAATTGGAGAGGAAGCTAATGATAATGATCATGAAACTTCGAACGAAGTTACTACTGAACCTCGCAGGTCAACAAGGGCTCGTACCACTCCTGATTGGTATGACACTGCCTTGAACGTCATGTTGGTGGACAACGATGATGACCCTACGACGTATGAAGAAGCTATGGTGAGCCCAGATTCCGACAAATGGCTAGAAGCCATGAAATCCGAAATGGGATCCATGTACGAAAACCAAGTGTGGACTTTGGTGGACTTACCGGATGGCCGTAAGGCTGTCGAGAACAAATGGATTTTCAAGAGAAAAACAGATGCTAATGGTAATGTTACCGTCTATAAAGCTCGACTTGTCGCGAAAGGGTTCCGACAAATTCAAGGAGTTGACTATGATTAGACATTCTCACCAGTAGCGAAGCTAAAATCTGTGAGGATTTTGTTAGCAATTGCTGCACATTTCGATTATGAGATTTGGCAGATGGATGTCAAAACGGCATTCCTTAATGGTGACATTGAGGAAGAGTTGTATATGGTACAACCCAAAGGTTTTGTCGATCCTAAAGATGCTAACAAGGTATGCAAACTTCAGCGCTCCATTTATGGACTGAAGCAAGCATCCCGTAGTTGGAATCAACGTTTTGATAAAGTAATCAAAAACTTTGGATTTATACAAACTTATGGAGAAGCTTGTATTTACAAGAAAGTGAGTGGGAGCTCTGTAGCATTCCTAGTACTGTATGTAGATGACATATTGTTGATTGGGAATGATATAGAACTTCTTAATAGCGTCAAAACCTATTTGAATAATAGTTTTTCAATGAAGGATCTTGGTGAAGCGGCATACATTCTAGGCATCAAGATTTATAGAGATAGATCAAGACGCCTAATAGGGCTTTCACAAAGTACATACTTGGACAAAGTTCTAAAGAAATTTAGAATGGAAGATAGCAAGAAAGGGTTCGTGCCCATGTTGTCAGGTAAGACCTTGAGTAAAACTCAAAGTCCAGCTACGGCAGAAGATAGAGAGAAAATGAATAAAATTCCCTATGCCTTGGCCATAGGTTCTATCATGTATGCCATGCTGTGTACAAGACCGGATATAGCACATGCTGTTAGTTTGACTAGCAGATATCAAAGTGATCTTGGAGAGGAACACTGGACAGCGGTCAAGAATATCCTAAAGTACCTGAATAGGACTAAGGATATGGTTCTTTCTTATGGAGGTGATGAACAGCTTGTTGTAAACGGTTACATCGATGCTAGTTGGAACACCGATCCGGATGACTCAAAGTCACAGTCGGGTTACGTATTTATTTTGAATGGTGCTGCAGTGAGCGGGAGGAGTGCGAAGCAAAGCGTTGGGGCGAAATCTTCAACTGAATCGGAATACATAGCTGCTTCGGAGGCTGCACAAGAAGCCGTTTGGATGAAGGAATTCATTACTGAACTCGGCGTGGTTCCCAGTGCGTTGGACCCGATGGCCATCTACTGTGACAACACAGGTGCCATAGCTAATGTGCAGGAGCCAAGGTCACATAGCAAGCTGAAGCACATCAAGCTACGTTTCCATGCTATTCGCAAGTATGTCCGAGATGGTGACATAAAGATTTGCAAAGTACACACTGATATGAATGTGGCAGATCCGTTGACTAAACCTCTCCCTAGGGCAAAGCATGACCAACACCAAAACGCCATGGGTGTTCGGTATATTACCATGTAATCTAGATTATTGACTCTAGTGCAAGTGGGAGACTGTTGGAGATATGCCCAAGAGGCAATAATAAAAGTGATTATTATTATATCTTTGTGTTTATGATGAATGTTTACATCCCATGCTATAATTGTATTATTAGGAAACACTAATACATGTGTGTTTTGTAAACATATAAGAGTCCCTAGTAAGCCTCTTGTTGAACTAGCTTGTTGATTAATTGATGATCATGGTTTCCTGATCATGGACATTGGATGTGATTAATAACAAGGTTATATCATTAGGAGAATGATGTGATGGACACACACCCATAGTAAGCGTAGCATAAGATCAAGTCATTAAGTTCGTATTGATGTAAGCTTTCAAATACATAGTAACCTATTCCTTCGACCATGAGGTTATGTTAATCACCATCACTGGATGAATACTTTGATGACATCAAACGCCGCTTCGTAACTGGGTGGTTATAAAAGTGTCATTGGGTATTCTGAAAGTATGTGTTGAAGCTCATGAACCAAGATTGGGATTTGTCCATCCATATGATGGATAGATATGCTCTGGGCCCTCTCGGTGGAACGTCATCTAGTTAGCTTGCAAGCATGTGACTAGGTCACGAGGGATGACATATCACGGAACGAGTAAAGAGTACTTATTAGTAACGAGGTAGAACTAGGTATGGAGATACCGACGATCAAACCTCGGATAAGTATAGTATCGCGAGACAAAGGGAATTAGTTTCGTATGTAAATGGTTCAATCGATCGCGAAGTCATCGTTGAGTATGTGGGAGCCATTATGGATCTCCAGGTCCCGCTGATGGTTATTGATATGAGATGTGTCTCTATCATGTCTACATATTCACGAACCGTAGGGTGACACACTTAAGGTTCGAAGTTGTTTTAAGTAGATATGGAATGTGCGTTGGAGACCGAATGTTGTTCGGAGTCTCGGAATGGATCCGGGACATCACGAGGAGATCCGGAGAATAAGATTCATATATAGGAGATCATTTTATGAGATAGGAAATGTTCCGGAGTGTTTGTATGAGGATTCTAGAAGGTTTCGGAATGTTCCGAAAGGTTCTAGAAGATATCTTGGAGTTTGCTTGAAAATCAAGATAGGGATCAAGGAGTCCTGTTGGGTCAAGATAAGGAGTCGTGGGGGAGGAGGATTCCTCCCCACCTCCCCAACCCGCCGGCCCCATAGGAGGGGAGTCCTACAAGGACTCCCCTTCCCTGGCGCGCCCTCCCCTCTTTAAATAGAGGGGCAGGGGCGCCCCCTCCTCTCTTGCTCATATAATCCCCAATCTCTGCCGCCTCTCTCCTCCACCATATTCTGCACAGGCATAGGCGAAGCCCTGCAGAATTCTCTACTCCACCACCACCACCACGCCGTCGTGCTGCTGGGATTCCGTGGAGAAGATCTACTACCTCCGCTGCTCGCTGGAACGGGGAGAGGAAGGTCTGCTTCGACTCCGCACGTGTGACCGACTGCAGAAGCGCTGCCGAATTGCGGCGCCGGAAGGATCGTCTACTTGACCGAGGGCGGAAGCGCTGCTGGATCGCGACGCCGGAAGGATCGTCCACACGATCTTGAGATCGGCAAGTGATCGACTACATCAACCACGAGATCTAATCTCGTTAACGCTTTCGGATCTACGAGGGTTAGTTCCTATTTATCTCGTTGCTCATGTCTCATAGATTAGATCTTGGCTTTTATCTAGATTAGATCTGGGTTTTGTTCGTTCTTGCGGTAGAATTTTTTTGTTTTCTATGCTACGAACCAATCACACGCATGCAATGTCCACTTGTTGATCCATGTATGGTTTGTGGAAAGAACACACATGCAATGACACTGGTTGATCCATGTGTGGTTTGTGGAAAGAACACACATGCAATGACTCTAGTGGTTCATCCATGTGTGGTTTGTGGAAATAACACACATGCAATGACTCTAGTGTTGGTTTTAGTATAAGAACACACATGCAATGACTCTAGTGGGTTCACATGTGGTTTGTGAAAAGAACACACATGGAATGACCACTGGTTGATCCATATGTGGTTTGCGGAAAGAACACACATGCAATGACACTGCTTGATCCATGTGTGGTTTGTGGAAAAGAACACACATGCAATGACCACTGGTTGATCCATGTGTGGTTTGTGGAAAGAACACACATGTAATGACCACTATTTGATCCATATGTGGTTTGTGGAAAAGAACACCCATGCAATGACCACTGGTTGATCCATATGTGGATTGTCGAAAGAACACACAAGCAATGACTACTGGTTGATCCATGTGTAGTTTGTGAAAAGAACACACATGCAATGACTCTAGTGCTAGTTTTAGTATAAGAACACACATGCAATGACTCTAGTGGGTCCACATGTAGTTTGTGAAAAGAACAACATGCAATACCACTGGTTGATCCATAAGTGGTTTGTGGAAAGAACACACATGCAATGGCCACTGGTTGATCCATAAGTAGTTTGTGGAAAGAACACACATGCAATGACCACTGGTTGATCCATTCGTGGTTTGTGGAAAGAACACACATGAAGTGACCACTGGTGGATCCATATGTTTTTTGTGAAAAGAACACACATGCAATGAACACTGGTGGATCCATAAGTGGTTTGTGGAAAGAATACACATGCAATGACTCTAGTGCTAGTTTTAGTATAAGAACGCACATGTAATGACTCTAATGGATCCATCTGTGGTTTGTGAAAAGAACACACGTGCAATGACCACTTGTTGATACATGTGTGGTTTGTGAAAAGAACACACATGCAATGACAGTGGTGGATCCATGTGTGGTTTGTGAAAAGAACACACATGCAATGACTCTACTGTTGGTTTTAGTATAAGAACACACATGCAATGACTTTAGTGGGTTCACATGTGGTTTGTGAAAAGAACACACATGCAATGACCCCTGGTTGATCCATATGTGGTTTGTGGAAAGAACACACATGCAATGACACTGCTTGTTCCATGTGTGGTTTGTGGAAAAAAACACACATGCAATGACCACTGGTTGATCCATCTGTGGTTTGTGGAAAGAACACACATGCAATGACCACTGGTTGACCCATATATGGTTTGTGGAAAATAACACACATGCAATGACCACTGGTTGATCCATGTGTGGTTTGTGAAAAGAACACACACGCAATGACTCTAGTGCTAGTTTTAGTATAAGAACACACATGAAATGACCAATGGTTGATCCATATGTGGTTTTTGGAAACGAACACACATGCAATAAACACCGGTGGATCCATGTGTGGTTTTTGGAAAAGAACACACATGGAATGACCACTGGTTGATCCATAAGTGGTTTGTGGAAAAGAACACACATGCAATGAACACTGGTTGATCCATATGTGGTTTTTGAAAAGAACACACATGCAGTGACCACTGGTGGATCCATATGTTGTTTGTGAAAAGAACACACATGCAATGAACACTGCTTGATCCATGTTTGGTTTGTGGAAAGAACACACATGCAATGACTCTAGTGCTAGTTTTAGTATAAGAACACACATGCAATGACTCTAATGGATCCATATGTGGTTTGTGAAAGGAGAACACATGCAATGACCACTTGTTGATCCATGTGTGGTTTGTGGAAAGAACACACATGCAATGACCGTGGTGGATCCATGTGTGGTTTGTGGAAAGAACACACATACAATGACTAGTGGTTGATCCATGTGTGGTTTGTGGAAATAACACACATGTAATGACTCTAGTGGTTGATCCATGTGTGGTTTCTGGAAATAACACACATGCAATGGCAGTGGTTGATCCATGTGTGGTGTGTGAAAAGAACACACATGCAATGACTCTAGTGCTGGTTTTACTATAAGAACAAACATGCAATGACTCTAGTGGGTCCACATGTGGTTTGTGAAAAGAACACACATGCAATGCCACCGGTTGATCCATAAGTGGTTTGTGGAAAAGAACACACATGCATTGACCACTGGTTGATCCATAAGTGGTTTGTGGAAAGAACACACATGCAATGAACATTGGTGGATCCATAAGTGGTTTGTGGAAAGAAGACACATGCAATGACTCTAGTGCTGGTTTTAGTATAAGAACACACATGCAATGGCCACTTGTTGATCCATGTGTGGTTTGTGGAAAGAACACACATGCAATGACACTGGTTGATCCACGTGTGGTTTGTGGAAAGAACACACATGCAATGACTCTAGTGGTTGATCCATGTGTGGTTTGTGGAAATAACACACATGCAACGACTCTAGTGGTTGATCCATGTGTGGTTTGTGGAAATAACACACATGCAATGACTCTAATGGATCCATAAGTGGTTTGTGGAAAAGAACACACATGCAATGACCACTGGTTGATCCATATGTGGTTTGTGGAAAGAACACACATGCAATGACACTGCTTGATCCATGTGTGGTTTGTGAAAAGAACACACATGCAATGCCACTAGTTGATCCATGTGTGGTTTGTGGATAGAACACACATGCAATGACTCTAGTGCTAGTTTTAGTATAAGAACACACATACAATGACTCTAGTAGGTCCACATCTAGTTTGTGAAAAGAACACACATGCAATGACCACTAGTTGATCCATAAGTTGTTTGTTGAATAGAACACACATGCAATGACCACTGGTTGATCCATGTGTGGTTTGTGGAAAAGAAAACATATGCAATGAGTCTAGTGCTGGTTTTGGTATAAGAACACACATGCAATGACTCTAGTGGGTCCACATGTGGTTTCTGAAAAGAACACACATGCAATGACCACTAGTTAATCCATATGTGGTTTTTGGAAAAGAACACACATGCAATGAACACTGGTGGATCCATAAGTGGTTTGTGGAAAGAACATACATGCAATGACCATTGGTTGATCCATAAGTGGTTTGTGGAAAAAAACACATATGCAATGACCACTGGTTGATCCATGTGTGGTTTGTGGATAGAACACACATGCAATGACTCTAGTGGGTCCATATGTGGTTTGTGAAAAGAACACACATGCGATGACCACTGGTTGATCCATATGTGGTTTGTGGAAAAGAACACACATCCAATGAACACTGGTGGATCCATAAGTGGTGTGTGGAAAGAACACACATGCAATGACCACTAGTTGATCCATATGTGGTTTGTGGAAAGAACACACATGCAGCGAACACTGGTGGATCCATATGTTGTTTGTGAAAAGAACACACATGCAATGACTCTAGTGCTGGTTTTAGTATAAGAACGCACATGCAATGACTCTAGTGGGTCCACATGTAGTTTGTGAAAAGAACACACATGCAATGCCACTGGTTGATCCATAAGTGGTTTTTGGAAAGAACACACATGTAATGGCCACTAGTTGATCCATAGGTGGTTTGTGGAAAGAACACACATGCAATGACCACTGGTTGATCCATACATGGTTTGTGGAAAGAACACACATGCAGTGACCACTGGTGGATCCATATGTTGTTTGTGAAAAGAACACAAATGCAATAAACACTGGTGGATCCATAAGTGGTTTGTGGAAAGAACACACATGCAATGACTCTAGTGCTAGTTTTAGTAGAAGAACACACATGCAATGACTCTAATGGATCCATATGTGGTCTGTGAAAATAACACACATGCAATGACCACTTGTTGATCCATGTGTGGTTTGTGGAAAGAACACACATGCAATGCTAGTGGTGGATCCATGTGTGGTTTGTGAAAAGAACACACATGAAATGACTCTAGTGTTGGTTTTAGTATAAGAACACACATGCAATGAGTATAGTGGGTTAACATGTGGTTTGTGAAAAGAACACACATGCAATGACCACTGGTTGATCCATATGTGATTTGTGGAAAGAACACACATGCAATGACACTGCTTGATCCATGTGTGGTTTGTGGAAAAGAAGACACATGCAATGACCACTGGTTGATCCATGTGTGGTTTGTGGAAAGAACACACATGCAATGACCTCTAGTTGATCCATATGTGGTTTGTGGAAAGAACACACATGCAATGACCATTGGTTGATCCATGTGTGGTTTGTGAAAAGAACACACATGCAATGACCACTGGTAGATCCATGTGTGGTTTGTGAAAAGAACACACATGCAATGGCCACTTGTTGATCCATGTGTGGTTTGTGGAAAGAACACACATGCAATGACACTGGTTGATCCACGTGTGGTTTGTGGAAAGAACACACATGCAATGACTCTAGTGGTTGATCCATGTGTGGTTTGTGGAAATAACACACATGCAACGACTCTAGTGGTTGATCCATGTGTGGTTTGTGGAAATAACACACATGCAATGACTCTAATGGATCCATAAGTGGTTTGTGGAAAAGAACACACATGCAATGACCACTGGTTGATCCATATGTGGTTTGTGGAAAGAACACACATGCAATGACACTGCTTGATCCATGTGTGGTTTGTGAAAAGAACACACATGCAATGCCACTAGTTGATCCATGTGTGGTTTGTGGATAGAACACACATGCAATGACTCTAGTGCTAGTTTTAGTATAAGAACACACATACAATGACTCTAGTAGGTCCACATCTAGTTTGTGAAAAGAACACACATGCAATGACCACTAGTTGATCCATAAGTTGTTTGTTGAATAGAACACACATGCAATGACCACTGGTTGATCCATGTGTGGTTTGTGGAAAAGAAAACATATGCAATGAGTCTAGTGCTGGTTTTAGTATAAGAACACACATGCAATGACTCTAGTGGGTCCACATGTGGTTTCTGAAAAGAACACACATGCAATGACCACTAGTTAATCCATATGTGGTTTTTGGAAAAGAACACACATGCAATGAACACTGGTGGATCCATAAGTGGTTTGTGGAAAGAACATACATGCAATGACCATTGGTTGATCCATAAGTGGTTTGTGGAAAAAAACACATATGCAATGACCACTGGTTGATCCATGTGTGGTTTGTGGATAGAACACACATGCAATGACTCTAGTGGGTCCATATGTGGTTTGTGAAAAGAACACACATGCGATGACCACTGGTTGATCCATATGTGGTTTGTGGAAAAGAACACACATCCAATGAACACTGGTGGATCCATAAGTGGTGTGTGGAAAGAACACACATGCAATGACCACTAGTTGATCCATATGTGGTTTGTGGAAAGAACACACATGCAGCGAACACTGGTGGATCCATATGTTGTTTGTGAAAAGAACACACATGCAATGACTCTAGTGCTGGTTTTAGTATAAGAACGCACATGCAATGACTCTAGTGGGTCCACATGTAGTTTGTGAAAAGAACACACATGCAATGCCACTGGTTGATCCATAAGTGGTTTTTGGAAAGAACACACATGTAATGGCCACTAGTTGATCCATAGGTGGTTTGTGGAAAGAACACACATGCAATGACCACTGGTTGATCCATACATGGTTTGTGGAAAGAACACACATGCAGTGACCACTGGTGGATCCATATGTTGTTTGTGAAAAGAACACAAATGCAATAAACACTGGTGGATCCATAAGTGGTTTGTGGAAAGAACACACATGCAATGACTCTAGTGCTAGTTTTAGTAGAAGAACACACATGCAATGACTCTAATGGATCCATATGTGGTGTGTGAAAATAACACACATGCAATGACCACTTGTTGATCCATGTGTGGTTTGTGGAAAGAACACACATGCAATGCTAGTGGTGGATCCATGTGTGGTTTGTGAAAAGAACACACATGCAATGACTCTAGTGTTGGTTTTAGTATAAGAACACACATGCAATGAGTATAGTGGGTTAACATGTGGTTTGTGAAAAGAACACACATGCAATGACCACTGGTTGATCCATATGTGATTTGTGGAAAGAACACACATGCAATGACACTGCTTGATCCATGTGTGGTTTGTGGAAAAGAAGACACATGCAATGACCACTGGTTGATCCATGTGTGGTTTGTGGAAAGAACACACATGCAATGACCTCTAGTTGATCCATATGTGGTTTGTGGAAAGAACACACATGCAATGACCATTGGTTGATCCATGTGTGGTTTGTGAAAAGAACACACATGCAATGACCACTGGTAGATCCATGTGTGGTTTGTGAAAAGAACACACATGCAATGACTCTAGTGCTAGTTTTAGTATAAGAACACACGTGCAATGACTCTAGTGGGTCCACATGTAGTTTGTGAAAAGAGCACACATGCAATGCCACTGGTTGATCCATAAGTGGTTTGTGGAAAGAACACACATGCAATGGCCACTTGTTTATCCATAAGTGGTTTGTCGAAAAGAACACACATGCAATGACTCTGGTTGGTCCATATGTGGTTTGTGGAAAGAACACACATGCAGTGACAACTGGTTGATCCATGCATGGTTTGTGAAAAGAACACACATGCAATGCCACTTGATGATCCATGTGTGGTTTGTGGAAAGAACGCACATTCAATGCCACTGGTTGATCCATGTGTATTTTGTGGATAGAACACACATGCAATGACTCTAGTGCTAGTTTTAGAATAAGAACACACATACGATGACTCTAGTGGGTCCACATGTAGTTTGTGAAAAGAACACACATGCAATGACCACTGGTTGATCCATAAGTTGTTTGTGGAATAGAACACACATCCAATGAGTCTAGTGGATCCATGTGTGGTTTGTGGAAAATAACACACATGCAATGAGTCTAGTGCTGGTTATAGTATAAGAACACACATGCAATGACTCTAGTGGCTCCACATGTGGTTTGTGAAAAGAACACACATGCAGTGACCACTGGTTCATCCATATGTGGTTTTTGGAAAAGAACACACATGCAATGAACACTGATGGATCCATAAGTGGTTTGTAGAAAGAACACACATGCAATGACCACTGGTTGATCCATAAGTGGTTTGTGGAAAAGAACACTCATGCAATGACCACTGGTTGATCCATTTGTGGTTTTTGGATAGAACACACATGCAATGACTCTAGTGGGTCCATATGTGGTTTTTGAAAAGAACACACATGCAATGACCACTAGTTGATCCATATGTGGTTTGTAGAAAAGAACAGAGATGCAATGAACACTGGTGGATCCATAAGTTGTTTGTGGAAAGAACACACATGTAATGACCACTGGTTGATCCATATGTGGTTTGTGGAAAGAACACACATGCAGTGAACACTGGTGGATCCATATGTTGTTTGTGAAAAGAGCACACATGCAATGACTCTAGTGCTGGTTTTAGTATAAGAACACACATGCAATGACTCTAGTGGATCCTTATGTGGTTTGTGAAAAGAACACACATACAATGACCACTTGTTGATCCATGTGTGGTTTGTGGAAAGAACACACATGCAATGACAGTGGTTGATCCATGTGTGGTTTGTGAAAAGAACACACATGCAATGACCACTGGTTGATCCATAAGTGGTTTGTGGAAAGAACACACATGCAGTGACCACTGGTGGATCCATATGTTGTTTGTGAAAAGAACACACATGCAATGAACACTGGTGGATCCATAAGTGGTTTGTGGAAAGAACACACATGCAATGACTCTAGTGCTAGTTTTAGTATAAGAACACACATGCAATGACTCTAGTGGGTTCACATGTGGTTTGTGAAAAGAACACACATGCAGTGACCACTGGTTGATCCATATGTGGTTTGTGGAAAGAACACACATGCAATGACACTGCTTGATCCATGTGTGGTTTGTGGAAAAGAACACACATGCAATGACCACTGGTTGATCCATGTGTGGTTTGTGGAAAGAACACACATGCAATGACCTCTAGTTGATCCATATGTGGTTTGTGGAAAAGAACACATGCAATGACCACTGGTTGATCCATATGTGGTTTGTGGAAAGAGCGCACATGCAATGGCCACTGGTTGATCCATGTGTGGTTTATGAAAAGAACACACATTCAATGACTCTAGTGCTAGTTTTAGTATAAGAACACACATGCAATGACTCTAGTGGGTCCACATGTAGTTTGTGAAAAGAACACACATGCAATGCCACTGGTTGATCCATAAGTGGTTTATGGAAAGAACACACATGCAATGGCCACTGGTTGATCCATAAGTGGTTTGTGGAAAAGAACACACCTGGAATGACTTTGGTTGGTCCATATGTGGTTTGTGGAAAGAACACACGTGCAGTGACCACTGGTTGATCCATGTGTGGTTTGTGAAAATAACACACATGCAATGCCACTTGTTGATCCATGTGTGGTTTGTGGAAAGAATACACATGCAATGACTCTAGTGCTAGTTTTAGTATAAGAACACACATGCAATGACTCTAATGGATCCTTATGTGGTTTGTGAAAAGAACACACATACAATGACCACTTGTTGATCCATGTGTGGTTTGTGGAAAGAACACACATGCAATGACAGTGGTTGATCCATGTGTGGTTTGTGAAAAGAACACACATGCAATGACTCTAGTGCTAGTTTTAGTATAAGAACACACATGCAATGACTCTAGTGGGTCCACATGTGGTTTGTGAAAAGAACACAGATGCAATGCCACCGGTTGATCCATAAGTGGTTTGTGGAAAAGAAAACACATGCAATGACCACTGGTTGATCCATAAGTGGTTTGTGGAAAGAACACACATGCAATGAACACTGGTGGATCCATGTGTGGTTTGTGAAAAGAACACTGATACGTCCAAAACGTATCTACTTTCCTGAACACTTTTGCTATTGTTTCTCCTCTAAACTTGTGTGATTTGGATGCAACTAACACGGACTAACGCTGTTTTCAGCAGAATTTTCTTGGTGTCTACTTTTTGTGTAGAAAATCAACTACTAGGAAAAATCCTAGAAAATATGCCAAAAATCCTATTTCGCCAGAAGACTCTCAGAGCCAGAATACGAGACGGAGGGGGGCTAGGCCTAGGCCACACCACTTGGCCGCGCAGGCAGGCCCATGCCGCGCCACGGGGTGGTCTGGCCGCCCCAGACTCCCTCTCGGTCTCCCTCTTCGCCTATAAGTTGCCTTCTGACCTAAAAACTAAGGGGGTTCGACGTTTTTCTAGAAGGAGTTCCGCTCCACTGCCACCACCAGATTCCACGTAACAGCACCAGTAACTTTGTTCTGGCACCCTGCCAGGACGGGGAATTGGAGGAGATCATTATCATCATCATTACCATCACTTCTCCATAGACCATCCATGTTTCCCCCATCTATGAGTGAGTAATCCCCCGCTGTAGGCTATGGGGATGGTAGGGATTGGATGAGATCGTCCATGTAATGGCATCAGATTGTTAGGGCATGGTGCCTAGTATCTTTTATTAGTGCCATTTGACTTTGTTGCAACTTGTTATGCTTAATGCTTGTCACTAGGGCCCGAGTGCCATGATTTCAGATATGAACATGTTATCGATTCATTATGATAGTATTTTTTTGGGTCTTATCTACAAGTTGTATACACACGTTGTTGTCCGGAACCAATGGCCCCGAAGTGATAGAAATCGGGATAACTGGAGGGAATGGCTTTGATGTGAGGATCACATGTGTTCACAGAGTGTTAATTCTTTGCTCCAGTGCTCTATTAAAAGGAGCACCTTAATTGCCAGTAGTTCCCTTGAGGCCCCGCTGCAAACGGGCTGGCAGGACAAAAGATGTTGTGCAAGTTCTCATTGCGAGCACGTATGACTATATATGGAACACATGCCTAGGATTATCTAGTACTTGGATGCTTTATCTTATTTATCTGCAATTGCCCTATGTTCTGATTGCCATGTGAATTGTCTTATCCATGCAACGCCCGTCCATCCATCCCTATGCCTACCGCACTCGAATCCTACTATTTGCCACTATTGTTATTGTTGTCTTTACTTTACTACTGCTGCTACTTTGCTATTCCTACTACAAAACTGTTGCTACTGATAAACTGCTGTGAGCAAGATTGTTTCCAGGTGCAGCTGAATTGACAACTCAGTTGTTAAGGCTTATAAATATTCTTTGGCTTCGCTTGTGTCGAATCAATAAATTGGGTTTCACTTCCCTCAAAAATACTACGATACACCCCCTATACTTGTGGGTCATCAAGACTATTTTCTGGCGCCGTTGCCGGGGAGCATAGCTTTATTTATCAAGTTCACTTGGATTCTCTATTTTTCGCTTCTATCCATCCATCATGGGTAAGTCTTGTGATGGCAAGGTTCCTATTTTACCATCCACTACAAGAAGAGGTACGGTTCTGAACACCTCTATTGCTCTTAATTCACCATCTGTTATGAGTAAGCTCGTTACACCACCACATACACATGCTACACACATTGCTAGTACTGCTAAATCTGAAACTTCTAATGCTTATGATGCTGCTTCTACTGTGCTTGATAAGAGTGGTTCATTAGGTCCTTTCCTAGATGCTACGATTGCTAGAACTATAGCTGGAAATACTGAAACTCCTAATGAAGACACTACTACACCTGTTAGTTCACCTGAGTCTAGTGAGAGTTATGACATTGAAGATGGTTATGTTGAGATGACCGATGGATTTATTAAAGAATGTAAAAACACCCATGATAGGAGCGCTGCTAAGAGTCTCCTTGAGAGGCATACTATTAGTCCCAAATTGTCTCCTGTTGCTAAGTTTGCTGCTTCTCCCATAAACATTATAGATGAAGATTATGATTTCTCTCTCGATCTATCTTACATAGCTATTGTCGAGAAAGAACCTTTTTGTGGGACTAAGAATGAAAGTGCGGTAGCACATACGAATGATCTTTCTACCATGAGTGGCTTGTTTTCTGATGATATTAAGATGTGTACTTACTTTGTTGCTAAGATTTTCCCCTTTTCACTAAAAGGAGAAGCTAAAACTTGGTTTAGTAATTTACCTCCTGGATCTATTGATAGCCCTGATTGCTTGATTAGTACTTTCCTGCAGAAATATTTCCTCCTAGTGCTAGACATGCTATTTTGCAAGAACTTTTTGATTTTAAACAGGGAGAAAAAGAGGTATTGCCTAAATCTTGGGCAAGGTTTTGTGCTTTGATTCATGCACAAGCTGGAAGTCCATTACCTAAGAATGAGCTTCTTGATATATTTTATAATGGACTAACCGAGGAATCTAGGACATACCTAGATAGTTGTGCTGATTGTGTTTTCAGGAATAGGACTCCTAAGGAAGCTGAGGAATTAATGGCTAAAATAAGTAAGAATTATGAAGATTGGACGCCTCCTAAACAAGTTATACCTGAAGTAATTGTACCGGAACCTACTATTCCGGTGCCTATTCCAACATCAAAGAAGAGGAGAGTTATTGAATTAAATGAATAAGTGATGAATGAAGCTAAGAAATGTCTTAAGGAGAAGGGAATTAAAGCTGCAGATGTCAAGAATTTACCTCCTATTGAAGAATTATGTAAGCCTATTCCCTACTCATCCACTATCGAGGTACACTCTCTCCAACACTTTGATGAAGCTGATATCCCTTAATCTAAACCTCCTGATCAATGCTTAGAAGAATTCGATATTTTTATTGTTAAGCAAGATAATTTTAATAAAAGGGTGCAAAATCATCTAATGGAGAACACTAGAGCTATTGTTGAGTTGAAAGATATTGTGGAAAGAATCTCTAATGATGTTAAAATGATTGTTAAACATTTTCAAATGGTTCAAACTCAAATATATCAACTCGTTAAAGTGTAAAAATATTTGCTAGTTAATGCTGCTAAAGAAAAACATGCTTATGAAATTAGAACTAGAAGTGGTGCTGCTACCCAGGATCCTCTTTATCCTGAGGGGCATCCCAAAAGAATTGAGCAGGATTCTCAACAAGCTGAAAATAGTGGCTCTACTCGTAAGAAAAGGAAAAAGAAACATAAAACTGTTGTAGAACCCTCCGAACCTGCTATAGATCCTAATAGTATATCTATCTCTGATACTGAAACTGAAAGTGGTAATGAAGAAAATGAAGTTCCTAATGAAGAAAAAGTTGAAGAAGAACATGAAAACCACACTAAGAATACTAAATACACTAAAGAAGATTTTATTGCTAAGAAACATGGTAGTGAAAGAGAACCTTGGGTCGAAAAACCTATGCCTTTCCCTGATAAGAAACACAAGTCAAAGGAATATGAACACTATAATAAGTTTTGTGAGTGGATGAAACCTTTATTCTTCCAAATCCCTTTGACTGATGCTATTAAATTGCCTCCTTACTCAAAGTATATGAAGGACATTGTCTCGAATAAAAGGAAGATCCCCAATGAAGAAATTTCTACTTTGCTTGCTAATTATTCCTTTAATGGTAAGGTTCCTAAGAACCTTGGAGATCCAGGGATTCCAACTATCCCTTGCTCTATTAAGAACAGTTATGGTAGAACTACTTTGTGTGATTTGGGAGCTGGAGTTAGTCTTATGCCTTTCTCTCTCTATAAGAGGCTTCAACTTGAAAAACTGATACCAACTGACATATCTTTGCAAATGGCTGATAAATCTACCACTATTCATGTTGGTATATGTGAGGATGTACCTGTTCAGGTGGCTCATAATTGCTTGATATTAACTGATTTTGTTGTGCTTGAAATGCCTGAAGATGATAATATGTCTATTATTCTTGGGAGACCTTTTCTTAATACTGCAGGAGCTGTTATTAATTGTAATCAAGGAAAGGTGACCTTTAATGTTAATGACAAGGAACATACTGTCTATTTCCCCAAGAAGATTGAAAGGACTTATGGTTTGAATTCAATTGAACATGTTGAGGGCATTCAAGTTGGAGAGATATATTGTCCCATACCAAGAGAAAATTTTGAAACTATTATGATTGGGACCATTGCTATCAAGGTTGAGGTAACATAATCATTAGTGGAATACCAAGTTTTGTCTCATATGGAATTGTTTTGGTAACAAGACCTGATCAACCTTGTTAACAAAAGGATTTCGTTGAACAAAACAATGTTTTCACTATGATTATCTCCGTTTACTTCTATTGCTATCCATTTTAGTTTTTGTTTTCGTTTAAGTTTTCTTTGTTGTTAGTTGCTTGCATGTTAGAGTGTCTTAGAACTTCTGTAGTTCTAGCCTTGTTTTGTCATTGCATCATTTTCTAGAAAATCTGTCTGTTAGAAAATCATTCTTCTATGCCTGAAAATTGCCCAAAAATAAAGTGTGTCGAAAAATTCCAGAAAATTCATATTAAATTTTTACGTGAAAAAAGGGGCAGAGGAGTGCCTGGGAGGTGCCAGGGGGACCCACCAGGCAAGCTCACCACCTGGTGGCACGGCCTGCCCTGGTTGGCGCCATGCCATGGTGTGGGCCACCCCTGGCACTCCACTAACTCTCTCACCTGCCACTTTCTTCTCTCTCCCGAGTAAGCTCCAGTTCATTGCTCAAAATCGTGTTCTTGATGTGCTTGCTCTCGATTTTTTCGATCTCCTTGCTCAGCCCATCTTTCTTGCTGAAATTTGGAGCATTTGTTCCCTAGTATGTGACTCCTCCCCTTATCCAAGTAGATTTGTGTTTAGTGGATTATATCTTGAGTATTTTGCTGCTGTAGGTGACAGGTTATGAGTGCTAGTAAGCTTGTTTGATGCTTAGAGATATAGTTTTGATGCCTGTTTAGGCCTCTTACAAGTCCCTATGAGTAGAAACCTTCATTATATTCACTTTACAATCACTTGTTTAATAGGTGTTTAAATTTCATAATAGAAGATGAATGAGCATCAAATAAACCAACATGAACTATGGGTGCCTGAGGTCATGAAGGTCCACTAGGAGGAGGAAGTTTTTCCTTCCATTTATCCATGCTCTGAGTTCATGAGAGCTGCAGGAATTCTCCAAGATTTCCACACTTTGGTTTCTAATGCAGGGTTGGAGCACTTTTTGGAAGATGAACCTTGTCAATTTGTGAAGCTAACCATGTTTGTGGTGCATGAATTTCCATTTAGTCACTCTTTGCCTAACCCCATGGTCCACTACAAAATTTACAATATTGTTGTCGACCTTTCTCTCGATGACTTTTGTGCAGCTATTAAGGTACCTCAATGGGGATCATGTAGAAGGATTAATGAGCGACCTGAACCACTCATGGATTATACGCAGAAATTTGCCAAGGGAGCAGCTTCTCGAAGGAGAATGGAAAAATCCGTAACATTCATCTTCCCTCCATTCGTTACTTTGCCTACTTTGTTGCCAAGTGTGTTCTTGCTAGGAAAACTGCCAATAAGTTATCTTCATATGATCTAGCATTCATCTCTGCCGCTCTTAAACAAGATAGGTCTTACAACTTAGGTGCTTTGATAGCCTTCTATGTTGATGCTAACCGTGAGAAAGGTGGAATTTGTGGAGGCATCATTGCTTCTCGTTTACTAGCATTGCATGGTTTAGTGCCTCATCATCTAGACCTATAGTTCCCCATAGAAAGGCTTGATTTTAATTCCATGATACATCATAAATTTGTTTCCTCGTGGGCGAGTTTGAATGAGTTGTCTTATGGAATAACCTTTCTCAAAGCTGGTTGGAGAAAGAGCAAGTTCGAGCGTATTGTTCTTTTGCCTGCACCTGTTTTGTTTAACCTTGATAACAGGGAAGGATGGTCCCTCACTGAGGAGGAGCTTGACACGTACTTGGGAGAGCTCTCCCAATAGGAGTAGGACACTAGAAGGGAGGTCACGGATGATTCGGTCCAACCCTCGAATGAGGGAGAGTCTTCATATCAGCAGCCTGCTTATGATTGGGGAGCTTCTTCTTGTTCCCGTGGGCCCAACTACGACCACTCTTATCATGATCCTCCTGCTTGGAACCCTTACCTGTATCTGGATTGATACCCACTTAGGCCAAAAGCCTAAGCTTGGGGGGAGGTACGCCGACACCGCACTCATCTCCTTATCATGTTGCATCGGTACTTTGTATATTCAATGTTCGTTCTCTTTTTAGTTTTTGTTCTTTCTTTGCTTTTGCTTTCTAAAACACAAAAACACCAAAAATATTCCGTTGTTTCTCTTTGGTTTGCTTCTTCATTTCGCCTTGGTTTGTTTTTCCTCTTTGCTTTGTTTGAACTATTCGAAAAACCCAAAAAGATTTTGCTTTGCTTGTTTTTCCTTTTGGTTCTTGTTTTAAAAATCAAAAACAACAAAAATATTTGTGGTTCTTCTTTGGTTTTGTGAGTTTGCTACAGGGTTCAGCAGTCCTCAGTGGATATTGGATTCATGTTATTATTCAAGCCACATAAGTGAAGAGCAATAATGAGGATTAATGACAACTTGAGGCGTCGTAAGAGGCTGGTAACGAACTCTATTTGTTTTCATTTTTGTACATATACTCATCATTGTGGGCATGCTTAGCCTGTTCGTGTAGGGTGTATGTTATATTTGGATGCTTAATAGTTCTTGCTCTCGTATGATTAGTTCCAGCTTGTTAATAGTTTCTAGCATGTTTTATGAATGTTTGCTTGCATTACTCTATTCATAACTTGGTATGACACCGTGGTATCCTCCTCTGAACGTTTCATTTGAATTGACTTGGCACATGCTCACGCATGCACATGACTGAAATAATCAGTTAAGCCTCGATGAATTATTTTGCCTTGAGGATCTTGAATCACTTTCATGCCATGTTTAGTCCTGTTTTGTTGCAAGCATGATTATGACATCTATTGCTCTCTCGTTTGTCGCTACCTTACTATTGCTAGCCTTCACTTACACTGAGTATGTTTTACTCAAGTTTCCAACTCCCTAAACCAAATATTCCAAAGTGTCCACCATACCTACCTATTAGCATCATTTGCTACTTCCGTGCATATTCAATATGCCTTGTTTTCTTCCGAATAAAATGTTTGCTTGTTATGAGAAAACTAGTTAGTAAAGCTCTCATGAACTTGATGGCACACTTTATTTCTACACTTAATAAACCTAAACCATTGTGACTGTCCATGAAAGTTATATGCTTGCAAATTATAGGCTGGGGATTAGCAGAACCGTGCTGTCACGGGGAATGCTTTCAACACTTGTAAATATATACCCAGTTGATACCATGCTCTTTTGTTTGCGGATGTCGTCGGTGTGAAATAAAAGGGGAGCTTGTAAGTCCATGGAGTTATGTATGTGTGTTAGAGAAACGCCTAGGCCGCTGGTCTAATCCATGCTGACATGGTGGAAACCTGCAGCGTAACCATAATGATATCTATGAAGCATTCTTCTTATAAAAAAGAGAGAGATAGCTATTGAGAAAAAGAAAAAGAAAAAGAGATTTATGAAAAGAGGAAATAGAGAAAAAGCACCATTTTCCCATGGTAAATAAGAAGATTGCCGAGATACTCATTGTCTGCTTGCCTTGTCATTTTGATATGGGGATTCTTCCGTATCATCGGGCAAGGGGTACCCCGTTGGCGGTTCTCTATGATACGCACGTACTTACGATGACAAGAACTTACCGGTAACTAAAGTTGAGTAGCATGAGGAGCAGCCCTCGTACTCAAGGGACATGGGATTTTCAGTTTATAGTCTGTCAAGCATATAACTCGGATTGGACCTCACTTTCACCTTAACCATATTAAAGATGCTTATGATAGGGGCAATGAGAGCTCAAAGCTAATGAGTACCATACTTTCAGCATTTGGAAGCTTGTCAAATTATTCAAAACCTTTTCTTTTACTTGTTGAGTCTCCACATATTCTCTGAGCACCTTCTTGAGAGCATAGTTGTCATTCTTTGTGCTTGTCTCATTACTTGATTATTTGCGTTATGACTTTGATGCTTGTATCTTTGATATCTTTACTTCTAGTCATCACTTGAACTTCGGAGGTGCCTTGGCATTCATAATCAAAGGCAAGCGAGATACCACTCTATCATACCTTGTTATGAGCATTGTAATGTTGCTTATGTTTATGCTTCATGCTACTTATTATTTTTGAGTTGGAATCTCTTCATAGCTTGCAATGCCTATTAAGTAAACTTAGTTGCATATTCCTTATTATGAATTGTCTAAGTAGTTGATCACATGCTGAGAATATATACATCATATGAAGCAAATGTGTTCGTGAAAGTTCTTTTATCGCACTCAGTTTTCAACTGAATTGCTTGAGGACAAGCAATAAGCTAAGCTTGGGGGGAGTTGATACGTCCAAAATGTATCTACTTTCCCGAACACTTTTGCTATTGTTTCTCCTCTAAACTTGTGTGATTTGGATGCAACTAATGCGGACTGACGCTGTTTTCAGCAGAATTGCCTTGGTGTCTACTTTTTGTGCAGAAAATCAACTATCAGGAAAAATCCTGGAAAACACCGGAGGGAATGGCTTTGATGTGAGGATCACATGTGTTCACGGAGTCTTAATGCTTTGCTCCGGTGCTCTATTAAAAGGAGCACGCTAATTCCCAGTAGTTCCCTTGAGGCCCCGCTGCAAACGGGCTAGCAGGACAAAAGATGTTGTGCAAGTTCTCATTGCGAGCACGTATGACTATATATGGAACACATGCCTAGGATTATCTAGTACTTGGATGCTTTATCTTATTTATCTGCAATTGCCCTATGTTCTGATTGCCATGTGAATTGTCTTGTCCATGCAACACCCGTCCATCCATCCCTATGCCTACCGCACTCGAATCCTACTGTTTGCCGCTATTGTTACTACTGTCTTTACTTTACTGCTGCTGCTACTTTGCTATTCCTACTACAAAACTGTTGCTACTGATAAACTGATGTGAGCAAGATTGTTTCCAGGTGCAGCTGAATTGACAACTCAGTTATTAAGGCTTATAAATATTCTTTGACTCCCCTTGTGTCGAATCAATAAATTAGGTTTCACTTCCCTCGAAAATACTGCGATACACCCCCTATACTTGTGGGTCATCAAACACGCATGCAATGATTCTAGTGCTGGTTTTAGTATAAGAACACACAAGCAATGACTCTAGTGGGTCCATATGTGATTTGTGGAAAGAACACACATGCAATGACATTGGTTGATCCATGTGTGGTTTGTGGAAAGAACACACATGCAATGACTCTAGTGGTTGATCCATGTGTGGTTTGTGGAAATAACACACATGCAATGACTCTAGTGGTTGATCCATGTGTGGTTTGTCGAAATAACACACATGCAATGACTCTAATGGAACCATAAGTGGTTTGTGTAAAAGAACACACATGCAATGACCACTGGTTTATCCATATGTGGTTTGTGGAAAGAACACACATGCAATGACACTGGTTGATCCATGTGTGGTTTGTGAAAAGAACACACATGCAATGCCACTGGTTGATCCATGTGTGGTTTGTGGACAGAACACACATGCAATGACTCTAGTGCTAGTTTTAGTATAAGAAGACACATACAATGACTCTAGTGGGTCCACATGTAGTTTGTGAAAATAACACACGTGCAATGACCACTGGTTGATCCATAAGTTGTTTGTGGAAAAGAACACACATGCAATGAGTCTAGTGGATCCATGTGTGGTTTCGGGAAAAGAACACACATGCAATGAGTCTAGTGCTGGTTTTAGTATAAGAACACACATGCAATGACTCTAGTGGGTCCACATGTAGTTTGTCAAAAGAACACACATGCAATGACCACTAGTTGATCCATATGTGGTTTTTGGAAAATAACACACATGCAATGAACACTGGTGGATCCATGTGTGGTTTGTGGAAAGAACACACAAGCAATGACTCTAGTGGGTCCATATGTTATTTGTGCAAAGAACACACATGCAATGGCACTGGTTGATCCAAGTGTGGTTTGTGCAAAGAACACACATGCAATGACTCTAGTGGTTGATCCATGTGTGGTTTGTGGAAATAACACACATGCAATGACTCTAACGGAGCCATAAGTGGTTTGTGGAAAAGAACACACGTGCAATGACCACTAGTTGATCCATATATGGTTTTTGGAAAATAACACACATGCAATGAAAATTGGTGGATCCATAAGTTGTTTGTGGAAAGAACACACATGCAATGACACTGGTTGATCCATATGTGGTTTGTGGAAAGAACACATGTGCAATGACTAGTGATAGTTTTAGTATAAGAACACACATACAATGACTCTAGTGGGTTCGCATGTAGTTTGTGAAAAGAACACACATACAATGACCACTGGTTGATCCATAAGTTGTTTGTGGAAAAGAACACACATACAATGAACACTAGTGGATCCATGTGTGGTTTGTGGAAAAGAACACACATTCAATGAGTCTAGTGCTGGTTTTAGTATAAGAACACACATGCAATGACACTAGTGGGTCCACATGTGGTTTGTGAAAAGAACACACATACAATGACCACTGGTTGATCCATAAGTTGTTTGTGGAAAAGAACACACATGCAATGAACACTGGTGGATCCATAAGTGGTTTGTGGAAAGAACACACATGCAGTGACTCTAATGCTGGTTTTAGTTTACGAACACATATGGATCCATATGTGGTTTGTGGAAAAGAACACACATGCAATGACCACTGATTGATCCATAAGTGCTTTGTGGAAAGAACACACATGAAGTGAACACTGGTTGATCCATGTGTGGTTTATGAAAATAACACACATGCAATGCCATTGGTTGATCCATATGTGGTTTGTGGAAAGAACACACATGCAATGACACTGGTTGATCCAAATGTGGTTCATGACAGGAACACACATGCAATAACTCTTGTGGATACATATGTGGTTTGTGGAAAGAACACACATGCAATGAACTCTAGTGGATCTATCTTGGCCTAATTTGATGTATGCCACGATGCATTTCATTGTAAAAGACACCCACTTTCCATTTTTATACTACTCAGCTTTGCCCTTGGTTTTTTTATACTTCCCAGTTTTGCCCCCCCTCTCTCTTTCGTAGAAGCCCAAACATGTGCCCACTCTGTCTGCTACACCCTAATTGGTTGTCACAGTTGTCACGCGGATCGTGCGCACCAACCATTGTTCCTGTGTGATCCAACGAGGCTTGTTGCACACGTCATGCCCTTCACACGACAACGGGAGACAACACGGGCGTCTCCCTCAACGAGACTTCTACAAGAAGGAACACGATGTCATCCATGGAAAAAGTGGTCGAGTGGTCATGTCATGTTTAATCTAGTCTGCAAAGGCTACAAGTCTACTACATGGCAAATGGTCATCCATGGACCACCGGCTATACCATTTTTACTATGCAGCGCGCCTGCACTCTCACTTCCGTCAGGCCCCCGCCACACGAACCTTCCACGCAGCAGCCGTAGCCGGAAGAGCTGTCAACTGGGGCCCTCGAGGAGGCCTAAACATCCCCGCATTAAAACCCGAGCCTATCGGGTCGTCGATTCGCACTCAACCACTACTCTCTCTTCCCTATCCAGCAAAACACCACAATCTTGAACGTACCTGCACGAACCTTCTCCATGAAACCAGTGCGTGGGGGTGAGTGTCCGGGCATCGCCGCCGGGGTGGTGCTTCACATGGCAGATCTGCAGGAGCATCACGCAGCACAGGCCGAGGAGGACGTGCATTTCAACCCCTTGGGGGACCATGTGCACGCCGGTGCTGACGACTTCGGAGGCGCCGATGAGGGCGTGGAGTTCGACGAACACGCTCCGCTCGTGTACCCGGAGGTACATCTGTTTCTACATGTTTCATATTTTTTGCTCGAGCTTAATCTATCTAGGCATCATAAAAAATCTAGTCCTAATGATTAGATGCAACGTACTAACCGGTACATGGAGAGATCTAGTCTATTCTGAATGAATCCACATTATTTCTTTATTAATAAGTTACCAAGAACACAAACCACATTTATTTAGGAGCGAGTTGGGGAGACGGCCGTAATGAACTGCTAAACCTGTATAGACATGTTATTGCATCGAAAGTAACTTGGAATGGTGGAACGAATATATATTTATTATTTCGCTCATTTCGGTTTGTATTCCATACATTACAGGTGTATTCAAGTGAGATGGACTCTGACAAGGAGACCAGGGACAACAAGAGCAGCCATGTCATGAAGAAGCTCAAGAGTGGGATAATCCCTTTACGCACTCGACTTGGGGAGCTCAGGTACCCTTTCTGTAAGAAAGGAGTCAACCCGAGGATTGCCATCTTGATTCCGCATATGGTTGGCATCGGTAAAAGCCCGGCTAGTAAACAAAACTCGGTGACCAAAGCTAAACACGCTGCTTATGGCAAGTTCCTGAGGGAGTATGTCAAGACCGGCCTAGTGTCCCCTTACTTAGGAATCAACAACTTCTAGCCGACCAACCCTGTCACTGTGCTGGCCCGGCCACTAATAACATTTAGTTCTCTTACCGTATCTAGACCCTTAAACTATGGGGATTTCTATTTTCATACCTTTCAAAATATATTCAAGTTCATCTGTTTATGGAGTTAAACTTCTGGTGGCATACTCGTTATTTTGCATGGATAGAGGGGTGCCCCCGACAGATATAAGGGTTATCCTATCCGCTAGATCACAAAGGATCAACGGTTGGTGGGCAAAACTGAGTACAACTGAATCGCCATGGTTAGACACGAGGGAAAAAAGTGACTCACGGTACGAGTGTGTGGTGCACAGGGCGATAGCGGACACGTGTGGCCGTGCACGGTGCATTAGCGTACGCGGTGCACGATAGTGCAACGAAAGGTCGCTTCCCTTCTCCTTTAATAGAGGCCTCCCCACTCCCACTCATCACGCACTCGCTCACTCAACCGTCTCCACTGTCCCATCACCTTCTGCAAACGCCCAACAAAACCCCAACCACGCCGGTGATGGAGAAGATCGGCGCGGTGGCCATCGGTGCCTCCAAGGCCGCCGACGAGGAGCCCCCGTCCCCGCATCTGCCGTAGCCGCCGGCGAGGAGGCCCCCGCCGGTCTCGGACAGATCCCGCTCGGATGGGACCCCTATGAGGAGGTTGTCTACATAAGGCCGGAGAACCCCTACGACACCAGCATCACCGACCCATGGTCTAAGGTAACCAGGGTTTTCTCCCCTTCCCTTGTTCTTCCCACATTCCCATTGTTGGATGCTAGATCGTATGTTATTAGGGCTCGGTTGTTCGTATTTTTTACAGTAGCTAATCCTATTGTGTTAGATCTCGATTTTCGATGAATCCCCTGTTCGTAGTTGGGATCAGTATTCGATTTGGTTTGAGATTTGGGGAATAATCGGGAGATCTCATTCGGTTAATTTATGCAAAAAATCAATCCTGATAATCAAAGTATCTCAATCATGTCCTTATTTCACTCTACTATTTTTATTCCAATAGGAGGATAGCAGCGACGACGAGTCCAAGGACACCAAGACTCGTCATGTGCTGAGGAGGCTAAAGTCTGGTTAGTACAACAACTTCTTCGCTGACGACATGTACAGGTGCCCCTTCTGCCCCACCAGGAGGCTCTGCGGCACGGACTTCAACTCCCTCGTGAAGCACGCCGAGGACGTGAGGACCTGCGGCGAGTCCGTGAACGTCCACGGCTTTAGGGCCAAGCACCAGGCGCTCGGTCTTCACCTCTGCAACCTCCAGAAGGTGGCTATCAAAGAGGGTCGCATGCCCCTGATCAGACCTAAGGCGCCCAAGGTCAAGGGGCTAGGCAGCAAGAAGTGGAGGAGGCGCCAGAGGGAGGAGGCGGATGCCCTCCTGGCAGAAGCCACGAGGGGCCACTGATCAGCTGCTGCTGCTGCTGCTACTGTAAAGCAGCTTCTTTTGTCTCGTCTGTGTTGAAGCAGTCCGCTGCTGCTGCTGAGCAGCCTAATTGTCGAACCTCGTTATGTACCATACTATATAACCTATATTAGTTGCTTTATCTACATCTGCTCTGTTTACTGAATTTATTTATGGTACTGGTTTGTTTTGCTGCTCTAGATTTGCTACCAGATTGGGGGAAAACGATCGCAAAAGGAACAATGAATGAAGAGAGAAGCTGCTCTAGATTTCCTACCTTTTTGGCCAAAAAAACACAACTGTTAGAGAGAGAGGGGAAAATGCGCTCTTAAAAAGGCCAAATAACAAAAAAAAAGTTCCACTTTAGTCGTCATGGCGCACGTAACGGCCAAGCCTTTGACCAGATGGCACCCCCCTCCGAGCGCATGTGAGGGATTTGGAGTATCGGGAGGGCAAAAGTGAGGACAAACGAGACACAATGTTGCTATAGCTAAATCTGACAAAAAGCTGAATTTGGCTTTACCATGCAATTTGGCTAGAGCTCCACAATTTGGCTAGAGCTGACGAAATACTTACTAATGCTGCTGCTGGTGAAGCTGACGAAATACCTACTGAGGCTACTGCCGGAGTCCACGAAGAACATGTTGGTGTTGTTGCTGAGGTGCCAGCACTTCCAGTGTTGATAGCAGCCTGTGTGTTTGCTGTACACTCACATGCCTATCATGTTGACACTCCATATCCGACCTGGAGCCAAATCCACGTCGGGGGGGGGGGGGGGGTACAATTGGCTCATCAGTGGGGTCGTACTATTTGAAGGAGAATGAAAGACGGCCAAACACAACATCCTGGTTCGTTCCGACGATAGCACCAGCTCTAGGGACCTAGTGCTCATACTGGCAGATCCGATGAACCATTTGTATTTATCTTTATCATTAGTTACGCTTATGTGTGTAAAGACTAAGCTGTGCTTATTTGTGTAAGACTAAGTTAGTCCTAACTGCGTAATATTCAGTGAAGCCTAGCTTTTCTTTCCACGCCCATAACAATAGAATTGCAGCATAGAACATACAAATGTAATGTGCATACCAGGCATTTTTGCTCAGGATAACAACCACTTCAAGCAAATGATACATCGTGTACGCATTTGAACGCATCACTAGAATGTGCCACCTATTGATGACTGATGACATGGATCTAGCTTTTCTGCACTTATTTGCGCTGAATCGCTCATTGATTTGTTCACATATTTTTTGGCAATGGCTGATGAACTCCACTGTCTTGGTAACTTGCTTCGTCAGCGAGCACTTGTTGATGCAATGCAAAGTACAGAACATGGTCGTCATCGTCATTCCATTTAGGTTCTCTATGTTTCTTCATCACGGAGCTACTAATTTCAAATGAAAATCTAGTAAACAATATATGTCTACATTGTTAGAGTATGCTACGGCCACGGTACATACATGTTTTTCAACAATCACAAGAAGAAAACTTGATGCATTTTCACCTTGTTGGCATTGTGCCGAACTGGGTGGATGTGGCTTTGGGGTTCGGAGAGGAAGGCACCATGGCTGGTGAGTGTGCGACCACGGTGACAGCGAGCTCGGATTTTGGAGGAGACCAACAGGACCGAGCATGGTCGGCATGGTGACAGATCTCACCCGGGAATGAATTCCCGTCCCCGCGCCGTGCGAATGGTGCGGTCATGGTGAGGGAGAGCTCCGATTCGGGATGGGGAGGAGAACGGGCCGAGTAGGTTTGTCCAAGTCCTAGCTCCACGCCATGGCCGCGACCACAGATTGCTGCCTCGGAGGAAGGAGAAGACGCGTAAAGGATGCATGCGCCAACGCTGCAAGCCTACATGGCAGCGACGACGGCAGCGACATAACGACGAAAGCTGACAGGGGGTGCCCGACTTGATGGCCGTTAGCCTGATTTTTTGTATTGAAACGTAAAGTTGAATTCGTACCGAAAAAGACCCTCTGAGTATTTGGCACGCCAACTGTAGTCATCACGGCTGATATCAGGGAACTCGGGTACCGTGTTGCCTGGCCACCCCAACTTTCAGGCCGCAAAATGATATTCTCAACTTCAAGGCGCCCAAGGAGATCAAAAAGTACGACCCGACGTACGACCCAGCTGTCTGGCTGGACACATACCTCATGGCGATGGGAATCGCTGGCTACACCGACATGCTCGCCGCTCGCTACCTCCCCCTGATTATGGAGGGTGCGACTTGGCAATGGATCAACACCCTCCCCGCCGACAGCATCGATTCCTGGGAGGAAATGCGGGATGCCTTCATCAGGCACTTCGAGGGCTCCTACACCCGCGCCACCACCATAGAAGACCTGGAGCGATGCATCCAGGGACAACGCGAGTCGACTCGCCGTTGGATTCAAAGGTGGCAAGAATTGTGGATCAACGCCTCCGGCGCCCACCCAGATACGGCGATACATTGCTTCAAGAACGCATGCCGGTATGAACCCCTGGTCGCTACGATCAAGAGGGTCTACATGACACTCGACAATGTCCCCGACCTCCTCGAGATCGCCAAGCGCTACGCAGAGGAGGATCCCAACCAAGACTCTGATGACGAGTCGGGAGGAAGACGCTGAACCAGCATCCACGACAGCGGGCGCCTACACGACATGCGCTATAGCAACACCCGCATCACCGGAAAGCGCCGCACGGGCAGGCGAGTCGACTTCGTCGCCAACGCCGGCTACGGCCAACGTGACCCCAAGAGCTACCGCCATGATGTAGGAAATGACCGTGACAGCGGAAACTACCGCTCCAACAATATGGCAAGGTCGAAATTCGACCCTGCTGCCCTGCTCAATCAGCCCTACATCTACCATAGTAGGGAGGGAAAACCCGCCACCCCCACCACCGCGGATTGCCACTCTCTCAAACTGATTGAAAAGGCGAGGCGAGCGAGGGAGGACCCCAACAACAACCTGCCAAGGGACAACGGCAACGCCGGCGGCTTCGGACAAACAGCCGGCTCGCTACACACCTTCACCGGGCTCGGCACCAAGCGCGAGAAGAAGGTGCTCGCCCGTGCGGTCGCTGTCAACACGGTGACCCAAGTTGATATCCCTCACTTCCTCAACTGGTCCGAGCAGAGCATCACCTGGAGTCGCCAGGACCACGCGCCAAGAATCGAATACCCAGGGCGAGTCGTCCTGGTGGTTAGGGGCTTGTTCGTCTGCGGTACCAAAGTTGGCAGGCCAGCACATGGCGGTACCTAAGTTGCCTGAAATTACTGCGTTTCGAAAAGTTGGGCTGCCAACTACCGAGAGGGGCCATTTCAATGCAAACTCGTCTCACCCCTACCAAATCCAAACATGCCGTGAAACTGCCCCGTGAAGTAGACGGTCGGGACCCTCATGTTAGTAATATTTCCATGACGCGAGCGCCAACGCGGCAACCACGTAGGCGAAGCGAGATACTAAAGGAGCATCGTGCGTTGACCAAATTCACAAATCCACCCCCTCCCTCCTTTCGCATGAACCTAGCACCAGCGATGTTGAAATCCCCTCTCCAACTAGAATGATCTCTTCGGACATTTGACTTCCAGCACCAAGTTGCTGAGCCTACTCGCTGCTACCGAGCTCTAATGTCGAATGTCGTGCCAGCCGTTGCAACGATCTAGCCCGCCTCTACCGCCGACGAGCTGAGCAGCGCGGAGGATGGCAGATCTATTTGCCGAGGAAGAAGTAATTCTGGCTAATTTCGGGTGAGCTACTCTTCTCTTTGCTATTCGCACTACCTATAATTGCAAGCTGGCTATTGGCATTACAGAGATATATCGAACATAGAATTGTTTGCTAGCACGACGCTGACAAACAATTCTTAACTTTTGTCTCCAATTTTCTATCAACTAGGATCTCTGCTTAACCCAACTACACGGTTCTGGTCACCATCTGCGGCTACCTGTCAACACCCGTATTTTTAATCCCAAATGCCCGTTATGCCATACCTCGCAACCCAGGATTACCATTTTTGCGAGACATAACGGATTGGATATCACAGTACATCATCCATTACAAACCATACATAAGGTCTTGATGGGCTCGTAGCATGGAAAACAAAAAATTTCTACCGCAAGAACGAACAAAACCTAGATCTAATATAGATAAAAGCCAAGATCTAATCTATTAGACATGAGCAACGAGATAGATGGGAACTAACCCTCGTAGATCCGAAAGCGTTAACGAGATTAGATCTTGAGGTTGATGTAGTCGATCACTTGCCGATCTCAAGATCGTGTGGACGATCCTTCCGGCATCGCGTTCCAGCAGCGCTTCCACCCGCGGTCAAGTAGACGATCCTTCCGGCGTTGCGTTCCAGCAGCGCTTCCGCCCTTGGTCAAGTAGACGATCCTTCCGGCGCCACGATTCGGCAGCGCTTCCGCAATCGGTCACACGTGCGGAGTCGAAGCAGACCTTCCTCTCCCCGTTCCAGCGAGCAGCGGAGATAGTAGATCTTCTCCACGGAATCCCAGCAGCACGACGGCGTGGTGGTGGTGGTAGAGTAGAGAATTCTACAGGGCTTCGCCTATGCCTGTGCAGAAGATGGTGGAAGAGAGAGGCGGCAGAGATTGGGTGTTATGAGAGCGCGGGAGAAGGGGGCGCCCCCTGCCCCTCTATTTAAAGAGGGGATGGCGCCATGGGGAGGGGAGTCCTTGTAGGACTCCTCTCCTCCCTAGGCCGGCGGGTTGGAGGTGGGGGGAGGAGTCCTCCTCCCCCACGAATCCGTGTCTTGACCCACCAGGACTCCTTGATCCCTATCTTGATTTTCAAGCAAACTCCAAGATATCTTCCAGAACCTTCCGGAACATTCCGACACCTTCTAGAACTCTCATACAAACACTCCGGAACATTTCCTAACTTAGAAAATGATCCCCTATATATGAATCTTATTCTCCGGACCATTCCGGATCTCCTCGTGATGTCCCGAATCCAATCCGAGACTCCGAACAACATTCGGTCTCCAATGCACATTCCATATCTACTTAAAACAACTTCGAACTTTAAGTGTGTCACCCTACGGTTCGTGAATATGTAGACATGATAGAGACATATCTCCTATCAATAACCATCAGCGGGATCTGGAGATCCATAATGGCTCCCACATACTCAACGATGACTTCGCGATCGATTGAACCACTTACATATGAAACCAATTCCCTTTGTCTCGCGATACTATACTTATCCGAGGTTTGATCGTTGGTATCTCCATACCTAGTTCTACCTCGTTACTGATAAGTACTCTTTACTCGTTCCGTGATATGTCATCCCTTGTGACCCAGTCACATGCTTGCAAGCTAATTAGATGACATTCCACCGAGAGGGCCCAGAGCATATCTATCCGTCATATGGATGGACAAATCCCAATCTTGGTCCATGCGCTTCAACACATACTTTCAGAATACCCAATGACACCTTTATGACCACCCAGTTACGAAGCGGTGTTTGATGTCATCAAAGTACCCATCCGGTGATGGTGATTAACATAACCTCATGGTCGAAGGATTAGGTTACTATGTATTTTAAAGCTTATAGAAAACGAACTTAATGACTTGATCTTATGCTACGCTTACTATGGGTGTGTGTCCATCACATCATTCTCCTAATGATATAACCTTGTTATTAACGACATCCAATATCCATGATCAGGAAACCATGATCATCCATTAATCAACAAGCTAGTTTAACAAGAGGCTTACTAGGGACTCTTTTATGTTTACAAAACACACATGTATTAGTGTTTCCTAATAATACAATTATAGCATGGGATGTAAATATTTATCATAAACATAAAGATATAATAATAACCACTTTATTATTGCCTCTTGGGCATATCTCCAACAGTCTCCCACTTGCACTAGAGTCAATAATCTAGTTAAAAACTTGTGCATTCAACACCTATGGCTTTCTGGTGTTGTATAGACACTATTTCTAGTGGTAAACATAATCTTCGGATCTGACACTTCCAGGTCCGTGTGTATTTGCATGTCCTTGCGTCTCTACGCATTACTCATTCTCCAATGAGATGGCATTGTATAAATTTGGTCCTTTGGTGAGACCTTTAGTTCCTCGGGATTAAATCATGTTGATACTATTGTCATAAAATGTATCTTCATAGTATTATCCCACTATGAACCACACCTAGTTTGATAACAAACTACTTAACACAAATGCCCTCCTTTGCTGCTACTATAGCAGTTTATATACTTAGCCTTTTGTTGTAGTATCTGTCACAATGTTTTAACTTTGGTACTCAACCAAATCCGTTATGGAACTTCCTTTCATTACATTGTTCCACCCATAGTTTAAATTGAGATAAACTTAATTTGTATACTGTGACAAAACTAGTATCAATGTAACACTTTACAATGAACTACCTTTAACTATTTGTCACTTATACATGATATATTCTTAGTTCTTCCAAAAGCTCATAAGAATATTTTTACTATTGTCCAATGATCATCTTATGAATCATTCTGGTATATGCTCATAACATTTAGAGCATAGGACATATCTGGATGTGTACATCTCAAAGAATGATTGATCAAAATATTCTTGTAATTTCACCAAGTGTCAAAACACTTGAATCTCGTGTCAACACACTCGAATCTTGATTCAGTCCTTTCCGTGCATCAAGAACCTTTCTTGTTGTTTCCATATTGAACTCATTCAACATCCTATCTATGTACATTTGGCAAAACCATATTAGCGCCTCAATCTATTCATATAGACATTGATGCCTAATTCTTGGGTTATGCCTAAGTCTTTCATCGAAATGAAATTCTTAACCTGCGTCAATTCAAGATACATCATTTCCAATCAAAAATGTGTCCTCTATATAATGTATTAGAAATATGTCTCAGCGCTCCCACTTAATTTCTTGCAAATGCAAGCATCTTCATCATCTCCGATGAATTTAAACTCTTTTAACAGTTTCATCCTGGTGAAGATTTCAACTCCGCTATGCTTACTTCAACCATTGAAGTTTTGCATACTCTTTTAGCATCCTTTGAATTAATAAAACCCTTTGGATCGTGTCATGTACACGTCCTAGGTAACTATTCTATTAGAAGAACTTGTTTTGTTTGTTCAACTATCATATACCAAAATATATGTAGTGGTTGCTACATTAATCCGTCCAGACTAAATATCGCTATGAAAGATCAAATCTTATCATAGTCAATTCCTTGAACATTGTCGTAAACTCTTTCCGACATGTCGACTATTTCATAGATTTGAAACATCCATGTCTATTTCTTTATAGATCCAAACACGACCGATAGGCTTCACGCCTTTCCGGAGGGTCTTCAAAGTTCAGAAACTTGATTTCTCGTGTATGGATGCTATCACAGATTCCATGACTTCTAGTCATTTTATGGAGTCAGGGCCCATCATCGCTTCTTTGCATGTAGTCGGTTCATCATTGTCAAAACAATAATGACTTGCTTATCAAATCTTACTATTTGATTCTTACTGACCCACATGGTTCTATAGGAACTCTAATCTCCGAGATCACACCTTTTGTAATCACGAGAGCCATGAGCATTGTGGCCGTCACCGGGACACTTTCCGGCGCTGCGCTACTTAGCACATATAGCTAAGGTTCCACAACCTTATCAAAGTTCTATTGTCCTCCCACTTAATTTTTCACGAAAAATTCCTTCTCAAGAAACTTGACGTTCCAAGTAACAAAATCTTTTGTCCTCAGTGTTATGGAGAAATTCCCAACAAATTCTTTGGGATAACCTACAAAGACGTGCTTATCCGACTTTGGTTGTAAACATTTTACTTATGCATAACATACCAAAATTTTAAGAAAAGACAATTCGGGTTTTATCCCAAACCATGACTTATATGGTGTCATTTCAACGGATCACGATGGAGCTCTTTTCAGTGTAAAAGCGGTAGTCACTTAAGCTTTAATCTTTAAAAAACATAATGGCAGTTTTATAAATGACACCCTTGATCTTACCATCTCAAACATGGTTTGATTTTATCTCTCGAATATGCCATAATCCTATGGTTTATCGGGAAACACAAATCACAGAACAATTCCTCAAGTCTTAGGTGTTTTTTCTAAACATGTAACTCAAATATCTTCCTTTATGATCGAATCATAAACTCTTTATTTTCTTGTTACAATGATTTTCAACTTCATCTTGAAAGTCTTTGATCAATTTTCAGATGTTTCATACTTTCTCCTTATTAAGTAAATACACATATATTCACTCAAATTCTTGGAGAAAGCATATGAAGTTGAAATCCATCGCTCTTGACTACATAATGGGCTTCATACATCTATATGTACAAGTTCCAATAAGCCAGTCATTCGTTCCTTTTGGCCTATGAACGAAGTTTTAATTATCTGTAGAAAGTTTCACAAGCGTCATTTGATCAAAATCAAAAGACTCCAAAATTCCATCAACATGGAGTTTCTTCATGTTTTCTTTCCAATATAATTTAAACGGCGATGTCACTTCGCAAGTGATCTTTCAATATTTTTTCTTGCGACATTTTAGCAATAGTGTTTATGGATGTGATTTCTCCCACAAGACTTGTAAAAGTTCATCCATCCTTTATGGAATACGGTAATTATTTGAACAACCATTGTTTTCGTAATACCGGAACAAAATAACAATTATTGAAACAAATCTTGAAGGCAAGCTTTGATGTTAACGAGCAACACAACAACCCTTTGTTTGTTTTCGATGAACATCATCACTTATTCTCTTGCTAGTTACTTAGGCCATTGTAGTTCATGAATTACGTTGTCCTGTATGACATAGCATACCAACCAATTCGGTATCCAATACCGGAGAACCACATTGTTTAACAAGCAAGGAATACAACCATAACATGTATATCTTCTATGTGCTTAAGTTGGACATCTCCAATCTTTTCTTTTCTGCCAAATATTTTATAGATTCTCTTTCAGCAATTTCTTTTCTTTTAAAAGAATCTATTAACATCAATAGCGGTGTCATCAACATGACACATGGTACAAAGCGTATATAGTCAACTACTAATACCTTTGTACTTGCACTTTGAGGTGGATCACCATCATCAAATGTTTGGTGTTCTTTCAAAAAATCCATTCTTTAGTAATATTTTATCGTAGTAAACATTTTACTTACATCTTATATTCATCCTTATCATGACAACTTTCATGATCAAGCTGCTATAGCTTATAAAGGTGAATTGTGAGTATAATGTTTCTTTTTCAAAACCTTTTGGAGGATTAGGACGACTAGCGTCTCCAACCTTCACAAATTCTCATCAAATATGAGGACGTATACTCTATCATGTTGTAACCAACACATTGTTTTAGATATCGCAATACCTTTCACATATGATGGTTTCTGAAACATTGCTTTCAGCTCTTAGATAAACTTGATATTAAAAACAATCTTTTGAGTATCAAGAATCATGGAGGCTAACATGATAAATTAGATACTAACACTGGAATTGTTACTCTTGATTTAATACTATTTATTAAACTTCATGGAGTAAATTGAGTTTGCTGAAAGTTTGCAATAGGACTTATAAATTTTAATTGACACTCAAAACAATATGATACCAGTTCGTAAAGCAAATATCCAGAATTTCTATAGTTCCACTATCTCAACTATAACTAAGCGTAAGGTGGTGAACGGATGCCAATGACTACAACAAACTATGCAAATTCACTTTGATTGTGTTTATGATAAATTGAGTTCGACTAATCCAAATTACAAATGAACTTCCACTCAAAACAACATCCCTCGAGTTGTTTTAGTGATTACACAAACCAAATCCACTACACCAAGTCCGATCATCACATGAGATGATGTAGCTTTAAAGGCGAACAATCAACATGTTCATCATATCATCCATATGACTCATGCTTTACCTTTTGGTATTCTGTGTTCCGAGACCATGTCTGTACATGCTAGGCTCGTCAAGATAACCTTAGTTTCCGCATGTGCAAATCTGGCTTGCACCCGTTGTATGCACACGTAGAATCTATCACATCCGATCATCACGAGATGCTTCGAAATGACGAGTCTTAGCAACGGTGCCAACTAAGGGTGAACACTTTATTACTTGATATTTAGTGAGAGGGATCATCTTATAATGCTACCGTCACGATCTAAGCAATACAAGATGCATAAAGGATTAACATCACAGGCAATTCATAATTAGTGTGATATGATATGGCCTTTTCTTCTTGCGCCTTTGATCTCCATCTCCAAAGCACGAACATGATCTCCATCATCACCAGCATTGCGTCAAGGTCAGTGGCGCCGCTTCATGGTTGTCCATCATCACCAGCAACTATTACAACTACTTGGAATAAAGCTATTACAAGATGAATAGACACGCAGGTCTTAACAGAATTAAAGACAACCATTAGGCTCCTGCCGGTTGCCATATTACAAAAAGGATCATTGCATACATCAAATACAATCACAATCACATGTTGGCCATATCACATCACAAAACCCCTGCAAAAACAAGTTAGACGCCTCTAATTTTCTTTGAATGTTTTACGTGGTTTGGGGCTTTCGCATAAGACCAATCTTACCTACGAACAAGGACCACAACGTTGATACAAGTGTTGTCAAGATGCTCATTGTAAATTGAATCTTAACTATGGTGGGAGAGACAGACACCCGTAAAGCCACTTGTGCAAAGCAAGTTGCACGTCAAGCGTGGAGCAAGTCTCATGTGTGATGACATGTAATGTTAGCCCGAGCCGCTTCATCCCACCATGCCACAAGATGCAAAGTACACGCTAAGACACCGACAACAAAAGCATCAACGCCCACAAAAACATTGTGTTCTACTCGTGCAACAGATCTACGCATAGATACGGCTCTGATACCATTGATGGGTTCGTAGCATGGAAAACAAAAATTTTCTACCGCAAGAACGAACAAAACCTAGATCTAATCTAGATAAAAGCCAAGATCTAAGCTATTAGACATGAGCAACGAGATAGATGGGAACTAACCCTCGTAGATCTGAAAGTGTTAACGAGATTAGATCTCGTGGTTGATGTAGTCGATCACTTGCCGATCTCAAGATCGTGTGGACGATCCTTCCGGCGTCGCGTTCCAGCAGCGCTTCCCCCCGCGGTCAAGTAGACGATCCTTCCGGCGTTGCGTTCCAGCAGCGCTTCCGCCCGCGGTCAAGTAGACGATCCTTTCGGCGCCACGATTCGGCAGCACTTCCGCAGTCGGTCACACGTGCGGAGTCGAAGCAGACCTTCCTCTCCCCGTTCCAGCGAGCAGCGGAGGTAGTAGATCTTCTCCACGGAATCCCAGCAGCACGACGGCGTGGTGGTGGTGGTGGAGTAGAGAATTCTGTAGGGCTTCGCCTATGCCTGTGCAGAAGATGGTGGAAGAGAGAGGCGGCAGAGATTGGGTGTTATGAGAGCGCGGGAGAAGGGGGCGCCCCCTGCCCCTCTATGTAAAGAGGGGATGGCGCCATGGGGAGGGGAGTCCTTGTAGGACTCCTCTCCTCCCTAGGCCGGCGGGTTGGAGGTGGGGGGAGGAGTCCTCCTCCCCCACGAATCCGTGTCTTGACCCACCAGGACTCCTTGATCCCTATCTTGATTTTCAAGCAAACTCCAAGATATCTTCCAGAACCTTCCGGAACATTCCGAAACCTTCTAGAACTCTCATACAAACACTCCAGAACATTTCCTAACTTAGAAAATGATCCCCTATATATGAATCTTATTCTCCGGACCATTCCAGATCTCCTCGTGATGTCCCGAATCCAATTCGAGACTCCGAACAACATTCGGTCTCCAACGCACATTCCATATCTACTTAAAACAACTTCGAACTTTAAGTGTGTCACCCTACGGTTCGTGAATATGTAGACATGATAGAGACATATCTCCTATCAATAACCATCAGCGGGATCTGGAGATCCATAATGGCTCCCACATACTCAACGATGACTTCGCGATCGATTGAACCACTTACATATGAAACCAATTCCCTTTGTCTCGCGATACTATACTTATCTGAGGTTTGATCGTTGGTATCTCCATACCTAGTTCTACCTTGTTACTGATAAGTACTCTTTACTCGTTCCGTGATATGTCATCCCTTGTGACCCAGTCACATGCTTGCAAGCTAATTAGATGACATTCCACCGAGAGGGCCCAGAGCATATCTATCCGTCATATGGATGGACAAATCCCAATCTTGGTCCATGCGCTTCAACACATACTTTCAGAATACCCAATGACACCTTTATGACCACCCAGTTACGAAGCGGTGTTTGATGTCATCAAAGTACCCATCCGGTGATGGTGATTAACATAACCTCATGGTCGAAGGATTAGGTTACTATGGATTTTAAAGCTTATAGCAAACGAACTTAATGACTTGATCTTATGCTACGCTTACTATGGGTGTGTGTCCATCACATCATTCTCCTAATGATATAACCTTGTTATTAACGACATCCAATATCCATGATCAGGAAACCATGATCATCCATTAATCAACAAGCTAGTTTAACAAGAGGCTTACTAGGGACTCTTTTATGTTTACAAAACACACATGTATTAGTGTTTACTAATAATACAATTATAGCATGGGATGTAAACATTTATCATAAACATAAAGATATAATAATAACCACTTTAGTATTGCCTCTTGGCCATATCTCCAACAGGTCTTACACAAATAAGGATCTCATGATCCAGTCTTAATACAACAAGCAGCGAAAATAAAAGATAGTGTAGCGGTGGGTTCCATCTTCAGGGGCACAGGCAATGCTGACGAAGGCAGATAGTCCTAGTTATCATAGCCGTCCTGCTGACCATCATCTTGATAATCCCCTTCATAGTCTAGCCATGATAATAGCCAGGGACAAATGCCATGAGTACTCTTTAAGTACTCGCAAACTACCACTAACAAGTAGTAGAATTCTAAGTTAAAGTACTAGATCTAAGTTTAACTAGAAAGATAAGTTTGAAACCTAAGCTGAGTTCTGAAGCAAAGAAAGATAAAGTAAAGTTCTAGAATCACTTAAGTTGGGAAACTATTGTCATAAACACCACCCTGTTGTGGTCAAGTCACGATTCATCATTCATTTCAAAGTATTTAGAAAACATCTGACAACAAAACAGTATGGCCATTCCAAATGTCCATCACCGTGGACGCAGCTATTCGAATAGTTTGACACTCTACAGAGGTGGTACACTTTCAACACAAGATTCGATACATCTGTCAGGGATAACCCTGAATCATCATACTTAGTATGCAGATAATCAAACATAACCTTCCCTTTACACACCCTAGTATAAGCACCTCTCCTATGAGCATGGCCTCCCAACCATGACCATCAGTCATCTTGGGCACTGCATAGGTGGACAACATTGAGAGGTAGCCTCAGCTCAAACCTCTCCCGTGAGGGAACTAATACTAATTCATATAAATTTCCAGCTAAGCCTTACCCAATTCAGGTAATGTGGTTGTACGGTAAATTTAGAATGGTATTGCATCCGAATCCAACCATCAGTTTTATAAAAAGGTTAAGGCTCATGCCTCAACATTTTCCTCATCATCAACCATTTGTGTTTCTCAACACATGTCAAAACATCTCAATAGAATGACTCATCATTCCAAGGTTTTCACAATTCATTTTCACCAAGTGTTCCCATCTAAAGTGACTCAAGTTTTTGATCTACTCTAAACTACTAAGTTAAGAGTGTTCACTAAGGTGGAACAGATGGGTTCAATCTCATGCCATAGAATGACATCTAAAGGGTTCTAAATAGGTCAAGTTTTATACTTTTTATGCTACCTTCAAAACAAGTAAAGAACTTTGTATAACCTAAGAGGGGAAAAACTTGTAACTAAGACTTGGGGTACCAATAGTTAAAAGGGAGTGTGATCAAAGCATGCTTAGGGCATCTTTGCTAAACCATCTATTTTGATTCTAGTTTGCTAAGTACTACACTTGCAAGTACTAATTTGCAAGGGTTAATCTTGGATAGTGCCAGCTTTCTAATAGTAGCTTGCCTTAGTTGGTGCAGTGGTTGAAGTTTTCTTCTTCTTCTTCTTCTTCTTGGTAGAACTCCTCCTCCTCGAGAGCTTGGTCGGTACTATCGTCTATAAATACATAGGGAGTGCACAATCACCACACAATACTTAACTAGGCTAAATAGTATTCTAAGACACACATTTGATGATCTATTATCATCACAACATCACAAGTTTAAATTTCAATAGCTTCATCCTTTTTATTTTGGAAAAGTAATTTCTACTCATTGAAATATTAACTCCAATTTAATATTCACCACCAAAATATGGGATCATGTGGACACATGTCCTCACCACATATTCTAACATGTGGGAATGAAATTTAAAGGTTGGATCAACATTACTTTGGTTCAAGTTCATTAGTAAATGATTTAAAGTGACTAGAAATGCCTATATAGCATTGTTTTGGTACTAGTCCATAGTCACTACATGTAAACCTTAATATTATTACATATTTGGATAGATATGGTGAAATGTGATTTTTTACAGTTGGAATCAACTCAAAAGGTAACTTGGTTGATTTTATAAAAATGTTGCAAGTTGCAAAAGCTTCTGTCTTCTTATTTTTATTAGGAGAGATGTATAACTCTACATGAATTAAACCCAACGGGCTTAGATAGATCATCTTAATACCTTTCAGGCAAAATTTGTTTCATGCAATTTGGATTTGTAAAACTCATAGAATTAAATTTTGAAATACTTGACAGAAACTAGATTTAACTAAAAAGAAAAATCCAGATTTGAATGGGTGGGCTAGCGCGGGAAAAGAAATGGACCAGCCCAGTGGCGCTCCGCGGCGCGAGGCTCAGCTGACAGGGGGGTCCCGCTTGTCAGCGGCACTTAACACACGAAACGGTACGCGCGTTGTGGGCCGTAGGATTAGAAGCGAGATCTACGGCTGAGGGTCGTCACCGACGACGAACAGGTCGCCGGCGAGCTCGAATCCTAGCGGCTCGGTGGGGGTCTTCTGGGGGCGTACCAGGGCTCCAATGGGATCGGTGAGGCGGGCAAACGACGTGGAAGACGACGGCGAGGTGTGGCGTGGTCGTGGCGGAGCATGGGGTGGTCGCAATCAACGGCGCCCTTCTCCTCCTGCCGCGGCTGCTCCGGCCCCAATTCCGGCGAGGCAGAGCTCGCCTTGCTCTGGCTAGAGGTGGGGGAGGTCACGGCAAGCGGTGGTTGTGAGGCGGCGTTGGGCGGCCAGCGGGGGTGTCTGGGGAGTTCGCTAGGTCGAGGCAGAGCGGTGGGCGCGGGCTGGTGCCAAGGGGTGGTCTGGGCGAGCGAGGACAGGGCGTGCTCTGGGGGCGGCGTCGGCATGCTCGACCAGCTCCGGGCACGGCGGTTCCTAGCTGCCCTGCCCTCTGTCTCTGGCCTGGGGCTGGTTGGGCGGTGGAGGTGGACCACTAGCGATGTGCTAGACATGGAGAGAGGGGTTGGCGGCTGTTGTGGCGCGATGTCGCCGGTGGGGGTGCTCATGGTGCTCGGCCTTAATGGCCATGACCATTTGGTCGTGTGCACAGGGTGTGGCTGGGCTAGCAAATGGTAGGGCTAGTACTGAGGGAACAAGGGGACAAGGTTAGGCACAAATGGTGACCAAGATCACCGCTCAAAACAGTGTTTTAAATTTGGCCAGATTTGTGCACACAAGCTATTTGATGAAATGGCCGAAAGAGAAAAAGTTTTGAATTTTGGTTTCAAAATTTTTGAGTGATCTCCACTAGTGATAGGTAGTCTTTGGTTGCAAGGGTTTGGAAAGTGGAGCTCAAAGAGATGGTTTTTGAAATGGGGGTGATCTATGCATATGCATTAGCGTCAATTTTAAACTGTCATTTAAAATAGTTAACAGAATGTTTTTAGCATATCAAAAGGTGGGCCTTGGTACCTCATTATGTGTACTAGCAAGGGGTGCAAAGATCAAGAATTGTTTCTGTTAAGTTATGAGTACTAGTAATAGCCAAAGTAGGCATGAGAGTTAAATTTGCCAAAATGACCATTCCTCCTTTTTTAATTCTTTTTGAATTGATTTTCTTTAGGCAAAGTTTGGGAAAGATGTAGATGATGTTTAAATCACCTAAGAAACATTTTACAAGCATTGGATCACTCAATCATGGCAATTCAAAAAACTCCTATTTCAAATGCACACATATATGAATGCTCTCATATTAAATTTGGAAAAGTTTTTGTTAACCCCATTTTTGGTTGATTTGATCTTTGATAAACTTGGATTGAAGTTTTGGGATGTTACAAACCTTCCCCCCTTAAAAAAAATCTCGTCCCGAGATTTACAAAGAAAACTAGGAACTAAAGAGATCTGGGAACTCTGTCCTAATGTAATCTTCGCGGTCCCAAGTAGCTTCGTCTTCGGTATGGTTGCTCCACTGAATCTAGAGAACCTTGATACTCCTGGTCCTGGTGGTTCTGTAGGCTTCTTCCAAGATATGGATGGGCACTTCCCGATAGGTCAGGTCATTGTTGATTTCCACAGCTCTGTGATCAATGTTCTTGAAAACTTCAGTCTGCTCTGGCACTTCCAGACATTTGCAAAGTAACGAGATATGGAACACATTGTGGATGGCTGACATCTCTTTAGGCAGTTCCAGTTGATACGATACTTCTCCTCGACGGTTCAGAATCTTGAAAGGCCCGATATATCTGGGGGTTGACTTTCCCTTCAGACTAAAGTGTTGAGTTCCTTTCAATGGTGAAACCTTGAGATATGCAAAATCTCCGACATTGAAAGTCAGGTCTCTCCTTCTTTTGTCAGCATAGCTCTTCTGTCTGGATTGGGCGGTCTTGAGGTGCTCACGGACTTTGTGAACTTTCTCTTCTGCTTCTAGGAGAATGTCGGGTCCGAAGATCTGACTCTCTCCTACTTGCGACCAATTCAAAGGGGTACGACACTTTCTTTCGTATAGGAATTCAAATGGTGCCATCTGCAAACTAGCTTGATAACTGTTGTTATATGAGAATTCTACGAAGGGCACACAGTCTTCCCATTTTGATCCATATTCCAACACACAAGCTCTAAGCATATCTTCTAGGATTTGGTTGACTCTCTCAGTCTGTCCATCTGTTTGCGGGTGATACGCGGTACTGAAGTTCAACTTGGTTCCTAAACCTTCCTGCACTTTCTGCCAAAATCTTGAGGAAAACTGGGTTCCTCGATCTGACACGATGGTCTTGGGGGTTCCATGCAGACTAACAATCCTAGCAATGTATAGCTCTGCTAACTTTGCACTCTAGTAAGTGGTCTTGACAGGTATAAAATGGGCTACCTTGGACATTCTATCAACTATGACCCAGATTGAGTCATTTCCCCTACTAGAAGTAGGTAAACTAGTGATAAAGTCCATTCCGACGGAATCCCATTTCCATTCTGGAATCTGCAATGGTTGCAACAGTCCTGCAGGTCTCTGATGCTCTGCCTTGACTCTTTGACAGATGTCACATTTGGCGATGTAGCTTCCGATCTCTCTCTTCATCTTGTGCCACCAAAATTGCTCCTTCAAATCCTGATACATCTTTGTTCCTCTAGGGTGGATAGAATAAAGAGTATCATGAGCTTCCTTCATGATAACTTCCTTCAGCTCCGAATCTGCTGGCATACAGATACGTCCTTTGTACCACAGTACTCCTTCTTCATCTTCGGTGAATCCAGGTACCTTTCATGTACCAATACGACGTTTGATTCCATCGATACTTTCATTCCCCTTCTGGGCTTCCTTGATTTGGCTAATCAAAGTGGGTTGAAGTTCAATGCTTGCTAAGAATCCTTGGCTAACTAATTCAGTCCTAAACTGCTCCAACTCCTCATATAAACTGGGTTGCTTCTCCTTGATCATGGTGTTAAGCCTACACGGCAATCTGCTAAGAGCATCCGCTACCACATTGGCTTTGTCGGGGTGATAGTGAATGTCAAGGTCATAATCCTTGATTAACTCTATCCATCTTCTCTGCCTCATATTCAGCTCCTTCTGAGTGAAGATATACTTCAATCTCTTATGATCTTAGTAAATCTCACAGCGATTACCCATCAAATAATGACGCCAGGTCTTCAGTGCTAGAACTACAGCTGCTAGCTCAAGATCATGGGTCGGATAGTTCTGATCATGCTGCTTTAGTTGTCGAGACAGGTACGCGATGACTTTGCCTTCTTGCATCAATACACATCCTAGACCAATCTTGGATGCGTCACAATACACATCAAAGGGCTTCTTGATGTCCGGCATGACTAAAATTGGGGCTAATATCAATCTCTTCTTCAGCTCCTGGAAACTGGCTTCACATTTGTCTATCCATTCAAACTTCTTGTCCTTCTTCAACAATTGGGTCATTGGTCGGGCTATGCTCGAGAATCCTTCTACGAACTTGCGGTAATATCCCGCTAATCCGAGAAATGCACGCACTTGGGTTTGAGTGGTTGGGGCTTCCCATTCTTCGACATCTTTGATCTTGGCGGGGTCAACAGAGACTCCTCCGGCAGACACAATATGTCCTAGGAATCCTACTTCTTTCAGCCAAAACTAACACTTGCTGAACTTGGCATATAGCTGATGCTCTCTCAGGGTTTCTAGGATGATTCTCAGATGTTGCTCATGCTCTTCTTCTGACTTGGAGTAGATAAAGATGTCGTCGATAAACAGAACTACAAAGTTATCTAGGAAATTCATAAAGATCTTATTCATGAGATTCATGAAATAAGCAGGGGCATTGGTTAATCCAAAAGACATAACCCTATACTCGTATAGACCATAGCGAGTAGTAAAGGCGGTCTTCGGAATATCCGTTGCACGAATCTTAAGTTGGTGATAACCAGTCCTAAGATCAATCTTTGAGAATACCCGAGCTCCGGTCAACTGATCAAATAGATCCTCTATCTTTGGCAAAGGGTACTTGTTCTTGATGGTAACATCATTCAACTTTCGGTAATCTGTGCACAAACGGTTGCCTCCATCCTTCTTGTCGACGAATAACACTGGTGATCTCCATGGCGATGCACTTTGTTGAATTAAACCTTTGGCTAGCATAGCATCCAACTGCTTCTTCAGTTCCACCAACTCTGATGGGTTCATGCTATAGGGTCTCTAGGCTATAGGTCCGGTTCCGGGGATTAGTTCGATAATGAACTCAATATCTCTATCCGGGGGCATACCTGGCAATTCATCTGGGAATACGTCGGGGTATTCACAGACTACTCTGACTTGGTCAGTGGTGGGCAAGGCTACACTCTGGTTGCACTTGAATTGACGGGGTAAGGTTTCAGAGATATGCTCTACTGTGACTCCAGAACTACTAGTCATGGTGATGGCTTTCTTAGCACAGTCTATCAATCCTTTATGCCTTGACATCTAGTCCATACCTAGTACTACTTCCAATCCTTTGGTTCCAAGTACAATTAGGTTGGCAAAAAAATCTATCCCATGTATTCTGATAGGTACAGCTTTGCAAAATTTTCTAGCTTTTGTTGTTGAACCGGGGATTTGAACTATGATGACATGCTTTAGGTTGGTTGGACGAATCTTACTAGTGCATGCAAATTCTTCGGTGACAAATGAATGCGATGCTCCCGAATCAAACAATACTCTTGCTAAAACTGAGTTGACAGAAAACGTACCCAGCACTATGTCTGGCGCTTCCTGGGCTTCTTCTGCATTCATGTGGAAGAGACGGCCGTTGCGGTTGTGAGGGTTCCCTGGGGCAAATCTCCTTCCTGGCTGAACACGGCGCTGCTGCTGAGCTGGGGCATTCACATTGGCATTGGATGCAGTCTTTTTGGGACACTCAATGGAGTAGTGACCCTTCACTCCACACTCAAAACAAGTGATCTGGGACTTGTCCTTGACTGCGACAGGCACAACATTGCTGCCAGTTCTGGGTGTAGTGTTGCTGTTGTTGTTGTTGTTGTTGTTGTGGTTCTTGGGAGGTGCACGTCTGAAATTGTTGGCATTACCAGAGTTGTGATTGTTTCCTCTGGACTTCACATTGCTTCCGCTACGGTTGGGGTAGCTTGGGCGAGAATTTGGGGGTCGGTTGTTCCTTGGTGCATATCCTGGTGAAGGGTTGGGACGGTACTTCTGGTGACTGTTGGATCCAGGCTGCTGCATCATACGACGCTTGCGATTGTCGTTTGCCTGGTTAATCTTCCCTTCCATCTGGATGGAAGAGTCGACTAGCTCTTCGAGATCCGCGAAACGGATGTTGACTAGGACAGTCTTCATCTCATCATGCAGTCCATTCAAGAATCTCTCCGTCTTCTTGGCCTCCGTGTTGATCTCATCAGGTGCATACCTGGCAAGTGACAGGAATTTATCACGGTACTCCACCACAGTCATTCTTCCTTGCTTCAATTCGCGGAACTCATCTCTCATCCAGTTGAATAGACCCTGCGGCACGTGGGTGCGACTGAACTTGACTTTGGATGCTTCCCATGTCATCACTTGACCATGGTTCATATTGCGGATGCTATTCCACCAAGCTCTGGCATCTCCCGCCAGATAGTGGGTGGCGAAGAGAACTTTCTCATTTTCATCAACTCCTACAACTTCGAGGTTGTTTTCCATGGTCTACAACCAGTCAACAGCATCTAGTGGGTTCTCAGATTGGTTGAAGATTGGGGGATTAGTGTTCTGAAATTTTTTGAGTTTGGATCCATGGTGGTCCTGATTTCCATGTCCTTGGTTGTTGAGAGCCATCTGGGCGATCTGTTGAAGTGTTGCTAAGTTGGCTTGGCGTTCTGCCCTGCTTGCTTCACGGTCTGCGATGAGATTCTGCAAGATCTGCAGCATTGGGTCCTACGATGAGCTGCTCCCTCCTTGGTTTCCACGAGTCATCTGAGGATTGAGATAGATATTGGGGTAAGAGGGAAATTCTAAGGTTCATGGGTTTGGGGTTTTCAAAGCTAAAACTTTGAGTTAAACTCAGGTTTTTCAACTAACTTCATTTTCATTCATGCAAGCAAGCACACGATACAACACACACCACAACAATCAAAGGGAAAACAGATGGTTTGAAGAACCATTCTACAAGCTACAATACAACGAGATGATACATCTCAGGCTACGATAGTGCTCTAGTGCATCTACTCATCGTCGATGAAGTCGGAGTCCTCATCATCAGTGTAGAAGTCCACGCCATACTCCTCCAGAAAGTCATCATCGTTGCTGAGGTAAGAATCCATGTCTCCCTAGATGTCTTCACCCTCATCTTCTTCTTCTTTTGCTGCAAGCTGAGCTTCCTGCTCCTTGACGGTCTTCTCGAGGCCGGCCACCTTCTTGCGAAGACGGGCGATGGTGCGATCCTTCTTGGCATGCTGGCGGCGAAGAGACTGACGGTCTTGGACAAGCAGTGCGAAAGTCTGGGCCTTCTAGTCGGCAATGGCACGGTTCTGGTTGGCTAACTCTCTAGCATTGTCCAGTTCCTGCTGTCTGTCGTGAAGCAAGAAGTCAAGGTTCTCCACTTGACGCCTCAACTCGGGGTGGCCCGACATTTCCATTGGCAGTCCCATGAAGTCACGTCTTGCATAGTGATAAAAACGGGTTCCTTGGGTCTTGTTGACGCTGAGGGCACATAGACGTGCGAGAGCTTCATGCATTGCCCTGGCTAATCCATCTAGCCAGTTGTTCTCTCTCACGGAGAACTGAATTCTTCCAGAAGTTGGTGCTTCAATGCTTCCTCTAAGATCTGCTGTGACTAGCCACTGTAGGTCTCCTCCTGGGGATCCTGGAAGTTGAGCTCCAAGAAACTCTGGATGTGGGCGTCCCAGTAACTCCGACAGTGAATCCAGATCCCTCTCGAAGATCAGCTAACCTCCGTTTCCCAACTGGTAAAACTTGCTGAACTGAGTCTCCATCTACAAGAATTAAGGATGAGGAAGTTAATGAAGTGATCAAGTGTGTCAAATTTTAAGTAGTAGTATAAGAGTTTTGAGGAACATGACTTTTTTGAGAAGGAAGAATTCCCAAGGGTAAGAGAGGAGATAGTTTTTCATAAATACTCACTTTTGTTTTGAAACTAAGTTTTTGTTTGACGTCCATTCTAACTAGGGTCTCCTATGGTCAGGATGGCTCTGATACCAACTTGTCAACACCCGGATTTTTAATCCCAGATGCCCGTTATGCCATACCTCGCAATCCCAGGATTACCATTTTTGCGAGACATAACGGATTGGATATCACAGTTCATCATCCATTACAAACCATACATAAGGTCTTACACAAATAAGGATCTCATGATCCAGTCTTAATACAACAAGCAGCAGAAATAAAAGATAGCGTAGCGGTGGGTTCCATCTTCAGGGGCACATGCAATGCTGACGAAGGCAGATAGTCCTAGTTATCATAGCCGTCCTGCTGACCATCATCTTGATAATCTCCTTCATAGTCTGGCCATGATAATAGCCAGGGACAAAAGCCATGAGTACTCTTTAAGTACTCGCAAACTACCACTAACAAGTAGTAGAATTCTAAGTTAAAGTACTAGATCTAAGTTTAACTATAAAGATAAGTTTGAAACCTAAGCTGAGTTCTGAAGCAAAGAAAGATAAAGTAAAGTTCTAGAATCACTTAAGTTGGGAAACTATTGTCATAAACACCACCCTGTTGTGGTCAAGTCATGATTCATCATTCATTTCAAAGTATTTAGAAAACATCTGACAACAAAACAGTATGGCCATTCCAACTATCCATCACCACGGACGCGGCTATTCGAAAAGTTTGACAATCTACAGAGGTGGTACACTTTCACCACAAGATTCGATACATCTGTCAGGGATAACCCTGAATCATCATACTTAGTATGCAGATAATCAAACATAACCTACCCTTTACACACCCTAGTATAAGCACCTCTCCTATGAGCATGGCCTCCCAACCATGACCATCAGTCATCTTGGGCACTGCATAGGTGGACAACATTGAGAGGTAGACTCAGCTCAAACCTCTCCCGTGAGGGAACTAATACTAATGCATATAAATTTCCAGCTAAGCCTTATGCAATTCAGGTAATGTGGTTGTACGGTTAATTTGGAATGGTATCGCATCCGAATCCAACCATCAGTTCCATAAAAAGGTTAAGGCTCATGCCTCAACATTTTCCTCATCATCAACCATTTGTGTTTCTCAACACATGTCAAAACATCTCAATAGAATGACTCATCATTCCAAGGTTTTCACAATTCATTTTAACCAAGTGTTCCCATCTGAAGTGACTCAAGTTTTTGATCTACTCTAAACTACTAAGTTAAGAGTGTTCACTAAGGTGGAACGGATGGGTTCAATCTCATGCCATAGAATGACATCTAAAGGGTTCTAAATAGGTCAAGTTTTATACTTTTTATGCTACCTTCAAAACAAGTAAAGAACTTTGTATAACCTAAGAGGGGTAAAACTTGTAAGTAAGACTTGGGGTACTAATAGTTAAAAGGGAGTGTGATCAAAGCATGCTTAGGGCATCTTTGCTAAACCATCTAGTTTGATTCTAGTTTGTTAAGTACTACACTTGCAAGTACTAATTTGCAAGGGTTAATCTTGGATAGTGCCAGCTTGCTAATAGTAGCCTGCCTTGGTTGGTGAAGTGGTTGAATTTTTCTTCTTCTTCTTGGTAGAACTCCTCCTCCTCGAGAGCTTGGTCGGTACTATCGTCTATAAATACATAGGGAGTGCACAATCACAACACAATACTTAACTAGGCTAAATAGTATTCTAAGACACACATTTGATGATCTATTATCATCACAACATCACATGTTTAAATTTCAATAGCTTCATCCTTTTTATTTTAGAAAAGTAATTTCTACTCATTGAAATATTAACTACAATTTAATATTCACCACCAAAATATGGGATCATGTGGACACATGTCCTCACCACATATTCTAACATGTGGGAATGAAATTTAAAGGTTGGATCAACATTACTTTGGTTTAAGTTCATTAGTAAATGATTTAAAGTGACTAGAAATGCCTATATAGCATTGTTTTGGTACTAGTCCATAGTCACTGCATGTAAACATTAATATTATTACATATTTGGATAGATATGGTGAAATGTGATTTTTGAGAGTTGGAATCAACTCAAAAGCTAACTTGGTTGATTTTATAAAAATGTTGCAAGTTGCAAAAGCTTCTGTCTTCTTATTTTTATTAGGAGAGATCTATAACTCTAAATGAATTAAACCCAACGGTCTTAGATAGATCATCTTAATACCTTTCAGGAAAAATTTGTTTCATGCAATTTGGATTTGTAAAACTCACAGAATTAAATTTTGAAATACTGGACAGAAACTAGATTTAACTAAAAAGAAAAATCCAGATTTGAATGGGTGGGCTAGCGCGGGAAACGAAATGGGTTGGCCCAGTGGCGCTCCGCGGCGCGGGGCTCAGCTGACAGGGGGGTCTCGCTTGTCAGCGACACTTAACACGTGAAACGGTACGCCGCTGTGGGCCGTAGGATTAGAAGCGAGATCTACGGCTGAGGGTCATCATCGACGACGAACAGGTCATCGGCGAGCTCGAACCCTAGCGGCTCGGTGGGGGTCTACTAGGGGCGTACCAGGGCTCCAGCGGGGTCGGTGAGGCGGGCAAACGACGTGGAACACGACGGCGAGGCGAGGCGTGGTCCCGGCGGAGCTTGGGGTGGTCGCAATCAACGGCGCCCTTCTCCTCCTGCCGCGGCTGCTCCGGCTCCAATTCTGGCGAGGCAAAGCTCGCCTGGCTCCGGCTAGAGGTGGGGGAGGTTCAGAGAGGTGAGGGGAGTGGAATGGTGTGGAGTGGAGAGGCTGGGGAGGGATCCTTTTATAGGCCCGACGGTGAGACCGAGCGGGATGGGCAGTCGACGGTGGCGACATGGCTACGGCGGGGTAGAGGCATGGCTGAGGGTGGCGATCGATGTGCTGTCCCCTGGCGGTGCTCTAGGCATTGAATGCAGCCATAGGGGCGGTGGCACGCGGTCTGGGCAAGGTGGCGCTCTACGCGGCAAAGGCGGCGGTGGCCATGGCGAGCGGTGGTTGTGAGGCGTTGGGCGACCAGCGGGGGTGTCTGGGGTGTTCTCCAGGTCTAGGCGGAGCGGTGGGCGCGGGCTAGTTCCAAGGGGCGGCCTGGGCGAGAGGGGACAGGGCGTGCTCTGGGGGCGGTGTCGGCAAGCTCGACCAGCTCCGGGCGCGGCGGTTCCTTGCCGCTCTACCCTCTGTCTCTGGCCTAGGGCTGGTTGGGCGGTGGAGGTGGACCACTGGCGATGTGCTAGACATGGCGAGAGGGGTGGGCGGCTGTTGTGGCGCGATGTCGCCGGTGGGGGTGCTCATGGTGCTCGGCCTTAATGTCCATGACCATTTGGTCGTGTGCACAGGGTGTGGCTGGGCTAGCAAATGGTAGGGCTGGTACTGAGGGAACAAGGGGACAAGGTTAGGCACAAATGGTGACCAAGATCACTGCTCAAAATAGTGTTTTAAATTTGGCCAGATTTGTGCACACAAGTTGTTTGATGAAATGGCTGAAAGAGAAAAAGTTTTGAATTTTGGTTTCAAATTTTTGAGTGATCTCCACTAGTGATAGGTAGTCTCTGGTTGCAAGGGTTTGGAAAGTGGAGCTCAAAGAGATGGTTTTTGAAATGGGGGTGATCTATGCATATGCATTAGATTCAATTTTAAACTGTCATTTAAAATAGTTAACAGAATGTTTTTAGCATATCAAAAGGTGGGCCTTGGTACCTCATTATGTGTACTAGCAAGGGGTGCAAAGATCAAGAATTGTTTCTGTTAAGTTTTGAGTCCTAGGAATAGCCAAAGTAGGCATGAGAGTTAAATTTGCCAAAATGACCATTCCTCCTTTTTAATTCTTTTTGAATTGATTTTCTTTAGGCAAAGTTTGGGAAAGATGTATATGATGTTTAAATAACCTAAGAAACATTTTACAAGCATTGGATCACTCAATCATGGCAATTCAAACAACTCCTATTTTAAATGCACACATATATGAATGCTCTCGTATTAAATTTGGAAAAGTTTTTGTTAACCCCATTTTTGGTTGATTTGATCTTTGATAAACTTGGATTGAAGTTTTGGGATGTTACACTACCTCATTAAATTAGCGCATGGGAAGAGCACGTGGAAACAAGCTCAGAATCTGAAGATGGAAGTAGCGCCTGTGCAGTTATGCACTATCCCTGGTTTGGTTGCTACTGTGCGTGATCTTGCCGAAATGAGGCCGGAGCAGACTGCACGGTTCAGCCTCCTTGATGAATGAGGCTTCAAGGTTCCTATAGCGTGTGACAGTCAGCTAATTGAGTTGATGAAACGGCATGTTAGGCTTCGCGTGGTTATGCTAGTGTGTAACATAGTGGATGAGGAAGCTCCTGCTATTGGGAGTCGCCCAGCTATTATTGGGCAGGAAAGTCTAACTCGAACCCCTGCTGTTGTTGAGCAAAATGTGGTTCCTTGTCTGCGACATGCTTATGTCAGGAAACCTCCTCGTAGGAGTCCCCGTATTGCCATTGTGGAAAACTCTGCTCTGGAATCTGCTGGTCATCCCCTTCCCCATGCCTGTGTTGTTGCGGCTGCTGCTCACCCAATCCGTGCCGCTGTTGAGCAAACTAAGGCGTCCGGAGGCTGCCCCGCTGTTGTTGCCAAGACTGTTGCCTTGTGTGCTGCTCCTCCTTGAAACCGTCCTCAAGTTGCGTGAACCCGTGCTCTAGAATCTGCGGGTACTGGTCGTCCTCGTGTTGTTGTTGATCTGGATGTTGTTGACCCAATCCCTACCACTGTTGAGCAAACTAAGGCTTCCGGAGGCTGCCCCACTGTTGTTGCAAAGACTGATTCCTTCTCTCCTCCTCGAACCCGTGCTCGGGTTCAGCGAGCTGCTGGTCTGAAGCCAGCTCATGGTCTGGACTCTACTAGCACTCGAAACACTGCTGTTGTGGGAACTGCTCCTGATTGTCGAGGTGGCATGGTAGTAGCTGATCCTATTGTGGCTGCCGTTAGAAGGGGCCCTGCCTATCCACCTTGTAATGTAGATCCCGCTGCTAAGGGCCCTCGCCTTGCTCCTGGTCCTGGTACTTCCACCCAGGTTCATCCAGCTAACAATGACGCTGGTGATGGCGGCGGTGGCATTGAGGCTAGGTCTGATGGTACCGCTCCATCTCTCGAACCTCTCGGAGGTTTCTATCCTAAAGAACCTGATGATGGCAAAGTAATCGTTTGTATTGGTGTCGCGGATTATACTGCAAAATTAGATGATGGCACAGAAAAATTCTATGACGAGTCTGATGTAATCCTTGGCAGATACGACCCTGAAGTGACATCATTATCTGACCTGATGGCATCGTTACGTGTGAAGGTGCTGTGGGGGTCCTCCCAGGAAGCACGTTTGTTATATTATGGTTACAGGAGCAAAAAGGCTATCGAAGTGAAAGATACCAGGGATTTAGTCGTACCGTTTACAAGGAAACATTATAGAGGTGAAGTTTACTTCCACTTGGTAGTGATCACAGTTGGAGAGGAATTGGAACTCGACAATAGAGATGATGGACTTTTAGAAGGCATGCATGACCTGATCCTTGGCATCACTAGGGCTGGTGCGACTGAGGGTGGCTTCGAACAGAGGAGAGTCTTACAGAGGAGCGTCATAAAGAGGAGCAGGAAGAGCATCCCCAGAAAGGGCACCCCGAAGAAGAACGTCACCAAGGAGACCATGCTAGAGAAGAGGACGCCCAAGAGTCGCACGACAAAAGGCACCACGCCGCATAGTACAGCCCTGAGATCCGGTCAAAATGCCACATCGAACGGTAGCAGCAAAAATGCTAAGAGGGCTAGCATGGTGGTGAACACTCCCAGGAGTGGTAGGAAAGAGGCGAAGATGGCCAGTACGGAGGCTACCACACCCAGTGGGAGCAGAAAAAGCACTAATTTGGAGAGGAACACGCCGCTGTCAGGGAATTATGCCAGCACAAAGGAGAACACACCCAATAGTAGCAGCAAAAGGGATAATTTGGAGCGGAACACGCCGCTGAGGTTAGGCAATAATGCCAGCACGAAGGAGAAGACGCCCAATAGTAGCAGCAAAAGGGCTAATTTGGAGTGGAACACGCCGCTAGGGTCAGGCAATAATGCCAGCACGAAGGAGAACACGCCTAATAGTAGCAGCAAAAGGGCTAATTCGAAGAAGAATACGCTGCAGAGGTCAGGCAATAATGCCAGCACCCTGGAGCCAACACCCGTGAGGGGAGGCAGCAAGGAGATCACACCCAAGAGCGGCAGCAAAAGGCCTAGTTCGATGGGGAATGGAACGCGGATGTCAAGCCCTACTGATACCATCAGGAAGGAGGATGTACACAGGAAGAGCAAGAGGGTTCTATACACTCAAGATGAAATTGATTATGACTGTTGTTTGTCCACTAAAGTACCTGGGATGCGTGCAAACGTACGACCACCCCATGTGGTTGCAGCAGAACCAACCGAGTGTCTTGGAGAAAACAGAGTTGTCGATGAGGTGGACTGGGGCAATGTTCCGGTCCATCCGGGTGGAGATGATGGTGCAGCCCCACCCATGGGAGTGAATATGATGTGTGCAGTACTAGGCATTAGAGACGATGGCGAAGATTCTGAATCAGATGAAGAAGCAGGCACTATAGAGGATCAAGAATCTGGTGATGATGAAATAGACAAGGAACTTAACGATGAGGCTGGTATTCCAGTCGCTGATTTGGGTGTTGAAGTAGAAGAAATGAAACATGACCACGAGTATCCTATAATTTCGGTCGGCACCGAGTTCAGGAGCATGCATGAGTTCAGGATGTCATTTTGGCATTTTTTTATCAAGGGGGAGTTCGACATTTATTGACTGAAGAACTCTGCCGAGAGGTATGAGGTCGTTTGCAAGTTAACGTGGATGAATGGACGGGCCGAGGTACATTGTCCATGGAGGATCACAACAAGATCCTTACATGCGTCGACTGCAATTAGGGTATTGGGGCAATGAATGTAGCAAACCATTAAACTCTCTCTCTCTCTCTCTCTCTCTCTCTTTTCACTCTATAACTACAATTGATGTGTGATATCTTTTTGGAAACTAGTCGACTCCGCTTATCTTTTAAATGAATTTGTGTTGCAGGTGAACAGAATGGGCCCTCCACACATGTGTCCGACAGGCAGCAAACTGAAATCCTCAATGGCTGATACGGAGTGGGTGGCTATGCAGTCTATGTCCATACTAAAGGATAACCCTAAGGAGACCGCGAAGAATATTCAGACTAGCCTCAGTTCTAAATACAACATTGTCCTTCTGTATTACACGGTTTGGAAAGGTAAAGAGAAAGCTCTGGGGGTCTTGCACGGGGATTGGACCAATATCTTTAGGATGCTGTACAACTTCAAGGTGGAGGTACAAGCTAGGTGTCCGGGGAGTGTTGTGGAGATTGACACCGAATTAGAAGGTGGTAAAATATATTTCAAAATATTTTTCATGGCGCTTAAACCTTGCATCGATGGATTCAAGGACGGCTATAGGCCATATCTGAGTGTAGACAGCACTGTCCTAACTGGCAAATGGAAAGGATGCATGCCATCTACCACAGCACTTGATGGTCACAACTGGATGTTCCTAGTGGCATTCGGGCTGTTTGAAACAGAAACGGAGGAAAACTGGGTCTGGTTTATGAGGCAGCTCAGGAGATCAATAGGACACATGGATCCATTGGCTATATCCACGGATGCATGCAAAGGGCTGACGAATGCAGTGAAGGAGGTGTTCCCGCAAGCTGAAGGTAGAGAATGCCATGCCTATATGATGCTCAACTTGTACTCACACTACGCAGGCAGCGTATTTCGTTACATGTTTCCTGCTGCTAGAGTTTACAAACCTAGTAGCAGCGATTATTTCATGAGCAAGATTTTTTCCGAAGCCCCTGAACTTCCAGAGTACTTAACCATCCATCATTCGCATCTATGGAAGAGGAGTCAATTCAACCCTGACATCAAAGTTGATTACATAAACAACAACCTTGCAGAATGCCTGAATAATTGGGTGAAGGACATAAAAGTGCGTCCTGTTCATATCTTGATGGACAACATACGTGGTGTGATCATGAAGTTGTTAACTTTAAGGAGAGACATCGGTAGGAGACTTAGAGGACATATGCTACCGCCAGTTGTACAGCAACTACACAAGAGAAGTCGAGGACTTGCTCATCTTAAGGTTCTCCCGTCAACCAGCAGAAGCTGTGAGGTGGTCGATATGTCCAAGAGTGGCAAAAGGGATGTTGTGAACATCCAGCTGCGAGAATGCACCTGCTTAGAGTGGCAGCTTACAGGGAAACCTTGCGACCACTCCTTGGCCTTCTTGGTGAAGAAAAGAACTCTACCACATTTGGATCAGTATTTGTCAGACTACTACTCTATGGAAAAGTTCAGAGCTGCGTACGCTGGATCCGTAGAGCCATGTACAGACCCATCTTAGTGGCCTCAAGTCCAACTGTATTTCGAGCTTTGCCAGCCAGTTACAAAAAGGGGTAGAGGAAGACCCCGGGTGAATAGGTTTAAGAATTTTCTCGAGAAGAAGGGTTTGGCTTTCTGTGCTACAAAGAAGGGCAAAACAGATGCAAGACCTGCCATCTTATAGGCCATAGAGCCGCTGGATGTCCCCTTAATGCTCCCAAACCTAGGTATGAGATGGTACATTCACACACAAAAATTGTTTATAGTCTGTAGATATAAGGTAGTAATCCATGTACTGTTTTTTTACAGGAAGCACAAGGTAAGAAACAAGACAGCCGACTCAGTGATTTTGCTGCAGGAAGAAAACCAAAACGAGTGGAGTGATGATGCCGGACAAGATTCTGGTGCTGATTGGCCTGACTTCCCTTGACCCGGAGATGCAGGGTACGTGAAGGTAAGAAAATTGGCACCCAGGACGAGGAAGAAGGTAGGAGATGAAGAAGCCAGTGGACGTGAAGGAAAGAGGAAGAAAGTTGGCACCCAAGCAGAGAAAGAGGGCTAGCAGTGTAGTAGCCTAATGATGTATTGAACTTGAACATATATATGTAGTTCGGTTAAACTCTGGAGCTGTGTGCGTGGAACTTGTCTGGCGAAACAATCTGCCACCCGTACTCAGAGTAAAATGTATCGCGACTTTAGGATTTTATAGGCCGAGTCCACTAGTTGAATCCAAAACTGTGACTGTGCCAATACTATCTAAACAATCGCGATAGCTGAGCGGTTAAATCCTCTCCAAAATTGATGGGTGTTAGTGGCACAGACATGATTTATTTATAGGCGCTTAATAAATCCGTGTTGTTGGCATTACACTTATGATAAGTTTCTGGGCTGGAAAACAATTTCTTAAGCTGGCCGCTACACTCCATGAAGCAGCAACTTATTTTAGCTGTTGGACAACGACATGGCAACATAAACTGCAAATTCAACAGATAATGCCCAGATAATGAGGAAATTGTGTCCACTATCTGTCCTAATCTTGAGCCCGTCTGTCTCACCACCTCCCTGCCCCTGCCTCCCCTGCACCTGGCGAAGCTCCCGGATCTCTCGCTCCATCGCACGAATCTCCTCTTTCTTGTCCCACACAGCATCACGCAGATCCTGAACAAGCTCTCTATGAAAACTTGTCAGTGGATTTTCGATCCACACAAACTTGTCATAGCCAGTCCCCCTCCCTTCTTGCGTAGTAGATCGAAGGAAACAAAAAAAGAATTACATTACGCTTTCCTGATCCGGGTTACCATTGTACCTACAGTAGGAACTTACCGCTCTGATGCTGCAGTTGCTGAATTTTCTTGCAGTATTTTTGTTGGTCCACGAAATCCATCTCGGCATCTTCTCACCACACAAACACAGCATATCGGGGTAGTAATCGTAGGGCGCCCTCTGGTACCTGATGGGGGAACCCGCCTGACGGCGTTGAGCCGACCCTAATTCCGCCCGAGACAAACTGCACGAGCTGCAAGCCATGAGCGAGGGGAGCGAGGGCAGAGGAAAGAGGAGCCTTTGGATGTTAGGGTAGTGGTGAAGCGTGATTTATCCCTACTTAATAACTCAGGCAGAATCCTACCGTCCACATTCGGCTGACAGGTGGGGGACCTCGCGTGTGGACTTGTCAAAAAAACTCGCGCCTTCGTGGTTCAAAAGCCCTGTCGCGCGCATTGGACGAAATTTTTTGGTACCTTGCCCGCGTACATATCATTGGGAGGTCTTGCTCAGGAACCAGACACGCCTGGCCCACAATCTTACTCCCTCCTAGGAACTTGTCATGGCTCGCGCCGGCAGATCCATCCGCTCCACCGCTTCCGGTAGGGCTCTCCGCGGCAGATCCACCCCAAGATCCTATCGTCGCAGTATCAAATGGCCATGGTTTCTTGAGAGGAGCGATGACGCTACGTATGCGAGCTCGACCCCTCCTACCCGTAGAAGGACTGATGCAGCGTCGAGCTCGAGCAAAAGCCGCCAGGCACGACAGTGCTCGGTCCACGCCAACCCCGTCACCTTCGTCATTGTCGATTCCGATGTGGAGGACGATGGGGACGAAGCTGTGCAGAATGCCATTGTTGCCTCCTTGGCGAAGGGCAAGCCACGGGCGGGAGTGGATGTCACCGGGAAGGGCACGGCGGTGTCACCAGTCGAGGATTGCCAGCTCGATGTCGCATGCGGTTGGCATCGGTAAAAGCCCGGCTAGCAAACACAAGTCGGCGACCAAGGCTAAACACGCTGCTTATGGCAAGTTCTTGAGGGAGTATGTCAAGACCGGCCTAGTGTCCTCTTACTTAGGAATCAGCAACTCCTAGCCGACCAACCCAGTCACTGTGCTGGCCCAGCTACTAATAATATTTAGTTCTCTTACCGTATCTAGACCCTTAAACTATGGGGATTTCTATCTTCGTACCCGTCAAAATATATTCAAGTTCGTCTGTTTATGTTGTTAAAGTTCCGGTGGCATACTCGTTATTTTGCATGGATAGAGGGATGCCCCCGACAGATATAAGGGTTATCATGTCCGCTAGATCACAGAGGATCAACTGTTGGTGGGCAAAACTGAGTACAACTGAATCACCATGGTTAGACACGAGGGAAAAACGTCACTCACGGTACACGTGTGGGGTGCACGGGGCGATAGCGGACACGTGTGGCCGTGCACGGTGCATTAGCGTATGCGTTGCACTGCAGTTCAACGAAACATCGCTTCCCTTCTCCTTTAATAGAGGCCTCCTCACTCCCACTCATCACGCACTCGCTCACTCAACCGTCTCCACTGTCCCATCACCTTCTGCAAACGCCCAACAAAACCCCAACCACACCGGCGATGGAGAAGATCGGCGCGGTGGCCATCGGCGCCTCCAAGGCAGCCGGCGAGGAGCCCCCTGTCCCCGTCCCTGCATCTGTCGTAGCCCCCGGCGAGGAGGCCCCCGCCGGTCTCGGACAGATCCCGCTCGGCTGGGACCCCTACGAGGATGTTGTCTACATAAGGCCGGAGTACCCCTACGACACCAGCATCGCCGACCCGTGGTCTGAGGTAACCAGGGTTTTCTCCCCTTCCCTTGTTCTTCCCCCATTCCCATCGTTGGATGCTAGATCGTATGTTATTAGGGCTCAGCTGTTCGTATTTTTTACAGTAGCTAATCCTATTGTGTTAGATCTTGATTTTCGATGAATCCCCTTGTTCGTAGTTGGGATCAGTATCCGATTTGGTCTGAGATTTGGGGAATAATTGAGAGATCTCATTCGGTTAATTTATGCAAAAAATCAATCCTGATAATCAAAGTATGTCAATCATGTCCTTATTTCACTCTACTGTTTTTTTTCCAGTAGGAGGATAGCAGCGACCTCCACAGCAACGACGAGTCGCAGGACACCAAGACTCGTCATGTGCTGAGGAGGCTAAAGTCCATTTAGTACAACAACTTCTTCGCCGGCGACATGTACAGGTGCCCCTTCTGCCCCGCCAGGAGGCTCTGTGGCACGGACTTCAACTCCCTCATGAAGCATGCCGAGGACGTGAGGACCTGTGGCGAGTCCGTGAACGTCCATGGCTTCATGGCCAAGCACCATGCGCTCGGTCTTCACCTCCGCAACCTCCAGAAGGTGGCTATCGAGGAGGGTCGCATGCCCCCGATCAGACCCAAGGTGCCCAAGGTCAAGAGGCTGGGCAGCAAGAAGTGGAGGAGGCGCCAGAGGGAGGAGGCGGATGCCCTCCTGGCAGAGGCCACGAGGGGCCACTGACCAGCTGCTGGTGCTGCTGTAAAGCAGCTTATTTTGTCTGTGTTGAAGCAGTCCGCTGCTGCTGCTGCTGAGCAGCCTAATTGTCGAACCTCGTTAAGTATTGTACTATATAACCTATATTAGCTGCTTTATCTACATCTGCTCTGTTTACTGAATTTATTTATGGTGCTGGTTTGTTTTGCACCTCTAGATTTGCTACCAGATTGGGGAAAAACGATCGCAAAAGGAACAATGAATGAAGAGAGAAGCTGCTCTAGATTCCCTACCTTTTTGGGAAAAAACACAACTATTAGAGAAAGAGAGGGGAAAAGGCGCTCTTAAAAAGGCCAAATGACAAAAAAAACTTCCACTTTAGGTGTCATGGCGCATGTAACGGCCAAGCCTTTGACCATACGGCACCCCCCTCCGAGCGCATGTGAGGGCTTCAGAATATCAGGAGGACAAAAGTGAGGACAAACAAGACACAATGTTGCTATAGCTAAATCTGACAAAAATCTGAATTTGGCTTTACCATGCCATTTGGCTAGAGATCCACAATGTAGCTATTCTAAATCCCTATACTATGTGGTGCGTTGAAACCTAATGCTTTTCCACCGACACGTGTGTTGCAAAGTTGCTTGATCGTGCATGCTTACACAAGTGGTCTACAGAGAAACTTATAGAAGCATGGGAAAACGAGCTTCATTTTGGCAAATTCGGGACAAGCTTTGCGCAATCGGCAGGCCTGATCGGCTGGGCGGCTGCCCCGGGGTGCAGGGATGCTAGGTCCATGTCTGTGCTTACACTTCTTAAACTTGTTAGGAATTAATAATAACTGTACACTTCCTTCTGTCCTGTCGCGTTACGTCGTGTCAGCACCGCGCACCCGCTGTGGATCGGCAATGGGACGGTGGTCTACGTGACCGGTCTCTGCCACGCCAAAGCCACGTCGCACACCTATCCCATCGCCTACCGGGACGGACGCCGAATTTAATCGCTAGGATTGGAAACCATCGGTACTCACCCGGTCAAACTTGCTTCCGCATGGGTATGACCGGAATATTGGTAAACGGAATTTAAGCATCGCCTTCTGTCTCCTCAACACATCACTGTGCAAAAATCCCCAACTCATTCCTTCCGCCGGCGCCGCCACCGCAAGAACCATCGATGCTGCCATAGGCACCGCCTCCACCTGACCATACCAACGCAACAGATCACTCCACCTCCACGCCCAGTCCCAGCCACCGCTATCGACCCTAGGCCACCGCCGCCGCATTAGCTGCTGCCATGGACGCAGAGTACGGCGTGTTCAGCGACGGGAGCGACTACACCGACGAGTACACCGTCACTGCCCATGGCACCACCAAGCTGACGGTCGTCCACACAAATGCGTCAGCGGAGGTGGCCAAGGTCATCGCAATGTACGAGCGGTGTCTACAGGAGCCGATGGACAGGTACAAGATCGTCGGCCTTGACCTCGAGTATACCAGAGATAGGAAGAGGATGGGGCTTTTGCAGTTGTCCATGCGCAACCACTGCCTACTATATCACGTATGTCGGGCCAAATCTGTATGCCCGGTGCTTCACGAGTTCTTACACAGGAGGGAGATCTACTTCGCCAGCATCGACATCAAGAACGACACTCTGAAGCTAGAACGGGATCTCCTTGTTCATGTCGTCAATCACGTCGATCTCCAACGTTTGTGGAGGTACCCGGATGGCGATACGGGGAAAGCCGGCACAGCTAGACTCGCTTCCGACATCATCGACCGCGAGTACGCCGGCATGAAAATCGAGTTCCCGAAGCACCTACACGAGCGATGGGAGTGGAGGCACCTGGATTACGATGCGATCAAGTACGTAGCCAGGGACACGTATGTCTGCTACGAGAAGCTCAACAGGATCTGGCAGGTGGGTGAGTGTGTTGTTTACCACTACTAGTTTCGCATTTCGTTCCTAGTTTTATCTCGCCTGTATTTTATCTCGCATGTATTTTCTAAGCATTCTGTGTGTAAGAACCAAGCTCGTATGATCCCTATGCTATTAGCTACTTAACATGTATGAATTACATCCCCCCTTTTGTATGCTCAACATTCATTTTTACAAATTCTGTCTGTGCCATTTGCATGCGGCAGAATCCAGGACTGACATGCATAAGGTGTGATACAGTCATAAGTCATAACCAAACCCAGATTATAGAGAAGGATACAGTCATAAACCAGATTATAGTTTGACAAAGGTACTACACAGCAGTTCGTAATTGCTTACATAGTGTACTTATGAAATAACATGTTTTCATAAACACAACAATCATGCACTAATAGTCTACATCCTAGCCTGTTGGAGAAGGCAACCGATCCCAGGAAGCCTTCGGTCGCTTGCCCCGGTTTGTAGATTCCTCTACACTCCGGCATTTCGGACAAACAACCTGCCTTGGTGGTGGTTCAATGATGCGATGCCTGGGACGAGATTTTACAATCTGGCGGTACAACTCGTGGCTAACGAGATTTTACAATCTGGCGGTACAATCTGGCGTACTTCAGATTAGGTTCAGAAAGTGGATTATCCTCCCAGTAATCGTGCCCTAAACGCCTCCACGAACATCTCGGCAATCTGTCCTTCATGTCAGCGTACCACGGGTCTATGAGTTTGGAGGCAAGAGAGGCCATCCCGGTCTTGCCGCCCTTCGTCCCTGGGATCCAGTAAATTTCCTAGATGTCCACTCTACACTCCTTTGGGATTCTAATGTTGACAGTCGGGCTTTCAAGCAGTTTACTGTCATTCGTGATGTCAACACTGGTAAATTTTATGTGCTGGTTCACGAGAACGTCATGAAATAGATCCCTAATGCTTTCGCCCCACCTACATGAAAATGAATTCGGACAAATAATATAGCTATAACTTTTGCAAACAGACGGTTCAGGAACAAAAAGACAGCAAAGTCTACCAGATCCCGTCAGCCCCCTTCTCGCAAAAAGGCTGGTATACGAGGACGTGCCCCTTCATGGAGAGTTGCACCACGGCGATCCTACGGTGATCGCGGTTGTACTCAAGGTCGAGACCTACGAACCTGTTTTCTTCGAACCGCAACCAACTCGTGTAGTGTTCCTCACCGTCCGAGGATCGGTGGTGTAGATGACATCGATCTTCTTCCCGCCATGTACTTCGATGTCGAAGTGCGCAGTTTCTTGCCTGCCGTCGTTTCGGACGTCCGGAGCGTCCATGACTACAGGCAAGAGGGAAAGGATACGGAGGAAGAGGGTGATGCGGTGGTGGAGGAAATGGATGAGGCCGTGGAGGAGAAAGACAATGAGGCCGTGGAGGAGGAAATGAGACGGAGAAGTGAAAGATTGGAACTGCCCTTACCAATATCTGGAATGGTGCAAGACCGTTCGTAGTAGGGTGAAGGTGGCGAAAACGGCGGTTTTACACGTCGACACTAGCACTTCCTAAAATTTGTTCTACGCCACTTACATGCGGTGGAATCAATTCAAACGTAGGCACGTTTGTGCGTGCCGACCTTCAATCACTGACAGGCGGGCCGCACATTTCCCTTTTACGATTTATTTTTTCACTTCCTCTAGACGGTTCCGGTGCCCGCCCTCAATAATTACTCCCCCCATCTTTTCTTCCACGCGGACGAGAACCGGTGGCGGCGGCGGTTCCTTGTAGATTCACTCCCCACTCGAACAACTTCCCCCATCCCTGATTCCACCCCCTCTCGAATCCATCCGCCTCCTTATCACAATGCCTCCATTAATCTACCGGATTCCAGACTCCATTTGCCGCTATGGGTAGAGCTTGGGGTAGCAGCAGGCTGAAGCGAAAGGCATGACGACGACGCGGATGGCCAGGGCGACCGCTACCGCAAGGATGGGGGATGGCCGAACCTCAGCGCCGCGAACGTGCATAGGATCACCTCGGAGTTGGACATCATCTCAGCCGGCCGCCTAGCTCGCTGCATCCCTGGCTACCGCGTGACGATGCGGAACATGGACGAACAACCGTTTGGCACGCCAGGCCTTCTTTACCCCGATAAGATCAAATGGTCAGACGACCGCGATGGCCACGTAAGTTCTAGTATCTAGCTTATTCATTCAGTCATATCGTTGATTCATATGTGCTGAACTCTCATCGGAACCCTATGTTCCTTTCGTCGAACGTGTTGTGTGCACGCGCGGTTTGAACAAATCGAACCATTTAAGATTATTCTGTACTGCGGAAGCTCTGATCGTACCTGATATTCTGGTATTTTTGTAGTGACAAAGTCTTACTTTAGGTGATAGACGAGTTGTCAATTTCGATTTTGCAATGGAATGCCTGCTAGGTGATATTCTGTTTCCTAAAATAAAATAAAACAGATTAGACGATTTAATGTTGTTATGCCCCGAGCTATTTAATTATGATCATCGTCAGGAGTTTGTTCTGGGGGCTCTGCTACTACTCCATATATTGAGTATCTTCGTAGTGACACAGGCACAATTTAGGCGATATCTGAGGAGACACTCGTATTTAGCCGATATTTTGTGTACTTTAATCTGAAGACCTAGTTGTCAAATTGTATCTGCAATGGAATCCATGCTAGTTTATTGTACCAACTGACAACAAACTCTGCAGAATATTCATGCAAAACTGATGCTGCTGGATAAGTGGTCCGAATCATTAGTGGTGAATATCAAGGAAGAAGAAGAGACGGAAATGGAAGATGACCAGAACTGGGTGGGTGGAAACGGCGAGTGGCTGGTCCTTTTATCACAGGATGGCAGTACTTGAACTCTAAAAAATGGCTACAGATCGGTGAGACTTGTAGTGCCATCTTTGAAGGGTGTCGGCATTACTGCATTCAACAGCGGGTGGCCGCCGCCCATTTCCGAATTTGCTTACAGGTTCAACATGGCAGAACTTGACCTCGTGAAGGTACAACTCCCACATAGACCACGGGAGGGGGCGTGGAAGAACTGGGAGTACGACCTCTTAGCAGTGTTCGACAAGGCAATCACATTCATTAGATGCCCAGAAGACAAGGAATGGACAGTCTTGCGCGACGACTTCCTGCGGCCGAAGAAGTATGTTGATGCCGTCTTCACCCACGGCTACTCTTCGTACAGACCGCAACGCATTTATGCGGTCACTGAACCTAGCGGCGACGTGCGTGTTTGGGAGTCGTCCATTTGGGGTGAGTCATGGTGTCATATAGCATGTAAAATCCCATTCAAAATCCTGCCTACTGACTGTTAGTAACACGCAGGTACCCACGCAGCCCCACGCATCATTCTAGCTCCGGTCATCGAAGATGCAGTAGCAGATGCTGAACTTGGGACACCGCGCTGGTTCCTGGCACCTCTCGGAGACAACACGGAACAGGATGATGAACTCTTATGGATTCACATCAGGGGAGCACTAAACAGCGTTGGTGATACAATAGAACATATGGGGACACAACTTTCTTCATACCCATCACTGCGGTGTCACGTTTTCTCGAGGTCCGCATGCCCATCCGAAGACCCAGTAGAGCAAGTCTGGAGCAGAGTCAACAATCTGAAGGGACAATCTGTGTTTCTTGGGATCAACTACCCTTTCTTTGTCGGAGCCCCTGGATCTGTTGAACCTGTAATTGCTCAGGCAGCCCTGGCCCCTGATGTTGCTGGTGGTGGTGGTGGTGGTGTTGGTGGTGGTGGAGCTGACGAAGAACTAGCTGCTGCTGCTCCTGGTGAAGCTGACGAATTACTTGGTGATGCTGCTGCTGGTGAAGCTGACGAAATACTTACTAATGCTGCTGCTGGTGAAGCTGACGAAATACCTACTGAGGCTACTGCCGGAGTCCATGAAGAACATGCTGGTGTTGTTGCTGAGGTGCCAGCACTTCCAGTGTTGATAGCAGACTATGTGTTTGCTACACACTCACGCTCCTATCATGTTGACACTCTAGATCCGACCTGGAGCCGAATCCACGTCGGGGGGAGGGGGCCTACAATTGGCTCATTAGTGGGGTCGTACTATTTGAAGGAGAATGAAAGACGGCCAAACACAGCATTCTGGTTCGTTCCGATGATACCACCAGCTCCAGGGACCTAGTGCTCATACTGGGAGATCTGACGAACCATTTATCTTTATCTTTATCATTAGTTACGCTTATGTGTGTAAATACTAAGTTGTGCTTATTTGTGTAAGACTAAGTTAGGCCTAACTGCGTAATATTCAGTGAAGCCCAGCTTTTCTTTCCACACCCATAACAACAGAATTGCAGCATAGAACCTACAAATGTAATGTGCATACCAGGCATTTTTGCTCAGGATAACAACCACTTCAAGCAAATGATACATCGTGTACGCATTTGAATGCATCACTAGAATGTGCCACCTATTGATGATTGATGACATGAATCTAGCTTTTCTGCGCTTATTTGCATTGAATTGCTCATTGATTTGTTCACATATTTTTTGGCAATGGCTGATGAACTCCACTCTCTTGGTAACTTGCTTCGTCAGCGAGCACTTGTTGATGCAATGCAAAGTACAGAACATGGTCGTCATTGTCATTCCATTTAGGTTCTCTATGATTCGTCATCATGGAGCTACTAATTTCAAATGAAAATCTCGTAAACAACATATGTGTACATTGTTAGAGTATGCTACGGACACGGTACATACATGTTTTTCTACAATCACAAGAAGAAAACTTTATGCATTTTCACCTTGTTGGCGTTGTGCCGAACTGGGTGGATGTGGCTTTGGGGTCCGGAGAGGAAGGCGCCATGGCTGGTGCTTGTGCGACCACGGCGACGGCGAGCTCGGATTATAGAGGAGGCCAATAGGACCGAGCATGGTCGGCATGGTGACAGATCTCACCCGGGAATGAATTCCCATCCCCGTGCCGTGCCATGGGTGCCGCCATGGTGAGGGCGAGCTCCGATTCGGGATGGGGAGGAGAGCCGGGCCGAGCAGGTTCGTCCAAGTCCTAGCTCCGCACCATGGCCGCGACCACAGATTGCAGCCCCGGAGGAAGAAGAAGAAGACACGTAAAAGGATGCATGCGCCAACGTTGCAAGCCTACATGGCAGCGACGACGGCAGCGACATAACAACGAAAGCTGACAGGCGGGGCCAACTTGATGGCCGTTAGCCTGATTTTTTTTATTGAAACGTAAAGTTGAATTCGTGCCAAAAAAGACCCTCTGAGTATTTGGCATGCCAACTTTGGGCAACGCAGCTGATTGTAAGCAACTTGGGTACCGCGTTGCCTGGCCACCCCAACTTTCGGGCCGCAAAATGATATTCTCGGTGGTCAGGCCCAAGGTGGCCGACTACTAGCTGCCCAAGACACTGATGGACGGTGGGAGCTCCATCAACATCATGTACCTGGACACGTTCAAGAGGCTCTAGGTCCCAGAAGTAGCCATCGAGCCAACCCTGACGACCTTCCATGGTATCGTCCCTGGTCAGAATGCGTACCCGATCAGAAAAGTGAAGCTGCCAGTCACCTTCGGCACACCGGCAAACTACTGAACGGAGAGAATCGTATTTGAGTTGGTGAGCTTCCGTAGCCCCTACCACTGCGTCCTGGGTTGCCAAGCATTCGCAAAATTCATGGCGACCCCACACTACGCCTACAACATGATGAAGCTCCCAGGGCCAAGCGGCATCATCGCCGTCCACGGGGACCCCGATATGGCCATGGAATGCGAGGATAAAGGAGCCGAGCTCGCCGACACCGTCATCGCTGCAGAGACCGACCATGCGGAGGACCTCTCGAAATACACGGGCAACATCAACAAGGATGACCCCACCATCCTGAAGAAGCCAACCGCCACGAACTCCATGTTCGAGGCGACCACGCACACCCGCACCGTCGAGCTCGTCCCGGGCAACTCCAGCCAGACGGTCACCATCGGGGCGCACATGAGCCCCGCATAGGAAAGCAAGCTCATCGGGTTCCTCCGTGAGAACTGTGAAATCTTGGCATGGAAGCCATCTGACATGCCAGGTGTCCCGAGGGAACTCGCTGAGCACAAACTAAACGCCGACCCCAAAGTGCGACCAGTAAAGCAGTCGATATGGCCCTTCAATGAAGAGCGTCGTCGAGCCATCGCCAAAGAAGTACAACGCCTACTAGCCACAGGCTTCATTAGGCCAATCAAATACTCCAAGTGGCTGGCAAACCCAGTCCTGGTTCTGAAAAAGAACAACACATGGAGAATGTGTATCGACTACACCAGCCTCAATAGCGCCTGCCCGAAGGAGGAGTTCATCCTACCGCGCATCGATTAGATCATCGATTCAACCGCGGGATCGGAGTCGCTGTGCTTCCTCGACGCATATTCTGGTTAGAACCAGATCAAAATGGCAGTCGAGGACGAGGAGAAGACGGCGCTCATCACGCCATTTGGCGCCTTCTGCTACACGGCCATGACGTTCGGCCTCAAGAATGCCGGCACCACATACCAAAGGTGCATGCAGGAGTGCCCCGCGAGCCAAATTGGCCGCAACTTCCACGTCTACATCGACGACGTGGTGGTAAAATCCACCTGCCAGGACGACCTGCTCACAGACCTGGCTGAGACCTTCGCTAATCTACGGAGGTACAACATCAAGCTGAACCTAGGAAAATGCACCTTCGGTGTCCCCATAGGATAGCTACTGGGATATGTAGTCTCCAAGCGCGGCATCGTGGCCAACCCTACCAAGATCGACACCATCGCGCGACTCGGGAAACCTGAGTGCCTGCACGACGTCTAGAAGTTGGCCGGGCGAGTCGCGGTCCTCAGTCGCTTCATCCCCCGACTAGGCGAGAAGGCAATGCCTCTCTACCACCTGATGCGCAAGAACCCCATGTTCCAATGGGATGTGGAGGCGGACAATGCACTCAAAGCGCTCAAAGAAGTGCTACTCGTAGCTCCACTCCTCGCTGCTCCACTCGACAAAGAGCCAATGCTCGTCTACATGGCGGCCTCCACTCGAGTCGTCAGTGCCGTGATCGTTGTTGAACGGCCAGAGGAGGGCAAGGAGCGCCCCATACAGCGCCATGTCTACTACATCAGCGAAGTCCTGACGGATTCACGACAGCGCTACCCGCAGTACCAGAAACTGGTGTACGCGGTATTCTGAGCTCAGCGGTGACTCCCCCACTATTTCCCGGAGCACCCGATCACGGTGGCCTCCTCCGCACCTCTGCAGGACATAATACGCAATCGCGAGGCGACCTGGCAAGTCGCCAAGTGGGCCGTCAAAATCGGCGTCCACAACATCAAATACGAGCCCCGCAAAGCGATCAAGTCACAAGCCCTAGCTGATTTCCTCGCAGATTGGGAAGAAGCACAGCAGCTGGAGAAGCTCCCGTACCTCCACTACTAGTCGCTCCATTTTGATGGCTCCAAGAACGCCGACGGCGAAGGAGCCGGGGTCATACTGACCTCTCCCAAAGGAGACAAGCTCCGCTACGTGCTCCACCTCAACTTCAAGCCCTGCACCAACAACATGGCAGAATACGAGGCCCTCCTGCACGGCATGAGGGGCGCTAAGGAGATGAACACCAACCGCCTATGATGCTATGGCGACTCTGACCTAGTCGCCGGCCAGGTCGCCGGGGCATGCGATGTTGTCTCTCCAACAATGATCGCGTACCGCCAAGCGCGGTAGACTAGTTGGGAGGACACTTCGACGGCTACTCCGTCGAGTGGATCGACAGACGCCCTTTCCCGCATCGGGTCAGCTCGAAAAACTCCACCCGCAAGCGTCTTCCTCGACATCATCCACAAACCCTCGGTCTGCCCACCGAAGGAGATCGATATCGGGATACCACTACAACCGGAGCCGGCCCTGGTCTCCATGATCGTGGAGCCCAGCGACTGGATGACACCATACGTCGCCTTCCTCGAGCACAAAATCCTCCCAAGCAACGAGACGGAGGCGCGCATGATCGTGCGCCACTGCAAATCCTTCGTCATCATCAACGGCGATCTCCACAAGCGCAGCGTGACTGGCGTGTTCCAACGCTGCGTCTAGCAAGAAGAAGGCCGCAAGATCCTCCAGGACATCCATGCCGGCGACTACGGCCATCACGCCAGCGCCAAGTCGCTGGTCGCCAAGGCCATGCGGCACGGTTTCTACTGGCTCACCGCACATGCCGACGCCACCGACATCGTCCAACGATGCGTCGGGTGCCAGAAATACGCCAACCAGACGCACCTCCCTGGTTCAGCACTCAAGACCATCCCCATCACATGGCCATTCGCTGTGTGGGGCATGGACATGGTAGGCCCGTTCAAGAAGGCCCTATCCAGCTTCACCCATCTCCTGGTCGTGGTCGACAAGTTCACCAAATGGGTCAAGGCTAAGCCGATCAAAAAGTGCGACGGCAAGACGGCCACCAAGTTCTTACGCGAGCTCATCTACCAGTACGGCTACCAGCACATCATCATAACGGACAACGGCACGCTCTCAAAAAAAGGACAACGGCACCAACTTCGCCTAGGCGGCCATGGCAGAATTCTGTGAAGAGCATGGCATACGACTCGACCTCGCTTCAGTTGCCCACCCGGAGTCGAACGGCCAAGCAGAATGCGCCAACCAGAGCATCCTCCACGGGCTCAAGCCGCGACTCTAGGTGCCCCTCGAGCGCACCCTAGGATGCTGGGTCGACGAGCTCCCCTCCGTAATATGGGGGATCCGCACGTCCGTCAACCGCTCCACCGGGTTCACACCCTTCTTCATGGTGTATGGCTCTGAAGCCGTAATGCCAACTGACCTGGAGCACGATTCACCTCGAGTCGCCAATTACGTCGAGGCGACAAACAAGGTCGCCCGCCAAGACAGCATCGACCAACTCGACGAGGCACGCGACCTGGCTCGCTCACACACCACCATCTACCAGCAAGGACTCCGCCGCTACCACAGTCGCTGAGTCCGGACTCGCACCTTCCAGGAGGGCGACCTGGTCCTACGACTGGCCCAAGACAAGAAGGGCATGCACAAATCTCCCCCCATGGGAGGGACCATTCGCCATAGGGCGAGTCCTCAGCAACGATGCCTACTACCTCATCGACATACGGGGTGACGGCCAGCTCGAGGTCGGAAGGCCATGGAATGTAAACCTTCTCCGAAAGATCTATACATAGAACCCTAACTTGTACTCAGCTGGCATATATAATGAAATTCATTTGGATCACACAAATTGTGTCTACTCGCCATATTCTTGTGCCACTCGCACTCATACAAATTAGCAATACGCTACCCACGGAAGTCAACCCTTGGTCGTGCAACCGGCACGGCTAAGTAGTGCGGCCTAAGGGCACTGAAAATATTCGGGCCTTAGGACGTCCACGAATACGCCAATCCGGAGCTACCATCGGAGTCGCCTAGCTCGACTGGCCCACTGGGCCAAGACGACTAGTATACGCTCCTCACAGCGACCTGTCCTTCCCATCCTCGCGCAAAGCGACTTGAACGGTTAAGTACCACACACGGGGACTCCGCAAGAATGGAATCCTCACGCGGCTCGGGAACACACCAAGTAAGAGAGTTGTCTTAGACTCGCCCAGCGACTTGCTCTCCGAGCCAGGGGAAGAGACGCGTTACAAACAACGCATTAACAACCTACAACAGGAACGCGCCCAATACGGTTGAGCACCACGCTCGGGGACTCGCCTGCAAAACAATCCCACTCACGCTCGGGGACTCACTCCTCAGAAAACGCAAGGGATAAAACAATGCACAACCAAAATAAAACACATAAGTATACAATCGAGTTATACCCCATTAAAGGCGAACGCGCTCGGGGACTCGCTCAAATAAAAATAAACACACCACACGATTATGGTCGCAATACGAGTCGATTGACTCCCCTTACTCAAAATATTGTTCACATTACAGCAGTCGCCACTTGGCATATATTACAAATTGCCCAACGATACTATCTATTCCGCAGGTCCTGATGTAGGGTTTGTCGGGTAGGTCGTCAGCGACTTCGACAACGCCGATCGGAAGGGTTGCTCCGACCTCATGTTGCGATGCTCCGGCTCGGGGTCGCTAGGCGCCAACACCGTTTCCTGGTATGGCAGAAGATCCCCCATCGCCAACACCCGATCAGCAAAAGGGGTGGCCTTGGCAGTCAACTTCAGCACCTCTGACATATCCACTGTGCCAGTCACTGATGGGTAGCCGCTGGTGACGTCATCGATGTCGAAATCGTCGGGGAAGTGGGCGAGACCTAGGCTCAATGTCGTGGTGGCCCCGCGCCTAAAAGCCGAGCGCGCCATCCACTCCACGACGACGGGCGCCTCCTCTAGATAGCGCCACACTTCCGTAAGCCCCCCAGGAATAACCTCGATGGGGGACATTCCTTGAAGGACGGGTTAGACATACAACGCCGAAGCCATGGCCACGTTGACCACGACAGTCACGCAATGCGAGGCGTTGAAGCTCTGAACCACCGGGTCGCTTTGCCCTATCACAGCTGCAAAATCAGACGTCAGTGAAACTACGGACTTCCCCAATCAGGGATTCACCAAATGAGCCAAGCAAAAGGCGGAGACTCACCAAGAAGCTTGCGGCAGTTCTTCGTGACATACTTCTCCAAGGCGGTATGATCATTCTGCAGCCCCACGATAATCGAGTCCGTGGTCTTGCATTTCTCCTCAGCCGCAGCGACAGCAGCCTTTGCTCGATCCTCAGACGAAATTGAGGCCGCTTTCGCCTCCTCCAAGTCATGGGTCAGTGAGGCAATTCGCCCATTCGCCGCGTCCAGCTCGGTGACTGGAACATACCCTTCACGGGCCTTGGAAATTGCAGCCGAAATACCATCTGAAATGGAAAGAAACAAGGCATCAATGCGTCACACACCAATAGTCCACAGCTGAAAGAGAAAAAGGAAAGAAGCAAGTACTTACCAACAGTCTCCTGGAGTCACCGGTTTGCCTCCTGTGCCACGCGCAGATCCCGCTCCAAACGCCCCTTGGCTGCCTGTCGATCGGTCGACTCCCTCTGCAAACCCTGCAAAAACTACAAAGTTCAGTACTTACAAAGAACAATATCAAGTTCCTAGCCGCTGAAATCCAGAGACTAAGAACTCGGGGACTGGAGAATAGAAGGAAATTCAGTTCCTAGCAGCTGAAATTCAACGACTAGGAACTCAGGGACTGGAGAGTAGAAGCAATTCAGTGCCTAGCCGCTGAAATTCAGCAGCTAGACACTCGAGGACTGGACGTACCTGAATGGCCACGCCAAGCATTTTGTGAAGCTTGTCGGCGTCAGTCGACGGGACCGTGAAAGAGGTGCGCCCACGGCGAGAACCAACATCTTCATCAACGATCTCCGGGCTTTGTGGTGACTGGTTGTCCGCCACGCCTGGGAACCCCTTCGCCATGAAGCACGGGAACGTTGATGACGCTCTAACCGGGGCACTGGTCGCCGGAGCCGGCGCTTCTAGCGCAGGGGCGACCATGACTGGCTCCTACCGTGCAGTCGCCACCTCTTCCATGACCGCAGCGGGATCGCTCCCCTTGGCACCAATCATCTCCACGGAATCGTCGGCAGCGCCTTTCTACCTCTTTGCGCCCTCCACAGTCGCTATGTCGTCAGCAGACTTCCTTTTCTTGGGGAGGTCGCCCTCTCCTGTGGTGGTGACCAGTGGAATCTTCGCCACTGAAGGGCGGCCGATCTTCTTGATGCCAGACCTGTCGAAATTCCAAAATCAACACAGAGACAACACGGAAACGGAACACAAATCGGAATGGAGAATTCGAGGCTTACTTGGCGACTGGAGAACACGCAGCCCGGTGCTAATGTGGGTGGGCTTATCCAATTCCAGCCCCATCTTGCGCGTGAGACCCCTTTCGAAGACGTCTGAAGCCCATGACACTGCAGGCTTCCTCGATGACAAAGCCGCGGTCGCCGGAATTTCCAGCTCTCAAGACGTGGCCGCTCTTGACGGCTGTGGCGACTTCGACGCCGCTGCCTCAGCCGCCTCCTGGCTCGGTACCTTCGAGACCGTTGGCGCAATCACCGCTAGAGGAACCTCTACCACTGCCTCGATGTCCTCGCCCTCCAACCCCTTCATCAGAATCGCATCCTCCGGGACTTTGTGCGATGTTTCGGGGGTGTCTTCATCGTTAGAGTCATCATCTGACTCAAACACCACCCACGATCTGGGTGGCGATGTTGGCTTCTTCGCTAGCGACTTTGGTTTGCGCGCGGGCTTCGATGGCGTGGCCATGCGCCGGGATGTGTGCTCTTGCACGATCTTGTCGCCTCCTTCCTGTTCATCGAGGCTGCGGCTTGCTTCGAACTTGCGCTGCTTCTACATGCGAGTCTTGCGAGCCGTAGGCGCTGGGGGAGGAACCTCCTCCTCTTCCTCGTCGCTTTCGGAGGAGTTTCCTTTGGAGGCATCTTCGAGCTCCTGGGGGACCTCTTCGTCAAGCAGAGGGAGCCAGCCCTCAAACACCTGGAATAGCTGAGAACAACCACGAGTAAATACCAAATGATGCGACTGCGAATTACATTGCGGAAATGGTGACTAGAGGGAAAACTTACCGTGGGGGCTTCATTCTTCACGGGAGTATACGGGGCAAGCCTGACCGATACGGTGGTGAATTCCGCATATGTGATCTTCTTCAGGGCGGCCTTGTAATCCTCGGCCTCCCACGACTCTTTGCTGGTTCGGGAGGGGCCGTGCTTCCCGCTATACTCATACATCCAATGCGGTCGAGCCGCTAGCAGAACCAGACTCCGCCCGAGCCAGCAGTTGTAAAGGTTGATCGAAGTCAACCCCTGGTCCTTCAACCTCTGGATCGGGTCCATCATCTCCACGACGGCCATCTTCTGGTCTTCAGGGTGCTTCTTTGGCGCCAGCCGACGAGGCTTGCTCCTTTCGGCGACGAACTCGGGAACCGCCACCTCGCCGGAGGGAGTGGATTCCTTCACATAGAACCAACTCTTCTTCCACTCGGTTGTGGCTTTGTTCGGCAGAAGGAGCTTGATGAAGTTGGCCTTCGGCTTCAATTGAAACGTGACACCGCCGGTCGCCAGTATCAAGCCGATGGATGCCTCACACCCGATGCGTCCATGGAAGAGCTCCAGCCACAGCGGGAAATATGGGATGCTGCCGAGGTAGCACTCGTAGAAGGCGACAAAGATCGCCAGCTGCTCGATGATGTGCGGGCCAAGATCCGATGGTTTGATTGCGTAATACGCACAGAAGCGCTGAAAGAAGAGCGAGGTGGGAAACCCCAAACCTCTCTCTAGATGGCTGGGGAAACAAATGAATTCGCCGGCTCACGGTTTCGGCTCGGTCTCGGAGGGAGGGGGAACCCGCCAGTTCCCCTTATGGAGTAATCCGGCGTCCTCGAAGGACTTGAGCTGGGCCGTGGTGCACTTGGATTTCCCCCATGAGCCTTTGGGAGGTGCCATTGGGAAGGATGTGGAGTCGCTCGGTGCGGAAGTATCGAATCGAAGGAAGGCAGAAAGAATGAATATGGGAGAATGAAGAATGCGGGGAAGGATCTGCAGAGTTGATTCGCCACTCCCCTTATAGAGGAACGCTACCCGCCAAATTCGGGGTAGCCATTACCTACGGTAATTACGCCAAAGTTACCCTTGGAACATCCAACGGATAGTTTGACCAGGTTGACGGTCCAACTCCTCCATTCCACTCGCTAGCAGCTAGTCTTGTCCACTCGTCGAAGCAGCGACTTGACAGCCGTGACATTCACTGGAGCAGCGACTAGGAGCCTGGGGAAAATTTCCTCGGTTTTAGTGGAGTCCATCGCCGATTTGACTAGGCGTCCAAATTGGGCTTGCCTACTCCGACCGCCAAAAGGACACTTGTGCCTGAATCAAAAATGGCCTCGGGGACTACTGATGGGGATATGCAGAATGGGCTTTGCCCAGCAGGACGTTCTGATTGGGCCGAAGGGTCTACGAGTGGGCCTGCAGGACGGCGACTGGAATGCGACTGAGGAGAAGGCCTAGCGACTGGAGACTAAAGGCCCAGAAGCGTACTTGAAGCCTAGTCGGATTAGGTCAAAAGCCTCTGAATCCATATCTTGTTCGGTGGTAAACTATAAACCCTAGCGAGGTGCCTCATATATAAACCTCCATAGGGTACCTTGAGGCGTACGTTCCATCATACACCCCCTCAAGCGACTCGCTGCTTAGACGTCGAGCTCACCACCCCTATAACTCGCTCTCCAATAATCCAATCTAGCAGGAGTAGGTCTTTACCCTTCGGGGGATGAACCTGGGTAAACCCATGTGCATCCGCCCCCATCTCGCACCGCAGATGGCCGCCAGCTCTTCCTCACATTACAATCAATCGCTGCCATTAGTAGCGACTGACGTGGCCATTTCCATGACAAAACTGACTTCTAAGAAGCCTCTCCCTGTAGATACGGCGATTGTGTCGTTCGGCTCCACAAACCCTGTGCTAGAGGTAATGTCCTTGCTTATATTTTCCTTATTATTGTGATTATATGGTGTAGACATGATGATGCTATTGCCTCCCTTGTTGTGCTTGGAAAGTTAAAGGCATGATGCCTCCTTTTCCTGAGAGTTTGGACGCTCCTGAGGGCGCGAAGCTGGACGAGTCGGACTCATATATCCCTGCTGCTCAATCACAAGAAGTCCCCAAGTCTAGAGATGAGGGTACTCGCAAGAGAGGAAGCAGTGAAGATTTGGATGCCTCCACTCCGGAGATGCCAAAGGGTCATGCCCCTGATGTAGGTGCTACTGAGCCAATTCCAGCAGTACCCATCCAGATTGCACCGCCTACACCTCAAGCCAAGAAGCAGAAGAAAAAGGTGTTTGACTTTGACAGCTTCAGCACATGAGTGTTTTCGACCTCTACTACGTCTTTTTTAAGTATGTTGGCTGGTTCTTGACTGATGATCCCATTTGTTGAATCCTTAGGGAGTCCTCTCCAGAAGAGTCCGTCAAGGGCGATGTGGAGGAGGGAGTTGTAGACTCTAAGGCTGCAAGCGCAGGGGCGGTTCCTTCTTCTCCAAAGGATGTGGACACTAGCAATAACAACTGCTCAAGTTCCCACAAGCTAGTAGGGCACAGGGTTGTCATCACTCGGAATCTGGAGCAGGATCTGCCACAATCTTCGGATGGACATGTAAGTTTTTCTTTTGGTTTACTCGCGGAAGCCCCGGGCCCTTTTGTCATGACTCGAATACCTATGCAGTCATTCCTGCGAAATATGATGCAGATGGGCTAGCAATACGTGCAGCTAGAATACGATTTCAGGCAGCTCCGGGTGAGTTTTTATCTGTTGGGTATTGTAATTGCTATGGCCATCATTTAAATGGGTGGCATTGTGTGTGTGCTAGAGGATACCAACCAGGCTCTATGTCACCTTGAGACTCTCGAAAAGAGTCTCACCAACGCAGAGGCAAAGGATAAGAACGCGGTAGAGGCCGTTAATTGCCTAAAGCTAGAGTCGAAACAGCTCGAAGAGAGTCATGCGGCTATTGCTGCGGAGCGAGAGAAAGAACTGGCTGATCAGCTTATAACTATCGCCCAGGTGTTGTCTAGTAAGTACCCTTTGCTTGTTACTCGCATCTTCCTTTCCTTGGTGTGTATCTTCAAGGCATTTTCCTCTCTTTTCGTAGATGCGGTTGGTGTCGACTTCGACCGCCAGGCGCTTGTAAGTGAGGATTCACTAGCTGGCATCATGAGCTTAGTAGAGGATCACATCGCCTACATCAAGGAAGCACTTGTCAAGTCCAAGGATGTGCTGAGCCGATTTCATCAGGAGATGTTCTCGAAGGTTGTTACCCTCGAGGACATTGGCAGCCTGGCGGATGCCTTCACAAAAGGCACCCCGAAGGAATACAAGCATATCCAGAAGGACGCGAGTACCTCCTTGGAACTTTCCATGGTGCAGGCATATGGTGCCAACCTGAATGTCAGCAAGGTCACCTCCGCAATGCCGAAGACATCGGATGGCAAGGATGTAGCTTTTTCTCCTTGTGCCAGGCCCTGCAAGAAATATGACACACAACTGATTAATTAGCTTACCAAGTACACAAGGAGCAAAAACGGTTACCCGCGGTAAATTCCACCACAACAAAGGTTGCCAGGGGCACCGCAAAGCCTTCAGATACTAATGCTTAGTTAGCTCAGCCGCTGCTTGCAGTTGCCATTACTTTGTAATCCTACTTCTTGGGTGTAGTCGTAGTTCTTGTAGCTTGTAGTAGTGACCATCAATAACTTTGCCGCTTCTCAATGAATTTGTATGAATGTATTTGGCTGATATTTTCATTCATGCCTATTTGCTCACTTGATTTGGTTGTCGACTACTCTGATAGGCTCTTATTCTTCAATTGTTAATATGTATAGGGCACCACCAGTGATCTGCTAGCTTCCACTTCTTCCATTGCCCCTTCGGTTCCTCAATAGCCTTCGAGAGCTGATAAACTGTCCCAGTTGCCTCTTCTATGGTCTCGAGTTAAGGAGTTGGATAAGACACTCGCGATCGTCAAAGGCAGCACTGATGTATGGAAATCGAAGGAAGAAAAAGCATTTGAGCGGGAAAAATATCTCCTAGGTGAGGTGACTCAGATCGGCGAGCAGCTCCGATGTGAGTTTCTCTTGTTGTTTTTGCTTCTTGGAGTTTTGCATGATGTCGACTGCATGCCTTTTGACTTGGTTGTGTAGTTATCAATCTCATTCCGCGGGAAGAGAAAGAGCGCATCAGTATTCGGATGAATTGCCTCACTCAGGCGGAGCTAGAGGCCGGTGGATTTTTTTGTACGGATCGGGATCGAGCGACCGTGCTAGCGAGGTTACAAGATCATGTTTCTCAGCTGCTGCACTACTTGAATAAGGCTGAATCCTCCTTCAAGTCCATTTTTGGAGCGATGTTCCTGTTGGACGAAGCTCCCTCTAGCTTGCTGACATTGTTGCAGTACTTCCAAGATGTTGGTGCTATACGCGAGTGTGTGTGCCAGCAACTTGCTGTGGGTTTCGAATAGCCGTGTCCACGGTCAAGGACAGTTGTAAAGGTGTTGGCTAGGAGTACTCAAACTGTGCTTGTTTGGGAAACAAGTACGAAAAGGACGAAGGTTCCGGGGGAACCCGAGTTCGAAGGATTTGTTTTGACCCAAGGGGTCTAAGATGATTTAAAAGGGTTTCAACTACAAAAACTGTTTTCAAAACTCTTTTTCAACAAAGATATGGAGATGTCTTGATTTACCAAACAGAAGCATGTTTTCAACCCTCTTTTTTCAACAAAGATATGGAGATGCCATAACTTCAAAGTTAGTTTAGGCTTTTCAAAAGCAACCCCAGATAGAGCCATCTCGCCACAGCCAGAATTGCATTTCCTTGTTCACTTATCTTGGTGGTTTTGCGAGTACATTCAAAAGTACTCACGGCTGTGTCCCTGGCTATTTACTTGGCCAGACTTTCAGGAGTTTAAGGTGACATCTAGTGATCTAGGTCGTCTTCCTAGTCAGCTACCTGTAGGTTGAGGCACAATTGGGCTCTGCGCCTGACGATGTTCCGCTGCTAATGATGATGTAGCCTTAATGGCATCTATGTAAGTCTTGTAACTCTTTATGTTTCGGATGTTGTAATGGTACCTGTTGGTTATGTTCCACGGCTCATTGATCATGGGAACATGGATGTATGCATAACAGGGATTTCTTGGATGAATAATCCGGGGAGCCCACAACGGGCGGGCGGTATGGCTGGAGCCCGCCCATACTGGGTGACTTACCTTGGGGGTGACGGCTACTCCCAGGCAGTGCACTCAGTACGAGTGCGTGGTACGGTCACGCGTGTCCGTACGGCTGGTTGTTATCGGTTCGGTACCTTTGCTTGAAATCTGATGTTTTCTCGAGGGTATGGTACAGGCATGCAGTACGGGCAGGTCCGACCGTACCAGTGGTCGTTACTGGTACTGTTACCTGTGACAAAAATCAGAAATTCTATATCCCTTTGGCTTGATGTGGTACAGGAGAACGGTATGGTCCACTCCGACCGTACCAGTGGTCGTTAAGACACTGTGAGCTGCAAAACTTAAGGAATTTGATTAGTAGCTCTATGTGCCTTTGCACATCTTATCAAAGGATAACATAACAGACAAAAAAAATAAGTAAAGATCCAACTATACTTCTTAGGCCACGTGTTAGTAGAATAAAATATAGAGGATTACCTTATTTCTTCTCCTCTTTCCATAGGACTTCTCGAACACTATTTATTAAAAACAAAAACAAACAAAAACAAAACTAACACAATAAAAACTAATACATAAAGAAAAAAATTATTTCACATGGGTTGCCTTCCATGAAGCGCTTCTAGTTAAGGTCAATTAGCTTGATCTTGATGGCAATCACTTAGGTTTGTGAAGTGGAATACCCACTCCAAAGTAGTTGGCTTTCAAACTAATTGCACCATCATCATCGTTAGGCTTGGCCTTCTTTTTCCTAGGGAAGTGGACTACAAAAGGATCTTTAGATGGTAGCCATATTCTCACATTCCCTTCACGTAAATTAATCAAAGTTTTAATAGTTCTTAGGAATGGCCTACCTAGAATTATAGGTGCTATGGGATCTTCAGGCATGTCCACAATAACAAGACCAATAAGAGCGGGACTACCTTTAGTTTCAATGACTATATTTTCTTTGATCCCAACAGCTTGTTTATATGTAGAATCAGCTAGATGGAGTCTTGATTCAGTTGTAACAAATGGCCCCAAGTTTAATTTATCGAATAAGATTTTGGAAATTGTTGAGACACTTGCACCAAGATCACAAAGTGTGGATATCTCATTGACTCCCAATTTAATTTTAATAGTGGGCTCAAATATATCATCTAGCTTAGCTGGAAGCTTATCAGCTAGTCTTTTATACTCCATCTCTAAATCACGAACTTTAGATGCTACTTGTTGTATAAATTGTTGGTACATGGCATCATTACCTTGTTCTACACCGGGATTCTTAACAATGATCATCTTCAATAGATCTTCCACGGTATATTCAGGTGTTGGCATGTTGCTATAATCAAGCTCTTCAGGTTTTTCTTCATTGGTTATCACCCTCATCATCTTGAGGTCTTCTACCAGATTTGGCTCGGGTTTTCCAGCAAACTTTGCTAGTATGAGAGCTTGGCTCTCAGCTATCTTACCCAGTTGAGCCTCCACGGTCTTTGTTCTTTCCTGTAGAGCTTGGACATCATTTCTAATTGCAACGGCCTATTTAGATAATTTTCCTATACTTCTTTCATGGTTCTCCATGATCTTAATAAGCATATTATTTCACTCAGTTTTAGCTTGTATAAGTGTTCTAACAGTTTGCTTAGACAGGAGATTGCCATGATTTGCTCCATTAGTATTATCATAATTATTATAAGGAGCTCCTGCAAGATTAGCATGATATTTTTGAACATTAGAAGCATAATTATTTTTCCATGCAGGATTAACAGGAGTGCAAACTATAAAATTAACATCATTAACATTGGCAGTGATAGCATTAACTGGGTATCTTCTTTACCCTTTACTAAGCTAAGCAACTCATCTACCTTAGATGTAAGCTCTTCCTTATTTACCTCAATAATTGAACTTACTCTCTTCGAGGTTCTTTCCACATGCCATTGGGCATGGTTGTTTTGCATATCATCAAGTAACTTCTTTGCAACACTCACTTGCTTTCCCATGATCATTCCTTCTGCTGCAATATCTAACATAGACTTAGAGATTGGGTTAACACCATTATAAAACAAATGTAATATAAGCCACTCTTCCATCCCATGACTAGGACGGTTCATTACGGCTTCTTTCATCCGTTCCCATGCAAGCGCTAGTGGCTCACGGTCCTCTTGTCTAAAGCTTGTAATACTGGATCTTAGCTGCATAGTCTTAGCTGGGGGAAAACATTTAGTCATAAAAAAATTAGTACATTCCTCCCAAGATTTAATAGTGCCCTTTGGTAGAGCAAGCAACCAATCCTTAGCCTTTCCTCTAAGAGAGAAAGGAAACAATCTCAGTTTAACAGCATTTGGATCTACATCCTTAACATGCATCATGTCACAAATTTTAGTAAAAGTATTTAAGTGCAAACCTAAATCTTCAGCAGATCAGCCCCCAAATCAGTTTTGTTGAACCAAACTTAAAAGGTTAGGTTTTATTTCATATGTTTCCGCATCAACTGCGGGCTGAGTGATGGGTGCACGAACTAAAATGATCAGTGGGAGTAGCATACTCCCCTAATTTCTTTTGAGCCATGGCTCTTATCTTTTTGGTATTTTTTAAGTAATAAAAACGAATAACAAGTAACTATTTTTTTGGGTTTTCAAATAGATAACAAGAAAGTAAACTAATAACAAGAATTAAACTACAACTAATAATAAAACTAAAAACAAGGTCTCTAATTACCTCACCAGGATAGCAAAATTGCTTCCCGGCAACGGCGCCAGAAAAAGGGTTGATACCTTTGATCTGGATTCACGGATGTAGTATAATAGCTTTTTCCCTATAAGACCTAGGTTTAATCGAACGTTGGAAAGCAATGCTAAAAGGTACACGTCTACAAGACTTTGTTTGTTTGTTTTACCTTAGTTAACCGGACCAATCTAGTTTACTTTATAGTGGGTTTGAATCAATGGATGGAGATAGGCCATGGTTGAAGATCCACATGCAGCTGCACATCAAATGGGATCAAAGATAATAATAATAAGCATAGTCATGTATAATGTTTGAATGGAGATAATCTCTTGTGGGAAACACATCCTAATATTCTAGAGCCCCCGTGATGCAGCGGGCATAGCAATAAACTTTTAATCCAACCGAGTGCACACCGAAGCCACGGGTTACAAATGATTATTAAGTGTATAACACAGATCAAAGATTTAAGTGGTGATGTTGTTGTTGATCCCAAATGGGGTGCTAAGAGAAGACCATACTTCCCTTTCTATCACTGAGGTTCCTATGAGATCGCCGCTAGACAAGTATCTCACCTCAAGCCTTTATCAATCTATGGATCTTGGGTACCTACAAGTACAAGGATCGAGACAAGAGACAAAGAAACAAAAGATGCAAATCTCAATTTCAAACAAAATACAATTATCCCATGATCTAGATGCACATAATCGATGTGAGGTTTCTCCCCAACCCGTAGCCCGTGAGGACTACTCACTCATAACAAATAGATCGGATATAGAAAACATCATATAAATACTTAGATTGAAATCAAATATTCTTACAATGGTTGCCAAATCACAAGGAGATCTAAACTACAAAGCAATGGCTATGGCTAATGGATGGATGGATGGTGGAACTGATGAACAATGGTGTGGATCTCCTTTAGTGGTGTTGTGATTGAATATGAGAATGGCGTCTCTCTGGCTAGCGGCTGGAGCCTTAAAATATATAGGCGTCTTCACGAAAGTTGTACAGTTTGACGAGACAAAGCCATTGCCACCTGGTACGGGCGGGCGGTACAGGCCGACCCTGCCCATACCAGTGGTCGTTAAGCGTGCTGACGCCCTGGAACTGCTTCCCCATTACTATGTTGTGTGTACTTCCTCAAAATCCTGCATTATGACTCCTTATTTCGCATTAAAAGCCATGATTTCCTGCACAACATAATTCAAAGAGAGGATTTGCATATCTTTGCAATTATTAGTCATTAGTGGCAAGGATTGAGAGTTTCCTTAGCAATTGCTTGACCAAAAACAATGTTTAAACACGGTGGAAGATGAGAAAATCGGAGCCATCGGTGATTGTCCAGCTAGATCTTAGGCTCTTAGAAGCCGTCAAATTTCGGGTGGCCCGAGGGCAACTTGAATCCCTTGGGCATCCGAGTTTGCCGTATGGCACGGCTGAAGCATCTAACGCTGCAGAGTTCCATGTCCAAGTCTTCGAACTCGGAGGAGTAGGCGTGCTTGGCGTGTAGCTTGTCAATCTTACTTTACGTGATCTCGTCGCGGGCATCATAGTCATGGTCTCTCCGCCACGGGCTGCGACGTCGCCGTGGCTGGTAATCCTCGTCATATGACAACGAGCGATTTCTTGCTGGTTTCGTGGACGTCTTCTTCAGCGCTATCTTTGGAGCCGACGCAGATTATCCCTCAAGTGCGAGCTCCACCAGTCCAAGTCCGGCGAGGGCGGATCCATGGATGGTAGTGCGTGGATCCCCCACCTGCGGGGGTTGCAAAACAGATAGGTGGTGGCCGCCATGATGGTGGCATGTTGTGTCTTAGCTGTCAGATTTCCCTATGCATCCACGGACATGAATGAGAAGTGTTTAGTGGCTTCTCACCTGGCCTCCTCGTTCATTAGGTCTGTTCGGGAGTGTCTTTTGGATGCCCCGACGTGGTGGTGGTTCCCTGCGAAGAGGACCCACCAATCAAAGAGAGTTTTGCCCGTCGGGCACTCGATTCATCAGCGAGTCATTGTTGATCATCAAGCTGGACCTGGAGCGCCCACTGGCGGTGGAACTCCTTAGTCAGGTACCAACTATATGCTATCAGTACCTCTTGCAATGAGCTAGGGGCAGAGGCGTGCTTCCCAATAGGGCCTGCCTGACTGTTTCCTACTACGCGTCATTGAGGTGGATTTGTGGCCTATCACCGTCGTTGTTGTTGTCATTATCGTAAGAGGCTCCATTCCTGGCCTCTAGATTGGCACCTATGTCAGCACCGTTGCCAGTGGTGTCGCTAGTGTTGGCCTTGACGATAGCGCAGTAGTAGCGGTTGGTGCGAGTGTTCCTTCCAGAGCTCTCCAGATCGGATATGACATTGTGGTTATTCCTGAGCAGATCACTCAAGTCAGAGTTGTGGTTGTTGCTGCTATCCGGGCCATAGGCCCAGGAGGTGGTGTTCAGCTCGTTGAGGGTCCCAATCACCGGTGGTACCCACGAGGCTGGTGTAATCAATGGTATGATCAAATACTCCGAGGTCGATCGTATCTGGTCCAGGATGAGAAGGGTGCAGGTCTTGCCAACCTGGAATCTAAAGCCACCGATCATCATGTCGGTCTCGGTGTCGAGGGAGTCGAAGGCCGGGCGTGTGGCTGGCAAATGGATGGTAAAGTCAAAGGATTCAATGTTGAGCGTCCCTCCAACGTGGATGAGTGAAAGATCATAGGTGATGGGGCCGTCAAGGTCGCAACATCAGTGCACCCTATTCCCACAGACGGTGCCAATTGATGTGGGGTTCACGAAGGGAATATGCCCGGGAGGCAATAATAAAGTGGTTATTATTCCATTTTTGTGATAAATGTTTATTTCTAATGCTATAATTGTGTTAATTGGAAATTTTAATACATGTGTGATTAATATACAAATAAACAGTTCCTAGTTATGCCTCTCATTTAAACTAGCTCGTTGATTTACAAGATGATCAAGGTTTCCTGATCATGGACATTGGATGTTATTAATAACAAGGTCACAACATTGGTGGAATGATGTGATGAACATTCATCCAAAGTATAGTAATACGATTAAAGTCATTATGTTTACATTGCTATAACATCATGCGAAGTAACTTTAATCCTTAGACCATGAGATCATGTCAATTGCTAACACCGGAAGAGTACTTTGATAACATCAAACATCACGCCGTAACAGGGTGACTATAAATGTGGGTTTGGGTACTTTGAAAGTGTTATGTTGAGGCTCATGGATCAAGAATGGGATTTGTCCATCCCGATGACGGAGAGATATACTCTGGGCCCTCTCGGTGATATCACATTGACATAGCTTGCAAGCAAGTGATAAGATCACTAGAATGGTATATCATAGGAACGAGAAAAGAGTACTTGTCGGTAACGAGATCAAACTAGGTATGGGGATACCGATGATCGATCTCGTACATGTAATATATCGCGAGACAAAGGGATTTAGTTAGGATGTTAAAGATTCACACGATCACTAGAGTCATCGTTGAATGTGTGGGAGTCAGTACAGATCTCTAGGTCCCGCTGCTGATTATTGATCGGAGGGGTCTCGATCATGTCTACATTATTCGTGAACCACACTTAAGTGATATCGACACCATTTGGAGCAAATAAGATACCATAGAAAGATTATGAATGCACTGGAATTATTTCAATGGACACCAGAATTGTTTTGGGTCAAATTGCAAAAATTGCTTCTGCATGTGTTATCGAAATGTTGCAAGGGTTTTATGTGAATGTTTGTTGATTAAAATAATTAACAAAATTCTGAATAATAAAAATGATTTTTATTTAATGATAGCTTGCATTAAATTTTGTGCAAAACTAATGCAAAGTGAGTGGAGTTTGTGTTAATGGGAGTGGGCTTAGTGGAATCTCCACTCACCATTATGGAGGAAGAGGTGGGGCACCACCATGCCATGCGCATGGCCCTTGGAGGCTGCCCCATCCTCCTATAAAAGGAGATCCTTTCTTCCTCCACTCTCACACCTCCTCGTGAAGGATCTCTCTCCCCCTCTAGAATATTCCCCATGTCTTTGGATTAGCGAAGTACATGTTCCTAGTGGCTTTTTCGGGTAGGATTTGCTGATTCTGTTGCTTTGCCGGAGCAAGGACTCAGAGGTGTTCAGGACGTGTGTGCGATCATGGATGCACTGCTGCTTTGCGGTGATGTACCTCATCATGATCTTGAGATCGGCAAGTGAATGACTACATCATCCACGAAATTAGATTTTGTTAACAAAGTTTTTTAGTCTTCGAGGGTAAGATATCTATGGATGTATATCCACCCTATGATTGTATCTAGGTAGATAGATCTTGGTGCTTAGTTGCTCATATCGTAGGAAACAATTTGTTTTCTATGTTGCAAACCCAACAGTGGTATCAGAGCCTGATCTATGCGTAGATGCTTTGCACATGTAGAACACATATGATTATGTGGGCACTAATGATCATGTTATTGCACCTTCTATGTATTTTAGATATTGGTGGCATAGTGGGATGAAGCGGCCCAAACTAATTTTACATGTCCTCGTACTAGACATGTTCCACTCTTGACATGTAACTAGTTTTGCATAAGTGGCTAGTGGGTTTATGTCTCTCCTACTATAGTCAATATCTGGTTTACAATAAGTTGCTAATAATTACATTATCATCGTTGTGGGTCCATGTTCGTAGGTAAGAATGGTTCTATCTCCAAAATCCCTAACCCACGTAAAAGCATGCAAAAGATAAATTAGAAGCATCTAGATTTTGGTTTTGCTAGGCAAGTGTTATGATATGGTAATGTTATAATTTGTAGTATGGCTTGATACTCTTGGAAATTATAACATACCAAAGTTTAAGTTCCATAAACCTTGGCCTTACACATATAGGAATGATGAAGATCATACCACGATGCACAAGATAGTGATCAAGTGGAAGAGCCATACCATATCACTTTTTGCATATGATGTTTGCTTGCATCTTATATTGCTTGTGTGGCACTTTAGTAGCATTATAATATGATCCCTCTTTTAAAATATAAAGATAAAAATATGTTCTTCCTTTAGTATGCACCGTTATGAAAGTTTTTGTTTCGAGACACCACGTGATGATCGGGTGTGATAGACTCTACGTTCACATATAAAGGGTGTAATACTATTTTACACACGCGAGTACTAAGTTTCTTACTTGGCAAGCCTAGAATGTACATACATGGCCTCTGAACATGAACCGAAAGGTAAAGCATGGGTCATATGGATGATATGATGACTGATACATTGCAAATGTATCTATAATTTTTGATGTTCCATGCTTGGTTTATCCACTTTCTTGTGTTTTGTTCCAACTTTGGAGTACTTTTCATATGATTTCTTGGACTAACAAGAGCCACAGTGCCAGCTGCCTGTTTTCTGTTGTTTTTGGTTCCAGGAAAGTCAGAAAATGAATATTCTCGGAATTGGACGGGACAAAAGCCAAAGTGCCTATTTTTCCGGGAGTGATCAAGTGCCAGAATACGAGACGGAGAGGGGCCAGAGGGCGGCCACACCACCTGCCCACGCGGCCAGGCCTAGCCCGCGCCAGGGGGTGGTGAGGCCAGCCTAGGCACCCCCTCGGCCTCTCCTTCCGACTATAAGATGCCCTCGGGACGAAAACCCTAAGTACCCGATCAAAAATCCACGAAAGAGTTTGTAGCCGCCGTCATCTCCATCCCTAGATCGGGAGGGATCTGAAGCTCTTCCCGGCACCCTGTCGGAGAGGGGAATTCACCCTGGAGGCCTTCTTCATCACCATGCAAGCCTCCTGTGTGATGCGTGAGTAGTTCATCCTTGGACTACGGATCCATGTAGTAGCTAGATGGCTGGTTTCTTCTCCTTTGGGCTTTCATGTTTAGATCTTGTGAGCTCCGTTCATGATCAAGATCATCTATTTGTAATTCATACATGTTGTGTTCGTGGGGATCTGATGGATATTGAGATGCTATTTAAGATTGATTATTGATTCTATCATGTCTTTGTTATTTGAGATCTTGCATGCTTTATGTTGTTAGTAGCTACCTTGGCCAAGTAGATGCTAGCAACTCCAAGAGTTAGTATGTATGCTCGATAGTGGGTTCATGCCTCTGGTAATCTGGGGAAGTGACAGAAATCTCTAAGGTACTAGATGTGTTGTTGCTACTAGGGAGAAAACAACAATCCTTTGTTCATAGAACAATCGTATTGTTTACTTTACACACAGTTCATAAAGCTATAATCTGTTGCTTGCAACTTAATACTAGAGGGGGTTCGGATGATAACCTGAAGGTGGATTATTAGTCATAGATGTAGTTGGATGACGGTCTATGTATTATGTTGTAATGCCCAATCAAGTCTCAGGAGTCAAGATGATTAGTATATGTATGTATTGCTTTCTCGGTGTTTGTCAATTGCCCCGCTATAATTTGTTCACCCAGCATGTTATCTATCTAAGGAGAGCCACCTCTAGTGAACTATGGATCCCGGTCCTTTTTCTTAACATACAATCTACAACTTTTTACTGCTTTGTGTTTACTTTCTCCAAACTTTTACTTCTTTCCATTCGATACGTTTAATCCTTTGTTTTCTGTAAACACGGTGAGATTGACAACCTCATCGCAAGTTGGGGACAAAGTTCTGTGGTTGTGTTGTGCAGGTCTCCACGTTGCTACTAGCACCGGTAGTGTGCCCTGCCAAAGCTCAGCTAGTAACACATTTGGGGTGTTTCCTTGCTCCTACTGGTTCGATTAAACCTTGGTTTGATAACTGAGGGAAAACTTACTGCTGTGCTCATCATACCTTCCTCTTTGGGTTCCCAACAAACTCTACGTCGAAAGTCGAGCGCATCAAGATCTTTTCTGGCGCCGTTGCCGGGGAGTCAAGGACATCTTCACAAGGGGAGTCCCTCATAACCAATCTCTTTACTTTGTTGTTTTTGTTTTTTCTTAGTTTTATTTTTTCTTTGTTTGCTTGTTTTGTTCTTCAAAAACACAAAACAATTAGTTTTGCTAGTTTGCTTTCTTATTTGAAAAACACAAAAAAATTAGTTCCTATCCTAAGTTGTCACTATGTATAGCCTTGCTCCAATCACTATGTCACCCGAGGATATGATTTTCACTTTTAAACAAGTAATTGAGGAAAGTTTTAAGGAAGCTTGGTCTAGAATCTCCGATCTAGATGAAAAAACTGAGCCTAAAATGACTCAAAGCTTGTTCCTTAGCAGTTTTTACCTTGGAATTTCTCTTTTCTATAGATATGCTTTAGATGTTGTTGTGGGAGGAGATTTCCTCCATTGTAATGAGTATGATGCTATTAATGCTATAAAGAAATTGATCCTCACTTACAACTTGCCTAGCCAAACTGATACTTCTTTCGCAAAAATATTTGCTAGGTCGGACATGGAGGCTAGCACTACTAAATTAGAGAGTTGCTATAATACGCTTAGGGAGCATCATGATTATGTTCCAAAAAACACTGAACCATCAAAGTGGTTCCCTACAGTAAAGATTGAGATGAAGAATGAAACTTTTCAAGCTCGCAGTGATATCATGTCTGAATTTTGCCTTATGTCCAAAGATATTTATAAATCTCTGAATACTTGGGGGCTCATTGAAGGAGGAAAAGAAATATCTCTTACTAATAATACTACCATGTTACCTCTTGGAATAGCTGAAGGAGTGTTTACAAAGATCCTTGGGAAAACAATTTCTATTGATTATCTTGTTATTAAATCTGCAGGAAAGGGACAAATTACACTTGGAAGGTCCCTATTAGAACTCCTTGGAGCAATAATAGATGTGGGAAAGGGGACCATGCACCTTTCTTCTCCACCAAACAATCATATTTTTCCTAAGGTTAAGAACAAAAGTAAGAGAGGTAAGGGCAAAAAAGTTGGTTTTAATGCTTCTACATTTGAGAACACTTGATTCTTTCTTTGCTTCTTATGCCTAACTTAAAGGCGTTAAAGAAAAGTACTTATTGGGAGATAACCCAAAAGTTTTAGATGATTCTTGGAAGTTATTACCTCTGTAATAACCTCTCCTTATCCTTTTTATTTGCTTTTTGTGCCAAGAGTAACCTCTAATGAGAGAGAAGTAATGATTGGGAAAGTTGCTGTCCTGAAACAGATTTCTGTGGTTCACCATAAACATTCGTCAGAGAGCTCTGTATGTCGGATTGAGCTGTAATTTTTTGTGCTTCTGCCCCAGGTTTTTAACTAACTTACGTTAGTTCAACACATTTTGATTTGAGCAACAGAAGGTCTTCGAAAAAATTCGTCTTTACCTGCTGGTCTTTTTTTACAGATTTCTGCCATTTTCTGCATTTGCTTCTTGTTAGTTCCTTCTTGAGTTCTTTTGGCGAATTGAGCTTTTTGAGTGTAACTACCTCGGTGAATTGCACTCTTAGTTACATGCCTGGATGAACGAAAGTGGTTAAAATAGTACGGTGGGGCCCGGGGCCACTCACGGTAGACCTTTCGGCCGTCCTAACCACTTTCAGAGCATCGGGACAAGAACGAGCGGCGTAATCGGTAGGCGAAGGGATCAACTACATACACAAATGAGTATGTATGCAAGCCACATACAACAGTCCTCAGAGCCATTCCATCTAAAAGAAATAGAAATATTGCAACGCAATACGGCAAGATTCAAATATCCTAGATAGAGATAATATTTTAGGATAGCTCCTCATTCATCACACATCAGAGTACCAGGCGAAAGTGGAAAACAAGGTCTGAGTACGGATAAGAAGAAAATCGGCATAAAATGCACATAAATAAACACATCCCGCCCACAGATCTCACGGATCCCCGTTCCCGGAATCTCTACACCGAGTGATCGTTGCCAACATCATCTGACTCCTCCACCCAGTATCCATCTTGCGAGTACACCTGTTCATCTGAACCAAACAATTTATCGGGTGAGACCCTAGGGGTACTCAGCAAGTCTTTATCCCACTAAAGGGGACACATCCTGGGGTGACACAACTGCAGCAAAAGATAATACCTAACAATTCTATAGATACTCGCTAACCATCCGCCTAACCAATGATAGACGGATGTCCGTGAATTAAGAACAACAATTATAACAGTATAATTAACAGATCCATCCTCCTCCTCGCTTACCAACGAGGAAGCGGACGAACAACCCCCATCATCCGTTGGCAGTTTTATTAACCATTCCATGAGTATTGCACTATTTACTAGTCAAGTACTTAGTCAAATTAAAAGCGGTACTTTAGTTATACTTGTCTATGATCGAGAAACGGTGCTCCAAGTCGTCCATAACCGCGGACACGGCTTTCAGAAAGATTTACCCTGCAGGGGTGCACAAATAGCAACACACACTCGATCAACCTCGGAAAAACCAACTCAAAACCCAACAAGGCCATTCACGACAAAGCGATCACAGGATTCAGTAATATTTCAGGGGGCCACCCCATTAAGCTACCCGCAACGAAGTTGGCCGGCTCCGAGACGGACCCAAGGTTTGTGTCAATGGCTGTAAATGACTGGGAACCCGAAAATGTGACTGGGCTTGTCGATACCGCGAAAACATTCCACGATCCAAAACAGTACAGGTGCTCCACGCACAATCTTATTAAAGCAGTAACATGGCATAAGTACAGGATAGTAATAAAGCCCCAAACTACTTTGTGGCCCCAAGAAATAAGAATGAATCAAGCTCTGGCTCAGGGGGGGTCCATAAGGCCTCCCGGATGTGGATAGTGCGAATAGTCAAGCTACAGGAATCAAGTACTCGGAGTCCTACGGGACACAAGTGAGCATGAAAAACCAAATAGCAGATATTGCTCACCGGTGCCTCTTTCATTAGTTATCCCATTACTACTCAGGTTAAGTTGTTTAGGTACCTCGTTATCCATCAGACACTCACATACCCTACGCATGCTTTTCTACGACTCGCATGGCTCAAACAACTCCTGTAGTAATGGCTCATGGGATGGAGGAACAAGCTTCGGTGGGGTTTAAAAGTAAAGGTTATGCAGTACTTGGGATTCAATTTAATGCAATCGCGACTCAATGATGCAAGAATAAGATAGAGGCAATAGGTAATATATGTATGCAAGCATGTGGTAGTGCTTGCCTGGCAGCTCAGTTGAAGCGAGGGATGGATCTGGGTAGTACTCCTGTGATTCCTGGTAATTCTCCTGCTGGGCGTCTATTCGAAGAAGAACCAAACAAACAAGGGCCAACATAAATAAAGTGCACAAGCATATGAATTAAAATGCGACATGCAAACAAGCATGCCATGATGAATGATGCACAATTTACATGGCATTAAAGTAGCATGGCATGGTGAGGTGTGAGGTACAAGAGTAAAGCATTTTATGATTTATTTAGTCAAATTTTATTGCCATAAACGGTTCAGATTTTAATAGTGACATGATGCATGCTTCAATTCAGAACAAGGACTGCATAGATAGAACGGGCTCATCGCGCTGATCGATTTAGACATGTTATTTGCCAAATTTGGAGTTTTAGAATTAAAGTTATTAATTTATTAAGAAAAGGGCATTTATTTGTAATTTTAATCATCTCGAAATTTAAAGTGCCCAAATCATATTTTGAATGGCATATTTGAAATCCTCACATTTTTCTGATTCAAAAACATATATTATTTGTATTATTTGGATTTATAATTTGAAAATTATTTAAAATCTGATTTGAATTTGAATTTGAATTTAAACAATTTTAAATTTGTTTTATTAAAACAGCTACACAGAGAAAACTTTTGTCACCCAGCTGAATTCGACCCAAGCCACTGACGAGTGGGCCGCTGCTGACTGGGCCACGCACGCGGAAAAGTCTTTTCTCACCTCAGCCTTAGCTAGCCGCTGCGGTTGACAGGCGGGGCCAGCGGCTAGGACCCATGTGCCAGTGGTGGGACTCGCAGCGACTGATAGGTGGGGTCGCGATGGAGCGCGGGTTGGTTGTTCAAAATTGCGGGGGGCGTTTTTGTAAGATGCACGGGAGGCTGACTGGTGGGCTCGGTTGGATCGCGGGTTTAGGAAATAAAAAGGATGGGGGGTTTTTAGCAAAGTGCGCGGCGGCACTGTGGATCTTCTCTGTCGCGCGGTTGTCTGACGGAAAACAGCGCGCGGCGACAGAGCGGCGAGACGGGGACTCGATCCCGCGACGCGGGGCACGCGCGCAGAGAAGCAGTACCAGTGCGGTAGGGTGGGGTAGTTGTCAGGGAGTAGCTACGCGGCCAGTTGAGGCACTACACGGCGCGGGAGCGTGCAGACAACAGCGAGCGGCGGCGCACCGAGGGCGTTCGGCGAAATGCCTGGCGCGGCTAGGGCTTTACGGCGAGGCAGAGAAAGTCTAGGCGGTAGAGGGGGCTCACCGCGGGGAGGTTGCCGGTGGCGGATCGGGACGAGGCGCAGCAGGGCGTCGGCGGAGCTGGCGAACCGGGGATCTAGGGTTTCATCGGGCGGCGCTGGTCCTGGCGATCCGGGCACTCCTCCTCCTCGCTGGCGGGTACGGGGTGAAGCAGAGGGTTCTCCTTGGTCCCCTGGACCACCTCCACGTCGCGCGTGCTGACCGAAACGAGGAGGCGCCGGTGGTTCTGGCGGTGAGCGGCGGCAGGATCTGGTGACGGTGAAGAAGAAGGAGAGGAGAGGCAGGGCGTTGGGTGGATCTGGTGAGGTAGAGGAGGCGTGTGGGAGGAGGACAAGGCGAGAGGGAGAGAGGAGAGGCAGCCGTGGGCATGGGGTAGATAAAGGTGGCTTCGGCCCTTTTTCTCCTCCTCGATCACGTGCTCGAGCTGGAGCTCGAGTTGGCTGGGCAGAGGCAGGGAGAGGGGACACAGGTGGGCCAGGTGGGGACAGCGGAGCCAGCTGGTAGCGAGAGAGAGAGAGAGAGAGGGATCAGAGAGGGATCGGAGGTAGCTTAGGTTAGGGTTAGCTTAGAGAGGGGGCTCGGGTTAGCTTGGCTTGGGGTAGGTGGGGTGGTAGCTGAGATGTGGGGCCAGGAAGAGAGAGTGGCCAGGTGGGCCATCATAGTAGAGAGAGGAAGAGGTAAGTGAGGTGTGGTAGGGGTTAGGGTTTAAGTAGAACTAGGGTTAGAGGAAATTAGAGAGAGAAAGCTAGGTTAGGTTTTGATTAGGTGGTTAGATTTTAAAACTTGTTTAAAGATCAACCCAAGAGGTAAAAGTGAGGGCTTTGAATTATCATAAGATGAGGTGAAGGAGTAACCAAGAAAAAGAGAAAGAGAAAGATGTATGGGAGGAAGGCCTCATTTGAATCATGCATGGAGAAAAATAAAAGAAAAGGTGTGGATGAGTACATGGGAAATGATGGAGAGATATGGAGATGATCCCACAAAGAAAGGACCACTAAAACAAAGGAAAAACCAATGGGACAAAGGTGGTGATGATGGTTGCATGGCCCATGCAAAATATTAAATGCCATGTTTTATTTTGTGAAAACAATAATAATAATATGGCATTATTCTTATGCATTCCCAAGAAGTGGAAATAAAGGCCAAGCAAAAGATAGTTAGGATTAGATCCACCCCATTCACATGAGCTAGAATAAATTCAAAAGAAAGGAAATACAAGCTCATGGATTAATGAAATGGTGGAATTATAAGGTGGTGAAAAAAAAGGTAATGGAGTTGAATAAAAGATATGCCCCCAACTCAACTTGGGCATTAAACAATATATCGATAACCAAATACAATATCAAGAGGCAAATACAATTAATAATGCATATGAGAGAAAAACCAAAGGAAAAGAGTTTTATATGATGCTCAAATGCAAGGTGGCATGATGACATGAGCATGATATAATTATGATGCAACAAATGTATATAGCAAGTAGCCATTATATTACTAGACCAAGTAGCATTACAATTGTTAGACAATTGGGATGCTACATTGAGGGAACTGCTACAGTAGCTAGTATTCTAATGGAAGTTTATTTGGTGTTAGAACTGAACCTTGAGACTTATTTATCTTAAGTGCACTAATGTTGCTAATGAGATTGTGTGAAGTTTTGTATGAAGGAAAATTTCCAGGTGTATGGGAGGAATGAGTAATGAGATGAAGGATGGACTAAAGCTCAAGCTTGGGGGTGCCACGCGTGTCACTCCAAGAAATATCCAAGAAGTACAAGCGTCAAAAATGGGGATGCCCAAGGCATCCCCTTCTTCATCAATAAAAATCCCAGGTTTCTTCCAAACGCTTCATTTTTATTGTTTCATGCACAGTTGTGTTGTTCTTGGAGCGTCTTCTTTTTCGTTTTTTGTTTTGGTTTTTAGTTTGCTTGGTTTGCTTAGTTTTCTGAATAAATTGGTTGGACCCCCTCTTTCATACATTTGGTTTGCAAATAGTTTGGTTTGGTTTGGAAAAGAGTAGGAAAGTTCATACTTATGTGGTAAAAAGAGCTCGTTTTGGGCTGTGGCCTATGCTTTGTCATGCCATGCTTGATATCGTTTTGGCTTTATGCTTAGTATTCTTTGTTGTATCATGACTTGTTATAAACAATTGAGATTTCTTAATGTGCCTTGGATGAATCATGCGTTGTTTTAGCATATTAAAGCATAGTATAGTGGTATTCTCCTTTGATGCTTTATTTGGGTTGACTTGGCGCATGCTCACACCATGTTATGACTATCTCAAGTCACCATAGCCTGTATGATCCTTTAGTTTTCAACTTGTAGTGTCACTTTATGCTTTGATCAATGATGTTTTGTCGCTCTGCATGATTATGGCCATTATTGCTCTCTTAGTTTGTCTCTCCTAGTCTTTTGCTAGGCTCCACAACAAAGTATGAGTTCCACTCATGCATCCAACTCCCTAAACCAAGTTATTCCAAAGAGTCCACCATACCTACCTACTAGCTTATGCTATTCCAAGTATATTCATGCTTTTGTTTACCTTCCACTTGTTATGAGAAAACTAGTGATTAAAGCTCTCATGAACTTGATGGCACACTTTACTTTTTGCCTCTAATAAACTTGAACCATTGGGTCCTTCTCTGTTGCGTATATGCTTGCGCTTTATAAGTTGAAATTAGCAGAACCATGTTTCATGGGGAACACTTTCAACATTGCACTTGTACTTTGTACCCCGTTGATATCATGTCTTTTGCTTACGGATCCCGATGGTGTGAAATAAAAGTGGAACTTGTAAGATCATGAAGTTTGTATGTGTGTTAGAGAAACGCCTGGGCCGCTAGCCTAAGCCATGCCTAATCATGGTGGAAACTTGCAGCATCACCATAATGAGCACTCTATGAAGCATCCTCAATAAAAACCTATGCAAATAGCAAATAAAAAGATCACTGAGATGCTCATTGTCTGCTTGCCTTGTCATTTTGATTATGGGAAAGCTCCCGTATCATGTGCAAGGGGTACCCCGCTGGCAGTTCTTAATGATACACATATACTTACAATGACAAGAGATTACTTGTGACTGAAGTTGAGTAGCATGAGGATCGGTCTTCGTAAGTAGGGGGCATGAGATTTCGGTTTATAACTTGTCAAGCATACCCTCTTAGTTGTGTCACTTTAACCTTAATCACCTTCAAGATGCTTATGATAGGGTCAATGAGAGCTGAAAGCTACAAGTACCATAATTTTTGGAAGCTCTTTATGAGACTTGAATCCCTACTTCCTTTTACAAAGGCCTTTCTTCCACCATTATATTGAATCTCCACCTTCTATCTTTATGCACCTACTTTGAGAGCATAGTGGCCATTCTTAGTTCTATGTGCATTGTCCCAAGACTAGTTGATTGATGCATAACTTGATATTGCTTGTTTTAAACTATTGTATCTAGTCACTCTTATGAACTTTGAAGGTGTCCTATGCATTTATATTTGCTACTCTATTGAGGGACAAGCTGAATACTATTATGCTATGTTTTCTTTATGTGAAACAAACAAACGTCTTGCAAAGCATTGTTATTCATGAATCTTTTGTTTGTGCCTTTTCATGTTGCATCATAGTTTCTTTGCTTATTGCTAGAACTTTGTCTTTCATGTTATGATTGAAGTACTATGATCCCAGCTTTGAATGTTTTACAAATACTTTGATCAACTCTTTGATGGTGCATTTCACTTCAAAAATTATTCTTTCTTTTTATCACTTACCTACTCGAGGACGAGCAGGAGTTGAGCTTGGGGATGTTGATACATTGCAAATGTATCTATAATTTTTAATGTTCCATGCTTGGTTTTATCCACTTTCTTGTGTTTTGTTCCAACTTTGGAGTACTTTTCATATGATTTCTTGGACTAACCTATTAACAAGAGCCACAGTCCCAGCTGCCTGTTTTCTGCTGTTTTTGGTTCCAGGAAAGTCAGAAAATGAATATTCTCGGAATTGGACAGGACAAAAGCTAAAGTGCCTATTTTTCCAAAAGTGATCAAGTGCCAGAATACGAGACAGAGAGGGGCCAGAGGGCGGCCACACCACCTGGCCGCGCGGCCAGGCCTGGCCCGCGCTAGGGGGTGGTGAGGCCAGCCCAAGCACCCCCTCGGCCTCTCCTTCCGACTATAAGATGCCCTCGGGACGAAAACCCTAAGTACCCGATCAAAAATCCACGAAAGAGTCTATAGCCGCCGTCATCTCCATCCCTAGATCGGGAGGGATCTGAAGCTCTTCCCGGCACCGTGCCGAAGATGGGAATTCACCCTGGAGGCCTTCTTCATCACCATGCAAGTCTCCAGTGTGATGCGTGAGTAGTTCATCCTTGGACTACGGATCCATGTAGTAGCTAGATGGCTGGTTTCTCCTCCTTTGTGCGTTCATGTTTAGATCTTGTGAGCTCCGTTCATGATCAAGATCATCTATTTGTAATTCATACATGTTGTGTTTGTGGGGATCCGATGGATATTGAGATTCTATTTCAGATTGATTATTGATTCTATCATGTCTTTGTTATTTGAGATCTTGCATGCTTTCCATTGTTAGTAGCTATCTTGGCCAAGTAGATGCTAGCAACTCCAAGAGTTAGTATTTATGCTCGATAGTGGGTTCATGCCTCTTGTAATCTGGGGAAGTGATAGAAATCTCTAAGGTACTAGATGTGCTATCGCTACTAGGGAGAAAACAACAATCCTTTGTTCATAGAACAATCATATTGTTTACTTTACACGCAGTTCGTAAAGCAATAATATGTTGCTTGCAACTTAATACTGGAGGGGGTTCGGATGATAACCTGAAGGTGGATTATTAGTCATAGATGCAGTTGGATGGCGGTCTATGTATTATGTTGTAATTCCCAATCAAATCTCAGAGGAGTCAAGATGATTAGTATATGCATGTATTGCTTTGTTAGTGTTTGTCAATTTCCCCGCTGTAATTTGTTCACCCAGCATGTAATCTATCTAAGGAGAGCCACCTCTAGTGAACTATGGATCCCGGTCCTTTTTCTTTACATACAATCTACAACTGTTTACTGCTTTGTGTTTACTTTCTTTAAACTTTTACTTCTTTCCATTCGATACGTTTAATCCTTTGTTTTCCACAAAACACAATGAGATTGACAACCTCATCGCACGTTGGGGACAAAGTTCTGTGGTTGTGTTGTGCACGTCTCCACGTTGCTACTAGCACCGGTAGTGCGCCCTGCCAAAGCTCAGCTAGTAACACCTTTGGGGTGTTTCCTTGCTCCTACTGGTTCGATTAAACCTTGGTTTCATAACTGAGGGAAAACTTACTGCTGTGCTCATCATACCTTCCTCTTGGGGTTCCCAATGAGCTCTACGTCGAAAGTCGAGCGCATCAATGACCATCTAGATGCTCGTCTTTGAAGGTACACCCACTCACGTGATGATCGGTCTTGGTGTAGTGTATCTGGTGCATGTAATCACCAAAACAACTCGAGGTATGTTGGTTTTGAGTGGGAGTTCATGTAGTAATATGATTAAAGTCGAACTCAATTTGTCATAAACTAAATCTAAGTGAATTTGCATAGTTTGTTGTAGTCATTTGGCATCCGTTTACTACCTCATGCATAGTTATAATTGAGATAGTATAACTATAGAATTCTAGGTATTTACTTTATGAACTGGTATCGTATTGTTTTGAGTGTCAGTCTAAAGTTTTAAAGTCATATTGCAAACTTTCAACAAACTCCATTTACTCCATGAAGTTTAATAAGTAGTATTAAATCAAGGGTAAGAATTCTAGTGTTAGTATCTAAAGTATCATGTTTGCCTCGATAATCCTTGATATTCAAAAGTTGTTTTAGTATCAACGTTATCTAGAAGCTGAAAGAATTTTTTCAGAAACTTGTGTGTGGAAGATATTGTGATATCTGAAACAATGTTGATGGTTGCAATATGATAGAGTATAATTTGGCAAAATACATGTTCTCATATTGTATGAGAATTTGCAAAGGTTTGAGACGCTAGGCATCCTAATCTCCCAAAAAGGTTTTGGGAACTAACATTATACTCGCAATTCACCCTTATAGGCTATAATATCTCGATCATTAAAGTTGTCATGATAAGGATGAATATAATATGTAGGTAAAATGTTTACTACACTAAAAGATTACTAAAGAATGGTTTTGAAAGAACGCCAAATATTTGATGATGGTGATCCACTTCAAAGTGCAAGTTCAAAGGTATTAGTATTTGACTATACACGCTTAGAATTATGTGTCATGTGTATGGAGCCACTATTCATGTTGATAAATTCTTTTAAAAGAAAAGAAAATGTTGAAAGAGAATCTACAAAATATTTGGCAAAAAAGAGAAAGACTGGGCATGTCTTGCTTAGGTATATAGAAGATATACATGTTATGGTTGTATATTTGCGTGTTAAACAATGTGGTTCTTGGGTATTGGATACCGAATTTGTTGGTGTGAAAGGTCATACAGAACAACACAATTCATGAACTACAATGGCCTAAGTAACTATCAAAATAATATGTGATGATGTTTATCAAAAACAAATAAAGTGTTATTTTGTTTCTCGTTGACATCAAAGCTTGCCTTCAAGATTTGATTTAATAATTGTTATTTTGTTCCATTATTATGAGAACAATGTTTGTTCCAATAATTACCATATTCCATAGAAGATGGATGAACTTTTTCAAGTCTAGTTGGAGAAATCAAGTCCATAAAAACTAATGCTAAAATGTCGCAGGGCAAATGATTAAAAGATCACTTACAAAGTGACATCGTTGTTTAAATAATATTGGAAAGAAAACATGAAGAAATTCCATGTTGATGGATTTTTGGAGTCTTTGATTTTGATGAATTGACGCTTGTGAGACTTTCCTAGAGATAATTGAAACTTCATTCATGGGCCAAAGAGCAACGGATGACTAACTTATTGGACATTTGTATTGATGTATATAGTCCATTATGTGTAGCCATGAATGGTGGATCTTTACACTTCATATACTTTCTCCAGGAATTTCAGTGAATATATTTGTATATTTACTTAATAAGGGAGAAGTATGAAACATTTGAAAAAAAATCAAAGACTTTCAAGATGAAGTGGAAAATCATTGTAACAAGAAAATAAAGAATTTATGATTCGATCATAAAGGAAGATATTTGAGTTACATGTTTAGCAAAACACCTAAGATTTGAGAAATTGTTCCAAGTATTTGTGTTTCCCGAAAAACCATAGGAGTATGGGATGTTCGAGAGATGAAATTAAACCTTGTTTGACATGGTAAGATCAAAGGCGTCATTTATAAAACTGTCATTATGTTTTAAGGATTAAAACTTTAGATACTACCGCTTTTACACTGAAGAGAGCACCATCGTGATCCGTTGAAATGACACCATATGGGTTATGGTTTGGGATAAAACCCGAGTTGTCTTTTCTTAAATTTTGGTATGCTAGGCATAAGTAAAATGTTTACAACCAAAGTCGGATAAGCATGTCTTTGTAGGTTATCCTAAAGTAATAGTTGGGTATTCCTCCATAACACTATAAAGACAAAAGAGTTTGTCACTTAGAACGTCAAGTTTCTTGAGAAGGATTTTTTGCAAAAAGTTGAGTCGGAGGACAATAGAACTTTGATTAGGTTGATGAACCTAAGCAACACGTTCTAAGTAGCGCATCGCCGGAAAGTGTCCCGGAGGCGACCAAAATGCTCATGGCTCACGTGACTACAAAGGTTGTGATCTCGGAGATTAGAGTTCCTATTTTAACCGTATGGGTCGGGTAAGAATCAAATAGTGAGATTTGATAAACAAGTCATTATTGTTATGACAATGATGAACCGACTACATGCAAAGAAGCAATGATGGGCCCTAACTCCATCAAGTAACTAGAAGTTATAAAATCTGTGATAGTTTCCATACATGAGAAATCAAGTTTTTGAACTTGGAAGACCCTTTGAAAGGCGTGAAGCCTATGGTCATATTTGGATCTATAAAGAAATAGACATGGATGTTTCACATTTATGAAATAGTCGACATGTCGGAAAAGAGTTTACGACAATGTTCAGGGAATTGACTACGACAAGATTTGATCTTTTGTAGCGATATTTAGTCTGGACGGAATAATGTAGCAACCACTACATATGTCAATTTTGGTATATGGTACTTGAACGAACAAAACAAGTTCTTCTAATAGAATAGTTACCTAGGACGTTTACATGACACGGTCCGAAGGGTTTTCTTAATTCAAAGGATGCTAAAATGGCATGCAAACTTCAATGGTTGAAATAAGCATAGTGGAGTTGGAATCTTCACCGTGATGAAACTGTTAAAAGTGTCGTCGGATTGATAACAAGTACAACATCAGGGTGTCCTCGAGGCTTGTGGAAGAGAGGGGTGTGAGACGTAAGGTGTTCCGGGACAGTGAGCACACAAGTTTACCCAGGTTCGAATCCGTCGGCTTTGGACGGATCCTACTCCTGCTAGCAATCCAGTAATACGGCAGAGCCGGAATATGGGTTACAAGGGGTTCGCCTATGCGAGTTGAGATTGTAGACTATTGTGTTTCCCTAAAGACTCTCCCTAGGACGGCTTATATAGATATCTGGCCTAGGGTTTACAGGATAGATCTATCTGGCTACGACTAAGAGTCAGTTACAGAGTACATCTTAAACTACAAGTAACACTATGGGCCTATGTCGGTAAGTGTTTTGGGCCTTCCCATAGCCGGACTGGACTCCGTCTCTTCTCCCTGACTGGGTCGCCCATGAAGCAAAGCTCTAACCCGAAGTGGGCCACCCTGGTCAGCGAGGAACTGTGAGGATACCCGGAAAGTATATCCCCAACAGCAGCCCCCGGAAGTCTCCAAGATCCAAAGTCGAATTCATCATCATCTAGCTTGATCTTTGGCTTGCAGAATCTTGAAGGGTTCCTGAAACTTCAAAACAAAAGATACTATCCAGGTCTCAGAAATAAGTCAGACCTATCAGTACATTAGTTGTGTTTCCAGCTCGTAATTCAAACTAAGTTGGAACTTGGTCTCTGACATAGCCTGACACTAGTCAAGTCACGTCACTAACAGACATTTCCTATCAGCATGACCATTGGTGGGTCCGCCTTTCGCGGAACCGAGGCACCGTTTTAATGCGTGCGCGGAGATAGAGGCGATGTAATCATCGCGCGGAGGTTTCCCTATTCTTTCCATGACGCGTGGCACGGTTACTGTGGTATTTTCACGAATCTTGGCACGGTCGGTGGTTATAAGGGGTGAGGATCATTTCTCCTCATCTTCTTCACCTATTCCTCGCACCGTTTCCTTCTCCTCTACTTCTCCCACGCGCACAGAGCTCCCTTGCCCCCAAAATTTCCTAGCGCCGCCCATCCAAGGTCACCGGGGCACCAAAAAATGGCTTCCACTTCATCTTCCAGCGCAGCAGCGACGGCAACAACGGTGGAAAAGGAGAGCAATCGCGGGGTTTGGATCCCGTGCGTCCTCGATGACGAGAAGCTTCGCTGCGTCGAAGAAGAAGGGCTCCTCCGTGCTGGCGACTAGCGGAGCGGCTTCGGTGAAGCCGTCCCCAACCCTCGCAACGGCGAGAGAGTGCACTTTGGCACCCACCTCGACAGAGGTTTCTCCTTTCCTCCCTCAGATTTCTTTTCTAGGGTGAAGATCATTATGGCATTCAACTTCACCATCTCCCCCCAAACTCCATATTAGAGATGAGCGCCTATGCGTCTTTGTGCGAGGGGTATCTCGGCATTAGGCCGAGTCTCACTCTCTTCCGGTACTATTTCCATGTCCGGAGAAATTCCATCACCTCCAGTAATCCTTATATTACCGGTACGATTAGTCTTTCGGTTAGACGTGAGCGCATTTATCATCGGATTTTAGCTAGCGAGTCAGTCAAACAATGGCCGGCTACCTTTTTCTATCATAAGGATATTCCTGCTCCCGGCAAGCTACTGCTTTGTCGGCTTTCGTCAATGGAGCCGCCACGCCCCGAGCGTCTTGGGAGGAGGTCGCTCAGGCTCTCAGTGACGATCTGATTCTCGCCAAGAGACGGATCGAATACCTGATGAAGCACAAAGCCCTGAAAGGGTCTGACTTAGTCCAATGTTGGGTGGCATGCGGATCTAGCCTCTCCAGCACCACGGCGACCGACTGATGCATTCCATCACGGTGTCGAAACAGGACTCCCTCCGCATCAGCCCCAAGGCCCTAAAGCCACAAGATTATATAAGCCAAATCAAATGGCTGATAAAGGAGCGGATTGAGAGAAATATTTCGGATTTGTCCCTAGACATGCATACAGCGAAAGACCCTGTAGTGCTGGTAAGATTTAGCAATAAACCCTTTTTATGGGTTTCACCCTTAAGTTATTTTGCAACACTGAGATACTATCTTCGTTTCAGCTTTCCGACCACCCCGAGTTGGAACTAGCTCCTATCAAGGGATATCCTCCCGAGTTTTCTCAGGAGAAGGAATTGGTCCCACTGCCGGACGTTGTGCCGAGGAAGCGCAAAGCTCTGACAGTGGCTATCGGTACAAAGGAAGTGCCAGTTGTGAAGAGGTAACTTTCCTCACAAATTCTGCCTTTGTACTTTACTCGTGATTTCTTCTGAGATGTAACATTCTTTCTTCTATTACCTTCTCAGAGCTAAACAGCTCATCAAGGGCAAGGGGAAGGGAACTACTTCAAAGCCCCTACGTCAGACGAAGCTAACTATGGCTTCTCCTGCCATGGCTCCTCCGACTCCTGCCCCTCAACCTTCTGCAACGCCGGGGATTACTCCATCTCCGATCGTTGTAGAAGATCCGGCTCCCTCAGTAGAGCCAGCGATCCGCGAATTGCAGACTGACGTCACCATGGGTGACTCAGGTTTAGCTAAGGGTGAACCCTCGTCGGGTAATGATCCCTCGACAGAAGTTTTCACCGACAACCTCCTGAGTAATCCGGTACTTGCCAAATTTGGCTTATCTCGGAAATCTACAGAGGAGATCCAACGGTTGGCCAAGGAATGCCTTGAAAGCCAAACCATTTCTGCCGAAGAAGAAGCACAAGAAGCGGAGGACGTCAAGTACTCCCAACTTCTCGAACAAGTCCGCCTTCATGACGAGGGGTTAAGAGCTGGTGTGCTTCCACCACCTCCAATTATTCCACTCACCCTCGCCGAGAAGGTTACTACTGAAGTGAACATCTGCCTAAGCAAGCTCACACATGAACATCATGTAAGTCGGAATTCCAACTCATGTTTTTCTTTATGGTACTTTATATCATATCCTCTAGCCCCCAAGCATGAAGTTGGACAGACAATCCGGGTTTATGCTTCCTTAGGATGCCAAAGAATGAACTAGTGTAGCCCCCAAGGCTCGTGCTGATATTAGCTACAATATTAGCCCGAGTCTTTAGTAGACTTCTGACTCTGGGTATTCTGACTTACAGAAAGTTAATTCATATAACCAGGAATTGTTGAAGAATATATGCAATAAGCGGAGAGAGATCAAAGCTCTCCGACTTGAAAATGCTAAGCTTAAAGTTCCCAAGGATGAGGCCGAAGGTAAACTTTCTAAGACTCAAACCTTGTCTTGCTTTTTCATAGTCGAATATTTTTGTTGAACTGTTGTTCTTTTTGACTTACAGCACTGGGAAAACAGTCCTGTGCTATGATTGAAGAGGCCGAGAATCTGAAGACCTTGGTGGTGGAAAACAAGGATCTCCGTCGAGAGCTAGACCAGCTTAAGGCGGATCATGAGAAGAGCATTGCTCAAGTTCTCGAATCCTCCTCCATGGCCACCGTGGAGCGTGATCACAAGATTGCACTCCACGAGAAGAAAATCTTGGATCTCAACAATGACTTGTTCAGAGATAGGGACATTTCCGATGCACTCCGGGCTGAACTCCAGAGCCTACGTGAAGAGAAAACCAAAGTCGACGATGTCATCTTTGGTATGTTTCCATCTTTCTGACTTGTCTACATTCTTCGACTTTTTCAATGTCAGATTTCTTCTACTAACCATTTTGCATTATATGCATAGGTCCTCTGAACTTACTAGACTCCACCTCTTCTGAGTCTCGCACCAGCCGGCTTACCCAAGCCGGAGATCTTCTTCATGACTTCCGCCAATCCATCGAGGATATTGGCGAAGCTCTCAAGGTTCCGGATATGCATAGCATGTACGGCTTTCAGGTGTGGGACAAGGCCAAGGAGATGCCGCAGCTTGTCCAGGACTAGAACATGTCCTATGCGCGAACCGCAGCACAAAACGCTCTCACCATGGTCATGAGCCACCATGGAAACATGGAAATCTAGCAAGTAACTAGAGGGTACTGCAAAGTGGATGAAGACGGACAGGAGCAAGATATCAAGGCCATCATGGACTCCTCCACCGGATACGGTGTCACGTAGCTGACTTAACCAGCTACGACACTCCGTTCTTCACCCGCATGGACATGCCATCTCCACCTACAGAGGAAACAGCAAAAGTTTCCGATAATGACCACACCATGTCGGATGTGGACATCACGAAACATTATCAAGGCGATGTATCCAACGATCCGGCAGCTCCTACCTCTCCTACATCATAAATCATCAGAAAGAAACAGATGTGTTATTCTGAAAACATTATGGATCTATAATTAAGTAGTGAAATACTTTTGATAGTGCTAAGTTTTTATCTATTCAGCACTTTTGACTTAAGTTTTTGTGTGCCTGAAATGTTTGCATAAGCACTTGTATTTTTTTGTCTATACTTATCGTTTATCTGGCTTTCTGCCTCGTCCCTTTCGTGAGCCAGCTAAACCTTTAGCACGGAAACTTTGCCGAGCAACGGAGCTCAATTGCTAAACCAGTTTAAACTTGAAAACAAAGCCGACTTTCAGTACCAACAATTCACTACTCAGAAAATACCCGCATCCGGCAATCAGATAAATAACCAAAGTATAGACTAGAAAATTTAGATTTATACCCGTAGGTAGCAATTTTAGAATCGAAAATCTAAACCATAACAAGCATGAGCATAAAGTACTTTCAAGTATTCTGGGATTTTCGACGCCGTGACATGATCATTCGGAAATAAGATGGTAAAAACTTCTTAGAAAAACTTGAGGCAACCAAAACTTTTTATTTCTCCCAGAACATGTACACATATATGATTACAAAGAAGGATAAACTAAGAATAGAAGGGATGTAGCTGAGCAATATTCCATGGTCTGTCAAACTCATCCGGATTTGTACTGCCTCCAGCTCTTTTTCTCTTCTTAGTAGCAGGTCTTTCTTTGACTGGCTGCATATCAGTTAGGTAGTATGAACCATTGTGTAATACTCGACTAACTAAAAATGGCCATTCCCATACTGGGGAAAGTTTGTGCTTTCTTTGTTGCACAAGCCGGAGAACCAAATCGCCCTTATTGAAAGACCGGTTTCTGACTCTCTGGCTATGATACTTGCATAACTTCTACTAATAGGCTGTTGATCTCATTTCAGCAACGACGCGAACTTCTTCGACTAAGTCGAGATCATTTTGTCGAGAAACTTCAGCATCCTCTTCGATATACGCGGCCACTCTAGGAGAAGTGTGAATCAAATCACTAGGAAGAACTGCTTCTGCGCCATAGACCAAGAAGAAAGGTGTGTATCCGGTTGACCTGTTCGGGGTTGTTCGTAAACTCCATATTACAGAAGGTAATTCCTCTGCCCAAGCCCCTGCAGCACGTCGTAATGGTGCTTCGAGTCTCGGTTTTAGGCCTTGTAGGATTAAACCATTTGCTCTTTCGACTTGTCCATTAGCCTGCGGATGTGCGACTGACGCAATGTCAAGCCGGATATTTTGTTTGTTGCAGAATTCGGCAAGTTCTCCCATAGAGCAATTACTCCCGTTATCCGTGATAATACTATGTGGATAACCATACCAGATTATAACATCCTCGACAAATCTTTTGGTTGTTGCTCCATCCAACTAGTGACGGGTTTAGCCTCAATCCATTTGGTGAATTTATCCACCATCACTAAGAGGTGAGTGAATCCACTTGGATCCTGTTTGAACAGTCCTACCATGTCAAGCCCCCAGACCGCAAAAGGCCATGTTATAGGTATTGTTCGCAGCTGATCAGCCAGAACATGAGCTTGTTTGGCGTACTTTTGTCAGCCCTTGCACGTCTTGACCAGCCGTTCGGCATCTGCCTTGGCTATAAGCCAAAAAAACCGTGTCGAAAAGCTTTTGCCACTAAAGATTTGGCTGCAGCATGGTGACCACACTCGCCTTCGTGGATTTCTCTTAAGATTTCCACTCCTTCTTCCGGAGATATGCAGCGCTAAAAGACCCCAGAAACACTCCGCTTATAGAGCTCACCACTATCTACAGTATAGGCTTTTGCTCGTCGGATGATCTGCCGGCTCAGGACTTCGTCTTCGGGTAATTTGCCATCTACCAAATAGTCAAGGTAGGGTTGAGTCCAGCTGGGAATTACAGCCAGAACTGCTATTAGAGATGAGTCAGATTTGGTCGGATATTCCTCGTCCACTCCCTTTATTGAGGGAACTTTGAGGTGCTCTAAAAAAGCGCCATCCGGGACCTCTTTCCGTGCAGAGCCTATTCGAGATAATGCATCTGCTTCCTCATTTTCTGCTCGAGGGATGTGTTGAACCTCAAACCCTTCGAACAATTTAGATAGATCATCCACGACAGCTTTATATGCTGCCATGTGCTTATTTGCATTACAAATATCCGACACTTGTTGAGCAACAAGATCCGAATCTCCATAACACATCAAACATCGGATGCTGATATCCTTAGCAATCCGGATTCCATGCAGCAGTGCTTCATACTCGGCAATATTATTTGTCGTTGTGAAGTGGATCTGCAACACGTATAAAAGTTTATCTCCTTGGGGTGATTTGAGCACCACGCCAGCCCCCGAGCCCCCGTGAACCTTAGACCCATCAAAATATAGGGTCCAATATTCTGACTCAGGGAGGGTCATATTCTCCTTTGTCTCTGTCCAATCAGCAACAAAGTCAGCAAGTATTTGGGATTTGATTGATGTCCGAGGTTTATACTCAATATCGAAAGCCAAAAGCTCTATGCCCCATTTGGCGACGCGTCCTATGGCGTCACTATTGTTGATTATATCTCTCATGGGAGCTGTGCTCACCACGGTAATTGGATGTTCCTGAAAATAATGTCGTAGCTTATGAGATGCTAAGAACACGCCGTAAGCCAACTTTTTATAGTGCGGATACCGCTGTTTCGATTCTGTTAAGACCTCACTGAGAAAGTAAGTCAGACGCTGCACCAAGTGTTCCTGATTTTCCTCCGGTCTCTCCACTACCATGACAATACTGACGACTTTGTTTGTCGCAGCAAGATAGAGCAACATCGGTTCCTGTGGTTCCGGTGCAGCAAGGATGGGAGCAGATGAGAGTACTGCTTTCAGGTCTTGTAATGCAGCTTCAGCTTCGTCGCTCCATACAAAATCCTTGGTCTTTTTTAGGAGTTTGTATAATGGTGTAGCTCTTTCACCGAGCCGGCATAAAAACCGACTGACTGCGGCAATGCAACCAGTTAGTCTTTGTACATCCTTTAGGCGAGTTGGCCTGGAAATATTGAGTATAGCCTTGATTTTGTCTCGGTTCACCTCTATGCCTCTTTGAGACACGATAAAACCTAACAATTTTCCGGTTGGGATTCCAAAGAAGCATTTCTTCAAGTTAAGCATTATGTTGTATTTTCGTAGATTGGCGAATGTTTCCTCCAAGTCAGAAATTAATGTTTCCTTCTTTTTGGACATCACCACAATATCATCCACATATGCATGTACATTGCGTCCGATTTGATCGTGGAGGCAACACTGCATAGTGCGTTGGTGCGTAGCTCCTGCGTTCTTCAGCCCAAAGGGCATCATAACAAAACAGAAGGTTCCGAAGGGGGTTATGAAGTTTTGACTTTGTCAGATTCCTTCATCCAGATTTGGTGATAACCGGAATATGCGTCGAGAAAACAAAGGAGTTCCGAGCCTGCCGTAGAATCAATAACTTGATCAATCCTAGGCAGAGCAAATGGATCTTTGGGGCAAGCCTTGTTCAAGGCAGTATAATCAACACACATCCTTAAATCAGTGGTGTCCTTTTTAGGGACCATTACAGGATTGGCTGACCACTCAGTGTGGATGACCTATTCTATGAATCCGGCTAACTCGAGGCGTGCTAGTTCCTTAGCTATTGCCTTACGCTTTTCATCGCTGAAACGTCGTAAGGACTATTTGACGGGTTTAGCATTCGGGTTTACATTTAATGAGTGCTCGGCAAGTTCCCTAGGTACTCTGGTCATGTCAGATGGCTTCCATGCGAAGATATCTTGATTTGCTTTGAGGAACTTGATGAGCGCACTTTCCTAGGCGCTATCTAGGCCTACGCCTATCTGGGTCACCTTGGAGGGGTCATCATCCTTCAACAGCGTCTTCTTCGTCTCTTCTGATGCCTTGAACTCCGGATTCGGCTTTGTCACCTCCTTCTTCGTTGCGGGCATCTCGGACGGATCTATGCTCTCCTTGATCTCCTGGTACTCCTGGGCGTGCAGCACGGCTTTTGCAAAGGTGGCATTTCCATTCTCGCACTCTCGCGCTTTCTTCGGGTCTCCCCTGATGGTGATTACGCCATTGGGACCTGGAACTTTCATCATATTGTAAATGTAACACGAACGAGCCATAAAAGCCTAGTAAGCCGGACGTCCGAATATAGCGTGGTACACGCTCTTGAACGGGACCACTTCGAAGAAAAGTGCTTCCGTCCGATAGTTGTTTGGAGTTCCAAAGGTAACATCCAAAGTGATTTCTCCCAGGGAATTTGCTTGTCTTCCTGGGACAACCCCGTGAAAGATCACAGAGCTGTGGTTCAGCTGGGTCTCCGAGATCTTCATCCGGCGTAGCATTTCGACATACAGAATGTTAATGCTGCTACCACCGTCCATGAGAGTCTTGGATAAACCATAACTGTCAATAAGTGGATTGATGATTAAGGCGTATTTTCCTCGCCTGTGCAACTTAGGCGGATGATCAGCACGGTCAAAGGTGATTGCCACTTCCAACCAGTCCAGGAATTGTGGGACAGCCGGAACTGTTGCATTGAGCTCATGTAGAACTGCTTTCTTGACCTTTGCTGGTTGAGATCCGAGGAAGGTAACGTAAGTGTCTTTCTTTGTGGGAAAGGTTTTCTTCCCCTCCGGCTTGGGATTTGAAGCATCAGGTTCCTCCATGTCGGAATCTTCCTTGGTCTCTTTGTCCTTTTCGGGATTTTTCTTTCCCTTCTTCCGCTTAGCCTCGTAGCCAGCGGTATCATCTCTCTTAATTTCGTCATTAAAATGACACTCGGCGTTTGTGTGGGACGAGCCCCCATTGGCGTCTAAGTAATGCACACATGGGTTATTGGCAATGTCGGCCCAAGAGTAGGTTTTGCCAGGTTGCTGGTCTCCTCTACCTTGAACTCTTGACGTCCCACGACCGTGTCCGCGGCCACTGCCATGTCCTCCTCGTCCTCCAGACCCGAAAGTAGCAATAACCACTGCCGTTTCCGCGTTGGGCTTTTCTTGCAAGGTACTCTTGCGCTTCTGAGCTTGTTGCTTTGGTTGTTTTGCCGACTGTGGCATAGCTAGGGCATTCAGTAATCACTCTGCGTCGTCGTCAGCATCGGCATACTTGCTCGCTGTTTCTATCATCTCTCCCAAATCAGTGACTTTGTCACACTTCAAGCGATGACGTAGTAAACCAATTGGGAGACCTGCAATAAAAGCTTCAATCGCAGTTTGGTCATTTACTCCTTCACAGGAGTTCTTGGTGTCGATCCATCGTCCAAGATAATCCCGGCAAGTTTCTCCGGCTTTCTGAGTGCAACGCTGTAGGTCTCCGACCGTACAGGGCCTCCGGTATGTGCCTTCAAAATTCCAAACGAACACACTTTGCATGTCATACCAGTTGTGGATGGTGTTCTCCGGAAGTTCATTGAGCCACGATCGTGCCGTCTTCCGCAACATGAGTGGGAGATATCGGGTTACGACCAGGTTGTTTCCGCCTTTGGCGATACAGCAAGCTTGGAAGAAATCCTGGAGCCAAGTATCTGGCCGAGCTATACTGTCGTAGGCTTGAATGTGTCTTGAGATAGCGAATCCTTCCGGGAATTTTGTAGCTCTTATGCGTGGTCCAAAGCACTTTGGGCCCACGTATATATCATCATTTTCATAGTGTCGCGCCTCTATATTGGAGTTAATCCTGTGCCTTGCATCGTTTGGGGATAAAGATCGTCCCGAATGAAGGCTATGGCTGCGGTGCCTTGGAGCCGGACTTCGGATTCTGCCACCACCTCCTCCTCCACGACGCCCTCCTTGGCCTCCCTGGGAGACGTTGTGATGGCTACTTGGCGGAGAGGGTGGAGCAGCTGGATTGTTTCCGGCTAAACGCCGGCCTCCGTCCGGAGCGTCATTATTCCGGTTTCGGGGAGGGTCTTCATTACGATGAGCCCCCTGGCGGCTTGTCTCAGCATGGTTTTCATCGTTCCTTCGTCCATTACTCCCACCATGGTGGGGCTCAGCCGGACGGTTTGTAGGTCTAGGAGGTGGCATCTTTCGGCGGTCCTCCTCCTGACGTTTCTCTTTGTCTTTTCCCCAACGATTGTTCGAATCTCATCGGGGAGGGTTTCTCGGATACAATGCAGCAATTGCTTCTTGCTCGGCAGCTAGAGTGACATTGCGCCAGTCACGTGCAGCTCTGTGATGCTGTCCTGATGATCCGGTTCTTGAGTAGTTGTCTTCCTGTCGGTCGGAATGGTGATGCTGTTCCGGAACACGCTGGGGCCTTATATCATTCCAGGTCGAGTCCGTGCGACATTGGTCGGATTTGGAGACCAGTTTTCCGCTTCCGGATTTCGTGGCCCTTTCCTGTTCTAGACCCTTGGTGAGTAGCCTGATGCCCAATCAAACCTGTTCTAGGCCTGGATTATTTGACAGGATATCTCGAGCTGCAATAGTGTTCTGTACCGGTGTTGGATACACCAGATCTTCCTTGCTGTCAAGACGAGGCATCCCTGGGTCTCCTTCGAAGAGAACCTTGTGGACTTCCGGGAATTGATCGTCATGTGTCTGATGTTTCTGGGTCTTCTGATGCTGCCGAGAGATGTACTTCTCCGCAGTTGCCATGTGTTTCTTCTCCTCCTCGATGTTTTTGGCTTCATCCAGGAGTACTTGATGACGTGCTTCTAGGGCCTGGGCCCTTTCATCCAGTTCTTCGGCAGTAAGTTCTGCAGCTGTAGGGATAGGTGTGGTTAATGCAGCATCGATGAGTTTACGCGCACCTTCAGTGATCACGTGTCCATCCACCGACTCTTCTTTGGGCTTGCCTGGGATAAGTGCTCCATCCAAGTCTTCCTCGTATTCCTCGGCAATCACTTCCTCTGGCGGAAGGTCTTTTGCCGGGGTCTTGTTCTTCATGTTCTTCTTGTTTGCCTTCTTGGCAGTGCCGGTATCAAAGACGGCTTTGGGTCTGTTTCCCAGAGTCAGGCTCTGATCGGTACTTTCGGACATCTGGACCTCGGGATTATCTTCGATTTCCATGTCATCCTGCGCTTTGGGAGAGTTTTCCCCAGATCCTTCATCCATGGCTTCTTCTTCCTCTGCAGCTTTGGAGTTACACTCCTCTTCATACTCCGCGGAGAACTTTCGGAAATCTGCCGACGTCATCGAGTCATCCGAGAATGCGGGTACGTCGGCGTTTGTTCCAATCGCCTCCAGCACTGAGTCGGTGTTTTCTCCAGCATCGGCAGAATCGGATCCGGATCCAACATATCCGACAAAGTGTGACGTGTGGGTCCTGAGGTACTTGTGGCTTTCCTCGTGGGCTTCCTCGAAGATCCTGATGGTTTCGAGAACCTCATCCACGCTTGCGTCTTGCAGTATCATGCGCCTCAACATATGCCTCGGGAACGATTGATCTATTCCGGCGTTGGCAGAGCCGGAACCATGGTTGTTACTATGCTCTTCCTGGATCTCGGCTCCAGCAGTCAGATCGATCTGGGATTTGACCTCCCCTAGGCGATCCACTCCAGATTCGACTTGAACCGCAGGATCTGCCTCAGGCTCAGCTTTCTCCACTATCTCCGCGATTGGTGCCGGCTGGGTGGGATTAGGGGTTTCTGAGATCCGGAACTCTGCTGCCTCCGCGGACAAAGGGGACCCAGAAATTTCTTCTGCCTCTATCATCACCACTAGGGTGGGTGGGGCAGGTTCAGCAAAGCCGATGTAAACATCGATCTCGCCAAAAGAAATGATGGTGTAGGCAGTCACGGCCTCCCTAGCCAGAATCTAGGTCTCGTCGAGAACAATGAGAGGGACGTCGCTGGCGTAGAGGACGCGACCGACGGCAATAGTCTCGCTGATTCCGATTCTTGCAGATTCCGCTCAGAACGCCGATCCGAAGCTCACTTGCCCCACGGTGGGCGCCAACTGTCGTCGGATTGATGAGAAGTACACCATGAGGGGGTCCTCGAGGCATGCGGAAGAGAGGGGTGTGAGACGTAAGGTGTTCGGGGACGGTGAGCATACAAGTTTACCCAGGTTCAAATCCACCGGCTTTGGACGGATCCTACTCCTGCTAGCAATCTAGTAATACGGCAGAGCCGGAATATGGGTTACAAGGGGTTCGCCTGTGCGAGTTGAGATTGTAGACTATTGTGTTGCCCTAAAGGCTCTCCCTAGGATGGCTTATATAGATATCCGGCGTAGGGTTTACAAGAGAGATCTATCTGGCTACGACTAAGAGTTAGTTACAAAGTACATCTTGAACTACAAGTAACACTATGGGTCTATGTCGGTAAGTCTTCTGGGCCTTCCCGTAGCCAGACTTGACTCCGTCTCTTCTCCCTGACTGGGCCGCCCGTGAAACAAAGCTCTAACCTGAAGTGGGCCACCCTGGTCAGTGAGGAACTGTGAGGATACCCGGAAAGTATATCCCCAACAAAAAGAGTTTAATTTCATCGGAGACGATGAAGATTCTTGCATTTGCAAGAAATTAAGTGGGAGCGCTGAGACATATTTCTAATACATTATGTAGTAGACATGGTGTTGATTGGAAATGATGAATCTTTTATTGACACATGTAAAGAATTTCATTAGAGTTAGATTTCGATGAAAGACTTGGGAAAAACTAGAATATTATGCATCAATGTCTATATGGATAGATTGAGGCGCTAATATGGTTGTGCCAGAAGTACATAGATGAGATATTGAAAGATTCCAATATGGAAACGACATGAAAGGTTCTTGTCGCATGGAAAGGGTTGAATCAAGATTCAAGTGTATCGACACTTGCTAAGTGAAACGAGATTCAAGTGTTTTGACACTTGGTGAGTGAAATCACCTGAATATTTTGATTAATCATATATACCGTGATATGTACAAATCTAGATATATCATCTGCTCTAAATGTTATGAGCATATACCAGGATGACTCATAAGATGATCATTGGATGATAGTAAGGATATTCTTATGTTCTTTAGAAGAACTAAGAAAATATTTATGTAGAGGTGACAAATAGTTAGAAATAGTTCATTGAAAAATGTTACATTGATACTAGTTTTTTCACAAGGTACAAATTAAATTTATCTCAATTTAAACGTGGCACAATGTAATGGAAAGGAGGTTCCATGATGGATTTGGATGAGTTCCAAAGTTAAGACATTGTAACGGATACTACAACTAAACGCTAAGTGTATGACTGCAATAGTAGCAGCAAAGGAGGGCATTTGTGTTAAGAAGTTTGTTATCAAACTAGGTGCAGTGCATAGTGGGCTAGTACTATGAAAATATATTGTACGACAATAATATCAACATGTTTTAACCGAAAGGAACTAAAGGCCTCACCAAAGGACTAAATTTATACAATGCCATCACATTTGAGAATGAGTGATGCGTAGAGATGCAAAGAAATGCAAGTACACACGGACCTAAAAGTGTCAGATTCAGAGATTATCTTTACCACTAGCAAATGTGTATATGCGACACCAGAAATCCATAGGTGTTGAATGTGCAAGTTTTTCAAAACTATATTATTAACACTAGTGCAAGTGGGAGACTGAAGGGAATATGCCGAGAGGCAATAATAAAGTGGTTATTATTCCATGTTTATGATAAATATTTATTTCTCATGCTATAATTGTTTTAATTGGAAACATTAATACATGTGTGATTAATAAACAAATAAAGAGTTCCTAGTTATGCCTCTCATATAAACTAGCTCATTGATTAACAAGATGATCAAGGTTTCCTGATCATGGACACTGGATGTTGTTAATAACAAGGTCACGACATTGGTGGAATGATGTGATGAACATTCATGTGAAGTATAGTAATACGATCAAAGTCATTATGTTTACATTGCTATAACATCATGATAAGTAAATTTTAATCCTTGGACCATGAGATCATGTTAATTGCTAACACCAAAAGAGTACTTCGATAACATCAAACGTCACACCGTAACAAGGTGACTATAAAGGTGGGTTTGGGTAATCTGAAAGTGTTATGTTGAGGCTAATGGTCAAGAGTGGGATTTTTCCATCCCGATGGCCGATAGATACACTTTGGGCCCTCTCGGTGATATCACGATGGCATAGCTTGCAAGCAAGTGATAAGATCACTAGAATGTTATATCATGGGAATGAGAAAAAAGTACTTGCTAGTAATGAGATCAAACTAGGTATGGGATATCAATGATAGAATCTTGGACATGTAATATATTGCGAGAAAAAGGGCATTAGTTATGATGTTAAAGGTTCACACGATCACTAGAGTCATCATTGAATGTGTGGGAGTCAGTACAGATCTCCAGGTCCCACTTCTGATTATTGATCGGAGAGGGGTCTCGATCATGTATACACTATTCATGAACCATAGGGTGACACACTTAAGGGATACTGGCACCATTTGGAGCAAGTAAGATACCAGAGAAAGATTATGAAAGCGCTGTAATTATTTTGATGGACACCAGAATTGTTTTGGGTCAAATTGCAAAAATTGGTTCTACATGTGATATCGAAATGTTGCAAGGGTTTTATGTGAATGTTTGTTAATTAAAGTAATTAACAAAATTCTGAATAAAATATATAAATATGGTTTTTCTTTAATGAGAGATTGCATTTAATTTTGTGGAAAACTAATGCAAAGTGAGTGGAGTTTGTGTTAATGGGAGTGGGCTTCGTGGAAGCTCCACTCACCATTATGGGGGGATAGGTGGGGGCACCACCATGCCATGCGCATGGCCCTTGGAGGATGCCCCCTTCATACATTGCAAATGTATCTATAATTTTTAATGTTCCATGCTTGTTTTTATCCACTTTCTTGTGTTTTGTCCACACTTTGGAGTACTTTTCATATGATTTCCTGGACTAACCTATTAACAAGAGCCACAGTGTCAGCTGCCAGTTTTCTGCTGTTTTTGGTTCCAGGAAAGTCAGAAAATGAATATTCTAGGAATTGGACAGGACAAAAGCCAAAGTGCCTATTTTTTGGGAAAGGATCAAGTGCCAGAATACGAGACGGAGAAGGGCCAGGGAGCCACCACACCACCTGGCCGCATGGCCAGGCCTGGCCCGCGCCAGGGGGTGGTGTGGCCGCTCCCGACACCCCCTCGGCCTCTCCTTCCGCCTATATATTGCCCTCGGGACGAAAACCCTAAGTACCCGATCAAAATTCCACGAAAGAGTCTGTAGCTGCCGTCATCTCCATCCCTAGATCGGGAGGGATCTGAAGCTCTTCCCGGCACCCTGCCGAAGAGGGGAATTCACCTTGGAGGCCTTCTTCATCACCATGCAAGCCTCCAGTGTGATGCGTGAGTAGTTAATCCTTGGACTACGGATCCATGTAGATGGCTGGTTCTCCTCCTTTGTGCTTTCATGTTTAGATCTTGTGAGCTCCGTTCATGATCAAGATCATCTATTTGTAATTCATACATGTTGTGTTAGCGGGGATCCGAGGGATATCGAGATGCTATTTCAGATTGATTATTGATTCTATCATCTCTTTGTTATTTGTGATCTTGCATGATTTCCGTTGTTAGTAGCTATCTTGGCCAAGTAGATGCTAGCAACTCCAAGAGTTAGTATTTATGCTCGATAGTGGGTTCATGCCTCTAGTAATCTGGGGAAGTGACAGAAATTTCTAAGGTACTAGATGTGATGTTGCTACTAGGGAGAAAACAACAATCCTTTGTTCATAGGACAATCGTATTGTTTACTTTACACGCAGTTCGTAAAACAATAATCTGTTGCTTGCAACTTAATACTGGAGGGGGTTCGGATGATAACCTGAAGGTGGATTATTAGTCATAGATGCAGTTGGATGGCGGTCTATGTATTATGTTGTAATGCCCAATCAAGTCTCAAAGGAGTCAAGATGATTAGTATATGCATGTATTGCTTTCTCGGTGTTTGTCAATTGCCCCGTTGTAATTTGTTCACCCAACATGTTATCTATCTAAGGAGAGCCACCTCTAGTGAACTATGGATCCCGGTCCTTTTTCTTTACATACAATCTACAATCTTTTACTGCTTTGTGTTTACTTTCTGCAAACTTATACTTCTTTCCATTCGATACATTTAATCCTTTGTTTTCCGCAAAACATGGTGAGATTGACAACCTCATCGCAAGTTGGGGACAAAGTTCTGTGGTTGTGTTGTGCAGGTCTCCACGTTGCTACTAGCACCAGTAGTGCGCCCTACCAAAGCTCAGCTAGTAACACCTTTGGGGTGTTTCCTTGCTCCTACTGGTTCGATTAAACCTTGGTTTCATAACTGAGGGAAAACTTGCAGCTGTGCTCATCATACCTTCCTCTTGGGGTTCCCAACGAGCTCTACGTCGAACGACGAGCACATCAAGATCTTTTCTGGCGCCGTTGCCGGGGAGTCAAGGACATCTTCACAAGGGGGTCCCTCATAACCAATCTCTTTAATTTGTTATTTTTGTTTTGCTTAGTTTTCTTTTTGCTTTGTTTGCTTGTTTTGTTCTTAAAAAAAACACAAAAAAATAGTTTTACTTGTTTGCTTTCTTATTTGAAAAACACAAAAAAAAATAGTTCCTATCTTAAGTTGCCTTCGTGTCTAGCCTTGCTCCAATCACTATGTCACCCAAGGAAATGATTTTCACTTTTAAACAAGGAATTGAGGAAAGTTTTAAGGAAGCTTGGTCTAGAATCTCTGATCTACATGAAAAAACTGAGCCTAAAATGACTCAAAGCTTGTTCCTTAGCAGTTTTTACCTTGGGATTGCTCTTTGCTATAGATATGCTTTATATGTTGTTGTGGGAGGAGATTTCCTCCAATGTAATGAGGATGATGCTATTAATGCTATAAAGAAATTGATCCTCACTTACAACATGCCTAGCCAAACTGATATTTCTTTCGCAAACATATTTGCTAGGTTGAACACTCTTGAGACTAGCACAACTAGCTTAAAAGATTGCTATAATACGCTTAGGGAGCATCACAATTATTTTCCAATAAATTCTGAACCATCAAAGTGGCTCCCTACAGTAAAGATTGAGATAAACACTGAAACTTTTCAAGCCCGCTGCGATATCATGTCTGAATTTTGTCTTATGCCCAAAGATATTTATGAATCTTTGAATATTTTGGGGCTTACTAAAGGTGGAAAAGAAATATCTCTTTCTAATAATGCTACCATATTACCTATTGGAATAGCTGAAGAGGTGTTTACAAAGATCCTTGGGAAAATGATTTCTACTGATTTGTTATTGAATGTGTAGGAAAAGGACAAATTACACTTGGAAGGTCCCTATTAGAACTCCTTGGAGCAATAATAGATGTGGGAAAGGGGACCATGCACCTTATTCTCCACCAAACAATCACATTTTCCCAAAGGTTAAGAATAAAAATAAGAGAGGTAAGGGCAAGAAAGTTGGTTTTAATGCTTCTTCATTTGAGAACACTTGATTCTTTCTTTGCTTCTTATGCCTAACTTAAAGGCGTTAATGAAAAGTACTTATTAAGAGATAACCCAAAAGTTTTAGATGAGTCTTGGAAGTTATTACCTCTGTAATAACATCTCCTTATCCTTTTTATTTGCTTTTTGTGCCAAGAGTAACCTCTAATGAGAGTGAAGTAATGATTGGGAAAGTTGTTGTCCCGAAACAGATTTCTGTGCTTTACCGTAAACATTCGTGAGAGAATTCTGTATGTCGGATTGAGCTGTAATTATTTGCGCTTCTGCCCAAGGTTGTTATCTAACTTTTGTTAGTTCAACACATTTTTATTTGAGCAACAGAAGATCTTCGACAAATTCGTATTTACCTGCTGGTCTGTGTAGACAGATTTCTACCATTTTCTGCATTTGCTTCTTGTGGGTTCCTTTTTGAGTTATTTTGGGGAATTGAGCTTTTTAGGGAAAGTGCTACAGTAGATAGTGTTCTAATGGAAGTTTATTTGGTGTTAGAACTGAACCTTAAGACTTATTTATCTTGAGTGTACTAATGTTGCTAATAAAGATTGTGTGAAGTTTTGTATGGAGGAAAATTTTCAGGTGTATGGAAGGAATGAGCAATGAGATGAAGGATGGACTAAAGCTCAAGCTTGGGGATGCCACGCGTGTCACCCCAAGAAATATCCAAGAAGTACAAGCGTCAAACCTTGGGGATGCCCAAGGCATCCCCTTCTTCATCAATAAAAATCCCAGGTTTCTTCCAAACGCTTCATTTTATTGTTTCATGCATAGTTGTGTTTTTCTTGGAGCGTCTTCTTTTTCGTTTTGATTTTTAGTTTGCTTGGTTTTCTTAGTTTTCTGAATAAATTGGTTGGACCCCCTCTTTCATACATTGGTTTGCAAATAGTTTGGTTTGGATTGGAAAAGAGTAGGAAAGTTCATACTTATGTGGTAAAAAGAGTTTGTTTTTGACTATGGCATATGCTTTGTCATGCCATGATTGATATTGTTTTGGCTTTATGCTTAGTATTCTTTGATGTAGCATGACTTGTTATAAACAACTGAGAATGCTTAATGTGCCTTGGATAAATCATGCGTTGTTTTAGCATATTAAAGCATAGTACAGTGGTATTCTCCTTTGATGCTTTATTTGGGTTGACTTGGCGCATGCTCACACCATGTTATGACTGTCTCAAATCAGCATAGCCTTTATGATCCTTTAGTTTTCAACTTGTAGTATCACTTTATGCTTTAATCAATGATGTTTTGTCACTCTGCATGATTATGGCCAGTATTGCTCTCTTAGTTTGTCGCTCCCAGTATTTTGCTAGCCTCCACAACCAAGTATGAGTTCCACTCATGCATCCAACTCCCTAAACCAAGTTATTCCAAAGAGTCCACCATACCTACCAGTAGCTTATGCTATTCCAAGTATATTCATGCTTTTGTTTACCTTCCAAATTAAACTTGTATGAGAAAACTAGTGATTAAAGCTCTCACGAACTTGATGGCACACTTTATTTTTGCCTCTAATAAACTTGAACCATTGGGTCCTTCTTTGTTGCGTATATGCTTGCGCTTTATAAGTTGAAATTAGCAGAACCATGTTTCATGGGGAACGCTTTCAATATTGCACTTATACTTTGTACCCCGTTGATATCATGTTCTTTTGCTTACGGATCCCGGCGGTGTGAAATAAAGTGGAACTTGTAAGATCATGGAGTTTGTATGTGTGTTAGAGAAACGCCTGGGCCGCTAGCCTAAGCCATGCCTAATCATGGTGGAACCTTGCAGCATCACCATAATGAGCACTCTATGAAGCATCCTCAATAAAAACCTATGCAAATAGCAAATAAAAAGATTGCTGAGATGCTCATTGTCTGCTTGCCTTATCATTTTGATTATGGGAAAGCTCCCGTATCATGTGCAAGGGGTACCCCGTTGGCGGTTCTTAATGATACACATATAATTACAATGACAAGATCTTACTCGTGACTGAAGTTGAGTAGCATGAGGATCGGTCTTCGTAAGTAAGGGGCATGAGATTTCGGTTTTATAACTTGTAAAGCATATCCTCTTAGTTGTGTCACTTTAACCTTAACCACTTAAAGATGCTTATGATAGGGGCAATGAGAGCTGAAAGCTATAAGTACCATAATTTTTGGAAGCTCTTTATGAGACTTGAATCCCTACTTCCTTTTACAAAGGCTTTTCTTCCACCATTATATTGAGTCTCCACCTTCTATCTTTATGCACGTACTTTGAGAGCATAGTGGCCATTCTTAGTTCTATGTGCCTTGTCCCAAGACTAGTTGATTGATGCATAACTTGATATTGCTTGTTTTAAACTATTGTATCTAGTCACTCTTATGAACATTGAAGGTGTCCTATGCATTTATATTTGCTACTCTATTGAGGGACAAGCTGAATACTATTATGCTATGTTTTCTTTATGTGAAACAAACAAACGTCTTGCAAAGCATTGTTATTCATGAATCTTTTGTTTGTGCATTTTCATGTTGCATCATAGTTTCTTTGATTATTGCTAGAACTTTGTCTTTCATGTTATGATTGAAGTACTATGATGCCATCTTTGAATGTTTTGCAAATACTTTGATCAAGTCTTTGATGGTGCATGTCACCTCAAAAACTATTCTTTCTTTTTATCACTTACCTACTCGAGGACGAGCAAGAGTTACGCTTGGGGATGTTGATACATTGCAAATGTATCTATAATTTTTGATGTTCCATGCTTGGTTTTATCCACTTTCTTGTGTTTTGTTCCAACTTTGGAGTACTTTTCATATGATTTCTTGGACTAACCTATTAACAAGAGCCACAGTGCCAGCTGCCTGTTTTCTGCTGTTTTTGGTTCCAGGAAAGTCAAAAAATGAATATTCTTGGAATTGGACTGGACAAAAGCCAATGTGCCTATTTTTCTGGAAGGGATCAAGTGCCAGAATACGAGACGGAGAAGGGCGAGGGAGCCACCACACCACCTGGCCACGGGGCCAGGCCTGGCCCATGCCAGGGGGTGGTGTGGCCGCTCCCGGCAGCCCCTCGGCCTCTCCTTCCGCCTATATATTGCCCTCGGGACGAAAACCCTAAGTACCCGATCAAAAATCCACGAAAGAGTCTGTAGCCGCCGTCATCTCCATCCCTAGATTGGGAGGGATCTGAAGCTCTTCCCGGCACCCTGCCGGAGAGGGGAATTCACCCTGGAGGCCTTCTTCATCACCATGCAAGCCTCCGGTGTGATGCGTGAGTAGTTAATCCTTGGACTACGGATCCATGTAGATGGCTGGTTCTCCTCCTTTGTGCTTTCATGTTTAGATCGTGTGAGCTCCGTTCATGATCAAGATCATCTATTTGTAATTCATACATGTTGTGTTTGCGGGGATCCGAGGGATATCGAGATGTTATTTCAGATTGATTATTGATTCTATCATGTCTATGTTATTTGTGATCTTGCATGCTTTCCTTTGTTAGTAGCTATCTTGGCCAAGTAGATGCTAGCAACTCCAAGAGTTAGTATGTATGCTCGATAGTGGGTTCATGCCTCTAGTAATCTGGGGAAGTGACAGAAATCTCTAAGGTACTAGATGTGTTGTTGCTACTAGGGAGAAAACAACAATCCTTTGTTCATAGAACAATCATATTGTTTACTTTACACACAGTTTGTAAAGCAATAATCTGTTGCTTGCAACTTAATACTGGAGGGGGTTCAGATGATAACGTGAAGGTGGATTATTAGTCATAGATGCAGTTGGATGGCGGTCTATGTATTATGTTGTAATTCCCAATCAAGTCTCAAAGGAGTCAAGATGATTAGTATATGCATGTATTGCTTTATTGGTGTTTGTCAATTGCCCCGCTGTAATTTGTTCACCCAGCATGTTATCTATCTAAGGAGAGCCACCTCTAGTGAACTTTGGATCCCGGTCCTTTTTATTTACATACAATCTACAATCTTTTACTGCTTTGTGTTTACTTTCTGCAAACTTATACTTCTTTCCATTCGATACGTTTAATCCTTTGTTTTCTGCAAAACACGGTGAGATTGACAACCTCATCGCAAGTTGGGGACAAAGTTCTGTGGTTGCGTTGTGCAGGTCTCCACGTTGCTACTAGCACCGGTGGTGCGCCCAGCCAAAGCTCAGCTAGTAACACCTTTGGGGTGTTTCCTTGCTCCTACTGGTTCGATTAAACCTTGGTTTCATAACTGAGGGAAAACTTGCTGCTGTGCTCATCATACCTTCCTCTTGGGGTTCCCAATGAGCTCTATGTCGAACGACGAGCACATCACCTCTCCTCCTATAAAAGGAGCTCCTCTCCTCCTCCACTCTCACACCTCCTCGTGAAGGATCTCTCTCCCCCTCTAGAATATTCCCCATGGCTTCAGATTAGCGAAGTACATGTTCCCGGTGGCTTTTTTCTAGAAGGATTTGTTGCTTCCGCTGCTTTGCTGGAGAGAGTACTCGGAGGTGGTCGGGGTACCAGACATGTGTGCGATCACGGATGCACTGGTGCTTTGCGGTGCTGGACTTCATCGCGATCTTGAGATCGGCAAGTTAACAACTACATCATCCACGAATCAGATTTCGTTAACAAAGCTTTTCGGTCTTCGAGGGTAAGATATCTATGGATGTATATCCACCCATTTAATGTATCTAGGTAGATAGATCCTAGTGCTTAGTTGTTCATATCGTAGGAATTTTTTGTTTTCTATGTTGCGAACCCAACAGTTAACACATCAATGCCCATAGATTATGGACTTGGGTTTTGAGGAAGAGGGGAGAGCTGGAAACCCCGTTGGGCTAACAAGCAAGCAACACGGGGACACAATGTTTACCCAGGTTCAGGCCCCCAAAGGGAAAACCCTACTCCTACTTGTCTGCTCTTGATTGAAGATGAACCTAAGGTTATAGGGGTGTCTTGAGGGCGATGGTGTGCAGATGTAATCTGCTAGGTGTATGTGATATGGTTGCGATCCTCCTCCTCATGGTTCCCTCCCAGCCTTTATATGAGGATGTTGGGTCTCGGTTTACCACTGAGTCGGTTATAGATTAGGGTTACTTTTAACTTTCTATCTAAAGTTTTTCATATTCTTCAAGGAATCGCACCCTTCATGGGCTTGGGGCCACCCGAAACATCATGGGCTTTATCACCGCTAGTGGCTCTCCATGTGGCGTCCCGCTGGGCCAAACCGAGTAGGCTTATCTTAGGCACCCATATGGCATACCTATGTTAGTAGGGCTTATACATTTCAAGTCATCAAGTGAATAACCAATGGCTGGCCTATGAGCTTGAAGCACTTCAAGTAAATTGGATTCTTCTTCAACTGAAAGGTTAGCACTAATAATAATAGGATATATTTTATTTTCATCAAGGAATGCATATTTCATATCTAAGGTTAGCACATAACACTTCATCCCGTTCGATGAAGCAACTACGATAGAAGCAAGAGTCTCCACTATATCTTTAGCAAATTTTTATTTTTCTAAATGATTATTAGTAAACTTGGAAAAGTTAAACTATAATATTTCGCCGGCACATTTAATGAACACTTTTTATTTAGGTAAACTAATTTCAACACCCACATTATGTAAGAATGGTCTACCAAATATGATGGGACAAAATGAATCTTGGGAGCAACCAAGCACAATAAAATCTGCAGGGTATTTAATTTTTCCTACTAGTACTTCAACATCTCTAACCATACCTAGAGGAAAAATATATTCTTTATTAGCAAGTTGTATAATTATTCTTGTCTCTTCCATTTGTATGGGATCAATGTTTGGCTTGATTTCAAGATACAGAGAATATGGTATCACACGTATACTTGCTCCAATATCACAAAGACCATGATAACATGAAGTTCCAATAGCAAATGATATAATAGGTTTACCAACTTTGGTGGTGTTCCCTTGAATTACATTGGTGGAATCTTGACATAAATAAACATCACAAGTCTTTTCTTCATTTAGTTCTTTGATGGAAGAAATTTGATGTTGAGCTTCAGTTTGTTCATATGGTTCACTACATCTTCTAGCACTCTTGTTTGCAACAATAGTGAGTAAATTTTCCTTCACTTTACTTGGATATGGGGTAGCTTCAACATATTCCTCAATTTTCATAGATAATACTTGATTAACCTGCTTGATAACTTTGGGCACAACAATAGAGTGTTTAACAGCCTCAACATAAACATCAAATCCTTTTTTCTAGGAACAACAAGATGATTAGCAAAAGTTTTAGTAACTTATACTAAAACATAAGGATCAAGGTCAAACCTATTACTTAACTCTTCAAACATTATAGAAGTAGAGAAGTTATCTACACATGTATATTCATATTCAAAATGGGGTTTGTTACCTTTGTCAAGATCCCAATTATCATTATTTTTAGAAATAGTATGCAATAAGTCCCATGCTTCTTCACTTCTATTAGTGAAACTTCCTCTAGAGGAATTATCCAAAAAGTCCTTATGCTGCTAGGGTAATCTCACGTAGACATTTATCCATATAATGTTTTTAGGAAGACCATGACAAGGATTCTTACGAAGGAATTCCTTTAATCTCCCTCAAGCTTGAGTAATGCTTTCTCCAACATGAGGCCAAAAGTTATAAATATGACAATGATCATCATAAGCTTCTTTAGGAGTATAATATTTGAGATAGAAAGCCTTCTTCAGAAATTCCCAATCAAAACGATATTTATCATCCAAAGATCTAAACCATTTGCGAGCATTACCAAAAATAGATAAATCTAATAACTTCATTTTCACTTCACCATGAGGGATGCCAGAGAGTTTAAATAGAGAACACTTGTGTTCAATCATTTGTATATGCCCCTGAGCAGTTTTACTTCCATCTCCTATAAAGGTTTTTCATTACCTCTTTGGCAATACCAATAGGTATTTGATATTCCACTTTTGGCTTAGGAGGTTTATCAAACGTATTCTTATCAGCATTGACATATTCATATAAAGAAAGTTTCATACTTTAATTACCAATGAAAGTCATGATAAAATAATATGGCAAAATTAAAAACAACTTTCAACTTTCCTTACCAAACAAACCTACCAATAGCGCGATGCTCCCTGGGACCGGCGCAAGAAAAGTATCTTGATGATTCCTAAGTGCAGGAGATTAATTGTAGTACCTTTCAGTAAGAAAAGGTTGTCGAACACGCGAGGAGCTAAAGGTATTGGTTAACAAGTTTGACAAATAAAGAAATAAAAGATAAAGTGATTTTGTGTTTTGGGTTTATAGTTCATAGTATGTTGAAAGTAAATTGTAGTAAATAGATGCTCTTAATAAGAGAAAGCCCAATCCTTTGTGCAGCGAGAGGACAAGCTCAAGTATGTGTTCTTATATGTGACAAGCATTACCGAGGGCGTCATGGATTTACTTAGCATATAGATTTCTACACAATATGGTGAATATCTTGTCAAGTTTAATTATCTTAGGGTGGAGCCTAGTTTAGGTGCAACCATAGATATGAGTAAGTATACCCCTTATCATGGGTCCTATAGCCATTTTCATGAGAAAACATAGGAATCATTAAGACATAAATGTCCCACCATAGCAGTAAGTTCATGGGTCCATGATATAAATCCCTCCAATGCAACTCAGAGTATTGGAAAACGGTTTCTGTCATTCCATCCCTTCCAACCCTCTTCATTGCATTAAAAGTGCAGCCCTATGAGCCCATATAAATGAAGTGACATGTAGTCTACATTCGCATATTACCATCATAGAACAACATAAAAGATGGGGATTTCTATTTTCATGCCCCTGGTTCATTAGTTGTACTCAGTTTTCCGTAGCCTCTTAGTTTTTCCTCACTTTTGCCCTCCCTCCATTCTGAAACCCTCACATGCGCTCGGGTGGGGGGATGCTGTCAGGTCAAATGCTTGGCCGTTAGATGCTGACCGATGGGATCTCATTGGGACGGGTCATGCATTGAGCATTGCGTTACGTCCTCAACCGTTACATGCTGACAGTTGGGGCCATGATACACAGCGGACCAGTCATCCGTCTCTCGTTGATTATGGGGGACGCGGTGTGGGACCATGTGGGGCGTGTTTGGTGGTTACGTGTGCCTTGTCGCCTAAATAGGAAGTTTTATTTTTTGTTATTTTTATGATTGGCCTTTTTAAGAGCGCCTTTCCCTCTCTCTCTCGCTAATAGTTTTTTTTTGCCCAAAAAGGTAATGAATCTAGAGCACCTTCTATCTTCATTCATTGTTCCTTTTTCCCTCGTTTTTCCCTAATCTGGTAGCAAATCTAGAGCAGCAAAACTAACCAGAACCATAAATAAATTCCGTAAACAGAGATGTAGATAAAGCAGCTAATATAGGATATATAGTATGGTACTTAAGGAGGCTTGACAATTAGGCTGCTCAACAGCAGCAGCGGACAAGTTCAACACAGACACGACAACAGAAGTTGCTTTACAGTAGCAGCAGATCAGCGGCCCCTCATGGCCTCTGCCACAAGGGCCTCCTCCTCCTCCCTCTAACGCCTCCTCCACTTCTTGCTGCCTAGTCCCTTGACCTTGGGCGCCTTGGGCTTGATCGGGGGTATGCAACCCTCCTCGATAGCCACCTTCTGGAGGTTGCGGAGGTGAAGACCGAGTGCCTGGTGCTTGGCTATGAAGCCATGGACGTTCACGGACTCGCCGCAGGTCCTCACGTCCTCGGCATGCTTCACGAGGGAGTTGAAGTCCGTGGCACGGAGCCTCCTGGTGGGGCAGAAGGGGCACATGTACATGTCGTAGGAGAAGAAGTTGTTGTACTGGCCAGACTTCAGCCTCTTCAGCACATGACGAGTCTTGGTGTCCTTGGACTCGTCGTCGCTACGGACGTCGCTGCTATCCTCCTGTAGAGTGCAATAAGGACATGATTGAGATACTTTGATTATCAAGATTGATTATTTGCATAAATTAACCAATTGAGATCTCCTGATTATTTCCCAAATCTCAAATCAAATCGAATACTGATCCCAACTATGAACAGGGGGTTCAAATACGAAAAGGGGGATTCACCGAAATATGAGATCTAACACAAGATGATTAGCTACTGTAAAAATACGAATAGCCGGTCCCTAATAACATACGATCTAGAATCCAACGATGGGAATGGGGGAGGAATAAGGGAATGGAAGAAAACCCTAGTTACCTCCGACCATGGGTCGACGATGCTGGTGTCGTAGGGGTTCCCCGACCTTATGTAAACAACCTCCTCGTAGGGGTCCCAGCCGAGCAGGATCTTCCCGAGACCGGCGGGGCCTCCTCGCCGGCAGCTAAGGCGAATGCAGGGACGGGGACGAGGGCCTGTACGGGGACGAGGGCCTCCTCGCCGGCGGCCTTGGAGGCGCCGATGGCCACCGTGCCGTTCTTCTCCATCGCCGGTATGGTTGGGGTTTTCTTGGGGGTTTACAGAAGGTGATGGGATAGTGGAGACGGTTGAGTGATCAAGTGAGTGATGAGTGAGAGTGGGGAAGCCTCTATTAAAGAAGAAGGGAAGTGAAATTTCATTGCACTACCGTGCACCGCGTATGCTACTGCATTGTGCACGACCACACGTGCCCGCTACCGTCCCATGCACCACACATGCGTACCGTGAGTCACGTTTTTTCCCTCGTGTCTAACCCTGGTGACTCAGTTGTACTCAGTTTTTTTCTCGAGCGTAACACTGTCAGTTTGGTTCTACTCAGTTTTTCCCTCCAGTACTAACACTGTTGTGTGCAAAATACTCAGTTTTACCCTCTGGTGGCTGGTCAACAGAGAGTCAACGAATTGGTTTTAGCTAGATAATTGAGTCATTTTATGCACAACAAATTTAAAGAGAGCAAAACATAGTGGCATCTACCCAGGGGTCTTATTATGTGACCTACCACCATAAGAAATGTATATAAACCAAGTTTTAACCTAAATCACCACTTCTCAAATCACCTACTATCTATGACGGTTCATGGCTTTCTACTCAAGCTTCTTCCCAAAACATCCCTCCCCAAAACATAGTTTGTCTGAATGAAGCAATAATTGTCAAACTGGTGTATATTTGAATTGCAAATAGTTTGATGTATGCCAGGATGTATTTTATTGTATAAAAGACACATTTTCCATTTTATAAATCTTTTTCTATTTTCTATTTGAACCCTTTTTTAGTCTTGCCCTTGGTTTTTAAGTTCTACTCAGTTTTGCCCTTGATTCTTAAGTGCTACATAGTTTTCCCCTCTTTTTGTATCCATCTCTCGCACTTGTGCTCATCTTCGCTGCTACGCTCTGATTGGTCGAGACAGTTGTCACACGGATCATGTCCACCAACCGTTGATCTTTTGTGATCTAGCGCACAGGATAACCCCTATATCTATTAGGGGGCACCCCTTTATCCGTGCAAAATAACGAGTATGCCACCGATACTTTAACTCCATAAACAAATGAACTTGAATATAATTTGAAGGGAACATGTTCGAAGGTGTATAATTTATGCATTATATTGCACTCCATGAAAATGGTAATGTCTCAAGATTTTCTTAGCACAACATTATCACGTATTAAGTGCAATTTCAAAGAGTTCAAAGGTGTATAATTTTTGTATACGCAAGTTTATGCATTATATTTCATTCCATAGAAATGGTAATGTCTCAAGATTTTCTTAGCACAACATTATCACGTATTAAGTGCGATTTCAAAGAGTTCAAAGGTGTATAATTTTTGTATACGCAAGTTTATGCATTATATTTCACTCCATGGAAATAGTAATGTCTCAAGATTTTCTTAGCACAACATTATCACGTATTTAGTGCGATTTCAAAGAGTTCAAAGGTATGTAATTTTTGTATACGCAAGTTTATACATTATATGTCACTCCATGGAAATGGTAATTTCTCAAGATTTTCTTAGCACAACATTATCACGTATTAAGTGGGATTTCAAAGAGTTCAAAGGTGTATAATTTTTGTATACGCAAGTTTATGCATTACATTTCACTCCATGGAAATGGTAATGTCTCAGATTTTTATCACGTATTAAGTGTGATTTCAAAGAGTTCAAAGGTGTATAATTTTTGTATATGCAAGTTTATGCATTATATTTCACTCCATGGAAATGGTAATGTCTCAAGATTTTCTTAGCACAACATTATCACGTATTAAGTGCGATTTCAAAGAGTTCAAAGGTGTATAAACTTCGTATACGCAAGTTTATGCATTATATTTCACTCCATGGAAATGGTAATCTCTCAAGATTTTTTAGCACAACATTATCATGTATTAAGTATGATTTCAAAGAGTTCAAAGGTGTATAAACTTCTTATATGCAAGTTTATGCATTATATTTCACTCCATGGAAATGGTAATCTCTCAAGATTTTCTTAGCACAACATTATCACGTATTAAGTACGATTTCAAAGAGTTCAAAGGTGTATAAACTTCGTATATGCAAGTTTATGCATTACATTCCACTCTACGAAAATGGGTAAGAAAATAATAATCTCTTAAGATTTTCTTAGCATGAAACTATCACGTATTAAGTGCAATTTCAAAGAGTTCAAAGGTGTATAATTTTTGTATATGCAAGTTTATGCATTCTATTTTCTGTATACGCAAGTTTGTGACCAGGATTTTATTAGCACAACATTATCATGTCCTAAGTGCGATTTAAAAGAGTTCAAATGTGTATAACTTTCGTATAATTTTTGTATATGCATTACATTTCACTATATGAAAAGGAAGCAACGGCACGGGCGCGGGTGCGGGGCTAGCTTGGGGTCCCATCTTGCAACGCTAACCTAGGTAAGTTGTGGGTCCGGCGCTCACGTGAATAAGCTGTTGGTCCGATGCTGATCTGGATAAGTTGGGAGAGGTGTCCACTACCAGAATTGACTAAACGCGGCCCCACTTGTTAGCATGTAACGGCAAGGGTACACTACGGGACCTGACAGAACGCGGTCCTACTCATCAGCACGTAACAGCGAGGGTCCACTACGGGACCTGACTGAACGTGGCCCCACTTGTCAGCACGTAATGATAAGGCTGACGGATGGCGAGTCAGGCCATGTGAGAGTTTCGTACAAGGAGATGGGCAAAACTGAGGAAAAACTAAGCGGCTGGGGAAAACTGAGTATAACTAACGAACCGAGGGCACGAAAATAGAAATCCCTAAGATATATAGACTTGACCAAATACTCATTGCATATTATATGGAAATCATAGCCAAATCATCATATGTCCTCAGAAACATGGGAATCTAAGCATAAGTATCAAACATGATATGGATCAGTGGCATATGGATTACAACACAATATGAAAATATAATCTCTCCACCAAATAAATACAAGTTGCCAATTACAATCATGCAAATAGCACTTAAACAATATATAGGGTTCAATTAATCACAAACTATGAGGGGAACGAGGTGCATCTTGGAGATGGAGATGGTGATGATGTTGTTGCTGATGGAGATGTTGATGGAGAGGCTTCCCCTATGCCAAGGAGGAGTGGTGATGACGATGGCATCGATTTCTCCCTCACCGGAGGCTCCGGAATAGCAGGATATGTCCTCTCCCGGAGTAGGAGAAGACTTTCGCCTTCGTCGCTGATACATTGCAAATGTATCTATAACTTTTGATGTTCCATGCTTGGTTTTATCTACTTTTTTGTGTTTTGTCCACACTTTGGAGTAATTTTCATATGATTCCTTGGACTAACCTATTAAAAAGAGCCACAGTGCCAGCTGCCTATTTTCTGCTGTTTTTGGTTCCAGGAAGTCAGAAAATGAATATTCTCGGAATTGGACGGGACAAAAGCCAAAGTTATTATTTTACCGGGGGATACTTGGAGCAAGAATACGAGACGGAGAAGGGCGAGAGGGTGGCCACACCACCTGGTGGCGCGGGTCAGGCCAGGCCGCGCCAGGGGGTGGTGTGGGCCCCTCCGGCACCCCCTCGATCTCCCCTTTCGCCTATAAGAGCCTCCCAGTGCATAAACCCTAAATAGTCAATCAGAAAGACACGAAATGTTCCACAGCGCCGCCGCCACCGAAGGGGGGATTCGGGGGACAGAAAGTCTCTGTTCCGGCACCCTGCCAGGGCGGGGAAGTGCCCCCGGATCCATCTCCATCGATCTCCACCACCATCTCCATCACCATTGCTGATTCCCATGATGAGGAGGGAGTAGTTCTCTCTCGAGGCTAAGGTTTCTACCGGTAGCTATGTGTTCATCTCTCTCTCTATGCATGATCTTATGAGATCATGAGCTTTGTAATCAAGTAGATCTACCTTGCTACTCAAGTGTTTTAATAGATCTCTGCTCTCCCCATGTGTGTGAAAGTGACAGCATGCACACCATAGTGGCACTTAGGCTAGAGATTGCAAAAACTTGTTATGAGTTATATTTGGAGTTAGATGTCTTTATGAAATTGTGGTGTTTGTTGGAACCATCTAGTGCTCAAGGTGACAGTGTGGGGTTATCTAGATGGGAAAGATGAACTTTGAGGTGTGTTGTTATAGCCCTACCATCGATTAGAGTGTCTAACCGGAGAGTAGTTAAGAGTAGTATCATAGAGATAATATATTTATATGAGAGTGTTCACTAGTAAAAGTATGATCCCTAGGCCTTGTTTCTAAGCATTGAAACACCGTCTGATACTAGATCTGTTACATGTTTGCTTGTTTCCATCTTTATTTCAGTTTGCCTTTAGTATTTTCCACGCCATCAAACTATTTTCTATCACCATTACCACTTGTATTTCACTATCTCTTCGCCAAACTAGTGCACCTATACACCTGAAAAGTGTATTGGGTGTGTTGGGGACACAAGAGACTTCTTGTATTTTGATTGCAGGGTTGCTTGAGAGGAGATACCTTTGACCACTTTCTCCGTGAGTTTGATAAACCTTGGGTGATCCACTTAAGGGAAAACTTGCTGCTGTTCTACAAACCTCTACACTTAAAGGCCCAACAACTGTCTACAAGAATAGAAGTGCGTAGATATCAGCCGCCACCTCTATAAATCATGAGAAAAATATGACATAGGTTTTCTGACGAAACAAGGGTGTCTGTAAAAAGGGAGAGTCAACATGATGCTCGAGGGACAAATGGGCCTAGGTGGCGCGTGCACCCTGGTGGGTCGCGCCACCCGACCTCTTTTGGTCTTCGTAGCTCCTCCCATGTTCTTCTTCGCTCCGTAGTCCTTCTCTTGATAAAAACTGATTAAGTATTTTTTTCTTCCGATTTATTGACGCAAGAGGTCTCTGAAACAACAAAATACAAAAAAGGAGGTTTTGTGACTTCTAGAAATTAAATACCAATAAAGGAGACTTTGTAGGAAAGTCATGTAAATCATCTAAAATACATAAATAATGATAGAACAATGCAAATAATATTCTAAAATGATCATATATATTGCTATTATGATGATGCAAAATGCACGTATCATCCACTGAGAGCCAACGTGGCGTCATGATCCCATGAAGTGTGTCGTTTTTCATGGTAATGGGGCCCACTGAGGGGCAACCTGGCATTCTAGACTAGTTTTCCGTGGTATGTCGTGGTAGCAGGGGGACACTAAAAGCATTCGTTGTCATGATGACTAAGGAAACTATGGTCGGCCACGGGTTCTCGAGGCCAAGTGCTGACGTGGCGTGTTAGACTCTAGGTGTACGCAGTCTGTCGCGGGTAGCGAGTCCGCTGAGATGCGATGTGGCATCGTAGACTCTAGCTATACGCGGTATGTCGCATAACCGCGGCTCGCTGAAAGCTTTCATTGCCGTGATGGTTAAGGAAACTATGGCCGGCGCGGTATGTCGCATAAGCGCTACTCGGTTTTTTCTCTTATATTTTTTTCTTCAATTTTGCCTTTTCTTTCTGTTCTTCTTTTAACTTTTGTCTCTTTATTATTATGTTGTTATCGGGGTTTTTTCTATTAGTTTTTTCTTTCCACTCTGTACCGATATGTGAGTTGCCAGCAGTTCGCTTATGATGTCTGGGCTATTGTACGTTGCTGCCTTCTTGGTTAGCACCAACGTGTGGTTGTAAGCTCTACTTGCCATGACGGTAGCAGCAATATTCGTCTGCCTAGGTTTCGTTCCAGCGTCTTTTATTTTTTCGTATTTGTTTGTATGCTTTAGAAATTCTTACTCTTTTTATCTATTTTTATCTATTCTTCGGATTTTTCTTTCTATCTTTGCAAAATCGGATTCGAGAAACAGATACAAGACATTTTACATTTTTTGCTTCCTCTTTTACGTTTTCATCTCTCTCTTCCCCCAAATTCTCTTCTTCTTTTCACCTTACAAAAAAGTGAGAATGCTTGATTTTTCTTTTTTCCACCCATTAGCACACCCACAAACAAGAGACAGAGAAGAACCGAGAGATAAATGTGAACGTACCTAAATAACGTAACACTGATACGAGAGAGGAGGAAAAACAAGAAAAGGACGATGAGGTGCAAAAATAATAAATAAATAAATAAAATATTGAAGAAATAATTGTGCGCATGTGGTAGAAAAGTAAAACGAATGACACATCATTTATATGAAAAGAGAATTATCCGCTGCAAATGAAATGAACGAAGAGAGTTAACCAAAGCAACTTTTGTTGTTATGTCCATCCATACCGTGTAAACCGTGTCAGAAGCAATCAGACGAGACGATTTGTGATCGACTATGGGTGCAAGCGAGTATGGTGGTATATATTTTAACTAGGTTTTAAACAATTACCGTCTGATTTTAGCCGTCCGCTATCATCGTCATAGGGTTAGTCTACGTATTGAGATAGCTTGGCTCGGCAGGATAACTCGGCAGACTTTTTTCACTATCTTGCCCGCCAGCGTGTGTGACGAACGATTTAGGTTGGCATCGATGGCGATGTGCTAGGATCTACACGATCATAAATTGGTAGTTTTTTTCTTGTTTCTCCTGTTCATGTATCCGATGAATGTGTCATCTTGGTATTGATGTCGATGCTATGGCCGCCGTCGCGACAACATAGCTCGGTAGACTTTTTTTTTCCTGTTTCGCACGCTTACGTGTCTGACAAATGTGTGATGCTACTATTGATGTCGACGGGGTACGACCGTCGTGTGGTAACATAGCTGGGTAGGCTTTTTTACTGTTTTGCCCGCTCACGTGTTTGACGAACATGTCATGCTCCTATCAATGTCGATGCTACAGCCACCGTCGCGGGTTTCCTAGCTCGGTGAAACATGATGCTCACCCATCCTGCTGCGTGTGCCATCTATTTAGACTACTCACTCGGTGGCGTCGTGCGAGGTTGTGCCTAACGTGCATGCTTATAGTCGTCGTCATAGGTCTTGAGGTTCGCAGAAAAACCCAAGCCTTCTAAGCGTGTTGTCGGTCAGCCCAACGATTGTTCGTTCATACCACGTGACCCGAGACCTGTTTCGTCTTCTGTCCGGCATAACAGAGTTTTTACTAGAGGCATCGAGACATCTCCTCTCCTCTTCCTCCTCTTCTATGCCATTATTTATACCTCCTTTTCCTCGCATAGAGTAAGCCTCTTGCCTAAAAATGCCATAGATGCCTCTCTTCTCTCATTCGTGCAGACGACGTTGGACACTACACAACGTCGTCTTCTCTTCATCTCCTCTCACTGGTGTTCGGTGGATCACGCAAGACTTTCATACCGAAGCGACGAAGATGATGTTCCTTCTTCGATGGCCTCCAGAGAAGCGGGGATGGGATGGAATGACGTCCCGGCGACCTATGGAGCAACGTCATCAATATGTCGTGGAGGTTCCATCAAGAGCATCATGTGGTGGAGGTGCCATCAACATCATTAGATCGTGGAGGTGCCGTCACGAGCATCAGGACATGGAGGTGCCATCAGGAGAATCAGGTCATGGAGGTGCCATCAACAAAATTGGGTTGTTGAGGTGTCATCAAGAGCATCAAACTCAATCTATCTTAGGATGAAAAGAATAAAACAATCCTCCACCATATAGCTAGAGTAGAACGTAGATGGTCAAGCTGCCATGGAGGTGCCATACAATCTCAGCCTAGTTGACATAATAGAACAATCCTCTTCCAGACAGCTTGAGTAGAACATAGATGGTCAAAGTACCTTCACGTCGTGTCCATAGAGCTTTCTGTCGTTTGTCTTTGGGAGTGCTCACTCTCTTTTTGTCATGTAATAATATTTACTTTTATCTTTACATATTGTTTTCGTTCCTTTCGTCTAATGTTTTACTTACACATTGTCTAAGTAAGCATTGTTGTGCATGAAGGGAATATGTCCTGAGAGGCAATAATAAAGTCGTTATTATGTATATTCCAAGTATATGATAGATATTTATTTTGCATGGTATAATTGTATTAATACAGAAACGTTAATACATGTGTGTTTAATAAATAAATGGAAAGTTCCTAGGTATGCCTCTCTTTAAACTAGCTAGCTCGTTGATTAACAAGATGATCAAAGTTTCCTGATCATGGATATTGAATGTTGTTAATAACGAGGTCACAACATTGGGGAAATGATGTGATGAACATTCATCCGAAGTATAGCATTACAATCAAAGTCATTGAGTTTATATTGATATAACATCATACGAAGTAATCCTAGTCCTTAGACCATGAGATCATGTTAATCACTAACACTAGAGGAGTATCTTGATAACATCAAACGTCACACCGTAAAAGGGTGACTATAAAGATGGGTTCAGTGCTACAAAGGTGTTATGTAGAGGCTCATGGATCAAGAGTGGGATTTGTCCATCCCGATGACGGATAGATATACTATGGGCCCTCTCAGTGATATCACATTAAGAATATCTTGCAAGCAAGTGATGTGATCACTAGAATGTTATATCATGAGAACGAGAAAAGAGTGCATGTCGGTAACGATATCAAACTAGGTATTTAGATACCGATGATCGAATCTCGGACATGTAATATATTGTGTCACAAAGGGATTAAGTTACTAGCGTTAAAGGTTCTCACGATCACAGAAGTCATCGTTGCATGTGCAGGAGTCAGAATGGATCTCCAGGTCCTACTTCTGATTATTGATTTGAGAGGAGTCTCAATCATGTCTGCATTATTCGCGAACCGTAGGGTGACACACTTACGGGTTGCCAAACACCATTTGGAGCATATATGTTTCAGACAAAATAATTGCAAAGCGCTAGAATCAATTCGATGGAAATCAGAATTGTTTCGGGTGAAATTGCAGAAACTGGTTCTGCATGTGATATTGAAATGTTGCAAGGGTTTTATGTGAGTGTTTGTTAATTAAAGTAATTAACAAAATTCTGAATAAAATAAATAAAAGAGTTTTATTAAATGAGAGTTTCATTAAATTTGGTGGAAATTTAATGCATGTGAGTGGAATTTTGAGTGGAGGCTAGATTTATGTGAGTGGAGCTTCACCACATGAATGAGGGAAGAGGTGGGGGCACCTCCCCATGGCGCCGGCCATGGGAGGGGCTGCCCCCTCTCCCTATAAAAGGCCCCCTCTCCTCCTCACAAAGGACATCTCCTCGTGAAGGATCTCTCTTCCCCTCTAGATATATTCCCCATGGTCTCGGATTAGCGAGATACATGTGCCCGGTGGCTTTTCGTTTGGAAGGAGTTGCTGCTTCCTCTGATTTGCTGGAGCGAGGAGTTGGAGGTTGTTCGGTGGCCTGAACGTGTGTGCGAGGATGGATGCGCTGCTAATTTTTGGCGCTAGGACTTCCACATGATCTTGAGATCAGCAAGCGTTCGACTACATCATCCACGAGTTCCACCTCATTAACAAAGCTTTGTTGTCTTCGAGGGTAAGTTCTCCATGGATGTATATTCACCCGTTTCTTGTATCTAGTAGATAGATGTTGGCGTATAGTTCCCATCGTAGGATTTTTTGGTTTCTATGCTACGAAACCAACAATGGTTTCAGAGCCTGATTTATACGTGCGTGCTTTGCACGGGTAGTACAGATATGTTTGTATGTAGGAAATGATGATCATGTTATTGCTTCTTTCATGTAGTTTGGATATTGGATATTGGTGGCATAGTGGGATGAAGCGGCCCGGACCAACTTTACATGTCATCGCACATGAGACCGGTTTCACGACTGACATGCAACTAGTTTTGCATAAGTAGTTGGCGGGTGTCTGTCTCTCCTAGTATAGTCAATATATGATTTACAGCGAGTTGCTAATAACTTAGTTATCATCGTTGTGGTTCCATGTTCGTAGGTAACACCGGTTCTATCTTCGAAAGCCCTAAGCCACGTAAAACTTGCAATGGATAAATTAGAGGCGTCTAGTTTAGATTGTTGTTGGGCTAGTGTCATGATATGATAATGTTGTAAGTTTATGTATGGTAGATACCCTTACAACACACTTAACGTGTAAGTTCCATAGACCTTGGCCTTACACACAAAGGAATGATAGAGATCATACCATGATGCATATGATGGTGATCAACTGCATGGACCATATCATCCCACTTTACACATATGATGTTCGCATCTTATATTGCTAGTTTGGCGCTTTTAGTAGCATTATAAGATGATCTCTCATTTAGATATCAAGATAAAAATGTGTTCTTCCTTAAGTATGCACCGTTTATGTTTCGCCGCTTCAAGACATCACGTGATGATCGGGTGTACTTGAATCCACGATCATATTTTGAGTGTAAGACAGTTTTACACACGTGAGTACTAAGGTTCTTAATTGGCAAGCCTAGCATGTATAGACATGGCCTCGGAACACGGACCGAAGGTTAAGCATGAGTCATATAATTGATATGATGCCCATATTGATGCTCGCCTTTAAAACTACAGCGACTAACATGATGATGGGACTTGGTGTAGTGGATTTGGTTTATGTAATCACCAAAAAGACACGAGGGATGTTGTTTTTGAGTGGGAGTTCATTTGTAATTTGGATTAGTTCAAATCGATCTATTATAAACTTAGTCTAAACTTTACAAATTCTGTTTTAGATGGCACCACCTGCTTTTAATTTCAATGTGTTCATGGAGAAAGAGAAACTTGCAATGAATGGTAACAACTTTACCAACTGGGCCATAAACTTGAGGATTATCCTCAATGCTGCACACAAGCTGTATGTGCTAGAAGCGCCGCTAGGCCCCCCACCAGCTCCTGATGCCCCTGACAAGGAAAAGAACGTTTATCTCACTCATCAGGAGGACCACAAATTAGTTCATTGCAGCATAATGTATGGGCTAGAGCCAGAACATCGAAAGCGTTTCAAAAACGGCAATGCCTTTGATACCATGGGCGAATTGAAAATGATTTTTGATACCCATGTTGTCGTAGAGAGTTATAATTCTTCTCAGAAGTTCTTTAGCTGCATGATGGAAGAGAACATCTCCATTAGCGAGCACATACTCAAAATGTCTAGGTACCCCGATAGGCTTGTGTCCTTGGGAATAACGATTCCCATTGACTTAGGAATACATCGTGTTCTCTAATCTCTCCCACCTAGCTATAAGAGCTTCGTGATGAACTACAATATGCAGGGCATGAAGAAGTCTCTCCCCGAGCTTCTGTCAATGCTTAAGACTGCAGAGGTGGAGATCAAGAAAGAACATCAAGTGTTGATGATCAATAAGACCACCAGTTACAAGAAAGACATGAAGGGTAAACAGAAGGGAAAGAAGGGCAGCAGATCTGTTGGCGCACATGAAAAGAAATCCTGAGCTAGCCCTAAGTCTAATACCGAGTGCTACTATTGCAAGGGGACTGGCCATTAGAAGCGCAACTTCCCCAAGTACTTGGCAGACAAGAAGGTCGGCAAGGCAAACAAAGGTATATATATGATTTACATGTTATTGATGTGTACTTGACTAGTACTCACAGTAGAACCTGGGTATTTGAGACTAGATCGGTTTCTAATATATGTAACTTGAATCAGGGGCTGCGGAACAAGCGACCACTAGCAAGGGGTGAGGTCAAGATGCGTGTCGGAAATGGATCAAGAGTCGATGTGATCGCTGTTAGAACACTGCCTCTCCACCTACCATTGGGATTAGTTATAAACTTAAATAATTGTTATTTGGTGCCTACACTGAGCATGAACATTATATCCGGATTTTGTTTAATGCGATGTGGTTATTTGTTTAAATCCAAAAACAATGGTTGTTCGATTTATATGAATGATATCTTTTATGGTCATGCACCTGTGATGAATGGTTTATTTATATTATATCTTGATAATAGTGTTACACATATTCATAATGTTGATGCTAAAAGAATTGAACTTGATGACGATATATCTGCATATATGTGGCACTGCCGTTTAGGTCATATTGGTGTTAAATGCATGAAGAAACTCCATTTTGATGGACTTTTGGAATCACTTGACTTTGAATCATTTGATACATGTGAGCCATGCCTTATGGCAAGATGACTAGAACGCCGTTTTCCGGTTCAGTGGAACGGGCAACAGATTTATTGGAAATCATACATACTGATGTATGCGGTCCAATGAGTGTGTCAGCACATGGTGGTTATTGTTATTTTGTTACTTTCACGGATGATTTGAGTAGATACAGATATATCTATTTGATGAAACACAAATCTGAAACCTTTGAATAGTTTAAGGAATTTCGGAATGAAGTTGAAAGTCATCATGATAGAAAGATCAAATTTCTACGGTGTGACCATGGAGGTGAGTATCTAAGTTACGAGTTTAGCACACATATGAAAGAGTGTGGAATAGTTTCACAACTCACAACTGTCGGAACACCACAACGTAATGGTGTGTCAGAATGTTGTAATCGTACTTTATCAGATATGGTTTGATCTATGATGTCTTTGACTGACTTGCCACTATCATTTTGGGGATATGCACTAGAAACTGCTGCATTCACTCTAAATCGGGCACCATCTAAATCCGTTGAAAAGATACCGTATGAATTGTGGTTTGGAAACAAACCTAAGCTATCGTTTCTTAAAGTTTGGGGTTGCGATGTTTATATGAAGAAACTTCAACCGGATAAACTCAAACCCAAAGCGGAAAAATGCGTCTTCATAGGATACCCTAAGGAAACTATTGGGTATTCCTTCTATCAAAGATCCGAAGGCAAGGTTTTCGTTTCCAAGAATGGATCCTTTCTAGAGAAAGAGTTTCTCACGAAAGGCGTGTGTAGTCGGAAGGTAGAACTCGAAGAGGTCATTGAACCTTCTCTTCATGCAATGGCGTGTAGCGCGGCGCTGGAAATTGTTCCGGAGTTGACTTCACCGAATGAAGAGGGAACTAATGATAATGATCATGAAACTCCAAAAGAGGACACTACCGAACCTCATAGGTCGAGCAGGACACGTGCAGCTCCTGAACTGTACGACAATCCTATTATGAATTTCATGGTCAATGAAATAGATGACCCGGCGACGTATGAAGAAGCGATGATTAGCCTGGATTTCAACAGATGGCTAGAAGCCATGAAATCCGAGATGGAATCCATGTACAAAAACCAGGTTTGGACCTTGGTGGACTTACCTCACGATCGAAAGGCCGTTGAGAATAAATGGATTTTCAAAAGGAAAATTGATGTTGATGGTAATGTAACCGTCTATAAAGCTCGACTTGTTGCAAAGGGGTTTTGATAAATTCAAGGGGTTAACTACGATGATACATTCTCTCTAGTAGTGATGCTAAAGTCAGTTAGGATTATGTTAGCAATTGTTGCTTATTTTGATTATGAGATATGGCAGATGGATGTCAAAACTGCATTCCTCAATAGAAACATTGAAGAAGAATTATATATGATACAACCAAAGGGTTTTGTTAATCCTAAGGATGCTAACAAGGTGTGCAAGCTTCAGCGGTCCATCTATGGACTGAAGCAAGCATCACGGAGTTGGAATCTCCGCTTTGATGAGGTGATCAAAGAGTTTGGATTCATCCAAACTTATGGAGAGGCTTGTATTTACAAGAAAGTGAGTGGGACCAATGTGGCATTTCTAATATTATATGTGGAAGACATATAATTGATTGGAAATGATATAGATCTTTTAAACAGTGTTAAAAGTTATCGAAACAGCAAATTTTCGATGAAGGACCTAGGTGAAGCGTCATACATATTAGGCATAAAGATCTATAGAGATAGATCAAGGCGCCTGATAGGCTATCACAAAGTACATACCTTGATAAGATTTTAAAGAAGTTTAAAATGGACGGAAGTAAGAAGGGTTTCTTACCAATGTTGCAATGCAAGACATTGAGTAAGACTCAATGTCCGGCTACGGCGGAACAAAGAGAGATAATTGATAAAATCCCCTATGCTTCAGCTATAGGCTCTATAATGTACGTCATGCTATGTACAAGACTGGATGTGGCACATGCAATTAGTTTAACTAGTAGGTACCAATCTGATCTAGGTACGGAACACTGGATAGTGGTCAAGAATATCCTTAAGTACTTAAGAAGAACTAAGGATATGTTTCTTGTATATTGAGGTGAAGAAGAGCTGGTCGCCAAGTGTTATGTCGATGCTAGCTTTGACACCGATCCGGATGACTCTAAGTCTCAATCCAGATACGTATTTCTCTTGAATGGAGCAACAGTTAGTTGGAGGAGTTCCAAACAACCTGTGGTGGCTGGATCAACGACGGAGGCGGAATATGTTGTTGCTGCAGAAGCGGCGCAGGAAGTGGTTTGGATGAAGAAGTTCATAACGGAACTAGGTGTGGTTCCTAGTGCGTTGGACCCAGTGGTTATCTATTGTGATAACAATGGAGCCATAGCCAACGTTAAGGAACCAAGGTCTCACAAGAATTCCAAGCATATTAAGCACCGATTTCACTCCATCTGAGAGCATGTTAAGGATGGAGATATAAAGATTTGTAAAGTACACACGGATCTCAATGTTGCTGATCCATTGACTAAAGTTCTCCCTAGGGCAAAACATGATCAACTCCAGAACTACATGGGTGTTAGATTTATCACTATGTAACTAGATTATTGTCTCTAGTGCAAGTGGGAGACTGAAGGGAATATGCCCTGAGAGGCAATAATAAAGTTGTTACTATGTATATTCCAAGTATATGATAGATGTTTATTTTGCATGCTATAATTGTATTAATACAGAAACATTAATACATGTGTGTTTAATAAAGAATTGAAAGTTCCTAGTTACGCCTCTCTTTAAACTAGCTCGTTGATTAACAAGATGATCAAAGTTTCCTGATCATGGACATTGGATGTCGTTAATAACGAGGTCACAACATTGGGGAAATGATGTGATGAACATTCATTCGAAGTATAGCATTACAATCAAAGTCATTGAGTTTATATTGCTATAACATCATACGAAGTAATCCTAGTCCTTAGACCATGAGATCATGTTAATCACTAACACCAAAGGAGTATCTTGATAACTTCAAACGTCACACCGTAAAAGGGTGACTATAAAGATGGGTTCACTGCTACGAATGTGTTATGTAGAGGCTCATGGATCAAGAGTGGGATTTGTCCATCCCGATGACAGATAGATATACTCTAGGCCCTCTTGGTGATATCACATTGAGAATAGCTTGCAAGCAAGTGATGTGATCACTAGAATGTTATATCACGGGAACGAGAAAAGAGTGCATGTCGGTAACGAGATAAAACTATGTATTTGGATACCGATGATCGAATCTCGGACATGTAATATATCATGAGACAAAGGGATTAAGTTACTAGCGTTAAAGGTTCTCGTGATCACAGAAGTCATCGTTGAATGTGTAGGAGTCAGAATGGATCTCCAGGTCCCGCTTCTGATTATTGATCTGAGAGGAGTCTCAATCATGTTTGTATTATTTGCAAACCATAGGGTGACACACTTAAGGGTTTCCAAACACCATTTGGAGCCTATATGTTTCAGATGAAAGAATTGCAAAGCGCTGGAATCATTTTGATGGAAACCAGAATTGTATCGGGTGAAATTGCAGGAACTGGTTCTGCATGTGATATTGAAATGTTGCAAGGGGTTTTATGTGAATGTTTGTTAATTAAAGTAATTAACAAAAATCTGAATAAAATAAATAAAAGAGTTTTATTAAATGAGAGTTTCATTAAATTTGGTGGAAATTTAATGCATGTGAGTGGAATTTTGAGTGGAGGCTAGATTTATGTGAGTGGAGCTTCACCACATGAATGAGGGAAGAGGTGGGGGCACCTCCCCATGGTGCCGGCCATGGGAGGGGGCTTCCCCCCTCTCCTCTCTCACAAAGGACACCTCCTCGTGAAGGATCTCTCTCCCCCTCTAGATATATTCTCCATGGTCTCGGATTAGCGAGATACATATTCTCTGTGGCTTTTCGTCTAGAAGGAGTTGCTGCTTCTGCTGATTCGCTAGAGCTAGGAGGTGGAGGTTGTTCGGTGGCCTAAACATGTGTGCGAGGACGGATGCGCTGCTGATTTGTGGCACTAGGACTTCCACATGATCTTAAGATCGGCAAGTGTTCGACTACATCATCCACGAGTTCCAACTCGTTAACAAAGCTTTGTTGTCTTCGAGGGTAAGTTCTCCATGGATGTATATCCACTTGTTTCTTGTATCTAGTAGATAGATCTTGGCGTATAGTTCCCATCGTAGGAAATTATTTGTTATCTATGCTGCGAACCCAACAGTGCAATGTTCGGTTAGCAACCAAAACATGTACGATAGGACCTTATACTGTATCATCCAGGACGAGAGGACATACTCATCGAGGTATCGACCAATTTTATCATGAAACAAATTTTTTGTCCGTTGCGTCCCTGGGGGCATAGGGAGAAGTCCAGTGATTAATAAAATTGTCAACTATGTGAGTTTATCGAAAGGACTTCCTCGTTTTGGTCTTGAGATGGCAAAATCTAGGATGGGTTATGTTTGGTGTTAGTATCAGGTTGGTTCTGAATAGATATCTCTTACCCATCTCTAATATTCGAAAGTTGTATCACGTCTCTAAGGTTGTTTTAGTGCATGCTTCGCTGCCGCTAAGCCCACCATACCTATGTAGGAGAGAGCCGTCAAATTCTAAGACTCGTCATGTACTGGCCTCAGTACTGCCTACTCCCTTTCTCCTTTGTCGTTTGTCGGCTCCCTTTACTTTGGTATGTATGAGTTCTACGATGTTAGCAAGGGTACCCATCCGGTTTGGCCTAGGTGGGGTTATAAACGCCATCGGTTATTCTTCGTAACTCTTAGTCCCATTTGCATCTTGTCTGTACTCGGATGTTGTATCATTTCATTATGGTTTGGACCTTTGTAATGTACATTTGTATTCTTGACTCGCTGAGTCATTGTTGTATATATATATATATATGTTCTTGTGGGTTCCATCTTGAACTATTGTGTAATGATATTTTTCGTTTTCCACCCGCATGAAAATGCCTGGTGGGCGTCATCGAATCGTTTCTATGCGGGTTTGGCGGGAATCGCTAAAATCGGAATGAGGCCGATTCGATGGCGTTACACATGGCAAACCCTATTCTCCACTAATAGTAGGAGGGATTCCGTCCCAATAAGGGCAGACCATAGGGGCTTGTGGTGTTCTAAATAGCCAGTCGGGTTCCACCTGCCAATGTCCCGGCCCATTCACTGCCCATCCGTCCTCTTCCCCGATACATCTTCCCTCCCACCGCTCTGGAATCACCACCATTGTACATTTCAAAGCTAGTAGTTTGTCCGCACCTCCATCCATAGAGCTTCCCCTTGCCTCTAGTCCATCTCGTTGTCGGTTGATGCAAGTTGCCGATGCGTAAACGCGGTGGCAACTCCGTGTACCCGGCTTGCACAAAAGGTGTTTGGACTTTTGCTTCGGTAGGACATATTTCTATAGTTCTTTCCTATCTCGCCGTGCCTCTCGGTTGATTGACGTTTTAGATATTGACCCGTACACATGGACAATGAGGACGTGATGATGATCCATCAATTGATGGAGAAGGAGTATTCCACTAACGCTGATATTCAGGATCACTTGTCAATCTTTACTTGTTTTCAACGAATGCAAATTGCTGAGAAGAACAAGACTAGTCCAAAGCATGGAGGCTCCAAGTCTGACCGAATAAAATGCAAGCCCTAGTAGATGATGGAGCGGCATACCATGCTCTATACTGACTATTTTGCCGAGAAATCTGTGACACAAATGCTCATGAGAAACTTCAAAATGAACTTGTAGAGAATATGTGGAGGATCAAAGGACAATAAAACATGCCCGAGGCTGGATCAAATTGAGATTTAATTTATTTGTATATTATGAATTTACTTTACTTGTTGTAAAAAAATGCAAGACTTACGTGTTCAAATACTGTAAGTTGGAAAAATAAATAAAATTCAATTTGGGATGCCATTTGGGGCACGCGGCTCGGAACGGTGTGTCCCAAAGGTAGCACGATATGGCAGTGTCCCCCAATCGACTAATTCAGCACTTATGCAAGACGTCATTTTTGTGGACGCGACTCGGTGACTAGAGATGCTTTTTCAACAACTTACAACCTCTTTATTGATTATGGATCAATGTCGGGGGATGACCCCCGGATGGGACAAGCCAGGCCAATCAGGTCAACTCTAGAAGAGTCAGGCTGAATGGCCGCAAGACAGGGAAGTTGTAGCCGGTTGGAACTCTCCACCCGGACCAGCGCCAAGCTATCCTGGCTGGCCCATCTAGCCGAGTAACCAGAAGAGCCTGCTGATGACTGCAAGTGCACAGATCATTTGTAGCTAGTTTTGAAATAAAGATATCGATCCCACAAGGAGCAGGAGTCTAAAGTCTAATAACTCTTTAAATAAATATTACAATAGAAATGCTAAATAAAGTTCTAAGTGACAAGATAAAATGCGAGTATTGCGTAAAAATGTGTTTTGGGGTTTTTCGTATAAGAGCAACAATAAGTAAAGTAAAACAACTGAACACAAAAAGTAAGTATCACGTGTGTAAGAGAGATTGGAACTGCAATGGGAAAAAGCGTTCTCAGGGAGTAGCGGATACACATCTAGCATTATAAAGAGATAAGGTAAAGATTATTATCATGAACATTCTCAACTATGTATGTGTGGGAGGAACTCCATATTTAGACAAATAGGCAGCAACCACTGCTCACATCATCCCGTAGGACGTATCCCATGGTATGGATAGTGTTCCGTGATCTTCCTCGGTTCCCAAGTTGATATGTAAGGGGTGCCAACAGCTTTATAGTCACTGTAAGTGCTAACACACCTCCGCCTACCAACAAGTAGTTCCCTCCATCAAGTCCCCCCAAGAGGCAAATATTGAGAGGTGGACTTCTCCCAATATCAAGATGAAGACAATCTAACACATGGTCACATCGATGAATGTCATAATAAACTTTATCTTATTTCAATCTCATACTAGGGTTTCTCCATCTCCCCAGGAACTAATGATCTACTCAAACATGGAGGCAATCAACATCATGGCAATAACAACGGAATCTATCATAGATGATTAGTACTTGTATAAATCCACAATGAGTACGGAAATTACAACAAGATCTAGACAAGATGTAGATGGGATGGATGGAGATAGTGGTGATGCAGCGGTTGATGATGAAGAATCGATGCCTTAGCCTCCCAGATCTACGTAGTGCAAAGATGGATCCCTGGTGGACGAGTTCCCCCTCCAAATGCCTTCCGTAGGTGAGGTTTTGGCGATTTCTGGGTGTTTTGTATGTCGTCTCTCTGATCCAGTTGCACGGGGTGAAACTATTTGAGGAGGCGGTGGCGGCGCCAACTATACGGCCGAAAATTTTATTCCCGCCGTATAGTTGGTCGTTAAACCGTCTGTACGCCTTGTTTGCTTCGGGTTTTCTTCTGGTATTATTGATATCTCCTAAATAAGCGAGTTACGTTATTTTTGGCTCCTTTTCTCCCCAGTATAACTACTCCAAGAATTGTCTCCATTGTATCCATCATTTGTCCTGATCCTGGTGAAAATAGACATAAAACATGCGTGCGAACGCGGTAAAATACTAAGATCCTACATCTACAATGCAAAATAATAATATAAAACATTATGCAAATATGCACTCATCAACTTCCCCAAGCTTAGACTCTTGCTCGTCCCGAGCAAGTTTAGCTTAATGGATGTGATCCTCATATTCATGAAGCTGAGTCGATAAAATAAATGAGGCAGTTGCAGCATGTGTATATCATATATGATACATAGGAATAAGTTTATGAATAATACCTCGCCTGAACCATCTGAATAGTATTAGTAGGATTCTACACCTTAGTGATCAATAGTTCACAAAAGATGAATCTCAACATAATGTAAAAGTATCTGGTTCAACCGAATGAGTTAGCGAGGTAGTCCCAAGTGTTTTAGGATCAACATATTCACTTGGGATTCAAAATCTCAGAAGTATCTCTTTGTCATACTACAATATAGTGGTGTATGCCTATTTGATCTTTGCACATTCGCTATTTTTCTTATTTCTTTACTTCTCTTTTGTGTATATGCTCACACTTTTGTTTAAGTGTTGTGCAAAGGAGCTAGCCATACATTCCACTTCATGTAGGAATTCAAAGTTTAACAATCTCAATTATCAAATTCCAATTGTATATGAAGCATTTTTATGACTTGAAGATTCTACCTCGACTTGTTCTCACTCTATTTTGATAGCACTTTTTATTTTCCTTTGTTCAAGGTTTCTTTTTCAACTTAACAGCATAGATAATTTTTCTTTGTAAATCAAACCGTGGACTTACAACATATTGACCAAATTATCTTTATATGTTCCAATAATACCAATGGTGTGGAAGACTCTAATACCTTCGATCTGGATTAAGGATGTAGTATAGCTTATTTTTCCCTAGTAGACCTAGGTTATCGAATCCTCAAGAAGTGAATGCATAGTGAAGTTACTTTAACGGACCTTCAGGAGTTTTAGAATTCCTTTTCTGTTTTCACCGGACTAGTAGCTTGCATCTTTTTGTTGTTGTCAAAGATGGAGAGAGAGGGCCTAGGGCGTTCGGTTTCAACTGTAGTTGTGCAAAACATCTGATAGAAATAAAAGATAGAAATAAAGTATGAGTGTACTTGTTAGAGCAAGATAAATTATATGTGGGTAGTGCATCCATAATTGATATTGCCTCCGCAACTGCTTATAGCAATAACCTACTAGTCTCATCCATAGAAGAAAGAGAACTAATGATATGCATAGTGATGTCACCGTTAATCCCAAGCAAATCTCTCACATACAGCCGTACTACCCCTTCTGTCACTGGGGTTCCCAACCTGCAGATCAGTAATCACTAATACTCCCTATACCTGGCTCAACCCTCGGGGTCTTGGGTACCTGACAAGTCTTTGGCTTGAGGCAAGAGAGGATACAATAATCATCATGTCATACAAACTAATACACGATCCCATCTATGATAATTCACATGCACAACTGCTACATGGCTAGGCCGAAGCCCTTAGCCCAAAGAGAATTACTCACACATAGAGATGAGATCAACAATTGCAAACATTGTAATAAAAATCATAAGATTTATAGCAATAGTCTTACAATGTCGCCAATCGGATAAGAGATCTACTATTACAAGTGGTGGAATATGGCTATAGAGATGGAGAAGGGTTTGGAGATCTAGAGGCGGCTGGTGATCTGTGCCAGAGACTTCTAGATGATGCGAACTCTATTTTCTCATCGCCCAAGGCCTCTTTATATAGGGGTCCCTTCATGAAAGTAGTTCTGTTTGACCTAACGGTGGCAGCGCCAAATATACGACCGGAGCTATACGGTAGGAATTTTTCCTCCGGCCGTATAGTTGGTCGTTAAAGCGTGTGCCTCCGATGTAAGGCTCCTGATTTCTTTTGGTAGTTGGAAATCCCGTATCTTTGACTTTAATGTAGTGATTCCCTCCTTTAAACAACATTATCTGCGCATGAAAAATACAAAAAGAAAGGATTACATACCCCTCTGAATATTAGCGTTAGTGGCACGGTTTAGAGAGATATTTCATCAAGAATATGATTAATATCTAGTTTAAATGTGGATGTTAGATGGCTATATTTCAGAGCCATCAACCTCCCCAAGCTTAAACTTGATCGTCCCGAGCAAGAAAACCAAAATCTAAAAGGAACTTAGCATTTAAACTAAAATAATGAGATGGTGATCTTACTCATGATTAGTAGTCTCATGTTTCCTCCACTTTATAAATCTGAAAAACTTCAGCATAGATAGAGCAATGGCAAGCATATCATGCGGGTTTCATGCATCCTTATAGTGCAGCAAAGTTATTGTAAGCATGGATGATTCAAATGAGTAAACTTTATTCCGTGTCAAGTAATCAACTCATAGGATTGCCTTTGAACAGTAAAGTATAATCATGTAAATTAAGAGTGTGAGAGTTGTCATGAAAAGCATATATACTAGAGTGTCTTAAATCTCCCACATCAATAAATCAAGACTTTTCAAGCACTACTTTTATATTCATTGTCCTTCAAGAATTTTAGCTTTTAAGTAATTGAGAGCATGCCAAAAAAATATTTAGTTTATCGGGCTGTGATGGACACTCGTGGCATCACTAAGGTTTTTGTTCCTTTTGCATAATGATTTCTCATAACAGCCAGAGGAGTGATTCCATCATGATTACAGCTACCCGGGAGTACCAAGAATCTTACCGACTATAGCATTGCTGCTATAAGTGTTTAATCAACTCATAGCCGAAATCTAGGAGTTTCCTCCATAAAGATCGTTCGTAGGCCAGCGGAGTTGTTGGCATCCCATGAAGTTTGACACGCATAAAGCTATATCATTCTTATGATTAACAAGCCAAACTTTTGCATGCTCACAGAAACCGCTAAACATTAATTCAATCGAACAAATCCTTTCAAAGAGAGCTATCATGTCAATCAATATTTTCAGTGGTGTTGAGTATCTCTAGAAATAAGCCTACAAGACTAAGCACTACAACACCCAAGCCTTCAATTGTGAGACTTTTTCTTATTACAATTGTTTAGAAAAATTTAGGCAAGACTTGGTTAATTACGAGAGCTGGAACATAACATACCCAATTAAATACCCATGCAAACGAAAATCTTACGACGATACAATGACTCACTCCACCAATATAATATCTCAACATTCACTACTAACTAGCATGGGTCTCTCAAACATCAAAAGTGGGGAGTCATAAGGCATACCTCTCATATTTGGTTCCACTTCTCTCTTCCTTTTTTACTTGTTTCCTGGAAACTCGAAGTCGACCACTCTCCTACTAATATATGAAGACCTCGAGGCAGAAAGAAAAAGGAAGAGGGAAAATGAGGAAAAATGGAGAAATCTTTTTGTGATTTTTAAGAGAAGAAAATTAAAGAATAGAAAATTGGCGGCAAAGCTGGGCTAGAAAATTCCGAAAGCATATAGAAAGAACTAAAGATAAAGTGTTGGAGGAAACCAACACGAGTGCTTATAAACCCAAATAAAAACACAACCTCTAAAATAAATAAAAGGAAATGAACGCCACAAAAAGATACATGGGGAAACTTCCCCAAGCTTAGGCTTTTGCAAGCCCTTCAAATCATTGTGGTGGCGGGAAAAAGTCTGTACTCCAGTTTGTGAATTGAGTTGAGATGTTACTTGTTGATTCTCGGAGGTTCAAAGAGAGCCTGTGCATCCTCTCCACAGTTCCTCCAAGTCCTTGGAAATCTTGGTATGTGGCGAACCAGGTTCGTGGCTGCTTCTCTTGATAAGGAACTTCTTGATACTCTTCTTGGTCCTCATCCTCTTCAGGAATCTCTTCCTCATGCTAGTGTTGCTCAACCTATGAATCATATAGCAAACATCCTTCCTCGATAGAGAAAAGACCAGTAGGCATAGGAGCAGGGTAGATACGCCCAGCTCTAGCAATATGCAGGTAATAAACACCACCTCTCCTAGTGAGCATTCCACATGCTCTCAAGGCGGAGAAACCAACACGTATCTCACCTAGTACTGGTTGCAACTCACCTAGGTATAGGCCTAGGGTAGTGTCAAGCACGGTGATGACGCCTCCTCCTATGATTGGCCCTTGGCTTTGGAGGCTTGGTTCTCTAGGTAGCGCACAAGGATATCGTCCAAGTTGAGTGACAAGTTGCAGTTGATGTAAGCAGCCTTAGCAAGGACTAGGATGTCCTCCTTGTTAAGTCTCGTGAACTCATTACATGCCTATAAAGTGTTAGCAATAACATATAACAAATAGCGAATTGCAGGATGTTGAATATTCTTCCCCTTGTTCACTCTACTAGTGAAACTCATTCCATTATAGTATTGATCGGGGGAAGGATTTAAGCCAGTAAAAGATGCGCGTAAAGCATGAATATCATTGTTTGGCAAATTAAAACATGCGCACCATTCATCTAATGTTAAAGTGTAGTTGTTGTTCATTAGACGGAAAGAAATAGTATCCTCTCCTTGCCATTGTTTAACGGTGCTTTGCAATGAACTAAGGGATTCAATGGTTAAGCGGCGATAGGTAGGTGCATCATTGTACACAAAGTTTTGTAGGCCAGCTCTATTGAAAAGTAAGTTGAAGTCATCAACAATACCGAGTTGGTTCAATATGATGGGGCAAGCCCACTTGGTGGCCTTCACTTCATGGTTCTTGATCCTGTTGAAGCGATCACGATGGGCCTCATTCTTGAACCGTATCCCCATGCGTTCTTAAGCGGTGGCCCGAGAAGTGCTAACGGTGGCACGAGCACGAGTTTGGCTCCTTGTGTTCATCATCTAAAACATTGAAGAAAGGCAAAAATAAAACCTTTTGATCCAACAACGGTAAGTGTATCATATTCCTCATCATAGCACACTAAAGAATTCTCCTCAAAATAATAATCTAGGCAAGATAATCATGGCAATTGGTTCATAGTAGGTCTCACCCTAGATTGGCAATGACAATAGATCAAAGATGAATTTGTAAAAAGTAATTGGAGGACCGGAGGAGAAACATTCGTAGATCACTTGTGTGTCAGGAAATCGAACGAAATTGAATAGAGATGGAGATCCCTTGAGGTTTTGAGAGAGTTTAGATGTAGAAGAAAGAAAAGGATTGAAGTTTTGGAGTTAGGAGTACCTTCCCGTGCGATTTTGTGGTCGGACGCAACTATACGGGCGGAGCTATACGATTAGAACAATGTGTTCTGTCCGTATAGTTGACATTTTGTCAAAAAATTAGGTTTTCCTCCTAGCGGCACAGCTATACGGACGCAGCTATACGGGCGGAACAAAATGTTCTGGCCGTATAGTTGGTCGTTAAATTGTCTATCCCTACGAAAGAAAATTTGCAAAGGCATCGATATCTATACGACCGGAGCTATACAGCCAGAATTTTTATTCCCGCCCCATAGTTGGTCGTTCAACTCTCAGAACATATGAAAAGAAATTGTACGGAGGCATTGATATCTATACGACCGGAGCTATACGGCCGGAATTTTTTATTCCCGCCGTATAGTTGGTCGTTAAACTCTTAGTACATATTGCAGAATAATTTTCAATGGCAAAGATATCTATACGACCAGAGCAATACGGCCGGAATTTTTATTCCCGCCGTACAGTTGGTCATTAAACTCTCTATGTGCATCAAAAAAATTATGTTTCTTCATAGACTATTTCTTTTCCTGTAACTTAGTGATATACCTTGTTTTTGATAGAAAATTGATAGTAAATATTGTCGACCAACAATAGCATGAATAAAGTAGAATTTCAAGTACTACCGAACTTCTTCTCCTCGAATGGAGTTTTCTAGCACTCTTTTTTTTTAAAAAACTAAAACTAAAACTAAAAACTTAACTCAAACCTTTATTTCACATGGGTTGCCTCCCATGGAGCACTCTTTTATGGTCAATAGCTTGACCTTGATGATACTCACTTGGGCCAGATGAGTGGAATACCCACTCCAAAGTAATTGGCATTCAAAGTGATGGCCTCCTTTTCGTCATGCTTGGCTTTCTTCTTCCTAGGAAATGAATAATAAAAGGATCCTGCAAAGGCAATTGCAACTTCATGTTCCCTTCATGCAGATTAATCAAAGCCTTAATAGTTCTTAAGAAAGGACGGCATAATATAACAGGAGCAGTACCATCTTTAGGCATGTCAACAATAACAAAATCATAAAAGCGAGACAGCCTTTAATGTATACTAAAGTGTTCTTAATTCCTACAGCTTGTTTGTAGGTAGAATCTACTAGATACAATTTTAACTCAGTAATTTCAAAGGAGCCAATATTTAACTTGTTAAAAAGACTCTTTGGAATTGTCGAGACGCTTGCACCTAGATCACAAAGTGCAGGTATCTCATTGGTTCCAATTTTAATATTAATAGTAGGCTCAAATATGTCATCTAGTTTAACAGGTAATTTTTCAGCAATTTGCTTGTATTCTTCTTCAAGCTCAACGGATCAGTCTTGCCTTATGGTCTTTCCTCTCAAGGAGTTCTTTTAAACCATCACGATCTGTATGAACTCTTACTTTTGCATCAACTATATAAGAATGAAATTTATCGCAAGAGAAAAATACACCAAAAAGTTCCTTTTCTTCCTTAGGATAATTCTTTTGATCAGCATTAAGAGTTCTACTAGCATGATGTATAATATTAAATCTGCGACAAATGTGTTGTCCCAGAGTTAATCCTACAACATCATCACTAGCTTCACATATTAAGTCAAAAGTCATATCCCAGATAGGTGGTTTAATGATAGGAGCATGGGATAAAGCATTTTTGAGTTTATTAAAGCCTATAAGACATTTATCATCAAAATTAAATCTTACTTTTTTTGTAGGAGGTTAGTCAAAGGTTTAGATATTCCAGAGAAATTTCTAATGAACCTTCTATAAAAACACACATGACCAAGGAAACTTATTATACCTTTTATATCCCTATGTTGTGGCATTCTCTCTATGGCCTCAACCTTAGCTCTATCCACTTCAATTCCCTTACCTGATACCTTATGTCCAAGGACTATACCTTCGTTGACCATAAAATGGCACTTCTCCTAGTTTAGAACAAGATTGGTTTTTTGCAACGCTGCAAAACACTTTTGAGATTATCCAAGCAACTAGTAAACGAAGTTCCATAGACAGAAAAGTCATCCATAAATACTTCCATTATCAGTTCTATAAAATCTGCAAAAATAGCAGTCATGCATCTTTGAAAGGTAGCTGGAGCATTACATAAACCAAAAGGCATACATCGGTAAGCATGTAAACCATATGGACTAATGAAAGTCGTTTTAAGTTGGTCATCAGGATGAACAACTATTTGAGAAAAACCAGAGTATCTGTCCAAGTAGAAAAATGAGTGTGGTTTGCTAACCTTTCTAAAGTTTGATCTATGAACAGTAAAGTATAGTGATCTTTCCTAGTTTCTTTATTCAATTTCCTGAAGTCTATGCACATCCTATGCCCAACAATAGTTTAGTAGGTATCAATTCATTGTTTTCATTAGGAATAATAGCAAAACCACCCTTCTTAGGGACACAATGAACATGACTTACCCATTCACTTTCTTTAACAGGATAGATTATACCTGCATCCAGTAGGCGTACAATTTCTTTTCTTACCACTTCCTTCATTTTGGGCTTCAGTCTTCTGTTAAATTCTACCACTGGTTTAGCACCTTCTTCCATGAATATTTGATGGATGGTTATCATGGGACTAATGCCCTTCAAATCATCCATTGAGTACCCAAAGGCCTTGCGATGCTCCTTAAGTATTTTCATGAGTTCTTCTTCTTCTCCTGAAAGTTTAGCACTAATAATAACAGGAAATTTATTTGTATCATCTAAAAATCTATATTTAAGATTATCTGGTAGAGTCTTCAACTCCGGGGGTGGTAATTCCTCGTCCCCTCTCTTTTCTCGCTCTTCGAAAACCTCATTAGTTGGAGGCCCTATAATGGGAAGTGAATCGAGTTCATATTCTAGTTGTTTTAGGGACTTGTCCTCCATGACTATTTCTTCATAATTTGAGTCTTCATTTATTCCTTCTTCTTGATTATTAAAGAAGAGAGCTACCATTTCCTCAATAGTTTTCTCTTTCTCTTATTCTTGCATTTGTGGAGGCCTGTCTTTAAATTTGGAAAAGTGGAATTCTTTTTTGCGCTCCCCCAAGCTTAAGAGACACAATCTCCTTTTTGAAATCAACATAGGCACCTCCATTACTCAAAAAGTTTCTTCCAAACATAATTGGGCAAAGAGTGTCAGCTAGCATATCAACAACTACAAAATCGATAGGAATTTTTTATTGCCAATTGTGATAGTTGCATCTTCAACTACTCCCATTGGAATTCTAAGAGTTTTATTCGCTAACATGATTGTCATATCAGTATTTTCAATTGTAGCCAGTTCTATTTCTTATTTTATTTCTAAATAGAAATCATAAGATATAACATTAACTTCGGTGCCAAGATTGCATAAACCATAGTGCGAGGTTTCCTTAAATATGCAGGGAAGAATAGGCTTACCCACATCTTTTACCTTTGTTTTACCTTCAACCAATACGGAAGTCTCTTCATAAAGTTCAACTATGTTACAGTGTGCATACATAGCCATAATTGCTTCCTTGGTTACCTCTTCATCTTTGGTTTCTTCTAGATGTTCCACGACTTTTGGCATACTTTCCTGTTCCTTCTTCTCCAGTACTGCTTTGACCTTTTCATATTCAAAAATATGATTCTATGCAGTGTTAGGGAAAGGTATCTCATATGTTGGTTCTAGGGAGGCCACTTTTGCTTTAACTTCTCTTTTCTTCTTAGGTTCGGGTGGTGGATCATACTTGACCAAACCCTCTTTTGGAGCTTTGATATGTTCTGTAAAAGCTTTAACAACTTGCAACACAAGATCTGAATCCAAAAAAAATTCTTTAGATAATTCTTTTGCATGGCCCTTTTTATTATAGTCATGAATACAATCATGATCTATTTCTATGCCTCCTTCACTTCCTAGACCAAAATTCCATGAAACTCTATGGTCGTGAATTCTATTAAGTAAAGCCCAAGCTTTAGTTATAGGAAGATTCATAAAGGCTCCGTCCACGAAAGAATCTAGTTCAATTTTATTCGGTTCAATTAAACCGCCATAAAAGATATGCAATAAATACCATTCACGCAAATCATGATGAGGACATAAACATAATAAATCTTTAAATCTGATGTAAGCTCTTACTTGTCCTTCATTAGGACGGTTCCTCCAAGTCATTATAAGCCGCCCGATTCCAAAATATTTTGATAATGGATAATACTTTGCTAGAAATGCACAGGCTAAATTATCCCAAGTAGTAGTGGATTCTGGGGGTAGAGATCTATACCATGAGAGAGTTGTACTAGTCAAAGTCTGACTAAAAAGTTTAACCCTTACCTCATTAGCAGTATATCCCGTTAATTGAAAAGTGCCACATATATCTTTGAAAGATGCAATATGCTCATATGGATCAGAATCTTCTTTATCTCCAGTAAATTGCTTCTTGTGTAGAATACCAAGTAATAGAGGATTTATTTCAAATCCCCTCATCTTCTCATTGGAGTTGTCTCTTTTATAAATATCATAGGGCTTCCCAAAGTGGCTGAGTGGGTTAACACTCGTCAAATTCTCAAACTCCATCATGCTGGTGGAAACCTATAACTCTAAACAAAACTTATCAAGACAAAAATAAATAAGAAAAAACTAAAAGACCTACAACACTTAGCTCCCCGACAACGGCGCTAGAAAAAAGCTTGATGACTCCAAGTGCACATATTGTTTGTAGCTAGTTTTGAAATAAAGATATCGATCCCACAAGGAGCAGGAGTCTGAAGTCTAATAACTCTTGAAATAAATATTACAATTAAAATGCTAAATAAAGTTCTAAGCATTCTCAGGGAGTAGCGGATACACCACTAGCATTATAAGGAGCTGAGGTAAAGATTATTATCATGAACATTCTCAACTATGTATGTGTAGGAGGAACTCCGTATTTGGACAAATAGGCAGCAACCACTACTCACATCGTCCTCATAACCACAGCAGTCAGCAATCAATATCAATCGAAGTACTACGCTATTAAGGGACTTAATCCCGTAGAACGTATTCCATGGCATGGATAACGTTCCATGAGTTTCCTCGGTTCCCAAGTTGATACGTAAGGAGTGCCAACAACTTTATAGTCACTGTAAGTGCTAACACACCTCCGTCTACCAACAAGTAGTTCCCTCCATCAAGTCCCCATGTGAGGAAAATTTTGAGAGGTTGACTTCTCTCAATATCAAGATGAAGACAATCTAACACATGGTCATAGCGATGAATATCATAATAAACTTTATCTTATTTCAATCTCATACTAGGGTTTCTCCATCTCCCCAAGAACTAATGATCTACTCAGACATGGAGGCAATCAACATCATGGCGACAATAATAGAATCTATCATAGATGAATAGTACTTGTATAAATCCACAACGAGTACGGAAATTACAACAAGATCTAGACAAGATATAGAAGGGATGGATGGAGATGGTGGTGATGCAGCGGTTGATGATGAAGAATCGATGCCTTAGCCTCCTGGATCAGCGCAGGGCGAAGATGGATCCTCGGTGGACGAGTTCCCCCTCTAGATGCCTTCCGGAGGTGAGGTTTTGGCGATTTCTAGGTGTTCTGTATGTTGTCTCTCTGATCTACTTACACGGGGTGAAACTATTTAAGGAGGCGGTGGCGGCGCCAACTATATGGCGGTAACTATACGCCGGAAAATTTATTCCCGCCGTATAGTTGGTCGTTAAACCGTTTGTATGCCTTGTTTGCTTCGGGTTTTATTCTAGTATTATTGATATCTCCTAAATAAGTGATTTACGTTGTTTTTGGCTCCTTTTCTCCCAGTATAACTGCTCCAAGAATTGTGTCCATTGTATCCATCATCTGTCCTGATCCTGGTGAAAATAGACATAAAACATGCGCACGAACGCCGTAAAGTACCAAGATCCTACACCTACAATGCAAAATAATAATATAAAACATGATGTAAATATGCACTCATCACCTGCCAGGTGGGTGGCTCCACCCGGTTGCCTCGGATTCGTTGGCGAGGATACGGAGGGCGTGACGCCCCCACAGAGCATGCCTCTAGATCCTCTCGTCACCAGATAGGCTGCCGCGTCGCACAGACGGTGTTGCACGACGACTGCACTAAGCGGGGCAAAGCTGGCGGCTGAGCACAACCTTGTCGGCTAACCTCTAAAGGTCTGGCGGCTAGCACCGTAGCATGGATGGCAGCCACTGTAGCGCTAACTGGGTCTAGGCCCACTGGCTAGGCCTCCTGCCGGCCCACTTTTGTAAACCCTAGGCCCGCTTCATAAACCCTAAAACCCACATTGTATCCTACTCGTCCCAGCCAGTATATAAGGAAAGGTAGAGCTAGGGTTACAGAGAGATCTGATTCCCTTAGTTCATTCTCCACTTCTAGTTCGTTCTAGCTAAGGAAGAGAAATAGCTCAAGGCACACTTGTATTGGGCATACTCCCCTGAGATAGTAGATCATTGCAGGAGTAGGGGTGTTACCTCGCCGAGAGGGCCCCAAACTTGGGTACTTTGCTGTATTTGTAGTGCTTGTGCCTAATCCCATTGCGATAACCACTGATTGCATTCTGATTGTCCCCTCTTAAGCCATCCCCGATGGCATTGTCGTGTTCCACACCACGACAGTTGGCGCACACCATGGGGAACAACGCTTCGGCTGGGGTCATCTTTTGCACGAGACTTCCACTAGTCGCTGGTGAGTGTGTTGCCTCCGACCTCATCCTCACTCTCGGCTCCTTCGACTACGTCGACAACGCATCATGCTTCTTTGGGGAAACGTTCCCCAACGATGGCTCCATCCTTCACTTTGGTGACCACCACGTCTACATCGTCATTGTCGCCGAGGCTTTCCCTCATGAGGTCGCCACCATATCCAACATGCCGCCCGGCTTTGCCGCTCGACGCGCTGCTATGACCAACTACGTCGTCGAGGTCATGATGGCTAGCTCCAGCGAGAACCGTCGCCCTCCCCTCAAGCGCCGCGCGGGAGGCAACGGCTCCACCTCGCGCGAGCAGGACCAAGATCGGCTGACCGCCTCCATCCAGCACCTTGGCAAACCCGTCGTCCTCGAGGCGGATCCGGCAACGGCTGCGGCTACGCTAGAGGCTACCCGCCAAAACCTCTTGGAGGAGGCCGATGGGGTTGCGGCCGCCCAATGCTGGCTCAAAATGACCATATGCGAGTACAACACCGCGCACGGCTTCACCTACCTGCCCGGTACCAGCCGACAAGTTCACCATCGAGGCCGCGACCTTGGTTCAAAGCTAGACCGTGCTGCTGACCCGCGCACCCCCGCGGTTCAGCCGGTTTACAGCACTCCCGCCAAGAACATGAGGGCGACAGAAGTGGTCGCCACGGAGCTGAGCCAACTCAAGGGCGAAGAGCCACGCTGCCAGCAGGAGCGCATCTAGATCCTTGTCACCACGGCCAACAAGTAGCAAGCCGAGGCAGGACCTAGCCTGGTGGGTGATGTCTGCAAGTGCATAGATTGTTTGTAGCTAGTTTCGAAGTATAGATATCAATCCCACAGGGAGCCCAAAGGTAAGTGTTTATGAATGAAGTCTTTGTCACACCCAAAGTAGTCACAGGTCTTCGAGTGAATTAACTGCAAGTGTGGAAATAAGAAGGAGATTTGGATTAAACTAGATGTATTTAAGTAAAACGGAAATGTAAACTTCAAAAATAAAAAGCATAAAAGTAAAGAATGATTCGATTGTTTGTGGTTTTCTGCATATGATAAAGAAGGTGCGGGGAGATACAGTTCATGGTGATAGTGACTGTGCCAGGTGGACGAGTGGTAAATGTAATAATTATAATCTTATAAGTATGTGTGTAGGCGAGCAACCCATAATTAGTCAGAACTCCTCTTGGTAGATTTCATCCCAACTTCAATAATCCTACAAGTCTGTTATCAAAACCATGGTCAGACACTAGACGCTTAAGATCCTTTAAGTTGCTTAGCAATTAAGCTCCTTGGATCGGACTAATGCAATAAGCACAGTGGTTCCTCGTTATCCTCGAGTCTACTAGTTTCCCATTGATATCCCCGTGTCACTCGGGGGTCGCCGGTCTGCTAGCGAGAAAGATCCTATCCATGTAGAACAAAGCATCATGTTGTCTGGGCCCTTAATTGGACAACAAGCATTAGGCATCCCACAGATAGTCAAACATACATAATAGTAATTAAAATCAATCACAAACTAATGGAAAATATATGAAGGCACATCACATCTCACCAATCCCTTACATCTCCCACGCCCAAGGAACTTACTCACACATGAGAGAAGAAAGCACCATCAATATAATTAAATAAAGGGAGTTCTTCTCAACATTACCATGGAGATCCACAATAAGAATAGAAAAGTAATCCAGCAGAATTCAAGATAGGAAGAAACAACCTCAAACCCTAGTCTTGCAAGGTGAATATCCCTCTATCTCTCAAGTACAAGTAATGGCTATGGGGTGTGTTGGCTAGGAGGTCGAAGTCGTGGAGCGAGATGAATAACGTCCTCTCCTCCTTCTCCGGATCTCTTCTTTCTCCTTTCTGGATGGGATGGCGGCTGTCGTGTTCTATTTTCGTGTATGCCCTCTTCATGAAAGTTGTCCCTTTTTACAAGATGGAGGCGGTGATAGCTATACGGCGGGAACTATACGGCCGAAAAAATGTTCCCGCTATATAGTTGCTCGTTAAAGCATCTGTTTGCCTCCCTTGATTGCTTCCAAAAAGAGACTTGCTTGTTTTCGCCTGAATATTGTGTTTCCCTTGTTAAAACCTTCTATTGATGTTCAGAACCTGAAACACACATTAAAAACCAAGTTTTCTTTGCTACCAAAGTATTAGCGTTAGGTAAAGCTAGAAAACGATCAAATCCAGAGGAAAACCATCAATAAAAACCATCAAAAATATGTCAAACCTCACAGCTATCAACTCCCCCAAGCTTAGATGTTGCTCACCCTCGAGTGACAAGAAAATAAGGAATAATAGCGGAGATTCGAGACTGAAATAAAAGAACTTACAAGCTCAAATTGGTGCCAAATTCTTTTCTTCACAAATCCTGCAATCTTAAACATGATCATACAAGTATTCACAAGATTGTATTGAGTCCTCTTCCTAACCAAATATATCTTGCTAGCAAATAAATCATATGCCCGAGCAAGTGTCAAAAGTTTAGCTATGAAAGTGAAACAAATTCTTTTGGTGTCTCTCTTTGTTGAGAGATGAAAAATTCTGCTCGTGTTTCTTTAATCAATTAAGAGTACTCAAGTTGGCACCAAAAACATTCAATTTAAGAACAAGTCATCTATACACATGCCAAAATTTCAAGACTCTCAAAGCACCTTTTTCCTTTCCTTGTTTTTCAAAAACTTCAGCCCTTTCATAGAGAAATCATGCCACTGTTTTTAACATGTTAATTTGGAGGGTGTTGTGCACTCGTGACCATGCCAATAGATAATTGTTGAGCAATAATGGGTCAGAGGAGTACTACAACTTCACTTGGAACGTGAAACCACGAGGAGACTAAAATTTTACCCGTCATAGCATTGCTGCTACAGACACTTACATAACTCAATAGCCAAAATCAAGTGGTTTCTCACATTTAGATCATTCGTTGGCCAGCGGAGTTCATAGTTCCCCATGGAGTACGACAGTGTTGTAATGACACGCGTAAAGCAATATCTTACAGTAATTATTAGAAAAAGTAGTGGCATAATCTCTACTACTTCGAAGCATCCATTTTATCAAACAATTTCATTCAAGAGTGCTATTGAGTCTATCTGTATTAAGCTCAAATGGGGTTGAGTAGTTCTTAAATCAAATCCTTAGGGCTAAACATGGAATCAAGTCATCTTTTGGATGCTTTTTCTTGTTGTCAAAATGTCAGAAATATTTTTAACCAAGTTCATTGTTCATTATTTCAAAGCTAAAAAGGAGACACTTGGCAAATGAATAGAATTTGTAAGATAACAAGCTATGGGTAGTGACTCAAGTGCAAGCGAGTGAATAATTGTAGGGTCAATTTAAAGTTGCAGAAAAGATGTTGAAAGGAATGTGATACCTCCTCTTGCTTGCTTCGTTCTCTTACTTGAGTCGAATCCCTCTACATTTCCCTATTGCCAAGTCACCTGAAATTGAGCAATCTCCGAGAGAAACAAAGAAACAAATTTGTAATAAAGGTTACAACTATTTTTTTGTGTTTTTGGTTTAGGAATCCAACCTGCAAGTAAACATGCAATTTTGAAGAAGTAAAATAAATCAAAAGAAGAAATGAAAATATGAATGCAAGGTTTGGAGGTTTTCAAACCTCCCCCAAGCTTAGGTTGTTGCCAGGCTCAGTTGTTGCCGTCGTTCGGCGAATGGTGCGGATACTGCTGGAAGTAGTCGGGGAAGTGGGTCATGAAGTGACTGAACTTGTGAGTTAAGGAACTCACGTCTTAATTCAATCCTTGTTGAGTGTGGTCAATCTCCCCAACGCATTGGTTGAGCTGCTGAAATTCTTGATAGGGGACGTAGTTGAACCCCTACTACGGCTGATTGGGCCATGGGTCCCAGGATACCCCTTGCTGCTGTTGTTGTTGTCCTTCCTAAGCAGGGTTGTATTCCTTCTCCTACTCCTGCTCATCCTCATCTTGTTGCTCTCCTTCTTCATCTTCTTCTTGATCAGGCTAGAGTTCAACCATGATCTCCACCACTTGATCCTTGGCGAGGAAATCTTGGGTGAGCTCGGCGTAGGTATTGTGGCTTGCGTAGCCAAGTAGTCTTAGCCCTACCTTATCACACATGAGGTCGAAGTACGACCTCAACCCTGCTGCGGTGAGAAAGCTGTGATCGGCCCAACGTGTGGGCAACACCCTCCTTGATGAAACAATGGCCAACTTGTTGTTGAGCCCGACCCGGAGCCCCGAGCTCTTGCCACGTTGGCGCTTTCCCTTGCGAAAAATGCTACCAATTTTGTTCATCTTGGTGCACTAAAAAATGTCACAATAAAACCTTAGGCATATAGTTTGTACATGATATACGAACGATTCTACCTGGAAAAATTCAATCCTAACGTGAGAAATCAATAGGAAAAACAAAATAAGCTTGAGTTTATCCACTAGATCAATGTGAGAGTTTCAACCATGGAATTCTAAAAATAAAGCATGGATATGGAGAGAAACATACCGATCTGTTGCATCCCCCACTCAAACGAACGAAATCTGCGAATAATAAAGAGTTCCGGGTGGGTTTTGAGAGGTTTGGAGAGAGAATATGAGAGAAAAAGTGAGGAGGGAGAAGAAACCTAGCCGCCTCGGCGTGATTATGAGGTCGCGCCGAACTATACGGCCGCAACTATACGTGCGGGTGAAGTAGTTCCCGCCATATAGTTGCGGCGGCGTCAACAATTAGGGTTTATTTATGCCAGATCACAGCTATACGGGCGCGACTATATGGCCGGACCAAAATAGTCCCGCCATATAGTTGGTCGTCAAACCCTCTATACCCTCGAGATAAATTTTCTAAAACATGCATCGATATCTATACAACCGGAACTATATGTCCGGAATTTTTATTCCCGCCGTATAGTTGGTCGTTAAACCATCAGTACCCTGGAAAATAAATTGTATGAAGGCATTGATATCTATACGACCGGAACTATACGACCGGAATTTTTATTCCTGTCGTATAGTTGGTCATTAAACCATCTGTACATAAGAAAGAAAATTTGTCGATGGTAAAGACATCTATATGGCCAAACTATACGGCCGAAATTTTATTTCCCGTCATATAGTTGGTCATTAAACCATCAGTAGTCATCAAAAAAATCCATTTCTTCTAGAATTCTTTCTTATCCTGAAACTTAGTGAAATACCTTATTTTTGACAGAAAAATGACAGTAGAAACCGTCGACCAACATCAGCATGTAAAGAGCAGGATTTTAGTACAACCTAATTTCTTCTCCTCAACTGGAGATTTACTTTTTAGTCTGAACTAAATGATTAAGCTAGTTTTAATAGATAAAACTCAAACTTTTATTTTTATACTTATTCTACACTTGTCCAATCGATGTTTTCTACTACTTTTTGATAGCTGCATCTTCACGGGCGCGCTTCCGCAAGAATGTCTATGAAAAGGTTGTATGAATGCGATGAAAATTTTATTCTTTAATTTATTTTAGTAATGTGATGGGTTGACTCCCATTAAGCATTTTATTAAGAATGGTTGAATAATTCAGCCCCTTCTCTGTTCTAGAATTCTTACCTTGGGTTGCCCCTTATCAAAGGCACTTACCATATGAACTCATTTTGCTAGTGGAATATATCTTTCTCCTGCTTCTAGCTTCTTCGGAAAATACCGGATGATTTCAGCATCATAAACATTGAAGATTATTTTCCCTCAACACAATCAGCTGACGCTCCTGCAGTAGTAAGTAAAGGTGTTCCAAGTATTATGGATAAATTTTCATCCTCTGGCATTTCAAGAATAATAAAATCAGTAGGAATAACATGCTCATCTATTCTAAGTAGAACATCCTCAATCATACCAATGGGTCGTTTAGTGGACTTGTCAGCTGTAAAGTGATAGTAGTAGGGGAATACTCCCCTAATCCTAACCTTTTATAGAGGGAGTATGGTATTACACTAACTCTTGCACCTAAATCACACAAGGCATTATGAATGTCTGTTTTGCCCATTGAGCATGAAATAGTTGGTATTCCGAGATCTCCCGATTTAGACAATAGCTTCCCATTAGCAGGATAACTAGTCACCATGGCAATGGTTTCAGTTATTTCTTTCTTTCTACTAAGAATATCACGAAGGAATTTAGAATAGGTAGGAACTTTGATTGCATCCGCAAATGGAATTTCTAGATGAAGATCACTGATACATTGCAAATGTATCTATAATTTTTGATGTTCCATGCTTGGTTTTATCCACTTTCTTGTGTTTTGTCCACACTTTGGAGTACTTTTCATATGATTTCTTGGACTAACCTATTAACAAGAGCCACAGTGCCAGCTGCCTGTTTTCTGCTATTTTTGGTTCCAGGAAAGTTAGAAAATGAATATTCTCGGAATTGGACGGGACAAAAGCCAAAGTGCCTATTTTTGCAGAAGTCATCAGATGCCAGAATACGAGACGGAGAAGGGATGGGGGCCGGCCACACCACCTGGCCGCGTGGCCAGGCCTGGCCCACGCCAGGGGGTGGTCTGGCCGACCCCCAACACCCCCTCGGCCTCTCCTTCCGCCTATAAGATGCCCTCGGGACGAAAACCCTAAGTACCTGATCGAAAATCCACGAAAGAGTTTGTAGCTGCCGTCATCTCCATCCCTAGATCGGGAGGGATCTGGAGCTCTTCCCGGCACACTGCTGGAGAGGGGAATTCACCCTGGAGGCCTTTTTCATCACCATGCAAGCCTCCGGTGTGATGCGTGAGTAGTTCATCCTTGGACTACGGATCCATGTAGTAGTTAGATGGCTGGTTCTCCTCCTTTGTGCTTTCATGTCTAGATCTTGTGAGCTCCGTTCATGATCAAGATCATCTATTTGTAATTCTGCATGTTGTGTTTGCGGGGATCCGATGGATATTGAGATGCAATTTCAGATTGATTATTGATTATATCATGTCTTTGTTATTTGTGATCTTGCATGCTTTCCGTTGTTAGTAGCTATCTTGGCCAAGTAGATGCTAGCAACTCCAAGAGTTAGTATTTATGGTCGATAGTGGGTTCATGCCTCTGGTAATCTAGGGAAGTGACAGAAATCTCTAAGGTACTAGATGTGTAGTTGCTACTAGGGAGAAAACAACAATCCTTTGTTCATAGAACAATCGTATTGTTTACATTACACGTAATTCGTAAAGCAATAATCTGTTGCTTGCAACTTAATACTGGAGGGGGTTCGGATGATAACCTGAAGGTGGATTATTAGTCATAGATGTAGTTGGATGGCGGTCTATGTATAATGTTGTAATGCCCAATCAAGTTCCAAAGGAGTCAAGATGTTTAGTATGTGCATGTATTGCTTTCTCAATGTTTGTCAATTGCCCCGCTGTAATTTGTTCACCCAGCATGTTATCTATCTTAAGGAGAGCCATCTCTAGTGAACTATGGATCCCGGTCCTTTTCTTTTACATACAATCTACAAACTGTTTACTGCTTTGTGTTTACTTTCTGCAAACTATTACTTCCTTCCATTTGATAGGTTTAATCCTTTGTTTTCAGCAAAACACTGTGAGATTGACAACCTCATCACAAGTTGGGGACAGAGTTCTGTGGTTGTGTTGTACAGGTCTCCACGTTGCTACTAGCACCGGTAGTGCGCCCTGCCAAGGCTCAGCTAGCAACACCTTTGGGGTGTTTCCTTCCTCGTACTGGTTCGATTAAACCTTGGTTTCATAACTGAGGGAAACTTTCTGTTGTGCTCATCATACCTTCCTCTTGGGGTTCCCAACAAGCTCTACATCAACACTGAGCCATCAAGCATTTTCTAGCGCCGTTGCCGGGGAGTCAAGGACATATTCACAAGGGGAGTCCCTCATAACCAATCTCTTTACTTTGTTTTTTTTGCTTAGTTCCTTTTTGTTTTGTTTGCTTGTTTCTTTTTTTCAAAAACACACAAAAATTAGTTTTACTAGTTTGCTTTCTTTATCAAAAACACACAAAAAATAAGTCTCCTTTAGTTGTTGCCTCTTCCTTAGCTCACCATGTTGATCCCTAAATTCACCCTGAAAGACCTTTCAATTGGTAGTGGTTCTATAATTGGGAAAGATAATATTGAAGAGTTCTTTAATCATGTTATTAAACATGAGGATACTAAGGATAGATCCCTTGCAGAACTTGCTCCAAACTATGAGATTGCTGCAGCTTCTTTAATTCATATGTTGGAAGCTCGGTTCGTTAACCTCAACCCCTTAATGCAAGTAATGTTTCTTAAGCTTAGAGAAATTGAGGACTGATGTCTACGCACTTCTATTCTTGTAGATAGTTGTTGGGCCTCCAAGTGCAGAGGTTTGTAGAACAGCAGCAAGTTTTCCCTTAAGTGGATCACCCAAGGTTTATCGAACTCAGGGAGGAAGTAATCAAAGGTATCCCCCCTCAAGCAACCCTGCAATCAAGATACAAGAAGTCTCTTGTGTCCCCAACACCCAATACACTTGTCAGGTGCATAGGTGCACTAGTTCGGCGAAGAGATAGTGAAATACAAGTGGTATGGACAATTATAAGTGGTAACGGTGATAGAAAATAGCTTAGTGGCGTGGAAAAGACTAAAGGCAAACTGAAATAAAGATGGAAGCAAGCAAACATGTAACAGATCTAAATGCAAACGGTGTATCAATGCTTAGAAACAAGGCCTAGGGATCATACTTTCACTAGTGAACACTCTCATATAAATATATTATCTTCATGATACTACTCTTAACTACTCTCTGGTTGAACACTCTAATCGATGGTAGGGCTATAACAGCACACCTCAAAGTCCATCTTTCCCATCTAGAAAACCCCACACTGTCACCTTGAGTACTAGATGAGTCCAACAAACACCACAATTTCATAAAGACATCCAACTCCAAATATAACTCATAACAAGTATTTGTAATCTCTAGCCTAAGTGCCACCATGGTGAGCACGCTTTCACTTTCACACACATGGGGAGAGCAGAGATTCATTAAAGCACTTGAGTAGCAGAATAGATCTATAGATTACAAGCTCATGATCTCAATAAGATCATGCATAGAGAGAGATGAACACATAGCTACCGGTCGAACCCTCAGCATCGAGAGAGAACTACTCCCTCCTCATCATGGGAATCAGCAATGGTGATGGAGATGGTGGTGGAGATCGATGGAGATGGCTCTGGGGGCACTTCCCCGTCCCGGCAGGGTGCCGGAACAGAGACTTTCTGTCCACCGAATCTCCTCTTTGGTGGCGGTGGCGCTGCGGAACTTTTTGTGGCTAGAGGCTTGATGATCTAGGGTTTATGTCTCGGGAGGCTTCTTATAGGCCAGAGGGCAAGGTCAGTGGGCGGCCAGGGGGCCCACACCACCTGGTGGCGCGGCCAGGGCTAGCCTGCGCCACCACATGGTGTGGCCACCCTGTGGCCCCTCTCCGACTCTCCTTCTGGCTCCGTGAGTCTTCCGAGAAAATATCAACTTTGGCTTTTGTCCGGTACAATTCCGAGAATATTGATTTTCTGACTTTCCTGGAACCAAAAACAGCAGAAAACAGGCAACTGGCACTGTGGCATCTTGTTAATAGGTTAGTCCAAGAAAGTGTATGAAAAGTACTCCAAAGTTGGAACAAAACACAAGAAAGTAGAAAAAACCAAGCATGGAACATCAAAAATTATAGATACATTTGCAATGTATCAACATCCCCAAGCTTAACTCCTGCTCGTCCTCGAGTAGGTAAGTGATAAAAAGAAAGAATAATTTTTGAGGTGACATGCACCATCAAAGACTTGATCAAAGTATTTATAAAACATTCAAAGCTGGGATCATAGTACTTCAATCATAGCATGAAAGACAAAGTTCTAGCAATAAGCAAAGAAACTATGATGCAACATGAAAAGGCACAAACAAAAGATTCATGAATAACAATGCTTTGCAAGACGTTTGTTTGTTTCACATAAAGAAAACATAGCATAATAGTATTCAGCTTGTCCCTCATAGAGTAGCAAATATAAATGCATAGGACACCTTCAAAGTTCATAAGAGTGACTAAATAAAATAGTTTAAAACAAGCAATAACAAGTTATGCATCAATCAACTAGTCTTGGGACAATGCACATAGAACTAAGAATGGCCACTATGCTCTCAAAGTAGGTGCATAAAGATAGAAGGTGGAGACTCAATATAATGGTGGAAGAAAGGCCTTTGTAAAAGGAAGTAGGGATTCAAGTCTCATAAAGAGCTTCCAAAAATTATGGTACTTAATAGCTTTCAGCTCTCATTGCCCCTATCATGAGCATCTTGAAGTGATTAAGGTTAAGTGAACAAACTATGGTGTACATGCTTGACAAAGTATAAGTTGGAAATCTCATGTCCCTTGAATACGAGGGCCGCTCCTCATGCTATTCAAGTTTAGTCACCGGTAAGTTCTTGTCATCGTAAGTACATGTGTATCATAGAGAACCGCCAACGGGGTACACCTTGCCCGATGATACGGAAGAATCCCCATATCACAATAACAAGGCAAGCAGACAACGAGCATCTCAGCAATCTTCTTATTTACCATGGTAATATGGTGCTTTTTTCTCTCTTTCCTCTTTTCATAGTATCTTTTTTTCTGTTTTCTCTTTTTTTCTCAATATAGGACTCTTTTTTATAAGAAGAATGCTTCATAGACAGCTCATTATGGTTACGCTGCAGGTTTCCACCATGTCAGGATGGATTAGACCAGCGGCCCAGGCGTTTCTCTAACACATATACATAACTCCATGGACTTACAAGCTCCCCTTTCATTTCACACCGACGACATCCATATACAAAAGAGCATGATATCAACTAGGTACAAGTACCAAGTGCAATGTTGAAAGCGTTCCCCATGAAAGCATGGTTCTGCTAATTCCCAACAAATAAGTGCAAGCATATACAACATAGAAGACACAATGGTTCAAGTTTATTAAGGGCAAGAAAAGTAAAGTGTGCCATCAAGTTCGTGAGAGCTTTAATCACTAGTTTTCTCATAACAAGTTTAATTTGGAAGGTAAACAAAAGCATGAATATACTTGGAATAGCATAAGCTAGTAGGTAGGTATGGTGGACTCTTTGGAATAACTTGGTTTAGGGAGTTGGATGCATGAGTGGAACTCAGACTTGGTTGTGGAGGCTAGCAAAAGACTGGGAGCGACAAACTAAGAGACCAATAATGGCCATAATCATGCAGAGCGACAAAACATCATTGATCAAAGCATAAAGTGATACTACAAGTTGAAAACTAAAGGATCATAAAGGCTATGGTGACTTGAGATAGTCATAACATGGTGTGAGCATGCGCCAAGTCAACCCAAATAAAGCATCAAAGGAGAATACCACAATACTATGCTTTAATATGCTAAAACAACGCATGATTCATCCAAGGCACCTTAAGCAATCTCAATTGTTTATAACAAGTCATGCTACAGCAAAGAATACTAAGCATAAAGCCAAAACAATATCAAGCATGGCATGACAAAGCATAGGCCACAGTCAAAAACGAGCTCTTTTTACCACATAAGTATGAACTTTCCTACTCTTTTCCAAACCAAACCAAACTATTTGCAAACCAATGTATGAAAGAGGGGGTCCAACCAATTTATTCAGAAAACTAAGAAACCCAAGCAAACGAAAAACCAAAACGAAAACGAAAAAGAAGACGCTCCAAGAACAACACAACTGTGCATGAAACAATAAAAATGAAGCGTTTGGAAGAAACCTGGAATTTTTATTGATGAAGAAGGGGATGCCTTGGGAATCCCCAAGATTTGACGCTTGTACTTCTTGGATATTTCTTGGGGTGACACGCGTGGCATCCCCAAGCTTGAGGTTTAGTCCATCCTTCATCTCATTACTCATTCCTTCCATACACCTGAAATTTTTCCTTCATACAAAACTTCACACAATCTTTATTAGCAACATTAATGCACTCAAGATAAATAAGTCTTAAGGTTAAGTTCTAACACCAAATAAACTTCCATTAGAACACTAGCTACTGTAGAACTTCCCTCAAAAAGCTCAATTCCCCAAAAGAACTCAAAAAGGAACCAACAAGAAGCAAATGCAGAAAATAGCAGAAATCTGTCAAAACAGACCAGCAGGTAAAGACGAATTTTTTTGAAGACCTTCTGTTGCTCAAATCAAAAAGTGTTAAACTAACGAAAGTTAGATAACAACCTAGGGCAGAAGCACAAAAATTCACGCCTCAAAAAGATGTTCAGAGATTTTACGAGAATTTTTACGGTGAAGCACAAAAATCTGTTTCGGGACAGCAACTTTCCCAATCATTACTTCTCTCTCATTAGAGGTTACTCTTGGCACAAAAAGCAAATAAAAAGGATAAGGAGCAGTTATTACTGAAGTAATAACTTCCAAGACTCATCTAAAACTTTTGGGTTATCTCCCAATAAGTACTTTTTTTTAACGTCTTTAAGTTAGGCACGATAGTTTGAGAAGATGCTCACATAGGACATATGAATTGAAGTAAAAGAGAGCATCAAGAAGCAAATTCAAAACACATTTAAGTCTAACCCACTTCCTCTGCATAGGAATCTTGTAAATAAACAAGTCATGAAAGCACAAAGCAACAAGCATAGGAAAGCAAAACAAGTGCAACTTCAAGACTTTCAACATAAAGAGGGGAACCTAATATTATTGAGATGCATAAAACCATGTTTCCCTCTCTCATAATAACTTTCAGTAACATCATGAACAAAATTAACAATATAAATATCACATAAAACAATCTTATCATGATCCACATGCATATAATAATTATTACTCTCCACATAAGCATAGTCATTCTTATTAATTGTAGTGGGAGCAAATTCAACAAAATAACTATCATTATTATTCTCATCACCATAATCATCAAATATAGGAGGCATATTGTAATCATAATTAATTTTCTCCTCAATAGTAGGTGGACTGAAAATCTCATATTCATCATTGTAATCATCATATATTGGAGGTTTGGTATCATCATAAGCAATAGAATAGCTATCTTCCAAAGCTGGGGAACTAAAAAGATCATTTTCATAAAAACTAGCTTCCCCAAGCTTAGGCTTTTCCATAGCATTAGCAATAATGGTGTCCAAAGAATTCATACTAACAACATTGCTATTAGCATGCAAATAAAGTTCCATAGGTTTTTTAATTTTCTCTTCAAACACTTCATGTCCTAACTCAAGATAAATACTATAAAGCTCTCTAATTTTGTTGTTGTTTTCCATTAAGCCTAACTAGTGAAAACAAGAAACAAAAAGACAAAATTGCAGAATCTAAAGGAAATAACTTCGAGCACTCACACCGAAGGATGTGAGTACCTTTTACCTTACCTCCCCGGCAACGGCGCCGGAAAATAGGCGTTTACCGTGGGAGGTTCTTCTTCTTTAATCCTCCGGTGTGAATACCTTTTACCTTACCTCCCCGGCAACAGCGTCAGAAAATAGCTTGATGTCTACGCACTTCTATTATTGTAGACAGTTGTTGGGCCTCCAAGTGCAGCGGTTTGTAGAACAGCAGCAAGTTTTTCATTAAGTGGATCACCCAAGGTTTATCGAACTCAAGGAGGAAGTGGTCAAAGGTATCCCCTGTAACACCCCATCCACTCCTGGGCCCGGGGGGTGTCACTCCTGGCAGCTTAATAGGATATCTAGACTGGCCTCACAGACCAACACTAGTATTTTCTGCGCACTTTGTCCTCACTCGTGCGCACCCAGTTACCCACTTCCCGGTCGGTCACCCATCCTAGAATTGCTCTAGGCCAAGCACGCTTAACCTTAGAGTTCTTTTCGAATGAGCTTCCGGAAAAGAAGTTGCAACTTGTTGATATGGGTATCCTATCAATCCTATTAAGCCATGTGCCTGGATCTCACATACACCCACCCTTTAGAAGATCGATGCCCTCATCGATCAAGCACACCCTAGGAACGTTCCCTCTTGGGACGCGTCTATGTGTCCAGTGTCGGCACATGTGCCATGCCGTGTCCACTCCGGGCCACACGCGCCATGCTCCACATGTCCCGCCACTGACCCGCACACACCCGTTTAATCGCAAGGGTCGGCTCTGATACCACTTGTAACACCCCGTCCACTCCTGGGCCCGGGGGGGTGTCACTCCTGGCAGCTTAATAGGATATCTAGACTGGCCCCATAGACTAACACTAGTCTTTTCTGCGCACTTTGTCCTCACTCGTGCGCACCCGGTTACCCACTTCCCGGTCGGTCACCCATCCTAGAATTGCTCTAGACCAAGCACGCTTAACCTTAGAGTTCTTTTCGAATGAGCTTCCGGAAAAGAAGTTGCAACTTGTTGATATGGGTATCCTATCAATCCTATTAAGCCATGTGCCTGGATCTCACATCCCCTCTCAAGCAACCCTGCAATCAAGATACAAGAAGTCTCTTGTGTCCCCAACACACCCAATACAATTGTCAGGTGTATAGGTGCACTAGTTCGGCGAAGAGATAGTGAAATACAAGTGGTATGGACAATTATAAGTGGTAACGGTGATAGAAAATAGCTTAGTGGCGTGGAAAAGACTAAAGGCAAACTGAAATAAAGATGGAAGCAAGCAAACATGTAACAGATCTAAATGCAAACGGTGTATCAATGCTTAGAAACAAGGCCTAGAGATCATATTTTCACTAGTGAACACTCTTATATAAATATATTATCTTCATGATACTACTCTTAACTACTCGCCGGTTGAACACTCTAATCGATGGTAGGGCTATAACAACACACCTCAAAGTCCATCTTTCCCATCTAGAAAACCCCACACTGTCACCTTGAGTACTAGATGAGTCCAACAAACACCACAATTTCATAAAGACATCCAACTCCAAATATAACTCATAACAAGTATTTGTAATGTCTAGCCTAAGTGCCACCATGGTGAGCACGCCGTCACTTTCACACACATGGGGAGAGCAGAGATTCATTAAAGCACTTGAGTAGCAGAATAGATCTATAGATTACAAGCTCATGATCTCAATAAGATCATGCATAGAGAGAGATGAACACATAGCTACCGGTAGAACCCTTAGCCTCGAGAGAGAACTACTTCCTCCTCATCATGGGAATCAGCAACGGTGATGGAGATGGTGGTGGAGATCGATGGAGATGGCTCCGGGGGCACTTCCTCGTCCCGGCAGGGTGCCGGAACAGAGACTTTCTATCCCCCGAATCTCCCCTTCGGTGGTGGCGGCGCTGTGGAACTTTTCGTGGCTGGAGGCTTGACGATCTAGGGTTTATGTCTTGGGAGGCTTCTTATAGGCCAGAGGGCAAGGTCGGTGGGCGGCCAGGGGGCCCACACCACCTGGTGGCGCGGCCAGGGCTAGCCCGCGCCACCACATGGTGTGGCCACCCTGTGGCCCCTCTCCGACTCTCCTTCTGGCTCAGTGAGTCTTCCGGGAAAATATCAACTTTGGCTTTTGTCCGGTCCAATTCCAAGAATATTGATTTTCTGACTTTCCTAGAACCAAAAACAGCAGAAAACAAGCAATTGGCACTGTGGCATCTTGTTAATATGTTAGTCCAAGAAAGTGTCTGAAAAGTACTCCAAAGTTGGAACAAAACACAAGAAAGTAGATAAAACCAAGCATGGAACATCAAAAATTATAGATACATTTGCAATGTATCAAGGACCCTGAAAATAGGGATTTTATTCTAGAAACTTTGTTTAAGGAGTTCTATGATGTTGCCAAGGAAGCTAGGAAAGTCTTTGAACGTTTCAATATGCTAGGCTCATGTGTAGATGTTGTTGGTACACGATAAAAGATGAACAAAAACGAACCTAATGGGGAGGAACCTAAGATACCAATACCCTTTAAACTAGTAGCAATGCATGAAGCCATAGAAAAGAATCTTGATTGGATCGTTCCTGAAAACCCGTTTGATGAAAATAGTAAACCTAAGAGCACTGAGAGAGGATCCTCTAGAACTTATTTGGATAAGATACATTGTCTTGTTGAAGATATTTCTGGAATTAATCTTAATGCTTCTTCATTTGAGAACACTTGATTCTTTCTTGCTTCTTATGCCTAACTTAAAGGCGTTAAAGAAAAGTCCTTATTGGGAGATAACCCAAAAGTTTTAGATGAGTCTTGGAAGTTATTACTTCAGTAATAACCGCTCCTTATCCTTTTTATTTGCTTTTTGTGCCAAGAGTAACCTCTAATGAGAGAGAAGTAATGATTGGGAAAGTTGCTGTCCTGAAACAGATTTATCTGCATCACCGTACAAATTCGTGTAAAATCTCTGAACGTCTTTTTGAGGCGTGAATTTTTTTGCTTCTGCCCCAGGTTGTTATCTAACTTTCGTTAGTTCAACACTTTTTGATTTTACCAACAGAAGGTCTTCTAAAAAATTCGTCTTTACCTGCTGGTTTGTTTTGACAGATTTCTGCCATTTTCTACATTTGCTTCTTGTTGGTTTCTTTTTGAGTTCTTTTGGGGAATTGAGCTTTTTGAGGGAAGTGCTACAGTAGATAGTGTTCTAATGGAAGTTTATTTGGTGTTAGAACTGAACCTTAAGACTTATTTATCTTGAGTGCACTAATGTTGCTAATAAAGATTGTGTGAAGTTTTGTATGAAGGAAAAAATTTCAGGTGTATGGAAGGAATGAGTAATGAGATGAAGGATGGACTAAAGCTCAAGCTTGGGGATGCCACACGTGTCATCCCAAGAAATATCCAAAAAGTACAAGCGTCAAAGCTTGGGGATGCCCAAGGCATCCCCCTCTTCATCAATAAAAATCCTAGGTTTCTTCCAAACGCTTCATTTTTATTGTTCCATGCACAGTTGTGTTGTTCTTGGAGCGTCTTCTTTTTTATTTTCGTTTTGGTTTTTCATTTGCTTTGTTTGCTTATTTTTATGAATAATTTGGTTGGACCCCCTCTTTCATACATTGGTTTTCAAATATTTTGGTTTGGTTTGGAAAAGAGTAGGAAAGTTCATGCTTATGTGGTAAAAAGAGCTTGTTTTTGCCTGTGGCCTATGCTTTTCATGCCATGCTTAATATTGTTTTGGCTTTATGCTTAGTATTCTTTGTTGTAGCATGACTTGTTATAAACAATTGAGATTTCTTAATGTGCCTTGGATGAATCATGCGTTGTTTTAGCATATTCAAGCATAGTATAGTGGTATTCTCCTTTGATGCTTTATTTGGGTTGACTTGGCGCATGCTCATACCATGTTATGACTATCTCAAGTCACCATAAGCCTTTATGATCATTTAGTTTCAACTTGTAGTATCATTTTATGCTTTGATCAATGATGTTTTGTCGCTTTGCATGATTATGACCAATATTGCTCTCTTAGTTTGTCGCTCCCAGTCTTTTGCTAGCCTCCACAACCAAGTATGAGTTCCACTCATGCATCCAACTCCCTAAACCAAGTTATTCCAAATATTCCACCATACCTACCTACTAGCTTATGCTATTCCAAGTATATTCATGCTTTTGTTTACCTTCCAAATTAAACTTGTTATGAGAAAACTAGTGATTAAAGCTCTCACGAACTTGATGGCACACTTTACTTTTTTGCATCTAATAAACTTGAACCATTGGGTCCTTCTTTGTTGCGTATATGCTTGCGCTTTATAAGTTGAAATTAACAGAATCATCTATCATGGGGAACGCTTTCAACATTGCACTTGTACTTTGTACCCCGTTGATATCATGTTCTTTTGCTTATGGATCTCGGCGGTGTGAAATAAAAGTGGAACTTGTAAGATCATGGAGTTTGTATGTGTGTTAGAGAAACGCCTGGGCCGCTAGCCTAAGCCATGCCTAATCATGGTGGAAACTTGCAGCATCACCATAATGAGCACTCTATGAAGCATCCTCAATAAAAACCTATGCAAATAGCAAATAAAAAGATCGCTGAGATGCTCATTGTCTGCTTGCCTTGTCATTTTGATTATGGGATAGCTCCTGTATCATGTGCAAGGGGTACCCCGTTGGCGGTTCTTTATGATACACATGTACTTACAATGACAAGAGCTTACTCGTGACTAAAGTTGAGTAGCATGAGGTTTGGTCTTCGTAAGTAAGGGGCATGAGATTTCGGTTTATAACTTGTCAAGCATATTCTCTTAGTTGTGTCAGTTTAACCTTAATCACCTTCAAGATGCTTATGATAGGGGCAATGAGAGCTGAAAGCTATAAGTACCATAATTTTTGGAAGCTCTTTATGAGACTTGAATCCTACTTCCTTTTATAAAGGCCTTTCTTCCACCATTATATTGAGTCTCCACCTTCTACCTTTATGCACCTACTTTGAGAGCATAGTGGCCATTCTTAGTTCTATGTGCATTGTCCCAAGACTAGTTGATTGATGCATAACTTGATATTTGTTGTTTTAAACTATTTGTATCTAGTCACTCTTATGAACTTTGAAGGTGTCCTATGCATTTATATTTGCTACTCTATGAGGGACAAGCTGAATACTATTATGCTATGTTTTCTTTATGTGAAACAAACAAACGTCTTGCAAAGCATTGTTATTCATGAATCTTTTGTTTGTGCCTTTTCATGTCGCATCATAGTTTCTTTGTCTTATTGCTAGAACTTTGTCTTTCATGTTATGATTGAAGTACTATGATCCTAGCTTTGAATGTTTTACAAATACTTTGATCAAGTCTTTGATGGTGCATGTCACCGTAAAAGTTATTCTTTCTTTTTATCACTTACCTACTCGAGGACGAGCAGGAGTTAATCTTGGGGATGTTAATACATTGCAAATGTATCTATAATTTTTGATGTTCCATGCTTGGTTTTATCCACTTTCTTGTGTTTTGTCCACACTTTGGAGTAGTTTTCATATGATTTCTTGGACTAACCTATTAACAAGAGCCACAGTGCCAGTTGCCTATTTTCTGTTGTTTTTGGTTCTAGGAAAGTTAGAAAATGAATATTCTCGGAATTGGACGGGACAAAAGCCAAAGTGCCTATTTTTCCGGAAGTCATCAGATGCCAGAATACGAGACGGAGAAGGGCTGGGGGCCGGCCACACCACCTGGCCACGCGGCCAAGCCTGGCCCGCGCCAGGGGGTGGTCTGGCCGACCCCAGCACCCCCTCGGCCTCTCCTTCCGCCTATAAGATGCCCTTGGGACGAAAACCCTAAGTACCCGATCAAAAATCCACGAAAGAGTCTGTAGCCACCGTCATCTCCATCCCTAGATCGGGAGGGATCTGAAGCTCTTCTCGGCACACTGCTGGAGAGGGGAATTCACCCTGGAGGCCTTTTTCATCACCATGCAAGCCTCCGGTGTGATGCGTGAGTAGTTAATCCTTGGACTACGGATCCATGTAGTAGCTAGATGGCTGGTTCTCCTCCTTTGTGCTTTCAGGTCTAGATCTTGTGAGCTCCGTTCATGATCAAGATCATCTATTTGTAATTCTGCATGTTGTGTTTGCGGGGATCCGATGGATATTGAGATGCTATTTCAGACTGATTATTGATTCTATCATGTCTTTGTTATTTGTGATCTTGCATGCTTTCCGTTGTTAGTAGCTATCTTGGCCAAGTAGATGCTAGCAACTCCAAGAGTTAGTATTTATGCTCGATAGTGGGTTCATGCCTCTGGTAATCTAGGGAAGTGACAGAAATCTCTAAGGTACTAGATGTGTTGTTGCTACTAGGGAGAAAACAAGAATCCTTTGTTCATAGAACAATCGTATTGTTTACAACTTAATACTGGAGGGGGTTCGGATGATAACCTGAAGGTGGATTATTAGTCATAGATGAAGTTGGATGGCGGTCTATGTATAATGTTGTAATGCCCAATCAAGTTCCAAAGGAGTCAAGATGTTTAATATATGCATGTATTGCTTTCTCGATGTTTGTCAATTGCCCCGCTGTAATTTGTTCACCCAGCATGCTATCTATCTTAAGGAGAGCCACCTCTAGTGAACTATGGATCCTGGTCCTTTTCTTTTACATACAATCTACAAATTGTTTACTTCTTTGTGTTTAATTTTTGCAAACTATTACTTCCTTCCATTCGATACATTTAATCCTTTGTTTTCAGCAAAACACGGTGAGATTGACAACCTCATCGCAAGTTGGGGACAGAGTTATGTGGTTGTGTTGTGCAGGTCTCCACGTTGCTACTAGCACCGGTAGTGCGCCCTGCCAAGGCTCAGCTAGCAACACCTTTGGGGTGTTTCCTTGCTCCTATTGGTTCGATTAAACCTTGGTTCATAACCGAGGGAAACTTGCTGCTGTACTCATCATACCTTCCTCTTGGGGTTCCCAACGAGCTCTACATCAACACTGAGCCATCAATCACCGAGTGCCTTTTTAAAGAATCATAGATTACCTGATCCGGTGATTTCTTTTTTCGATCTGGATAAGGAAGCTTTTGCTCACCTTTCGTATTCTTGTCTTTTACCTTTTGTGGGGGTTAGGCTATTTTGTTACTTTCTTTTGTTGCTGCTTATCACTCTTCTTGTTTTCTACTACAACAACTTCATCTTCATTGCTATTTTATTTCTCTTCTCTTGGATCAACCATCTATGCATCAGAGTCATAATGGTCGTCTTGTGCATCATTTTGCTTCTCCATGGTTTGATCTTGTGTTTCTTGAGCAGTTTCATCTTGAGGATCCACCAGTGTATCATCTTCTTGGCTTGCTTTGAGCAAGGATTTTTCCCTTTGATCTTTTTTAGCTTCATATTCTGGTGGTCCTAATGGTCCTGTAACAACTGTACCTCTCCTTGTAACAACATTTGTAGAAACAGGAATATCTATATCATCTCGAAGAAAAATTTGATAACCAGATGCTATTTGTTCACATTGGGTTTCAATCATACTAAGGTACTTGTGAAATAATTTTATTTCTTGGCCAATCTCATCATAATTTTCTGTGAGTTCCGCCAAAATCTTTTTATGTTTTTGAAAGTGCTTATGTAGGTTATTATGAGATTTTGTTTGTCAATGTTTTAATTCTTGAAAAACTTTTCTAGTTTCATCTTCTTTAGTAAAAACTTGTAACAAATCTACTTTGTTTTCCTTAACAAGTTTAGAAGGTATACCTTTTTCTTTCATTGTTTTGCGTACTTCAGGCATAAGATCAGGAGTTATCTGAAGTAACCCTTTTTCCAGCTTAGTGCCGAAATCAGGATTATATAAAGAATCATTCTTAGCCCTAGTAGACATCAATTCCAAACATTCTTTAATAGTTAAAGTATTTATCGATCCTCCTGCTGAGAAGTCAAGCAACTCTCTATATTGAGAATTAAGACCGTGGTAAAATAAATGGCAAATAGTTGATTCAGAATAGCCATGATTAGGAATACTATTGATCATTCCAAAGAATCTATCCCAGGCTTGTGGATAGTTTTATCCCACGTTCTGACTAAAGTTGTCTATACTCTTTCTAATTTCAGTTGCCTTTAAAAAAAGGATTAAACCTGTTTATGAATTTAACAATGCAGTTTTCCCAACATTTAATGTAATGACGAGGGAGAGAATATAACCAGTCTAGAGCCTTACCTTTAAGAGACCAACAAAATAATTTTAGATGAGAGAAGTCTCTTGGCAAACCTTTTGGTCCAAGTGATGTTATCACATCGTCGAAGTCTCTATGATGTATTCCAGGGTCTTCATCTTCCCTTCCACTGAAAGCTTTTTCCTGCAAATTTTTAATAATTTCACCATCAAATCGATATTCTCTAACTCCAGGATTAGGGAATTCTATTGGTTGTTTAAGAAATTCAGAACTTGGAGCATTGTATTCTCTGAGAGTTTTCTCAGGTTTCTTAGGAGTTGTCCTGTAAATATACATGATTTCCATAATATCACTCAGATTTTCAACTTCAACCTTATTTGATCTTAAAAGTTTTTCAATAATTTCCTCACGCCTTTGAGCAGGCACATGCTCAATATAATATGGTAAATAGGTCCTACCAGAGCGTGTAGACCCTTTGTCTCCTAGGGAGAACATTTTGTAGTAGAACACTTGAAATGTCAAGAGACAAACACTTAGCGCTTTGCTCCCCGGCAACGACGCTAAAAATAGCTTGATGTCTGCAAGTGTACAGATCATCTGTAGCTAGTTTCGAAGTATAGATGTCGATCCCACAGGGAGCCCAAAGGTAAGTGCTTATGAATGAAGTCTCTATCACACCCAAAGTTGTCACAGGTCTTCGAGTGAATTGACTGCAAGTGTGGAAATAAGAAGGAGATTTGGATTAAACTAGATGTATTTAAGTAAAACGGAAATGTAAACTTCAGAAATAAAAGCATAAAAGTAAAGAATGATTCGATTATTTGTAGTTTTCTACAGATGACAAAGAAGGCGCGGGGAGATACAGTTCATGGTGATAGTGACTGTGCCAGGTGGACGAGTGGTAAATGTAACAATTATAATCTTATAAGTATGTGTGTAGGCAAACAACTCATAATTAGCCGGAACTCCTCTTGGTAGATTTCATCCCAACTTCAATAATCCTACTATTCTGTTACCAAAACCATGGTTAGACACTAGACGATTAAGATCCTTCAGGTTGCTTAGCAATTAAGCTCCTTGGATCGGACTAATGCAATAAGCACAATGGTTCCTCGTTATCCTCGAGTTTACTAGTTTCCCATTGATATCCCCGTGTCACTCGGGGGTTGATGGCTCAGTATTGATGTAGAGCTCGTTGGGAACCCCAAGAGGAAGGTATGATGAGCACATCAGCAAGTTTCCCTTAGTTATGAAACCAAGGTTTAATCGACCAGTAGGAGCAAGGAAACACCTCAAAGGAGCAAAGAAACTGAACTATGGATCCCGGTCCATTTTTTTACCATCAATCTACAAATCCATTTACTGTTTTCTGTTTACTTTCTACAAGCAATTACTATCTTCCACACAATACGTTAATCTTTTGTTTTCAGCAAAACCGGTGAGATTGACAACATCACTGTAAGTTGGGGGCAAAGTTCTATGGTTGTGTTGTGCAGGATTCCAAGTTGGAAACAACACCTTGGAGGTATTTCCTTGCTCCTACTAGTTCGATAACCTTGGTTTCATAACTGAGGGAAAACTTGCTACTGTGCTCATCATACCTTCCTCTTGGGGTTCCCTAACGAGATCGACGTGTTGTGCCGATCATCAGGCATCCCACAGATAGTCAAGCACACATAATATAGTAATTAAAATCAATCACAAACTAATGGAAAATATATGAAGGCACATCACATCTTACCAATCTCTTACATCTCCCACGCCCAAGGAACTTACTCACACATGAGAGAAGAAAGCATCGTCGATATAATTAAATAAAGGGAGTTCTTCTCGATATTACTATGAAGATCCACAATAAGAATTGAAAAGTAAGCCAACACAATTCAAGATAGGTAGAAACAATCTCAAACCCTAGTATTGCAAGGTGAAGATCCCTCTCTCTCTCAAGTACAAGTAATGGCTATGGCGGTGTGTTAGCTAGGAGGTCGAAAATCATGGAGCGAGATGAAGAACACCCTCTCCTCCTTCTCTGGATCTCTTCTTTCTCCTTTCTGGATCTCTTCTTTCTCCTTTCTGGATGGGATGTCGGCTGTTGTGTTCTGTTTTCGCGTATGCCCTCTTCACGAAAGTTGTCCCTTTTGACAAGACGGAGGCGGCAGCAGCTATATGGCGGGAACTATACGGCTGAAAAAATGTTTCCGCCATATAGTTGCTCATTAAAGCATCTATTTACCTCCCTTGATTCCTTCCAAAAAGAGACTTGCTTGTTTTTGCCTGAATATTGTGTTTCCCTTGTTAAAACCTTATGTTGATGTTCAAAACCTGAAACACACATTAAAAACCAAGTTTTCTTTGCTACTGAAGTATTAGCGTTAGGTAAAGCTACAAAACGATCAAATCCAGAGGAAAACCATCAATAAAAACCATCCAAAATATGTCGAATCTCACAACTATCAGTGGAGAACAGCAAGAACCAAGCTCCCCGCCGGCTGGCGGATCTGGCGGTCCATGGAGGCAGCAAACAGGCACATCAGGCCTCCTCACCAAATGGAACGAACCAGAACAGTCGCCCACGTGGCGGATCCGACGGCCGTGGGAAACATCCCCACGAGGTCGCAACGGTCACCAGCAGGAACCATGCCCCGACTAATGGAGCCATCCATGGCCAACAACATCATGTGCTCCAGGATAGAGCCGGCAAGAGCCAGGCAACCCCCGTGTCTCGTCTAACGAGATGACTCGGCCCCCGCGAGCCAGCGGCCACGGATGCACGTGCGCGCATCGACCTCCTAGTCCAGTCGCGCGTCATGGAGAAGAAATCCCGGCCGGCCCGAAATGTTTCAGACCGCGCATCCGGAGCGAGCTGTTTCTAGAGGGATTTTCGCTCCCCAGGGACACGCCAAAGTATAATGCCACGGTCAAGCCATATGACTGGCTGGTGGATTACGCCACTGATGTGGGCATCGCGAACGGCAACCGGCAGGTAGCTGTGCGCTACGTCGCCCTCATGCTCCTCGATTTAGCCAGAACATGCCTCAACAGCCTCCTCGACAATAACATCAATGCTTGGCTGGACTTCGAGGAAGCGTTCGTTCGCAACTTCTGAGCTGGTGGAAGTAAACATGTTGGTGGATCATCTAACCAAGTCTCCTAGTGTGAAACTCTGGACATTTGAGCAAGCTCGTGCGCAACTCCATTCGCTTACCGTGGCTCATATTCAAACTGAATCTTCAGAAATTTGATTGATAGATGGTAAGAATCATCAAGGATAGTTGCAGCTACTCCATGTGCATGTGCTCCATTTCTCATTGTCTCCACACCATCAGTACTATCAGAGCCTATGGTGACTCGATTACAACCCAAGGTTTGAGCCAATAGGAGCCCATGTTTAAGAGCATGGGCATCAGCTGAAATCGGATCATGGACCATTTCAATTTTGTGATTGCATGAAGTTGCATGAAGCATCCCTTATCACAGCCCCAAATGTACCTCGAAGATTATCTCCATCGAAAGAAGCATCGACGTCAACCTTCACATGATCATTCAATGGTTTAGTCCAAATCACCCTTTTCTTCTGAGCTTTAGCATGACAAGCAGATTTATAATTTGTCATAAGCCGTTATGCCATGTTGTTGCACCTTTTCCCCATTAACATCTTGATGCCTCTCCCACCATAAGTACCAACATGCTACAACAATTTTTCCGGGTGTGGTACATTCTCCTATACCAGCGTGGGTTTAAGTAGCCAATGATAAATATTCAAGAGTTGCTTGCCTATCAATTTGACATGATTCTTGTATCTTCAGGTCCAAACCAAGTTTTGTAAATAATAAGTGCTTGATATCTTCTACCCCAACTTCACATATGGGATATTGGCCACTAACAACCAATCTACAAGGGATTGTATTCTGTATTGTCCTTCATAAGAAAATTTTAACTTTGGATGGTACCTTGAATTTCCAGATCGTTTCCCTCATTGGTTGTTTCTAGGTGCTACACTTTGATCCGATACAAGTTTCCTTCCAAGTTGGATGTCCCACTCAGTGTGATATGCTGACTTAGCCAAAAAAGTTCCAGTTTTAGCAAGACTCCAAGCAACAAAATCTACCATATCATGCATATAAAGTGGAATTTTTAAGATCCTTCTATAGTCTGTTGGTATAAAATTTTGGTTTATGATCTCCTCATCGCATTAATTTGTTTTAGGGTCAATCAGCTCATTAACTTTAGTCAAGATATATTCTGCCCTCTCATAGTAAACAATTTACGAAAAGTACCGCCATGGATCTAATCATCCTCCCATATATCAATAGTATTTCCATCTCCCACTCGCTAAATATGTTCCTTCTTCAAAGTATGAATTCCTTCTCAAATACTTTGCCACGTAAATGAACTTCCTTTCTTCATTTCTGCATTAAGAAGATCGCCTGAAGGAACGTATCTAACTCGCATAATCGTGGCACACAAAGAATTAGGATCTTCGAATAAACGCCATGCTTGTTTAGCAAGCAAGGCAAGGTTAAAACAATGGATGTCCTTAAAACCTATCCAACCTTCTTTCCTCGGCACACAAAGTTTTCACCAAGCTAACCAGTGCATCTTTTTCCGTTTGGCATCCCTCCTCACAAATATTGTGACATTTCATATGTGATTCCTTTACATTTTTTGGAATTTTGAAGATGAATATCGCATATGATGGTATAGCTTGAGCAATTAATTTCAGAAGCACCTTCTCTCTCGATGATAAATATTTCTCCATCCAACCCATAATTCTCTTACATACTTTGTCTACTAAATACTGGAAGCAGTCACTACGATCTACACCCATAATGGCTGGTAGACCTGAGTACTTGTCTGTCAACTCCTCAAACATGATATCTAAAATAGTACAAATATTCTCTCTTATTTGAACACCAATATTTGGACTAAATTATATCCTCGATTTCGCCTCACTAATCATTTGACTCGAAGCTTGACAATACCTGTCCTAAAAACTGTTTAAAGCAAGTAGTATTTGCCTCATTGGCCTGCATCAATATCAAATATCAACGAATCATCGGTAAATAGCAGATTTATGATAGTTGGTGCATCAAACAAACTTGAACACCATTTTATTTCCCCATTCAATGCAACTTGCATTAACCCTTCAACACATAATAAAATAGGCGTAGACCCCTTGATGGTGTAAAGATTTCAATCTCCTCCAAAATAATTCGAACTTTGTATCTCACTGATTGTACACACATCATAATCAGCTTAACCCATCTTGCTTCAAACCCCATCTTCAACATGATTTTCTTCAGAAAGCCCCATTCAACTCGATCATATGATTTATGCATATCCAATTTTACAGCACACATACCATTAGTATCTTGTCTTTTTTTAACCATGTGGAAGCATTCATATACAACCAAACATTGTCAGCTATTAATCTTACAAGAACAAAGACAGTCTATGTAGGACTAACAATTTCAGGTAATACTAATGGATGCCCTAAAACAACCCTTGTGCCAAAAAATATTTTATAGTATAGAGGAGGGGGAAAATCATCCTCCAATGGATGCCCTATAGTCCCTCTGCCCTTTTTGGGCACGTTGTAAAAAACAGCCCCAACTGTTGTAAATATGTGAGAACAGCCCGCTGGCGCATATCTTACCCAACACGTACACATCCCACCAACCGCCAGTGTCCTCCCTTCACCTCTGCCGTCGTCGCTCCGCGCCGCCATGAGATATGATCACTGCGACCTCTGCTCCGCTGTCGACGTCACCAAATCCTGCCGATTCGACGGGCGGCCGCCCCATCGTCACCCGCTCCAAAGATGCCGCCACGCAGCCACTCGCGAAGCTCCACCGACTACCGTTGCGTGCAGCAGTGGGCCTCCGGCCACTTCTCCTTGGAGCTCACCGTCGACGGCTACCGCGACTGGATCGACACCTTCAAGACGAAGGAAGGGGCCGCGCACGTGCCTACGGAGGAGGCCACGCACATGCCTGCAGAGGAGGCCTTCTACGCCGTGAAGGAGGCTGTTGAGGCGGAGAAGAAGAAGGCCATGGCGGACGAGGTCGTCCCGTCGACGGCGAAGAAGGAGGGCCACGACTCAGATTTCTCCTGGTCCAGCGACAAGTATGACCGGGAGGAATATGTTTCAGTATCAATGTAGTTTGAAACCAATGTTCAGTTTGTAGTGGTGTTTGTTGCAATGTTTAGTTTTGATGTTTGAACTAGTTTGAAATCGATATTTGAATGTGAATTTTACTTTGTTTTGATCATCTGCTAGATAGTCCTTGTCCAAAAATACATCGTCTAGAAAACCAAAAATCACTTTCGTGCCCTATAACACCAAAACAGCTTCATATTACTCCCTCCGTCTCAAAATATCTATCGTAAATTTATCAAAATTTAGATAAATCTAAACACTATTTAATATATAGATCCAATTTTTGAGTGATCTGAGACAAGTGAGTAGTTTTTTTTTTTGCCTACGGCTTGTCATATAATTGTGCATCCATTAGAGTTGCTCTTATACGGTATGTCGTTTGAATTTGGTAGGTTGAGGATCAGCGAGCATTGCCGGGAGGATCATCTATGGCGCGTTCCCCGGTATGGAGAATTGGAGGCGCCATGTGGAGGCGGGAGGCGCGTGGATTTCGTCCGACATTTTTTATTTTTGGGGTGCGGAGGTAGAGAAGAGATAGGAGAAATTGAAGGCAGCCCATGTGGTATAGGCCCAGGTAGATTGCCACCCAGATGCACACCGCAGGGCGCACGCGAGTACGCGACAATCGGTAAGCCCGCAAAGAGATAGGTTACTGACGACGACGTTCTCTCCGTCTGAGCCGAGTAAAACCCTAGCCCACTCCAAATCGCTCATCCCCCAATCGCCACCTCTGGACCCTACCGCCGCCGCCGCATCCATGGACCCTTCCGCCGCCGCAGGAGAGGTCGCGGCCGCATCAGTGGAACCTTCCCCGGCTCCCGAAGCCTCCTCTTCCGCCGCCGCCGCCGAGGACCTCGCGGGGGCCGTGGCGGGGATGACCCTGGACGAGCGGTACGAGCTGCTGATGAGCATCGGCGAGGAGTGTATTCAGCCCGACGAGCTCAGGAAGCTGCTGCAGAACAAGCCCGTCCCCATCTGCTACGACGGGTTCGAGCCCTCCGGCCGCATGCACATCGCCCAGGTTCGTCAAAGCTCACCGCCTTTCCATCTAGTAACTTCGAAACGGAATCGCGACTCGGCTAGCAGCATTTAGGTTGGAAAGTTCGCAGCGTTCCTAGACCAGAATTTTGGATTTTAACTAGCTTGATTTACCAAATTTTGTGAGTGCAGTACTGCGGTATGACGAATTAACGTTAACATGCGCTCTTGCTTGTCAGGGTGGTTATATATCATCTAATGTCGTCATATGTGCTACGGTAGTACTCTAGGTAGCTAGTATAACTAGTTAACTTAATACCCAAATTAGAGGTTAGCACTTGGCATGATACCACCAGCTGGGTGTTTGCACTAGATGTATGCCTGGCTTTGTTTTTTCTGCTATGCATAAAACTAGGATTAGTCGACTTGAATTTTTACTCCTTTTGTGGAACAGACCGGTTGACTGTCAAGTGCTGATTATAATGTCTTGTTCTTATTTGCGCTAGTGATTATTGATTAATCAGCTTAAATCACTGAATAAGAATAGGAAATCAAAACAAAGTGTTAGAACAAAATATAAATAGAGATTGCCGGAAGTAGAGGATCAATAAAACTAGAAAGAAGCCAGAAACAGAACTCCTAAAATAAGGAGCACTTTTTCTGAACTCCTTTCTGTCCAGAACTATCTCCTGCTGGTACTCTCTGGGAGTGCCAGTTGGTTTTGGATAACTCAGCCTCAGTTAATCTGGCTCTAGAAGGAGAACGATTGGTTCACTGCTCCCATTTTTTGTTGATTCATTGTTCTGTAAGACTACTATAAGAACAAAACGTGCTAGTGTAGATGTTTAATCTTACACGTGCCTTAGCAATTCTTGTGTGTGCTTCCACAATTATGAAAATGGTATTACTTTAGTAATGCGGAAGGCCAAAATGCCCAAATTGTTTCAGACTGTAAGACCTGAGCAAGACTTGATGATGATAGACATTCTCATGTCTTGTATTCACAGGGTATTGTGAAGACAATTAATGTTAACAAGATGATCAGAGCGGGATGCAAAGTGAAAATCTGGATAGCAGACTGGTTTGCTCAGCTAAATAATAAAATGGGTGGCGACCTAAAAAAGATCCAGACAGTCGGGCGCTACATGATTGAAATATGGAAAGCAGCTGGTATGGATCTCGATGGTGTTGAATTCTTATGGTCTTCGGAAGAAATCAACAGACGTGCAAATGAATACTGGCCACTTGTAATGGACATTGGCAGGAAAAATAATGTCAAGAGAATAACGAGGTACATCCATTTAAATTCAACATGTATTCAAATCATTTCTTACTTCCAAAGCTCAAACTCAAACATAGTTTAGTTATCTTATTTCCCTTACTGCACAGATGTTGTACGATCATGGGTCGTGCTGACAATGAGGAATTGACAGCTGCACAGATCTTCTATCCTTGCATGCAGTGTGCTGATATATTCTTCCTGAAGGTTTTGTATATTTATATTGCAGACAACTCTCTCTTAAATTGTAGTTATTAAATTATCTACATGATGTAGATAAGGCTATTGATATATTTATGTCACTTGATATTGTTGGGTGGTATACATTTATTATAGGTTGTCACTAAGTCTCTCTAAACTGTTTCCTTGTGTAGGCTGACATATGCCAGTTGGGCATGGACCAAAGGAAGGTTAACATGTTAGCAAGGGAATATTGCGATGACATAAAAAAGAAGCTCAAACCAATTATTCTGTCACATCGTATCCTGATCTGCCATTTCTGTTGCTCTTTATGTTTTTTCTTATTATTGTTGATATATGTCTCAGTAGTTATGGTGTTAGAATTGCTGAATAGTGGTTCATTGCTACGTTGTACTCCCTCCGTCTCAAAATAGATGTTTCAAATTTGTCAAAACTTGGATGTATCTAGTACTAAATAGTGTCTAGATACATCCAAATTTTTAAAACTTTGAGACATCTATTTTGAGACGGAGGGAGTACAAAAATAGTTTTTCCTTAACGTGAATTACAGATATGCTCCCTGGGTTCAAAGAAGGTCAGGAGAAGATGTCCAAGAGTGATCCATCATCAGCTATCTTTATGGAAGATGATGAGGTTCTCATAATATTTTTCTCTTTGTTAACAATCTTTATTTATCTTCAAAGCTCGTGACACCTAATCAATCCATGCAATCTCATCCCCAGATGTTCGAAACTTTGAATGTTGAAAGATATTATTGGATAGGATATTGTAGGGTTGGCTATTCCAGTTCAACAATCCATGCCATGCAAGAAAATTAAGCCATAGCCACTACACTTACACGTTAGGTTCTCACAATATTTTTCCTCTTTGTTAACAATCCAGGCCATGCAAGACATTTAAGCCCTAGGCATTACACGTTAGGTTTGGCTATTTCAGTTTATTAGACTCTTGATATGGGTTAAAGAAGTTCCATGTAGTTATCTGTTCTTCATTGTGTGAAGCTGATGGTAACTTCGAACGAGGAACATCTATTTATCTAGGTTTGGCCCCTTTTCAAAGCTGATATTGTACCACAATCAAATATATTGCAGGCTCAGGTAAATTTAAAGATAAAGCAAGCTTTCTGCCCACCCAACATTGTTGAGGGTAATCCGTGCCTGGAGTACATCAAGTACATCGTTTTCCCTTGGTTTGAAAGGTTTGAGGTGGTTCGGAAGGAAAACAATGGTGGTAACAAGTAATATTCTGTTGAAAGTTGTTTACTATTGAGTTTGAGTCTCCAACATGGAATACTTCGCGTGTGGAATCTAACAATGATTGCTTTTAAACAGGACATTTTTAAGCATGGATGAGCTAACTGCTGATTATGCAAGTGGTGCTTTGCATCCTGCTGACGTTAAACCTGCTCTGGCCAAAGCGATTAATGAAATACTGAAGGTATTGTTTTTCTCACATTAATAAGAATGTGGTGCTGTTTTTGAGGAGCCATAATTTTTGCTTGTTGTTTTTGTTCATTCCACTACTGCGTTTCTCATACTCATTTTTTATTCGATTGTATTGTGATTTTGTGATGCTTAAAAAGTTTCTGTTTGCTATTTTTTCAATCATTCCATCAGTGCATTTCTCATGATTTGGGTCATTCCTAGCAAGTAGTATCAATGGACCATTTTTATTGTTGAGTTGTCAATCTTGTGTCGTATTAATATCAGTTTTGAATTAACCTGTTTGTCATCTGGACACTTATGGTTTGTTTCAATAAAGTTCACAGCTTTTACATGTCACATGGTGGGTGATTTGTGGGAGGATTAGAGCGGAGGGGATAGGTATTGGAGGCAAGAGCTGAACCCCTGGACCTCTGCGGCGTGACGCCAGCCAAGAGGGGCTGTCGCACGGCAAGGGGGATAATAGATTGGTTTATTTCTGCGTGCCCTTAACGTGGAAGAGGTTGGCTTTATATAGCCAACGTACATGACTTGAGGCGTAAGGCCAGAATCCTAGCAAACTAAAGATATCAGATTGATCCCCTAATATTCTCTGCTAGCTGCCTTCACGTGACATACATAGAATCTGAATGTCCCATATTTATTCATATATGCATTTTTCATGGCCCTAATACCATCTTGCATTTTCAGCCTGTCCGTGACCACTTCAACACCAGCAGTGAAGCCAAAGTTCTCCTCAACACTGTTAAGGTGCGATATTTGTGCCCACTTCCATGAATGAATGTAAAATAAGAACTCCGGCTGCTATCTGCCTACATACTTACTCCAGATACACTAAAGATTGAGCAACTAATTTCATCCTTATGTCCCATGCTCCTGCTCGGCAGTGACCAATTGCAGCAAGTTACCAGTTGCATTTTGAAATGAAACATCTCAGCGACGTATATCAGTTTAGTAGGCATAGCTGTGAAAACTTCATATATTTGTACAATTTTACTCGAATCACCATCTTGTTTCAGTTGCTCTCATGATAATCATGACATATAGCTTTCAGCGTTCTAGATAAATCTGTCACTGGTTGTTATTGCCAGCAATTTTCCATTGCGAGGAATTTAATCCAGACATTTGCCCTTTTGCGAGGAATTTAATCCAGACAGTTTAGTAGGCATAGCTGGGCAAACTTCATATATTTGTCCAATTTTACTCGAATCACCACCTTGTTTCATTTGCTCTCGTGATAATCGTGACTTGAATCTTTTGGCATCTGTCACTGGTTCTTATTGCCAGCAATTTTTTGATTGCGAGGAATTTAATCCAGACATTTGCTCTTTTGCAGAAGTACAGAGTAAGCAGTTGAGGAGCAAGACCTTCCTGATCACTACATGGACACCAAACCAACCCTCGAAACATACACATCTTTCTTGGGAAAATTTCTTCGGCGCAATTTTTGGCATACTAATACTTGCCCTAGAGATGCAAGTGGGATCCCACCAAAGTCCCACTTCTAGTTCACTTTAAGATTCCTAGTGTAAAATTTTGACAAAATTTTGCACTAGAAATCTTAAAATGAAGTAGAAGTGGCACTTTAGTGGGTTCCACTTGACAACTTAACTTCCATGTCCGAAGTCTTGCTTAGTGTACAATGTCTGTGACATCGTCTTGTGAGGTCACCTTCCTTTTAAAATTTAAGACTTGTGGCCTAACACTGTAGCAGAACTTTAATGTCGAGATCAAATAATTTTCTTACTGTCCTTGTGAATTCACTTGAGTGACAGTTTTACTAGTGTGGTCGAGCACACCGTCCCGGGTGTCCACGCTATGCCCTTGCGGGGCTCTAGCTTCCACCTCTCCAGCGGCAACTGGATCCTTGAGTTAGTAAGAGTTCATGCTTGTGATACTGAATGGCTCAGACGACTGTTCTCGACCGAAGATGTTTCATTTGTTCTAGAATGGGTGATATGTACCATTCTCTTTTTTTTTGCGCTTGTACTAGTTGGCATCGTTTGGTAGCTTGCATGCAATTCTTGCCCATCCTAGCAGTATTGTGGCTGGCACTGTCCGCCTCATACAAGCTTGAGCCATGAATGACAGACTATTGGGTAGTCTGTATATCTTTTTTTTGCATCCACGAAAAATAGAAATGTGGTTGTTTGGTTGCCTGCATGCATCTATGAACACAAGGAAGCAATGCGTTTGGTTTTGGAGAGAGGTGAGGATATCATGAAAACAAACACAAACAAAAATGTAGATCAACGATAGTTCATGACAAGGCACACGAAAAAGTACTAGTTCACGATCACACGCACAAATCAGAACTACTTCATCTAGACAGAAGTCACTGCTGCTCCACGATCCTCTAGAAAGCTTCTGGGTGCTCAGGGCACCTCTTGACAACCTCGGCTTGAGTATAGTTGTAGATGACCATCTTGTAAATATTTGGGTAGATCTTCTTGAAGGTCAGCAAGTAACCGATCTTCGGGTCATGAGCTACTCCAAAAGGTGCCCAACCTTGATCGAAGCAAGCTTTATGATTGACATCTGAGATCGTGATGTCTCATTGGCAGCCAGTTGCCAGCTTCAGAGTGACCGTGTTAGGGACACTATCTAAATATGGCCTGAATGCCTCTGGGATAGGAAAAAAATCCCAGTGCAGGTGCTATCATCACCTTACAGAACTGGGTAGGGGTCACTGCCTCATCCCAGGTGCCAACATTGGGAGGCATTCCTGATTATTTGGCCCTCTTGTTCGAGCCATCGGCAGGCTCCTTTCCCCGGTCACCGATCTTGACTGCCTGCAATGGCTCACAAAGATAAGCAATGAACACAAAGCAAATCAATGTACACAAAGCAAAGCAATGAACGCAAAACAAATCAATGAGTTAGAAATTTGTTGCCTCATATTTGCCAATGTTGCACACATAATGTGGCAAATGTGAAGGATTCACAACATAGAAAACAAAAAAATCCTACGATAAGAACGCCAATTGCGCCAAGATCTAATCTAATAGATACTAGTAATGAGTATGAGGGTAACTAGAATAACTTACCCTCGAAGACCGAGAGCTTTTACGACAACTGATTTTGTTGGTAATGTAGTCAATCACTTGTCGATCTCAAGATCGTGTTGAAGAATGCCGCAACCCGGCAGAGCATTCGTCCTCCGCCACACGTCCGGCTCCTGACAACCTTCGCGCCTCCACTCCAGCAGAGTAGCAGAAGGAGTAGATACATCTTACTTCGAGAATCCAACAAAACATGTACCTCGCTTATCCGAGGCCATGGGGAAATGCTAGAGGAGAAAGAGAACCTTCATGAGGAGGTGGTGCATCTAGAGAGGAGGAGGAGGGCTCCTTTTATAGGGGAGGGGTAGCCCAAGGGGGCCATGGCGCTGACCATGGAGTAGCCCCCGCCTCTTCCCTCATTCATGTGAGTGCACTTCCACTCACATAAACTCCCTCTCCACTCACATGCATTTATTTCCTATTAATAAATGCATTTTTCTCTTTAAATAAAAATCTTTTATTTATTTTATTCAGATTTTTGTTAATTGCTTTAATTAATAAACATTCACATAAAACCCCTTGCATTGTTTTGATATTACACCTAAAACCATTTTCAGCGATTTGATCCAAAACAATTCTGTTGATTATCGAAACAATTTTAGCTCTAACAAATTTATTCTCGGATATGTTTTATCTACCACTTAGTGTCGGAGAACCTTAAGTGTGCCACCCTATGGTTCGCGAATAATACAAACATGATAGAGACACCTCTCTTATCAATAATCAGAATGTCCTACCTGGAGATCCGTACTGACTCCTGTACATTCAACAATGACTCTTATGATCGTGTGAACCATCAGCGTCGTATCCAATTCCTTTTGTCTCGCGATACTTTACTTGTCCAAGATCCGATCACATGTATCAACCATACTCTAGTTCGATCTCGTTCTTGATAAGTACTCTTTACTCGTTTTGTGATACATCATCCCCGTGACCTAGTCACGTGCTTACAAGCTATGTTGATGTGATATCATCAAGAGGGCCCAGAGTATATCTCTCCGTCATTAGGATGAAAAAATCCCACTCTTGATCCATGATCCTCTAGATAACACTTTAGAAATACCTGAACCCACCTTTATAGTCACCCTATTACGGTGTGACGTTTGATGTTATCAAGGCACTCTTTCGGTGTTAGTGATTGACAGATTTCATGGTATAAGGACTGGAATACTTCGTATGTGTTTGATGTAGCAATGTAAACTTAATGAATAGATCATATTGCTAAATCTACTTTAGGTGTATGTTCATCATATCATTCTTCTAATGGTATGATCTCGTTATTAACAACATCCAATGTTCATGACCAGGAAACCTTGATCATCTGTTAATCAACGAGCTAGTATATATGAGAGGCATTACTAGGAACTTTGGTTTGTTTATTAAACACACATGTATTAACGTTTCCTATTAATACAATTCTAGCATGAGAAATAAACATCAAACATAAACTTGGAATAAGATAATAGCATTTTATTATTGCCTCTCGGGCATATTCCCTTAAGTGTTCCACTTGCACTAGAGTCAATAATCTAGATTACATTGTGATGAATCTAACACCCATTGAGTTCTAGTGCTGATCATGTTTTTCTCTAGGGAGAGTTTTAGTCAATGGATCTACCACATTTAGATGGAAATCTAGGGAGAGTTTTGCTCTAGGGAGTGTACCTTGCAAATCTTTATATCGCCATCCTTGACATATTCACAGATGGAATGAAATTGATGTTTGATATGCTTGGAATTCTTGTAAGACCTTGCCTCCTTCGCATAGGCTATGGCTCCATTGTTGTCACAATAGATGATCATTGGATCTAATACGCTAGGAACCAGACCAAGTTCAGTTATGAACTCCGTCATCCAAACCACTTCCTACGCTGCTTCTGAAGCAGCAACATATTCCGTCTCTGTCGATGATCCTGCCACCACGGTTTGCTTGGAACTCCTCCAACTTACTGCTACTCTATTCATGATAAATACGTATCCAGATTGTGAATTAGAGTCATCCGGATCAGTGTCAAATATAGCATCGACGCAACACTTTGCGACGAGCTCTTCTTCACCTCCATATACGAGAAACATTTTTTAGTTCTTCTCAAGTATTTAAAAATATTCTTGACCGCTATCTAGTGTTCTGAACCTAGATCAGATTGGTACCTGCTAGTCAAACTAATAGCATGTGCCACATCCGATCTAGTACATAGCATGGCATACATGATAGATCCTATGGCTGAGGCATACGAAATCTTATTCATCATTTCTCTATCTTCTGCCATAGCCGGACTTTGAGTCTTACTCAATGTCTTGCCTTGAAACATTGGTAAGGAACCTTTCTTACTTCCATCCATTTTGAATTTCTTCAAGATCTTGTCAAGGTATGTACTTTGCGATAGCCCAATCAAGTGTCTTGATCTATCTCTATAGATTTTGATGCCTAATATATATGTTGCTTCACCGAGGTCCTTCATTGAAAAATTACTATTCAAATAATCCTTTACACTCTTCAAAAGTTCTATATCATTTCCAATCAACAATATGTCATCCACATATAAAATTAGAAATGCTATAGAGATCCCACTCACTTTCTTGTAAATACAAGCTTCTCCATAAGTTTGGAAAAATCCAAACCCTTTGATGACTTCATCAAAATGGAGATTCCAACTCCAGGATGCCTGCTTCAGTCCATAAATGGATCACTGAAGTTTGCATACATTGTTAGCATATTTACCTTTTGTTTTTTCATAAATAGAGTAGGGATTTTTGTATTTCACTGCACCTTTATGCGCTGTTTCATTCTTGTTTCAACAAGATCTGAAATCTTGGAGTCATATATGAACATACCAATTAGAGCTGTCATATTGTGTAATTATATGATATTTCTAAGTGATAAAAGTCATTTTATGAATTTACCTTCGCATCGGGAAGAATAATAAACAAGGAGGAGGCACCAATACCAATAACGACCACTGGTATGGGCGGAGCCCGCCTGTACCAGGCGCCATCACAACCGCCTCGTCAAATAGTTTCTCCTAGCGAAGACGAGAGAGGGATCCGATATTCACAGCCACCAGAAACCACGAAACACCACGCCTGAGAGGGATCTGAAGGAGGAACTTGGATGGAGTAAAATCCCGTCTGCTTCACCGATCATTGGAGGACAACACATCATCCCTTTCATCATAAACCACTAAATCTTCATCACCACCATCACTCCCATCTTTTCATCTATTAGATCTCTTTGTAATTCCAGATCCAATTGTGGTTTATATTAGATCTACCATCGTACTTTTATCCATCCATTTGATTATGATGATGTTGTTGATTGTTTCCATGAGTGAGTAGTTCCTTTGGTCTTGGGGAGATGGAGAAACCCTAGCACCACTATGAACTTGTAATGAAGATGATCTATTCTTGTGTCCATATGACTTGCTTGTCTATGATATAATTATGATTTGTGTTTGATTCTCTCTTTAGATGATATGTGAAGTCGACCACATATCATTTGCCTTCGAGACTAAAGGGAGGAAGAAACCCTTTGGACGTGTCTTGGAAGCATACTCGGAATGCCCCGTGATAGATTGGCGTCGGCTCGTAACCTACACGGTCAAAGGGGGATTAAAGAGGGACTCCCTAAGCTAATTACGATATCCATGGGGAAACCCTTAATTGTGGTGGTCTGTATGGGTGATTGCTCTTAGACATCGCAGTGGTTATTTAGAGGTGACCTCACACTTGGCTCAACAAAGTGGCTTCCTACGAGCCTTGTCGTGAACATCTTATTATGGGGCTCTCTCCACACATATCATGACATAAGAAGTATGTTATCTTGATTACATATAACAATAATACTATGCTATTGGTGTATCCTAAGAAGGGAATATGCCCTGAGAGGCAATAATAAAGTTGTTCTTATATGTATTCCAAGTATATGATAGATCTTTATTTTGCATGCTATAATTGTATTAATAGGAAATGTTAATACATGTGTGTTTAATAAACAAATTAAGGGTTCCTAGTTATGCCTCTCTTATAAACTACCTCGTTGATTAACAAGATGATCAAGGTTTCCTGATCATGGACATTGGATGTTGTTAATAACGAGGTCACAACATTGGTGAATGATGTGATGAACATTGGGTTTTATGTGAATGTTTGTTAATTAAAGTAATTAACAAAACCCTGAATAAAATAAATAAAAGAGTTTCATTAAATGAGAGTTGCATTAAATTTGGTGGGAATTTAATGCATTTTGAGTTGGATTTTGAGTGGAGAAAATGGATGACCAAATTTATGTGAGTGGAGCTTCCACCACATGAATGAGGAAGAGGTGGGGGCACCCCCCATGGGCACCAGCCATGGGGAGGGGGCTGCCCCTCTCCTATAAAAGGCCCCCCTCTCCCTACTTCTAACTCACACCTCCTCGTGAAGGATCTCTCTCCCCTCTAGAATTATTCCCTCATGGTCTCGGATTAGCGAGATACATGTTCCCAGTGGCATTTCATCTAGAAGGAGTTGCTGCTTTCGCTGCATCGCTAGAACGAGGAGGTGGAGGTTGTTCGGTAGCCTGAACGTGTGTGCGATCACGGATGCGCTGCTAAGTTGTGGCGCTGGACTTCTTCTCGATCCTGAGATCGACAAGCGTTCAACTACATCATCCACGAGTTCAACCTCATTACACTTTGTCGGTCTTCAAGGGTATGTTCTCTATGGATGTATATCCACACGTTGCTTGTATATGTAAATAGATCTTGGCGTATAATAGTTCCCATCATAGGATTTTTTTGTTTTCTATGCTGCGAACCCCAACAGTGGTATCAGAGCCTAATCTATGCATAAATGCTTTGCACAGGTAGTACACATATGAGTATGCGGGCGATGATGATCATATTATTGCATCTTATATGTATTTTGGATATTGGTGGCATAGTGGGATGAAGTTGCCCGAACTAACTTTACATGTCCTCGCACATGAGACCCGTTCCATGCTTGACATGCAACTAGTTTTGCATAAGTGCCTAGCGGGTGTCTATCTCTCCTACTATAGTCAATATATGATTTACAACGAGTTGCTAATAATTTGGTTATCATCATTATGGTTCCATGTTCGTAGGTAAGACCAGTTCTATCTTCGAAAGCCCTAAGCCACGTAAAAACTTGCAATTGATAAATTAGAAGCGTCTAGTTTAGATTGTTGTTGGGCTAGTGTCATGATATGGTAATGTTATAATTTGAAGTATAGTTTATACTCGTAGAAATTATAACATGCCCATCATGTAAGTTCCATTGACCTTGGCCTTACACACAAAGGAATGATAAAGATCATACCACACGATGCACATGATAGTGATCAAGTTCAAGAACCATATCATTTCACTTTACACATTTGATGTTTGCATCTTATATTGCTAGTTTGGCATTTTAGTAGCATTATACGATGATCCCTCATTTAGATATCAAGATAAAAATGTGTTCTCCCTTAAGTACACACCGTTTTATGTTTCGCCGCTTCAAGACATCATGTGATGATCGGGTGTACTTGAATCCATGATCATAAACGAGTGTAAGATAGTTTTACACACACGAGTACTAAGGTTCTTACTTGGCAAGCCTAGCATGTATAGACATGTCCTTGGAACATGGACTGGAAGGTTAAGCATGAGTCATATAGTTGATATGATGCCCATATAGATGCTCGCCTTTGAAGCTACACCAACTCACGTGATGATCAGACTTGGTGTAGTGGATTTGGTTCATGTAATCACCAAAAAGACACGAGCGATGTTGTTTTTGAGTGGGAGTTCATTCATAATTTGGATTAGTTGAACTCGATCTATCATAAACTTAGTCTAAACTTTACAAATTCTATTGTAGATGGCACCACCTGTTTTTAATTTCAATGTGTTCATGGAGAAAGAGAAACTTGCAATGAATGGTAGCAACTTTACCAACTGGGCCATAAACTTGAGGATTCTCCTCAATGCTGCACACAAGCTGTATGTGCTAGAAGCACTAGGCCCCCCACCAGCTCCTGATGCCCCTGACAAGGAAAATAACATTTATCTCACTCGTCAGGAGGACCACAAATTAGTTCATTGCGGCATACTGTATGGGCTAGAGCCAGAACATCAAAAGCGTTTCAAAAACGGCAATGCCTTTGATACCATGGGCGAATTGAAAATGATTTTTGATACCCATGTTGTCGTAGAGAGTTATAATTCTTCTCAAAAGTTCTTTAGCTGCATGATGGAAGAGAACAGCTCCGTTAGCGAGCACGTACTCAAAATGTCTGGGGTACACCGATAGGCTTGTGTCCTTGGGAATAACGATTCCCATTGACTTAGGAATACATCGTGTTCTCCAATCTCTCCCACCTAGCTACAAGAGCTTCGTGATGAACTACAATATGCAGGGCATGAAGAAGTCTCTCCCCAAGATTCTGTCAATGCTTAAGACTGTAGAGGTGGAGATCAAGAAAGAACATCAAGTGTTGATGATCATTAAGACCACCGGTTACAAGAAAGACATGAAGGGTAAACAGAAGGGAAAGAAGGGCAGCAGATCTGTTGGCGCACCTGAAAATAAATCCTGAGCTAGCCCTAAGTCTGATACCGAGTGCTACTATTGCAAGGGTACTGGCCATTGGAAGCGCAACTTCCCCAAGTACTTGGTAGACAAGAAGGCCGGCAAGGCAAACAAAGGTATATATGATTTACATGTTATTGATGTGTACTTGACTAGTACTCGCAGTAGAACCTGGGTATTTGAGACTGGATCGGTTGCTAATATATGTAACTCGAATCAGGGGCGGCGGAACAAGCGACCACTAGCAAGGGGTGAGGTCAAGATGCGTGTCGGCAATGGATCAAGAGTTGATGTGATTGCTGTCGGAACACTGCCTCTCCACCTACCATTGGGATTAGTTATAAACTTAAATAATTGTTATTTGGTGCCTACACTGAGCATGAACATTATATCCAGATCTTGTTTAATGCGATGTGGTTATTTGTTTAAATCTGAAAAAAATGATTGTTTGATTTATATGAATGATATCTTTTATGGTCATGCACCTGTGATGAATGGTTTATTTCTATTATATCTCGATAATAGTGTTACACATATTCATAATGTTGATGCTAAAAGAATTAAACTTGATGACGATATATGTGCATATATGTGGCACTGCCGTTTAGGTCATATTGGTGTTAAACGCATGAAGAAACTCCATTCTGATGGACTTTTGGAATCACTTGACTTTGAATTATTTGATACATGTGAGCCATGCCTTATGGGCAAGATGACTAGAACGCCATTTTCCGGTTCAGTGGAACGGGCAACAGATTTATTGGAAATCATACATACTGAGGTATGCGGTCCAATGAGTGTGTCAGCACATGGTGGTTATCATTATTTTGTTACTTTCACGGATGATTTGAGTAGATACAGATATATCTATTTGATGAAACACAAATCTGAAACCTTTGAATAGTTCAAGGAATTTCGAAATGAAGTGGAAAATCATCATAATAGAAAGATCAAATTTCTACGGTCTGACCATGGAGGTGAGTATCTAAGTTACGAGTTTAGCACACATATGAAAGAGTGTGGAATAGTTTCACAACTCACACCTGCCGGAACACCACAACGTAATGGTGTGTCAGAATGTCATAATCGTGCTTTATTAGATATGGTTTGATCTATGATGTCTTTGACTAACTTGCCACTGTCATTTTGGGGATATGCACTAGAAACTGCTGCATTCACTCTAAATCGGGCACCATCTAAATCTGTTGAAAAGACACCGTATGAATTGTGGTTTGGAAACAAACCTAAGCTGTCGTTTCTTAAAGTTTGCGGTTGCGATGTTTATGTGAAGAAACTTCAACTGGATAAACTTGAACCAAAAGCGGAAAAATGCGTCTTCATAGGATACCCTAAGGAAACTATTGGTATTCCTTCTATCACAGATCCGAAGGCAAGGTTTTCGTTTCCAAGAATGGATCCTTTCTAGAGAAAGAGTTTCTTACGAAAGGCGTGTGTAGTCGGAAGGTAGAACTCGAAGAGGTCACTGAACCTTCTCTTCATGCAACGGCGTGTAGGGCAGCGCCAGAAATTGTTCCGGAGTTGACTTCACCGAATGAAGAGGGAACTAATGATAATGATCATGAAACTCCAAAAGAGGACACTACCGAACCTCGCAGGTCGAGCAGGACACGTGCATCTCCTGAACTGTATGACAATCCTGTTATGAATTTCATGGTCAATGAAATAGATGACCCGGCGACGTATGAAGAAGCGATGATTAGCCCGGATTCCAACAAATGGCTAGAAGCCATGAAATCCGAGATGGAATCCATGTACAAAAACTAGGTTTGGACCTTGGTGGACTTACCTCACGACCGAAAGGCCATTGAGAATAAATGGATTTTCAAAAGGAAAATTGATGCTGATGGTAATGTAACCGTCTATAAAGCTCGACTTGTCGCAAAGGGGTTTTGACAAATTCAAGGGGTTGACTACGATGAGACATTCTCTCCGGTGGTGATGCTAAAGTCAGTGTACAAGAAGGACGGCAAGGCAAACAAAGGTATATGTGATATACATGTTATTGATGTGTACTTGAATAGTACTCGCAATATCACTTGGGTATTTTATACTTGATCGGTTGCTAATATATGTAACTAGAATCAAGGGGTGAGGTCAAGATGCGTGTCGCTACCTCTCCACCTACCGTCGGGATTAGTGATAAATCTAAATAATTGTTATTTGGTGCCTGCATTGAGCATGAACATTGTATCTGGATCGTGTTTGATGCGAAGTGGTTATTCATTTAAGTCTGAAAACAATGGTTGTTCGATTTATATGAATGATATCTTTTATGGTCATGCACCTGTGATGAATGGTTTATTTCTGTTGGATCTCGATAATAGTGTTACGCATATTCATAATGTTGATGCTAAAAGGATTAAACTTGATGATGATATATCTGCATATATGTGGCACTGCCGTCTAGGTCATATTGGCGACACATGAAGGAACTCCATTCTGATGGACTTTTGGAATCACTTGATTTTGAATCATTTGATACATGTGAGCCATTCCTTATGGGCAAGATGACTAGAACGCTGTTTTCCGATTCAATGGAACGGGCAATAGATTTATTAGAAATCATACATACTGATGTATGTGGTCTAATGAGTGTGTCGGCGCGAGGTGGATATCTTTATTTTGTTACTTTCACGGATGATTTGAGTAGATACGGGTATATCTATTTGATGAAACACAAGTCTGAAACCTTTGAAAAATTTCAAGGAATTTTAGATTCAAGTGGAAAATCATCGTAATAGAAAGATTAAATTTCTGCGGCCTGACCATGGAGGTGAGTATCTTAGTTACGAGTTTAGTGCACACATGAGAGATTGTGGAATAGTTTCACAACTCACGACTGCCGGAACACCACAACATAATGGTGTGTCAGAACATCGTAATTGTACTTTATTGGATATGGTTCGATCTATGATGTCTCTGACTGAGTTGCCACTGTCATTTTGGGGTTATGCACTAGAAAATGCCGCATTCACTTTAAATAGGGAACCATCTAAATCCGTTGAAAAGACACTGTATGAATTATGGTTTGGAAACAAACCTAAGCTACCATTTCTTAAAGTTTGGGGTTGCGATGTTTATGTGAAGAAACTTCAGCCTGATAAACTCGAACCCAAAGCGGAAAAATGCATCTTCATAGGATACCCTAAAGAAACAATTGGGTATTCCTTCTATCACAAATCCGAGGGAAAGGTTTTCATTGCCCAGAATGGATCCTTTCTAGAGAAAGAGTTTCTCGCGGAAGGTAGAACTCGAAGAGGTTATTGAACCTTCTCTTCATGAAACGGCAAGTGGCGCAGCGCCGGAAATTGTTCCGGAGTTGACTTCACCGAATTAAGAGGGAACAAATGATAATGATCATGAAACTCCGAAAGAGGAAACTACTAAACCTCGCAGGTCAAGCAGGACACGTGTAGTTCCTGAACTGTACGGAAATCCTGTTATGAATTTCATGGTTGATGAAATAGATGACCCTGTGATGTATGAAGAAGCGATGATGAGCCCAGATTCCATCAAATGTATAGAAGCCATGAAATCCGAGTGGGAATCCATGTACAAAAACCAGGTTTGGACCTTGGTGGACTTACCTCAAGACCGAAAGGCCGTTGAGAATATGGATTATCAAAAGAAAGACTGATGCTGATGGTAATGTGACCATCTATAAAGCTCGACTTGTCGCAAAGGGGTTTTGACAAATTCAAGGAGTTGACTATGATGAGACATTCTCTCCCGTAGTGATGCTAAAATCAGTTAGGATTATGTTAGCAATTGCTGCATATTTTGATTATGAAATATGGCAGATGGATGTCAAAACTGGATTCCACAATGGTAATATTGAAGAAGAGTTGTATATGATACAACCTAAGGGTTTTGTCGATCCTAAGGATGCTGAAAAGGTATGCAAGCTTCAGTGATCCATCTATGGACTGAAGCAAGCATCCCGGAGTTGGAATCTCCGCTTTGATAAGGTGATCAAAGAGTTTGGATTTGCCCAAACTTATGGAGAGGCTTATATTTACAAGAAAGTGAGTGGGAGCAATGTGCCATTTCTGATATTATATGTGGATGACATATTATTGACTGGAAATGGTATAGATCTTTTAAATAGTGTTAAAAGTTATCTAAACAACAAATTTTTGATGAAGGACCTTGGTGAAGCATCATATATATTAGGCATTAAGATCTATAGAGATAGATCAAGGCGCCTAATTGGGCTATCGCAAAGTACATACCTTGATAAGATATTAAAGATGTTTAATATGGACAGAAGTAATAAGGGGTTCTTACCTATGTTGCAAGGCAAGACAATGAGTAAGACTCAAAGTCCGGCTACGGTGGAAGAAAGAGAGATAATGGATAAGATCCCCTATGCTTCATCCATAGGCTCTATAATGTATGCCATGCTATGGACAAGACCAGATGTGGCACATGCTATTAGTTTCACTAGTAGGTACCAATATGATCTAGGTTTGGAACACTGGATAGCGGTCAAGAATATCCTTAAGTACTTAAGAAGAACGAAGGATATGTTTCTTGTATATGGAGGTGAAGAAGAGCTGGTCGCTAAGTGTTATGTCGATGCTAGCTTTGATACCGATCCGGATGACTCTAAGTCTCAATCCGGATACGTATTTCTCTTGAACAGAGTAGCAGTTGGTTGGAGGAGTTCCAAACAACCTGTGGTGGCTGGATCAACAACAGAGACTGAATATGTTGCTGCTTCAGAAGCGGCGCAGGAAGCGGTTTGGATGAACGAGTTCATAACAGAACTAGGTATGGTTCTTAGTGCGTTGGACCCAATGGTGATCTATTGTGATAACAATGGAGCCATAGCCAACACCAAGGAACCAAGGTCAGACAAGAATTCCAAGCATATGAAGCGCCGGTTTCACTCCATCTGCGAGCATGTCAAAGATGGAGATATAAAGATTTGTAAAGTACACACGAACCTAAATGTAGAAGATCCGTTGACTAAAGTTCTCCCTAGGGAAAAACACGATCAACACCAAAACTCCATGGGTGTTAGATTTATCACTATGTAAACTAGATTATTGTCTCTAGTGCAAGTGGGAGCCTGAAGGGAATATGCCCCAAGAGGCAATAATAAAGTTGTTATTATATGTATTCCAAGTATATGATAGATGTTTATTTTGCATGCTATAATTGTATTAATAGAAAACGTTAATACATGTGTGTTCAATAAACAAATAAAGCATTCCTAGTTATGCCTCTCTTATAAACTAGCTCGTTGATTAACAAGATGATCAAGGTTTCCTGATCATGGACACTGGATGTTGTTAACAAGGTCACAACATTGGTGAATGATGTGATGAACATTCATATGAAGTATAGCATTACGATCAAAGTCATTCTGTTTATATTTCTATAACATCATACAAAGTAATATTAGTCCTTAGACCATGAGATCATGTTAATTGCTAACACCAGAAGAGTGACTTGATAACATCAAACATCACATCGTAAAAGGGTGACTATAAAGGTGGGTTCAGATACTCCGAAGGTGTTATGTAGAGGCTCATGGATCAAGAGTGGATTTTTTCCATCCTGATGACAGATAGATATACTCTGGGCCCTCTCGGTGATATCACATTAAGATAGCTTGCAAGCAAGTGATGTGATCACTAGAATGTTATATCACAGGAACGAGAAAAGAGTGCATGTCGATAACGAGATCAAACTAGGTATTGAGATACCGATGATTGAATCTCGGACATGTAATATATCGCGAGACAAAGGGATTAAGTTACTAGCATTAAAGGTTCTCACGATCACATAAGTCATCATTGATTGTGCGGGAGTCAGCATGGATCTCCAGGTCCCGCTTCTGATTATTGATCCGAGAATGGTCTCGATCATGTCTGCATTATTCGTGAACCGTAGAGTGACACTTAAGGGTTGCCAACACCATTTGGAGAAAATATGTTCTAGACGAAAGAATTACAAAGCGTTGGAATTATTTCAATGGGCACCATAATTGTTCTGGATGAAATTGCTGAAATTGGTTATGCATGTGATATTGAAATGTTGCAGGGGGTTTTATGTGAACGTTTGTTAATTAAAGTAATTAACAAAATTCTGAATAAATAAATAAAAGAGTTTTATTAAATGATAGTTGCATTAAATTTGGAGGAAATTTAATGCATTTTGAGTGGGATGAGTGGAGAAAATGGAGGGCCAAATTTATATGAGTGGAGCTTCCACCACATGAATGAGGAAGAGGTGAGGGCACCCCCCCATAGGAGCCAGTCATGGGGAGGGGGACTACCCCCTCTCCTATAAAAGGCCCCCCTCTCCCTCCTTCTTACTCACACCTCCTCGTGAAGGATCTCTCTCCCTATAGATATATCCCCCATGGTCTCGGATTAGCGAGATACATGTTCCCGGTGGCATTTCATCTGGATGGAGTTGCTGCTTCCGCTGCATCGCTGGAGCGAGGAGGTGGAGGTTGTTCGGTGGCCTGAATGTGTGTGCGATCATGGATGCGCTACTGAGTTGCGGTGCTAGAATTCTTCTCGATCCTGAGATCAGCAAGCGTTCGACTACATCATCCATGAGTTCAACCTCGCTCGTTACACTTTGTCGGTCTTCAAGGGTATGTTCTCTATGGATGTATAACCACTCGTTGCTTGTATCTAGTAGATATATCTTGGCATATAATAGTTCCCATCATAGGATTTTTTTTGTTTTCTATGCTGTGAACCCCAACATCCTACATCCCCGAGAACATTTTAGCCCTATTGAGTTCAACCACGCTTTCATAAAATCTTGTTACTTGTTTCCTTTTTACTTGTTTTAATTTTCTACAAAAAACCATAAACCATTCAAATACCCTTTACTTGAGATCAAAGACAACTTACAAGTATTCTTTGGTAGATAGTAATGAGGGGCATAAATACCTTTACCAATAGCTCTCTGTGGGTTCGATATCTTTACTTCTAAACTAGCTACAATTGGTCTGTGCACTTGCAGTCATCAAGCTATTTTCTGGCGCCGTTGCCGGGGAGCTAAGCGCTTTTGGTCTTTGTTCTTAGTTATTTTTTTACTCATGGTTTTACTAAAGTTGTTTATTAAGTTTCAGGTAATACATTATGGGCGAGTACTGATACGTCATAAACGTATCTATAATTTTTGATGGTCCATGCTTAATTAATATCTACTTTCTTATGTTTTGTTCACACTTTGAGGTATTTTTATACATTTTCTGGGACTAACCTATTATCGAGATGCCACAGTGCTAGTTGCCTGTTTTGTGCTTTTTTTGGTTTTAGAAAACCTAGTAAGGAAATATTCTCGGAATTGGACGGGACAAAAGCCAAAGTCAGTATTTTACCTGAAGCAACACGGAGTCCGGAGGGGAGACGAAGTGGCGCACCAGGGCGGCCACACCTGGTGGTGGCATGACCAGCCCCAGGGCGCGCCACCAGGGGGTGTGGGCCCCCTGGTGCTCCACCGATCTTGCCCCTTCACCTATAAAAGCCCCCCGAGACGAAAACCGTAAGGACCCTATCAAAATTCCACGAAAGAGTTTGTAGCCGCCGTCATCTCCATCCCTAGACCGGGAGGGATCTGAAGCTCTTCCCAGCACCCTACTGGAGGGGAGAGATCACCCTGGAGGCCTTCTTCATCACCAGGCCTGCCTTCGGTGTGATGCGTGAGTAGTTCATCCTTGGACTATGGGTCCATGTAGTAGCTAGATGGTTGGTTCTCCTCCTTTGTGCTATCATGTTTAGATCTTGTGAGCTCCGTTCATGATCAAGATCATCTATTTGTAATCTTACATGTTGTGTTTGTGGGGATCCGATGGATATTGATATGCTATTTCAGATTCATTATTGATTCTATCATGTCTATGTTACTTGTGATCTTGCATGCTCTCCGTTGTTTGTAACTATCTTGGCCAAGTAGATGCTTGCAACTCCAAGAGGGAGTATTTATGCTCGATAGTGGGTTCATGCCTCTAGTAATTTGGGGAAGTGACAGAAATCTCTAAGGTTGTAGATGTGTTGTTGCTACTAGGGAGAAAACAACAATCCTTTGTCCATGGGACAATCGTATTGTTTACTTTACACACTTTTCTTAATGCAATAATTTGTTGCTTGCAACTTAATACTGGAAGGGGTTCGGATGATAACCTAAAGGTGGATTATTAGTCATAGGTGCAGTTGGATTACGGTCTATGTATAATGTTGTAATGCCCAATCAAATCTCATGGGAGTCAAGATGTCTAGTATATGCATTGTATGCTTTCTCGAATCTGTAAATTGCCCCGCTGTAATTTGTTCACCTAGCATGTTATCTATCTTAAGGAGAATCACCTCTAGTGAACTATGGACCCCGGTCCATGCTTTTACCATGACTATACATTCTACTGTTACTATTTACTATTTACTTTCTGCAAGCAATTACTATCTTCCACACAATACGTTTAATCCTTTGTTTTCAGCAAAACCGGTGAGATTGACAACCTCACTGTAAGTTGGGAGCAAAGTTCTGTGGTTGTGTTGTGCAGGATTCCAAGTTGCTAGCAACACCTTGCAGTTGTTTCCTTGCTCCTACTGGTTTGATAACCTTGGTTCCATAACTGAGGGAAAACTTGCTGCTGTGCTCATCGTACCTTCCTCTTGGGTTTCCCAACAAGCTCTACATTTTGAGCCATCAAGTAGTTTTTCTGGCGCCGTTGCCGGGGAGTCAAGGCGAACTTCACAAGGGGAGTCTCTCACAACCAATCTCTTTACTTTTTTTTTGTTTTGCTTAGTTTATTTCTGCTTAGTTTGCTTGTTTCTTTTTTTACCAAAAACACACAAAAAATTGTACTAGTTTGTTTCCTTTTATCAAAAACACAATTTTTTAGTTCTTCCTATAGTTGTCACTTTGTTCTTAGTTCACCATGTTGATCCCTAAGTTCACTCTGAAAGACCTTTCAATAGGTAGTGGCTCTATAATTGGGAAAGATAATATTGAAGAATTCTTTAATTATGTTAGCAAGTATGAGGATATTGAGGATAGATCCTTAGCGAAACTTGCTCCAAATTATGAAATTGCTGCAGATTCTTTAGTTCTCATGTTGGAGGCTAGGTTTTTTAACCTTAACCCCATAATGCAAGTAATGTTTCTTAAACTTAAAGATATTGAGGATACTGAAAAGAGAGACTTTTTTCTAGAAACTCTGCTTAAGGAATTCTACGATGTTGTTAAGGAAGCTAGAAATGTCTTCATTTGTTTTAATATGCTAGGCTCATGTGTAGATGTTATTGGTACACGAGAAAAGATGGACAAAACCAAACCCAAAGATGGAGAGGAAATTAAAATACCAATACCTTTTAAACTTGTGGGAATGCATGAAGCCTTAGATTTTTTTGATGGGATCGTTCCTGAAAACCCGTTTGATGAAACCAGTGAACCCAAGAGTATTGAGAGAGGATCCTATAGAACTTATTTGGATAAGATACCTTGCCTTGTTGAAGATATTTCTGGTATTGATCTTAATGCTTCTTCATTTGAAAATACTTGAATTTTGCTTCCTATGCCTAGCTCAAAGGCATTAAAGAAAAATACTAATTGGGAGATAACCCAAATTTCTATTTAGTACGTGATGAGGGTTTAACTCGTCAATGCCCATTGTTATGGAATTGGCTTTTGGAGAAGGAGGGAGCACTGGAGGCATCAATCGTATAGCAAACAAGCACACAAGGACGCAAGGTTTACCCAGGTTTAGGCCTCGTAGAGGTCCCTATTCCTGCTTGTCTGCTCTTGGAATTATCAAGGGAGTTGAAAGTTACAGGGGTGCGCAGATGCAATCTGGCGAGGTTGTGGAAACTAGGGTTGTGATTGTCCTTCTTGCTGCCCCCTCCTAGCCTTTATATAGATAGGCTAGGTCTCAGGTAGCAGGTCAAGTCGGTTATAGATTAGGTTTCCTCCCTTCAAATTTTCTATCTTAAGCTTTGTCTTGTGCTGCAAGCAATCAGAGACTCGTGAGCCACCCGAATCCTGTATTGGGCCTTGGTAATGCTGTGGGATTTTGCCGTATCTGGACCGTATATGCCAAACCCGAGTACCTGCAGGGTATGCCCATGTCAGTAGCCCCCGAGTGTCCAGTGGAATCGCAGATTCGAGTGAAGACTTTATGAAGTCTTTCGAGTGCATGGCTGAGTATATTTTCGAGTGTTCTGTTTTGTGTCATAGGGATTGTTGATATACGTGCCTGATTTATCCGATGTATCGGTATTAGTTAACTACCTTAGATCACAACAACGTGATCTACTCGAACTCGAGTCCGCCGACTCGAATTCAGAAAAGTGCTGGTGTAATTCGACTCAGGCCGCGGAGGTCTTACAGGAGTCGAATTCTAGTATGTAAATGTGAGCACTCGACGCGTCCATAAAGGCATATTCATCGTACATGCAGGCATGGATATATTTCTGGTAGTGCACAGCAGATGCATTGCCATGCCTTATTCATGTCTTATCTTCACGCTGTAAGCACGACATCCGAATTTTTGTCATCGCGGAGATGATTCGGGTGGCCCAGGAGACGTAATTTCTTTGCAGGGAAGATATGAGGTGGAGTCGCCATAGTATTTGAGTGTGGATGTTATCGAGACACAATATGATGTACAAGAAAAATAATCATAGGGTGCGCGACCAGCGCTCCCTATGGGAGTGGCCCCCGAGTGCCTATTCGAGTCGTAGACTCGAGTGGGGACTAAAAACATTTTGCAACTGTTTTCGTCTTTTGTTGCTTGTTTCAGTCGAATGTGCTTCCAGTGCTCCCTATGGGAGTAACCTATAGTTCACAATTGAATCGTTGATTCGAGTGAAGGGTTTTCGTGAAGCTTGTATTCCTGCATAAAAATTCTTTTGGGTGCGCGGCCAATGCTCCTGTTAGGAGTAGCCCCTGATTGCTTGGTTGAGTCAAAGACTCAAGCAAGGACAAAGTAATCAAATGTTCTTCTGCTGGAATTGATGACGTTAGTACTGACGACGAGATGACTGTAGTTACCCGCGTGAGCGGCTTTGATGGGACGTGACGAGCAGTGGGTCCCACTTTATGCCTTTGATTTGACTGGGCGTGCGTAATCTTCTGTTTTAACCGCGCCTCCTCAATTTCCGCACGTAATGGGAGTAGTGGGGGACGGTTCGTGATTCACCATTGCCACGCGTTGATGTCGATGTACGCCACGCGTCCAGTAGGTTTTCTGCTGGCCGTTGGATGACATCCGCTAGGAGGTTAAGTAGCAGCGCATATGCGATAATTTTCCTCATCTTTCTCCTTGCTCACGCTTACTCTGCCATTGCTGTTCTTGCTGCTTCCTTGCGCACTTCCTCTCCTTGGCACTAGACCAGCTTCACGTATTCCCCGGTTATTTCCCGCGTTCTCATTGCCATCGTAAGATGGGCAAGAAGTAGGGAGGCGCCACCGCTGGATCTGTGGCCACCATTGTCGCTGCCAAGAAGAAAGGAGGCTCCACCACCATGGGCACCAGTCCCGCCAGTGCTGGGAAGAAGAAGGGTGCGGGCACCCACATCACCAATGGGTCCTGGCGCCCATCCATCATAAAATCCTCCGAGCTGCACACTCTTTGTCAAGATGGAGCGCTTCCTCCCACGGAAGATGACTCTCGCGTGCCTGGCAAAGAGGTAATCCCACGTCCTCCTGCGGGTTTCTGAGTGATGTTCCTTGCGTTCATCATTCATGGTCTCTCGCTCCCCCCTGCATCCATTTGTTAGGGGTCTTCTCTGTTTCTACAGGGTCCAGCTGCACCAGCTGTCCCCAAACTCGATTCTCCATATCTCTTGTTTCATCACCCTCTGCGAGTGCTAGCTCGGAATTGAGCCACACTTCGGTCTCTTCAAGAAGCTTTTTAAGCTTAAGCGTCAGTCGGGGTCGGGTTTTATAGTTTACGATGTGGGGGGCTGCATGATCCACGTCGACTCCTCTCTCATGTATTTCGACATCTAAAAGAACATTTCATGTTTTCCTATGTTTTGCGTGTTAGATAACAATATTGTGGAGATTATTCATGTGCGCTAAGTGTGCAGGTAGCTTTGAGGCGGGCCGGATATCCGCCCCACCAAGGGCTAGATAATTCGGCCTACCTCATTGCTCAAAGAGAGCCAAGGCGCATCGCTCGGTATCCGGTCAGATTTTCTCCCGGAAAATCCGAACTGGGGTGGTTTTTCCTCCCCAGGCCGGATAATCCGGCTGTCGCATGGGCCGGATAATCCATCCCCCAGTTTTCAAGCAAAAGGAGCCAAGTAGCGTCGCTCGGTATCGAGTCAGATTTTCTCCCGGAAAATCCGAACTGGGGCGGTTTTTCCTCCCCAGGCCGGATAATCCGGCCCTCGCATAGGACCGGATAATCCGCCCCCCAGAAGTTGATCAAGGGCAAGCTCGGCGCGACGCTCTGATAGGTGGCGGACTATCTGCCGGATATTCCGAGTCTGGGGCGGTGTTTTCCCCAGACCGGATAATCCGGCCCTCACTTGGGCTGGATAATCCAGCCCCCAAAGTGTCCAACGGCTAGTTTCTGAAGGGGGTATAAATACCCCTTCTTCCCCAACGTTCAGAACTCTTGATTCATTCAAAATAGTCCAGACATTGTGCAAGAGCTCACATTCTCGATCTCCCACTTCAACCACCCGAAGGTTTTGATCTTTGGAGGAGTTGAAGGAGGAGAAGTTCATCATCATTATCAAGAATCAAGCGCTTCAACTCCTCTCCATTCACTTGGAGAAATCTCTGATCTAGTATTCTTGTCAATACCTAGATCTTGTTTATTGTATTTGATAACTTTGTTCTTGTGGCAGCTTGTTGTCATTTCGGGAGCCTCCATGTTGTTGTGGAGTTGTTTCCCCGCTAGTTGTGTAAAGGCGCCGGTGCCCGCCTCGAAGGGTACCTATAGTGGAAAGGTGGATCAGGCCTTTGGTGGTGAGATCCATCGGAGAACAGGGTGAGGCCTTTTGTGGCGTGGTGGTCTTAGTACCGCCCATCCCTCCAACGCAGACGTACTTCCCTTAACAAGGAAGGAACTACGGTCAAACAAATCCTGTGTCTCCGCATGCTTCACTTTGGTTTACCCGTTCCTCTTCACTCACTAGTAGATAGGTTTGCATATAGGGAAAATTGCACCTATTAGTTTATCTAGAGAATTTACTGTTTGTGCTAAGCCTAAAATTTAAGAAGTATTAAAAATTGGTGTAGCACCTATTCACCCCCCCTCTATGTGCCCATACGATCCATTTCAATTGGTATCAGAGCCCCGGCTCTTAATTCGGGCTTAACCGCCTAAGAGTAGTATGGGTACCAAGGATGATGGAAATGAGGCTGTGGATAAGGTCACAATGGATGATATCAAGTCGTTGGAAACAACCTTGTTGAAATCCTTTGAGGCCAAGATGGAGGAGATGAATCAAATGATTGCTCGCCTTACATCATCCATAGCCCCATCTCCATCCTCCTCTGAGGCTGCCACACCATCATCTAAGGAAAAGGGTAACACCGGATCCAAGGATGATGATGTGGAAGGTGAAAAACTTAATGGTTCCACCTCCAAGAAGGGAAGTGGTAAGGAGGAATATAGTGAGGTTCGCCACGTATATTTCCCCGACCCACCTATCCCTCATCCTCATATAAACAATAGGGGTGATCCACCCAAGCTCACTGCATCCTCCTTCAATCAATGGCAATTCCTAATGAAATCTCATGTTTGCAGCTCCTCTATTGAATTGTGGAGGATTATTGAAGAGGGTCTTCATATTGGAGATCAAACCAACCTAACGAGAAGAGAAGTTGTGGACAGCCAGTTGAATGCCACCGCTCTCCACATGATACAGCTGGGTGTGGGTCCCAAGGACATGCCACACATTGAACATCTCAACACAACTAAAGAAGCTTGAGATGCTCTTACGGATCTCTTCGTTGGAAATGAAAGCATGAGAAGAAACCGGTATGATGGCCTTTGTAATGAAGCTGAGGGATTCTACATGTTGGATGGTGAAAACCATGAGGACATGTATAGAAGACTCAAGGGCATCGCAACAACATTTCGAAAGCATGGGGCCACTCACATTGATGATGCATGGATAAAAAGAAAATATGTGAGTGCCTTAATGCCTTTCGAGCCAACGGACTTGAAGAGCCTGCAAGGTAGACATAACTATCATCAAATGACATCCAACGAATTCATGCAAGAAATGGCGTCATTCAAAGTGGCAGCAAAGAAGGCTGAAGATGCCCGTGCTCGGGCCATTGGAATGCAAAAGGGTGTCAATGTGGCTCTCAAAGCCAATGTTGTTGAGCAAGAGGAAGATGAAGGAGCTTTTGAGGGGGTATCCATGGACTGCCCCGATGAAGTCAAACGTGCTCATGGTGAGTACATGGCATTTTATGCAAGGAACTTTTGGAAGGACCCTGCCAAAGCCAAGTCTGAACTTGAGCGCAAGAACGGGTCAAATGGAAGAAGAGAAAGTGGCCCAAGATTGAGAACTTGCTTCAACTGTGGAGATAGAATGCACTTTGTAGCCGAGTGTCCATATCAAAATAGAGAAGACAATGGTGGCAGGCTCATTCTTAAAGAGAAATATAAAGCACCTAAGAAGAAGCCATTTATTAAGAAGAATGGCCCTTTCAAGAAGCAACCCAAGATTGTCTTGGTAGCTCAAGAGGAATACTCCTCCGCAAGTGAAGATGAAGAGGATGATGATAGTTCCCGCGAGGTGGCTGCTATAGCCACCACATCAACTCCCTCATCTCTCTTCGACTCGCCAAACGAGAACGTCATCAACAACAACGCCACTTGCCTAATGGCAAGAGGGTCCGAGGTATCAACTTCTAGCTCTGCATTTCCTAAGACTAACATAATTTTGGATATGGATGACCATGACAGTCTTAAAATGAAAGAAGAAGTTATTGCTTTGGATACTTTTTTCACTAACCTACAAGATGAGCACAAACTCCATTTTGATGCTCTTATGAGTCAACTTGCTCAAGCCGAAGATCTTCTTGAAGAAAAGGCTAGAATTGAAAGAGAAGATGCCTTGGAGATAGCTTCTTTGAAGAATGCCTTGGAAGAGGAAGATGAAGCTCGAGTATCTTTGGAAGAAAGACTCGAATCCTTTGAGGAGTCACAAGAAGAAGCTGTAGCTCAGCTCATTAAAGAACGTGACCATGCTCTTGCCATGGTAAAGAAACTAAAGAAAGAAAAGATTGACTTTGGGGCTGTTCATGCTAGACTGTTGGAGAAGTTTGATAATCTTGAAAGTGCTCACAAGGCATTGAAGAGTGATCATTCTACTTCAAATGAGTCTCATGACTAGCTCCAAACTCAATTGAAACGGTATGAGGTGCCAAGTACCTCCACTTCATCCTCTAGAAAAGAAGACCTTGTAAGAAGTTCTCAACACAAAGGTAAAGGCGTTATTGATGAGATACTGAGCAGGAAAAGGATAAACAATAGTAAAGAAGGTCTTGGTTACATACCCAAGACAAAGAACAAAAAAAACAACAAGAAGAAGAATAGCAAGACTGCTCAACCAAAGACTAGCAACATTACCAATGACAAGACTAATTATGATGGTTTTGCAGGGATCAACAATCCTAAATTTGAACTATATTGCGATTATTATGGTGATGTTTATGCTAGTTATGTAGGGCCTTATGACTGTTACATTCCTTGGTCTATTTGGGTTCCCAAGACCCTTGTCACTAACATGAGAGGACCCATTGAAAAATGGGTACCTAAAACCAAGAAGTAATTTTCTTGCAGGGCTATGCTTCCGGTGGTTCTAAATGGGTAATCGATAGCGGTTGCATGAGTCATATGACCAGAAGCAAGGAGATCATCACGGAGATGCGGCAAAACCATGATCACATAACCGTCTCCTATGGTGACAAGTCAAAATCTAAGGTATTGGGTCTTGGAAAAGTTGTGGTGGCTCACAATATCTCTCTCGTGGACGTCATGCTTGTTGAAACCCTCGGTTATAACTTACTTTCAGTTCGCGCCCTTGGTAAGATGGACTTTGCAGTTTATATTGATGCTGATTTGGTGGTACTCTTGTGGAGCAAGTCTCTAAAAGTCGCTTTCGTGGGATATGTCGAAAACGACCTGTACGTGGTGGACTTTTTGGGGAAAACCACTACAGGACCGATGTGTCTTTTCGGAAAGGCTGACGCGGGTTTGCTATGGCATCGCCGACTAGCCCACGTCAATATGAGAACTTTGCAAAGTCTCCACAAGGGTGGCGACATTCTTGGACTAAAAGAAAATGTCTCCTTTGCCAAAGATCATGTTTGCAGGGCGTGTGTTGAAGGGAAAATGCATGACTCACCTCATCGAAGGAAAACTAATATCTCTTCAAAAAGGATTTTGGAGCTCCTTCATGTGGACCTCTTCGGACCTCCATCTCATGCAAGCCTCGGTGGGAAGAAGTATTGTCTAGTGATTTTTGATGATTACTCAAGATGCACTTGGGATTATTTCGTCAAGCCGAAGAGAGAAACTCAACAAATTGTCATCGACTTCGCCAACGAGGTTCAACATCAACACAACGTCCCAATTCTGGCTATAAGAAGTGATAATGGCTCTGAGTTCAAGAACTACACCTTAAATGAGTTCCTAAGTGAAGAGGGGATAAGACATCAATATTCTGCTGCGTACACCCCTCAACAAAATGGTGTAGCCGAGAGGAAGAATCAAACTCTAATGGATATGGCAAGATCAATGTTAGCCGAATTTAAATCTCCATGTAACTTCTGGGCTGAAGCAATCTCTACTGCTTGTCATTCATCCAACCGATTATACCTCCGCAAGATCTTGGACAAGACTCTGTATGAAATACTTACCGGTAACAACCCAAACATCTCATACTTTCGGGTATTCGGGTGTAAGTGTTTCTTTCTTATCAAAGGAGTTCATTTATCTAAGTTTGAATCTAAGGCTTTAGAAGGTATTTTTGTTGGTTATGGTGCCGAACCCCACACTTATAGAGTCTACAATAAGCTCTCTAGAACTGTTGTAGAATCTTGTAGTGTGGTTTTTGAGGAAAATGATGGTTCCCGTGCGGAGCAAGTTGGTGTTTGTGATGCAGATATTGAAATACCCCAAGATGCCATAAGAAGAATGGGTGTGGGATTCTTCCGCCCCATTGAGGAACCCCTTGTGGCGGATCGGGAAGGACAATGCTCTTCCCATGAAGAGCCCTCATCTACACATGCCCAACAAGTTCCCACCACGGGAGCAAATTCTGCACCATCTGCTGAAGGTCAAGCTGTTCCAGAAAACTCCAGGCCGGATTATCCGGTGGACACCAGATGATCCGGCCACCCCGCTCTAGCTGACCATTTTGCTCCTGGTGGTGAAGATATCAACGCAAGCTCCAGGCCAGATTTTCTGGCAAGCCCCGGATTATCCGGCCCCTCGCCAGTTCAAGCAAGCCCCAGGTTTCCTGGTGATGCTGCTACAAATACTCCCAGGCCGGATTATCCGGCCTCTCCATCGGCCGGATTATCCGGCCCTGACTCTCCAGTTCAGCAGCCTCCTGTTACGACTACTGACTCACCTCAAGGGCACGCATCATCACCACCTGCTGCTGATATTCCAGTTCCTGATCAAGGTCGAGTAAATGCTTCCAATGAAGACTCAAGTGATGAATCTACTCCTCCAAGAGACAACAAACTTACTGAACTTTGTCGCTAGGCTCGAGCTGATCGAAACCTTGAGTTGAGGGGTCACACTCTCGACAAGGTTGTTGGTGATCTTCGACGAAGGGTTTCTACAAGAAGAGAATTGGCCAGTTTTGGTGAGCATCAAGCTCATATCTCTATGGTGGAACCTAAGAAGGTCTTTGAAGCTCTTGAAGACCCAGACTGGGTTGTTGCTACGCATGAAGAATTAAATAATTTCGAGCGCAACAAAGTCTAGAAACTCGTGGAGAAACCCAAAGAGTGCCGCAATGTTATCGACACCAAGTGGATTTTCAAAAACAAGCAAGACAAGAATGGCATTGTTGTGAGGAACAAGGCAAGACTTGTGGCACAAGGTTACTCCCAAGTTGAGGGCATTGACTTCGGCGAGACATATGCTCCAGTGGCTCGCCTTGAGTCCATCCGTATCCTTCTTGCTTATGATGCCCATAAAAATTTTAAGTTGCAGCAAATGGACGTCAAGAGTGCCTTCCTTAACGGTCCTCTACATGAGTTGGTATACGTAAAGCAACCCCCGGGGTTTGAGGATCCTAACTTTCCGAACCATGTCTACAAACTCGATAAGGTAATCTATGGCCTTAAACAAGCCCCACGTGCGTGGTATGAGCACCTTAAAGAGCTTTTGTTAGATCGTGGCTTCGAAGTTGGGCAAATCGATCCCACTCTTTTTACTAAGAAGGTTAAGGGGGAGCTCTTCGTATGCCAACTATATGTAGACGATATCATTTTTGGTTCTACTAACAAAGCTTTTAATGATGAATTTTCAAAGCTTATGACTGACAGGTTTGAGATGTCTATGATGGGGGAATTACGGTTATTTCTTGGATTCGAGATCAAGCAACTTAGAGAAGTAACCTTTATTAATCAAGCAAAGTACATCCAAGACATGCTCAAGAGATTCAAGATGACAGATCTAAATGGTGTTGCCACTCCGATGCAAACAAAATGTCATCTTGAACTTAACCCACATGGTAAAGATGTGGACCAAAAGATTGGGCTGGTGATAAGGATGATCGGAAATCCACTTCTGGAGCTTGTCAATTCTTGGGAAGATCTCTTATTTGTTGGTCCTCTAAAAAGCAGAATTGTATATCTCTCTCCACCACCGAAGCTGAATATGTTGCTACTGCCAGCGCTTGCACCCAATTATTGTGGATGAGGCAAACTTTAAAGGAATACGGTGTCAATTGTGACAAAGTGCCTCTTTTATGTGATAATGAAAGTGCAATCAAAATTGTGTACAATCCTGTTCAGCACACAAGGACGAAGCATATTGAGATTCGGAATCATTTTATTCGAGACCGTGTTGCTCGTGGCGATATTGATCTATCCTTTGTGAGCACGAAGAACCAACTTGCGGATATTTTTACAAAGCCACTTGATGAAGCAAGATTCTGCTACTTGAGGAATGAGCTAAATATCATTGATTCCAGGAGCTTGTCTTGATTACCCATGCACTCACTCGTACATCTCAATCCTTCTTTGGTATAGGTGTGGGAATGGAGATAGGGGGAGTGTGGTCCTAACTCATTGGGCTAACCCTCCCCCCATAATGCCAAAAGCAAGTTAAATCATTTCTCTTAATATCATTTTGTGATATGTGAGCTTATTGATGAGTATTGGTCGTGAACCCAAGATATATCTTCGCGGTGTCACACCATACACTCCAACAAGGTGGCCTCGGCCACCGCCCTCTCCCTTGAGGAGAATTGGCTCTTTTGGATGTTATTTGCTATCTCATGTTCTTATGGGAATCACACTCAATCTTGGCTTTTATTTGATTTGGATTTTGCAATTTTGAGTGTCTAGTACCATCTCAGTTTGGATCTCTTAATCCTAAGCCTTTCCCTACCCCTAAGCCATCTTTTCTAGCACACAAGTCCCTTGTACACCTTGTGGGGGTGTTGTTTGGGGATGCGCGGGCCTGGTTCTGTGTACAACAGAATCCCAGATTTGAGGCCGGATAATTCGGCCCTAGTGTAGGCCCACTTCTCCCCCAACCCTCTCCTCCTCCTCAGCCGCCGCCTGCCGTACCCCACCCTCCCCGGAGCCTCTCCGGCCACCGGATTTTCCGGGCCTCCCCGGATCTTCTTCTCCGTGTTCTTCCTCCAATGAGTGAGGGTAACTCCCTCTCTCCCCATCTTTGGCTAGATGTGTTACTTGTTGGGTGGAACATTGTCTAGAAAGGTATGTTTTCGCATAGAAATCGTAGTCTTGCAGTTTCTAGGCCCGATCTACTTTTTTGCATTCAATCTAGGTGAAATCGAAATTTTCTGCCAGGGCCGGATTATCTTCCCCTAGCCAGGCCGGATAATCCGGCCTGATAGATTCGATTCTGGTTCAGTTTCACTATGGAGTATGCATTGGGTAGATTTGTCCTATGAACTTTTTGACTACTTTTTCCCATGCTCTCTCCTGGACTTGTGTGTATGCTTATCCCCTTGCTATCGCCCTTATTCTCCTCACAAGTGGTTTCGGTGTTCCCAAGACCTACAAGTGCCATCCTCGCGCCAAATACTTTCGGGACGACGGATAGGGTAACTTAGTGGACAAAGTTGAATTGAGGAGAAGGAAGAACGAAGAGAAGCGCATGGCTGACCAAGCAAAGAGGACTAGGAATGGGGTGTCCAAGAGGAAGGGCAAGGAGCCCAAGATTAACTACAGGACTTTGGATGTGGTCTCCTACTCTGCCATCCGTCACCGTGACTTGTTTGCTGAGCTGCCTCATGATGCTGAGCTGGGGGATGCTCGTTTTTGGTGCGCAGAACAGAAGGAGATCTATGAAGATATATATGCCAGGCTGAACATTAGGCCTATGCACCCACTGGTACTTGCTGATGCTTTGGAGAAGGCTCATCTTGTGGATGCGATGTATGTGGCTGAGAGGATGGGGCTGCACCATCTTATGTCTCTCCAGTGCTCCTTTGACTCTGAGGTGGTGAAGCAGTTCTTCTCCACTTTGGTTATTTGTGGGGATGAGCATCGCACTATGAAGTGGATGACTCATGACATGCCTATGACTGCTGATTTTCACGTGTTTTCAGAGGTTCTTGGGTACTCTTTCCGCAGCAGGGATAGAGCTAGTGGCCACCGCATCATCACCCAGCTGAAGCCCAACAAAGATGCAGTTCTCTCTCCTTGCACTGTGGACAATGGCATTGTGGGCACTCTGGCTGGTCTTGCTCCCATCTATGCTGCCTTAGTGAGTCTCTTCCGTGACTCCATTACTCCGAGTGGGGGCAATAATGACAGCATCCGTGGTCACCTTGTTCAGCTACTTCAATTTTCTCATGAGGTTGCCTCTTGCGAGGACAAGTCAGTGCAGTACAGGCTGGATGTCATGGACTTCATTTACCATGAGCTGTGTGATGCTATGTTCAACAGTCTATCCATTCCCTATGCACCCTACATTATGATGCTCATTCGTCACCTGCTTCCTGCTGAGGAGTTCCACATCGACTCAGTGCACAAGGCCAAGAAGATCTACACCAAGGTTCGGAAGACCTCTCACCCCTCCTCTGCTCCTGAGGGTCTCATGAGGGATGCTCGCAGGCCCCCTATGCCTCCCATTGCCCGTGAGATCAAGCAGCTGAACTGGTTCCAGCGTAACATTCTCTGCATGGGCGTGGACATGCGCAAGTGTCAGTACGAGGCATACAAGCAGCGCCATGAGTTGGCTCACTCCCAGCAGCTCATTCTCCACCACGTGTCCGGTGGTTCGGGTGCTCCTCCGGCTCCTACACCTCCCGCTCTATATGCTCAGTGGAACTCTTCCTCCGGGTTGAACTATGGTGAGCTGGAGCATCACTTGTTCCCCTCTGCTCCTGCTGCTGATGATGAAGATGAGGAAGGTGACACTGAGGAGCCTGAAGATGAGGATGAGGATGAGGATGAGAATGAAGACGAGGAAGAGGACGAGGTCAAGGACTACAAGTGATCCTGTGGGGTGCTAGCATCGCTCTTCTCCCTTTTTGGTGTCTCGATGCCAAAGGGGAGAAGCAGTTCTATTAGGATGTCCGTGGATTTGCATGGGTCGGGCATAAGCACTTGCACTTTTCTATTCGTCATTTTCTTGCTTATGCCCATTTAGCGTTGAACTTTATATTTGTGATTTGTGGTTGTTTGAGACTTTATGTGGTTGTCTGGATTATGCCTATGGATTTCATATCATGGATTATGCTTATGGATCTATCTATTCATATCCTATTGCTGGAGGTTTATCACGGAAGGCGCTCATATTGGTTATCCGGTAATAATTGTGACTTATGTCAAGGATGCCTTCTCTCTACCTCGGTGGTATGTTTTTGTTGCTCATATGTCTATGGAATAGATTCACCTATTTGTGTGCATTTGTATTCCAATGCAAAACCCTATTATGCACACATTGAGGGGGAGTCTCTTTCATAGTTACTACTGTTTGTCTTGTGACTTTCTCCTGCAAATCCTGGTATTGTCATCTAACACCAAAAAGGGGGAGATTGAAAGAACATTTCATGTTTTCCTATGTTCTGCGTGTTAGATAACAATACTATGGAGATTATTCATGTGCGCTAAGTGTGCAGGAAGCTTTGAGGGGGGCCGGATAATCCGCCCCACCAAGGGCCGGATAATCCGGCCTACCTCATTGCTCAAAGAGAGACAAGGCGCGTTGCTCGGTATTCGGTCGGATTTTCTCCCAGAAAATCCGAACTGGGGCGGTTTTTCCTCCCTAGGCCGGATAATCCAGCTGTCGCATGGGCCGGATAATCCGGCCCCCAGTTTTCGAGCAAAAGGAGCCAAGGCGCGTCGCTCGGTATCCGGTCGGATTTTCTCCCGGAAAATCCAAACTGGGGCGGTTTTTCCTCCCCAGGCCGGATAATCCGTCCCTCGCATAGGACCGAATAATCCGGCCCCCAGAAGTTGATCAAGGGAAAGCTCGGCGCGACGCTCTGATAGGCGGCGGACTATCTGTCGGATATTCTGAGTCTAGGGCGGTGTTTTCCCCAGACCGGATAATCCGGCCCTCACTTGGGCCGGATAATCCGGCCCCCAAAGTGTCCAACGGCTGGTTTCTGAAGGGGGTATAAATGCCCCTTCTTCCCCAACGTTCAGAACTCTTGATTCATTCGAAATTGTCCAGACATTGTGCAAGAGCTCACATTCTCGATCTCCCACTTCAACCACTCGAAGGTCTTGATCTTTGGGGGAATTGAAGGAGGAGAAGTTCATCATCATCATCAAAATCAAGCGCTTCAACTCCTCTCCATTCACTTGGAGAAATCTCTGATCTAGTATTCTTGTCAATACCTAGATCTTGTTTATTGTATTTGATAAGTTTGTTCTTGTGGCAGCTTGTTGTCATTTTGGGAGCCTCCAAGTTGTTGTGGAGTTGTTGCCCCGCTAGTTGTGTAAAGGCGCCGGTGCCCGCCTCGAAGGGTATCTATAGTGGAAAGGTGGATCATGCCTTTCGTGGCGAGATCCATCGGAGAACAGGGTGAGGCCTTTTGTGGCGTGGTGGTCTTAGTACCGTCCACCCCTCCAACGGAGACGTACTTCCCTTAACAAGTAAGGAACTGCGGTCAAACAAATCCTATGTCTCCGCGTGCTTCACTTTGGTTTACCCGTTCCTCTTCCACTCGTTCTTTACTCGCTAGTATATAGGTTTGCGTATAGGGAAAATTCCACGTATTAGTTTATCTAGAGAATTTACCCTTTGTGCTAAGCCTAAAATTGAAAAAGTATTAAAAATTGGTGTAGCACATATTCACCCCCCCTCTAGGTGCCCATACGATCCATTTCAACATCAAGCTCACCGCGTCCGTCCAGGGGTGGAGAGATAAGTGGTTCTACATCCACGACCAGAAGGTCGACGGAGAGCACTACGAACTCATGCCCTTCGATCCCGTGGCTGCCTGCAAGAGGAGGCGCTCCTGGAAGAACGTCATGATGCCTGGAGAGTCCGAGGAGATGAAGATGCTGTATTAGCGTGTCCGTGACCTCAAAAGCCGTATAGGCAGAGAGGAAGGTGGGGCTGCACTCATTCGCACCTGGTTGCACTGCCGCATTCAGCCTCTGTAGGCCAGAGCCCATCCTATGTACCACTGGATTGGTACTAGCAATGTCACTCGCATATCTGCAGAGGGCATTTCTTCGGGTGAGGTGGACAGGAGGTTGCGGCTGGTGACCAAGTACACTGCCAAGGAGGATCTCCCAGGCGAATCAGTCGTGCCTCCTTTCGACTCCAACATTCCTCCACCTGAGGTAGAGTTTCATGATGAAGTGTTATATGTCTTCGATTGCTTTGTCAGGTGCTTGATATATAATGATGTTTCTTCTTATTGTAGGACTAGAACATGGCTGCCAGCTTGCCTCCTCTGCCTGAAGGAGTTATCCCGCGTGAAGCGGAGGAAGAGGACGAGTCGGGCTCCACAGTCACCGAGTAGGAAGAAGAGGAAGCCCCCCAAGTCTAGTGACCGCGGGACTCACAAACGCTCCCGTAGAAAGGATTCGGATTCTTCCTTGCCGTCGACGCTGGAGGGTCCTTCTGTTGTTGCGGAGGAGCCGATCCCCGCCGTGCCTGTGGGCGCCATGGCTCCTCCCACACGGAAGAAGCTACGGTTGCTGAAGGAGTCGTCAGATGACTCATTTGACCTTGACAAATTCAACTAGTGAGTTTTCATATCCGCAAGTTCGTCTTGCTTTCTTAGAAGTTTCTTTTCTGAAGTGGCGCCGGGTCTGTTTTGTAGTCAAACATCGTCGTCATCTTCTGATGACGTTCAATTTGTGAAAGAATCTGGAGTCGCAAACTCCAAGATCAAGGAGGTGGCTGTACAGTTACCTTCTTCGGCGGTGGCCCACTCCGGTACCAATTCTTCGAGTTCCCCTCATGCTGGGGGGCACCAGATGGTTGCACGGACGCCTACCCGACATGCATCTTCGGAGTCCCTAGAGGAACACGTAAGTGTCTTCTTTGCCGTTGGCAATCGAATTGTGGAGCTTGTGCCTTTTGTCGACGCTGAAGTTTTCTTTTCTTTTGATGTAGCCTATCATGAAGGATTCCACTCGCCTCGCAGAGTAGGTCCTTGCCTTGGGTCGACAGCACGCCTTGCTGGACAACCACCATCGCGTAGTCGAAGGTTTGTTCGAATCGATGTATCTTCACACTCCGTTGTATTTAAAATTTGTAGACTCATGTACTTGCCGTGCTCTGCCCTTTGCAGGTGAGCATAATGAACTTCTCCGTCGCTTTACTTCTCTCGAGAAGGGGCTTGCTGTGGCGGAGAAGAAACATGACGAGGCGATCTAGACCCTGGAGGAGTCGCAGAAGCGGGAGGAAGACCTATGCGCTTCTTCTGCTGAGAGGGAGAAGTTGTTCGTGGAACAGTTTTTCTCAACTGCAAAGGTACTCTCAGGTACTTGTACTGCTTCACTTGTATTTTCCCTATCTTGGTTTTCTTGCCCTTATGCTGACACTTTGTATTCTTCAGATGCCACTAGTCTCAGCTTCGACGCCCAAGCCTTGCGCAGTGAGGATGCTCTTGCTGGCACTGTGGCCGCAGTCAAGGACCGCGGTGTCTCCCTCCAAGAGACGCTAGGGAAGGCCAAAGGTGTGCCGAGCCACCTCCGGGAGGACCTGACTCCAAAGGCCAGCCTAATCGACAATCTCGACGACTTGGTGGAATCTTTCACCGACGACATTCCTATGGACTTCAAGAACTCCCAACGGTCTGTCGGCGCCACCATGGCACTCGCAATGGCGCAAGCCCATGGCGTGGAGTTGGACCCCAGCGCGATATCCAATGCGATGCCTATCGATGCGGATGGCCAACATGTAGTGTTTGCTCCCTTCACTACTAGCTATGGCAAGTATGGGCCTTAGCTCATCGAGATAGTCACAAGATATTCTATGGAGCAGCAGCGAGCGAAGGCGGCAAAGACTGCGGCGTCTGGGGCTACCACCGGAAAGTCTGTGGCGTCAGAGGCTACCACGGATTCGATGAGGCCCCCGAAGTCGAAGTCCAAGTCAAAGAAGCAGATTGCTCCTTAGTTTGCCATATGTAATAGGTGTAGCTTCTTTTTGACTAGGCTATTGATGTCTACGCACTTCAATTCTTGTAGACAGTTGTTGGGCCTCCAAGTGCAGAGGTTTGTAGAACAGAAGCAAGTTTTCCCTTAAGTGGATTACCCAAGGTTTATCGAACTCAGGGAGGAAGTGGTCAAAGGTATCCCTCTCAAGCAACCCTGCAATCAAGATACAAGAAGTCTCTTGTGTCCCCAACACACCCAATACACTTGTTAGGTGTATAGGTGCACTAGTTCAGCGAAGAGATAGTGAAATACCAGTGGTATGGATAATTATAAGTGGTAACGGTGCCAGAAAATAGCTTTGATGGCGCGTGGTTGATGGGTAGGAAGAGACTAAAGGCAATCTGAAATAAAGATGGAAGCAAGCAAACATGTAACAGATCTAGTTGCAAATGGTGTTTCAATGCTTATAAACAAGGCCTAGGGATCAAACTTTCGCTATTGAACACTCTCATATAAATATCTTCTCTTCATGATACTACTCTGAACTACTCTCTGGTTGGACACTCTAATCCATGGTAGGGCTATAACAGCACTCCTCAAAGTTCGCTTTCCCCATCTAGGTAACCCCACACTGTCACCTTGAGCGCTAGATGGTTCCAACAAACAATACAATTTCATAGAGACATCCAACTCCAAATATAACTCATAACAAGTATTTGTAATCTCTAGCCTAAGTGCCACCATGGTGTGCACGCTGTCACTTTCACACACATGGGGAGAGCAGTGATATTTTAAAGCACTTGAGTAGCAAGGTAGATCTACTTGATTACAAAGCTCATGATCACAATATGATCATGCATAGAGAGAGAGATGAACACATAGCTACCGGTAGAGCCCTTAGCCTCGAGAGAGAATTACTCCCTCCTCATCATGGGAATCAGCAATGGTGATGGAGATGGCGGTGGAGATCGATGGAGATGGCTCCGGGGGCACTTACCCGCCCCGGCAGGGTGACAGAACAAAGACTTCTGTCCCCCGAATCTCCTCTTCGGTGGCGGCGGCGCTGCGGAACTTTTCGTGGCTGGAGGCTTGATTCTTTAGGGTTTCTGCATCGGAGGCTTCTTATAGGCGAAAGGGCGATGTCAGAGGATGGACCAGGGGCCCACACCACCTGGTGGCGCGGCCAGGAGGACCTGCGCCACAACATGGTGTGGCCAGCCCCTGGCCCCTCTCGTCTCGTCTTCTGGATCCGTGAGTCTTCCGGTAAAATATCGACTTTGGCTTTTGTCCAGTCCAATTCCAAGAATATTCATTTTCTAGCTTTTCTAGAACAAAAAACAGAAGAAAACAGGCAACTGGCATTGTGGCATGTTGTTAATAGGTTAGTTCCAGAAAATGTGTAAAAGTACTCCAAAGTTGGAATGTATCAACATCCCCAAGCATGGAGTTAACCTATGCTTGGGGATGTTGATACATTGCAAACGTAGGTTTTTTGATACATTGCAATGTATCAACATCCCCAAGCTTAACTCCTGCTCGTCCTCGAGTAGGTAAGTGATAAAAAGAAAAGAATAATTTTTGAGATGACATGCACTATCACAATCAAGATCAAACCATTTGCAAGCATTGAAAGCTGGGATCAAAGTACTCTAAACATGAGCATGAAAGATGAAGTTCTAACAATAAGACATAGTAACTATGTTGTAACATGAAAAGGTACAAACAAAGATCATGAATAACAATGCATTTGAAAGACGTTTGTTTGTTTCACATATAGAAAACATAGCAGAGTGGCATTTAGCTTGTCCCTCAATGAGTAGGAATAAATGCATATGACACCTTCAAAGTTCATAAGGGTGACTAGATACAAATAGTTCAAGAACAAGCAATATCAAAGTTATGCATCAATCAACAAGTCTTGGGACAATGCACATTAAACTAAGAATGGCCACTATGCTCTCTCAATAGGTGCATAAAGATAGAAGATGGAGACTCAACATAAAAGTAAAAGAAAGGCCTTCATAGAAGGAAGCAGGGATTCAAGTCTCATAAAGAGCTTCCAAAAATTATGGTACTTATTAGCTTTCAACTTTCATTGCCCCTATCATAAGCATCTTGAAGTGATTAAGGTTAAAGTGAACAAACTATGGAGTATATGCTTGACAAAGTATAAGTTGGCAATCTCATGCCCCTTGAATACGAGGGTCGCTCCTCATGCTACTCAACTTTAGTTACCGGTAAGTTCTTGTCATAGTAAGTACATGTGTATCATAGAGAACCGCCAACTAGGTACCCCTTGCCCGATGATACTGAAGAATCCCCATATCAAAATGACAAGGCAAGCAGACAATAAGCATCTCAACAATCTTCTTATTTACCATGGGAAAATGGTGCTTTTTTCTCTCTTTCCTCTTTTCTCATCTCTTTTTTTTTCGTTTTTCTCAATCTCTATCTAATTTTTTATACGAAGAATGCTTCATAGATTGCTCATTATGGTTACGCTGCAGGTTTCCACCATGATTAGGCATGGATTAGACCATCCACCCAGGCATTTCTCTAAAACACATACATAAATCCATAGACTTACAAGCTCCCCTTTCATTTCACACTGACGGCATCCATAAACAAAAGAGCATGATATCAACTTGGTACAATGTACAAGTGCAATGTTGAAAGCGTTCCCCATGACAACATGGTTTTGCTAATCCCAAACATATAAGTGCAAGCATATACACCATAGATGACACAATGGTTCAAGTTTATTAGGGGCAAGAAAAGTAAAGAGTGCCATCAAGTTCATGAGAGCTTTAATCACTAGTTTTCTCATAACAAGTTTAATTCAGAAGATAGATAAAAACATGAATATACTTGGAATAGCAAATGCTAATAGGTAGGTATGGTGGACTCTTTGGAATAACTTGCTTTTATTTGGAGTTAGATGCATGAGTGGAACTCATACTTGGTTATGGAGGCTAGCAAAAGACTGAGAGCGACCAACTAAGAGAGCAATAATGGACATAATCATACAAAGCAACAACACATCATTAATTAAAGCATAAAGTGATATTACAAGTCGAAAACTAAATGATCATCGAGGCTATGGTGACTTGGGATACTCATAACATGGTGTGAGCATGCGCCAAGTCAACCCAAATAAAGCATCAAAGGAGAATACCACAATACTATGCTTTAATATGCTAAAACAACGCATGATTCTTTCAAGGCACATTAAGAACTCTCAATTATTTGTAACGAGTCATGCTACAAGAATAATCACTAAGCAAAATTCCAAAACAATATCAAGCATGACATGACAAAGCCTAGGCCACAATCAAAAACAAACTCCTTTTATACTTAAGCATGAAATTTTCCTACTCTTTTCCAATCCAAACCAACTTATTTGAAAACTAATGTATGAATGAGGGGGCCCAACAAATTTATTCAAGCAAACTAAGCAAACGAAGCAAACGAAAACCAAAAACAAAAACGAAGATGCTCCAAGAACAACACAATTGTGCATGAAACAATAAAAAATGAAGTGTTTGGAAGAAACCTGAGATTTTTATTGATGAAGAAGGGGATGCCTTGGGCATCCCCAAGCTTTGACGCTTGTACTTCTTGGATATTTCTTGGGGTGACATGGGGTGGCCTCCCCAAGCTTGATATTTTGTCCATTGTTCATCTTATTCCATTACTCTTCCCTACACTTTAAAATTTCCTTCATACAAAACTTCACACAATCTTCATTAGCAACATTAGTACACTCAAGATAATAAGTCGTTTGGTTCAGTTTCAACACTAGTAAAACTTCCATTAAAACACAAGCTACTGTAGCGTTTCCTTTAAAAAGTTCAAATGATCAAAGAGAACTGAAAGAGAAAGAGATTAAGAGGCAAATGAAGATAATGGCAGAAATCTGTCAAAACAGACCAGAAGGTAAAAACCAATTTTTTCGAAGACCTTCTGTTGCTCAAATAGAAAAGTGTTGAACTAACTAAAGTTGGATAACAACCTGGGGCAGAAGCAAAAAAAATTACAGCTCAAACTGACGTACGGAGATTTTTCACAAATTTTTACAGCGAAGCACAGAAATCTGTTTTGGGACAACAACTTTCCCAAGTCTTACTTCTCTCTCATTAGAGGCTACTCTTGGCACAAAAACCACACAAAAAGGATAAGGAGAGGTTATTACAGAGATAATAACTTCCAAGACTCGACTAAAACTTTTGGGTTGTCTCCCAATAAGTATTTTTCTTTAATGCCTTTAAGTTAGGCATGATAGTTCGAGAAGATACCCACATAAGAAATATGAATTGAAGTAAAAGAGAGCATCAAGAAGCACATTCAAAAAACTTTTAAGTCTAACCCACTTCCTATGCATAGGAATCTTGTAAATAAACAAGTCATGAAAGCACAAAGCAACAAGCATAGGAAAGCAAAACAAGTGCAACTTCAAGACTTTCAACAAAAAGAGGGGAAACTTAATATTATTGAGATGCATAAAACCATGTTTCCCTCTCTCATAATAGCTTTCAGTAGCATCATGAATAAAATTAACAATATAACTATCACATAAAACATTCTTATCATGAGCCACATGCATAAAGGAATTAATACTCTCCACATAAACATAGTCATTCTTATTAATCATAGTGGGAGCAAATTCAAGAAAATAGCTATCATTATTATTCTCATCACCATAATCATCAAATATAGGAGGCATATTGTAATCATAATTTTTCTCCTCAATAGTAGGCGGACTGAAAATATCATATTTATTATTGTAATCATCATATATTGGAGGTGTAGTATCATCGTAAGCAATAGAATAATTATCTTCCAAAGTGTGTTCATTTGTAAACATATCATCATTGGAAGGAAAATGGATAGCACTAATAGTACAACAATTATTAATATCATCATTTTCATAATTGGTACCGACGAGATTTTCAATATCAAAAGAAGTGGGCTTTTCCCAATCATGATCACTACTATAGGTAACATGCATAGGAACATCATTGAGTTCAGACTCATCAAAAACTATAATAGGAGCAACATGCTTAGGGGAAAATACCATTTCCTCTCTCCTTTTACTCCTCCTTTTCTTCTTTTTCTTCTTCTCTTTAGGAGGGAGAGGCTTGAAAGGAAGCTTCTCCATATACCCTGGTTTATTGTTAGAGACAATAGAATAAACTTTGGAGGATTCCTCCTTTTCATTAATAAGATCAAAACACATATTACTCCTGTCATATCTTGGTAAAACCTCATCTTTTATAATATTTTGTATGTAAGTATTTGTGTGGCAATTATCAACGCAATAAATATGACAACCATGCATGACACTATTCATATCAAAAGCACCCATATCTGCCAAAGAGGTTTTTCTTGATAACTCTTCACACCCCAAAAATAATGTAAGTTCATCATACTGATTAGGAGTGATCATGTCATCACAATACAAACTTGCAGTACTCATTGGATTAGAAGGGCTAATATTATGGCCTGAGTATTTAAAATTGAAATGACCCACTTCAAAGCAAAGTTCACAAATAAAAGGATAGAGGGCACACACGTTTTTACCAAGATCATTTAGAGCCCTATACCACGTTCTAGTTTTTTCATTCCTGTGGGTGATACAATATTCTTCTTCAATTTGATTATTCTCACAAGGTCTATGTATTCCACAAAAATTAACATGCTTATAAGAAATAGTACTTTCAGAGGTTTGAGCATGTTTATTGCTATCATTAATAACAATTTCATTTTCCATGCAAGTGTCTTTAAAAGGCTCATGATACATGTCCCATTTTTTTGGAGCATTAATATGAGAAGCAAAGGCTCTAAAACAATCAATAAGAATTTTAGGATCAAGACCATATTTAGCACTAAGCTCTTGAAAATTAGCAGTTTCAGCGAAAGACTTAATGCAATCATACTCATAGTTTATACCTAGCTATTTACCTTTGTTGTTATCCCAATCTTCGGTATTGCTTTGAATTGTTTCAAGAAGATCCCACTTAGATTTGACCTCCTTACTTGTGAAGGCTCCCTCTAAACAATTATCTACATAGTCCTTGTAATGTCCTGAAAGCCTTGCATAGAAATTATTAATAACAATATTACCGGGTAGCTCATGAATGGGACATTTGAGCGTTAGTGACTTCAATCTCCCCCATGATTGGGCAATACTTTCTCCATCATGTGGATGAAAATTATAAATGTAATTCCTATCTTTATGAATTTCACGAGGAGGATAAAATTTAGAGTAAAAGAGAGATTCAAGTTCCTTCCACTCCAAATGATGAGGATCATATAGTAGCTCATACCACTCCCTTGCTTTGCCCTTAAGTGAAAAAGGGAATAACTTCCTCTTAACTTGGTTCATTGAAATACCTGCACACTTGAACAACTCGCATAATTCGTGTATAAAGAGTAAATGATCGCCAGGATGGACAGTTCCATCTCCAAAATAACAATTATTCATAACACGTTCAACAATTTTTATAGGTATTTCAAAAGGGATGCTTTCGGTATGTGGATTTAAAATATCACAAGTATCATTAGAATTACCACATGTGGGAGATAAAGTATCATCAGAGCAATTTTTTCTTTAAAGCTGGGGAACTAAAAAGATCATTTTCATAAAAACTAACTTCCCCAAGCTTAGACGTTTCCATAATATTAGTAACAAAGGTGTTCAAAAGATTCATACTAATAACATTGCTATTAGCATGCAAAGAAAGTTCCATGGGTTTTTTATTTTTCCTTTCAGACAATTCATGTTCTAACTTAGGAAAATAACTAAAAAGCTCTCTAATTTTCTTGTTGTTTTCCATTAAGACTAACTAGTGAACATAAAAACAAGAAACAAAAAGATATAATTGTAGAATCTAAAGGAAATAACTTCGAGCACTCACACACCAGCAACAATGCTAGAAGATAACTTAGTAGCCAGAGGATGTGAGTACCTTTTACCTTACCTCCCCGGCAACAGTGCTAGAAAATAGCTTGATGTCTATGCATTTCTATTCTTGTAGACAGTTGTTGGACCTCCAAGTGCAGAGGTTTGTAAAACAACAGCAAGTTTTCCCTTATCACTACTAGGAAAACACACGTCTGTGGCGCACCTACTTTCCCCTTCCGTGGCGCACTAGGGGTGCGCCACGACTTCTGCGCTACGGCTAAAAAGTGCCCGTAGCGCACTGCCAGGTGCGCTACAGGTATCTCGAGTTAGTGGTAGCCCACTGTGTTGTGCGCCACTACTGTTTTTCCTGTGGCGCATGACCTAGTGCGTTACTAGTATCTAGTTAGTAGTAGCGCACTGGCTGGTGCGCCACTACTATTGTTCCTGTGGCGCATGACATAGTGCGCTACTAGTATTTGAGCAGGTGCGCCACCAACGTAGTGCGCCACTAACCACGTATATGTGAGCCACGGCTTAGCTTTTCAAAAAACAAAAAAAAACTCAATACAGATGATATTCAATACAGATGATATTCAATACAGATTATATACAATACAGCTCATATACACAGATATACAGTACAGAAATAAATACACAGATATACAATACAGAAATAAATACACAGACAAGATAGAAACAAATACATATAGATAAGTTAGATACATAAATACACAGTATAAGTTATATTATTTCGATTAAGTTACAAAGTAGCCAGTGATGACATGAATACATGTCTCAACCAAGTTAGAGCTCGTGGAAGCTCGCCTAGACATCTAAAGTAGGAACATGCAGGACAGACAACCAATGACGATAACCATCACCGCGACGGAGGTATAGGTCTTCATCTGGTTCCTCGTCCTAACTCCCGCTAGATAGCGCGCGTATCTAGCTTCCGCCTCTGCCATAGTATTGTACACTTTGTAGCTATTGCCGCTAAAACGGTGCACCTGTCTCCGGTAGTCTTTCCAATCATCATAGACTCCAGGAACCCGTCCCTTGTACACGACGTACCACGTCATCTAAAATTTTGCAATAATAATTAAATGGTGGTGAAAAAACAAGTAAAAGTCGCATATAAAGATATACTTATCAAATAAGGTAACAAAGTAAGAAAAAAATACCAAGTAGTAGCATGTACATGTCGACACACACAAGTACACGCGGGGATAAAGAACTACAACTAGACCAACACATCAAGACTTCTGGCTCGGCTCAGGAAACGGGAGGACGCCTTGTTTCGTCATGAACGCCCTATAGTCACCCTGCATCTTTAGGTGATCTACTACGTCATGGTTATTCAGGGGATTGCCTCCGTAGAAGACCCCCCCTGAAGTCATGACATCACGGCTGATGATTGCCCCAAACTGTTGCTGGATGCGATACATCTCTTGTCTAATATCTGAATCATTGATCCTGGCCTTGACTTCGGCCCACCGTTTGAGATGATCTGGCAGTGTAGAATTCTGTTGCTCTAGTAGGAACGCCCTCATGTGATGGAGTGCATAGTAGGCTTCCTTCTGACTGCCTGCCGGTTGCTTCACGCAGGGGAATTCCATCACATGGGTGAAGACGTGCCTACCAAACTTGAGCTTCTTATGCATGAAGGTGGCGCCTTCCACTGAGGCATAGCCGGTGAGAGCATCATCCAGAACTTCCTTCATCTTGTCCTAGTTTTTCTTCTTTTCTTGACTCCCTGAGTCGAAATACGTGGCTTGCGAATGTTTCGGCAACAAGCAGATGAGTGTGCAGTGTTGATCTCTGCGCAAAATAATTCAAACGGAATGTGTTGGAAAAAGAATGATGAAAATCTAATAAAGCATGTTATGGCGGCGAGTGAATAATGACTTACTCAGGAAAGAAAGGCACGAGAATGTATTCCTTTGTCTTGTTCGCCACCAAGATGCCTTGGAGGTACGAGGCCATGAATCGCCGTTCAATGGCGCTTCCCAAGCAGCCATCACGCATGTAGTAGGGTTCCACTATAGCGATGCCCGGGGTGTTCTCTCTAATGATCTAAATGGCCAGGCTAAGAGAAAATAGGCGTACCATGGTATAGTGCAGCGGATACAGGTGGAACATATTGAAGATGTCATCAAACCGCAGGAAGAACAGATCCGCGGGGACATTATCAACGAAGCCCAAGCCTCGTGGCACCTTAACCACGAATACCGGGTGCGAGGGATCTTTCTCCGCAAGAAGGCGTCTCTCTATCGTCAGCACATCGTCATGCACACTCCTCATTTCTGAAGTGGCGAGCCTGAGCAATTTCTTAGTTAGCATGGGCTCACCCGCCACATGCATCCTCCACATAATACCCTTTGGTCTTGGTGGCCCGTCTTGAAACCTGATCAGATTCGTAGTTGACGCCACCAGCTGGCTCGAGCTGCGAGATTTTCTATTCCTGGTCTTCTTGCCTTTTGGGAAGTGGGTAGGCACCGCAATATGAGCATCGATCACCCTATGTAGTGTGTCAGGGCTTAGAACAAAGGGCCGATTGGATGTATCTGCTGGCTCGGTGAAGGTGCAAGCTGGAGGCATCTCTTGAGAACCAAAGAGATGTTTGTTGCAAGTGGATTTCTCTGCGGGGCCACCAGCTGGGTCTTTGTTTAGGTTGCCGGGGAAAAGATTAGTGTTGATGAAATCATCGAAGTAATCTTTGTCATCCTCGTTCGGATCCTGCGCCATGGTCATGTCAATATGACCAGCCGAACAATCGCGTGGAGGTGACGGTGTGGGGGTCTTGCCATGGCTTGGCGCTGGCACGACATGCAGTGTTGTTGTCTGTGGGGTGATGGCCCCGGCCGTCCCCAAACGAATCATGCTCTTTGGCCATAGCAGGAATAAGCCGAAGCAACTTCTGAGGACAGCCGGCTCTTCTTCATCCGCTCTTGGGGGTTGAATGGGAGGTTCCAGGTCATCACAACCCCTTAGCACCCGGATAATTTTAACCCTATGCACGCTATATGGCATCGACTTTGAGTGGAACGTGCGGTGCAAGGGTTGAATGATGGTACCCTTGGCAACATCCCTCAACTCGTTGTTCACGAAGCTTAAGAGAGTGCATGGAACATCCGTCTGCAAAAAACATGTATGGCATTAAAAAGATGCCAGAAGAGTAATAAATGGCAAGGCGGTAAAGTATTTGGTTTACCATGATGGTGTCGAGCTCGGCTAATGTCGAGGCACCGCATACGACGACGGGCATGCAAGAGATGGAGGGGCTGCTTGATGGCACGGTGCCGGCCGCCGATGTATTCTCCCTATCGGTTGCATTAAGCTCCGGTGCCGCGGTGATGGCAGGGGGAGTCAACAATGCTTCCGGCGCCGCCGTGCTAGCGGGCGGAGTCACCAATGCTTCCGGCGCCACCGTGCTACCGGGCGGAGTCACGAACACATAATTCACCAGGATCGCCGGCGCCGCATTGTTTGAGTGGCTTCTGACCATGCTTGGAATCGGGCATGGCCCTTGCCGACCACCCGCACTCCAGTTCGCTATTGACTCCACCAAGGTAGGCAGGATGGAGGTGAGGGTGATTGGAATGTTGTCTTGGATGATCCGCGGGATCCACGCCACTTGTTCCTTAAGTTCCTGAACCTCGTGGTTTTCCTCGTCGCTCCTTCCCTCCACACGCGTCCTCGGGGGTGGACCAAAATGATCCACCCAATTCTTAGCCCCGAAGCCGGCCAGACGGCTAGCCGACGATGGCTTCTTTGTAACCGGTGTGATTTTCTTGGCCCGGTTCATCGCCCTGTTAAAAGGGCTATCCCACCGGGTGGCCGCCGTCGACCCGTGGGATGAGGAACCATGGGATCCCTGACTAGCAATTTCCCGCTCCTGCAGGAGAAGTAACGTGAACCATTTAGAAATTCGACTTGATCGATTAGAATGTAATCGACTTGATCCGCGATAATTAAATTACTTACCGCAAGAACCTCGAAGTCCTTCAACTTAGTTTCCGCGGTGAGTTCTTTGGTTTTGGGGTCCACATGGTAACGAGCCCTGATGAAGTTTCGAAGCTGCTTGTTTTCGAATTTCGAAAAGGGGTTAGGTGTCCCCTTAGCTCTATACTCGTCGTCCTCCTTATCCCATTTGGGCTCCGCAGCTCTGTAACCACTAGATCCGAGATGGTGGTGACCTATATTCATCGCCTGCAATTCCTTTCCCCGCTTACTCGAGGCCTTGGCCGCTTTGGAGGTGCACTTGGCCTTGAACTCCTGGAATTGATCTTCGGTGATCTACGGGTCAATCTTCTGGATCTCCTCGAGACTTTTCTCTTCTTTAAATATCTTCTTCTTTATCCGGGTTCTCTAGCTGGCTAGGGCGGTGCTCATCCTCGTGAGGGCAGATTTATTTACTTCATTCCCATGATAATCTATGTTCCGATAATGAAGGGGGAACTTGTATCTTGCGTGCAGCTTCTCGAAGAGGAGTGTGCGCAAATGGCCATTATCTTTATGCCAGAGATTCTCGGTGTTGATCGAGATGGTGGTCCGGGTGATAGCCGCCACTTGCCCACCGTACCCTTTGACCACATGGTCGGGCGCCAAAGGAACCCCTGTTGGGCTCACTTCGGTAATTTCCTCTCTGACGGTGCCGACCGTGTTCGGGCGCCTTTCCTTCTTCTTCTTAGGTGGATTACTACCACTTGTTGTGCCCTCACCGCCATCAGTGGTTTCATCATCCACCGTTCCTTCGGCCGCTTCTTCTTCCTCCGCGTCTTCCATCTCATCGGCGTCGCTCTCGGAAGGGTTGTATTCTTCATCACCCTCTGTCATTCTTTCTAGCCGCTCGACCTCCTCCCAGAATGACAAGGGTCTGTTTTGAGGTCTCACTTCTCCTTCAGCATTGATACGCTGAGAAGATCCAGCCTCGTCGTTGTCACACATGTTTGCACTAATAAAAGGCAAATAATGGTTAGTAAAGTGCGCGGAAAAATCGGGCATGACCATTGCTCATTTTTGTTAAACTAGGAGTGCCCGATTTCTGCCGAAATGGAAGTTAATCAACATTTCGGCGAAAATTGGGACTCATTTCATACAAGCACCTGCATACGAATACAACTAGGCAGGGTATTTTCCTGTATATAAGCCTAACAGCAGACCTGGAGCACCTGCATATAAGCCTAACAGCAGACCTGGAGCTACACAAAATAATGCATTGTTTCTTTTGTTATAAAGGGTCAAATATAGTAATGTTTGATTTGTAAAATACTAAAATGACCTACATTTGTTATCAGATATAGTAAGCTTCAAAGTTGTATTTCATTTAGGATCAGAAGTCTAGCATGCTAGTCAGGGACCCAATGAGAAGAACAGAACTGGTGTAGTAGTAGGAATCTTAGGAGTACTTTATTCAGGAACCTGACCATGAACAAAAAGATATTGACAGATTATCTTTTCTTTCAACAAGAATCACTATAAATATGCACATTTAGAACAGATAAATATGCACATTTAGAATTTACACTTGCCTTTTCCTTCATGTTTCACTCAAAAGAAGAAACATAGTTCCACTTAGACTTGAATTAGCGGATGCAATGGAGCACTGAGAGATGCATGTTCTACGGAAAGAAAAAAGAAAGATGCAATGCATGTTCCATCTAGATTCAGCAAACTACAGTAGAGATACTGTATAGCAATTGTAACAGAATATGAATATGAACCTGGAACCTTGCTGATTTAATTAACCATGTGGCACAATCAATAAACTACAGTACAACAAGTCCCTTTTTATATGAATAGGAATATGATCCTTGAACCTTGCTGATTTCATTAACCTTGCTAACCATGGGATGTGTTAGGCTTTATAAGCCTATTTGAGACTGGCAAACAGAAACCTCTAAGAGCAAGAAATTAAGTTCTAAGATTTGCTGAATTTACATCACATTATTTGCTTCAAATGGGTGATCTGTACCAATGCTGGTGAAGTACCGCAAATGCATCTCAGGTAAACTTGAAGGAATACTGTTCTATTAGCAACATCACAAGCACATATCATCAGCTTTACACATTCAGTAACTATAGCATCGACCACCATAGCATCAGCTTTACACATTGAACAGGTCCAAGAATTAATCAAGGCACACTACAAAATACAGTAGAAATTATTGCACTGTCTGAATGACTGATTGACTATTGCACTGTCTGAATGACTGAACCCTGAACCCTGACAATAGCATCAGCACACTACAACACAGATCAACCACCATAGCATTAGCACACTACAACACATCGACCACCATAGCATCAACACACTACAACACATCGACCACCATAGCATTATCACACTACAACACAGATCAACTATTGCATTGTCTGAATGACTGAACCCTGAACACTATCACTGAATCAAGCTAGGGTTCATGTGCTCGAAGCTATTCACTAGGTAAAACACTGTCCAATATCAGATTTGTGTTCTAGGTCATGTGCCCGGAGGAGGAAACCCTAATTAGGGTTGAAATTTTCGGAATCTATCACTGAATCAAGCTAGGGTTCATGTGCTCGGAGGACAAAACCCTAGAGAGGGGAGAGAGGGAGAGAGGGGAGAGGGGACGCTCACCTCAAAGATGACGACGACGAAGAGCACGCGGACGATGACAAAGAGCGCGGACGGAGCTCCTCCACGGACGCGCGGCGGCCTCCTCTCCTCCTCCTCGGACGCGGCGGCCTCCTCTCCTCCTCCACAGACGCGACGGCCTCCACTCCTCCTCCTCGGACGCGGCGGACTCCTTTCCTCCTCCACGGACGCGGCGACCTCCTCTCCTCCTCCTCGGCAGGCAGCGGGCGAGCGGCGGAGGCGGCAGATCGAGCGGCGGAGGATAGGTGGGAGATGGGAGATGGGAGATGACCGTGCGCAGCACAACATACTTGTCATGCCACTTAGCCGTAGCGCACCCTTACCCAGTGCGCTACGGGTAGCGCACCCTTACCTTCGTGTCAAGTCAAACAAAAGGTTGCCGCCCCGTTAGTTGACACTAGCACTTGCATATCCCACTGGTTCCGCCCTAGCTATGTACGCTCACTTAACCTGGAGCACCTAGGTTCGAACCCTGGTGCCCCCATTTTTTTATTTTATTTTAAAACTACTTTAAAATGTTAAAAAATATCCCAAAAAATATGTAAACTATATAAAATATATGTTATATGTTTATATGACAGAAATGGTACATATATATCATCAAAAGTGGTACAAAAGTGATTCAAAGTAGAAAGAAATTAAATAATAATGTGTCCATTAATAACATGCCATCCATATGCATCAATACAATCTTTTTTGAGCTAGCATTTTACAATATTTTTTCCCTTCTTTGTCGCGGTTGAATAATTTAGCCTTGGCACTTTTATGTTTCTTCGCTCGAACGGGCTACCTTTTTTGGGTAAGGTTGTCCTTTTTCTTCTTCTGATGTATGTCTCTTCATCGTAGTTGTCGTCATCTTCAATCTTTGGATCACCGTACTGGTCGAAGTCTTGCTCGTTGGCAACTCCATCCATTCCGATGATGTTTCTTTTTCCTCTCCTAACGACAACACGGCTAGGCTTTGTTGGGTCAGTAATAAAAAAACATTGGTCCACTTTGCTAGCCAGTACCCACGGTTCATTTTTCGTGGCGACATGCGCACCGACGGCCTTGGATTTGGCTGCTTCGGGTATTAACATGGTTGTGAAATACCAGTCTTATCTTTGGACACTCTTGGCCCATCTGACACGGAACATCGGCACCTTTTCTCCATAGTAGTCAAGCTCCCAGATCTCCTCGATCCTTTCGTAAAATCTTTCCTTCACGTTGTCATCGGTGTAGAATTCTGATGTTACACTTGAGTTCTGATAGTCACACTTGTTGTCCTTTTCCTCCATGTAGAATGTGTAGCCGTTGATATCATATGCCTGATAGGTCACCAGGTTGTGCATGGGTCCCTGCGACAAGGTGAATATGATGTTTTCCTGTGCAAAATGCGATTGCGGGGGATTATCTAGGAGCGTCTGCCTAAACCAACGCGTAAAATCTGAGTTGTGCTCTTTGATTATTTCTCCCTGCGTCCTCTGTATGCCCCGATCACTATACTTCTTCTCGATTGACCTTTTGTGCTTTTGTACCCAAGGATCAACCAGTTCTAAATGTTGTAGCGCGACTAGGTTTGCTCTATCAAAGTCTGTGCGTCGACAATCGTAGTCTGCATGCAGTACGCGACGACCCTCTCGGTGACCCGATCCATCGAGCTTGCCAAGGTGCCTATTGACGGGAAGACCGAAAGGGTTCTCGATGCCTAGATAATTCATGCAGAAAGAGATGCACTCTTCGGCCAGAAAGCCCTTGGCTATGCTTCCATGTGGACGGGACCTATTGTGAACATATCATTTGATGTGTCCGTTCATCCTTTCGAACGACATCATGCTGCGGAGGAACATCGGCCCGAGTTGGATGATATCCTCCACGATATGGACCAGCAGATGCACCATAATATCGAAGAATGCAGGCGGGAAGTAGATCTCAAGCTCGCATAGTATCACCATGATCTCCTCTTGTAGCCTCCCGAGCTGTTTCACGCCAATTGACTTTCGAGAGACGACGTCGAAAAACTTGCAGAGCCCAAACAATGTTTCTCGGACATGCTCGTCCATTATACCTCGTAGTGCAACCGGAAGTATCTGCGTCATTAGCACGGCACAGTCGTGAGACTTCATCCCACTAAACCACTGCTTAGCCTCATCTAGGTACCTGCTTATCTTGCCCGCGTAGCCGTAAGGAAATTTGACTCCTAGAAGGCACTTGAAAAACTGTTTGATCTCATCCCGGCTTAGTGTGAAGCACGAAGGGGGGGCAGTAATATTCGTTCTTCTTGACCTTTTTACCCTTTCGACGACCTTGTGTCGCCTCTGACTGATGATCATCGTCATCTTCCTGATCATCAGGAGTAGGGCGTCCTCCGTGAAGATCCTTCCAGATGCCCATGAATATCAAGTCGTTCCTTGCTTTAGGACCATCATTCGTCCTATCTGGCATGTTGATTAGGGTGGCGACTAGACTCTTGCACACGTTCTTTGTGATATGCATGATGTCAAGGCTATGAGGCGTGCGGAGAAACTTCCAGTATGGCAACTCCCAGAAAACAGACCTTGTTTTCCATACCTTCATCAACGGCTTGTCTTGCTGCCTCTTTCGCTTCTTTCCCGGTTTAGGACACTCTTTCCAGTTTTTCAGCAATTCATCAACTTCTTCACCGCTCCTCCGCTCTAGGATTCCCCGGGTCTCGGATTTTCCATTGAACAGATCTCCACGTTTTCTCCATGCATCATTCTTTCCAAGCCACGTTCGGTGCCCCATGAACACGGTTTTCGAAGACCCTGGATCTTTCTCTAGTTGGAGATAGGTCATGTTATCCATGCACCTAACGCATGCGTAGAATCCTTGGATAACCTGCCCCGAGAAATATCCGAAACCTGGATAGTCTTGCACCGTAGTGACCAACAAGGCTCTCATAGTGAAATAATCTTGTGCGACAGCGTCATACGTATTGGCTCCGGATTCCCATAACATGGCTAGCTCCTCTTTCAACAGCCTGAGATATAGATTGATGTTGGTACCAGGTTGTTTTGGCCCTTGAATTAGCATACTCATTTGTATGTACTTCTTTTTCATGCACAACCAGGGAGGGAGGTTGTACATCCATACAAACACGGGCCAAGTGCTGTACGTGCTGCTCTGGCTACCGAACGGATTGAGTCCATCAGTGCTTGCACCTAGCCTGATGTTTCTCAAATCTCCACCGAATTCTGGGAATTCGAGGTCTAATGCTTTCCACTGGCTACCATTTGAAGGGTGCGTCAGTAGCTCGTCCTTTTCAGGGTCATCGTCATCTGCTGGCTTCTTTCTTTCTGCATGCCAGCGCATGAGATTTGCTTCCTTAGGGTCTGCGAAATAGCGCTGCAGACAAGGAGTGATAGGAAAGTACCATACCACTTTTCGAGGAGCTTTCTTACCTTTCTTGTATCGACTAACGCCGCACATCGGGCATGTGGTTTTCTCCGCGTCCTCGCCCCGATAAATGATGCAATCAATGATGCAGACGTGGTATCTAATGTGCGGTAGATCAAGAGGACACACGATTTTCTTGGCGTCCTCGATACTAGTTGGACACGTGTTCCCCTCCGGGAGACGATCGTGCCAGAATGCCATCCTATCGTCGAAGCTTGCGTCGGTCCATTTGTGTTTTGCCTTCATCTCCATAGCCTTGAGCGTTACATTCAACCGGGTATCATCGGGCTTGCATCCTTCATACAATGGAGTAACCGCAGCTTTCTCAAGTTGCGCAAGCTTGGCTTTCTCTCTAGCGGCAGCCCTGGCGTTACTCGTCTTCTTGAGAAGTAGTTCTTGAACATAAGGGTCCCGCACCCAGCCTGACGTTGTTCCATCGTCTGCTCCGGCATCTAGATCATCATCATCCTGGTCTGCTTCCGCACCTTCACCAGCTCCAGGAGACTCTTCTTCATCTCGCCCGTCCTTGCCGTGATCATGATCATGTTGCCCGCCTTCCTCATTTTATGCCGCCCCATTTACGGCCTCATCGTCTTCGTCATCACTTATCCACCGTGTGTAGCCATCCATGAAACCATGGCGGAGCAGGTGCGCCTGCAGATTTCCGGAATCTGGGTCAATCAACCAATTGAGTTTGCATCTTCTGCACGGACATCTTATCTCCGTCATGTTATTTCGTATCATGTCGGCCGTCGCGCATTTCAAAAATCAAGCCACAATGCCTTCGCTCATTATGCGGACCATGATTGCCTGCGTGGTGTACAAGGTAGAATTAGAAGTTTATTACAACCACATAACCAATGCATGCATGCAATGGTTGATAGAAAATTTTGGCATGACCTATCAAAAAATTAGGACCTTTGCGAAATGCCAAAGTCTTGCCAAAATGGAAATGAATCAACATTTTGGCAAAACAATGCCAATATATGAGAGAGCATACAATGCATGCTCTCCAAACACATGAGAGCATCGATCCTCTCCATTGATATGTGACCATATCATCCATACACATAAACACATCCTCTTACATAGACAACTTACCGAGATGAGAGACCGAGAAGATCTCGAAGGAGAGGTAAGAGACCGAGAGGATGGTGGCCGGAAGGAGAGCTTTCCTCTACTATGTATGTAGCATCCAAGGTAAGTTCTACATGCTACAAATGGTGAAAGAGTGGAGAAATTGAGGTGGAAGGAGGAGGGGGCGAGATCCAAGGAGGAAGAATGAGGGGAAAGTGAAGTGGGAGATGGTGAGATCTAGTCAAATGTGCAAAGGTATCTGCAAAAAAGTAGTAGCAGAACGCACATCCGTGGCGCACATGGAGGGGTGCGCCACAGGAGTAAAGAACAACCGTGGCGCACATACCGGTAGTGCGCCACATACGTGTTTTCCCAGTTACACAGTAGGGCTGGCCCGATCTTGCCTGTAGCACATGGTGGCCATGTGCGCCACAACTACCGGCCACACCTATAGCGCACTTCACACGGGTGCGCTATGGCTATCTAGTCTACAGCTGATAGTGGCCTGGCCCACACACGACCGTGGCGCACCACCCCCATGTGTGCCACTATTACAGTAGATAGCCATAGGGCACCTGTGGCCAGTGCGCCACACCTATTTTAGCCATGGGGCACCACTAGCACGTGCGCCACGGATGTGCAGATTACCTATAGCCAATTTCCTGGTAGTGTAAGTGGATTACCCAAGGTTTATCGAACTCAGGGAGGAAGTGGTCAAAGGTATCCCTCTCAAGCAACCCTGCAATCAAGATACAAGAAGTATCTTGTGTCCCCAAGACACCCAATACACTTGTCAGGTGTATAGGTGCACTAGTTTGGCGAAGAGATAGTGAAATACAAGTGTTATGGATAATTATAAGTGGTAACGGTGCCAGAAAATAGCTTTGATGGTGCGTGGTTGATGGGTAGGAAGAGACTATAGGCAATCTAAAATAAAGATGGAAGTAAGCAAACATGTAACATATCTAGTTGCAAACGACGTTTCAATGCTTAGAAACAAGGCCTAGGGATCATACTTTTGCTAGTGAACACTCTCATATTAATATCTTCTCTTCATGATACTACTCTAAACTACTCTCCGGTTGGACACTCTAATCCATGGTAGGGCTATAACAACACTCCTCAAAGTTCGCTTTCCCCATCTAGGTAACCCCACACTGTCACCTTGAGTGCTAGATGGTTCCAACAAACACCACAATTTCATAGAGACATCCAACTCCAAATATAACTCATAACAAGTATTTGTAATCTCTAGCCTAAGTGCCACCATGGTGTGCACGCTGTCACTTTCACACACATGGGGAGAGCAGAGATCTATTAAAGCACTTGAGTAGCAAGGTAGATCTAGTTGATTACAAAGCTCATGATCACAATATGATCATGCATAGAGAGAGAGAGATGAACACAAAGCTATCGGTAGAGCCCTTAGCCTCGAGAGAGAACTACTCCCTCCTCATCATGGGAATTAGCAACGGAGATGGAGATTATGGTGGAGATCGATGGAGATGGCTCTAGGGGCACTTCCCTGTCCCACCAGGGTGCCGGAACAGAGACTTCCTGTCCCCCAAATCTCCCCTTCAGTGGCGGCAGCATTGTGGAACTTTTCGTGGCTAGAGGCTGGATGTTTTAGGTTTTCTGTATCGGAGGCTTCTTATAGGCAAAAGGGCAATGTCAGAGGGTGGACCAAGGGCCCACACAACCTGGTGGCGCGGCCAAGGGGACCCGCACCACCACATGGTGTGGCTAGCCCCTGGCCCCTCTCCGTCTCGTTTTCTGGCTCCGTGAGTCTTCCGGTAAAATATCCACGGTGATGGAGATGGAAGTGGAGATCGATGGAGATGGCTCCGGGGGGACTTCCCCATCCCGGCAGGGTGTCGGAACAAAGACTTCTGTCCCCCGAATGTCCTCTTCGGTGGCGGCGGCGCTGCAGAACTTTTCGTGGCTGGAGGCTTGATTCTTTAGGGTTTCTGCATCGGAGGCTTCTTATAGGTGAAAGGGCAATTTCAGAGGGTGGACCAGGGGCCCACACCACCTGGTGGCACGACTAGGGAGACCCGCACCACCACATGGTGTGGCCAGCCCCTGGCCCCTCTCCATCTCGTCTTCTGGCTCCGTGAGTCTTCCGGTAAAATATTGACTTTGGGTTTTGTCCGGTCCAATTCCGAGAATATTCATTTTCTGGCTTTTCTGGAACCAAAAACAGAAGAAAACAGGCAACTGGCACTGTGGCATCTTGTTAATAGGTTAGTTCCAGAAAATGTGTAAAAGTCCTCCAAAGTGTGGACAATACATAGGACAAATGATATAAAACAAGCATGGAACATCAAAAATTATAGATACATTTGCAACGTATCGGCTATACTTTTGTGGGAGTGTCCCTATGAATACTTTGGTGCATTTTGAATGCATTCACACTTTTATAAATGTATTCTTGTTCCCTTATTTGCTTCTTGCTTGATTGTAATAGGGTCCTTCGAGTGATCCTCGTGACTCTCCTCCCACCAACGAAAACGCAGCGCAGCCGCGTTCGAAGGTGGAGGAGTTGTCGCTTCTCTCGCGACTGTGTGACCGTATTAAGCAGTTGGAGAGGGGGTTGTCCATTGTCCGCAGTAACGCAAATGTGTGGAAGTCGAAGGCAGAGAAGGCCACCGCTCGCGAGAAGTATCTTCTAGACGAGGCTTGCTCAGTTGAATGAGCACTTTAAATGTTATCTCTCTATCTTATTATCCTTTCTTTAGCCATTCACGGCGATGCCTTAGCTTATGATTTTGGTCTTGCTTTTGTAGTTGTTAGCACTCGCCATCCGTAGGATGAGAAGGACCAGGTGGCCATTCGAATGAATGACCTAACCCAGGAGCAGCTACATGCTAGTGGGTACTTCTGGATGGATCATGACCGTGCAATTGCGTTGGTGACTTTGCAAGATCACGTGTCGCAGGTGCTTCAATGCTTGAAGAAGGCGCAATCTTGCCTGAAGTATATTTACCAGACGATGTTTCCGCTGGACGTTGTACCCTCAAGCATGTTGGCTCTTCTAGCGAAATTTCAAGATATAAGCACGGTCCTATCACCGGTGCAAAGGCTGCCATATCACTGGTGCGATTACATCGGCCAGATGTGGACATAGCTTATGTTGCTGCTGGACCGCCGCGGCCGCTAGAAGGGATGACTTGGAACATGGTACCGCACTATCAGGCGGTTGATCGCCCAGCAGAGGATATCATCAACTTCTTTGAAGAGCAAACAAATGTTCCTCTTTTATAGTAGTAGCGTGATTTGTATCCTGCACTGTATAAGTGTTGTAAAATTCATATGATTGCGGTGGGTGTATTTGATACCCATTAATATGTAAAAATCTTGCTAGCTTGTATGATTTTCGAGTGTATTGTACTCTGCAGTTCCTTTTCATTAGCCTGACGTGTATTTATCTCAGCATCTTGCCAACCTGTCAGGTGCGTTGCAGCTAGGTTGGTGTTTATCAAGGGTTTGATTGGTAGTGTGTCAGCTACTCAGGATACTGTGATTTGTTCGTAGAACGAAGGTGTAAAGGGTGGCACAGCCCCTAAGTGCATAATTGAAAAAATAGAAAAGACGCAAAGTTTTGAGGCACTTAGCTTTATTTATTCGCAGGATAGTACAAGGTACAATGTGTGGCTAAGTAGCCTGACTGAATAGCCTTATTTGTAAAGTAAAAACGACTAGAGGTAGAAACGACGCAGCTGCGCGACGTTCCAGGGGTTGGAGTATGCGACTCCGCTTTGTAGGTCTTTGAGGTGATAGGCGCCACCTAGGATTACTTCAGTAATCACATAAGGTCCTTTCCAAGGGGACTCGAGTTTGAGGTGCCCGTGCTGCTTCAGTCACAGAACCAGGTCTCCTTCGACGAAGGATCTGGGGCATAGCCTTCTGCTGTGGTAGTTGTAGAGGTTCTGCTGATAGATCGTTGATCTTTCCGCGGCGATCTCGCGTGCCTCATAGAGGAGGTTGACGGAGTCTTCGAGTGCGAGAGTTGACTCCTACTCGCTGTATGCAACCACCCGCGGGGCTTTGTAGTGTACTTCTACGGGTTGCACCGCTTTAGAACCGTGCACCATGAAGAACGGAGTGTAGCCCATGGCACTGTTTGGAGTTGTGCGTAAGATCGAAAGTACAGATTGCAGCTCGTCTAGCCAGCATCCGGCGGCTTGTTCGAGTGATCGAAGGAGTCGTTTCTTGATTCCACCGCAGACGAGGCTGTTGGCCTTTTTGACTTGACCGTTGGTCTGAAGGTGAGCCACCGAGGCGTAGCTGATGTTTATTCCCAGGTTTTCGCAGAATTCCTAGAACTCCTTGGAGGTGAAGTTTGTCCCGTTGTCCGTGATGATGCTATGTGGCACCCCAAAATGGTAGACGATGGACTCGAAGAACTTGACGGCGCTGGCTCCCGACTGATTCGTCACCGGCATGGCCTCAACCTAGTTGGTGAATTTGTTGACCACGACTAGGAGGTAGACGTAGCCTCCTCGCGAGGACCTTGGGAGCTTGCCGACCATGTCGAGTCCCCATTGTGCGAAGGGACAAGCTACTGGGATTGGCCTGAGTTCTACACCAGGTGCATGCGGTTTGTCCGCAAATCATTGGCAAGTGTTGCAGCGCTGGACGATGTCCTTGGCGTCACCCATGGCCATTGGCCAGTAGAATCCAGGTCACAGAGCTTTGGCGACGAGGGCGCGACTACCATCATGGTGGTCGCAAGTGCCTTTGTGTATGTCGAGGAGGACGGCCCTTCCGTCCCCATTGGAGACGCGCCGTTGAAGTACTCCTGTGATGCTGCGCTTGTATAGTTCGCCGTTGATGAGGGAAAATGCCTTTGATCGTCGCGCTATGTGTCGCGCATTAGTCGGGTCATCTGGCAGCCTCCTGTTGAGCAGATATGTGATGTACGTCTGTGTCCAAGATGGCTCGATCATCATGACCTCCATTGGGCCTTTGAGTCCTGTACCAAGCTCCATGTCATCGAGTGCCATTGGCTCGTTCGGTGGCGCAGCCGCTGAGTCCGTTGACGTGCTTGCTTTCTTCTCTGGAGCCTTGGGCTTGATGGAGAGTTCGCATATGCGCTCGAGGAATACTCCAGGTGGTATTGGGGCACAAGTGGAGCCGATGTTGGCGAGTGTATCCGCCTCTTCGTTGCTTTTGTGGCCAACGTGTCGCAGCTCGCAGCCGTCGAAGTCTCCCTCGAGCGTGTCGTAGAGGTCGCGATAGGCGATCATGTTGTCACTCAGGGCATCACACTTGTGCATTGTTTGGTTGATCACCAGTTTGGATTCGCCGTAGATGATGAGTCTCTTCGCGCCGCAGGCTTTCACCATCCGCATTCCATGGATCAAGGCTTCGTATTCAGCTTCATTGTTGGAGGCTGTGAACTGCATTCACAGAACATACTTCATCTTGTCTCCCTAGGGTGATGTCAGTATGACACCTGCGCCTGCTCCGTCCTTTCGTTTGGACCCGTCGAAGTGCATCATCCAAAGATAAGATATATCTGGCTTGTTGGGGAGTTAATTCTCCATCCAGTGCATGAGGAAGTCCGGGAGAACTTGCGACTTGCTCGCGTCGCGCTTCTCGTATGTGATGTCGCGTGGCAACAACTCTATGCCCCATAGCGTGACTCGCCCAGTAGCGCTAGGATTATTGAGTATATGTCCGAGAGGGGCGTCGTTCACCACCATGATTGGGTGCTCCTGGAAGTTGTGGCACAATCGCCTGGCTGTCATGAAGACACTGTACGCCAGCTTCTGGTAGTGCGGGTACCACTGTTTTGTTGGCGTGAGCACCTCACTGAGGTAGTAGACTGGGTGTTGTACCCCGTGGACTTCATTTTCTTCGGCTCGTTCCACCACGAGCACAATGCTGACCACCTGGTTGGTGGCGGAGATGTATAGCAGCAGCGGTTCCTTTTCGCGAGGCATCACCAGTACGGGTGAGGTTGAAAGTAGACGTTTGAGGTCTTTGAATGCTTCTTGTGCTTTGTCTATCCACTCAAACTTGTCAGCCTTGCAGAGAAGTTGGTAGAAGGGCAGTGCCTTTTCACCCATTCGACTGATAAATTGACTAAGCACTGCAATTCGCCCAGCCAGCTGCTAGACGCCTTTTACGTTCTTCGGCTTCTCCATGGCGAGTATGGCCTTTATTTTCTTCGGTTTTGCTTTGATCCCTCTCGCAGAGATGAGATACCCAAGAAGTTGCCCAGATGGTACGCTGAAGGCGCATTTTTCCGGATTGAGCTTGATCCGGTAGCGGTCGAGGTTATCGAAGGTCTCGTGGAGATCGTCAATTAATGTGGCTACCTCCTTGGTTTTGATGACGATGTCGTCGACGTAGACTTGGATATTCCGACCAAGTTGGTTCTTAAGGCTAGCCTGCATGCACCGCTGATAGGTGGCTCCTGCGTTTTTTAGCCCGAAGGGCATCGTGTTGTAGCAGAACACACCAAAGGGTGTTGTGAACGCCGTCTTCTCTTGGTCTTCCTCCTTCATTCGAATATGATTGTAGACTGAGTAGGTGTTGAGGAAGCAGATGCACTCGCATCTCGCAGTGGAGTCAATTATTTGATCGATCCGTGGCTCCTTGAAGTGATCCTTTGGGTAGTGCTTGTTTAAGGAGGTGAAGGCCACGCACATCCGTAGGATATCCGTGTCCTTTTTAGGCACAAGCACTGTATTTTCGAGCTAGGTGCTTTCCTTGATCTCACGTATGAAATTTGTGTCGAGGAGTCTATTGATCTCCATACCGACCGCTGTGGCTCTTGGTTTAGACAGTCGCCGTATTGTCTTCTTGACCAGCCTTGCGTATGGATTCACGTTGAGTGAGTGCTCGGCGAATTCCCTAGGAACTCCTGGCATGTCCGCTGGACACCAGGCGAAGATTTCCCAGTGCTCACGGAGGAATTCGACGAGCGCGAGTTCCTATGCGGAACTCAAGTTGTTGCCGATGAGGGCCGTCTTGGTCAGGTCTATTGGGTGGACCTGGACTTTCTTTGTGTGCACCGACAAGTCGAAGGATAGGTCGGGTGAACTTGGCCTGCTCAGGGGAGGCAGACTGTTGTCTGTCGACTCCTTCAATGTTGCGAGTTCCTCTTGCATGCCAAAGGACTGGGAGATTCTGTTGAATTCCCTATCGCAGCTATCGAACCTCTCGAAGCTTCCGTTGATTGTGATGACACCGTTTGGACCTAGCATATTCATCTGCAGATAGGCGTAGTGTGGTACCGCCATGAACCTCGCGAACGCGACATGTCCGAGGATGTAGTGGTACAGTGTGGGCCAGTCGACGACTTCAATGTCGATGTGCTCTCGCCGAAAATTTTGTGGCGTGCCGAAGTTGACGTTGAGGTTGATCTTGCCTAGGGGTAACACTCCCTTCCCTGGAAAGATGCCGTGGAACATCGTATCTGAGACTTCCATACATGTCAAGGGGATCTGCATTGCTCGCAAGGTACTCGTGAACATGAGGTTAATGCCGCTTCCACCATCCATGAATACGCAACTCATCTCGAACCCGCCGATATGTGCCTCGAGTATCAGGGGATAGTAGCCTGGGCGAGGTACTTGACACGGGTGGTCGGTTTTCTCGAAGGTGATGCAGGACTCGCTGCCACTGAGGTACTCCGTGGTGGATGGCAGAGAATTCATCGCCAAATTGACTTGGAGAGTGATTGCCTTCTGTACTCGATTTGAGGGGCGACCCTTTTGGATCATCCCCATGTTTCCAAATGGCCAGGGGTACGCCTCACCTCCATGGTTGTGGGATGGTGCAGCCATAGGTGGCGGTGGTCCGGGCAGTGGTGGAGGAGCTCCATGTGCCACATCGCCCGGGGCAGCTCCATAGCCCTGGTTGATTGCATCGCGATTCATCTGGGCCAGGCCTTTGTGGATCTTGAGGAACTTGCGACAATCCTTTAGGAGGTGGCTGGACTTTTTCTTGCTGTCGTGCTTGTCGATGTAGAAGTGCACGTTGCATGGTCTGGATAGTTTGTCCTGGATGGATGTTGCGGGTGCTTCTTCACGAATGCGGAGTTGCCACACCTGCGTGGTTTTCCCAGTGTCGCGGTATCCACCGCTGCGATATCCGCTGTTGCGGTTGTCGGTATAGCCGGCTACGACCATGTCGACTTCATCGCGGGCCGCGTATCCGCGCATTCGATGTTTCCCTCGGCGGTTGCGTCTATGCCCGAGGTCTTCGTCATCGCCAGAGTAGGCATGGTTTTTCACCGAGACCTCTCCATCAGCCCACCGATTCTCGATTTCCATCAGGTGGTTGATTGTTTTGGGCTTCGAGCGGCCCAGCTCCTCCCTGAGCTCTCTGCGGCATACGCCGCCGTTGAACGTGTCGATTTTGCGATCCTCGGAGATATCTTTTGCGGAGTTCTTGATGATAGACCATCTCTGGATATATGAGTGCAGCGACTTCCCAGATCTCTAATGGCAGCCTCTCATCTCTTTGATTGATGTGGGCCTTTTGTAAGTGCCCTTGAAGTTGCGCACGAAGCTGTAGACTAGCTCTTCCCAGCTGCAAATTGATCCGCGCAGGAGATTGTTGAGCCATGCGCGAGCGGCACCTTGCAGTTGTAGCTGCAGGCATTGCATGGCCACGCTTTGACTTCCGCCATGTAGCCTGACGGAATAGATGTGATCTTCCAGCCAAATATTTGGGTCCTATAGGCCATCAAATTTCGGGTTCTTAGATGGGAGTTTGAACCCTTTAGGCATTTGCTTCTGCCTAATGGCCCTTCTGAAGCATCTAGCGCCACAGAGCTCTACTTCGTCGTCATCCGAGTTAGTCGAACGAGCACGTCTTGCGTGCATTTTGTCGACTTTGCGCTGCGTGATGTCATCACGCGCGTCGTAGTCGTGATCGTGCCGCCGTGAGTGACAACGTCGAGACAGGTCGTGGCTATCATCGCTGGATGAGGGCGAGGAGTAGCATTTGGCCAGAGCCTTGCTTTTCTTTGGCTCCGGTGTTGGCTCTTTGACGAGGGCAACTTCGACTAGCCCCAGGCCTACGATCATAGATTGGTGCGTGGCAGCTTGTGGATCTCCAGCCGGTGGCTGGTTGTTGAGGAGGTACATGGTAGCTGCTGTCACCGATGCTTGCGGCGTCTTCGGGAGCATGTTGCCCCGTGGATCCACTGTCATAGAGCCGAAGTCGAGGACTTTTGCGGCTTCTTCACGCTCCTTGTCGGTGAGGTGGGCCAGTCGAGATCGTATTTTATTGGCCACGTAGTCATTGCCTTTGGAGGAGGATCCTCCATGGGAGGAGAGCTGAGCCCGCCGAAGGCTCGACTCATACGCCGCCTTTCTACACGCCTCGAGTTGCACGATTACTTGCTGCTGGCGCCTCTACTCCTTTTTGAGCAGCCAGTGCTAACACATCAACATGTCTTGTGATCAGTTCGGGGGCAGAGGATTGCCCCGCAGAGCTTCTCGACAGCGAGCCCCTCGTTGTCATTGAGATGGATCAGCACGCGCTCTCCGGTGTTCTCATTCGCTATGAGGTGCGGTTCTCCTCCTGTCCCGTTGTTGGTGGGCGCACCGCTGGTGGGGCCATCGTTTGCGACTGGTATACCGCTGTTGGTCGGTCCAGTGCTGGTACCAGCGTTTTCACAATTGACACTGATGGCGCCCGCGTTGATGACGGTGCACATGAAGTGATTGGGGAAGCTGTTGCTCCCACAAATTTTAGATCCGGAGCCGTAGGCTCCATCTTCTTTGGCCAGGCCACCCAGATCGGATCCGCGACTGTTGTCGCTATCCGTGCTCCCAGCTGTTGCCGGGACGTTGAGATCCCTGAGTGTGCCGATTGGTGGCAGAAACCACGATGCTGGAGCAATCACGGAAGTCGTCGGTTGGTCAGGGAGTCGAAGTGTGCCCAGCTGACCGACCTGGAAGCGGAAGCTTCCAATCGCCAGACCGATCCCATCGCCTACATACTCGAAAGACGGGTGAGTGGCCGACGTATGGATGGTGAATTCGAAAGCACCGAAGAGCTGGCGAATCTTCGTTGTTGTGGAGTTGTAGATCACGGTTGACAGGGACGAAGAAGCCGCGACATCAGCACTCCCAGTTCCCACAGACGACGCCAATTGACGAGGGTTTAACTCGTCAATGCCCATTGTTATGGACTTGGGTTTTGGATAAGTAGGGAGCGCTGGAGGCATCATTCGGCTAGCAAACAAGCACATAGGGATGCAAGGTTTACCCAGGTTCAGGCCTCGTAGAGGTCCCTACTCTGGCTTGTCTGCTCTTGGAATTATCGAGAGAGTCGAAAGTTAGAAGGGTGCGCAGATAATCTGGCGAGGTTGTGAAAACTAGGGTTGTGATTGTCCTCCTTGCCGCCCCTCCTAGCCTTTATATAGATAGGCTAGGTCTTAGGTAGTAGGTCGAGTCGGTTACAGATTAGGGTTCGTCCCTTCAAATTTTCTATCTTAAGCTTTGTCTTGTGCTGCAAGAAATCAGAGACTCCGTGAGCCACCTGAATCCCGTATTGGGCCTTGGCAACGCCGTGGGCTTCTGCCGTATCTGGACCGTATATGCCAAACCCGAGTACCTGCAGGATATGCCCATGTCAGTAAGTTTTTATTTTGTTGAGGCTTGGAAGTTATTACTTCTGTTATAACCTCTTCTTAGCCTTTTTGTGTGGTTTTTGTACCAAGAATAACCTCTAATGCGAGAGAAGTAACATTTGGGAAAGTTGCTGTCCCGAAACAGATTTTTGTGCTCCATTGTAAAAATTCGTGAAAAATCTCTGTACGTCCGATTGAGCTGTAATTTGTTGTGCTTCTGCCCCAGGTTATTATCTAACTTTTGCTAGTTCAGCACTTTTCTATTTGAGAAACAGAAGGTCTTCGAAAAAATTGGTTTTTACCTGCTGGTCTGTTTTGACAGATTTCTGCCATTATTTATATTTGCCTCTTAATCTCTTTCACTTTGAGTTCTCTTTGATCACTTGAGTTTTTAGAAGGAATTGCTATAGTAGCTTGTGTTTAATGGAAGTTTTACTTGTGATGAAACTAAACCATAGGACCAATTATCTTGAATACACCAATGTTGCTAATGAGGATTGTGTGAAGTTTTGTATGAAGGAAAATTTTCAAGTGTAGGGGACGAATAATGTTATAAGATGCCACCCGTGTCACCCCAAGAAATATTCAAGAAGTACAAGCGTCAAAGCTTGGGTATGCCTAAGGCATCCCCTTCTTCATCAATAAAAATCTCAGGTTTTCTTCCAAACACTTCATTTTTATTATTTCATGCACAATTGTGTTTTTCTTGGAACGTCTTCGTTTTTTATTTTAGTTTTATTTTGTTTAGTTTTCTTAAATAAATTTGATGGACCCCTACATTCATATATGATATTTCAAATAAGTTGATTGATGTTGGAAAAGAGTAGGAAAGTTCATGCTTATAAGTGGTACAGAAGGAGTTTTGTTTTGACTATGGCCTAGACTTTATCATGTCATGTTTCGTATTGCTTTGAATTTATGCTTAGTAATTATTGCTGTAGCATGAATTGTTCCAAACAACTGAGATTGCATAATGTGCCTTGAAAGAATCATGTGTTGTTTTAGCATACAAAAGCATAATATTGTGGTATTCTCCTTTGATGCTTTATTTGGGTTGACTTGGCACATGCTTACACCATGTTAAGACTATGTATCAGTCACCTTAGCCTCTATGATCATTTAGTTTTTAGACTTGTAATATCACTTTATGCTTTTAATTAATAATGTTTTGTCACTTTGCATGATTATGGCCATTAGTGCTCTCTTGGTTGGTCGCTCCCAGTCTTTTGCTAAGCCTCCACGTGTACCAAGTATGAGTTCCGCTCATGCATCCAACTCCCAAGAAACCAAGTTATTCGGAAGAGTCCACTATAAATTCCTATGCATGGTGTGTTACACCATTCCAAGTATATTCATGCTTTTATCTACCCTTCCAAATTATTATGTGAAAATTAGTGATTAAGGCTCTCATGAACTTGATGGCACACTTTACTTTCTTGCACTTAATAACCTTGAACCATTGCGTCCATCTATGTTGCGTATATGCTTGCACTTTATAAGTTGATAATTAGCAGAACCATGATGTCATGGGGAACGTTTTCAACATTGCACTTATTATTTAGTTGATATCATGTTCTTTTGTTTATGTATCCCGGCGGTGTGAAATAAAAGGGGAGCTTGTAAGCTCATGGAGTTTGTATATGTGTTAGAGAAACGCCTGGGCGGCTAGCCTAAGCCATGCCTAATCATGGTGGAAACTTGCAGCATAACCATATTGAGCATTCTATGAAGCATCCTCAATAAAAACATATGCAAATAGCAAATAAAAAGATTGCTAAGATGCTCATTGTTTGTTGCCTTGTCATTTTGATATGGGATAGCTCCTGTATCATGGGGCAAGGGGTACCCCATTGGCGGTTCTCCATGATACACATGTACTTACAATGACAAGAACTTACTTGTGACTAAAGTTGAGTAGCATGAGGTCTGGGACTTGTAGGCAAGGGGCATGAGATTTTCGACTTATAACTTGTCAAGCATATCCTCATATTTGTGTCACTTTAACCTTAATCACCTCAAGATGCTTATGATAGGTGCAATGAGAGCTAAAAGCTAATAAGTACCATAATTTTTGGAAGCTCTTTATGAAACTTGAATCTCTGCTTATGAAGGGCCTTACTTTTTACTTTTATGTTGAGTCTCCATCTTCTATCTTTATGCACCAATTCAGAGAGCATACTGACCATTCTTATTTTAATGTGCATTGTTCCAAATCTTGTTGATTGATTCATAACTGTGATATTGCTTGTTCTTAAATTATTTGTATCTAGTCACCCTTATGAACTTTGAATGTGTCCTATGCATTTATGTTTTTCTATATCATGAAGGACAAGCTGAATACCATTCTTATTATGTTTTCTATATGTGAAACAAACAAATGTCTTTTAAATGCATTGTTATTCATGAATCTTTTGTTTGTACCTTTTTCATGTTACAACATAGTTGCTATGCCTTATTGTTAGAACTCTGTCTTTTATGTTCATGTTAGAGTACTTTGATCCTAGCCATCAATGATTTACAAATACCTTGATCAAGATTATGATGGTGCATGTCACCTCAAAAATTATTCTTTTTTATCACTTACCTACTCGAGGCCGAGCAGGAGTTAAGCTTGGGGACGTTGATACGTCATAAACGTATCTATAATTTTTGATGTTCCATTCTTGATTAGTATCTACTTTCTTATGTTTTGTTCACACTTTGAGGTATTTTTATACATTTTCTGGGACTAACCTATTAACAAGATGCCACAGTGCTAGTTGCTTGTTTTCTGCTGTTTTTGGTTTCAGAAAAGCTAGTAAGGAAATATTCTCGGAATTGGACGGGACAAAAGCCAAAGTCAGTATTTTACCCAAAGCAACACAGAGTACGGGGGGGAGACGAAGTGGCGCACCGGGGCGGCCACACCTAGTGGCGGTGCGGCCAGCCCTAGGGCGCGCCACCATGGGGTGTGGGCCCCCTAGTACTCCATCGACCTTGCCCCTTTGCCTATAAAAGCCTCCCGGGATGAAAACCCTAGGGACCCGATCAAAATTCTACGAAAGGGTCTGTAGCCACCGTCATCTCCATCCCTTGGTCGGGAGGGATCTGAAGCTCTTCCCGGCACCCTGCCGGAGGGGAGAGATCACCCTGGAGGCCTTCTTCATCATCATGCCTGCCTCTGGTGTGAGGCATGAGTAGTTCATCCTTGGACTATGGGTCCATGTAGTAGCTAGATGGTTAGTTCTCCTCCTTTGTTCTATCAAGTTTAGATCTTGTGAGCTATGTTCATGATCAAGATCATCTATTTGTAATCTTACATGTTGTGTTTGCGGGGATCCGATGGATATTGAGATGCTATTTCAGATTGATTATTGATTCTATCATGTCTATGTTATTTGCGATCTTGCATGCTCTCCGTTGTTTGTAACTACCTTGGACAAGTAGATGCTTGCAACTCCAAGAGGGAGTATTTATGCTTGATAGTGGGTTCATGCCTCTAGTAATCTAGGGAAGTGACCGAAATCTCTAAGGTTGTAGATGTGTTGTTGCTACTAGGGAGAAAACAGCAATCCTTTGTCCATGGGACAATCGTATTGTTTACTTTACACACTTTGCTTAATGCAATTATCTGTTGCTTGCAACTTAATACGGGAAGGGGTTCGGATGATAACCTGAAGGTGGATTATTAGTCATAGATGCAGTTGGATTACAGTCTGTGTATAATGTTGTAATGCTCAATCAGATCTCATAGGAGTCAAGATGTCTAGTATATGCATTGTATGCTTTCTCGAATCTGTCAATTGCCCCGCTGTAATTTGTTCACCCAGCATGTTATCTATCTTAAGGAGAATCACCTCTAGTGAACTATGGACCCCGGCCCATGCTTTTACCATTGCTATACCTTCTACTGTTACTATTTGTTGTTTACTTTCTGCAAGCAATTCTATCTTCCACACAATATGTTTAATCCTTTGTTTTCAGCAAAACCGGTGAGATTGACAACCTCACTATAAGTTGGGAGCAAAGTTCTGTGGTTGTGTTGTGCAGGATTACAATTGCTAGCAACACCTTGCAGTTGTTTCCTTGCTCCTACTGGTTTGATAACCTTGGTTTCATAACTGAGGGAAAACTTGTTGTTCTGCTCATCATACCTTCCTCTTGGAGTTCCCAATGAGCTCTACATTTTGAGCCATCAAGTACCAGCATATAATTCAGCTTGAGACTGTAAGGAATTCTGGTCCGCCCATGGACGCTTATTTAAAATCCAACAACCCAAGATGGTATGATATTAACCCCATGCTTTTGGATCTATTGCATTCAAAGAAATTTGTAGGAGATGGTACAGAAGACCCGTATGAGCATGTAGGGTTCTTTGAAGATATTTGTTGTTCTTTCCACCTCAATTTACAAACTGAGGACGAAGTTAAGTTTGCTCTCTTTGCTCAAAATCTTGTTGATGAGGACCGTTCTTCGTACATCCAAAGTTCTGGAAAAATTACTAACTCCTGGGAGAGGCTGGCTTCTCTATTCTTAGTTGATTTCTTTCCCAGGACAAGAACTCTTGGCGCAAGGCGCATGATTATGAATTTTAAAGGAAAACCTGAAGAAAGCTTGCATGAAGGATATACAAGATTTTGGGGTTTGCTTGATTGCTGTCTCCATCATAATTTCCCACCTTGGCTAGTGATACACACCTTCTACGCAAGTTTGAATGATAATAATAGAAATGAACTTGATTCCCTTACCAATGGGCCGTTCACCGAATTCAGTATTGGGAGGGCATGGAATTTGCTAGATACGTTGAATAGGATAAAGAAAGCCTATTGTGAGGCAGAGTTTAATAAGGAGAACCCCATAGAGAATAATTGTTTAAAGAGGTTTCTAGCTTCTGTAAAGGTAGAAAAATTTCTCGGGAATTTTAATCTTGACCATCACATGGTCATTCAAATTATTAGATCCTATGCTGACTACCTGCAGATTCCAAAAGATTGGGAACACTATACACCACCCATGGAAGAAAAACCCTCTAAAACTTGACGCAATGATAAATATTCAAAAATGCAAAAGAAAATGTTAGCCGAAGAGGAAACTATTCTAACTAAGGTAATGGATAGTAGCGGTGAAGGGAATAAAAGAATAGGAAGGTTAACTAGGGACTTAGGAGCCATTAAAGAAAAAATTGGGATAGTAAAAGAACTTTTGGAACCTGGATTGTTCAAGGAAGAGGTGATAATAGTAAGCAAAGAATCCTCCGAAATGATAGGAGGAAATTTTGATGGTAAGAATAAAAGTCAACAGAAAATTCCTTTTTCTTTAGGAGGGATTACTTATGTAGGATTCTGCGACTTAAGTTCTTCTATAAACATAATGCCTTATACTATTTATGAAGAATTGTGCGATCATCTTGATGAATCTTACCTTGAGCCATCAGAAGCAACCTTTATGTTTTCTAATCAAACTTTGCATCCTACTCGAGGAATACTTCGCAATGTTTGTATTATTTTTGGGGCTTTTGTGTATCCAATTGATTTTCATATTATCGAAATACCCTTGAACTCCAGTTGCCTAGTTATTTTTGGTAATCATTTTTACAACTCTATGAACATTAATATTGACAACAAAAAGCAGGCTTTATCTTTGCAGCTTGGTGAAGAAACTGCAGAAATAAACTACAACCAATTCACGAGACTACCTTATGAGAAGAAAATTGAGATTAAGGAGGAGAAGACCATTGAAGAATTGGCAGTAATCTACTTTTGCACACCGCAATCTGAGTTGGAGTGAAGTTTGACAATGATGATTCCCTTGCCAATGACTCTACAAAAGTAGATTTAGACGAAATCCTTAACACCACACCGGAGGCCGAGCAGGGTCTCAGGGATGAATAGGAAGAGCTTGAAAGAAAAGGTGATCAGGATCCGCCGCCTATTGTTCTAAAACCTCTATCTCCAAGACTCAGGTATGAATTTTTAGATAAAGAAGGTAAATGTCCAGTTATTTTTGATGATACGCTCTCTCCAGATGAAAGCATGAAATTGTTAGAAGTACTTGTCAAACAATGATAAACCTTTGGATACACTCTTAAAGACATAAAAGGTATAGACCCGACCATAGTAACTCACATGATACCTATGGTTGAAGATGCTAAACCATTTTTTGATAACCAAAGAAGGTTAAACCCCAAAATTAAAGAGGTAGTGAGAAAGGAAGTAATTCATATGTTGGACATTAGTATTATCTACCCAATTTCAGACAGCAAATGGGTGAGTCCAACTCATTGCATACCTAGGGAAGGATGCATAACAATAATTAATAATGATAAGGATGAACCAATCCCAGCTAGAACAATAGCAAAATATACAATGTCTATTGACTTTTGGAAGTTGAATAAAGAAACCATAAAAATGCATAAGCAACTTCCCCTCGCTAATGATATTATGGATAGGATGTCCGCTAATTCTTACTTTTGTTTTCTTGACAGATATTCTGGCTATTCTCAAATAGCTATCCAACCGGAAGACCAAGAAAAAACTACTTTCACATGCCCCTATGGAACCTATGCTTATCGATTAATGACTTTTGGATTGTGTAACGCAGCTGCTACTCCCAATTTAGATGCCCCTATGGAACCTATGCTTATATTTAATATTGTTTTCAGAAACCTTATGCCCCAAAAATATACCTTCTCTTACCTTAACCAAATTGATGCTAGTGATTATGCTATTGGGGATGTTTTAGGACCAAGAAATGATCCTTACCTTAACGTTATTCAATATGCTAGTCAAATATTTAATGGCGATCAAAGGCACTATGCAACAACTGTGAAAGAATTCATTGTTGTTGTTTTTGCTTGTGATAAGTTTAGACACTATATCATCAACTCAAAAGTAATAGTTCATACTAATCATCAAGCTCTAAGACATCTTCTAGCTAAGAAGGATGCTAAACCCCGTCTAATCAAATGGGTCTTGTTACTTTAGGAGTATGACTTACAAATAGTAGATAGGAGGGGAAAGGATAACCCTGTGGCTGACCATTTGTCACGAATGGAAGGAATCATGGAGGATCCCATCCCTATTAATGAGTCTATGCCGGGTGAATATCTTGCAGTTGTAGAATTTCACGATCCTTGGTTTGCAGATTATGCTAATTTCCTAGCAGGCAAGTTTTTACCAAAAGGAATGGATTACAATCAAAGAAAGAAATTCTTCAATGATTTAAAACATTACTTTTGGGATGATCCTTACCTATATGTATGGGATAATCCGAAAATGCATGCCCGAGCACGAGGTAAAAGACATCCTTAAAGCTTGTCACGATAGTCCCTATGGTGGGCATCACGTTGGTAATCGCACTGCAACCGAAGTCTTACAGTCAGGTTTCTATGGGCCTACACTAGTCAAAGATTCTCATGAGTATGTTAAAAATTGTGATGCCTGTCAATGTATGAGTAATATAGGAAAAAGACAAGAAATGGATATGAATAATAACTTAGTAATAGAGCCATTCGATGTATGGGGAATGGATTTTATGGGACCATTTGTTCCCTCTAATGGTTATACTCATATTCTTGTTGTTGTTGATTATGTTACTAAATGGGTTGAAGCTATACCCACAGCTCATGCAGATGCATCCACTTCCATCAAGATGGTCAATGACATCAACTTCCCTAGGTTTGGAGTACCTCGATTTTTGATTACCGACGGTGGAACTCATTTTATGAAAGGGACTTTTGACAAGATACTTCAAAAATATGGAGTAAACCATCGGGTAGCCTCGCCTTACCATCCTGAAACCAGTGGGCAAGTGGAATTATCTAATAGATAAATCAAGGTCATTCTCTAGAAAACGGTGAACAGATCAAGTAAATACTGGGCTTTGAAGCTTAATGATGCATTGTTGGCGTATCGCACAACAATCAAGAACCCCATGGGAATGGCGCCATACAAAATGGTTTACGGTAAAAATTGTCACCTTCCACTAGAACTCGAGCATAAGGCTCGGTGGGCTATCAAAACTATGAATTTTGACTTCAGAACTGCAGGTGAAAAACAACTCTTAGACATTCATGATTTAGATGAACTAAGGAATGAGGCTTATGAAAACACTAGAATATTTAAAGAAAAGGTTAAAAAATGGTATGACAGAAAGTTAGAAGGCAAGGGATTTAAAACTAGAGATAAAGTTTTGTTTTATAACTCTAGGCTTAAGATTTGTGTAGGAAAGTTGGAATCCAGGTGGGAAGGACCATACGATGTTGAAGAGGCATATCCATCGGGAGCGGTAAGACTGAAAAATACTATGCCCTCTTCTTCATCCTGGATTGTTAATGGGAAACGATTGAAGCATTATGGAGTTGGCGAAGTAAACATTGTGGAATTGATCTCTTTGATCCCAGCTGAAGAATACACCAAGCGGAAGCTAGGTAACGAAGTGTCAATTACTTAAGTTCTACTACCTTGGAAACTTTTTGGATGATTCTATCTTTTGCTTTGAACTCCTCTAGTTTTTCTGGTCAATATGAATGGTTTTTAGACCTGGTACGGGTGGACCGTACGGTCGGACGCGCCCGTACCACTGGTTGTTAACCATTCAGAGAACCAATGCCGATTCTTTTTGATCTGGTACGACCGGATAGTACGGGTCGATGCGCCCGTACCGATGGTTGTTACTAGTACTATTTTCCCCATGTTAAATTGAGTTCAAAAAAAAGAGAGAAGGCGGTAAAGAGTCTGTACGGGGGCGCGGTATGGGCAGAGCCTGCCCGTACCATAGCTCGTTACTGACTCTGGCCCCCTTGAACTTCCGATTTTGCTTTCCAATTTGCACTTTTTTCTTTCTTGCTCTTTTCTGTCCTATTTCAGATCTAGAACTTCTTTCTGTCCTTTACAATGAAAACTTAGATCTCACTTGATTACTTGAGGTCCGTGCAACCTTTTCTTATTAAGAATATCTGGGCCAAGAAGGAGCATGCCGCTGAAGGATGAGCCAAGAAGGAGGGATACGAAGGAGATACCGTGTCTTCCTGCAATCGCGATCCCGCACATGTGGTTCAACTCTCCAATTGGGAAGATATGTTCCCACAGAAATTGGAGATGCTCAGGCACGTGGAACAAGGAAGGCACAAAGAATAATCTCCACTCAACCCCTACAGGTATAACCTTCATGGATCTTCTCTTAAATCACCTTGAAAACTTCTTCCAAGAAAAGGGGAGACCGAGATGAGATTCGAGAAAAGATCAAGAACCTTGAAAAGATTTCTAAGGCTTGTGTTGAGACCATTGGGGAGGGAGTTGAATCTTACTGGATGATGGGCAAAGTCTCAAAAAGAAGGTTGATGACATCGACGGTAGAGTACAACTCCGGACCAAGATCCTTATGGAGATGGCAGATGATAGAAGGACTTTAAACAAAGTAATCAAATAATTACATGTCGGCATCATAGAGATGTTTACTCGATTCGCGTGTATTGCTCAAGCTTGCAACCTCAAGGCGGATGAAGAATAGGAAGATGATGACTTGTCTACTCCCAAAAAGGAGTAAGTAATCGCAAGGAATTATTTGATCCACCCGACTTTACTCAAATCTTGGGGGGATCTATGAGAACCTTGTAATCTATCTTACAGTTTTTGCATATTTACTTTTCTGCATGCATGGTTAGGTTTAAATTTCTGAAATTTCATTAGTTGCATCAACTTTGAGTTCCCTTTGTTCAAGAGAATAATCATATCCGTTGAGTTATGAGACTTTATGATAATTGAAGTTGTGTTTGATTCATGATTATAATATTAGATGATTGAACTAGGTTGAGTGTTATGATACTTGTACAATTGTCATTATTTTAGGGACTTCCACACCAATAGAAGTACTGATTAAGTTATGAGAAGAAGAATTCTGGTAGCGTATTATGATTAAGATTTTTTGAATGCCATCGAAGTAGTGAGCATGATCAAATAGCTTGCTGAAAAGAAAAAAGAAGAAGAGGGAGCAAGTAAAAATATAGATATACAAGTATCAAAAGAGAAAAATAAAGCAATTATCAAAAGAATCAAACATAGAAAAAGGGGATAAGAGAAAATGATCATGAATCTTCACTATTAAACTCAATGCTACATATCTCTAAACTCCATGATTATATGATATGTTGAATCACTAATAGCTTCTTATAATTTCATTGATACTAGAAAAAGATGTGGAATCCTCTAAGTTATGTAATGTGTAAGGGTATGGTAATACCCCCGACGTATCTCTACATCAGATGTTGTACTCCTGTTTCAATTTCTGCATTGTAACGTCTTGTGTCTCATGAACATGACGATCTTGTCCATAAGCCACCATCTTGCTCGGGGACGAGCAAGATCCTAGCTTGGGGGATTTGATGCGTCCAAAATTAAAGCATATTTACCTTTTGTTTTTGCATAAATAGAGTAGGGATTTTTGTATTTCACTGCGCCTTTGTGCGCTATTTCATTCTTGTTTCAACAGGATCCGAAATCTTGGAGTCATATATGAACATATCAATTAGAGCTGTCATATTGTGTAATTATATGATATTTCTATGTGATAAAAGTCATTTTATGAATTTACTTTTGCACTGGGAAGAATAATAAACAAGGAGGCACCAGTACCGATAACGACCACTGGTACGGGTGGAGCCCGCCCATACCAGGCGCCATCACGACCACCTCGTCAAATAGTTTCTCCTGGCAAAGACGAGAGATGGATCCGATATTCACAACCACAAGAAACCATGAAACACCACGTCCGAGAGGGATCTGAAGGAGGAACTTGGCTGGAGTAAAATCCCGGCTGCTTCACCGATCATCGGAGGACAATGCATCATCCCCTCATCATCAACCGCTGCATCTTCATCACCACCATCACTCCCATCTTTTCATCTATTAGATCTCTTTGTAACTCCAGATCCAATTGTGGCTTTGCATTAGATCTACCATCGTACTATTATCCATCTATTTGATTATGATGATGTTGTTGATTGTTTCCATGTGTGAGTAGTTCCTTTGTTCTTGGGGAGATGGAGAAACCCTAGCACCACTATGAACTTATAATGAAGATGATCTATTCTTATGTCCATATGACTTGCTTGTCTATGATATAATTATGATTTGTGTTTTATTTCTCTCTTTAGATGATATGAAGTCGACCACATATCATTTTCCTTCAGGACTAAAGGGGGAAGAAACCCTTTGGACGTGTCTTGGAAGCGTACCCGGAAATCCCTGTTATAGATTGACACCGGCTCATAACCTACACGGTCAAAGGGGGATTAAAGAGGGACTCCCTAAGCTAATTACAATATCCATGGGGAAACCCTTAATTTGTAGTGGTCTGTATGGGTGATTGCTCTTAGACATCGCAGTGGTTATTTAGAGGTGACCTCACACTTGGCTCAACAAAGTGGCTTCCTACGAGCCTTGTCGTGAACATCTTATTATGGGGCTCTCTCCACACATATGATGACATAAGAAGTATGTTATCTTGATTACATATAACAATAATACTATGCTAGTGGTGTATCCTACATCCCCGAGAACGTTTTATCCCCATTGAGTTCAACCACGCTTTCATACAATCTTGTTACTTGTTTCCTTTTTACTTGTTTTAAATACTTTTCCGCAAACAACCATAAACCATTCAAACACCCTTTACTTGAGATTAAAGACAACTTACATGTATTCTTTGGTAGATAGTAATGAGGGGCATAAAGATTGATACGTTGCAAACGTATCTATAATTTTTGATGTTCCATGCTTGTTTTATATCTACTTTCTTATGTTTTGTCCACATTTTGGAGTATTTTTATACACTTTCTAGGACTAACCTATTAACAAGATGCCACAGTGTCCGTTGCCTGTTTTCTTCTATTTTTGGTTCCAGAAAAGCCAGATAATGAATATTCTCGGAATTGGACAGGACAAAAGCCAAAGTCGATATTTTACCGGAAGACTCACGGAGCCAGAAGACGAGACGGAGAGGGGCCAGGGGCTAGCCATACCATGTGGTGGCGCGGGCCCCCCTGGCCACGCCACCAGGTGGTGTGAGCCCCTGGTCCACCCTCTGTCATCGCCCTTTCGCCTATAAGAAGCCTGCGATGCAGAAACCCTAAAAAGTCCAGCCTCCAGCCACGAAAAGTTCCGCAGCACCACCGCCACCGAAGGGGAGATCCAGGGGACAGAAAGTCTCTGTTCTGACACCCTGCTGTGGCGGGGAAGTGCCCCCAGAGCCATCTCCATCGATCTCCACCGCCATCTCCGTTGCTGAATCCCATGATGATGAGTGAGTAGATTTTCTTCGAGGCTAAGGGTTCTACCGATAGCTATGTGTTCATCTCTCTCTATGCATGATCATATTGTGATCATGAGCTTTGTAATCAAGTAGATCTACCTTGCTACTCAAGTGCTTTAATAGATCTCTGCTCTCCCCATGTGTGTGAAAGGGACAGCGTGCACACCATGGTGGCACTTAGGCTAGAGATTACAAATACTTGTTATGAGTTATATTTGGAGTTGGATGTTTCTATGAAATTGTGGTGTTTGTTGGAACCATCTAGAGCTCAAGGTGACAGTGTGGGGTTAACTAGATGGGGAAAGCGAACTTTGAGCAGTGCTGTTATAGCCCTACCATGGATTAGAGTGTCCAACCGGAGAGTAGTTCAGAGTAGTATCATGAAGAGAAGATATTTATATGAGAGTGTTCACTAGTGAAATTATGATCCCTATGCCTTGTTTCTAAGCATTGAAACACCGTTTGCAACTAGATCTGTTACATGTTTGCTTTCTTCCATCTTTATTTTAGATTGCCTTTAGTCTCTTCCTACCCGTCAACCACACGCCATCAAAGCTATTTTTTTGGCACCGTTACCACTTATAATTATCTATACCACTTGTATTTCACTATCTCTTCGCCGAACTAGTGCACCTATACACCTGACAAGTGTATTGGGTGTGTTTGGGACACAAGAGACTTCTTGTATTTTGATTGCAGGGTTGCTTGAGAGGGATACCTTTGACCACTTCCTCCCTGAGTTCCATAAACCTTGGGTAATCCACTTAAGGGAAAACTTGCTGCTGTTCTACAAACCTCTGCACCTGGAGGCCCAACAATTGTCTACAAGAATATAAGTGCGTAGACATCAAGCTATTTTTCTGGCGCTGTTGCCGGGGAGGTAAGGTAAAAGGTATTCACATCCTCCGGTGTGAGTGCTCGAAGTTATTTCCTTTAGATTCTGCAATTTTGTATTTTTGCTTCTTTTTTTCACTAGTTAGGCTTAATGGAAAACAACAACAAAATTAGAAAGCTTTATAGTGTTTATCTTGAATTAGGACATGAAGTGTTTGAAGAGAAAATTAAAAGACCTATGGAACTTTATTTGCGTGCTAATTGCAATGTTATGAGTATGAATTCTTTGAACACCATTATTGCTAATGCTATGGAAAAGTCTAAGTTTGGGGAAGCTAGTTTTTATGAAAATGATATTTTTAGTCCCCCAAGCATGGAGGAGAAAATTTACTTTGATGATACTATGCCTCCAATATATGATGATTACAATGATGAATATGATATTTTCAGTCCACCTACTATTGAGGAGAAAACTAATTATGTTTACAATATTCCTCCTATATTTGATGATTATGGTGATGAGAATAATAATGAAAGCTATTTTGTTGAATTTGCTCCCACTATGATTAATAAAAATGACTATGCTTATAGGGAGAGTATTAATTCTTTTATGCATGTGGCTCATGATAAGAATGTTTTATATGATAGTTATATTGTTAATTTTATTCATGATGCTACTGAAAGTTATTATGAGAGAGGGAAACCTGGTTTTATGTATCTCAACAATATTAAGTTTCCCCTCTTTATGTTGAATGTCTTGAAGTTGCACTTGTTTTGCTTTACTATTCTTGTTGATTTGTGCTTTCATGACTTGTTTCTTTACAAGATTCCTATGCATAGGAAGTGGGTTAGACTTAAATGTGCTTTGAATTTGCTTCTTGATGCTCTCTTTTACTTTAATTCATATTTCTTATGTGAGCATCTTCTCAAACTATCATGCCTAACTTAAAGGCGTTAAAGAAAAGTACTTCTTGGGAGATAACCCAATAGTTTTATTGAGTCTTGGAAGTTGTTACTTCTGTAATAAAATGTCCTTATATTTTTTTTATTTGATTTTTGTGCCAAGAATAACCTCTAATGAGAGGGAAGTAAGATTTGGGGAAGTCATGTCCCGAAACAGATTTTTGTGCTTCACTGTAAAAATTCGTGAAAAATATCTGTATGTCGGATTGATCTATAATTTTCTGAATAAATCCCCCAGGTTGTTATCTAACTTTAATTATTTCAACACATTTTTATTTGAGCAACATAAGTTCTTCAAAAAATCGGTTTTAACCCGCTGGTCTGTTTTGACAGATTTCTGCCATTATTTGCATTTGCTTCTTTATCGATTTCTTTTTGGGTTCTTTTTGGTGAATTGAGCTTTTTGAGGGAATACTACAGTAGCTTGTGTTTTTAATAAAATTTTTGTTGTTTTAAATCTAAACCCCAAAGGTTTATCTTTTGAATGCACTAATGTTGGTAATGAAGATTGTGTGAAGTTTTGTATGAAGGAAATTTTCAGGTGTAGGGAAAGATGATGTAATGAGATGAAGAATGGACAAAAGCTCAAGCTTGGGGATGCCACCCCAAGAAATATTCAAGAGGTACAAGCGTCAAAGCTTGGGGATGCCCAAGGCATCCCCTTCTTCATCAATAAAAATCTCAGGTCTTTCTAGACACTTTGTTTTTATTGTTTCATGCACTGTTGTGTTGTTCTTGGAGCGCCTTTGTTTTTGTTTTTAGTTTTCTTTTCATTGGTTTGCTGCAATAAGTTGGTTGGATCCCGGCACTTCTTTTGGAGAGAGACACACTCTGCTTTCACCGTTTAGAACACTCTAGTTTTCATTCTTATTGTTTTGTGAGTGTTCTCTTTTGCTAGCACTGTGTTTAGCCTTAGTTTTCTTGTGCTTTCAGCTTAGAACTTTTTAGTTCTTCTTTGTGGATTTGTGATACAAGCTCACGGATATTTATTTATTATTATCTCTGTGAGTGGTTTCAAATAAGTCGATTGGTGTTGGAAGACACTAGAAAGCTTCATACTTAAGTGGTTAAAATGAGCTTGTTTTTGACCGTGACTTAGACTTTATCATGTCATGCTTGATATTGTTTTGGCTTTATGCTTAGTGATTTTTGCTGTAGCATGACATGTTATAAACAATTGATATTGCTTAATGTGCCTTGAAAGAATCATGCGTTGTTTTAGCATATTAAAGCATAGTATTGTGGTATTCTCCTTTGATGCTTTATTTGGGTTGACTTGGCGCATGCTCACACCATGTCAAGACTATCCCAAGTCACCATAGCCTCTATGATAATTTAGTTTTCCTCTTGTAATATCACTTTATGCTTTAATTAATAATGTTTTGTCGCTTTGCATGATTATGACCATTATTGCTCTCTTAGTTGGTCGCTCCCAGTCTTTTGCTAGCCTCCATACCAAGTATGAGTTCCACTCATGCATCCAACTCCAAATAAAACCAAGTTATTCCAAAGAGTCCACCATACCTACCTATTAGCATTTTCTACTCCAAGTATATTCATGTTTTTATCTAACTTCCGAATTAAACTTGTTATGTGAAAATTAGTGATTAAAGCTCTCATGAACTTGATGGCACACTTTACTTTTCTTAGCCCTAATAAACTTGAACCACTGTGTCATCTTTGTTGTGTATATGCTTGCGCTTTATAAGTTGAAGTTAGCAGAACCATGTATCATGGGGAACGCTTTCAACATTGCACTTATTATTCCATTGATGTCATGATTCTTTTGCTTATGGATCTCGATGGTGTGAAATAAAAGGGGAACTTGTAAGATCATGGAGTTTGTATGTGTGTTAGAGAAACGCCTGGGCCGCTAGCCTAAGCCATGCCTAATCATGGTGGAAACTTGCAGCATAACCATAATGATCATTCTATGAAGCATCCTCAATAAAAACCTATGCAAATAGAAAATAAAAAGATCGCTGAGATGCTCATTGTCTACTTGCCTTGTCATTTTGATTATGGGATAGCTCCCGTATCATGTGCGAGGGGTACCCCGTCGGCGGTTCTCTATGATACATATGTACTTACAATGACAAGAGCTTACTTGCGACTGAAGTTGAGTAGCGTGAGGTTCGGTACTCATAAGTAAGGGGCATGAGATTTCAACTTATAACTTATCAAGCATATCCTCTTAGTTGTGTCACTTTAACCTTAATCACCTAAAGATGCTTATGATAGGGCCAATGAGAGCTGAAAGGTAATAAGTACCATAATTTTTGGAAGCTCTTTATGAGACTTGAATCCCTGCTTCCTTCTATGAAGGACTTTCTCTTACATTTATGTTGAGTCTCCATCTTCTATCTTTATGCACATATTAAGAGAGCATAGTGGACATTATTAGTTCTATGTGCATTGTCCTAAGACTTGTTGATTGATGCATAACTTTGATATTGCTTGTTCTTAAACTATTTATATCTAGTCACCCTTATAAACTTTGAAGGTGTCCTATGCATTTATATTTTGCTACTCTATGAGGGACAAGCTGAATACCATTCTCATTATGCTTTCTTTATGTGAAACAAACAAACGTCTTGCAAAGCATTGCTATTCATGAATCTTTTGTTTGTACCTTTTCATGTTACAACATAGTTGTTATGCCTTATCAATGTTCTACAAATACTTTGATCAAGTTTATGATGGTGCATGTCACCTCAAAAATTATTCTTTCTTTTTATCACTTACCTACTCGAGGACGAGTAGGATTTAAGCTTGGGGATGTTGATACGTTGCAAACGTATCTATCATTTTTGATGTTCCATGCTTGTTTTATATCTACTTTCTTATGTTTTGTCCACACTTTGGAGTATTTTTATACACTTTCTAGGACTAACCTATTAACAAGATGCCATAGTGCCAGTTGCCCGTTTTCTTCTGTTTTTGGTTCCAGAAAAGCCATAAAATGAATATTCTCGTAATTGGATGGGACAAAAGCCAAAGTGGATATTTTACCAGAAGACTCACGAAGCCAGAAGACGAGACGGAGAGGGGCCAGGGGCTGGCCACACCATGTGGTGGTGCGGGTCCCCTTGGCCGCGCCACCAGGTTGTGTGGGCCCTTGGTCCACCCTCTGACATTGCCCTTTTGCCTATAAGAAGCCTCCGATGCAGAAACCCTAAAACATCCAGCCTCTAGCCACGAAAAGTTCCACAGTGCCGCCGCCACTAAAGGGGAGATTCGGGGGACAGAAAGTCTCTGTTCGAGCACCCTGGTGGGACAGGGAAGTGCCCCTAGAGCCATCTCCATCAATCTCCACCATCATCTCCATCTCCGTTGCTGATTCCCATGATGATTAGGGACTAGATCATCCTCGAGGCTAAGGGTTCTACCGGTAGATATGTGTTCATATCTCTCTATGCATGATCATATTGTGATCATGAGCTTTGTAATCAAGTAGATCTACCTTGCTACTCAAGTGCTTTAATAGATCTCTGCTCTCCCCATGTGTGTGAAAGTGACAACGTGCACACCATGGTGGCACATAGGCTAGAGATTACAAATACTTGTTATGAGTTATATTTGGAGTTGGATGTTTCTATGAAATTGTGGTGTTTGTTGGAACCATCTAGAGCTCAAGGTGACAGTGTGGGGTTAACTAGATGGGGAAAGCGAACTTTGAGGAGTGTTGTTATAGCCCTACCATGGATTAGAGTGTCCAACCGGAGAGTAGTTCAGAGTAGTATCATGAAGAGAAGATATTTATCTAAGAGTGTTCACTAGTGAAAGTATGATCCCTATGCCTTGTTTCTAAGCATTGAAACACCGTTTGCAACTAGATCTGTTACATGTTTGCTTGCTTCCATCTTTATTTCAGATTGCCTTTAGTCTCTTCCTACCCGTCAACCACGCGCCATCAAAGCTATTTTCTGGCACCGTTACCACTTATAATTATCTATACCACTTGTATTTCACTATCTCTTCGCCAAACTAGTGCACCTATACACTTGACAAGTGTATTGGGTGTGTTGGGGACACAAGAGACTTCTTGTATCTTGATTGCAGGGTTGCTTGAGAGGGAGTCCTTTGACCACTTCCTCCCTGAGTTCCATAAACCTTGGGTAATCCACTTAAGGGAAAACTTGCTGCTGTTCTACAAACCTCCACACTTGGAGGCCCAAGAACTGTCTACAAGAATAGAAGTGTGTAGACATCAAAGACTTCTACCAATTTCTCTCTGTGGGTTCGATATCTTTACTTTGAAACTAGCTACAATTGGTGTGTGGACTTGTAGTCGTCATCTTCCCAAAAGTCGTTGTCATGGTGGTGTCATGGAAAATGCCTTGGATAGGCTAAAGATGGAGCCAGAGTGTGCTAGAGGTATCTAGGGAGGGATATTGTAGTGATTCCACACACAGATGGTTTGTATTCTCAAGATCAATTGTGGTATACAGATGCTCCTTGAGCCGTATTGGGGAGAGGAGGAATATGACGTTCTTCACTGCTCTCACCTATCTCTAGGGTTCTTCCCATAGTAAAATGATCGACCTCGTCCTCTAGATGTCCTGGCTCACCTTATCAAGGGGTGGCCAGGTTACAGTTAGGGCATACGTTGAGAGCATATTCCACGAATATGCTCCTCCTGGAATAGCAAAACGGTGTGCTCCTTTCCCCCTACGCGAGCCTCCGTGAGATACTGGTGTAAGCCTCTCTGAGCCCAAGCCGTAAGCTTCTGCGGTGCCATGTCACACGACCAACAACGGTCAGGTGACGTCACCTTTGTCGGCCAAGACCTAAAGTCCTCGCCTCTCTGTATTTTGCACTTCCCACAGTGGCTCCAGTAGAGAGAGAAAATTGCTGACCAAGGGGAGATTCCTTCCTTCTTCTATAAGCCAAGTAAGAACCCGGCTGCTGCCTGGGTAACTCGCCCCTGGTGGTACCTACCAACAAGTAACATGGTGGTGTCGACATATGTTATATGCCTGTCGAGGTAATGTTTGGTGGACACACCCATGGCTATGTTGGCCGTAACTCAGCTGGCCTTCAGGTTTGTCGGTCAGCACCTGCTTTGACCTTGCTACACCTCGGCAGACCTTGCCTTTATACCCGGCTTGACCCTACCCGGGGTCATCCCCCCAACATTAGTCCCTGAAGCTGGTGCGGACTTAGCAGCTTCAGCGGATAAGGCCACAGCAGGTTCGACCTATTCAGAACTCAACTCTTCTTGCCGAGGTACTTCTATGTCGGCATGATCCGAATTTAACTCGACTTTGTGCTTTATTGTCTTGATATTTATTTGGACCTTCCTTGGCTCTTTTCGAGGTACTTCTCATTGGCTGGTTCTTAATCTTGCATCCAGGTTATCCCACTTAGATGCTTTCCTTCTCATGTACACTTCTCCACTTCCTAAATGGAGGGTAATCATTTTCCTTGCCTCATTTTAAGGGCATGTGTCAGTTACTGCACATGCCGTTAGGAATTACTGCACATCCGTCACATTGTGGGTGCCTCTTCGATAACTGTAGAGCCACGTTGTGTCGGCTGATCTGCTGCGCTGTGTGACCCTCCCTGTGGCTCACTGCTGATTGGTTCCTTCAGGAAATACATGCCCACACGATGTGGCCCGGCCCCAAATTGCGATCACACTACCCTCACTAGGGGTGTGGTTAAATAGGGGAGTGGGGGAGGTCCTTGGCCACTCCCCCTACTTGCCTTTGCCTCTTCTTCTTCCTACTAGTGGCACCACCACTGCCCTGTCCTTAGCGTCAGCGCTGCTCTCTTGCACTCACTTGCTCCACCGCAGCAGCGCTGCTCGCCATTGCTACGTGGCCGCGTCAGTCAAAACCCTTCTCCCCCTCTTCGAATTTCTCCTCTGAAGAAGATCTAGAGATGCTGCAAGACGTCACCATCATTGAGGAGCATGAAGAGGGCGGCACCACCCATGAGCGTGGTGCTTGGGCCGGTTCTTGGGTGTGCCAAGACGATATCGACTGGCTCATCCGCACCCATCGTGTTCCCGCTAGAGTTAGCTATCACATTCCCGACGACGAACTTGTCCCCGCTCTCGAGCCCGGTGAGCTTGTGGTTTTCCTTTCCCACTTCGCTCACGGCTTCGGCCTCCCTATCAGTGATTTCTTCCATGACTTCCTCACCACTTTTGTTCTCCAACCCCATCATCTTCCTACGAATGCCATCGCATCTCTTTGTGCTTTTGTTTTTGGCATCGAGGGGTATCTCGGCCTGTGGCCTTCGATACAAATCTGGTTCAAGTTCTTTGGTTTCCGGGCTAACGTCATTCCAAATAAGGATCTTCGCCCTGCCAACAAGTCTTTGACCCAATGTGGGGCGACCTCCATATCTCCTCGGCGAGACTCCGTATTTCCTCGGGTTACCGGCTTGGAGTCCTGCAAAGGATGGGCCAAGACGTTCTTTTATGTAAAGAACGATACCCTGGAGGATAAGATTTGCCTCCTTTTTCTATCGGCGTCCCTGATAGAAATCAATGGAGCCGGATCCCCAAGAAGTCTAGCACCTTGGTTGACCTGGTAGAGAAACATGTTATTGATCTGAAAACAAAGGGGATGTCCGGTGAGGATCTAATGCTCACTTTCATCCAGAGACGAATCTGCATGCTGAAGAAATACACCCACAAACATTGCCACATGAGTGGTCACCTCAACCTGAACCGAGTTTCATCATTCAAGCTTTCTGACTCACAGATCTATCGCCAGGTTAAGTCTATCTTCAAGATTCCCTTGGCCGAGTATTGGGAGTGGGGGCTAGAGCATTTCAGCCGAGATAGGCCAGCTCCTGTGGTACATCTCTTATGTGATCCTTTTTCTGAGTTAAGTTTTATGTCGACTCTTATTGCCTATTTGACCCTTTTGCGTTGATTCATTTAGAAATTCCTTGAGCAAACAATAGAGGACACCTCGACCCCATCCCTCAAGTGGGGCAAGGATCGGCATACCTCGGATCCGGAGGAGCCAGACTCCGAGGAGTTCATGCCTATTGCGGACTCTAGCTCTAGCCGACCCTCTGATAAGACTTCTGTCTTAAGGGATTGTATGGATGACGATGAACATGATGATGATTGTGAGGTCTTGGAGGTATTTAGTCATGTGTCATCTCATATGCCTATCCCGCTGACCCCCCTCTAGCTAACCCGGCTGGTCAGGTGCACGAAGTGCCTACTGTGGCAGTGGGAGGCCAAGGACCGGGAAAGAAGCGCACTATAACTTCAGCTCCTTCCGAACTGCTCAGGGCCGAGAAAAGGTATAAGAGGTCCGCCAATAAGGTCGGCGCCAAACCCCCCCATTAAGACCACTATCCGGAGAGCTCCAAGACCCAAGGATCCACGTGCTGCATCCGAGTAACTTCTTATTTCTTTTCTAGTTCTTTCCATAGCATGGCTCTTTTTATATGTATTTCTTATTTCTCTCTCTGGCCTAACTTGATATTTCTTTCTATTTGACTCGGCAGGGCTCCCAAGGACATCTCCCAGAGCGGTCCCAGCATAGCCTCTCATTTCCATGGGAATCCACCTTCTCCTCGCCATGACAATGCTCCCATTCTGAGACCCGTCCAGGAAAGTTCTGACGCTGCACCTAACGTCAGTTCACCTCAGTGGGAGGAGGGCAACGTTGGCACAGACGGAGGAGGCGCCCCCAAGGACGTGACTATGTTAGATCAGCAAAGTGCCCCTTCTGCTCCACAGGAACCAGAAAATGATGGTGCCAACAACACCAGCACTGAGAAAGTTTCTATCAAGGTGCTGATGACTCCGGCACCGACCCAAGTTCAACCGCCGTCTCAACCTCAACCAGTTCTAGCTTCAAGTTCTTCTTCACAGGCACCTCCTGCCTCGTCCGAGTCTCCCGAGACTCGGCGAGAAGACCAATCTCGGTCGAAGCCTCAGACCAAGTCTTTCATGCCATCTTTGGCGTCCGAAGATCAACCTTCAGCTTCACAACAGCAAGCCAAGCTAGCCGCCAAGTTCAAGAGCACAACAGAGGTGACCAAGGTTGAAAATGCTACCGAGGTGACCAGGGCTGCACCCAAAGGATCAACGACCGGGTCTGGGTAGCGCACCAGGGCAGCGCCATTTCTGGCCCAACTCCGGACAAAGAACTCATGCTGCATTCCAGTCCGGCCACTGCCAAGGCTACACACCAGGTTGCGCACGAGAAAGGGTTAGTCCTGGATCGAACTCTTAGTGGTGGGAGCCTCGGATCACTCGCTGAGTTTGCCGAGAACTGGAATAACGCTGAATACATTGATGTTAGCTCCGGTAACCCAACAAAGTTTGGTCCTGTAGAGATTGGTGCGCATATGACCACTGCTAGCAAGGCCATTTCTTATGCCAGCAAAATGATGGAGGTAACCTTTCAGCCATCTCTTTACATATGCACGAGTACTTGTAGATATATCCTCCGGTCCCCGAGCCTCCGAGGGAGTAACATGTTACTCGACCAGATGCTCTTAATAAACTTGTACAATTTTTCCGTAACTTGTTCCCAAATCCAAAGTATTTTAACTTGGTGAAATTATTGAGTAGCTTCAAATATCCAATCACTTAGAGCTTGGTTAAGTTCCACTTGACTCGGATCAGAAAAACTTCAAATATTCACTCACCTAGAGCCAGGTTAAGTTCCACTTGGCCCAGGTCTTGATTGACTTTAGATATTCACTCACCTAGAGCCGAGTTAAGTTCCACTTGGCCCGGGTCTTGAGTAATTTCAAATATTTACTCACCAAGAGAAGAGTTAAGTTCCACTTGCCCTGGGTCTTGAGTAACTTCAAATATTCACTCACCTAGAGCCGGGTTAAGTTCCACTTGGCCCGGGTCTTGAGTAACTTCAAATATTCACTCACCTAGAGCTGGGTTAAGAGTAACTTCAAATATTCACTCACCTAGAGCCAGGTTAAGTTCCACTTGGCCCGGGTATTGAGTAACTTCTAATATTTTCACTCACCTAGAGTCGGGTTAAGTTCCACTTGGCCTAGGTCTTGAGTAACTTTGAACATTCACTCACCTAGAGCCGGGTTAAGTTCCACTTGACTCGGGTGTTGAGTAACTATGATTTTCCTTATTATTCCTGAAGTAGCATTTTCCTTTTCAGATCACCACCAACCGTCGCACCGTCTAGTTTCAGCGGCTTCTAGACACACATAAAGAACTTTATTCAAAGCATAAGGCCTTGCTTCCCAAGCTGAAGAAGAAAGGTAAAATTTTCTCTTTGACATTTCCATTCTTACTTACCTTAATCTTGGCTTGCTGAATTAACTTGTGACTTGGATTTTGCAGCCAATGTGGAGGCTCGGAACGAGGCGCTGAGGAAGGAGGTGGCCGAGCTGAAAGGTATTATTTCTTTTGCATCTCATCCTTTTTCCTTTCTCATTTTGGCTCTGTAGGTGATTATACCTTGGCTCTGCCGGGTCAAAAAATTATTGAAGTGTCTCTTCAAGATTGCGTGCCCCTGCCTGACATGATGCTCCATTTTCTCGAACAAGCAGGACAACACCAGGCCCAGCTTAAGGAGAAGGACGAGGAGATCGCTCGGCTCCGTGCCAAGAATAAATACCTCAAACTCCTCCAAAGAACTGAGCTTGAAAAATTAGATCAAGAGTTCTCCGATGCAAAGGTCCAGCTTGAAGGCTAGCTTGATAAAAGCAAAGGAGTTCTTAAAGATGCCGAGGCCAAACTTGAGTAGGTGAACTCTGCCCTTGCAGATCTTCAAAGGAAGCAGGGTAACTGGCTGGCCGAACTAACTCGAATTCATGGTCTTATAGCTAGTAAGTTTCTGTGCCCACCTTATTTTTTATTGCCGAGGTATTGGCTTATCCTTTTTTTCCTTTTCTTGACTTGCTTTTTGTTTGTCCTTTTAGAGGATTTTTCTCAGTCCAAAGCACGTGCTGATGTTGCCATCCACAATCTCTGGGCAAAGAGAGCTAAAGCTGGCCCTATCTCGGAAGACGTCACAATTGACTAATCCTTGGCTGGTCTTGCGGCTTGCGTCGGGCCCATGAGGGTCTTTGGGGTGGGGCTCCTCGGTGCTGCCATCAACACTTTCATACTCTGTTGCCGGGTGAAAGTGATCCCAAGGAAGTTTCGTGCTGATCAAGAGACTCCGGGATAGCAGCACGCAACTCAGTTTGTGGCGAGAATCCGCTGCGCCTGCTGGAGCTGACACTGCCTTATCCTTTGTGATATCCTCGTATGAAGGCATTGACCTGAATGTACTTGGTTACCTGCGCACCAGATCCAAATGGACCAATGACCCGGCATGCATCTCCCTACGTCAAGCTCGTGCCTATGACCTTATCCAATATGCTCATTGTCATGAATGGAATGAGGGGACGAGTTTCCTCGAGGCCATTGATGACGAGTACATTGAAGGAGACGCGCCTAGGATGCCGATGATGCCGAAGCCGAAACCGCCCATGAAAGACAACATGCCTCCTCCTGGTGTGGTTAACCTGGCAACTGCTGCTCCTTGAAGCAATAAACTGTTAAAATTCATTCGATCCACGGTATGCCAGGCGCAGATGTAATGAACAATGTGTTATTTTGCTACAACTTGTGTTTTCATGCCGGATTAAGTTGGGCAAAGTCCCCGAGTTTCATTTTCTTGTTCTCTCAATTCACTGACTTGGCTCGCGTCTACCTTGATTTGGCGTTCGACTTATGAGTCCGAGGTTCAAAAAATTGATCTAACAATACTTGAAACTTTTAGGATTACCTCAAAATAATTCAGCATAACAAAAATAAAGTAAATACAGGGGTTAGTCCAACAAACAAACGTCGACTCAATTATGTTCTTTCCCTTAGTCGTTGTTCATGTGTCTAGCCATTCCGAACTGGTTCTCTTGCTTGCCATGAAGCCAATTCTTGTTGGACAATAGCAAGTCAAAGATTTAGCTTTTGGTGCTGACACACTACTAATTCGGCTATGGTGTAAGTAATTTAAGCCAGCCGACGTATAAAATAAATACAGAAAATGACAATTACTACTATGGCAGCCCTCGAGTTTTTGCTCGGGGTGCCAAGGTTTCATTGATAAGCTCATTGCCGACATACATGCCAACATATGAGAGTTTGAGATACATACACTTTTAGCTAAGTGTAAAATGGATGAAGTAATGCTACATTCCATGGCCTCTTTGATTCTTCTCCTGCCCTGTTCGCCTTGTTCTTCTCCTACGGTTGTGCATCAATGAGGTAATATGGATCATTGTGCAATGCTTTGCTTACAATGAATGGACCTTCCCATGGGGGGACAGCTTATGCATGCCAGCAGTGCACTGCACCAGCCAAAGTACCTAATCTCCTTCCCGGAAGACTCGGGGGTTCACTTTCCGGCTATGATAGTGTCAGAGATTTTGCTGATATATGGTGGATCTGGACAAGGCCAATTCTCTCGCTTCTTCGAGCAAATCAACATCGTTTTGCTGGGCTTCTTGCACTTTGGCTTCTGTGTATTGGTTGATCCTAGGCGAGTCATGCTCTATATCGGCTGGTAATATAGCTTCAGCACCATATACTAGAATGAATGGCGTATATCATGTTGATCGGTTCGGAGTTGTTCTTAAGCTCCATAATACCGCTGGGAGTTCCTCAATCTAGCACCCCACTGATCTTTGCAGTAGCTCAATGAGCAAGGGTTTTATCTCGGATAATTCTAGTCTGTTGGATCTTTCCACTTGCCCATTCGATGCGGGGTGGGCCACTAATGTGACATCTGGCCGGATTCTTTTGTCTTGCCAAAAAGGGGCAAACAGTCCTTCAGTGAAATTTGGGCCATTATCTGTTATGATATTATGTGGATACTCGTATCTTAGGATAATGTCCTTGAGAAATGTCACAGCTATAGCTCCATCACACTTTCATATTGGCTTTACTTCAATCCATTTTGTAAATTTGTCCACCATGACTAATATGTGGGTCATGTTTGCATTGGCCGGCTTAAACGGTCCAACCATATCCAAGCACCACATAGCAAATGGCCAAGTTATAGGTATAGTTTTGAGTTCAAACATCGGCATATGTGTTTTGCTAGCATACCTCTAACACCCATTGCATTTCTTCACAAGTTGTTCGGCTTGCTGCAGGACATTTGGACAGTAAAACCCATGCCGAAAAGCTTTTTCCACTAGGGCCCTGGATGAGGCATGATGCCCACATTCCCCCTGATGAATATCTCGGAGGATGTCCAGCCCTTCCGCCGGATCAACACAGCGTTGCAGGACATTTGTGACACTTCTCTTATATAGCTCGGCGTTGATTATGCTATAAGCATTTGCGCTTCTTTGTACTTTCCTGGAGAGTACCTCATCACTCGGCAAAGTTCCATCTTTCAAGAACTCAAATATTAGCTGCGCCATGTTGGTATAGTGTGAGCTGGGAAAAGTACTTCGTCAATTTCCATTGGATCAACCGACATAATCTCTGCTGGATCAGGCTGAATAGTTCCCAGGTTTGCCAAGGTAGTCCCCGGGTGTGCCGAGGTAGTCCCCGGGTTTGCCGAACTGTTCCCCTAGTCAATGTCCATTGGGGTAGTTCCTGATCCGGGGTTTTTCTTAGATGCTCGAAAGCAACTCCTGGTGGGGTACCTTGCTGCGACCTCTTGGATCCTTCTCTTCTCTTGGGCAATCACCAATGATTCGGCTAGGTTTGACTCGGCTGAGGCACAGTCCATGGAGCGCCTAAAGTCCCCTACTATGGTGATAACCCCATTTGGCCCTGACATGTTCATCTTTAAGTAACTGATGTGATCACTTTCCATAAAACTTGATAGAGCTGGCTTGCCGAGTAATGCATGGTAAGCACTATCCAAATCTACAACCTCGAATTCCAATTTTTTTGTCCGACAATTGTCCCTTGTGCCGAATAAGACATCAACCCAAACCTTTCCAATAGGCTCACACGACAAACCCGGAATAATGCCATGAAACGTGGTCTTGGTTGCCTGTAGCATATTCTCTAAGACTCCTAGCTTGTGCATTATGTCCTTATACAATATATTAATGTTGCTGCCATTGTTAATTAACACCTTGGAGGATGTTTGGCCCGATGAAAGTTGGGTCAAGCACCAAAGCATATGATCCAGGACGCGGCATGAGTCTGGGGTGATGTTTGATACGCCATGTGATTTCCTGATCAAACCACGGCATGTACCTTGGCACAGCCGGCATAACTGCATTGACTTCTATATGTCAACGTCTCACACTCTGCCTATCAGTTTCTTCCGTGGTGAACACACAGTAAGCTTGATGATGTTCCATGTACTCATTTCTCCTGTCATTGCTGGGATTTCTTTGGTTCAGCTGATTCTGGTTCTCCACCTGATGCACTGCATCCCTTCTGTCGTGGTTCTCATACCTCGGTGGAGGTGGTGGCAACATTAGTTGCTGCCCATTTTCTACCGTGAGCTGCTGCTGCTAAGGTGCATCGTGCCGAGGTGCATCATGCCGAGGTGCTTGTGCATTCCTCGGGCTACTTTGCTTTATCTTCCTCATCCACTCACACTCCCGAGTCGTGTGGTTCGCCGGGTTACTCGGGTTAGGTGTGTGAAACTTGCATGGTTGATCCAGCATAGCCTCATATGTATAACTCGGCTTGTCTTTCCTTTCCTGTCACTATTTCTTTTGTTCTGATGTCCAACTTTTCTTGTCATCATTTCTCAGGGTCCACTGTTGGCCTCCACTCTTCTATCGCTGGCTATTCCCAGCTTCGGGTTGATCTGGCTCCATTGCCGCAACTTGGTGCGAATCATACCTATAATCTACCCTTTCATCTCTCCTCTTACCCCGGAAATCATTTTGCCGAGATGATCCAGCTCCGTCATGAGGGTAATATTCCTCATTTGACTTGCTTGCCATTAGCCGAGGTTGAGCTGGATCACCCAACGCATATGAGTCGGCAATTCTGATTGTTTTAGCTAACGTAGTTGACATATCTCGTTGTAGACTTTGCCAGAGCATACTTGCATATCTACATCCTTGTGCAAACCAAGCAATAGACTGTGACTCGATCACCCCCTCGCATGAATTGTGCATGTTGCACCAGCGAGTTAAGAACTCCCAGTCCGTCTCATTCGGCCTCTGCTTACACATTGCCAACTGCCGTGGCATGTTCAGCCTCTTGTATGTTCTTGCGAAATTACTAATAAACATCTCCTCGAAATCTAATCAGCTGTTGATGCTTCCTACCGGCAAATTCTTTAGCCATATCCTTGCTGGCCCTTCTAGCATATGAGGTACGTACCACACTGCCCATCTCAAATTACCCGTGGCAATGTTTACCGTGGTGGCATAATCAATTAACCAATCCTCTGGCTTGGTACTGCCATTATATGTCTTCGTCCCTCTAGCCAACTAGAAGTTCGGCACAGGAGGTTGTCTCATAATCCGAGGTCCAAAGCATGCTGGACCTAGAGGACCCTGTCCTTCCATTATTTCCGACCTATAAATCCGGTCCAGTTTCAACCTTGCATCATCTGGCTATAGGTTCCTGTTCCCCATCCTCGATCCTATCACATGATGATCCAACCTGGGAAACCTGGCATTGGCCATTGCCGAATAGCCAAAATCATATAAGTTTTGACCCGGATTAACATATTGCTGTTGCATAGCTGGGTCGGCACTTTGCTCTTGCCGAGGTACATACTGTTGCTGATGCTGCCGAGGTGGATTTTGTCCAGCTCCTGCCGATTTATGCTGTCCAGCATTGCTGTACCCATCGTTTCCCTGTCCTAGATTGCCTTGGCTGAGGTTACCTCGTCCACCTTCACCTCGGCTAACACTGTAGTGATCCTCATCACCCTGTACTGCTTTTTCTTTCCCTGCCCTTGCCAGGTCATACGAGACAATATGTTTGTATTTTCTCCCCGAGGTTACCACCTCTTCTCTTCTAGGGCCATCATGTGGAGATGACGCAGCCCTGGATTATTTTCTGGAGCACCCCCTGCCGAATGAACGACCTTGGAGCCTCCTGCCCTTGCCGGGTTTGCCCTGAGCAACTCCTCGTTCTGTTTCTTAGCAATTTTTACTAACTCAATGAGTCTTTCTTGCTGCCTTTGACGGGCTTCACCGGTCAGACCCTCTAACTCGGATGCTGCCACATCTTCTTCCCTGAGGTTCTTTGCCAGGGTGTTATACCTCGGTAGACCTACTGACATGGGGTTACCTGATTCTCCTAGCCTAGGCACATATTCCTTGTCTATCTCACTGATGAGGTTTCTACCCCTAATCTTCACACCGTCCATACAGATGGGAATAATCCTGTTTGCCTTTGCATACTCGCGCATCGTGATGTTCAATGACTACTGAAGTGCTTCTAGTCTCTTTTCCCCTGCTAACATTTTCAACCGGGTCTCCTCTAACTTGGCCTGTGCCTGAGCCAGATCTTCTATAGGAGCTATGGGAGTGGTTAGGCTCTGTATTGCCTGCTGCAACACGTTATGTGGCCTCTCTACTGGAGGACCCCTAGTCCTAGGTACCTTTGGCATTGCCTCCGGGGTCCTCCGCCGGTTCTTTGCTTGCTCCTGTGTTAAGCGAAGTCATCATTACCTCAATATAGCTGGTGGGGCAAGCGATACACGGACTGTGATCCACGCTGAGAGGAGGTTCTCCTCCCTTGACGACGTGATGTGGATGCACGCATGACTCGTTAACACCGATGTAGATCTTGTGGGCGCCGAAGCTGATGAAGAGCCCGTTGCACGAAGGAGGGCGGTTGCCGAAGTTGTGCACGTTGTCGCGTAGTCCAGCGCACCAAAGCGCTGAACGAGCTCGGAGATGATGCGCTCCCCGATGACGATGAAGTTTCCCGTCCGGATCTTGACTCTAGCTATAACTACTGCCGGCCCCATGATGGGCGCCAACTGTCGTGGTGGTGTCACGGGAGATGCCATGGATAGGCTAAAGATGGGGCCAAAGTGTGCTAGAGGTATCTAGGGAGGGAAAGTGTGGTAATTCCACACACAGATGGTTAGTATTCTCAAGATCAATGGTGGTTTACAAATGCTCCTTGAGCCGTATTGGGGAGAGGAGGAAGATGAAGTTATTCACTGCTCTCACCTCTCTCTAGGGTTCTTCCCTTAGTAAAATGATCGACCCCTCCTCTAGAGGTCCTGGATCACTTTATAAAGGGGTGGACAGGTTATAGTTAGGGCATACGTGGAGAGCATATTCCATGAATATGCTGCTCCCAGAATAGCAAAATGGTGTGCTCCTTTCCCCCTACATGAGCCTCTATGAGATACTGGCGTAAGCCTCTTTGAGCCCCTGCTGTAAGCCTCTGCATTGCCGTGTCACCCGACCAGGAACAGTCAGGCAACATCACATTTGTCGGCTATGACCTCTAGTCCGTGCCTCTCTTTCTTTTGCACTTCCCATAGTGGCTCTAGTAGAGAGAGAAAAGGGGTGACTAAGGGGAGATTCCTTCCTTCTTCTATAAGCCAAGTAATAACCCGGCTGTTGCCTGGGTAACTCGACCCTAGTGGTACCTGCAAACAAGTAACATGGTGGCACCGGCATACGTTATATGCCGGCCGAGGTAATGTTTGGTGGACACACCCATGGCTAAGTTGGCCGTAACTCGGTTGGCCTTTAGGTATGTCGGTCAGCATTTGCTTTGACCTCGCTACACCTCGGCAGACCTTGCCTTTATACCTCGGCTCGACCCTACCCGGGATCATCCCCCCAATAGTCCTCTCCAAAGTTTTCTACCCCGTCCTTCACTTTTCTTCTCCATCCTTCCCTTTCCCCCGTCCTTCTCCTTTCCCCCTCCTTCTCTTTTCCCCCTCCTTCTATTTTCCCCCCTCCTAGCTCTCGGCCAAGTGCCTCCTTTTATACACCCAGGGGTCACCACAGGGCCGGCGTGGAGCACCTTCCGGGGCATTCCCGGGCCTCAATCGCGATGTGACACACGGTCTTCAGGTAGGTAGGCAGCGCCTGTGGCCAATAGGTGGCCAGGGGCGGTGCACAGATGTACTCGATGGCCGAGTGACAGCTCAGGCTCCGAGCTGTCACTCTTGTCGGTGATGTGCTGCAGTGGCGCTACAATGGACCGCGGTGCCATGATGATGTCCAGCGATGCTAACGCATCGCCGGTTCCCAAGGCTGGCCTGACACGCCTTGTCAGGCACAGTTGACTCCGGTTCTCGGGCCGCGCCTAGCCCAAGAGAGGGTGCTTCCATGGTCCTTCTAGGGCTTGGTAGAGGCCGCTCCTCGACCTTGCTTCCCCCAATAGTGCTCTTGCCCTCCTTCCGAGGCACCCCTCGGAAGGAGGAGTAGGACCGCCTTGCGCTCGTCATTGTCCTTTCCATCTTGTCCACACCTAGTTGGCGGGTCGAGACGTGTCTGGTAGCGTTCGTCTTACTCATAGGCACCTACAACATAGCTAAGACTTTGTGTCCATAGGCTTATTATGACAGAACCATACCCGCTTGGAGCACACGGTGCTTATATCCTAGCGACGCCTGGTCGGCCAAGCCATACATCTGCTGGGTCACTGACCGGTGGGTCCTGGCCCACGCGTTGAGGCGCAATACAATGGACCCCAGATCCCATTACATCGACAGAAGTCCTTGGGTGAGGGCCAGCAATTGCGACACAGACTGAGGTTTGACGAAGTGGCTGTTGTCGGGCTTCGCCCTCCAATAGCGCATGGGCCCAGTCCACATCGTGGGAAGTGCGATAAGACTGGATGGGACGCCATCCCATCCCGCAGAGCTGACGTGTGCATGCCTGTGCACTCAAGTGGTTGCGGGACTGCCGAGCCACGCCTTGGCTTCCGCGGCAGCCCACATTGATTGTGCCGCTTTGATTCCTACAAATCAACTTTGGTGGGGCGTGATCGTTGCCCTCCCGTGAGCTGGTGAGGTGGGAAACAACCATTCCCCCTTCTCTTTGGCTATAAAAGGAAGGGAAGGCGCGGGGCTGTGGCTCACTCTCCACTTCCCCTGCAGCCTTTCCTTCCAACTCCTTGCGCTGTAGTGAAGACGATGGCGCCAAGCAGTTCTAGTGGCGACGATCCTCCTTCACGGGTTGGGGAGATGGCTTCGGCCTCGCCGGAGGGGCCGCGGCATAGGCGTAGGCGCCAAGGCCGCCGCACCTCCTCCGGTGCTGGCACGGATCTTCCGCAACCGCGAACTGAGGCCTCACCCCATCGCGGCCGCCGGGAAGGCAGCAATGGACGGGAGGCCCTCCCAATCGCTGTTCTTTTTCTCCAAGATGCGAACACGGACCGCCTCACCAGGGTCGTAGCGGACGATGCTCATTCCCTCATCCGACTCCTTCAATTTCTACGTCTTAGTCCTGGGAGGAGTACATGGTGGGACTTGGTGGGCTTCGAGTTCTTGGTCATCCTAGGCACAGGGTTCAAGAAGCGGCTGGTGCTTCCCCGCTCCCTAGCCGAGGATCTAAATGGTCTTTGCGCACGCGATGTAGAGTTGTGTGAGACTAGTGGGGTCCAACCCGTTTGGGACCTTCGGATGGTGATCGAAAAAGAGGGTTGCATGTTCATGAGGAAGGAGTGACCTTCATTCGTAGACTGGTACAAGCTACGGGCCGGCCACGTGCTGAAATTCTGCTACCACAGTGGAGGCCGACTCGTAGTAAAGGTCTTCAGTGACACCATGTGCTGCCGCAGCTACCCTCCCTACTCCCCTGGTGATAGGGGGTCGAAGGGGCACTCCTCCTAATGAGGGAAACTAGGGGGTCAACTAGGTAACACGGTGCCGCTGGGAAGGGCAGGGAGTGGCACTTGCCCCCCTTTTCCCAACATGCAACCTTTTGCCCGCACCCTTCCATCGAGCGTCTTATGTGCGCTGGTTGCTGCATTGTACATTTTTCAAATGTAATACCAATTGGATACCAGTAGTATATTTACCTTTGCCTTGCATTATTTGCTCTTTTCTTTGTCGTGCCGTGCTCGTGGCTGCCCTTGGCTCATCGGCTTGATGCTGCCTTGGTGCCTCCACGGGGCCCGTGGGGGCATTGGTCATTGCCTCAGAAACCTTGCTCCCACTTTCCTATCTCTAGCCTCGCGATTGTTTCATGTCGTGCTTGTGGGGCCAACTGCCTTTGGAAGCTGCGTGGTTGCTGATATCCGGCAACAAGCCTTTCTCCTTTGCTGAGACCTTGCGCTGGCCTCATCTTGCTTATCCATCCACTGCTCATCCTGAAACACAATGAACACACCTTACGGCATCTTACCCATGCCTCAGGTTTAAAACAAGGTGTCGTGCGCTTGATCAGGGCGCACGACGTTGCCAACTCGGAGGCCTAACATGGGAAGGGTGTCTTTGCGATTTAGTTCTCGCCAGCAATGCCTAGAGCACAACACTCATACCTCAGAGCGGATATGAGAGTACGATGTTTCCTAGCCTAACGATCTCGTTACCCACGTCCGACCCCGAGAAAAAACAAAGGAATGCAAAATCCTGAAAAAGGCTCGGCAAATGAAAACGGGCAGAAGAACGAGAGCAACAGGATTTCCATTCCAAAATGGGGCAGCCCCCAGATTACAAGAGATTTACACATAGGCGGTCCAAGGCTAGATACACAAGTATTCATCGCATTTGCCAGGAGTGCTACTCACTCTCGGGCTTTAGGGTTTGCCTAGAGCACCACGCATGCTCCCGGGCTTTCATTTTCCGGGGGAACCACCACTCACACCCGGGCTTTAAGGTTTTACTAGGAGTACCACACCCACGCCCGGGCTTTTAAGGTTTTCTAGGAGCACCACGCACGCTCATGGTCTTTAATTTGCTAGGGGAACTTCCACTCACACCCGGGACTTTATTATAAATAGATATATATGTATTTTTTAGTCGGGAGCACCACACACACTCCCGGGATTTCAGCTGGTAGGGTGGATGCGAGAAGTTATTAGCTTACTTAGAGAGCCACCAGTACCAGAAAGGTTATCAGAACTAAGTTCCGGGTGAGCCGGGAATAGGGGCGAAAGGTTGGTCCGAATCGGATAGAGAGAAATTGTGAGTCATAGTGGAAGTGGTGGCTGCTAGTTTGAATAGTTGTTCAGATCAGAACACGGCGTCCCTGATATCAGCTTTCACGGTCAAGGTCCCCCACGAGGAAGGCAACTTGAGCGAGTTGTAGGCATGGTAGGAGACCACCATGAACTTTGCCAAGACAGGGCGCCCTATTATGCCGTTATACGGCAGGGTAATGTCCGCGATGATGTTCTCAATGCGGTAGTTGTCTTGAATCCCGAATGTGACTGGCAGCTCAATCTTACCCCACGGCTGGGTAGCTCCCAGGATTACACCTAGAAAAGACCCCGTAGGGGCCAATTGATCCTCAGTGATCTAGAGCTTATCCAGCAGCGTTGCCGAGAGGATATTGAAGCCAGCCCCTCCATCCACCAGCATCTTGGTAACTCAGATGTTCTTTATGATGGAGGAGACCACTAGGGGTAGTGTGCCCACCCCGATGTTGCGGTCTGGATGATCTCCCGCATCAAAAGTAATGGACACGTGAGACCACCAAAGTGGCCATTGAGCCTCCGGGCTAGGCTGCAAGGCGCACAGTTCACGGGAGAAACACTTAAACTCCCCATGGGAATTCATTGCATAGGCTCCTCCATGTGTGCACACACAGTCCTGTACTTGTGGGTACTGGCCACACCCGTCGTTGTGGCCTCCTTGGTTAACGGTAGGGCCATTGCCGCGCGGTTGAGGGGCTGGGTTGCCGCATCCCCCTCCATGCCCCGCTCTCACTCCGTCTCCACCGCCTCCATCTCCTCCTCATGCAGCGCCGACGTTGCCCCCACAAGCTCTAGCGGGGCCGCCCGGGCTAGGTTGTGTCGGGTAGTCTTTCGCATGATGACCGGCCTTGTTGCAGCGGTAATAGTTCTCGAAGGTACCGTTATCCCCTACTCAGCGTTGCGCCTCTTCTGTCTCCCGACGTAACCGAGGATGGAGCGGTAGTTCCAAGCGTCATGATCGTCAGACTCGTGCATAGGGCACCACTTCCCCATGGCAGGCTTGGTACCTGCCACTTATTCCTCCAGTTTGGTTTTCTTCTCAGCCCCGGTGGGAGCACTAGGCTCTGTAGCTGCAGCCAAAGCCTGTTGAATGCCCCGCTTAAGCGAGCCACTCTTCTTCGCAGCAGTGCTTCCCGGGTCCACTACTCCAGCGGCCTCCTGGGCAGCATCCTCGGGTGTGAGGCATCCTTCCTCTGCTAAGGAGCAAAGGTCAACCAATGCCCACAACTCCTTTATGCTCTTGACATGATGCATGTTATGCTCTTCACACATTTTTCTGTCGTGCACATTCATGGTAAATGCGCCAATAATGGTGGCATCCTATACCTCTGGGATAGTGTGTGTGATCTATGGAAATCACAGCATGAAGTCTCGTAGCCACTCTCCACTCCTCTGGACCACTGTGTGGAGCTAAATGAGTGTTCCCGGGCGCTTGAAAGCTCCCTGGAACACGCTCACAAGTGAGTACACAACTCGTCCCATGAATGAATGGACTCCTTGGCTAGATGCATGAGCCAGGACAAGGACGTGCCCTTCAGGTCCATTGGAAACCAGTTGGCCATGACCTTCTCATCAGCACCCACAGCCACCATCATGGTAGAATAGATAGCCAGAAACTCCTCCAGGTTGGTATTGCCTTCAAACTTGACAAGGACAATGGAACGGAACTTTGGTGGCCACACCGCCTGCCATAGGACCTACCGTAGGGCAGGAGATAAGGCGGGGCAGCCACTCCTGTATCCCAAAGCCATTCTCCCTGCCTCAGCTGCGCCCCGCGGGTTAGGGACGGCCGCACCCACATCCTGTTGACGCAGCTATAGTAAGTAGTCTCTAACCAGCGCCTCGTTAGCCGGTGCAAAATCTCCTCGATGCTCTTCGGCGCGCCTGTGCGCAAGGTCGGCTGATGACCCCACAGAACAGCGGTCTTGTTCGGCATGTCTTGGGGCTCCAGCCCCCATGCGGCCAGTGGCATGGTAGTCGGTCCTCCTTCCTCCGTCGTGGGGTTTAGCAGCCCCCTGCCTAGGGGTAGCGTACCGGGAACACGGCCTCGGGGCAGGGTTTTGCATGGGTCCCGTGGTGGCGGTAAGAGCGCGCTCTGCCCCATGCCTCGGCCCTAGGTTAGATTGGGAACGAGCGTGGGCGGACTACTAGTGCATTGATGAACTCTAGTTGTGCGTCGAGGTCGTCCCTCCATGACACATACTCCACCGTCCTGGGATCTGGTGGGTGCCGAGGTATGGCACGGGCAGCAACAACTGCTTCCCCGAAAGTTTGATTCCTAGAGCAGTGGGACTGAGGCAATTAGTACTTGGTGCTACGAGACGAGTCCCGGCGCGAGCTGGTGCACGATGCACCGGTTTAGGGTCGACTCCTCCAGACAGATGCCCGCCTCCGGTGGCGTCTCCTACACCACTAGGGAGAGGCACTCCACCAGCGGTGCCTCCTGCGTCGCCAGCTAAGGGATCTTCAAGTGCGACGCTGATGTCTGCAAGTGCACAGATCGTTTGAAGCTAGTTTCGAAGTATAGATATTGATCCCACAGGGAGCCCAAAGGTAAGTGTTTATGAGTGAAGTCTCTGTCACACCCGAAGTTGTCACATGTCTTTGAGTGAATTGACTGCAAGTGTTGAAATAAGAATGGAGTTTTGATTAAATGAGATGTATTTAAATAGAACTAAAATGTAAACTTCAGAAATATAAAGAATAAAAGAAAAGAATGATTCGGTTGTTTGTTGTTTTCTGCAGATGGCAAAAGAAGGCGCGGGGAGATTCAGTTCATGGTGATAGTGACTGTGCTAGGTGGACGAATGACAAATGTAACAATTATAATCTTATAAGTATATGTGTAGGCGAGCAACCCATAATTAGCTAGAACTCCTCTTGATAGATTTCATCCCAACTTCAATAATCCTACTAGTCTGTTACCAAAACCATGGTTAGACACTAGACGATTAAGACCCTTCAGGCCGCTTAGCGATTAAGCTCCTTGGATCAGACTAATGCAATAAGCACAGTGGTTCGTCGCTATCCTCGAGTCTACTAGTTTTCCATTGATATCTTGATGTCTACGCACTTCTTTTCTTGTAGACAGTTGTTGGGCCTCCAAGTGTAAAGGCTTCTGGAACAGCAGCAAGTTTTCCCTTAAGTGGATCACCCAAGGTTATCGAACTCAGGGAGGAAGTGGTCAAAGGTATCCCTCTCAAGCAACCCTGCAATCAAGGTACAAGAAGTCTCTTGTGTCCCCAACACACCCAATACACTTGTCAGGTGTATAGGTGCACTAGTTCGGCGAAGAGATAGTGAAATACAAGTGGTATGGATAATTATAAGTGGTAACAGTGCCAGAAAATAGCTTGACGTGTAGGAAGAGACTAAAGGAAATCTGAAATAAATATGGAAGCAAGCAAACATGTAACATATCTAGTTGCAAACGGTGTTTCAATGCTTAGAAACAAGGCCTAGGGATCATACTTTCACTAGTGAACACTATCATATAAATATCTTCTCTTTATGATACTACTCTGAACTACTCTCCGGTTGGACACTCTAATCCATGGTAGGGCTATAACAGCACTCCTCAAAGTTTGCTTTCCCCATGTAGATAACCCCACACTGTAACCTTGAGCTCTAGATGGTTCCGACAAACACCACAATTTCATAGAGACATCCAACTCCAAATACAACTCATAACAAGTATTTGTAATCTCTAGCCTAAGTGCCACCATGGTGTGCACGCTGTCACTTTCACACACATGGGGAGAGCAGAGATCTATTAAAGTACTTGAGTAGAAAGGTAGATCTACTTGATTACAAAACTCATGATCACAATATGATCATGCATAGAGAGAGAGATGAACACATAACTACAGATAGAACCCTTAGCCTCGAGGAAGAACTACTCCCTCATCATCATGGGAATCAGCAACGGCGATGGAAATGGTGGTGGAGATCGATGTAGATGGCTCCGGGGGCACTTTCCCGTCCCGGCAGGGTGTCGGAACAGACACTTTCTGTCCCCCGAATCTCCCCTTTGGTGGCGGTGGCGCTGCGGAACTTTTCGTGGCTGGAGGCTTCCTCATTTAGGGTTTTATCATCATAGGCTTCTTATAGGCGAAAGGGCAAGGTCGGTGGACATCGGAGGTGTGCACACCACCCCTGGCGCGGCATGTCCTGGCCCGTGCCACCAGGTGGTGTGGCCAGCCCCTGGCCCCTCTCCGTCTCGTCTTCTGGCTCCGTGAGTCTTCCGGTAAAATATCAACATTGTCTTTTGTCTGGTCCAATTCCGAGAATATTCATTTTATGGCTTTTCTGGAACCAAAAACAGAAGAAAACATGCAACTGGCACGGTGGCATCTTGTTAATAGGTTAGTTCCAGAAAATGTGTAAAGATACTCCAAAGTGTGGACAAAACACAAGAAGGTAGATATAAAACAAGCATGGAACATCAAAAATTATAGATACGTTAGCAACGTATCAACATCCCCAAGCTTAACTCTTGCTCATCCTCGAGTAGGTAAGTGATAAAAAAGAAAAAAAATTGAGGTGACATGGACCATCACAATCAAGATCAAACCATTTGCAAGCATTGAAAGCTGGGATCAAAGTACTCTAAACATAGCATGAAAGATATAGTTCTAACAATAAGACATAGCAACTATGTTGTAACATGAGAAGGTACAAACAAAGATCATGAATAACAATGCAATGAAAGCCATTTGTTTGTTTCACATATAAAAAACATAGCATAGTGGCATTCATCTTGTCCCTCATGGAGTATCAAAACATAAATGCATAGGACACCTTCAAAGTTCATAAGGGTGACTAGATACAAATAGTTCAAGAACAAGCAATATCAACATTATGAATCAATCAATAAGCTTTGGGACAATGCACATTAAACTAAGAATGACAACTATGCTCTCTTAATTGGTGCATAAAGATAGAAGGTGGAGACTCAATATAGAAGTGGAAGAAAGGCCTTCATAGAAGGAAGCAGGGATTCAAGTCTCATAAAGAGCTTCCCAAATTATGGTACTTATTAGCTTTCAGCTCTCATTGCCCCTATCATAAGCATCTTTAGGTGATTAAGGTTAAAGTGAACAAACCATGGAGTATATGCTTGATGAAGTATAATTTGGCAATCTCATGTCCCTTGAATACGAGGGCCGCTCCTCATGCTACTCAAGTTCAGTTACCGGTAAGTTCTTGTCATAGTAAGTACATGTGTATCATAGAGAACCGCCAACAGGGTACCCCTTGCCCGATGATACGGAAGAATCCCCATATCAAAATGACAAGGCAAGCAGACAACGAGCATCTCAGCAATCTTCTTATTTACCATGGGAAAATGGTGCTTTTTTCTCTCTTTCCTCTTTTCTTATATTTTTTTCTTCTTTTTCTCAATCTCTATCTCTTTTTTTATAAGAAGAATGCTTCACAGATTGCTCATTATGGTTACGCTGCAGGTTTCCACCATGATTAGGCATGGATTAGACCAGCGGCCTAGGCGTTTCTCTAACACATACATAACTCTATGGACTTACAAGCTCCCCTTTCATTTCACACCGACGACATCCATAGACAAAAGAGCATGATATCAACTAGGTATAATGTACAAGTGCAATGTTGAAAACGTTCCCCATGACAGCATGGTTCTGCCAATCCCCAACATATAAGTGCAAGCATATACAACATAGATGACACAATGGTTCAAGTTTATTAAGGGCAAGAAAAGTAAAGTGTGCCATCAAGTTCGTGAGAGCTTTAATCACTTGTTTTCTGATAACAAGTTTAATTCGGAAGGTAGATAAAAACATGAATATACTTAGAATAGAAAATGCTAATAGGTAGGTATGGTGGACTCTTTGGAATAACTTGGTTTTATTCGGAGTTGGATGCATGAGAGGCACTCATACTTGGTTATGAAGGCTAGCAAAATACTGGGAGCGACCAACTAAGAGAGCAATAATGGCCATAATCATGCAAAGCGACAAAACATCATTAATTAAAGCATAAAGTGATATTACAAGTCGAAAACTAAAGGATCATAAAGGCTATGGTGACTTGGGATAGTCATAACATGGTGTGAGCATGCGCCAAGTCAACCCAAATAAAGCATCAAAGGATAATACCCCAATACTATGCTTTAATATGCTAAAACAATGCATGATTCTTTCAAGGCACATTAAGCAATCTCAAATGTGTATAACCAGTCATGCTATAGCAATAATCACTAAGCATAAAGCCAAAACAATATCAAGCATGACATGACAAAGCCTAGGCCACAGTCAAAAACAAGCTCCTTTTTACAACTTAAGCATGAACTTTCCTACTCTATTCCAATCCAAATCAACTTTTTTGAAAGAACTCACAAAGATAATGATAAATAAAGATCAGTGAGCTTGTCTCACAAATCCAAAAGGAAGAGCTAAAAAGTTCTAAGCTGAAAGCACAAGAAAACTAAGGCTAAACACAGTGCTAGCAAAAGAGAACACTCACAGAACAATAAGAGTGAAAACTAGAGTGTTCTAGGCAATGCATAACGGGGTGGGTCTCTCTCCAAAAGATGTGTGTTGGGATCCAATCAACTCATTCAAGCAAACTAAGCAAATGAAAACTATGAACGAAAACGAAGACGCTTCAAGAACAACACAACTGTGCATGAAACAATAAAATAGAAGTGTTTGGAAGAAACCTGAGATTTTTATTAATGAAGAAGGGGATGCCTTGGGCATCCCCAACTTTGACGCTTGTGATTCTTTGATATTTCTTGGGGTGACACAGGTGACATCCCCAAGCTTTAGATTTTGTCGATTCTCCATCTCATTACATCATTCTTTCCCTACGCCTGAAAATTTCCTTCATACAAAAATTCACACAATCTTCATTAGCAACATTAGTGCACTCAAGATAATAAGTCTTTGGGTTCAGTTTCAACACCTATAAAACTTACATTACAACATAAGCTACTGTAGCATTTCCCTTAAAAAGCTCAAGTGATCAAAGAGACCTCAAAGAGAAAGAGATTAAGAGCCAAATGCAAATAATGGCAGAAATCTGTCAAAACAGACCAGGAGGTAAAAACCGATTTTTTTGAAGACCTTATGTTACTCAAATCGAAAAGTGTTGAACTAACGAAAGTTAGATAACAACCTGGGGCAGAAGCAAAAGAAATTACAGCTCAAACCGACGTACATAGATTTTTCAAGAATTTTTACAGCGAAGCACAAAAATCTGTTTCGGGACAACAACTTTCCCAAGCATTACTTCTCTCTCATTAGAGGTTATTCTTGGCACACAAAAATCAAATAAAAAGGATAAGGAGAGGTTATTACAGAAGTAATAACTTCCGAGACTCAAGAAAATTATTTGGTTATCTCCTAAGAAGTACTTTTCTTTAATGCCTTTAAGTTAGGCATGATAGTTTGAGAAGATGCTCACATAAGAAATATGAATTGAAGTAAAAGAGAGCATCAAGAAGCAAATTCAAAGCACATTTAAGTCTAACCCACTTACTATGAAAAATAATCTTGTAAAGAAACAATTCATGAAAGCACAAAGCAACAAGCATAGGAAAGCAAAACAAGTGCAACTTCAAAAATTTCAACATAAAGAGGGGAAACTTAATATTGTTGAGACACATAAAACCATGTTTCCCTCTCTCATAATAACTTTCAGTAGCATCATGAATAGAATTAACAATATAACTATCACATAAAACATTCTTATCATGAGCCACATGCTTAAAAGAATTAATACTCTCCACATAAACATAGTCATTCCTATTAATCATAGTGGGAGCAAATTCAACAAAATAGCTATCATTATTATTCTCATCACCATAATCATCAAATATAGGAGGCATATTGTAATCATAATTAATTCCCTCATCAATAGTAGGTGGACTGAAAATATCATATTCATCATTGTAATCATCATAAATTGGAGGTATAGTATCATCACAGTAAATTTTCTCCTCCGTGCTTGGGGGACTAAAAATATCATGCTCATCAAAACCAGCTTCCCCAAGCTTAGACTTTTCCAAAGCATTAGCAATAATGGGGTCAAAGAATTCATACTAATAACATTGCTATTAGCACGCAAATAAAGTTCCATAGGTTTTTTAGTTTTCTCTTCAAACACTTCATGTCCTAACTCAAGATAAATATTATAAAGCTCTCTAATTTTGTTGTTGTTTTCCATTAAGCCTAACTAGTAAAAACAAGAAACAAAAAGACAAAATTGCAGAATCTAAAGGAAATAACTTCGAGCACTCCCACCGGAGGATGTGAGTACCTTTTACCTTACCTCCCTGGCAACGACGCTAGAAAATATCTTGATGTCTTTGCACTTCTATTCTTGTAGACAGTTGTTGGGCCTCCAAGTGCAGAGGTTTGTAGAACAGCAGCAAGTTTTCCCTTAAGTGGATCACCCAAGGTTTATCGAACTCAGGGAGGAAGTGGTCAAAGGTATCCCTCTCAAGCAACCCTGCAATTAAGATACAAGAAGTCTCTTGTGTCCCCAACACACCCAATACACTTGTCAGGTGTATAGGTGCACTAGTTTGGTGAAGAGATAGTAAAATACAGGTGGTAAGGATAATTATAAGTGGTAACGACGCCAAAAAATAGCTTGACGGGTAGGAAGAGACTAAAGGCAATCTAAAATAAAGATGGAAGCAAGCAAACATGTAACAGATCTAATTGCAAATGTTGTTTCAATGCTTAGAAACAAGGCCTAGGGATCATACTTTCACTAGTGAACACTCTCATATAAATATCTTCTCTTTATGATACTACTCTCCGGTTGGACACTCTAATCCATGGTAGGGCTATAAAAACACTCCTCAAAGTTTGCTTTCCCCATCTAGATAACCCCACACTGTCACCTTGAGCTCTAAATGGTTCCAACAAACACCACAATTTCATAGAGACATCCAACTCCAAATACAAATCATAACAAGTATTTGTAATATCTAGCCTAAGTGCCACCATGGTGTGCACACTATCACTTTCACACACATGGGGAGAGCATATATCTATTAAAGCACTTGAGTAGCAAGGTAGATCTACTTGATTACAAAGCTCAAGATCACAATATGATCATGCATAGAGAGAGAGAGATGAACACATAGCTATCGATAGAACCCTTAGCCTCGAGGAAGAACTACTCCCTCATCATCATGGGAATTAGCAACAACAATGGAGATGGTGGTGGAGATCGATGGAGATGGCTTCGGGGGCACTTCCCCATCCCGGCAGGGTGCCAGAACAGAGACATTTTGTCCCCCAATCTCCCCTTCGGTGGCGGCGGCGCTGCGGAACTTTTCGTGGCTAGAGGCTTCCTCATTTAGGGTTTTCTCATCAGAGGCTTCTTATAGGCGAAAGGGCAAGGTCGGTGGAGGCCGGAGGGGCCCACACCACCCCCTGGCGCGGCCTGGCCTAGCCTGGCCTGCGCCACCAGGTGGTGTGGCCAGCCCCTGGACCCTCTCTGTCTCGTCTTCTAGCTCCGTGAGTCTTCTGGTAAAATATCGACTTTGGCTTTTGTCCGGTCAATTCCGAGAATATTCATTTTCTGGCTTTTCTAGAACCAAAAACAGAAGAAAATAGGCAACTGGCACTATGGCATCTTGTTAATAGGTTAGTTCCAGAAAATGTGTAAAGATACTCCAAAGTGAGGACAAAACACAATAAAGTAGATACAAAACAAGCATGGAACATCAAAAATTATAGATACATTAGCAACGTATCATATCCCCGTGTCACTCGGGGGTCACCGGTCTGCTAGCGAACAAGATCCTATCCATGTAGAACAAAGTATCATGTTGTCTGGGCCCTTAATTGGACAACAATCATTAGGCATCCCACGGATAGTCAAGCACACATAATATAGTAAATGGAATCAATCACAAACTAACGGAAAATATATAGAGGCACATCACATCTCACCAATCCCCTACATCTCCCACGCCCAAGGAACTTACTCACACATGAGAGAAGAAAGCATCATCAATATAATTAAATAAAGGGATTTCTTCTTGATATTACCGTGTGGATCCACAATAAGAATAGAAAATTAATCCAACACAATTCAAGATGGGAAGAAACCATCTGAAACCCTAGTATTGCAAGGTGAAGATCTCTCTCTCAAGTACAAGTAATGGCTATGGGGGTGTATTGGCTAGGAGGTCGAAGATCATGGAGCGAGATGAAGAACGTCTTCCCCTTCTTATCCGAATCTCTTCTTACTCCCTTCTGGATGGGATGGCGGCTGTTGTATTCTGTTTTTGTCCTTGATCCCTTCATGGAAGTTGTCCCTTTTGACAAGGCAGAGGCAGCGACAGCTATACGGTGGGAGCTATACGGCCAGAAAAATTGCTCCCACCGTATAGTTGCTCCTTAAGGCCTCTGTAGGCTTCCCTCGATTGCTTCCAAAGAGAGACTTGCTTGTTTTCGCCTGAATATTATGTTTCTCTAGTTAAAACCTTCTATTGACATTCAGAACCTGAAACACACATTAAAAGCCAAGTTTTCTTCGCTACCAAAGTATTAGCATTAGGTAAACCTAGAAAATGATCAAATCCGGGAGAAACCCATCGATAAAAACCATCAAAAATGTGTCGAATCTTACAGCTATCAAATCCCCCAAGCTTAGATGTTGCTCACCCTCGAGTGACAAGGAAATAAAGAAGAATAGCGGAGATTCGAGACCGAAATAAAAGAACTTACAAGCTTGGATTGGTGTCAAATTCTTTTCTTCACAATCCCTACAATCTTAAACATGATCATACAAGTATTTACAATATTGCACTGAGTACACTTCCTAACCATGTATATCTTGCTAGTAAATAAATCATATGCCCGAGCAAGTGTCAAAAGTTTAGCTATGAAAGTGAGACAAATTCTTTTGGTATCTCTCTTTGTTGAGAGATGAAAACTTGTTGCTCTTGTTTCTTTAATCAATTAAGAGTTCTCAAGTTGGCACCAAAACATTCAATTTAAAAACAACTCATCTATTCCCATGTCAAAATTTCAAGACTCTCAAAGCACCTTTTTCATTTCTTTGCCTTTCAAAAACTTCAGATCTTTCATAGAGAAATCATGCCATTGTTTTTAACATGTTAATTGGGACTATGTTATGCACTCGTGACCATGCTAATGAATATGTTGAGCAATAATGGGTCAGAGGAGTACTACAACTTCACTTGGAACATGAAACCACACAGAGACTAAATTTTTTACCCGTCATAGCATTGTTGCTATAAACGTTTACATAACTCAATAGGCGAAATCAAGTGGTTTCCCACATTTAGATTGTTCGTTGGCCAGTGGAGTTAATAGTTCCCCATGGAGCACGACAGTGTTGTAATGACACGCGTAAAGCAATATATTACGGTAATTATTAGAAAAAGTAGTGACATAATCTCTACTACTTCTAAGCATCCATTTTATCAAACAATTTCATTCAAGGGTACTATCGAGTCTATTTATATTAAGCTCAAATGGGATGGAGTAGTTCTAAAATCAAATTCTTCGGGTTGAACATGGACTCAAGTCATATTTTGGATGCCTTTTCTTGTTGTAAAAATGTAGGAAGTATTTTTAACCAAATTCATTGCTAATGTTTCACAGCTAAAAAGGGGACACTAGCAAAGGATTATAATTTATAGGATAGCAAGCTAAGTGGGGAGTGACCCCAGTGCAAGCGAGTAAATAATTGTGGGATAAATTTAAGATTGCAGAAAGGGTTATTAAAGGAATGTGATACCTCCCCTTGCTTGCTTCGTTCTCGTATTTGACTCGAACCCCCTCTGCATTTCCATATTGTTAAGTCACCTGAAATTGAGCAATATACGAGAGAAACAAGAAATGAACTTGCATTAAAAGTTACAACTAATTTTTTTGTATTTTTGGTTTAGGAATGCAAACTGAAAATAAACATGAAACTTTGAAGAAATAAAATAAATCAAAAGAAGAAATAAAAACATGAATGCAAAGTTTGGAGGTTTTCAAACCTCCCCAAGCTTAGGCTATTGCCAGGCTCAGTTGTTGCCGTCATTTGGCGGCTGCTGCAGATACTGGTAGTAGTAGTCAGGGAAGTGGGTCATGAAGTGACTGAAGTTGTGAGTCAAGGCAATCACATCTTCATTCACTCCTTGAAGAGTGTGGTCGATCTCCCCAACGCGTTGGTTGAGCTGCTGGAATTCCTGATAGGGGGCGTAGTTGTACCCCTGCTGCGGCTGGTTGGGCCACGAGTCCCAGACTCCTCCTTGCTACTGCTATCCCTCCCAAGCAGGGTTATATCCCTACTCATCCTCATGCTCTTGCTCATCCTCATCCTGCTGCTCTCCTTCTTCATCTTCCTCTTCACCAGGCTGAAATTCGGCCATGATCTCCATCACTTGGTCCTTGGTGAGGATCCAAGTGTCCTTCTCCACAATCGAGAAGTCTTGGGGACAGGGCAACAGAACCTGCTCACCCTGTGCATTACCAAAATAACTAAATTTATAGGCTCAAAGCCTCCGGTTAGCTTGGTAAACACCAAGGAACCCACACCAAGTTAAATATTTGACGTCCATAGGCTTGGAATCATCAACGGATTGCATAACAGGTAATGTAATATTTAATGCATGGGAAAGGTGGGTTACCAATCCACCAATGCGAATATCACCTTTCGTATTGTTGCTTTGGTGGCAAAAGTGCTGGATGAGTAGAGCTGCAGGATTGGGGCTTTGCGCTGTAGTGGGAAAGAGAGCCTTGGTGATCATTTCCATGTCCGCATTGGTCATGGAACCGGTATCACCTCTCCCCAATAGATTGTTGGCAAGGAACAAGGCGTAGTAACGAATTGTTGGGTTCTGAATGGGGGACATCTTCTTCTGGTAGAAGTTGGTGCCACCATTAACAGAAATAGCCACCCAAGTTTCTCTGCTTGTGACGCTATAGAGGTTAGTAACAGTTGGCTCCCCAACGTGGAGGAAGCCGAAAGCATTGCAAAAATGTTCAAAATTTATTTCATAGTGCTGTCGGTTCATGGTGAAGCTTACCGTGCATGCATTACCTTTCTCCATGTGGTCGTCGTAGAAGGGTAAGCTCGGTGTAGGTGTCGTGGCTTTCAAAGCCAAGTACTGTCAGCCCCGCCTTGTTACACATGAGGTCGAAGTCCGCCTTCAACCCCGCCGTGGTGAGAAAGCTATGGTCGGCCCAACGTGTGGGCATCACCCTCCTCGATGAGACCATGGCCAACTTAGGGTTGTGCTCTGCTCGGGACCCCAAGCTCGAGCCCTCACCACATTGGCGCTTGCTCTTGTGAAAGATGTTACTGATTTTGTTCATCTTGATGCACTGAAAAATTTCACCATAAAACCTTAGGCATATAGTTTCTACATGATATATGAATGATCCTACGTGGAAAAATTCAATCCTAACATGAGAAATCAGTAGGTAAAACAAAATTAGCTTGAATTCATCCACTAGATCAATGTGAGAGTTTCAACCATGGAAATCTGAAAATAAAGGATGGATAGGGAGAGAAACATACCGATCTGTTGATTCCCCCACTCAAATGAACGAAATTCACGAAGACTCAAAAGTTCTAAGTGGGTATTGGAAGATTTGGAGGGAGAATATGAGATAAATAATGAGGAAGAAGAGACCTAGCCACCCCGGTGCGATTTTGTGGTCGCACCAAACTATACAGTCGGAACTATATGGGCGAGATATGTTGTTCCGCCCGTATAGTTGCGGTGGCGCCGCCAACTAGGGTTTCTATATGCGTCATACAGCTATACGGATGCAACTATATGGCCGGATCACAATGATCCCGCCGTATAGTTGGTCGTTAAACCGTCTGTACTCTTGAGATAAATTTCCAAAGCAGGCATCGATATCTATACGACCGGAACTATACGGCCGGGATTTTTTTCCCGCCGTATAGTTGGTCATTAAACCGTCAGTACCTTTGGGATAAATTTCTAAGACAAGCATCGATATCTATACGACCAGAACTATATGGCCAGAATTTTTATTCCCGCTGTATAGTTGGTTGTTAAACTCTCAGTACCTTTCAGAAGATATTGCATGAAGGCATCAATATATATATATATATATATATATATATATATATATATACGACCGGAGCTATATAGCCGGAATTTTTATTCCCGTCGTATAGTTGGTCGTTAAATTCTCTGTGTCTTTGAAGAAAATTTGTTGATGGCAAAGATATCTATACGACCGGAACTATACAGCTGGAATTTTTATTCCCGCCTTATAGTTGGTCGTTAAACCATCAGTAGTCATTAAAAAAATTCTATTTCTTCAAGAATACCTTCTTATCCCGAAACTTAGCGAAATACCTTATTTTTGACAGAAAATTGATAGTAGAAACTGTCGACTAACATTAGCATATGAAGAGCAGAATTTTAGTCTTTGTAGATAAAACTCAAACTTTTTATTTTAATTCTTATTCTATACTCATTCAATCGATGTTTCTGCTACTTTTTGACAACTTCATCTTCACATGCAATCTTCCACGAGAATGTCTATGAAAAAGTGGTAGGAATGCGATGAACTTATTATTCTCTAGTTTATTTTATTAACGAGATGGCTTGACTCCCATTAAGCATTTTATTAAGAATGGTTGAGTAACTCAACCCCTTCTCTATTATCGAATTCTTACCTTGGGTTTCCCCTTATCAAAGGCACTTACCACATGAACTCATTTTGCCAGTGGAATATATCTTTCTCCTACTTCTAGCTTCTTTGGAAAATACCTGATGATTTCAGCATCATAAACATTGAAGATTATCTTTCCCTCAGACAATCAACTGATGCCCCTGCAGTACTAAGGAAAGGTATTCCAAGTATTATGGATAATTTTTCATCTTTTGGCATCTCAAGAATAATAAAATCAGTGGGAATAACATTCTCATCTATTCTAAGTAGAACATCCTCAATCATACCAATGGGTTGTTTAGTGGACTTGTCAGCCATCTGTAAAGTGATAGTAGTAGGAGAATACTCCCCTAATCCTAACCTTTTATAAAGAGAGTATGGCATTACACTAACTCCTGCACCTAGATCACACAAGGCATTGTGAATATCGGTTTTGCCTATTGAGCATGAAATAGTTGGTATTCCGGAATCTCAAGACTTAGACAACAACTTCCCATTTGTAGGATAACTAGTTACCATGGCAACAATTTCAGTTATTTCTTTCTTTCTACTAAGAATATCATAGAAGAATTTATAATAGGTAGGAACTTTGATTGCATCCGTAAATGGAATTTCCAAACGAAGGTCACCAAGTGCCTTTGTAAAAGAATTATAAATTACCTAATTTGGTGCTTTCTTTTTTTGATCTGGATAAGGAAGCTTTTTCTCACCTGACTTATTCTAGTCTTTTACCTTTTGTGGGGGGTTAAGCTCTTTTGTTGCTTTATTTTGTTGTTGCTTAGTGCTTTTCTTCTTTTCGACTACAACAACTTCATATTCATTGCTTATCTCTTTTTCTTCTCTTGGATCAACCGTCTCTACATCAGAGTCATAACGGTCATCATGTGCATCATTTTGGTCCTCCTTGGTTTGATCTTGTATTTTTGAGCAGTTTCATCTTGAGGATCCACCAATGTATCATCTTCTTGGCTTGCTTCGAGCAAGGATTTTTTTTCCTTTCGCTCTTATTCAGCTTCATATTCTAGTGGTCCTAATGGTCCTGTAACAACTGCACCTCTTCTTGTGACAACATTAGTAGAAACATGAATATCTTTATCATCTCGAAGAAAAATTTGATAACCAGATGCTATTTGTTCACATTGGGTTTCAATCATACTAAGATACTTGTGAAATAATTTTATTTCTTGGCCAATCTCATCATAATTTTTCGTGAGTTTGGCCAAAATCTTTTTGTGTTTTTGAAAGTGCTTATGCAGGTTATTATGAGATTTTGCTTGTCGGTGTTTTAATCCTTGGAGAACTTTTCTAGTTTCATCTTCTTCATTTAAAACTTGTAACAAGTCTAATTTGTTTTCCTTAATAAGTTCAGAAGGTATACCTTTTTATTTCATTGTTTTGCATACTTGAGGCATAAGATCAGGAGTTATCCGAAGTATCCCTTTTTCCAGCTTAGTGCCGAAATCAGGATTATATAAAGAATCATTCTTAGCCCTAGTAGACATCAATTCCAACCATTCTTTAATAGTTAAGGTATTTATAGATCCTCCTGCTAAGAATTCAAGCAATTCTCTACATTGAGTATTAAGACCGTGGTAAAATAAATGGCAAATAGTTGATTCAGAATAGCCATGATTAGGAATACTATTGATCATTCCAAAGAATCTTTCCTAGGCTTGTGGGTAGTTTTCTCCCGCATTATGACTAAAGTTACCTATATCCTTTCTTGATTCAGTTACCGTTTTAAAAGGATTAAACCTTTTTATGAATTTAACAATGCAGTTTTCCCAGCATTTAATGTAATGGCGAGGAGCAGAATATAACCAGTCTAGAGCTTTACCTTTTAGAGACCAACGAAATAATTTTAGACGAGAGAAGTCTCTTGGCAAACCTTTTGGTCCAAACGATGTTATCACATTGTCGAACTCTCTACTGGGTCTTCATCTTCCCTTCCACTGAAAGCTTTTTCCTGCAAATTTTTAATAATTCCACCATCAAATCAATATTCTCTAACTCCAGGATTAGGGAATTCTATTGGTTGTTTAAGAAATTCAGAACTTGGAGCACTGTATTCTCTGAGAGTTTTCTCAGGTTTATTAGGAGTTGTCCTATAAATAGACATGATTTCCATAATATCACTCAGGTTTTCAACTTCAACTTTATTCGATCTTAAAAGTTTTCAATAATTTCTTCACACCTCTGAGAAGGCACGCGCTCTATATAATCCGGTAGATAGGTCCTACCAGAGCGTGTGGGCCCTTTGTCTCCTAGGGGGAACATTTTGTAGTAGCAACAACTGAAATGTCAAAAGACAAACACTTAGCACTTAGCTCCCTGGCAACGGTGCCAAAAAATAGCTTGATGTCTACAAGTGCACAGATCATTTGTAGCTAGTTTCGAAGTATAGATATCGATCCCACATGGAGCCCAAAGGTAAGTGTTTAGGAGTGAAGTCTTTGTCACACCCAAAGTTGTCACAGGTCTTCGAGTGAATTAACTGCAAGTGTTGAAATAAGAATGGAGTTTTGATTAAATGAGATGTATTTAAATAGAACTAAAATGTAAACTTTAGCAATATAAAGCATAAAAGTAAAGAATGATTTGGTTGTTTCTTGTTTTCTGCAGATGGAAAAAGAAGGCGCGGGGAGATTCAATTCATGGTGATAGTGATTGTGCTAGGTGGACGAATGATAAATGTAACAATTATAATCTTATAAGTATATGTGTAGGCGAGCAACCCATAATTAGCCAGAACTCCTCTTGGTATATTTCATCCCAACTTCAATAATCCTACTAGTCTGTTACCAAAACCATGGTCAGACACTAGACGATTAAGACCCTTCAGGTCGCTTAGCGATTAATCTCCTTGGATCAGACTAATGCAATAAGCATAATGGTTCCTCGTTATCCTTGAGTCTACTAGTTTTCCATTGATATCCCTGTGTCACTCGGGGGGTCACCGGTCTGCTAGCGAACAAGATCCTATCCATGTAGAACAAAGTATCATGTTGTCTGGGCCCTTAATTGGACAACAAGCATTAGGCATCCCACAGATAGTCAAGCACACATAATATAGTAATTAGAATGAATCACAAACTAATGGAAAATATATAGAGGCACATCACATCTCACCAATCCTCTACATATCCCATGCCCAAGGAACTTATTCACACATGAGAGAAGAAAACATCATCAATATAATTAAATAAAGGGAGTTCTTCTTGATATTACCGTGGGGATCCACAATAAGAATAGAAAAGTAATCCAACACAATTCAAGATGGGAAGAAACAATCTCAAACCCTAGTCTTGCAAGGTGGAGATCTCTCTCTCAAGTACAAGTAATGGCTATGGGGGTGTATTGGTTAGGAGGTCGAAGATCGTGGAGCGAGATGAAGAATGTCTTCCCCTTCTTCTCTAGATCTCTTCTTTGTCCCTTCTGGATGGGATGGCGGCTGCTGTGTTGTGTTTTTGTCCTTGGTCCCTTCACGGAAGTTGTCCCTTTGACAAGACAGAGGCGGCGGCAGCTATACGGCGGGAGCTATACGGTCGGAAAACTTTCTCCCGCTATATAGTTGCTCGTTAAAGCCTCTATAGGATTCCCTCGATTGCTTCCAAAGAGAGTCTTTGCTTGTTTTCGCTTGAATATTGTGTTTAGTTAACACCTTCTGTTGACGTTTAGAACCTGAAACACGCATTAAAAACCAAGTTTTCTTTGCTACCGAAGTATTAGCGTTAGGTGAAGCTAGAAAACGATCAAACCGGGAGAAAACCATCAATAAAAACCATCAAAAATGTGTCGAATCTCACAGCTATCAGTCGCTTCCTGCGTCGCCTGGCGGTGGAACCTCATGCGCAATGGCACCCTCGCCCTCCTCAACCGCGGGATGCGGTTGTGACGATAGTGGTGGTGGCGCAGTTGCACTTGGCCCTGGACACAGGTCGACACCTGCAATGGTAGTCACGTGCCATGCATGAGGCTTGGCATCCAAGGCCTTGGTCGTGGGAGCGAGCTCGTGCAGTGGGTGAGTCTACCACAGCAGGGTCGGTCCCAACGCCATCACCATTCCTCGGCGCCATGGTTGTTGATGACGCGGTCAATGTCGATGGTGAATACGAAGATGAAACATATGTTGCTGACGATGACGGTGATGACAACAAAGCTCACGAAGCTGTCGACGGTGATGATGATTACCGAAGCCGAAAACACGAGCACCCCCCCTACCTGGCGCGCCATATGTCGCGTCCCGCCTACGCGGACATCGGGGATGTTGGACACCCCATATTTGTTCGGTAGTTGGCACGAAGGCGTTCTGGCCTCAACATCAGTGAAGGAACCCGCTGATACGAGCATACAACACACATAGAGCACACACAGGTATTTTTTTACCCAGGTTCGGGCTGCCCTTCGGCTAACAACCCTACGTCCTGCTTTGGTGGATTATCTGGGGTGGATAGAGATACAAGAAGATGATCTCTACGGTTTCGAGGAGACGCTTTCTCTAGCTCGTACACTCCCCGGGCTTCCTCTTTCTTTCTTTCCTCACTTATTTGCTTTCTCTCAGCCCTCAAAACCTATCTCTAGGTTCAAAACTCTCAGTTAGGTCCAGTACCTCCTTTCCCACAAGTCTTCCCAAAACTCCTCACCAAAGTCTTCTCCCCCGTCATTCTATTTTCTCCTCCGTCCTTTCCTTTCCCCTTGTCCTTCTCCTTTCCCCTCCTTCTTTCCCCCTCCTTCTCTTTCCCCCCTCCCAACTCTCGGCCAAGTGCCTCCTTTTATACACCAAGGGGTCACCATAGGGCCAGCGGGGAGCACCTCCCGGGGTGTTCCCAGGCCTCAATCGTGGTGTGCCACGTGGTCTTCAGGTAGGTAGGTAGTGCCTATGGCCAATGGATGGCCAGGGGCAGTGCACAGATGCACTCTATGGCCGAGTGACAGCTCAGGCTCTAAGTTGTCACTCCTGTCGGTGACGCACTGTAGTTGATTGTGGCACCATGATGATGTCTAGCGATGCTGACGCATCGCCGGTTCCCAAGGCTGGGTCTAACATGCCTTGTCAGGCACAGTTGACTCCGGTTCTAGGTCGGTGCCTAGCCCAGGAGAGGGTGCTTCCATGGTACTTCTGGGGCTTGGTAGAGGCCGCTCCTCGGCCTCGCTGCTCCCAATAGTGCCCTTGCCCTCTTGCTTGGGCACCCCCCGAAAGGAGGGGCAGGACCGCCTTGCGCACATCGTTGTCCTTTCCTTCTTGTCTGCACCCGGTTGACGGGTCGAGGAACGTCTGGTAGCGTTCTTCTTACTCATAGGCACCTACAACATAGCTGAGACTTAGTATCTATAGGCTTATTATGATAGAACCATACCTTCTTGGATCACAGGGTGCTTGTATCCTGGCGATGCCCCTGGCGGCCAAGCCATACATCTGCTGGGTTGCTGACCGGTGGGTCCTGGCCCACGCGCTGAGGCGCAATGCAAGGGACCCCCGATCCCATTACGCCGACACGCAATTTAATTCTTTTTGCATCTACATTATGAATATGCATATTACTATCAAGATCCAAAAGAACTAAACCTTTCTTCACATGTGCATGACCATAAAATATATTATTCATATAAATGGAACAATCATTGTTCTCGGAGTTAACTAAATAACCGTCTTGCAACAAACATGATTCGGAAATAATGTTCATGCTTAATGTAGGCACAAGATAACAATCATTAATGTTCAAGACTAATCCGGATAGTAAGTGAAGTGGCAACGTCCGACGGCGATCACATCAACCTTTGATCCATTGCTGACACGCATCATCACTTCATCCTTGGCTAGTTGACGCTTGTTCTGCATCCCCTATTTTGAGTTACATATATTAGCAACTGAACCAGTATCAAATACCCAGGTGCTATGCGAGTAATAGTAAGGTACACATCAATAACATGTATATCATATATACCTTTGTTCACCTTGCCAGCTTTCTTGTCAGCCAGATACTTGGGGCAGTTGGGCTTCCAGTGCCCCGTGTTCTTGTAGTAGAAGCACCCAGTCTAAGGCTTCATGCCATTCTTGGTCTTCTTCTTAGGCATGACAACAATCTTGCCACCCTTCTTGAAGTTACCCTTCTTGGTGCCTTTCTTGCCTTTCTTGAAACTAGTGTTCTTACTAACCATTAACATTTGATGCTCCTTTTTGATATCCACTTCAATAGTTTTTAGCATGGAAAGAAGCTCGTGTAATGACTTATTCATGCCTTGCATATTATAGTTCATCACAAAGCTCTTTTAACTTAGTGGGACTGATTGGAGAACCCTATGAATTCCTAGCTCATTCGGAATCACGATTCCCAGAGCTACGAGTTTATTCGCCAACCCACACATTTTGAGTACATGCTCGCTAACAGAGCCGTTCGCTTCCATCATGCAGCTAAACAACTTTTCAGAAGCTTCATAACTCTCTATCGTAATATGGTTATCAAAAATCATTCTCAATTCAACCATTGTATCATAGGCATTGTTGAGCTTGAAACGCTTTCGAAGCTTAGGCTCAAGCCCAATAGTATACTGCAATGAACTAAGTGGTGACCCTCCTAACGAGTGAGAAACACATTTTCCTCATCATTAGTAGCATCTTCAGTAGGAGGGGGTCCTAGAGGTGCATCTAGCACATAGCTCCTTTGAGCAGCAGAGAGGAGAATCCTCATATTAAGGGCCCAGTCGGTAAAGTTGCTACCATTGGTGCTAAGTTTCTCCTTATCCATGAATATAGTGAAATTGAAAGAAGGTGGTGCCATGATCTACAACATATTTGCAAAGACTATTTAGACTAAGTTTATGAAAGATTGAGTTCAAACTAATTCAAAATTACTACTAGAACTCCCACTCAAAAACAACATCCCTCTAGTTTTTTTGGTGATTACACGAACCAAATTCACTACACACCAGAACCTGTCATCACGTGAGATGATGTAGCTTCGAAGGCAAACATCGACATGTTTATCATATCATTCATATGAATCGTGCTTTACCTTTCGGTTCATGTTCTGAGGCCTTGTCTGTAGATGCTAGGCTCTCCAAGTAGAACCTTAGTAATCACGTGTGTAAATCTGTCTTACACCCGCTGTATGTGAACGTAGATTCTATCACACCCGATCATCATGTGGTGCTTCGAAACGACGAACTTTCTTATAATGCTACCGCCAAGTTCTAAGCTAGACATAAGCATGAATAAAATGCATAAAAGGGATAAACATCACATGCATATATAATGTGATATGATATGGTCCTTTCTTGCACTCTGATCTCCATCTTGGCCTCCATGGTATGATCACCATCATTCCACTAGAGTGGCTCCAAGGTCCATGATGCCACCATCTTGGTTGTTCTACACTAATTCAAATTACATGGAATTTCCATTCCCGGCATGCATGCCTTTAAAAGAATAAAACAACCATATGGCTCTAGCCGGTTGTCATAACTTGCAAATGATATCATTGCATACATAAAATTTGGAAATATGACCATATCATATCACATGCCCTGCAAAAACAAGTTAGGCGCCTCTAATTTCTTTTGCATATTTTAAGAGGCTTTGGGCTTAAGAAGAATCATTCATCCTACAAACTTCAAACCACAACGCCGATAAACAAATTATTAACAACCCGTTGTAAATTAGATCTTAACTATAGTAGGATAGATAGATACCCACTAGCCACTTATGCAATACGAGTTGCATGTCAATCGTGGAACAAGTTTCATGTGCGAGGACATGTAAAGTTAGTCCAGGCCGCTTCATCCCACTATGCCACTAACATCCAATATACAACAAAAAAGTTTCAATAACATGATCATCAATGCCGACAACCATATGTGTTCTACTCGCGCAGAACATCTATGCATAGATATGGCTCTTATACCACTGAAGGGTTTGCAGCGTAGAAAACAAAAAAAATCTACGTTAAGAACGCTAATTGCGCTAAGATCTAATCGAGTAGATGCTAGTAACGAATATGAGGGTAACCAAAATAACTTACCCACGAATATCAAAAGCTTTTATGAAAACTGATTTCGTTGGTGATGTAGTCGATCACTTGCCGATCTCAAGATCGTGTTGAAGAACGCCGCAACCTAGCAGCATATTCGTTATCGGTCACATGTTCGACCCCCAACAACCTTCGCGCCTCCACTCTAGTTGAGCAGTGGAAGGAGTAGATAAATCTTACTCCATGAATCCAACAGAACATGTACCTCGCTAATATGAGGCCATGCAGAAAATGCTAGAGGAGGAAGAGAACCTTCACGAGGAGGTGGTGCTTCTGGAGAGAAGGAGCAGGGCTCCTTTTATAGGGTAGGGGTAGCCCAAGGTGGCCATGGCGCCGGCCATGGAGGTTCCCCCACCTCTTCCCTCATTCATGTGAGTGCACTTCCACTCACATAAACTCCTTCTCCACTCACATGCATTTATTCTCCATTAGCATAAATGCATTTTTCTCTTTAAATAATTTTTTTATTTATTTTATTTAGAAGTTTGTTTATTACTTTAATTAACAAACATTCACATAAACCCCTTACATTGTTTCGATATTACACTTGAAACCATTTTCAGCGATTTGACCGAAAACCATTCCGGTGATCATTGAAACAATTTTAGCTCTAACAAATTTATTCCCGGATATGTTTTATCTACCACTCAGTGTTGTAGAACCTTAAGTGTATCACCCTACGGTTCGATAATAATACATGCATGATAGATACACCTCTCTTATCAATAATCAGAAGTGGGACTAGGAGATCCGTACTGACTCCTACAAATGCAACAATAACAGTTGTGATCATGTGAACCATCAAAGTTTTATACAATTCCTTTTGTCTCGCGATACTTTACTTGTCCGAGATCCGATCACACGTATTAACCATACCCTAGTTCGATCTCGTTCCCTACAAGTACTCTTTACTCGTTTTGTGATACAACATCCCTATGACCTAGTCATGTGCTTGCAAGCTGTGTTGATGTGATATCACTGAGAGGGCCCAGAGTATATCTCTCCGTCATTAGGATGGACAAAGTCCACTCTTTATCCATGAGCCTCTACATAACACTTTTGGAATACTCGAACCCACATTTATAGTTATCCTGTTATGTTGTGACATTTGCTATTATGAAGGAACACTTCCGGTGTTAGTGATTGACATGGTCTCATGGTGTAAGGACTTGGAATACTTCATATGTGTTTGATGTAGCAATGTAAACTTAATGATTAGATCGTATTGCTAAATATTCTTTGGGTGTATGTTCATCATATCATTCTTCTAATGGTATGATCTTGTTATTAACAACATCCAATGTTCATGATCAGGAAACCTTGATCATCCATTAATCAACGAGCTAGTATATATGAGAGGCATTACTAGGAACTTTGGTTTGTTTGTTAAACACACATGTATTAGAATTTTGTATTAATACAATTCTTGCATGAGAAATCAACATCAATCATAAACTTGGAATATTATTGCCTCTCAGGCATATTCCCTTCAAAATGCATGTCACCTTAAGGGATGGCGTGAGCGAACCAAATCAGATGCACAAATACAGGGTTTGTACATACAACAAGATTCGATCAGATATCCTTGAAGTTACATTGTGTGACAATTGTAATCATCAGCATAACAAACACAGTAGGGACATAAGATCACAACAATCAAACATGTCTCCATAGATGATCCCTAAGTACCAAGGATCATGCACAAATTTTCTCTTTGGGAAAAATACTAGGTACTAAAGCCCATCTATAGAAAGATGCTGCATGTGGAACTGCCTAATCATTGGTAGTTTGTAAAGGTGGAAACATTGCCTCATATAGTGCCTTTTTGTAGATTCAGATTCTTACTGCATGTGGCACTTGGCACACTACATTTTCAAAGATGGAGTGAGTGAACCTAGTCGAATTCTCAAGCAATGAACACACCACTTGGTTCGATAACTCCATTTTCAGAGATGGAGTGAGTGCACTTGGTCAGTCTAATCATCAGTAAACATTGCCTCACATAGCGCCTGGCTTGCAGTTATCAGAATTACTGCATGCGGCAACAGACGAACTATAACGTCCCAATTCCAACAACCCTGATTAGTTGTCTAGAATGCAAAAATCTAGGGGAACAAAAACTTTTTCTTGCTCATTGGTGCAGTGTTTAATGTTTGCTTGTGCTTGTGCTTGTTCTTATGAGAGTAAATCTCATGCTACTCCTTGCCTCACCCTCAGTTGACAAAAGCTATTTACCCAAAACTATCCTGGCTCATTTTACATATTCTCCAACGTCCTGACAATTCAAAACATGAGCCAAGATGCTTATGCAACCAAAACTATTTTAGTAACTTCTATTAACAAAACTATGGAGAGATATATATATAATCTCCTTATGTTTTCAAGACAGAGCACTCAAACTAATCCTATCTCTAGATTCCCCAAAACCTCCTTTCAAAGCATTTAAATTCTACTCTTGGTAGAGGTACCAAGGACTATCACCTTATTCAAAACTCAACCTCTTAAAAATGCCCCAACCCTACCTCAAGCTAAGCTTGATGGTAACCCTAGATTAGTTGATTTGTTTATAAGATGAGTTGCCTTGGTCTGTTGTCTAATGAGTTGTTTTGATCTGCTGATTGACTTGTTTGCTTAGGAAGTAGTATGAGGTACTCTAGGAGCTCATCACTAGGATGAAGATGTTTCCAACTCCTCAATCCCTAAGCAAGAATACAACCTTGATATGATCCCTAGCCACTAGGTGATCATCTAAAACCCTTAACTAGACCGATTCTGAGGATCTCCATTCTAGATGTTTCCAAGTCCTTGAAGAACAATATTCAGCTTGGAACCCTTCCACTCAATCTACACTTCAATATCATTCACTTGCTAATTCTCTCATACCTTGCAACAACTCCAAGAACATTCCCTCTCATACTGTAGTCAAAATCCTCAAAACTGCCAATTTTGACTGTCTGTAAACAGTTTCGGCATCACCTTTTTGAATGCCTCCTTTTCTCAAACCATGTGCATTTTGGAAATGCACCTGAACCATATTGTTAACCATCCTATGGAATACCAATGCCCACATTTGCCTCTGGTTAATTCGTCCTCCAACCCACTTGTCCATGAAGGTTTTGCAGACAAGATTATAACATTTCCTACAAAACTAGTCATCATGCCTACTTTGGTAGAAGCTCACACCCTCATCCAACCTCATATGCACCAACTCTCTGCATGGTTGTGTTCTACTCAGTGATTTCTACCAAAACCTACTCCACTTGCCCCAAGTGGATCTCTGTGCTGCTTCAACCCACATGGTTTATAAGGCAACATGACTCATATTGCATGGCAGCCCTAATTTCAACCAAGTTTGCCATCACTTCTAGATCACCTCAAATGCTATTAATTAAAACTCTTTCTTCCATGATAATCTATATGACCTGGTCTACCCACCCATCTATCCCTTGCACCAAGGTAAGCTCTGAGCTCCAAGAGGCAAGCATGTTTTGATGGTATAAAAATAACATCACCCTAGATCTTCAACTCCTTGTTTTCCATCCTTTTCTAGTTGGAATTCCTTTACACAAGGTTGCAAATGCTTGCTACACCTTGTCCACATCACCTACCTTGATCACCGAGATTTCTCAAATATTTTCCATAATTATTATGGCTCCAAATCTATTTAATTCCTTAATAGTCCAAATCTCCAAAACTCCCTCCATAAAGGAAAGTTTGGTTTTTGCCAAAACACTTCCCTAAATTTTGGCTCATGTGAGGTCCATATATCATACCCTATCTTCCCATCTCAAAAATAAATATTTTTGAGAAGCCTTATTATTTCTTTTTGCCCATTTCCTTAAATGGCTGAATTGGAATAATAATTGTTTTAAATACTTATTTGCCTCAATAAATCTTGGGAAAATTCCCCTAAGTGTGTATTCACCTCTGGGACCCTCCCACATCAAAACCCAACCTTGTCCAATGGAAACTTATCAATTGATCTTCTAAAAATCACTTCTGTCCTTTTTGAGTAAATGGATTTAAGTGGTCTAAAACCCCACATAAAAATCTCAATTAAATCCTCGGAGTCTACCTTGACCCCATCTATCTACCAGTACCAATTCCTCCTCTAGTCCAATGCAAGATTTTTGACTTCATTCACACCCATCAATTGGATCAAAATTGCCATTTAAGCAAATCCACAACTCCAACCATTTCCAAATTCCATCAAAACCTGTTCAGTGCTTATCCTCAACACCAGGACACACCACTGGTCGACCAGCAATATAGCTCCACCCCACAAATCACCATTTTTCCCTTGTACTAGTAGAAAGAGAGAGATATAACCTCAAATCTTACAAAGATCTACTTCATTTAATTACCACTGGTGCCACCCCCCTCCCTCTCTGATCCAGCCCGACCAAATACCAATCCTACCTCTCTCCACCGACCCCTGGACCAATCCCTGGCCAGCATTGCCCCTCCCCTTGTCCAAATGAGTCTTTTACATCATCTACTCCTCCCTCTTGGTATATATGGCCAGAGGCCACCCCAACGCTCCCCTGCCCCTCATTTTCCCCCTCACACCTCCACTCCCCATCCCCTAGCTCCACTCCATCTCCCCTGCTCGGATCTGCCCGGGAGAAGAAGAAGGAGAAGCTTCGGCTCCTCCCAAAAATCGAGCAAGGCTCCCTCCCCATTGCTCCCCTTTCTCTGCATGTCGCATGGTCGGCTCCCCCAGCTCTCCTGCATCTAACCCTAGTCTTGTTTTTGCCCAGGACCAGCTCCCTCGCCGTCGTCGCTGAGCACCGACGAGGTCACCCTCGGCCTCCGACGCGCGAGCTACTTCTCGGAGTCAAACCACCTCGTGTCGCCCCTCGTTCTGCTCGCCATCGTCGACCGCGTCGCACCGTAGCCTACCCGACCTTCCTCGAGCCCTCAGGTGAGCCTTCCGGCCGAGCTCCGCCGCTCCCTAGGGTTCTGTCCCCGGTGCTCTGTCGCCGCGTAGACGACGACACCCCACCGTCCATCGCCACTTAAACCAATGACCGAGATCTGCCGGTACCGCTTCGGCCGTCCCCTCTCGCTGACCGCCGGGCCCCGCCTGGAAGGTTCAAGCCTCAGGCTCCCGCACGCCCTGCTGAGTGTTGTGGGCCGATTTCTCTTCCGGCCGGCCCAGTTCTCCCTAGATCTGGCCCACTGCACCCCCTTTTTCCTTTTTCTTTTAGCAGATCCATTAATTCCAGGAAACCTCCTGCTAGAAATAAATCCTTATAAAATGGTAAATCAAGTCCAAATGCCAAGATTCCATTTTCTGGTTGTTATCTGATGTTTTCTCAAACATGTAGAGGAAACCCCAAGTTCAAAATAATTTTCATTAATTGCTGGTAATTATTCTGCTGCCAAGTATACTTTACACTAATTAATTTCCTCACAGAGTTCCACACCTCCAATTGAGATGAACCAAAGCTCTTCTGAGAGGTATTTGTCATACATATCATCCAGCACAAGTCCTAGGCCAAGGTGAACATAGGTGTGCCTTTGAGGAAAATAATAAAAAATAGCTACTTTCTGCTTGGGGTAAATTCTCTAGGTCAAACCAAGTGTGGTATTGACCTCATTCCACCTCCCAGTACCTCATATTATCAATACCTATCAAATCCTAGCATCTCAGAATTTATTGAGCTCTGGTTAAAATTTAGTGAATTAAATACTTCTACAATGGATATTTTCACTAAATAAATCACTCCAGGAGTTTTGCTACTCCAAAAAGAGTGAATCATATTTCTACAGAAAGGTATTTTAAATACCTATCACCTTCCCTTGGAACCAAGCCAATAGCTTCTGTATAATTAATCTGGTGAAAAAGAGAAAAACCAGACAAAACTGACTTTGGGAAATTCCTGAGGGCATTCTGGTAATTATTTTGACTTGATTCCAACGCTGGGTGGTTCAGTACATCAAATACTACCTAACCATCCAAGGAAATATTTTTCCGAGCCCCAAAACTCTTCTGGTGAATTATCTCCTCAAACTAGAGTTTAATCCACTTTAAAAAGCATAACTAAATCTAGGAAATTGATAATCAAGTGAAACCACTTGGGATGGTTTTTGTCTTGTCAACACCTATCTGAGGATATCACTTTTTCACATTGGTATCCTATTGACCTCAGAACCCTAATACAAATGCTTTGTACCTAGCCTTGACCACTATCTTCCAAAAGAAATCACTAAAGTGGCAATTTAGTAATTCCACTACCAATACCCAACATCTCAAAAACCTCCCAAGTTCAGTAGTAATTCTTATGTTTGTTTGCTGTATGGTTTGATGCATGAATGTCTTGTATTGATTGTGGACATTGTCTCTTGCATGTGTACCCGATGACGACGATAGTGTGAGTGTCTGACGACAAGAAGGAAAGGACTAATTATTATTATTTATTGGGTATTCATGGTCATCTAAAGAAGTCCATGGACTTATTGCTGCCCACAGGCAAGCCACCATTCCTGAACTCTGATATATGTCCCATTCTCTTTTACCTGTTGTATATCCTCTTTATAAATTGCATTACCTACCTGCATGTTTTGTTTTACAAATACTACGTTAGTAACTTGGATCCTCCAAGTTACGACTTCGTGTCCATCGAGGCACCACCCTAATGTACCTACCACTTTATCCCTTTAGATCGAGAGTATGATGGTTAGCATCCTACCCCATTGGAAAAACCCCGGTTTTGAGAAAATAAACTATTTTGGGATTTACCCCACTACAAATGTTTCAAAACCCTTGGGAAAAGGCATCGTTCCAAGCGGATGTTTTAGCAAATGAAATGGTGATGATTAATAATGAGATTGTAATGGGACGTTCTACGCCTTTATCGGAATAATTTTTATCAGCGCAACCACATTACCCTAGGTGATGGGGCTTAACTCGTAGTTTGTCCGTATTAGCCAAGGCACTTCTACCATGCTTATGGGGAGAGATCCCTGGAATTTTGGGCAGGCGCCACCAGATCACGGATCTAAAGCCTGTTGCTTGTTTTGGCAAGAGTGAGCCTGAACTGGCAGGAGGCCGGTGCAACAATTGGGTCTCCCACGGACGGTATGACTTGGAGTACGGAAGGAAGTGGAGTCACCAGATTTAAGGTATACGCCAAGTTGCGGCTTGGGTATGCGCGTGTACAGAAGGCATGACTATGGCTGGGAGCCACATACTCGTTGCCGGGGAGAACAAACCAAAGAGGAAAAGCATGCCTTTGCAAGGGTTGACAAGCGAAAGGTTAGGTTTGATTATCCGGACCCCCATCTACAGCGGTAGTGGGCTGTGGTTGTATCCAGGCGGATGTATTGATTCCTGTGGGGAAAGTGCGCAAACTCTGCAGAGTATAACCTATTCGAATAGCCGTGTCCACGGTCAAGGACGGTTGTAAAGGTGTTGGCTAGGAGTACCCAAACTGTGCTTGTGTGCGACACAAGGACGAAGAGGACAAAGGTTCCGGGGGAACCCGAGTTCGAAAGCGTTGTTTTGACCCGAGGGGTCGAAGATGTTTAAAAAGGGTTTTAACTATAAAACTGTTTTCAAAACTCTTTCTCAACAAAGATATGGAGATGTCTTGACTCCTAAAAATTGGAGCATGTTTTCAAAACTCTTTTTCAACAAAGATATGGAGATGCCATAACCTCAAAAGTTAGTGTAAGCTTTTCAAAAGCAACCCCAGATAGAGCTATCTCGCCACAGCCAAAATTGCATTTTCTTGTTTCACTTATCCTGGTGGTTTGCGAGTACATTCAATGTACTCACAGCTTTGTCCCTGGCTATTTACTTAGCCAGACTTTCAGAGGTTCGACTTCGGAAGAATTCAGGTGACGTCCAGCGAGCTAGGCCGTCTTCCCAGTCAGCTTCCTATAGGTTGAGGCACGATTGGGCTCTGCGCTTGGCAATGTTCCGCTGCTAATGATGATGTAGCCATAATGGCATTTATGTAAGTATTGTAATTCATTATGTTTCGGATGTTGTAATGGTACCTGTCGGTTATGTTCCACGGCTCACTGATCATGGGAACGTGGATGTATGCATAACAGGGATTTCTCGGATGAATAATCCGGGGAGCCCACAGACTTGGTATCAGAGCCATCCTGACTGTAGAAGACCTTAGTTAGTTGGGACATTAGATAGGAAACGACAAACCAATTTTCTAAAAGACAAGGGAGAAAAGATGACTATTTGCAAAAGTGCTTATGCCTTTTCCCCCTCTGATTTTGAAAGACTTGCCTTACTAGGATTTCATAATCTTAAAATCATGCACACTCGTCACTAAACCAACCCCATCTCAAAAATCTACTGTAGATGGCCTCCTTCCGCTCGGAGCGCATCATCGTTGGAGACAGTTTCTGGCCCTTTAAAGAGTAGCTTCACAACATACTGAAGATAGTCAAGAGACCCTCTCCAACTATTGAAGGAACCGAACTTCCTCGCAGAAACACCAATGTGATGCAATGGGTCATCAAGGCCGTGATTCCTTCCCCCAATGAGGACACCGCGCCCACAATCTTCACCTTCCTCGACAGCAACTGGGTAGATGGAGTGGTGCGAGCCATACAGGAAATCATGGCGCGCCTCTGCAAGATCCACGAAGATGAGTTGAAATATACTCCCTACCACTTGTTCGGAAAGCGAGATGAAGACGGACTACCTACGGAGTCTTTCCTCACCTGCTGCATCGGGAATCAGCTGGAGAATATGGAATACCTACTCCAACGTTCCCAGGAAGACCTTGACAAGGCTAGATGCAAGAATCTACTCCTAAAGATGGATATCAACCTACTCCGTAAGCGTGAAAGAAGTCTCCAAGCCACCAATGTCCGCTTGGCGAAGAAGCTGATCATTGAAGTACCCCCAACTCCTGAAGACGAGAATCCTGAGACTGACGACGAACTCTCCTTCCTCAATGAGTACCACCCTATCGTCCAGTCACCCGCACCGACCGAGTCCACATCCAACCCTGCACCATGGGAAGGCACCACTCTCACCTTCACCGAAGACGAGCTGAATATCCTGCAAACCCAAGAGAATCTGCAATAGCTCAAATCCCAAAGTCAGCCACGACCCCGTAAATGCACCCTCTGAGTAACCACCCGCGTCACGATACTCACCCATCTAGCAATAGGGTAGAGTCATGTATCGTCCCTGAACGCGTTTTGTAATGCCTAAGTACTATTAGCACCTTCGGGTGCCAAATTGGTTGGTATGTAATAACTCCCTTGGATTGCTATGCTTGTTTGGTTGTTTTCTTCTTGCGTGTTTTACCCAAGACGTTGCATCAGACCCAACCCGAAACACGTACCACCAACAAGACCTCCCCCAGGATGGCCATGGAGACAGGAAGCTCGAAGAAGGCATGTAGCCGTTGCGAAGATGGAAGACACCAAGCCAACAGATGCTCTGGCCACTATCCAAACTGCGGAGAACCTCATTCGTCCAAAGTTTTCCCAACTCGACTTACCACTTGTTTCCTCTGCGAAGGCCAAGACCATGTCCCCATCAAATGCCCAATATATCCCCTCATTGGCAAGGCCCGTCAACCTCCTGGTACCAGCAAAGGAAAGTTGTCAAATCAGTTACGCCGAAGGATAGGTGCCTGCTTCACGTGTGGTCTACCCGGTCACTTCAGCCGAGAATGCCCCGAGGGTAAACCTGTCAAGACTTCCGAGAAAGAAAAGCCTGAAGGCACCCAAGGTCCCCTCCTTCAGAAAAGATGGTCACCTTACCGCTTGCTACCCCCGCAGCTCAAGACTGAAGATTTCCCGCGCTTCGATAGATGACAACACCCCGTGGAAGTAAAGGTCAAAAGAGAAGCTCCTTAACTCACCTAGAACTTCCCGAGCGTCGGCAAGCTCAACCTGTATTAAACTAGCCATATCCCCTCCCCTGGATTGACACCTATGATGCTACCCTGTCTGAAGTCGATGTCCGCTACCTTAAGAACCCTCTTTTGCCACCCTTATGAGAGAGTCCCCCTACTTGTAATTCTCTGCTCTACCCAAGTCCAATCCTCAGGGGGGAAAGACCACGTCTTTCCCGCAAAATAGATTACCTCACTTCCAGAAGAAAATCCCATCGTGGGACCCGAGGACACGAAATCTAAGACCCAGACTTGGCCACCAAAAACCCACTTAAGAGGAACAACGTAGACCCTGACAGAAGGGCGATCCCTCCCCGGAATCATGGTTGAAGCCAGCTCGACCCTCGAGTTTCAAGAAGATGGAACTTCAACCTCACCGTCAAGGTGTTTCGAATCGAAGACAAAGTCGGCAAGTTTGTCCGCAAGAAACACATAGCACTAACTAAGACAAATCCCCTAACCTTACTCTCCCGAATCTCGAGACGAGATTCTTTTAAGGGGGAAAGGTCTGTAACATCCCAATTCCAGCATCCCTGATTAGTTGTCCAGAATGCAAAAATCAGGGGCAACAAAAAGTTTTTCTTGCTCATTGGTGCAGTGTTTAATGTTTGCTTGTGGTTGTGCTTATGAGAGTAAATCTCATGCTACTCCTTGCCTCACCCTCAGTTGACAAAAGCTATTTACCCAAAACTATCGTGGCTCATTTTACATATTCTCCAACATCCTGACAATTCAAAACATGAGCCAAGATGCTTATGCAACCAAAACTATTTTAGTAACTTCTATTAACAAAACTATGGAGATATATATATATATATATAATCTCCTTATGTTTTCAAGACAGAGCACTCAAACTAATCCTATCTCTAGATTCCCCAAAACCTCCTTTCAAAGCATTTAAATTCTACTCTTGGTAGAGGTACCAAGGACTCTCACCTTATTAAAAACTCAACCTCTTCAAAATGCCCCAACCCTACCTCAAGCTAAGCTTGATGGTAACCCTAGAGTAGTTGATTTGTTTATAAGATGAGTTGCCTTGGTCTGCTGTCTGATGAGTTGTTTTGATCTGCTGATTAACTTGTTTGCTTAGGAAGTAGTATGAGCTACTCTAGGAGCTCATCACTAGGATGAAGATGTTTCCAACTCCTCAATCCCTAAGCAAGAATACAACCTTGATATGATCCCTAGCCACTAGGTGATCATCTAAAACCCTTAACTACATCGATTCTAAGGATCTCCATTCTAGATGTTTCCAAGTCCTTGAAGACCAATATTTAGCTTGGAACCCTTCCACTCAATCTACACTTCAATATCATTCACTTTCTAATGCTCTCATACCTTGAAACTCCTCCAAGAACATTCACTCTCATACTCTAGTCAAAATCCTCAAAACTTCCAATTTTGACTGTTTGGAAACAGTTTCAGCATCACCTTTTTGAATGCCTCCTTTTCTGAAACCATGTGCATTTTTGGAAATGGACCTGAACCATCTTGTTAACCATCCTAAGTACTACCAAGGCCCACATTTGCCTCTGGTTAAATCCTCCTCCAACCCACTTGTCCATGATGGTTTTGCAGACAAGATTATAACATTTCCTGCAAAACTAGTCATCATGCCTAGTTTGGTAGAAGCTCACACCCTCATCCAACCTCCTATGGACCAACTCTCTGCATGGTTGTGTTCTACTCAGTGATGTCTTCCAAAACCTACTCCACTTGCCCCAAGTGGATCTCTGTGCTGCTTAAACTCACATAGTTTATAAGGCATCATGACTCATATTGCATGGCAGCCTTAATTTCATCCATGTTTGCCATCACTTATAGATCACCTCAAATGCTATTAATTCAAACTCTTTATGCCATGATCATCTATATGACCTGGTCTACCCGCCCATCTATCCCTTGCACCAAGGTAAGCTCTGAGCTCCAAGAGGCAAGCATGTTTTGATGGTATAAAAATAACATCACCCTAGATCTTCAACTCCTTGTTTTCCATCCTTTTCTAGTTGGAATTCCTTTCCAAAAGGTTTCAAATGCTTGCTACACCTTGTCCACATCACCTACCTTGATCACCAAGATTTCTCAAATATTGTCCATAATTATTATGGCTCCAAATCTATTTAATTCCTTAATAGTCCAAATCTCCAAAACTCCCTCCATAAAGGAAAGTTTGGTTTTTGCCAAAACACTTCCCTAAATTTTGGCTCATGTGAGGTCCATATATCATACCCTATCTTCCCATCTCAAAAATAAATATTTTTGAGAAGCCTTATTATTTCTTTTTGCCCATTTCCTTAAATGGCTGAATTGGAATAATAATTGTTTTAAATACTTCTTTGCCTCAATAAATCTTGGGAAAAATCCCCTAAGTGTGTATTCACCTCTGGGACCCTCCCACATCAAAACCCAACCTTGTCCAATGGAAACTTATCAATTGATCTTCTAAAAATCACTTCTGTCCTTTTTAGTAAATGGATTTAAGTGGTCTAAAACCCCACATAAAAATCTCAATTAAATCCTAGGAGTCTACCTTGACCCCATCTATCTACCAGTACCAATTCCTCCTCTGGTCTAATGCAAGATTTTGGACTTCCTTCACACCCATCTATTGGATCAAAATTGCCATTTAAGCAAATCCACAACTCCAACCATTTCCAAATTCCATCAAAACCTGTTCAATGCTTATCCTCAACACCAGGACACACCACTGGTCGACCAACACTATAGCTCCACCCCAACAAATCACCATTTTGCCCTTGTACTAGTAGAAAGAGAGAGATATAACCTCAAATTTTACAAAGATCTACTTCATTTAATTACCACTGGTGCCACCCCCCTCCCTCTCTGATCCATCCCGACCAAATACCAATCCTACCCCTCTCCACCGACCCCTGGACCAATCCCTGGCCAGCATTGCCCCTCCCCCTTGTCCAAATGAGTCTTTTACATCATCTACTCCTCCCTATTGGTATATATGGCCAGAGGCCACCCCAACGCTCCCCTGCCCCTCATTTTCCCCCTCACACCTCCACTCACCCTCCCCTAGCTCCACTCCATCTCACCTGCTCGGATCTGCCCGGGAGAAGAAGAAGGAGAAGCTTGGGCTCCTCCCAAAAATCGAGCAAGGCTCCCTCCCCATTGATCCCCTTTCTCTGCATGTCGCATGGTCGACTCCCCCGGCTCTCCTGCATCTAACCCTAGTCTTGTTTTTGCCCAGGACCAGCTCCTTCGCCGTCGTCGCTGAGCACCGACGAGGTCACCCTCGGCCTCCGACGCGCGAGCTACTTCCCGGAGTCAAACCACCTCGTGTCACCCCTCGTTCTACTCGCCATCGTCGACCGCGTCGCCCCGTAGCCTCCCCGACCTTCCTCGAGCCCTCAGGTGAGCCTTCTGGCCGAGCTCCGCCGCTCCCTAGGGTTCTGTGCCCGGTGCTCTGTCGCCGCGTAGACGACGACACCCCACCGTCCATCGCCACTTAAACCAATGACCGAGATCTGCCGGTACTGCTTCAGCCATCCCCTCTCGCTGACCGCCGAGCCCCACCTGGCAGGTTCAAGCCTCAGGCTCCCGCACGCCCTGCTAAGCGTTGTGGGCCGATTTCTCTTCTGGCCGGCCTAGTTGCGGCTTGGGTATGCGCGTGTATAGAAGGCAGGACTATGGCTGGGAGCCACATACTCGTTGCCGGGGAGAACAAACCAAAGAGGAAAAGCATGCCTTTGCAAGGGTTGACAAGCGAAAGGTTAGGTTTGATTATCCGGACCCCCATCTACAGCGGTAGTGGGCTGTGGTTGTATCCAGGCGGATGTATTGATTCCTGTGGGGGAAGTGCGCAAACTCTACAGAGTATAACCTATTCGACTAGCCGTGTCCACGGTTAGGGACGGTTGTAAAGGTGTTGGCTAGGAGTACCCAAACTGTGCTTGTGTGGGACACAAGGACGAAGAGGACAAAGGTTCCGGGGGAACCCGAGTTCGAAAGCGTTGTTTTGACTCGAGGGGTCGAAGATGTTTAAAAAGGGTTTTAACTATAAAACTGTTTTCAAAACTCTTTTTCAACAAAGATATGGAGATGTCTTGGCTCCTAAAAATTGGAGCATGTTTTCAAAACTCTTTTTCAACAAAGATATGGAGATGTCATAACCTCAAAAGTTAGTGTAAGCTTTTCAAAAGCAACCCTAGATAGAGCTATCTCGCCACAGCCAAAATTATATTTTCTTGTTTCACTTATCCTGGTGGTTTGCGAGTACATTGAATGTACTCACGGCTTTGTCCCTGGCTATTTACTTAGCCAGACTTTCAGAGGTTCGACTTCGGAAGAATTCAGGTGACGTCCAGCGAGCTAGGCCGTCTTCCCAGTCAGCTTCCTGTAGGTTGAGGCATGATTGGGCTCTGCGCTTGGCAATGTTTCGCTGCTAATGATGATGTAGCCATAATGGCATTTATGTAAGTCTTGTAATTCGTTATGTTTCGGATGTTGTAATGGTACCTGTCGGTTATGTTCCACGGCTCACTGATCATGGGAACGTGGATGTATGCATAAAAGGGATTTCTCGGATGAATAATCCGGGGAGCCCACACGAACACTAGTTTCAGAGATGGGGTCAGTGATCCTGGCAGAATGCACAAAACATTGAACACACATCCCGGTTCAATGACCTTGTCCTAAAAGTGCGCTTAGCCAGTGTAATCATCGGCAAATGTTCATCCATGGACCATTGTCAGATCTACCTTACTTAATACACAAATCAATGGTGCATACTACCGAAGAAAGGAAGCACAAATCAAATGAACTCGTCCTGGTAATGGTGCAATGGTAAACCCCAAAATCTAAAAAATCTAGACCAAGGGATATCCGTGCAGATCTACAACGCATCTAGAACCCTAACCATGAACTTCTACGTCCATATCTACCTTCTAGATGGCTCGAGAAAAACAAGGGAAGAACTTACCTCTATGGTTCGGATTCATCGCTAGAGTCTCGTACTAAGACCACTGTCGCTGATGGTGAGCGGCAGACTCGATGTTGGAGTCTCCCTCTAAGCCCTTTGTCAGAGAATGTGTCCCGTGAAGGAACAAGGGGTCCAACAAGCCCTAAGTTTGTTAGGGGGTTGAACACGCTCTCTAAGCTTCTCGACGGCGATGGTAGAGTACCAAGATGACAGAGAGTGACACAGGTTTTTACCCAGGTTCGAGACCCTTGTGAGGAGGTAAAGCCCCTACTCCTGCTTTTTTGTATTGCTCACGGTGTCTCATGAGGGTCTAATGATGGATAAATATCTAGGGTTTTAGATCACAGGGATAGACCCCTTCTGAGGTAGGAGAAGGCATCCTTATATAGCGGCGCCGGGCCTCTTCCCCCGTTCATGGGCGGGGAGGGTCACCACATAGCTGCCCCTTGAAGTCATGGTCTACAAGACTACTTCGCATGGACTCAATCTTGCTTCCCAGGGGCCCTCTGCATTCTCATAAAGCTGACTCCTTCAACGTCGCTTGTCGCCATGCGACGCTGTCAGTCTCCTCCCTTGCACCTAAACAACAAAAGGGGAGAGATGCCACTTCTGAGGTCATCCATCCTGCTTTGACACCGAAGGGGCTATACCAGCTCCTCTTTACCGAGGCGGTCTAGGGTCTCATGTGAGCCTATCCACGGGCATTCCCTCATGAGGCACCACACATCGAGCACTGCCTCTAGTGGATGTCGCTGCCAAGGCAGTGGAGCATCAGCCAATGGGGCATGGCACCCTGGTTGCCAGGACCCCGACAACCTTCATCACCGGCGATGATGGTGTGCGACTGATTTGTCGCCAGGAATGACACCGTAGAGTGGGGGAGAGTGACCATAGTGCAGAGCGGAGAGTGAGCGATAAGAGTAGGCGATGAGGGGATTTATGGTGGTTGTCCTAGAAGTGACGCGATGTGTCCCTCCCCTATTCCACTAGTGCACCGTGTCAGATCATTTTTGCTGGCCCGAGCCAGGCCCTAGAAAAATGGCTGAATCGAGTTTTGTCACTGGGTCTGGCTCTGGCCTGCTTTAAGATGCGCACGAGCCACATCGTGGGGGTGCTGCAAGCAACCAATTGACCCATTTTATTCTCTAGTGGGCCTGCCTAGAGGTGATACGGGCTACCAAATCCATCCATAATTTCTAGTAGTTGGCTGATGGATGGATCGATGGGTATGTGCAATCTTAGTTTGCTCCGGCACCCCTTGGCTACCAGGAAAAGGCTACTAGGAGCTCTTACACGAGAAGGGATGAGGAAGATGAGTCTGTTAGAGAGGAACATGCGTGCCAGAAGAGGATGGCGATGTTGTTTCAGGTCGACCATTCCACTGATGCCAAATGACACGGCTGGAGGCGACACGGAGGGCAAGACTGCGATGCCAGAGTTAGACAGAGCAAAGTCGATCATTCTAACTCGTTGTTCAAGGATGTTGATGATTTAATCTAGATTTAAAAAAATTAGGGTTTGGAGCTAGCCTACCCTCTATTTCTCTGTCTTATCGGTGGTACAGCTCACAATGCATATTGAGGCTAGATGGTGAGATCTTTATATAGACTCCAAATTCTAGAAATTTTCCATCTATTTCTAAATAGGACTCATGACTTGTTAAACCAACCATAATAATTAACAACCAGTTACCGAGCCATGAAACTGACAATCAATTTGGTCCTAAACATGCATGTGTGAGTAGCACGGAGAGTTTGAATTCAAAATCAAACACGTAGGCTTTAACAATCCATAGAACCAATCCTATGAAAAACCTGGTATTCCTCTCTATACTATTTCTGGGTATATTTCTGGCATATTGAGATATATTGTGTTCCAGTATAGTTGTAGCGGCTTCTTAAGTATATTTCCTTCAGTAAAATTAAACACCAATAATTCCCTATTATTTCTATGAATACTTATACATCGAGGTTTTGCTTCCGAGAGTATAACAATCCAGTGAACATATAAAATGTTGCAAGCCATAAATTTCTACATCTCTCACTTGGTTGAAAATATTTTATCCAATAGAGTTAATTCCCATGTTATTAACACGGTCAAAAGATAATTCCTTTCCTCAATGCATTCATGTTGCGTATAAACTTTGTGACTTTTGGAGTCATATTATCACAAAGTAACAGGTTATGATGCACCTTCCACAACTACAATTATATTAAAATTATCGCCTTAACTCATGTATTCCTTTAATTCTTAAACCGCACCAAAGTATTCATCTTTCATGAAGAAAGAACATTCAATCATGTTTCCTTTATACATTATGAAAACTTATAAAAATAAATATTTTGAACATCACAAAAAAACATTGGTGGAGATCCTCTTGCCAAAAACAACATCAATATATCCATTTATGCAGCTGAAGGTTGCGACCGTTAGAGTATAATAAGTATTCTATACATTATGCCATCTAACAATTCCAACTATTTTGAGTTACCATGCTAATAAAAGTAGCAATAATTCCATTGGCATGGCTAAGATTAGGCCGCATGAATAATGTCCCAAAATAATTATTAGATAATACTTATTCTTCCTTTTTTTCGAGAGTTCAAACATAATTCCTCACATAGTATAATTCCCTTTATCAAAGGTACTCGACAAATTTGCAATTTTTCATAGAAAAACATTCCAAAATATTCTCTATGTAATTGCACTCCCTAAACATAGGAAGCTTTAAACATACCTTTCATATGAAAGTCAGTGGATAACCAAGCCTTCACTTCCATCAATGTGATATTTTATAAACAATAAGAACATTGTTAGCACGTATAGTAATAACACAATACAATTCACACTACTTTTGTATATGATCATCCTTCATGATTAAGCAAACCATATGACCCGATATACCATTGATGTAAAGCTTGTTACATAGACATGAATAGATCTCTTCAATTAGCAAACCTTGTATTTATTCTCACTTTCTCTAAGTTCTAGAGAAGCAAACATTCCCATAGGATAAAGAGTTTCCACAAAATATAAATATGGTCTTTGTGTAAAACATTTTACAACAAGCCTACAAATGTAATTTCCACTAAGCATGTTGCATTATACTTCTAAATAAATAAATTTACTTACTAGCTATATGCTTGCAGTTGTTTTGGTAAAACAACAAGTTCCCAAACTTTTAATCTTCTTCATTGAGTGTATCCCTTCCCACAATTCTTTCGCCCATAGTCGACATTAGTAATCAGTTTCAAGTGATTTATTTGAGCTTAGTGTTCCTCTAAAATATAGAGTGATTTCCACAAGAAAAGACAATAATAACATAGATATGATGGTTCATGTTTATTCCTCCCACTTTTCGTAAGCATGTTAGTCTTGGTAATTTGACTTGTGTGTTCCACTATCTAGGGTTATAATAGTATTCCGTATGAGATTGCGGTGTGGTATGATTGCTAGTAATTCCAACCTCGATAAAAGATATTGTATTCGTACTTTACCTTCGGGTTTCCTTTTCCAGACCAATTTGGTACCATTTGATCCACTAGATTCCCCAATAAAAAATAACAAGTGTGCTTTGTAGTAATATAGCATATCATCTCAATATTGTAAAAATATAAATATAATACTCCCTTATAGGCCACAAAAAATAAATAGTGGTTGTGATAGATAATGTAATATTGAACAGACAGGAGGTAAAGCCCTTAGAAAGAGCCCTAGGTTTTGATACCAATTAAAAGGATATAGATGGTTAACCTAGAGGGTGGTGAATAGGTTTCTAGAAAATTCTTAATAATCTCTTGCAAGTTTTAGGCTTTGCAGAATATAAGTGTGCCTAAATGAAAACTAGCTGAGGTAACCTAGATGATGATAAGATACTTCAAGTATGAAGGTTATTACAAATTAAACAACACAAGTAAAGAGATCAGTTAGAAATAACCGAAGCACACGGAGATAAAGATGTATGTCCGTGTTACCTTCCTTAGGGGTGTAGGGTTCCGTAGCAAAAAACATTTTTTTTCTAAGAACGAGAACGATATAGCCAAGATCTATTCTATGCAGATGTAAGGTAATGGAGGGATTTAGTGTTCATACCCTTGAATACCTAAAAGCATTGGCGTTCTCATGAACATTGATGTTGTAGTCATACGGAGACTCCAACCTCAAGGTCGTGCATATGTACAAGCGATGAGTGTCATCATTGGCAACACCTTTGCAGTTCTACACGCGTCTGATGTATACAACGTCCCCCGGGCTTTGGTCTAGTGAAGTAGCGGAAGAATATTAATCCGGACAGAGATTCTAGCAACATGACGGCGTGCAAATGGTGGAGAACTCTAACCCTGTATGCTTATTCTAATATTACAGAACCACACGTGTGGGGGAGAGAGAGAGGGAGAGAAGCAAAAGCCAATGGGGTGAATGAGGGAAGGGGCTCCCCTCCTCCTTATATAGGCTAAGGGTAAGTAAAGCCACCTAGGTGAGCCACCGCCTGGGGGAGGGGCCACCCTAGGGCAGTTGTCGCCGCCTCATTCCTTGCCATCTACCTCCCTTCCCTCTTGGGCCATTGACCACTTGGGGAGGAGGGGCGCCCCCTAATTGGCGACCATATGGTGGCCCATTAGGAAGAGGATATACTTATTATTTATTATTTTAATATTTAATTAGTCTAATTAAATACTAAAAACAATATTTAAGTCTCTGAACACTTCGTTGACCCTAGAACCTTTCCAATCTTTCCCTAGAACAATTCTGAAGTTCCCTCTCTTTTCTCCAACGATCTCAAATCAAACCCTAAGTGTCATCTACCCTTAAGCATGCCACCCTATGGTTCGGGAATGCGCAAACATGATTGAGACACCTCTCCGATCAATGACCAACATCGGGATCTAGAAACCCACAATGGCCCCATGAATTCCACGAATTAACTTGATCGCTTGAACCTTTAACGTCGAGTCCCATTCACTTTGCTACACAATACCTGGTTTGTCCAAGATATGATCATTGGTATCGCCTATACCTAGTTTGATCTGGTTACCAATAAACACATTTACTTGTTCTCGTGATATTACATTCCCATGACCTAGTCACATGCTTGCAAGCTTCATAGATGTAATCTCACCAAGTTGGCCCAGAGTATATATCCATCACACAGATGGGAAAATCCCAGTCTCGATACATACGACTCAACCTATCCCTTCGAAATACCTGAGAGACACCTTTACGATCACCATGTTATGGTGTGATGGTTGATGCAGTCAAGGCATCCTATGGTGGTAGTGATTACATATGATCTCACAATCAAAGGATTGAGTTACTATGTCTCTCTAGTTATCGAAATATTGAACTTTATGACGATATCTCATTGCAATAATTAAGTTGGGTGTGTGTCCATCACATGATTCACTCAATGACATGACCCCATTGTCAATTGACATAAATGTCCATGATCGGGAAACCTCGATCATCAGTTGACCAATGCGCTAGTTGACTAGAGGTTACCGGGGACTTGGTTTGTTTACATACCACACATGTACTAATCTTTCCGCTTAATATAGTTATATAATGGTATAAAACTTATTAAGAACATTTGAGATATGACAATAAAAACATCTTTATTATTTGCCTCTAGGGCATATCTCCAGCAAGAAGGTATGTCACATTGGAGAGGTGTGGGGTCCCATGAAGGATTCCCCAATGCTAAGAAGGATCACCTTTTTCTCTAAGCCTAACCCAAGAAGGAATATCTCACTTACTCGTGGTAGACTTTAATGTAGTCTCTAAACTGTCACAAACTTTCCACGAGGCAAATCACAAGCTAAAAGCCTCTGGGAAACCCTAGCCACCGAGGGTTTCCCACGAACCCAAGAGTAAGAAGAAAACTTGATGAACTCAAGGGGGAATAAAGTATGGCTTGGGAGAAACATAGATCAAAACCTCCTATTGCTTTCTACCAAAGGGATTTGGATTTAGGTAGGTAGAATGAGAGATCCTCAAGCTTTGGTGTTTCAACAATGGAGTGACAGAGAGAGAGAGGTCAGAGACTGAATATGAATGATTGGTCTGACCTACTCAAGGTGGAAGAAAGGGTATACATAGGCTAGGTAGAAATCTAGGTCTTTAGAGGCAAATTTGCGAGCAATCCGATTTTAAGTCGGTCCAACTAGCTCATAGATTGAATGCTCCGGTTCCCCAACCAGTCCACCAGAATACACACCGAAACACGCCAATATACCCAGTCAATATAGATTCCAGAAGTGAATCTGGTCCAGATCGATGCACATCCTGATGCACCGTTGCTGACACCAACGCATCTGGTGCGGCGACTGGTCAGACTAGGCTGGAGACCGAGACAGGCAAAAGAGCTCATAAAACATTTATTTCTCTCCTCTATTTATGTGTGGTGGAATATATATGTGTTAGGATGTGTATTTGGCTTAGAGAACATCCCCATCAAGCTCATTGAGAACACCCCTCTTAAAGTGTGGTGTTTCCTATTGACTCTAACAAGGTAAAAATCTATACTCTAGCACTTGTCTTCTTTTAGCAAATGGGGGTCTCCAATGATCTTCCAACACATGATCTGATACTTGCATTTTGCATCATCATTTTTAGGACCTTTATGCATTACTAGGATCATATTTACCTTCATCCATCATTATTTATGCATATTTAGATGATTTACGGGACTTTCCTACAAAGTCCCTTTCATTGGTATTTAATTTCTAGGAGTCAAAAAACCTCCATTTTCATGTTTTTGTTATTTCAGGACCTTCTGGATATCAATAAATTGAAGGAAAAATACCTGACAACTTTTTCACCAGGAGAACCAACTTGGGCCAAATAATGAAGCGAGAGGAGCCATGAGGCCCGAAAGAGGCCAAGTGGCATGCCCACCCCTGGGCATGCCACACAGGCTCTTTCGACCCTCGAGCGTCGTCTCGGTTCCTCCTTTAAACAGACGCCTTTGTATCACCAGAAAACCTACGCCACATTTTTCCCACGATTTACAGAGGCCGTGGAGGAGGCAAAAGTCCTCTCCTACTCCGGGAGGGGGCAGATCCTGCTGCATCGGAGCCTCCGGTGAGGGGAAATCAACACCATCGTCATCACCACTCCTCCTAGGTGTAGGGGAGGCCTCTCCATCAACATATCCACCAGCACCATCTTCATCACCATCACCATCTCCAAGATCCATCACATTCCCCTCATAGTTTGTGATTGATTGAAGACCAGATATTGTTTTAAGGGTTATTTACATGTTTGTGATTAGCATCTTGTATTTAGTTGGTGGAGAGATTATATTTTCAGATTGTATTTGTAATCCATATGCTACTGATCTGTATCATGCTCATAGGAGAATATGCTACTGATCTGTATTTGTAATCCATATGCTACTGATTATGTGAAATTCGACTGCATATTACTTCACCTACATGAGCTCATAGCAGAATACTTTGATGCAATGATAGGGGTTGGAAGGGACATAACTGAGAGAAACCGTTTTCCAATTGTTTAAGTTTCATTGGAGGGATTATATGTCAGGAACCAATGAACCTATTGCTATGGTGGGGCATGTATGTATTAATGATTCCTAGATGTTCATGTAAATGGATCTAGGACCCATCATAAGTGGTGTATTTAGTCCATACCTATGATTGCACCTAATTAGGCTCCGCCCTAAGGGAATAAAACTTGACAACATATTCACCATATTGTGTAGAAATCTTTATGCTAAGTAAATCCATGCCGCCCTCGGGAACGCTTGTCACATATAAGTTCACACACACTTGAGCGTGTCCTCTTGCTGCATAGAGGATTGGGATTTCTCTCATTGAGATCTTTTACTTATTTCTATTTACTTTCAGCATTTTACATTCTTGCAAAATTACAAACCCAAAACACCAAATCTATTGCATTTACTATTATTTCCTTTGTAAAATTTGCTAGCCAATACCTTCATCTCCTCGTGGATTCGACAACCATTCTTTATTGAAAATTACTACAATTGAACTCCTACACTTGGGAGCCATCAAGACACTTTTCTAGTGTCGTTGCCGGGGAGCGTTGTGCTATTGGTAAGCTGTTTGGTAAGGAAATTTGAGATCTGTTTTTATCCTTTTATTGTTGTTTTGTCATGGCTTTCTCAAACCATAAAGATTTGCAACTCACCTTATTTGAGTTCATTCATCACAAAAATAAATATAAAGTTGTGAAGCCTTCTGAACCAGAAGTTGAATATCAAATTCCTATTGGTATTATCGACAAAGCTAGGGAGGTAACTTTTGCAGGTGATGGAAGCAAAACTACTATGGGACATTTATATGAAATTTAAGAACTATGTTCCCTATTTATACTTTCAAGTGTTCATGAGAATGAAGTAAGAAGGAAGCTATGAATATCGTCTTGATTGTTAAAATCTGAGAAAGGCTTTCTATCTTAAATACTATACTCCTAAAGAAGCTTATGATGATCGCTGCCATATTATAACTTTTTGGCCTCATAATGGAGAAAGTATTGCTCAAGCTTGGGGGATATTGAAGGGTCGTATTCATAAAAATCTTTGTCATGGTATTCCTAAAAGCATTATCTTAATAAAATTTTATGTGAGATTGCCTCAGCATCTTAGGGACTTCCTGGATAATTCTTTTGGAGGAAGTTTCGCTAATAGAACTCAAAAGGAGGCTGCTGATTTATTGGAAACTATTTCAGAAAATAATGAAGCTTGGGATCTTGATAAAGATAACAAACCATGTTTTGAATATGAATATTCATGAGAATTTCTCTACTACTATATTATTTGAGGAACTTAAGAACAGGTTTGGTGTTGACCCTCATGTTTTAATACAAATTGCTAAATCTTTTGCTAACCATCTTAATGTTCCAAAGAAAGGATTTAAAGTATTTTATGAACCTCTTAAAATTTTTTCATATGTTTCTAAAGCTATGAAATAGGTTGATCAAGTCTCATCTCCTAAGATAGAAGAAATATTTGAAGCTCCTCCTTATCCTAGCAAGGTGAAGGAAAATTTACTCACTACTATTACTAATAAGAATGCTAGAAGATGTCATGAACCATATGAACAAATACAAGTTCAACATCAAATTTCAGTCATTAAAGAATTAAATGAAGAAACACCTTGTGATGTGTATCTATGTGAAGATTCTACCAAGGTAATAAAAGTTAACACCACTAGAGTTGGGAAACCTATCATATCATGTAATGTTGGGACTTTATCTGATCATGGATTTTGTGATATTGGAGCAAGTATAAGTGTGATTCCATGTTCTCTATATCTTGAAATGAAGCCTGATATTGATCCCATCCACATGGAAGAGACAAGTATAACTATCCAACTTGCTAATAAAGAGTATATTTCTCCTCTTGGTATTGTTAGAGATGTTGAAGTTTTAATTCGAAAGATTAAGTATCCTGATGATTTTATTATGCTTGGTTGCTCCAAGATGCATTTTGTCCTGTTATATTTGGAAGACCTTTCTTACATACTTGGTGCTGAAATTAATTTGCTAAAAGATAAAGTATACATTAAGTTTGCTTGTGAAAGACTTGAGTTTAATTTTTCAAAGTTTACTGATAAACATTTATAAAAGGAAAAACTCTCTAAAGATATAATGGAGACTCTTGCTTCAGTGGTAGTTGCTTCATTAGAGGCGATGGAACGATATATGCTGAATCAAGAGGAGCCATTTAACAATGAAGAGAAATAAGCTCTAGAACAAATATTGTCTCAACAACCACAACAACTATAATTACATATTCAACTTGATAATCTTGGAGAAGTACCACCACCTAAAGGAGATGCTAGTTTTGAACTTAAACCATTACCTGAAGGTATGAAATATGCATTGCTTGATGATAAGAAAATATATCATGTTATTATTAGTGCTAACCTTTCAGATGAAGAAGAATCACAATTACTTGAAGTATTGAGATCTCATAGGCAAGCCATTGGCTATTCATTTGATGATTTGAAAGGTGTAAGTCCTGCTCTATGCATGCATAAGATTAACTTGGAAGAAGATGCAAAGCCTGTTGTTGACTATCAACGCCGTCTTCATCTAAGAATGAAATAAGTGGTAAGGAAAGACATAATTAGACTCATTGAGGTAGGTATTATCTATCCCATAGCTAATAGTAAATGTGTAAGTCTAGTCCATTGTGTGCCTAAAAAGGGTGGAATCACCGTGGTTCCAAATGATGAAAATGAACTTGTTGCTCAACATACTATTTCTGGTTATAGAATGTGCATTGATTATAGGAAACTCAATAAGACAACTCGTAAGGATCATTATCCTTTACCATTCATTGGTCAAATGCTGGAAATATTATCCAAACACTCTCACTTTTGTTATTTAGATGGTTATTCATGTTTTTCATACATTCCGATGCACAAGGTTGATCAAGAGAAGATTACTTTCGCGTGTCCCTTTGGTACTTATGCTTATAGGAGAATGCCATTCGGTTTGTGCAATGCTCCTACTATTTTTCAAAGATGCATTAATGCTATATTTGTTGATTATATTGAGAAAATTATGGAAGTATTTATGGATGAATTTTCGGTGTATGGTACCTCTTTTGAAAACTGCTTGTTCAATCTTAACAAAGTTTTGCAGCACTGTGAGGACCAACACTTAGTCCTAAATTGAGAGAAGTGTCATTTCATGGTGGCATAAGGTGTTGTTCTTGGACACCGAGTTTCAAGAAGTGGCATTGAAGTGGACCACGCCAAGATAGAAGCAATAGAGAAGTTACCATATCCTAGGGATATAAGAGGTATAAGAAATTTTATTGGTCATGTTGGTTTCTATAGAAGATTTATCAAAGACCTTTCTAAAATATCCAATCCTCTAACAAATCTTTTGTAAAAAGACGTTCCATTTTCTTTTAATGACGATTGTGTAGAGTCTTTTGATATTTTAAAGAATGCTTTGATAGGTGCTCCTATAATTCAACCTCCTAATTGGAATTTGCCTTTTGAAATCATGTGTGATGCTAGTGAATATGTTGTAGGAGTAGTTTTAGGACAAAGAGTTGATAAAAAATTTAATGTGATATATTATGCTAGTAAGACTCTTGATGTTGCCCAAAGAAATTATGCTACAACTAAAAAAGAATTATTGGTTGTACTTTTTTGCATGTGACAGTTTAGATCTTACATCATAGACTCTAAGGTAATAGTACACACTGATCGTTCTACTATTAAATACCTTATGTATAAAAAAGATGCTAAGCCTAGACTCATAAGATGGGTTCTTTTACTTCAAGAATTTGACCTACATATTGTAGATAGGAAAGGTGAGGACAACCCGGTAGCTAATAATTTATCTAGAATGGAAAACATTCCGGTAGATCCTATTCCTATTAATGATAATTTTGCAAATGAACAACTAGAAAACATTAATGTATTTGCTGCTAGAGTGGCTTCACCATGGTTTGCTGATTATGCTAATTTCATAGTTGGAGATGTAACTCCTCCACATTTCACACATCAACAAAGAAAGAAATTCTTCTATGATCTTAGACATTAATTTTGGGATGACCCATTTATTTATAAGAAAAGTGTATATGGTATTATTAGACGTTGTGTCCCTCGGTTTGAGCAACAGGCTATCATAAGGGATTGTCATGACAGTACTTATGGAGGAAAGCATGCAGGAGACCGCACTACTGCAAAGGTATTACAATCTGGTTTTATTGGCCTGCTTTATTTAAAGATTGTGCTAATTATGTTAAAGCTTGTGACAAGTGCCAACATGTTGGAAATATTGGTAAGAGAAATGAAATGCCTATGAACTATTTAATGCCTCTTGAACCGTTTGATGTATGGGGGTTTGACTTTATGGGACCATTTCCCCCATCAAAAACAAAACATACTCATATTTTGGTTGAAGTGGATTATGTTACAAAGTGGTTTGAGGAAATTCCAACAAAGAGTGCAGACCATGCCACAACAATGAATATGCTTAAGGACATCATATTTCCTAGGTTTCAAGTACCTAGGTTTTTAATTACTGATGGTGGTTCTCATTTAATTCATGGTGTATTTAGAAAAACTCTAGCTAAATATGGTGTTAATCATAGAATTCTCCATATCATCCTCAAACTAGTGGGCAAGTTGAATTAAGCAATAGGGAAATGAAACTCATATTGGAGAAGACAGTTAATAAAGGTAGATCTGATTGGCCAACTAAAATTAATGATGCGTTATGGGATTATAGAACTTCTTTTAAAAATCCTATGGGCATGTATCCTTATAAAATGGTTTATGGAAAAGCATGTCATCTTCCAGTTGAATTAGAACATAAAGCTAGATGGGCTGTTAAACAAATCAACTTTGATTTTAAAACTTTTGGAGAGAAAAGAATTCTTGATTTAAGCCTATTAGATGAATGGAGGAATGAAGCATATGAAAGTGCTAGACTATTTAAAGAAAAAGTAAAAATTTGGCATGATAAGAAAATAAAAAGAAAGGAATTCAAAGTAGGAGACAAGTATTGTTGTTCAACTCTCGTTTCAAGTTTTCTGCAGGAAAGTTAGCCTCAAGATGGCAGGGTCCATTAGTTGTGCAGGAGGTGTATCGCTCTGGAGCCATTCGTCTTCATTGAGACTTCAATGGTAAACCTAATGTCGTTAATAGACAACGTATTAAACATTATATTGCAAGCCAAACATTTGCAGGAAGGGCTAAAGTAAATCTCCAAAGTCCAGAAGCCATAACTGCAGAAAATTATCCCCTGCCAGATAGTCAAAATCACCAAAAGTCAAAAAGAGGTGTGTAATGATCTCGGAATATCTTCATATTTTAGGAAAGTCATTATTTTGGAAAATTAATGCGTGTCACGAAAGAATTGGATGAAACAGAGTCCCGAGGAGGGAAAGAGACCAGGTGGCACGCCCACCCCCAGGTGCGCCACCCGAGGTATTTCCCTCTTCCGAAGTCTGTTTCGCCCCCGTTTCTTCCTCAATGCTTCGTCTTACCCTAAAAACCATCTATATATACTCCTCTCTACCAATCTAATCTCGCATCGAGTCTTTTCAAGTGAACTTTATTTTTGCCCTGTTTTTCAGATTTCTTTCTATGCCAACACCTCTGCCATGTCTTCAAGAGACTCCTACCAGTGTTCCTACATGGATGATGATGATGAACTTGAGGGCCTTAGCCCCAAGTTAATATGGAAGGGGAACCAGAAGAGGAAGGACTACTCCGATGATGAAGAGTATGTGCATGAGTATGATAAGGAACATGATCACGAGCTCATCACTAGTGCTGAGTACAAAGGGAGGCTCCGCCCAGCTCCCATATCAATCGCTGCGGTGAGGCTGGTGCCACCTCCAAAGAAGACTAGGCGAACTGCTCATATGAGCACCAGTGGAAAAACTCCAAGGCATTGCCTCGCTTCGAGAAACCCCATTTCTAACCTTAATTGCAGGGAACACATGAGAGATAGTGGATCGAGCCCCGAGTGGAAGCCTAGCAAGGAGGAATTTGGGAAAAAAGCTTTGGGAGGACTTCACGAGATCTTCCAAACAATTTCAACGAGCCTATTATCTCATGATGGGTGTGCTCAGGGACCTCCAACGTCACCACGGCACTAAGGATCAAGAGAAGGAGAAGAAGTAGAGACCTACTACAACAACTCAAGCTTGAGGGAGTTCCATAATACTTTATGCTTTTTAGTTATCATGCTTGCATCTAGTTTGTAGTTATTAGGAGGTTTTTTCTTGCATCCATTAGATATCAATTTTCCCTAAAGTTTGAAGAGCTCTTAGAGCATTATATTGTATCCTTGGTTGAGTGGTTTTGAATAAAATATAAAGTATGGTGTCATCCATGATTCTCTTGTCTGGAGATTTATGGGTAACACTCATGCAGATGTGTGCACCATATGTAGAAGTTTCAACTACATCTTTCCTTGAACTAAATTAACTTGAGCATGTTGGACAAGCATAGATTTACTCAACAAGCTAAACTTGCAAATAATGAAAGATCCATGCAAGGGAAGCAACACTTATTAAAAAAGGGACATTGTGAATTTGTGGTGAGATGAGGAGTCTTATAAAATAAATAGTTGTAAAGAGGAGGATGATAAGGGTACATGTGATACTATTACCCTACTTAGTAATCAACGAGTAAACCGAATGGTTGTCATGGGTATTTCAATACATATGCTCTATGGGAAAGTGTTTAAAAGGCAGGCACCCGAGAATTCAGCTAGCCATGGAAAGTGAAAGGCAAAGGTTGTTTAGAGCATATGACATGATTGAGATACCCATGAATAAGGTTTATACCGGTTACTAAGATGGCAAGGCCGTTAACTGATGCCATACAAAAAGGGGTGAAAGTTCTTGACAAAAAGTCAAAATAGTCATGTCTATCTTGTTGTTTAAACAATCCTATTTTCCACTATTTGTTATATGAGAAACTATATTTATTACAAAGAAATTTTGAAAGGTTAAATTAAAAGCTGGTAAAAACCATGCAAAGCTATTAAAGATAGCGGAGTGTGTGATAAATTTGAGACTTGTTCAATTGTCCAACATGTAATGGTTAGTTTTTGTTCAAAAAGTAAGGGGTAAGTGATAATATCTATCTATGTAACCCATATGTGCATGGCAGTTAGTTCATATTTCTTTTTAGACAAGTGAATATGCATAAGTTCATGATGCCATGCCCGTATTTTATTGTCAACCATAAGCTCATTGATGCATGATCATGATCTATTTGCTTATTTGCTCGAGGACGAGCGAAGGTTTAAGCTTGGGGAGTTGATACTTGCATTTTTCATCATAATTTTTAGGGCAGTTATGCATTATTTAGAATCATATTTACCTTGATCCGTCATTATTTATGCATATTTAGATGATTTACAGCACTTCCCTACATAGTCCCTTTCATTGGTATTTAATTTCTGGGAGACAAAAACCCTCCTTTTTCATGTTTTTGTTATTTCAGGACCTTTTGGACGTCAATAAATCAAAGGAAAGATACCTGACAAGTTTTTCACCAGGAGAACCAACTTGGGCCAAAGAATGAAGCGAGAGGATCCACGAGGCCCGAAAGAGGCCAGGTGGCGCGTCCACCCCCTGTGCGCACAACACAGGCTCTTTCGGACCTTGAGCATCGTCTCAGCTCCTCCTTTAAACAGACGCCTTCGTATCACCAGAAAACCTACGCCACATTTTCCAACGATTTGTAGAGGCGACGGCAGAGGCGAAAGTCCTCTCCTACTCCGGGAGGGGGCAGATCCTGCCGCATCGGAGCCTCCATTGATGAGGAAATCAACGCCATTGTCATCACCACTCCTCCTAGGCGTAGGGGGGGCTCTCCATCAACATCTCCACCAGCACCATCTTCATCACCATCACCATCTCCAAGATCCATCTCGTTCCCCTCATAGTTTGTGATTGATTGAACCCTGGAAATTTTTTAAGGGTTATTTACATGTTTGTGATTGGCATCTTGCCTTTATTTAGTGGAGAGATCATATTTTCATATTGTGTTGTAATCCATATGCTACTGATCCGTATCATGTTTGGCACTTGTGAGTAGATCCCCATGTTCCCGACGGCATAGGATGAATTGGCTATGATTTCCACATAATATGCAATGAGTATGTGGTCTAGTTTCCTATCTTTTATATTGTTCTATGATGGTTTTATGCGAATGTCGACTGCATATTACTTCACCTACATGAGCTCATAGGAGAATACTTTGATGCAATGATAGGGGTTTGAAGGGATGGAATTGACAGAAACCATTTTCCAATTCTTTAAGTTTCATTGGAGGGATTGTATGTCGGGGACCAATGAACCTATTGCTATGGTGGGACATGTATGTCTTAATGATTCCTAGATGTTCATGTAAATGGATCTAGGACCGATCATAAGTGGTGTATTTAGTCCATACCTATGGCTTCACCTAATTAGGCTCCGCCCTAAGGGAATAAAACTTGACAATTTATTCACCATATTGTGTAGAAATCTTTATGCTAAGTAAATCCATGTTGCCCTTGGGAACGCTTGTCACATATAAGTTCACACACACTTGAGCTTGTCCTCTTGCTGCATAGAGGATTGGGCTTTCTCTCATTGAGAGCTTTTACTTATTGATATTTACTTTCAACATTTTACATTCTTGCAAAACTACAAACCCAAAACACCAAATCTACTGCATTTACTATATTTCCTTTGTCAAATTTGCTAACCAATACCTTCAACTCCTCGTGGGTTTGACAACCTTTCTTTATTGAAAAGTACTACAATTGATCTCATGCACTTGGGAGCCATCACCATCAGACTAAAACCTGTGTCAGACACTAGATGGAAACTAACTCTGGCATCATTATTAACCAAAAATAGTTGAGGGTAAAATACCCTTACACCATTTTCATGTGCAAACAAATGATTCATTCAGACATAAATGTCCAACCATTGCTTTAAGTTCTAAGGTGCCCAATCAAGAACACCCTAATGCAAGTCCAAGTCTCAAGACACAGTTTCTGTTATTCCGTCCCTCCCTAATCTCTTTGTTACACTAAGGTGAATCCCTATGAGCCTATAAAGTGTATCACCCCACTTTCCATAACCCTGATTTAGCTGTCCACAATGCAAAAATCAGGGGGAATAAAAACTTTTTCTTGCCTTGTGGTATGGTAGTTGTTTTCTTGTTGATAATACTTGGCTATGCTTGTGAATGCCCAAGACACTCCTCTATCTCACCCTAGTTTGCAAAAGCTATTTAACAAAAGACAATGTCTTGGCTTACTTTATATATTCTCAAATGTTCTGACCTATCAGAACAATAGCCAAGATACTTCTGCAAACCAAAAGGTTTTTCTTATCCGCTATTGACAAAATTATGGAGATCTATATGATAATATCTCCTTATGTTTTCAATACAGAACCTTTCTAATATCCTTATCTCTATTCTTTACGAATCTTTTATAAAGCAATTTGTTTCTCACTCTTGGTAGTAGTACCAAGGTACTCTCACCCCATTCAAAACTCATATACTTCCAAATGTTCCTCTAGATCCTATGTAGTGCTTAGATGTGTTGTTAGTAATAGTCTTGTTATGATTGTGTGAATTGACTTGATCTATTATCAAGATGAATTGAGTTGATTTGCTTGTTACAGGATTGATTGAGCTATCCTAGGATCTCATCCCTTAGTAACTAAGCCAAACCAACAATGCAATCTTATAAACTCTTGAGGAGAAACCATTAAACCCTAGTAGGAAGAAATCCCCCTCCCTACTACCTGATGGAGTTCATAGCATAGAAAACAAACAAAAATCCTACAGTTGCAACTGCCAAGTTTGAATCTAGGCGATACTTGTAACAGTTTCAGATGGACTCACCCTCGAAGACCGTAAACAGGGATAACATTCCTGCAAACAGACATGGTTGTTGTAGAGTGTACAAGACCATCCTCAAGGATGAGATGACCAATGCCACAAGGGGACAACGCCTCTATAATCGGTCAAACATACGGTGTGCCGACGACTTCTGTCCCTTGCTCCAGCTTGGCAGCATAAGTGTGGGATCCTCGGGAACTCTGCTAACACTACGACATGGTGATGATGGTGGTGGAGAAGATCTTGAACAGGTCTTCGCCTCAGCACCATGCTCGTGGCATTGTACAAGCTAGCACGGGGAGAAGATGCCAACCAAAGGGCATATGAGAGGAATGGAATGGTGTGTGAGAGGAGAGGAGCTTCACCCCTCCTTATATAGGAGTGGGGGTGGCCGGCACCCCATGAGGTGCCCCCACCTCCCCCCTATTGGTTCCTGATGGAGTCTCCACTCACACATAATCAAAGGTCACTTCCTCCCACTAATTCTCCACTCAAAAATCAAAGGTCTTTCCATTAAAGTACTTTAATTCACAAAAGATCTAGAAAAATTCCTCGAAACAGTGAGGAAACAATAAACAAAAGAAAATCAGAAATAGAAACTCTCTAGAAATAATACTACTATTAAAATATATCTATGGCTTGCAATTGATGCTATAGCAATGCTCTACAGAAGTAGGTTCTAGGGATTTATCTATGCTATATTCTTCAGCTTCTCCTTTATCTCCATTGATGTAGTTATCGACTTCATTGATCCCCACTAGATATCTTCAACTCTTTAAAGTAGTTCTCCTCCTGAGTTTGTCATTGACTGCTCCGAGACCTGGCAAGGTTTAAGAAGGTATCAACAAGTTCACTAAAAAGGATTGTTTGATGCACTATCTAAAACCATAGACCAAAGGTCATAGGTTATGCAGGTTTTCATAAACATTTATTCAAAGGTTGCTTTTATTCTAAAAAGCTATGTTTGTCACCTTCACAGGTTGATTATAACTTCGTGGATTTCCATTCCTGCAGCATTCGCAGCTCCTTCCCGAAATAGGGAGTAACATGTCACACTTTTATACACTCTGCAAAGGTGCATTGCTTTTCCCATGAGAGATCCTTATCCATGTTGCACAACCAAGTCGTGAGCCTTGTCCACACTTCCTTAGTATGGGGCCCAATATAAGGATCCAAGCCGATCACTGCCCTTCTTCGCGACCCCGTACGCCCACCCTTTTGCTAGCTCGGGCCAACAACTGAACCGGTTTACATGATCGTATACATAGAGTATCGGGGAATTGACAGCTCCCACCCTTGCATGTGCCTAAATGTAGGATCACTGCTCCGATAAAAGTTGTCCATTGACATACGAAAGGAAGAAGATCCAGTTGACTTCCCAGAGCCCATATAGATCTCATGGTTAACGCGTAGTCTACGTTGCAAGAATCACTAGCGAAATTTGTTATACTTTCCCATGCAAATGGAACCTCCACCAATCCAAAAATCATACCATGGTTCCATTTTACTGCCATACTAGGTTAACACCACTCGGATCGATAACCATTAAGTCATATTGTTAAGAAAATAGTATGTTCTTCCATCCATTTTGAAATGTAGGTGATAACAATAATAGATTGAAAATACTTGATAGAAAATAACAAAAGGAGATGAGCAAGTGTGAACTTGCCTTTGTGATTACAAGATTATGCAACCACGGTCTTCGAGACAATATAAAATCCAACATCTGAAAACAACATCATTGGTTCGGTAAGGACTAATTTTTAAAGAAGAAAAAATTATGTGATGCATAAGTAATGCCATGCATTTTATAAAACACCGAAGTAACTCCCCATTAATGTCAATGAGTTAAGGTTAGCTGATTTCTTTAAGATTTGATTTATCTTCAAGTTTACTTCACAAGCAAATATATCTATAAGCAATTTAAGTCTTAACATACAAGATATAAAATTAAAGCACAATAATAACATAGATAGAGATTGATTGTAATTTTTATGGAAGATCATGTTTTAGGTTGTTAAGACTTAAAATAAATACGTAATGTGTTTGTTTGAAGTGGCAAAAAAGAATATTTTTTATTTTTTTCTTATATTAAGTTATTCAACAATTAAAATTAATTTAATATAAACTATTGTCACTAATATAGATTAAAGAGTTTAAACTTAGGTTTCCTGTTGATTGATTAATAGACCAAAGTTAACTATAAAAAACATAAATGAATTTAAAATATAATGTGTCTATATTATTACCGAGATCTAAGGTTTTTCCTAGTCATGACCAAAGATGTGAGATCATTCCTTTTCAATCCAAACGAATGATGAGTTCAAGACCTGGTTTGCTAGCATAATCCTAAAGAAAAGATTTAACTCATTGATGATAACCTATATGATTTCATTAATTTGTTAGGGTTTGAAGTATTTAGATAAACTTTAAATTTAATTCTATTGTTAAAAGGGATAGCTTTATATAAGTTCTTCATGTCTTAGCTTTAAAGAATTATATTCTATGTTTCAATCCTAAGTAGTAAATTAAAGCTAACAAGGATTTATTTTGAATTATAAATGGAAAGAGAAAATATATCTCTTTTATTTTAATAGAAGAAAAGGACTTTATAAAGCCAAATATAACACTTACTTTTATAAATCCTAAAATGACTTGGAATCTTATAATTATATTTTTTATAAAATAACAGATTTATGTGTATACACAAAAGTGATTTTTATTTATTTTTAGGACTCTTCCTTATTTTGTTATATTTCATGGAAGATTAAATGGTCTTTATTTTTGTTTGTATTTTATTTAACTTAAACAAGCACTTTTTAAAAAAAGTAGATCTTATTTTTGTGAACATTTTGATATATCACAAGTATTTTTAGGATTTTTCTAGAGCTTGAAATGTTTAAAGGGTATTGTGGTAATTCCCCTTTTATGGTTCTATTCACTTTTCTGTTTTTATTTTATAACCTGGGTCTGGCCCATATCCAGCCTATCCCACAGGGCTACAGGGTTGGGTCCAACCCTAACCCTTAGGGTTAGGTTGGCCCACCCGACCCCCATTCGGCCCTAGTCCTATATCCTCTCTTGTCCGCTACCTCTTTGGTGACACCATGTTGTTGCCACGTTGCCATGGCTGGTTTCGGCCAACACGGCCGCCCTCCTTTGGATCAATCTCATATCCTCATGGTGCCCCACATCTTAATCCAATTTGATATGAAAACTGACTCCACATCTGTCTGTGCTCACTTCCCACTGATGCTAGGGTTATGGTCGCATCAACTCCGCCGTTCACTAGTGGCTCGGTGATGATCTCTAGTGACGTGGGACATGGACTATATTGATGTTGTGGTGTTGCGGCTGCCGCCGCCGGTCATGGCTAGGTGCAGGTGTAAGCACCACCGTGCCTCCTATACCACTGTCCCGCAATCGTCGTTGCTTCTGTAACGCCGCCACCATCTACTTCCTCTCCAGTAAGCCTTATATCGACCAAAGGTAGGTGCTCCTCCCTTCTACTCAACTACTATTCCTTCGTGTTCTACTTCCTCTACACCTTTTCTTTCTTTCTGCATTTTACTGAGGCTAAGTGTGATGAATTAGAGGCGATATACCTGTTTTGGTTTAATCTAGGTGGATTTCTTGATTATTTTCCTGACTGAATCCATGTTCATAAATAATAGCTAGTTGATTATGGCCTTGGTTATTATTGTGATGTCACATTTAAATGACAACACGACTAAATGGATTCTTGATAGTTGGGTAATTAGATTGTACACTAATGGTTCTAGTTATTCTTCCTAGAGTGAATGAGGTTGTTGTTGTAATCTTCAGATACATATCTAGCTCTACTAGATAATTTTTCTTATTATACACTTTTAGTATTCCTAGCTAGGTTCTAGTTGTAGATGTATGTATTAGTAGATCCTCTTCTAACTCCATAAAAATATGTATTATAGAATTAAAACATACACCCACATATTTCATTAAGTAAATGGATATGTATTATACAAGAGTGTCAGTAACTAGGAATGGACAAACGTCATGGTTGGCTGCTAGTTTGTTTTAATTAGATGATTTAGTTTATGCTCACTAAGTTGTTGGTTCAATTAGTTATCCCTAAACCCAGATGTTTACAGTGTCAGCATTGAGATTCAGTTTAGTAGTTGAACTCTTACTTGGATCTCAATGCTGGCATTGTTCATCAGGATCAACCACAAGATCTCAATGGTATGTTTCATTCTAGATCATCTTTCTAGCAAATGATACCCCGCGAAAGAGTAATCCAAATCATAGGCCCAAGCATATGACTGCTTAAGTAAACCTCCAGTATAAAGGCCAATAGCTTACTTAAAGCATCACTAGGAAAGATCATATGATATTCCAACAAACCATGAAACATACCATAGGGCTAAATGCTAAACTAAGGGTAATCCCTTTACCAAAACATTTTCCTAAATAAACTGATAAGAATAGTTACTAGGAAAAACTTTCGGTAAATAACTGTAACACCCTCAAATCGGCCCTATGCAAGTTTTAGCCCTTTCCGCCAAACCCGCATAGAAACGATTCAAGGACGCCCACCAGGCACTTTCGTGCGGGTGGAAAACGAAGTAATACCATTACACAATAGTCCTCGATGGGACCCACAGAACAGATATATATATACAACACGACTCCACGAGTCAAGAATACAGATATACAATACAAAGATCCAAATCACCTTGAAATCGATAGGGCGTCCGACTACGGACAAGATGCAAATGGGGCTAAGAGCCCTGAAGAATAACCAATGGCGTCCATAACCCTGCCCAGGCCAAGCCGGAAGGGTAAGCCTGCTAACGACGTCGATCTCAAACCTGCTAAAACAAAAGGGGTGCCGACAAAGGGCAAAGGAAAAAGAGGAGCGTCAGTACTGAGGCCAGTACACGGCGAGGCTAGAATTCGGCGGCTCTCGCCTACATAGGTATGGTGGGCTGAAGCGGCAGCGCAGCGGCAGTAAACAACCTATAGAGACTCGATACAACTGACGGTTATCAGAGAGCAATAAGAAAGACCTATTCGGATCCAACCTGAAGCTAGCACCAAACAAACCCATCCTGGTATTTCCCCCCTCAAGACCAAACGAGGAAGTCAGACCAAGGAACTCACACAGTTGGCAATTTTACTCATTCCGTTTTAGTTGCAGCACTTACTATTCAGATATAGATAGCATGAGTCATCCTGATAGAATAAGTAGTGGGCAATTTTAATTAATCAATCCGTGGCAGTTGGAACATTTACTAGTCAGATATAAGTGTCCTGAGGAATCCCAAACCCAGCAATTGTTGGCACTTTTATCACATTCCATTGGAGTTGTACTACTTACTAGGCAGGTACAGCATGTCACGAAACAACCCAACTCCACCAGTTGTTGGCATTTTTAATATCCATTCCGTTATAGTTGCATCTTTTTACTAGTCACATATTAAGTCAAATTTATAGCACTACTTTAGTTATGCTTGGCTATGATCGAGATACTGTGCTCCAAGTCGTCCATAACCGCGGACAAGGCTTTCAGAAAGTTTTACCCTGCAGGGGTGCACAAATAGCAACACACACTCGGTCAACCTCGGAAAAACCAACTCAAAACCCAACGAGGCATTCACGACAAAGCGATCACAGGATTCAGAAATATTTCAGGGGGCCACCCCACTAAGCTACCCGCAACGAAGTTGGCCGGCTCCGGAATGGACCCAGGGTTTGCGACGACAGCTGTAAACGACTGGGAACCCGAAAGTGTGACTGGGCTTGTCGATACCGCGAAAACGTGGCGCGGTCCAAAACAGTACAGGTGCTTCACGCACAATCTTAAATAAAGCAGTAACATGGCATAAGTACAGGATACTAATAAAGCCCCAAACTACTTTGTGGCCCCAAGAACTAGAAATGAATCAAGCTCTGGCTCAAGGGGCTCCATAAGGCCTCCCGGATATGGATAGTGCGAATAGTCAATAAACAGGTATCAAGTACTCGGGGTCCTACAGGACACAAGTGAGCGTGAAAGAACCAAATAACATCTATTGCCTACCGATGCCTCTGCATTATTTATATCTAGCATTTTAATAGTTGTATTTAGATTCATGATCATCTCCACTAATAAACATCTCCACCAATAAACATCTGCCATCATTCCAACAACTGTGGTACTTGACAACACAATATCGCACCTGAGCAAGCAACTCGACTCGCAAGGCCCGCTATCTACCAAATACAGGTAATAGGAGGTGTCCAAGGCAATATAGAGGCTGCACGGGATATAACTGGTGCACGGAAACTAAAGCATCGCGACACGGATAGCAATAGATCAACAGGAGGAAGTAAAGACTATAAATGCAAAATAGGTAGGAGGAGGAGAGATGCTCGCCTGGGAAACACTGCCGAAGGATCATATCCGGAGAACTTGTCGATACTCGCATCCACTCATCGGCCTAATCCGCGAAGAAGCAAACACTAAAACAAACACCGGATGCACTATTTAATACTACGGCAAACGATCCGGCATGATTATGATATGATGCAGATGGGTGCAATTAGGCAATATTAAGTGGAACCAGGGTCCCGACAATTAATTAAACGGTTCAAGTTATTTAGAACCCCCGCAATTTAAATGTTGTCTTAACAAGGCAGGGCATGGTATCGGTTCGCTACACAAAAAATGGAGTCCGGTATAATACAAGAATAGCCCGTATATAGTCTCCATATTTAATTATGATGAATTGCCGAAATAGCCCCAAACACCCGAATATGCATGCAGGATGTACAATTTAAAAGCAACAAATTTTATATAAAGCATTTATAAAATAGGGCTCGGAAAAGGGAATCACATTAGGGGAAGGTCTTGGGGTTCGATGTGGTTCGGGGTCCGGTCTCAGGGATCTCGACGCCTTCGGCTCCGGCAGGGGAAACTTGGTGTGGCACCGAGAAGGAGGTCTTGGTGTTCCGGTTCGGTCTCCGGGATCGGGCTTCGGGACTTGGTCTTCGGATCTGCGGTCTCGGTTACCGGGTTGAAGAGCTTGTCGTTCCGAGGGTTCTCCGGGTCCGGGAGGATCTTGTGGTTGTTGGAGCACTTGGGTTAGTGCCATGGTCTCCGAGTACCAGTCCGTCTTCACACCCACACCATCTTCACAACATTGCAGTACCACATAACCAAAACGTCCATGATCTGGGACTGGTGAGACAACTGCAGGAGACCCAAAAAAAAGAGGCCCTAGCAGCCGTTGTTGAGCACAGGAACAGCAGAGCTGGCGGCCGGGGACGACGTAGAGGCGGTCGGCGCTGACGCGCAGCAGAGGAGGTGCATAGCACGGAGGGCACATGGCGGGGTCGTCGCTGAGGAGGGAGGGCCGGTGGACAGAGGGGGCGCCCGCGAGGCGGCGGCACGGGCCGAACCTGGCCGTGCTCCCGCGAGACGGGGCGCAGGCGGCCGGGCGAGGTGAACGAGGCCGCGGAGGCGGCTCGGCGGCGACCGAAGAGGAAGGCGAGGAGGACGGGGGAGGCGGGGTCCGCACGGGACGAGGTGGTGGCAGCGGCGAACCCGAGCGGCGAGAGGAGGAGGCCGGCACAGGGGAGGCACCGGCGGGGACCTGGGCATGCTGCAGGGCGCCGGGGCGACGAGAGCGGCGCCTGGCGAGGCCGGCGGCGGGGCGGAGGAGGAACTCGCTGGCGGCGGGGTTCAAGAGGCGGGGACGACGGCGGTCGTGCGGCCGGGGCCGGTCTGTGGGCTGGAGGCGGGCCGCGCGGACGGAGGCGGCGGCCGGCGAGCGCTGAGGGCGGCGGCGGGCGTCGGAGCGAGGGAGGAAGAGAGGTGGGGCGAGGCGGAGTACAGCGGGAGAGAGAGGACGAGCGGGGAGAGAGAGGGAGCGAGCGGCGCGGGGTGCGTGGTGGGGCGCGTGGGGCCCGGTCGGGGCAGGAGCCCGAGGTGGTCGGGGCGCGTGCCCAGGTGGGCGGGAGCGGGGGCTGGTGCGGGCGCGGTGTCCGCGTGGGGGCTGGGGCGACGTGGCCGGGTGTGAGTGGTCCAGTGGGGTGTGGTGGGTGCGGCTGGGTGATGGAAGGGAGTAGGTGGTGGCTGGGTGGGACCAGCGGGGCTGAGGTGGCGACATGGGATTGGAGGGGGTGAGGTGGAGGGGCTGGGTAGAATAGGCTGGGTGGGTTATTTGGTAGAATAGGTTTTGGGTGTTCTTGGGGTAGGTAGGATTTTATCTGGAGGTGGCCGGCTAGGCTTTCGGGCCTGGCGGGCTGCCTCCTAAAAATAAAAGAAATTTTTTATTATTTAAACAGGGGCTTTTGAAATCCGTTGGAAGACGAAACAAAACATCTGGAGGCCCGGGTTTTAATTTGAATAAAGACGGGGCGTTTAGAAAACAAAAACAGACTTTTCGAAAATAGTTTTATGCAAACAAATGCAAGGTGACATGACGATGCTCAAATGCAAGGTGGCATGATGACATGAGCATGCGGTCATGACGATTCAATGCACAAAAAAAACGCGATTTTGTAGTAGTGGTTTTTGCGGGGCGCCACAATAACCTTCTCGTAGAATAGACAAATGATCTGTTGATGATGAGGTGCTTGAGATCTTGTGGTTGATCCTAATGAACTTGTGTGCTTGTGGTATTCCTTGTTCCGCTCATGTAATTGCTTGCTCCACCTAGTGATGGACTTGATCTACTTATGCTTGATTTGGATGCTTGCTCTTCCTATTTCAGCTCCAGCTGCTCTTTGTAGCGCCTGGATCTCCTCCTCCTTATCCCCCTACTTGCCTAGGGATCTTTCTCTAGCTGATCCTATTCACTCTGATGAGTTTGGTGAGGTTTTGGTTGATGTTCTTGGTGGTATGGAGATATATATATGGATGGATGTGGTTGTGAAGTGGAAATAGTGTGTGTGCTTATGAAGAATTAGTACTAGTGTTGTGCAGTATGATACTCCCTCCGTTTCAAAATATAAGATGTTTTAGTTTTGTGAATGGGGTGTATCTAGACTCCTTTTAGTATGTAGGTTCATCTAGGTTTGGAGTGAACCCATACACTAAAAGTGGTCTAGATACACTTCATTCATAAAGCCAAAATATCTTATATTTTGAAACGGAGGGAGTAGTAGTGGATATGGTATGCTGTGATACGGCTGGTGCACTCGACTTCTATGCATATGGCCCTTCTCTTGTGGTGTTGACAACATGTGTGTTGTAAGATGCTGCTAAGTGGGACCCTTTCCTATGCATGTGGTCAAGTTGGTTTTGCTATCTACTAGAATAAGTCATGGTTGGGACTCAAATTTATCCATCTTGGTATTATTTTCTACTATTTAATGTATGCCTACACTTAGTTATGACATCTACCTTGATTTAACCATGCAAACTTCCTATTTAAGTTGATAGCTCTTTTTTAGGCCTTGAAGCTACTCCCTTGTGGATGTGCTCGGCTGATAAGATAGTTTCAGATGTTTTGACTATTCCTTTTATTACAAATGGTGAAACTTGCCCCATCTAGACAGTGATGTTGCTCTGGGGCCCATTCCAATATAAGAACAAATACTATGATTTGGTGGAACTTGCCCATTTTTTAATTAAGCTCAATGATGAACAGTAACAGTGCATTACACTGTTAATACTGAGAGCAATCTAACCCCTAACAAATCTCTATCTTATTTCTAGTGTTTGCTTTTGTTTTGCATGAACAAAATAAGAAGAAGAAAGAAGATACAAGATGAGGAAATAGTTTAGTTTTTAGTTTAAGATTTTCTATTTTCATTTGTTGTAATTCTTTTCTTTTTGAAACATTCTAAAGACATTGTAACATTATTATTAAGTCATAAAGTTTAATCTTTTCTTTATCCACATTCTTGTACTATATATTTTGTTATTGTAATATCCTATTTATTTAATACTTGATGTAATAAGATTTATCCTTTAAGACTTGTAAATTACTATACTCAAATTTATGGAATGAAAAACTCTATTCTTTATTCATGGTCTCATTTTCTTTATTGAATTCTTTTATCATTTAACAATTCCAATACATTTATATTTTAATTCCACAACCTTTTCGATTCAAATTTATCATTTATATATTAAAAATTGAACTGTTTTCCCATCAAACACAAAGACTCAATAGAGGTCATGTCAAATTTATCGCACATGCTCTGACATTTCCATTAGAACAAGAGAGACCTCGATCCCTCTATACCTCTTTTAGCTTTGCGTGAAAATTCACCGATTTTCTGATACATGAATACAATGCACACACCCGTGGTCTCTCCTTCTCTGACCTAAAACCTTGGGATGTTACATGGATGATATGATTTTAGGGATCGCGCTGCTCGCCTTCATTCGTCTGCATCAACGCTGGTCGTACGTCTTTTTCCTCTACAAATCTAGCGACCTCGACAACACCATGAGAGACATAAAGAATGACCATGGTGCTGCCAAGGTGATAACCTTCATGTTCAACACGTATGTGTTTTTCGTCTCCTTGTTCACACTAGATTTTGGTCCATATGTAGATCTGCTAGATGTGCTTAGCTTGATCCACGTGGTTAAGTTTACTAGAGAATATGTGATATGGATTTTGTTAATTAAACTCTACCAAAAATTGCTTAATAACCAAACAAATTTCACAATATATAAAATTTCCGTTTTACTTTCATAAATTGTACAAAGTATTTCTGAAATAATTAGAGGAATAATACCATTTTCTTCACTATATTTTAGAATAATGGTTATTTATGTTTGAGAAATCCCGTAAGAGTTATATCAACAGCGAGATTCTTGGTCAAAATTCATACTCAGATAAAAATACAAACATGTCGATGAAGATTGCAAAATTATTGATGGATCTGTTAAAGGCTTTTGGGGGTTTAACCTGAAATATTCACCATGTTGATTGTATCGATGATAGTGTGGGTGTGAAGCACTCGAGCTCCATCATGCCATGAGAGTAGGCTTCACGTTCTATTCATATGCTCGTTTATAATTATTTTGTGAAATTCTTGTTAATAAATAAGTCAAGGGGATTACTTTTCCTCCCTTAAAAAAGGATGGCAGGATAACATGTGAGTCATGTGTGGCTACTTGTTTTTTTGACACCTTTACTATAGGAGAAGCCCCTACAATGTACTTTATATAATAAAAGAATAGTTACATAAACAGATAACAGACTACAAGGGGTTAGTTTACATCAAGGAGGGAGGAAATGCCTTAAAAACCACAAAAAGACTAAACGAAAATTGAGATGGGCCATTCAACAAGAGGTTGAACACTAGACGCCTTCACCTTGTATTTATGCAACAAAATATCACTTTGGAAGCCTACTTTTCATCGTTTAAAGGAGATTGGTATATATCCGAAGATGACATCATTGCGGATCCTCCAAATATTCCAAGCAGCAGATGTGAAAATCTCCATAAAACAAGAGCCTTCAAACGTTTCAGAGAAAGGTCACGCCATGTCCCAAAGAATGTTCAAAAACTCCCAACAACGCTTTGCAAAATCACAGCCAAAAAATAGATGATCCCTGGTTTCTAAGCTACCTCCTGCGCAAAGAACACAAGCTAGAATCTAAGTACCAATTTTTCCGTAGTATCAAATCTCTTGTATTTAGTCTGTCCACCATGAGCAGCCAAGAGAAAACCTTCAGTTTCAGCAGAGTTTTTGGCTTCCAGATAGAATTAAGCGATGGGTCTCTAGGCACCTATCCGAACATGAACCTATAGAACCTTGCAAGGGTAAATTTATCTCCCCAAATAAATGTGTGCTGGTCGATTGCATCAACTGTAAGTGGTGTCTCAAGTAAAAGTTAGGAAATCTGCCGGATCTCCTGATAAGCTTCCACAGATAGGGGCAAAGCAAAACAAGTGCTCAGATCCTCCACATGAGCTGGGTCGGCTCCAGATAAATCCTCATCAAGTACGTATAAGAATAAGCGGGGATATTTCTCACGAAGCAATTCACCATCGGACCAAAAGTCTTTCCAAAAAAGCACCGAGGTTCCACTTGCCACTTGACATTGTGAGATACTTCTGTATTCTCCCACCAAACTGAAGATATCCCGCCACCAAAATGAGCCACGTCGGCTTTGCGGATGTGGCACACTATTACCATAGAGAGACCAAACCAATGTGACCCATGGGATATTTTCTTTGGTGTAGAACTTGTGAAGTTGTTTCAAAAGCAAAGCTTTGTTTTGTATCTCGAGATTCAACACACCTTGTCCCCCATGCTGCTTGGGTCTGCATACCAACGACCATGTTGCAAGAGCGTTGACCGACGATGAGTCTTCCTCCTTAGCCCAAAGACATTGCCTCTGAGCACGATTACAGATGTTTAAAATGGTTTTCTAAGTTTTAAGAGAGCACATGAAGAAGATGGGTAGGGTAGAAAGGACTGATCTCACAAATTCGAGACGGCCACCATATCCGAGAAAGCGAGTACTTGCATTCAGTCTACGCTCCACAAGACCAACTAGAGGCGTGTGGTCATTGATAGTGGGTTTGGTGGTGCCCAAAGGCAGTCCAAGATAGGTGAATAGTAAGTGCCCAACCGAACAGCCGAATGAATCTTCCAAAACCACAAGCTGCTCATCAGTTACATTGATTGGCAGGAGTAATGATTTTGCATAGTTAACACGGAGGCCTGTAGCTTGAGCAAATTCTTCCAAAAGGAATTTCAGGGCCTCTAATTGAATTGGACACGCCTGAAGAATAATCGAATAATCAAAGTATCGTCCGTGTATTGAACGATAGGGAAATCCTTATTGCGGATGTTAAGAGGCGGATGCAACAACCCGTCACTAAATAAATGATTCACCATTACTTGTAAGATTTCAGATACACTCACAAAAAGCAGCGGAGAAAGAGGATCACCTTGACGGACGCCACGACGACAACACTTTTTTTCCAGGGACTCCATTTAATAATACTGCTGAGGTACCGGTTGACATGATCATCCGTAGCCAATGCAACCACCGGGATCAAAACCCAAACATTCAAACACTCTCATAATGGCCTCATGCTCAACTGTGTCAAACGCCTTCGCAAAATCGAGTTTATGAATCACCGAGGCTACACCAGATTGCTTACATTGGTGAATATACTCGTAGGCCCGGCCTACACAATCCTGAATGTTCCTGGATCTCAGAAAACCATATTGGTTGATATGAACCATGTCAAAAATCTTACTTTGGAGTCTGTTTGCAAGGAGTTTAGTAATCAACTTCATACATATGTTTAGCAAAGAGATGGGGCGAAAATCTGACGGACTTTCAGGAGACAGTATTTTGCGAATCAATGTAATGAATGAGTCATTGATACTTTGCAAGTTAATTGTACCGTCCCAGAAGTCATGACATAGCTGATAGAAATCATACTTCACCACGTGCCAACAAACTTTAAGAAATATCCCAGAGAAGACATCGGGTCCCAACGATTTATCCCCAGGCATATGTGCAACAACCTGATCAATCTCATCATGAGTAAATGGAGCAGACATGCCTTCTAAACCATCATAAGGAGCAAAGTAATGTGAGAAATCAAATGTCAAATTAATAGGGAGAGACACTCCCAACATGGTACGAAAGGAGTCCCACAATAACCCAGCTTTTTCATTATGATCGGAAGCTTGTGATCCATCTGAACGAGTGAGCGTGGCAATCAAATTTTTTCTGTATCTTATGGTTTCCATAGAGTGGAAAAAGGACGTGTTTTCGTCTCCAAGGCGAGTCCATCTTGCCATGCACCTCTTCCTTCAATACTCTTGCTTACAAAGGGGTAAAAACTGCAATTTACTTTTTGCTATATTTCGAAAGTTCCATTTTTGATAGGTGAAGTGCTCGTAGGTCCTCATATCTGTCCAATCGAAGAATCACTTCATTGCAATTAGCAATCAGTGTATTTAAAACTGAAAAGCTTGTTAGTAACGTTGTAGAGACAACTATACACATAGATTTTGTTGAGGTACCAATGTAAATGCCAAGTAACACTGCTCATTCGAAAAAAAATCGTGTTGCTTCATCGCCTCAGAAGTATGGACAAAGATACATGGTCGCTGTGAGCAAGGGGATACAATTAATGAGGGGAAATTTAGGTCTGTACCATTAAAAGAACCACACTTTTGGTCTATACCATCAAAAGATCCATCTTCAGGCATATACCATCGAAAGGTTGCAGCTATTTTGATTGTTACCAACTCTGTTAAGTGTCCGTTAGTTATGACCACAATACCCCTTCCTTCATGAAAGCATTGGACAGCTCCAGATACAAAAAAGCATTCGACTGCTCCAACTCAAATAAAAAAGATTGGACAGCACCTCATTTGCCTGCATTCAACAAATGAACATAAACATGATGACAACATGATATATGCCATATAACAGCAGTTCAGAATGGACATTATAGCATAATATAAGTCAACATTTCAGGATTTAACATAAATCTAAGTTGTCACGGAATTACAGCCAAATAGCAAGTTAGCAAAATACCACGGACCATAGTTCATTAGCAAAAGACCACGGAGATGCTGACTAAGACAACTACTCGATGATAAGCCTGTGGTTGATTTCTCCAGGTGATATTGATGCCATCCTCCTTGTTGTCACACCCGGGCTTGCTGGAGAAAGGGATGTCATCCTCCTTGTTCTCACACCTGGACTTGCTGGAGAGAGGGATGCCATTCTTCTTGTGGTCACACCTGGGCTTGTTGGAGAGAGGGATGCCATCCTCCTTGTGGTCACACATGGGCTGGACATTACTTTTGGATCAAAAACAAAGTTGGATGGCTCAACAACAATGTTTGACGTCACAGTAGATTCAGTTTTGGCTTTCCTGCAAAGCACAAGTAGAGTCAATGAAGAAACATATATTTTTCATATATTAGGCATATTGCTTCAGATTTTACAATAACTTTGTTGTTTTGGTTTCTTCGGACGAGGTGGCGGAAGTTCTTGTTCTAGTTCAGCTTGAGTTGCATAACATCCCTTCTCAATTTTTCCAAACTAGAAGCATCTTTTGCATTGATACAGACCTCTTTTTCCTGGCTCTCCACTAGCATTGATTCTCTGCTTCCTTGGTCTACCAGCAGGCCTTTCTAGTGGTGGAGGAACCACTTCAAAAGGTGGGTCATTCTTCGGCCATTGAGATTTGTCACCCATTGGAGTGACCTCAAACTGATAAGCTAGCTTGAACTTCTTTACTGAATAGTAGTCGTCCACAAAATCTTCAATTTTTAGCTGTCGAACTTTTCCAATTAAAAATATAGCATGAGTGCACGTTTTTGGTTCAGTCTTGTACCAGCCACAAACACAAGGAACAGAGAACAAGAATAAGCCATAGGCACATGAAATCTCTAATCACGGCTCCTGCAAATAAAGAAATTTATAGATAGAAGATTATCTAGCTTGAGCATCGGGATTATCCATCCTAGCAAAGAGCAAGAACAAGCCATCGGGGACAAGAGTAGTGGGGGTCGGGGAAGGAGCACGGGGAGGCCGGGTGTCGCGGGCATCGGGAGGAGCATAGCCTCATCGTCGAGGTTGGGCTACGGACGGACGGAGTGCGACGGCGGCGTCCGCTCCCGTTGGTGAGCTAGGGTTTCAGGCGGCCGGCCGGCCCCTTCCCTCCATGCCTAAGTGAGCGAAATCCGGCAGGGATGGAGGCCTACCACCACGGAAATGCTCCGCCGGGATCAGGGGACGCGGTGGTCGCCGCCGCAGGGAGAGCTATGTGGCCACGTTTTCTGTTTGCTGGTTCAGTTCCTCTGCTGGTTCAGTTAGATGTATGAGCACAGGGGTAAAAAGGTAAAAGCCAAAAGAATTAATCAGGAAAAAAAATGAAGTTTCTAGCGGAAGTAGACGGAGTGGCAAAACCCAATAACGTTGCAACCTTTCGATGGTATATGCCTAAGAGCAAGTATAATAAGCCTTGTCAGCAGGCTACAGTATTTGCCACATTATCAAAAATTCTAGTTGGATGAGAGAGAAAGGAGGAAAGAGAGAAGAGTTGGATTTTATTATGTAGCCCGGCTATAGCACAAGGATCAAGAAAAAAAGTCTTACATGTAGCCTAGAGCCAATAGCATACCTATATTAAATAATTAAATATTAATTAAAGCCTATTCAAGAGCCAACTAATAGCTCATCTGTTATATGAGTACTATATGATGACTCTTAAATGACATGACATGTCTTGTAGCCGGCTGCTGGTTATATTATTAACCTTGCTCTAAAGATGGATCTTTTGATGATATAGACCAAAAGTGTGGTCTTTTTAATGGTACAGATCTAAATTTCCCATTAACTCGAGGGGCACGCCAGAACCTCTCTCTGGTATAACTGCCAACCAGCAGCTCTATTGGTTCAGCAATAGAGCTCTGATGTGTGTGCAAGTCCATTGGTCATCGATCCAAATCGTTGAGAATTGCAGGAAGTTTAGTTTAGAATCTTCCGAGGAAGTATAGGTGATCAACCGAGGAGGCCCAAGAGCCTTAAGGCAGGGCGATTACTTGCCTGCGCATCACGAAAACTCAGTGTTGATCATGTCTTCTCTATGTGACCATACTAGTAGCGCCCTAGTTTACATTCTCCTTAGCAAAATCTGCTTTGATGTCTTGTTATTCTAGTGTGATCATGTGGACTTCTTTTTCTGCTCAAGGGCGTATCTTTACGAAGCCGATATCTATGATATAATATATTCCTCAGTCTCAAAATAGATGTGGGAAATTTGTTAAAATTTAAATATATTTATATACTAAGTAGTGTCTAGATTCATTCAATTTTAACAATTCTGCTACATCTATTTTGAGACTGAGAGAGTACTACTCCCTTCGACCCATATTAGCTGACTTAGATTACTAGATAAGGATGTATCTAGTACTAAATATGTCTAGATACTCTCTTCGTTCCAAAATAAGTGACTTAGGTTTGTTTAGGTTCGAATGCACCTAGACACGTTTTACTATGTAGATATATATAAATCTAGACAAATTCAAGTCACTTATTTTGGGACGAAGGAAGTACATTCGTATGTAGATAAAGCCGAGTCAACTAACATGGGTTGGAGGGAGTAGTACTAATAGTATTGTATTATTATAGAAAACATGACTTGTCCTTGTTAGTCATATCCTGTACATACCCGTTGTTGACCTCCATTTGTTTTTGTTTTATTTTGAATATGCGGATTCTTTATTTACTTCGTACGTCGTAGTAGGTATCTACTACCTTTCCATAATATAAGCTTTTTTAGCAAGCACGGAGGTAGTACGTGCTAAACACGAGCTTGCCACCCGAATCATCTCATGATCTCTACATAATAAAGAATGCTCGATAGATTAGACACCGATAAGGGGTGGCCCGATCTTCTTGGTGAGCACAATGTCGATGATGATGGATGTGTTGTGTTAGACAACCAACTTGTATGCCAATTTAGGACTCTAAACCGACTCGGCTAGGGCACCGACTCGGCCAGGGCCTAGACCCTCTTTATATTCTCTTGTAATTATAATGATTTTAATTATTGAAGTATTAAAACTATTCTATTCAACATGGTATCAGACTAAACGATTTAGGCCATGTCGCCGTCCACCCTACCCCAGCCGCCGTCGCCCGGTTACTTCGAGCGGCGGGATGCTCTCGCTGGCTCCAAGATCGTTGTCGCCACAGCGATCTCATCTTCTTCTTCCTCCACCCAAACCCTAGTCCCTTCAATCCCATCGACAATCCAATATGCAGATACAATTTCAGATGTTAGTCCTTTTATTCCTGTTACTTTAGATCTCCCCAAGCACAACTACTATCATTGGAGCCACCTCTTCGAAGTTCATCTTGGTCGCTGTAATCTCCTCAATCACATCGCCTCCGACTCCGTCGCCCAGCCGTCAGATCCTCACTAGGTCAAGGATGACCTCGCCATCATTCAATGGATCTACCAATGGGTGTCTATAGAAATATTCAACCTCGTTTTTCGTGAGGCCTCCAGCGCCGCCGCTCTTTAGGCGGCCCTTCGCCAACTTTTTCAAGACAACATTGATGCCCGCGTCAACACGCTTCACACGGAACTTCGTAACACCTTGCAGGGGGATTCTCCGGTGGGTGTTTACTGTCAGTGCCTCAAAACCATCGCCGATGAGCTCCAAGAACTTGGGGATCCCGTCGATGATCGGCAACTCATCAGCATCCTCTTTGTCGGCCTCGGCGAGCGATTCGAGAAACAAGCTTCGTTCACCCCCATGATGCGGCCCCGTCCCTCCTTTGCAGAGGTCTGATCCATGCTCCAATGGGTCGATCGCGCCATCACCAACAAAGAGTCACGCCCCCAGGTTTTTGCGGCCATCCTGCGACCTCCTGCACCGGCCCCGCCCGTGCCTCCACCGCCACCTTCAGCGTAACCTCCTCCTGGTTGTCGTCCTAGCCCTAATTATAGTGGCACCTGACCTATCTATCGGTCGCCACGACCACCTACTGCACCACCAGCTCCACCACCCGCGGCTCCGCCTCCTGCCTCGGTCCATGCGCCTACTGCATCTCCAACCTGGCGCCCTCAACACGACCCCTAGATTGGTCTCGTGCAGGCTTGGCCTATGCCTTGGGCCGCCCTATCTCCGATCGGCGCCCCTCCTGCCTATGGCGGCGCCTAGCAGCCCGGTGTTCGCCCTCACACGGGTGCACCTGGTCCCATGCTCCCGTGTGCGCCTCAGCACGCCTATCATGCGGCTCCAATCAACGTGCCATACGGCGCCCCCTACAGCTCCCCCTACAACACTCCTGCATATGCCGATGGGAGCTTCTACCCGGTACCGCCTCAACCACTTCAGCAGCTGGCGTTGCTGTCCGCGCCGCCTTCTCCCTCAACTCCGAGCTAGGATCAAGCTGCCTTTTTACAGGCCATGAACAACTTTGTTGCACAAGCAAACTCAGGTACGGATTAGATTTTTGATTCTGGTGCTTCTAGTCATATGTCTGCTTCAAGTAATTTGTTGTCTTCCTGTACCACTTCTCCTTTTTCTTCAATTATTCTTGTCAATGGTTCCTCTATTCATATTCTTGAATTTGACCCTCTCGACTTATCTGTGAAGGATTACTGGACCAAGGCAGAGATCGCACGCTTCAATAGCTCCTGTGATTTATACTCTCTCCATGGTACCCGGCCACTATGGATCCAACATCCATGGTGGCTTCAGTTGATCTTTGGCACCGACGTCTCAGCCATCTCCATAGTGCAGCTTGATCATCCATCCTTAGTGATTTTTCAATTCCTTGTAATAGAGATACCCATAATTCTTCGTTGTGTGAGTCTTGTCAATCGGGGAAACATGTTCGTCTATCCTTTAGTTCTTCTACCTCTACTAGTACCTTTTCATTTGAACTTCTACACTGTGATTTATGGACGTCTCCTATCAAGAGTATTTCAAGTTATAAGTATTATCTTGTTATTTTAGATGATTTCACTCATTATGTTTGGACCTTTCCCTTGCGCAATAAATCTGACGTGCATTCTATTTTTCTAAATTTTCAACGTTGTGTCTCAACACACTTCTTTCTCCCCATACGTTTTATTCAGTGTGATAACGGTCGCGAATTTGACAAATTCAAAAACAAGAACTTTTTTCTCCAGCATGTTATTCTCCTTCGTTTTTCTTATCCCTACACCTTTCCTCAAAACAGAAAAGCTGAATGTTCTTTATGCACTATCAATGACATCCTTAGAAGTCTTCTCCTCCACGCCTCCATGCCTCCAAAATTCTGGGCCGAAGCACTTTGCATGGCTACTTTTCTCCTTAATATTCAACCATCAAAAGCAAACTCCAACAATACGCCCTTCTATTCTCTATTTTTAACTCACCATAATTATGCCGACATTCGCGTTTTTGGTTGTCTTTGCTTTCCCAATTCTTCTGCTACTACCCCCAACAAACTTTCTTCTAGATCTCTTCCCTGCATCAATCTCGGTTTTTCAAACGAGCACAAAGGCTATCGTTGTCTTGATATCATTTCGGGTCATGTTCATATTTCTCGTTATGTCAATTTTGTAGAAAATATTTTTCCTTTTGCTCAGCATCTTGACTCCTCTACTCCTATACCTACCCTGCCATCCTCTATAATGCGTTTTCCATATTTTATGTCTCCTGAAATTTCTGCCACCGATCCTGCCGTGGCAGCAAAAACAGTCCAAAATCCTGTCGCGGCAGGAAACCTGCCGCTGATCCTCCATCAGAGCCACCATCCCCCGCGTCAGCCCTCTCCCTTGCCACATCTGAACCACCAACCCCGGTGTCGGTCTCTTTCATTATGCCGGATGTCTCGCCTCCCCCTCTAAACCACTACCTTCACATGCCATACTTATACCTACACCACTCAATGATCATACCATGTGTACTCGTGTAAAATCTGGTTTCTGCCTTCCTGCTCAATGTCTCAAACTACATGTTACCCCGACTATATCTCCTCTCCCTAAAACCTACAAATCTGCTCTCCCTAAAACCTACAAAACCTACAAACCTCCCTAAAACCATGCAAGCTAAATTTAATGCTCTTACTGAAAATAATACTTGGACTCTTGTGCCTCGCCCATCCAACTCCAATATAGTCTCTGGCAAATGGGTCTTTCGCCAAAAATTTCACTCCGATGGTAGTCTTTCTCGCTATAAGGCTCGTTGGATATGTCGTGGATATTCTCAACAACAAGGAATTGACTACGATGAAACTTGCTCTCCTATCGTCAAGCCTAGCACCATCTGCATTATTCTCAGTTTAGCCATCTCTTCCTCCTAGCCTATACACCAATTAGAGGGCAAACACGCTTTTCTTCATGGTTCTCTCAATGAAACTGTCTACTGCCAACAACCTTTAGGTTTCAAAAATTTCTCCTACCCCGATCATGTGTGTCTCCTTCAAAATCTCTCTATGGCCTCAAACAAGCTCCCCATGCCTGGTTTCAACGTTTATTTACATTCATTCAAACTATCAGGTTTACTCCATCTCTTTCCGACACTTCTCTCTTTATCTATCATCAAAACTCTAATGTTGCCTACATCCTTCTTTATGTTGATGACATTGTTCTTACTGCCTCCTCTCAATCTTTCTTAGATCATGTTATTTCCCTTCATCGCAACGAATTCTCCATGACAGATCTTGGTTCTCTTTTTCATTTTCTGGGCATTCTTGTTCACTGTGACACATCTGGACTTTTTCTCTCCCAGCATCAATATGTTCTTCATTTGCTTAGCCGTGCTGGTATGACCGATTGTCAGTCTTCTCGCACCCATGTTGACACGTCTTCTAAACTTTCTTTTGTCGGCGAACCTTTTTATGATCCTACTCTATACCAGTTCCACTCTCCAATAGCGCTTCACTCCCCGGCAACGGCGCCAGAAAATAGTCTTGATGACCCACAAGTATAGGGGGTGTATCGCAGTATTTTCGATAAGTAAGAGTGTCGAACCCAACGAGGAGCAGAAGGTGCTGGCTAGTGGTATGGATCATGAATTCTCTGCAAATACTTAGCAAATGGATTTTTAGGGTTTTTTGATAATGCAGGTAAATAAAGTACGAGTAAATAAAAGACAATAAGAATAAATGCAGCGAGTGGCCCAATCCTTTATGCAGCAAAGGACAAGCCGGATGTATTACCTAAGATGACCAAACGTTCTCGAGGACACATGGGAATATCGTCAAGTGTTTTCGCTTCATATAGTTGATTAATCTTTTTTTAGCTTGCTAAGTGTTGTATGGGTGAACCTGTGCTAATGTACCGACCTTCCTAGGACTAATACATAATTGTGATTATACCCCTTGCAAGCATCCGCAAGTACAAGAAAGTAATTAAGGTAGAAACCTAGCCACAGCTTTAAACTCTAAGACCCTGACGTCCCTTGTGCAATGGTTTCCTAACAGGGGTTCAGGTTTCTGGCACTCCGGCAACCCCTACGATTAGTAGCCAAATACACAATGCATTCCCCTAGGCCCATATAGGTGAAGTGTCATGTAGTCGACGTTCACATGACACCACTAGAAGAAGTATACCACAACTTAATTAACAAACCATTGAATCTTTCTCGACACAACTCTACTACTAACAACATGACTTCTCCCATGTCCTCAAGAACAAAACGAACTACTCACAAGACATCATATGGATCATGATCAGAGATGAAATAATGATGTATAACAATCTGAACATAAACAATAATTCAACGGTTCCACTCAATAGCATCAACTACAAAGAGTAATCAACACCGGAAAGTTTCCCCTAAGAACTATGCAAGATTTAACCCAATTGTTACAGCGAGATGATGGTGGTGATGATGGTGCTGATGGAGATGATGGTGGTGATGATGACGATGATGATGATCCCGATGAAGTCTAGCTTGATGGTAGTGTTGATAGCGACGATCTCTCCTCTCTAGGAAGGAATTCCCCCGGCAGAAATCTATCTGCCGGAGAGATCTTTCTCTCTTGGTGTTTTCTGCCACGCAGAGACGGTGGAATCTTTCTGTGGTCTCTCCCTGAGTCTTAGGGTTTCAGGAGGATAATATATGCTAGAGGGGAGAGCCAGGGGTGGACCAGGGTGGCCACACCACCTAGTGGCGCGGCCTACGGTGGCTCCCGCCAAGGGGTGGTGTGGTCCCCCTATGGCCCATCTCGACTTCCCCTTTTGGCTTTTTTCGTCTTCTGGAAAAATAGGATTTTCCATGTATTTTCCTAGATTTTCTGATCTTCGCGAATTTCGCCTCCAAACTGCCCCTTTTCCATCAGAATCCTGACTACAGCGGTCCATGCTCTAAAAGTCATCAACCATGCAAAAACAGATGAAATTACATAAGTATCATTGATGTCTACACACTTCTATTCTTGTAGACAGTTGTTGGGCCTCCAAGTGCAGAGGTTTGTAGAACAGCAGCAAGTTTTCCCTTAAGTGGATCACCCAAGGTTTATCGAAGTCAAGGAGGAAGTGGTCAAAGGTATCCCTCTCAAGCAACCCTGCAATCAAGATACAAGAAGTCTCTTGTGTCCCCAACACACCCAATACACTTGTCAGGTGCATAGGTGCACTAGTTCGGTGAAGAGATAGTGAAATACAAGTGGTATAGATAATTATAAATGGTAATGGTGCCAGAAAATACTTGCTGGCATGTGGTTGACGTGGAAGAGACTAAAGGCAAACTAAAATCAAGATGGAAGCAAGCAAACATGTAACAGATCTAGTAGCAAACGGTGTTTCAGTGCTTAGAAACAAGGCCTAGGGATCATACTTTCACTAGTGAACACTCTCATATAAATATCATCTCTTTATGATACTACTCTGAACTACTCTACGGTTGGACACTCTAATCCATGGTAGGTGTAACACCCCGTCCACTCCTGGGCCCGGGGGGTGTCACTCCTGGCAGCTTAATAGGATATCTAGACTCGCCCCACAGACCAACACTAGTCTTTTATGCGCACTTTGTCCTCACTCGTGCCCACCCGGTACCCACTTCCCGGTCGGTCACCCATCCTAGAATTGCTCTAGGCCAAGCACGCTTAACCTTAGAGTTCTTTTCGAATGGGCTTCCGGAAAAGAAGTTGCAACTTGTTGGTATGACTATTCTATCAATCCTATTAAGCCATGTGCCTGGTCTCACATACACCCACCCTTTAGAAGATCGATGCCCTCATCGATCAAGCACACCCCAGGAACATTCCCTCTTGGCACGCGTCTGTGCGTCCAGTGCCGGCACATGTGCCATGCCGTGTCCACTCCGGGCCACACGCCATGCTTCACATGTCCCGCCACTAACCCGCACACACCCGTTTAACCGCGAGGATCGGCTCTGATACCAATTGTAACACCCCGTCCACTCCTGGGCCCGGGGGTGTCACTCCTGGCAGCTTAATAGGATATCCAGACTGGCCCCACAGACCAACACTAGTCTTTTATGCGCACTTTGTCCTCACTCGTGCGCACCCGGTACCCACTTCCCGGTCGGTTACCCATCCTAGAATTGCTCTAGGCCAAGCTCGCTTAACCTTAGAGTTCTTTTCGAATGAGCTTCCGGAAAAGAAGTTGCAACTTGTTGGTATGAGTATTCTATCAATCCTATTAAGCCATGTGCCTGGTCTCACAGTAGGGCTATAACAGCACACCTCAAAGTAAGCCTTTCCCATCTAGATAACCCCACACTGTCACCTTGAGTACTAGATGGTTCCAACAAACACCACAATTTCATAGAGACATCCAACTCCAAACATAACTCATAACAAGTATTTGTAATCTCTAGCCTAAGTGCCACCATGGTGTGCACACTATCACTTTCACACACATGGGGAGAGCAGAGATCTAATAAAGCACTTGAGTAGCAAGGTATATCTACTTGATTACAAAGCTCATGATCACAATATGATCATGCATAGAGAGAGAGATGAACACATAGCTACCGGTAGAACCCTTAGCCTCGAGAAAGAACTACTCCCTCATCATCATGGGAATCAGCAACGGTGATGGAGATGGTGGTGGAGATCGATGGAGATGGCTCCGGGGGCACTTCTCCGTCTCGGCAGGGTGCCGGAATAGAGACTTTTTGTCCCTCGAATCTCCTCTTCAGTGGCGGCGGCGCTGCGGAACTTTTCGTGGATGGAGGCTTGACTCTTTAGGGTTTTTGCATCGGGAGGCATCTTATAGGCGAAGAGGCAAGGTCGGTGGGTGGACCAGGGGCCCACACCACCTGGTGGCGTGGCCAGGGATAGCCCACGCCACCACATGGTGTGGCCAGCCCCTGGCCCCTCTCTGTCTCGTCTTCTGGCTCCGTGAGTCTTCCGGTAAAATATCGACTTTGGCTTTTGTCCGATCTAATTCCGAGAATATTCCGGGCGTCATGGACCTGTGTAGGTCGTCGTGTGCGCCTTCCGTCAGACCGCACCAGATAGGCTGTAGTCGAGTGCCTGTTGGGTATCCCCATGTCAGTAGCCCCCGAGTGTCCATGCGAATCGTAGACTCGGGTGGAGACTTAGAAGTCTTGAGTCTTGCATTTGGTAGTCGAAGTCGACAGTTGTGTCGAGTGCGAAGCACTTCACCCGAAAGTTCATCGGGTCAGTCGAATTTGTAGTAGTTCATAGATATGATGGTAAACGTGCCTAGTGCGCTCGATGGATCAGGACCAGTTAATTGCTCTAGGGCAAAAACAACGCTACCTACTCAAACTCGAGTTCCTGGACTCGAATTCGGAAATTGCTGGCGTAATTCGACTCATGCCACGGAGGTCTTATAAAGTCGAATTCCAGTGTATAAGTGTGAGCACTCGACGCGTCCGTCAAGGCTTATTTCATCGTACCTGCAGGCACGGATTATTTCTGGTAGAGCACAGCAGATGCGTTGCCAGGCCTTATTCAGGTCTTATCTTCACGCTGTAAGCGCGGCATCCAAATTTTTTATCATCGCGCAGATGATTTGGGTGGCCTAGGAGACGTAATCTCTTTGTAGGGAAAATATTAGGTGGAATCGCCATAGCATTCGAGTGTGGATGTTACCGACACACAGTACGATGTACAAATAATCATAGGGTGCGCGACCAGTTCTCCCTATGGGAGTAGCCCCCAAGTGCCTATTCGAGTCATAGACTCGAGTGGGGACTATAAGTACTTTTGCGACAGCTGTCGTCTTTTGCTTGTTTCAGTCGAATATGTTTCCAGTGCTCCCTATGGGAGTAACCCAAAGTCCACAATCGAATCGTAGATTCGAGTGAAGGGTTTTTATGATGCTTGGATACCTTCACAAATTTCTTTGGGTGCGCGGCCAGCGCTCCCTATGGGAGTAGCCCCCGAGTTCTTAGTCGAATCGTGGATTCGAGTGAGGACTCAGAGTGTGTCACTCAAGGATCTTGTATATGCGCGACCAACGCTCTAGTTTGGAGTAGCCCTGAGTGTCTGGCAGAGTCGTAGACTCGGGCAGAAACTCGAGACTTGTATCTTGTAGACGCAGTTGACAATCATGCGAGAAGAAACTACGGGTGAGTCGATGATGCGAATGGAGTCGACGCAGTCACTTCTATCGAGTGCGCAGCCAACGTCGCGTGTGTGTAGCATCAAGCGATGTAACCATCCGAGGAGGGACTCGACTCGGGTCTTGAGTGTATGTCACAGCTAGTTGTTTTGTCGACTCCTGTTGGAGGACCCGATAGAATAGCTCGACGAAGTCGACATCCTTGTAAGCTACATAAAACATTAAGAATTGTGAAGTAGTTGTATCTTGTAAAGGATATTTGCATGTCAGTTTGCAAAGCAAGATTCTGGTGCCAATCGAGTCGACACTTTTGCACGGCATGCTAGGCCTTTTTGTTAGCCTGATTACCCTTAGTCTCAGTACCCTACCGAGGCACTCGGAGTTCAAGGATTCGACGATCAGGCAGAATCAGCTACTCGGGCTGTCGCGTATGAGGTGCTCGAATGCGCGGAGTCGACGACACATTAGGTTACTCGAAGAGGGCGCAACCCCCGAGTGTTTTGAGTGTGAGTTAAAAAGGAATAAGCTCTAAGTAGAGGGAAAACTTAGCTTTATTAGTAGTAGATGAGGTGAATGGGTCACGTGAGCCGATGCGATCGGTGGATCGCGGGAGCCGAAGATTGTAGCAGCAGGTCGTGGTCAAGGCCGACTCCTAAAACGGTGGACGTGGAGTCGCACAGCGGACGGAGTCGATGCGGCGGCGACTCGCATGGTAAACGGAGTCGACGTGGCAACGGGTTACGCGGCGGACCGGAGTTGCATGGTGATGACGAGTTTCCGCATTCAAAGACCGTAATGGGCCATAGTAGTCGAAGACCGCATTGGGTCACCTCACCCGAAGACCGTAGAAAGGTCGCTGGAGTCGAAGGACGCAGCGGGTTGCCATAGAGGAGGGAGCCCCCGAGTCGCTGGAGCTGAAGATCGAAGCGGGTCGCTGGAGTCGGTGGACGTGGAGGGTCGCCATACAGGAGGGAGCCCCCGAGGTCGCCGGAGCTAAAGACCACAGCAGGTCGCCGGGGTCGAGGACCATAGCGGGTCACATGGTGGAGTCAGTGTAGCTGAAGACCGTAATAGTCGCTGCAGCCGAAGGAGGCAGCAGGTCTCAGGACAGAGTTGGCAGAGCCCCCGAGTGTAGAGTTAATACGTTGGACAGAGTTGATGGTGTGGCAGGTCCCGTGGCGTTTAACCGTACGGAGTCGATTCCATGGTTGAAATTGTTGTCAGCCGTGACGAAGGTGAAGGTGGTCACGACAAAGTCGAAATATCTTTCGAGTTATCCACGGAACACGGTGATTTTTCGGTGCAGTGTACTGCTGACTCGCGTAAATATCTTGTTGTCTTCGTCTTGAAAATCATCGTACGTCGGCGTGAAAACTTTACTTTAGCTATCACATTATTGATCGCTGTCTCCTTTTGTCTTTTCTCTTTTGCATATGCGCTGTCTCCTTTTCTCTTTTCTCTTTTGCATATGCGATTAGTGTTTCTAGCCATAGAAACCATGCGCATGTCCAGCTTGGTCATAACGTGGTGGCTCTAGTTGATTTGATCATATGCATGCGTCATCGCATGGATAGACACTAGTCACAATACCCGCTGCTACTTTTGATTTTTTTTCTTTACCCTTGATCCTTGAGCTTAGACCAATCGGCAGATTGACATGGATCTTTTCCTTTTGCCTTGAATCGTTTGGAAATCTCTTCGTCGCTGGTGTATTTGAGTTGCAGTCGGTAATCGCTGAACCGAGCGCCGCAGCGAACCGAGCGCCGTACGTACCCTTTTATCCTGCTGCTAATTCTTTTCGAGAGAATTTAAAAAATCACAAGGAGTAGTACTTTTTGTGGCGTGCTGTCTCAGATCGCCTTTCTCCTTTTTTTAACTTAAACTTCAAGGAGTAAAAAGACCAGACATGGGATCTTCGTACTCGTCCTGGATTTCATGAAGCAGTCGGAAAAATCCTAAGGGACTTTGGCCGTGATGAAAACGAAGTAGACCACAGCTGTGCTGCAGACGATGAAGGCCACGGTTGAAGATGCGATCTGGCAGATTTGTTGATGAAGAAGCTGAGTAGGCCAACGAAGATGAATCGACTTGATGTGATCCGATCGCCGTTGACGATGAGGGATCCGAAGTAGATCTTCTTGCCAGAGGTTGACAAATTGTAGATTACTGATGATGGAGCCGTCGAGATCGCAACATCAGCGCTCCCAGTTCCCACAGACGACGCCAATTGACGAGGGTTCAACTCATCAATGCCCATTGTTATGAACTTGGGTTTTGGAGAAGGAGGGGACACTGGAAGTCTTGATCGGCTAGCAAACAAGCACACAGGTGATACGAGGTTTACCCAGGTTCAGGCCTCGTAGAGTACCCTACTCCTGCTTGTCTGCTCTTGATTGATGATGATCCGAAGGATTACAATGTCGCCGATGGCGGTGGACGCGCAGATTGGATCTGGCGTATGTGTATGCTACGGGTGTTGTCTAGATCTATTGTCTATTGTGGTGATCTATTGTAGGAGTCGCGATTTGTCTATCGGGTCTAGCACGTCCTCCTCGTTTGGATCCTCCTAGCCTTTATATATCGGAAGGCTAGGTCTCAGGTACCAATACGAGTTGGTTACAAGTTGTATTCGAACTCTAGTCTTGAGGTTTTCTTGTCTTGTGCGTTTGGGAGTTGTGTCCATATGGACTTCATATCACTCGAACCGTCATGGGCGTCATGGACCTGTGTAGGTCGTCGAGTGCGCCTTCCATCAGACCGCACCAGGTAGGCTGTAGTCGAGTGCCTGTTGCGTATACCCATGTCACTGACTTTTCTGGAACCAAAAACAGCAGAAAACAGGCAAATAGCACTGTGGCATCTTGTTAATAGGTTAGTCCCAGAAAGTGTATAAAAAGTACTCCAAAGTTGGAACAAAACATAACAAAGTAGATAAAACCAAGCATGGAACATCAAAAATTATAGATACGTTAGCAACGTATCAACATCCCCAAGCTTAACTCCTGCTCGTCCTCGAGTAGGTAAGTCATAAAAAGAAAGAATAATTTTTGAGGTGACATGCACCATCATAAACTTGATCAAAGTATTTGTAAAACATGGATAGCTGGGATCATAGTACTTCAATCATAACACGAAAGATAAAGTTCTAGCAATAAAACATAGCAACCATGTTGCAACATGAAAAGGCACAAACAAAAGATTCATGCATAACAATACTTTGCAAGATGTTTGTTTGTTTCACATAAAGAAAACATAGTATAGTGACATTCAGCTTGTCCCTCATAGAGTAGCAAACATAAATGCACAGGACACCTTCAAAGTTTATAAGAGTGACTAGATACAAATAGTTTAAGAACAAGCAATATCAAGTTATGCATCAATCAACAAGTCTTGGGACAATGCACATAGAACTAAGAATGGCCACTATGCTCTCAAAGTAGGTGCATAAAGATAGAAGGTGGAGACTCAACATCAAAGTAAAAGAAAGGCCTTCATAGAAGGAAGCAGGGATTCAAGTCTCATAAAGAGCTTCCAAAAATTATGGTACTTATTAGCTTTTAGGCCTCATTGCGCCTATCATAAGCATCTTGAAGTAATTAAGGTTAAAGTGAAAAAAACTATGGAGTATATGCTTGACAAAGTATAAGTTGGAAATCTCATGTCCCTTGAATACGAAGGCCGCTCCTCATGCTACTCAAGTTTAGTTACTGGTAAGTTCTTGTCATAGTAAGTACATGTGTATCATAGATAACTGCCAACGGGGTACCCCTTGCTCGATGATACGGAAGAATCCCCATATCAAAATGACAAGGCAAGCAGACAACGAGCATCTCAGCAATCTTCTTATTTACCATGGGAAAATGGTGCTTTTTTCTCTCTTTCCTCTTTTCTCATATCTCTTTTTTTTCTTTTTCTCTTTTTCTTAATATCTGACTCTTTTTTTAATAAGAAGAATGCTTCATAGACATCTCATTATGGTTACGCTGCAGGTTTCCACCATGATAGCATGGATTAGAGCGGCCCAGACGTTTCTCTAACACACATGGACTTACAAGCTCCCCTTTCATTTCACACCGACGACATTCATAGACAAAAGAGCATGATATCAACTAGGTACAAAGTACAAGTACAATGTTGAAAGCGTTCCCCATGACAGCATGGTTCTGCTAATTCCCAACATATAAGTGCAAGCATATACAACATAGATGACACAATGGTTCAAGTTTATTAAGGGCAAGAAAAGTAAAGTGTGCCATCAAGTTCGTGAGAGCTTTAATCACTAGTTTTCTCATAACAAGTTTAATTCAGAAGGTAGATAAAAACATGAATATACTTGGAATAGCAAATGCTAATAGGTAGGTATGGTGGACTTTTTGGAATAACTTGGTTTTAGGAGTTGTATGCATGAGTGGAACTCATACTTGGTTATGGAGGCTAGCAAAAGACTAGGAGTGACCAACTAAGAGAGCAATAATGGCCATAATCATGCAGAGCGAAAAAACATCATTGATCAAAGCATAAAGTGATACTACAAGTTGAAAACTAAAGGATCATAAAGTCTATGGAAACTTGGGATAGTCATAACATGGTGTGAGAATATGCCAAGTCAACCCAAATAAAGCATCAAAGGAGAATACCACAATACTATGCTTTAATATGTTAAAACAACGCATGATCCTTCCAAGGCACATTAAGCAATCTCAATTGTTTATAACATGCCGTGCTACGACAAAGAATACTAAGCATAAAGCCAAAAAAATATCAAGCATGGCATGACAAAGCATAGGCCATAGTCAAAAAACAAGCTCTCTTTACCACTTAAGCATGAAGTTTCCTACTCTTTTCCAATCCAAACCAAACTATTTGAAAATCAATGTATGAAAGAGGGGGTCCAACCAATTTATTCAAGCAAACTAATAAAACCAAGCAAACGAAAAACCAAAACAAAAACGAAAAAGAAGACGCTGCAAGAACAACACAACTGTGCATGAAACAATAAAAATGAAGTGTTTGGAAGAAACCTGAGATTTTTATTGATGAAGAAGGGGATGCCTTGGGCATCCCCAAGCTTTGACACTTGTACTTCTTGGATATTTATTGGGGTAACACACGTGGCATCCCCAAGCTTGAGCTTTAGTCCATTCTTCATCTCATTACATCATTCCTTCCATACACCTAAAATTTTTCCTTCATACAAAACTTCACACAATCTTTATTAGCAACATTAGTGCACTCAAGATAACAAGTCTTTGGGTTCGGTTTCAACACTAATAAAACTTCCATTAAAACAAAAGCTACTGCAGCACTTCCCTCAAAAAGCTCAATTCCCCAAAGAGAACTCAAAAAGGAACCAACAAGAAGCAAATGCAAATAATGGCAGAAATCTGGCAAAACAGACCAGCAGGTAAAGACGAATTTTTTCGAGGACCTTATGTTGCTCAAATCAAAAAGTGTTGAACTAACGAAAGTTAGATAACAACCTAGGGAAGAAGCACAAAAATTCACGCCTCAAAAGGACGTATAGAGATTTTACACGAATGTTTAAGGTGAAGCACAGAAATCTATTTTGGGACAACAACTTTCCCAATCATTACTTCTCTCTCATTAGAGGTTACTCTTGGCACAAAAAGCAAAAAAAGGATAAGGAGCGGTTATTACAGAGGTAATAACTTTCAAGACTCAACTAAAACTTTTGGGTTATCTCCCAATAAGTACTTTTCTTTAACGCCTTTAAGTTAGGCATGATAGTTTGAGAAGATGCTAACATAAGAAATATGAATTGAAGTAAAAGAGAGCACAAAGAAGCAAATTCAAAGCACATTGAAGTCTAACCCAATTCCAATGCATAGGAATCTTGTAAAGAAACAATTCATGAAAGCACAAAGCAACAAGCATAGAAAAACAAAACAAGTGCAACTTCAAGACTTTCAACATAAAGAGGGGAAACTTAATATTATTGAGATGCATAAAACCATGTTTCCCTCTCTCGTAATAACTTTCAGTAGAATCATGAATAAAATTAACAATATAACTATCACATAAAACATTCTTATCATGAGCCACATGCATAAAAGAATTAATACTCCCCACATAAACATAGTCATTCTTATTAATTGTAGTGGGAGCAAATTGAACAAAATAGCTATCATTATTATTCTCATCACCATAATCATCAAATATAGGAGGCATATTGTAACCATAATTAATTTTCTCCTCAATTCTAGGTGGACTGAGAATATCATCTTCATCATTGTAATCATCATATATTGGAGGCATAGTATCATCAAAGTAAATTTTCTCCTCCGTGCTTGGGGGACTAAAAAGATCATTTTCATAAAAACTAGCTTCCCCAAGCTTAGACTTTTCCATAGCATTAGCAATAATGGTGTTCAAAGAATTCATACTAATAACATTGATATTAGCACGCAAATAAAGTTCAATAGATTTTTTAATTTTCTCTTCGAACATTTCATGTCCAAACTCAAGATAAATACTATAAAGCTCTCTAATTTTGTTGTGGTTTTCCATTAAGCCTAACTAGTGACAACAAGACACAAAAAGAAAAAATTGCAGAATATAAAGGAAATAACTTCGAGCACTCACACCGGAGGATGTGAGTACCTTTTAACTTACCTCACCAGCAACACCGCCAGAAAATAGCTTGATGTCTACGCACTTCTATTCTTGTAGACAGTTGTTGGGCCTCCAAGTGCAGAGGTTTGTAGAACAGCAGCAAGTTTTCCCTTAAGTGGATCACCCAAGGTTTATCAAACTCAGGGAGGAAGTGGTCAAAGTTATCCCCTCTCAAGCAACCCTGCAATCAAGATACAAGAAGTCTCTTGTGTCCCCAACACACCCAATACACTTGTCAGGTGTATAGGTGCACTAGTTTGGCGAAGAGATAGTAAAATACAAGTGGTATAGATAATTATAAATGGTAACAGTGCTAGAAAATATTTGCTAGCGTGTGGTTGACGTGGAAGAGACTAAAGGCAAATTGAAATAAAGATGGAAGCAAGCAAACATGTAACAGATCTAGTAGCAAACGGTGTTTCAGTGCCTAGAAACAAGGCCTAGGGATCATACTTTCACTAGTGAACATTCTCATATAAATATCATCTCTTTATGATACTACTCTGAACTACTCTCCGGTTGGACACTCTAATCCATGGTAGGGCTATAACAACACACCTCAAAGTAAGCCTTTCCCATCTAGATAACCCCACACTATCACCTTGAGTACTAGATGGTTCCAACAAAAACCACAATTTCATAGAGACATCCAACTCCAAATATAACTCATAACAAGTATTTGTAATCTCTAGCCTAAGTGCCACCATGGTGTGCACGCTGTCACTTTCACACACATGGGTAGAGCAGAGATCTAATAAAGCACTTGGGTAGCAAGGTAGATCTACTTGATTACAAAGCTCATGATCACAATATGATCATGCATAGAGAGAGAGATGAACACATAGCTACCGGTAGAACCCTTAGCCTCGAGGAAGAACTACTCCCTCATCATCATGGGAATCAGCAAAGGTGATGGAGATGGTGGTGGAGATCGATGGAGATGGCTCCGGGGGCACTTCCCCGTCTCGGCAGGGTGCCGGAACAGAGACTTTCTGTCCCCCAGATCTCCTCTTCAGTGGCGGCGACGCTGCGGAACTTTTCGTGGATGGAGGCTTAACTCTTTAGGGTTTTTGCATCGGGAGGCATCTTATAGGCGAAGAGGCAAGGTCGGTGGGTGGACCAGGGGCCCACACCACCTGGTGGCACGGCCAGGGCTAGCCCACGCCACCACATGGTGTGGCCAGCCCCTGGCCCCTCTCCGTCTCGTCTTCTGGCTCCGTGAGTCTTCTGGTAAAATATCGACTTTGGCTTTTCTCCGATCCAATTCCAAGAATATTCATTTTCTGACTTTTTTGGAACCAAAAACAGCAGAAAACAGGCAACTAGCACTGTGGCATCTTGTTAATAGGTTAGTCCTAGAAAGTGTATAAAAAGGACTCCAAAGTTGGAACAAAACATAACAAAGTAGATAAAACCAAGCATGGAACATCAAAAATTATGGATACGTTAGCAACGTATCAATCATCTCTTAATATGAAATATATCGATGAATAATAGTAAATTATGATATAGAATAGTGATGCAAAATGGACGTATCAACTCCCCCCAAGCTTAGACTTCGCTTGTCCCCAAGTGAAACTAAGCTCAATAAACATGACCTCAGGTTTATGGAGTGAAGAGTCGGTAAAACAATACGGACAAGAAGCATCACATTCATAAATACAGATATCATAATAGCAGACAACTCACCATTATATAACTTAACTTGCAATAGGTAAAGGAAACACAATAAAGATACATAAAGTAAATCGTAATTGGTAATGGCAAACTTACCTCTTGGTCGAAGAATAGTTGACAATTTGCAGGAGTTCACAAATAACTAGTTTTCAATGATAGCTTTCAAAGTAGTAAACACCAAGATAAGAGCAAAGTGCAAAACAAGGAACACAGGAAACATGATTGAATAAATCATCATATGAATGAATGAAACAAACCAACTCAAAATACTTGCTGAGGTAGAAGGGAATAGGTTTACTGACTCAACTAAAAAGTAAAAGAAAGGCCCTTCGTAGAGGGAAGCAGGGATTTCAAGTTTCATAAAGAGCTTCCAAAAATTATGATACTTATTAGCTTTCAGCTCTCATTGCCCCTATCATAAGCATATTTTGGTGATTAAGGTTAAAGTGACACAACTAAGAGGATATGCTTGACAAGTTATAAGTTGAAATCTCATGCCCCTTACTTACGAGTACCAAACCTCATGCTACTCAACTTCAGTCACAAGTAATCTCTTGTCATTGTAAGTACATATGTATCATAGAGAACCGCCAACGGGGTAACCCTTGCACATGACATAGGAGCTATCCCATAATCAAAATGACAAGGCAAGCAGACAATGAGCATCTCAGCGATCTTTTTATTTGCTATTTGCATAGGTTTTTATTGAGGATGCTTCATAGAATGCTCATTATGGTTATGCTGCAAGTTTCCACCATGATTAGGCATGGATTAGGCTAGCCGACCAGGCGTGTCTCTAACACACATACAAACTCCATGATCTTACAAGTTCCCCTTTTATCACACCGTCGGGATCCATAAGCAAAAGAACATGATATCAACTAGGTACAAAGTACCAATGCAATGTTGAAAGTGTTCCCCATGATACATGGTTCTGCTAACTTCAACTTATAAAGCGCAAGCATATACGCAACAAAGATGGACACAATGATTCAAGTTTATTAGATGCAAGAAAGTAAAGTGTGCCATCAAGTTTGTGAGAGCTTTAATCACTAATTTTCACATAACAAGTTTAATTTGGAAGGTAGATAAAAACATGAATTTACTTGGAATAGCAATAGTGCTAATAGGTAGGTATAGTGGACACAAATGGCATAAGTTTTTGGCTTAAGGAATGGATGCATGAGAAGAATTCCCTCTCAGTACAGGTTTTTGGCTAGCAAGGCTGGGTAGCAAGTATAAGAGTTGAAGGAAACAAACAAACATACAAATGATAAAAACAAACATGCAATCTTCCTTGGAAGCACAAAAGATCTTAACTAGAGAATACTAAGCTTATGAGCAAATCAAGAAAGATGATGAAATTATATTTCTTTAGAGTACCTTTTATCTTTTTCATTCAACTCTCAAAAATAGTGTTGCTACTGACCGAGCCAGGTTTGCCAAAACCAACTAAATTAACTCAATGGTCCCAAAGTGATACCAATACTAACAACAAGATCAATCACATAACCATGAATTGAAAACTAATATAAGATATGCAAAAGAGTAAATGATAGAACTTCTCATTAATATTCCATAACGGCAAATGACACCAAGGGATACATATCTAACGAGAGAGGGGACACTTCCATAATGCAAACCATCCTACATGATAACTTCTATATTCATGATATGACTCTACTAAAAAGGTAAAAAGATAGAAGATAGTGATGTGATACCGAAACACTCACCCAAGCTTGGAACAAACCAAGGGGATGCCAAAACTTGATGACGCATTACTCCTTCGGTGGTGGTGGTGGTGTTCTTTTGGTTGGCGCGAGGAAATCTTTCAGCATCTTGCGAAGCCTGTTATTCTCTTCTTGAAGCATATCCACCTTCCTCCTCAGGACTCGGTACTTGTCGCAGAACTCATCAGTTACTCGTAGAGCTTCCACTGTTGTTGGGCAGGAACTGAGATCTGGAGGTATCAGCCCCTTCATGCCTGCTGTCATGTCCTTTACTTCCTCTCCGACATTTCGATCCATGTCTTCGCACCTAGTCGTGATCCTTTCTTGTTTCACCCGTCCCACGAGAGTCTCCTGCTCAAGATTGCGATGAAGCTCGCGACGGCGTCGCAGCTCGTAATCCTTTGAAGATGAACCCCTGAACAACATCCGAACAAAACAGATCGAAACAAAAACACGACGAGAACACGATATACGAACCTCGGGGGATCCGGGGGATTATATATTACAAAGTTTTACAACAAAAGGAAGGTACTGGGAGAAAACGGGTCGGAGATGGAGTCCGAGGTGGCCACACCACCTGGTGGCGCGGCCAGGGGTGGGCCCACGCCACAGGGTGGTGTGAGCCACCCAGGCTCTGTTTCCGTCCCTCTTTCGCTTCGTATCTTTCCTTGTTGGATAAAAACTACAAAAATATAACTGGACGGATTTTTCGCGGAACTTTTCTTACCAGAATTGTTACCTATTTAAAAACGGACTCTGCAGGTCTCTGGATTTGGTATTTAGTAGATTCTTCCGGAGTCACCACTTGAATAACATCAATTTCTTCATCTTCATACACATATATCTTGAGTCACGAAACCTTTCACTTTCTTATTACACCATTTTTTCCACTAACCTAGAAATTTCTTTCACACAAAACTTCACACAGTTCTTATTAGCAACATTAGTATAAGTGAAATGATAAAACCTCTTAGGTCCAATTTCAACTGAAATCCATCAAAACATAAACTACTGTAGCAAATCCTTCCAAAAACCCAAAAGAATCCAAAAACGAAATCGTTTTAAGAAGCAAATGCAAGAATGGCAAAATCTGTCAAAACAGACCAGCAGGTAAAGGTCAATTTTTTTGAAAATCTTCTGTTCCTCAAATCAAAAAGTTCAAACCTAACGAAAGTTAAATAACAACCTGGGGCAGAAGCACAAAAAATTACAGTTCAATCCGACATACAGAAATCTCTCACGAATTTTAACAGTGAAACACAAAAATCTGTTTCGGGACAGCAACTTCCCCAAATATTACTTCTTTCTCATTAGGGGTTGATCTTGACACAAAAACCAAAAAAAGGATAAGGAGAGGTTATTACCGAAGTAATAACTTCCAAGACTCAAAGAAACAAAAACAAACTAAAAGCAAAAATAAATTTGGTTGTCTCCCAAAAAGCTCTTTCTTTATAGCCATTAAGATGGGCATAATAATTTTGATGATGCTCACATAAGAATATGAATTGAAGTAAACCGGAGCATTAAGAAGCAAAAATACACATGTTTTAAGTCTAACCCACTTCCTATGCAAGGTAATTTTGTAAACAAACAAGTTGTTGAAACCAGAGGCTACAAGCATAGGAAGGCAAAACAAGTGCAACATAAAGACTTTAAGCATAAAACGAGGAAACTTGATATTATTGAGATGCATAAGAACACTTTTCCCTATCTCATAGTAACTTTCAGTATCATGCATAAACTTAACAATATATCTATAACAAGAACCATCGTAGCAATGATCACTTATTCTAACAGAAAAACAGGAATACTAGTTCTTATAACACTACTTTGTGAAACAATATTAGAGGTATCCTTACAAAGGATAGTGTGTCCCTCTTCTACATATTTAGTGACAAAGTCTTTAACATTTGCTATTATAGGTTCATCATCCATTTGTTTATCAGGTTCAACAGCTTTATTTGTACTTTCATTAAACATACTAGCTATCATAGAATGTTCCTTTATCTTAACTGGGAAAGGCATTTTCTCAATGTAAGGTTCAGGTAAAACATGATTAGCAGTATAAACTTCAGTATTTCTTGCAGGAACACTCTTAGTAACATCTTTATAAGGTTCATGATACTTATTCCACTTCTTTTTAGGCACTTCAATATAGGAAGCAAAAGCCTTAAAATAAGTTGCAATAGCTTGAGAGTCTAGACCATAAGCATTTTTAATATTTTGAAAGTCATCACTTCCCTTAAAGGATTCAATGCATTCATAATCGTAATTTATACCTGACTTTCTTCCTTTGTCATTCTCTCATGCTTCAGCATTGTGTTGAATACGGTCCAGAAGATCTCATTTAGCTTCTTCTTCCATGCGAGTGAATGATCCAGCACAAGAAGCATCCAATAGATCCTTATCATGAAGAGAAAGCCTTGCATAAAAGTTATTAATAATAATATTATTGGGGAGCTCAGGAATGGGACATTTTAGCATTAGTAACTTCATTCTCCCCCAAGCTTGAGCTGTACTCTCTCCATCAAGAGGCTAAAAGTTGTATATTTGATTCCGATCTTTATGAATCTCACTAGGAGGATAAAATTTAGAATATAAGAGAGGTACTATTTCCTCCCATTCAAGAGCTTGACCATTCTTCAGCAGCTTATACCAGTCCTCAGCTCTTCCTTTCAGTGATAATGAGAATAACTTATTCTTAACTTGATCTGTAGTAATACCTGCACACTTAAACAACCTGCATAATTCGTGTATAAAGAGCAAATGATCACCGGGATGGACTGTTCCATCTCCAACATAATAGTTATCCATAACACGATCAATAATTCTTGTAGGTATTTTAAAAGCATCATTCTCAGCAGGTGGTGGTTCATCTACTACCTTAGTAGTGGTAGTAGCATTACGAAATAAGAAACTCAGCGAATTATCCATATTGAAAATAAAGCAACTAATATAAATAAACAATACTCACAGTAGAAGTTTCCTTTACCAGTTCCACTCTCCAATAGCGCTTCACTCCCCGTCAACGGCGCTAGAAAATAGTCTTGATGACCCACAAGTATAGGGGGTGTATCGCAGTATTTTCGATAAGTAAGAGTGTCGAACCCAACGAGGAGCAGAAGGTGCTGGCTAGTGGTATGGATCATGAATTCTCTACAAATACTTAGCAAACGGATTTTTAGGGGTTTTTGATAATGCAGGTAAATAAAGTACGAGTAAATAAAAGACAATAAGAATAAATGATGCGAGTGGCCCAATCCTTTATGCAGCAAAGGACAAGCCGGTTGTATTACTTAAGATGACCAAACGTTCTCGAGGCCACATGGGAATATCGTCAAGTACTTTCGCTTCATATAGTTGATTAATCTTCTTTAGCTTGCTAAGTGTTGTGTGGGTGAACCTGTGCTAATGTACCGACCTTCCTAGGACTAATACATACTTATGATTATACCCCTTGCAAGCATCCGCAAGTACAAGAAAATAATTAAGGTAGAAACATAACCACAACTTTAAACTCTAAGACCCTGACGTCCCTTGTGCAATGGTTTCCTAACGGGGGTTCAGGTTTCTATCACTCTGCAACCCCTACGATTAGTAGCCAAATACACAATGCATTTCCCTAGGCCCATATAGGTGAAGTTTCATGTAGTCGACATTCACATGACACCACTAGAAGTAGTACACCACGACTTAATTAACAAACCATTGAATCTTTCGCAACACAACTCTACTACTAACAACATGACTTCTCCCATGTCCTCAAGAACAAAACAAACTACTCACAAGACATCATATGGATCATGATCAGAGATGAAATAATGATGTATAACAATCTGAACATAAACAATAATTCAACGGTTCCACTCAATAGCATCAACTTCAAAGAGTGATCAACACCGGGAAAGTTTCCCCTAAGAACTATGCAAGATTCAACCCAATTGTCACAGCGAGATGATGGTGGTGATGATGGTGCTGATGGAGATGATGGTGCTGATGATGATGATGATTATCCCGATGAAGTCTAGCTTTATGGTAGTGTTGATGGCGACGATCTCCCCTCTCTAGGAAGGAATTCCCCCGGCAGAATTCTGTCTGCCGGAGAGATCTTTCTCTCTTGGTGTTTTCTGCCACGCAGAGGCGGCGGAATCTTTCTGTGGTCGCTCCCCGAGTCTTAGGGTTTCGGGAGGATAATATACGCTAGAGGGGAGAGCCAGGGGTGGACCAGGGCGGCCACACCACCTAGTGGCGCGGCCTAGGGTGGCTCGCGCCAGGGGGTGGTGTGGTCCCCCTATGGCCCATCTCGACTTTCCCTTCTGGCTTTCTTCGTCTTCTGGAAAAATAGGATTTTCCATGTATTTTTCCGGATTTTCTAATGTTCGCAAATTTCGCCTCCAAACAGCCCCTTTTCCATCAGAATCATGACTGCAGCGGTCCATGCTCCAAAAGTCATCAACCATGCAAAAACAGATAAAATTACATAAGTATCATCTCTTAATATGAAATATATCGATGAATAACAGTAAATTATGATATAGAATAGTGATGCAAAATGGACGTATCAGTTCCCAATGAGCTCGATATATTTTGAGCCATCAAGCCTTTTTTCTGGCACCGTTGCCGGGGAGTCAAGGACAGCTTCACAAGGGGAGTCCTTCATAACCAATCTCTTTACTTTTTTTGTTTTACTTAGTTTATTTCTGCTTTATTTGCTTGTTTATTTTATAAAAAACACAAAAAAATTAGTTGTTCTAGTTCCCTCTTCTTTATCGAAAACACAAAAAAATCTGGTTCCTATCTTAAGTTGCCATAATGTCTAGCATTGCTCCAATCACTATGTCGCCTGAGGAAATGATCTTTACTTTCAAACAAGGAATTGAAGAGAGTTTCAAAGAAGCTTGGTCTAGAATATCTGATTTACATGAAAAAACTGAACCTAAAATGACTCTAAGCTTGTTTCTTAGTAGTTTCTACTTTGGACTTGCTCTTTGCTATATATATGCTTCGGATGCTGTGGTGGGAGGAGATTTCCTCCAGTACAATGAGGGTGATGCTTTTAATGCCATAAAAAAGTTGGTTGCAACATATGACTTGCCTAGCAAATTTGATTCCTTCATTATAAACATTATTGCTAGATTGAACACTCTTGAGACCAACACCACTAGTTTAAAAGAATGTTATAACATGCTTAGAGAGCATCCTGGATATGTTCCAATAAATTTTAAATCTTCAAAATGGCTTCCTACAGTAAAAGTTGTTATAAATAATGAAACTTTTCATGCTCGTTGTGATATTATGTCCGAATTCTGCCTTATGCCCAAAGAAATCTATGAATCTTTAAATCTTTGGGGACTTTCTGGAGGAGGAGAAGAAATATCTCTTACTAATAATGCCACAATATTACCCATTGGAATAGCTGAAGGAGTGTTTACGAAGATCCTAGGGAAAGTGGTGTATATTGATTATCTTGTTATTGAATGTGTAGGAAAAGGACAAATTACACTTGGAAGATCCCTACTAAAACTCCTTGGAGCGATAATAGATATGGAAAAAGGTATCATGCATTTTGCTTCTCTACCAAATAATCATACGTTCCCTAAAGATAATAATAAAGGTAAGAAAGGTAGGGTCAAGAAATTTGGTTTTAATTCTTCTTCATTTGATAATACTTGATTCTTGCTTCTTATGCCTAGCTCAAAGGCGTTAAATAAAAGCACTTATTGGGAGATAACCCAAATTTTTAGTCAATAAATTTTTATTATGTTGAGTCTTGGAAGTTATTGCCTCTGTAACAACCTCCCCTTATCCTTTTTGTGTGATTTTTGTACCAAGAGTAACCTCTAATGAGAGAGAAGTAAGACTTGGGAAAGTTGCTGTCCTGAAACAGATTTTTGTGCTTCGCTGTAAAAATTCGTGAAAAATCTATGTATGTCGGATTGAGGTGTAATTGTTTGTACTTCTGCCACAGGTTGTTATCCAACTTTTTTTAGTTCAACACGTTTCGATTTGAGCAACATAAGTTTCGAAAAAAATGGTTTTTACCTGTTGGTCTGTTTTGACAGATTTCTACCATTATTTGCATTTGCCTCTTAATCTCGTTCTCTTTGAGTTCTCTGTGATCACTTGAACTTTTAAAAAGTTATTGCTACAGTAGCTTGTGTTTTAATGGAAGTTTTACTTATATTGAAACTGAACCAAAAGACTTATTATCTTGAGTACAGTAATGTTGCTAATGAAGATTGTGTGAAGTTTTGTATGAAGGAAATTTTAAAGTGTAGGGAAGAACAATGTGATAAGATGAAGTATGGACAAAATCTCAAGCTTGGGGATGCCACCCGTGTCACCCCAAGAAATATTCAAGAAGTACAAGCGTCAAAGCTTGGGGATGCCCATGGCATCCCCTTCTTCATCAATAAAAATCTCAGGTTTTCTTCCAAACACTTCATTTTTATTGTTTCATGCATAATTGTGTTGTTCTTGGAGCGTATTTGTTTTTGTTTTTAGTTTTCTTTTGGTTGGTTTGCTTAAATAAATTGGTTGGGCCACCGCATTCATACATAGTTTCAAATAAGTTGATTTGGATTGGAAAAGAGTAGGAAAGTTCATGCTTATAAGTGGTATAAAAGGAGCTTGTTTTTGACTGTGACTTAGACTTTATCATGTCATGCTTGATATTGCTTTGACTTTATGCTTAGTGATTATTGCTGTAGCATGACTTGTTACAAACAATTGGGATTGCTTAATGTGCCTTGAAAGAATCATGCGTTGTTTTAGCATATTAAAGCATAATATTGTGGTATTCTCCTTTGATGCTTTATTTGGGTTGACTTGGCGCATGCTCACACCATCTTAAGACTATACCAAGTCACCATAGCCTCTATGATCATTTAGTTTCCGACTAATAATATCACTTTATGCTTTAATTAATAATGTTTTGTCGCTTTGCATGATTATGGCCATTATTGCTCTCTTAGTTGGTCGCTCCCAGTCTTTTGCTAGCCTCCACATGTACCAAGTATGAGTTCCACTCATGCATCCAACTCCAAATAAAACCAAGTATTCCAAAGAGTCCACCATACCTACCTATTAGCATTATTGCTATTCCAAGTATATTCATGTTTTTATCTACCTTCCAAATTAAACTTGTTATGTGAAAATTAGTGATTAAAGCTATCACGAACTTGATGACACACTTTACTTTCCTGCACTTAATAAACTTGAACCATTGTGCCCATATATGTTGCGTATATGCTTGCACTTTGTAAGTTGTGAATTAGCAGAACCATGTATCATGGGGAATGCTTTCAACATTGCACTTTATTTAGTTGATATCATGTTCTTTTGCTTATGGATCCTAGTGGTGTGAAATGAGAGGAGAGCTTGTAAAGCTCATGGAGTTCGTATATCTATTAGAGAAACGCCTGGGCGGCTGGTCTAAGCCATGCCTAATCATGGTGGAAACCTGCAGCATAACCATGGCGAGAAATCTGTGAAGCATTCAAAAAAGGAAAAAAAGAGAAAAAGGGAAATCCCTATGCAAATAGCAAATAAAAAGATTGTTGAAATGCTCATTTTCTGCTTGCCTTGTCATTTTGATATGGGGATTCTTCTGTATCATCAGGCAAGGGGTACCCCGTTGGCGGTTCTTTATGATACACATGTACTTATAATGACAAGAACTTACTTGTGACTAAAGGTGAGTAGCATGAGATTCGGTACTCGTAAGCAAGGGGCTTGAGATTTTCAGCTTATAACTTGTCAAAGCATATCCTCATATTTGTTCACTTTAATCTTAATCACCTTAAAGATGCTTATGATAGGGGCAATGAGAGCTGAAAGCTAATAAGTACCATAATTTTTGGAAGCTCTTTATGAGACTTGAATCCCCGGTTCCTTCTATGAAGGGTCTTTCTTTTACTTTTATGTTGAGTCTCCATCTTCTATCTTTAAGCACCTATTAAGAGAGCATAGTGGCCATTCTTAGTTTAATGTGCATTGTCCCAAAGCTTGTTGATTGATTCATAACTTTGATATTGCTTGTTCTTAAACTATTTGCATCTAGTCACCCTTATGAACTTTGAAGGTGTCCTATGCATTTATGTTTTGCTACACTATGAGGGACACGCTGAATACCATTCTCATTATGTTTTCTATATGTGAAACAAACAAACATCTTTCCAAGCATTGTTATTCATGAATCTTTTGTTTTTACCTCTCCATGTTGTAACATAGTTGCTATGTCTTATTGTTAGAACTATATCTTTCATGCTATGTTAAAGTACTATGATCCCAGCTATCAATGTTTTACAAATACCTTGATCAAGATTGTGATGGTGCATGTCACCTCAAAAATTATTCTTTTCTTTATCACTTACCTACTCGAGGACGAGCAGGAGTTAAGCTTGGGGATGTTGATACGTCGTAAACGTATCTATAATTTTTGATGTTCCATGCTTGTTTTATATCTACTTTCTTATGTTTTATCCACACTTTGGAGTATTTTTACACATTTTCTGGAACTAACCTATTAACAATATGCCATAGTGCCAGTTGCTTGTTTTCTGCTGTTTTGGTTTCATAAAAGCTAGTAAGGAAATATTCTCGGAATTGGACCGGACAAAAGCCAAAGTCAATATTTTACACGAAGTAACACGGAGTCCTGAGGGGAGACGAAGAGGGGAACCAGGGCGGCCAGCCCTAGGCGCGCCGCCACCTGGTGTGGGCCCCCTAGTACTCCACCGACCTAACCCTTCCGCCTATAAAAGCCACCCAGGACAAAAACCCTAAGTATCCGATCAAAATTCCACGAAAGAGTCTGTAGCCGCCATCATCTCCATCCCTAGATTGGGAGGGATCTGAAGCTCTTCTCGGCACCCTGCCGGAGGGGAGAGATCACTCTGGAGGCCTTCTTCATCACCATGCATGCCTCCGGTGTGATGCGTGAGTAGTTCATCCCTGGACTACGGGTCCATGTAGTAGCTAGATGGTTGGTTCTCCTCCTTTGTGCTATCATGTTTAGATCTTGTGAGCTCCGTTCATGATCAAGATCATCTATTTGTAATCCTACTTGTTGTGTTTGCGGGGATCGGATGGATATTAAGATGCTATTTCAGATTGATTATTGATTCTATCATGTCTATGTTATTTGTGATCTTGCATGATTTCCGTTGTTAGTAGCTATCTTGGCCAAGTAGGTGCTAGCAACTCCAAGAGGGAGTATTTATGCTTGAAAATGGGTTCATGCCTCTAGTAATCTAGGAAAGTGATAGGAATCTCTAAGGTACTAGATGTGTTGTTGCTACTAGGAGAAAACAGCAATTCTTTGTTCATAGAACAATCGTATTATTTACTTTACACGCAATGCGTAATGCAATTATCTGTTGCTTGGAACTTAATACTGGAGGGGGTTCGGATGATAACCTGAAGGTGGATTATTAGTCATAGATGCAGTTGGATTACAGTCTATGTATAATGTTGTAATGCCCAATCAAATCTCGTAGGAGTCAAGATGATTAGTATATGTATGATGCTTTCTCGGTGTCTGTCAATTGCCCCGCTGTAATTTGTTCACCCAACATGTCATCTATCTTAAGGAGAATCACCTTTAGTGAACTATGGACCCTGGTCCATTCTTTTATCATCGATCTACCATCTACTATTTACTGTTTACTGTTTACTTTCTGCAAGCAATTACTATCTTTCACACAATACGTTTAATCCTTTGTTTTTAGCAAAACCGGTGAGATTGACAACCTCACTGTAAGTTGGGGCAAAGTTCTGTGGTTGTGTTATGCATGATTTCAAGTTGGAGACAACACCTTGGGGTTGTTTTCTTGCTCCTACTGGTTCGATAACCTTGATTTCATAACTGAGGGAAAACTTATTGTTGTGCTCTTACTGGTTCGATAACCTTGGTTCCCAACAAGCTCGATATATTTTGATCCATCAGCTGGTTGTCCAGATACTCGACAATCCACATCCAGATTTTGTGTTTTTCTTGGTAACAATTTGGTTTCTTGGTCCTCTAAAAGACAGGTTACGGTCTCTCGCTTGTCTGCTAAGGCTGAGTATCGCGTCGTGGCACATGCCGTTGCTGAAACGGTCTGGCTACGCCAGCTGCTCACGGAGCTCCATGGGCCTCTTCAACAAGCTATTATTGTTTATTGTGACAATATCTCAACTATTTATATGTCAGGAAATCCAGTGCAACATCGGCAAACTAAACACATTGAGATAGACATTTATTTTGTTCAAGGGAAGGTGGCTCTTGGACAAGTTCGTGTTCTTCATGTTCCTACCACGCCTCAATTTGCAGACATATTCACCAAGGGGCTAGCTACTACCACTACAAGAAATGTGTTAACTTGAAATGAAATCGTCATAGATTTATGACGATTTGGCACAAGAGGGTCATGGGCTGTTTGCAGAGGTCAAAATCCTATAGAATTACGACGATTTGTGTTAAAATCGTCATAATTGCAGCATATGAAATCGTCATAACCTCTAAGATAGAGCTTGGAGCCTTATTTATACCCCGTTATGACCAATTTAAATCGTCATATCGTCTAAAATATAATACATTGAACTGACTGGATAGCCACATCAGCAATTATGCCTATGTGACATGTCTATATACCAATTTTTGTACATGTGTATGTACGTGTATGAACATACATCTACTGACATGCAGGAGTTTTTTTTTACTTTCTGAATAGTAGGCAAAAAGAAGACACCAAAGCTCGAACCTGAGAGCTCTCGACCACAGTAAACTAAACCACCACGTCACACCATTACTGGTGTTATAAATACGTGAAGTTCTCCTATTATCTGATATGCAGGAGTTTTTTTGACATTGTGAATACTAGCAAAAAATGGAGACGACGGGACTCGAACCCCCAACCAGCAGCGCAACACCAACCCTGCTGACCACCACGCTTGGAAAATTTTGGTGTCCAATACCTGCGCCGACGACTTTTCTCTATGTTCTTCACATCGGACGGCCTCAATGGACCGATCGAAAAAATTTCTCGTAGTTGGGCCTGGGCCATAGCGGAAGGAGCCCATAGCGCTCTTTAGCTTTTGCATCATAAGTAGAGAATTAATATTGAGGACAAATATGGCCCATAGATACTTTAGTCATAATACGTTTTATTTTTTTCAAACTTTAAAAGGTATTGAGTAATTTTATTGTGAATTTTGTATACGATCTCAGACTGAGGTGAACCAAAAATCAATTTGATTCATCTCGATGATATAAAAACTACGGTGTTGGTGAATTCTTATGTTTACATTGTTTGGTTGAATTTTATTTATTTTTTCTTGTGTTGATTTAAAAATCTGGTCAGAACAGCGGGCATGATCATTCATAGGTAAGGGTTGACCCTCGCTAAACTTGGATTGGATCTCTGATGAAATGAAATATTATGAACCTTAAAATAATTTTTTCAAAAAATCACGAGCATTAAAATCATGTACATATAGTTCAAATCGGACCCACTTCCTGCCGATTCGGTAGAAATTTGTCTTTTTCACGAGAGATCGACGGATAGGTTTGAGATACCTCGGATGGGACACTGTGCATTTAAGGTAATCTAGTATTTTTGAAAAATGGGGTGGTACCATTTTAAAACTTTCATTTGGTGGTTGCTTCACAAAATGCACCGTTTTTTGCACTCAGAAAATGAAAAATGGCTTTTCCGTGTGACGAAAATTAAAACTTCCTCCTACAATATTGTTTGCCATTCCAAGATGCACATGCATGCACAATATGAGAATATTATCACAAACTATGTCGTGATTCTGGACATAACACTGGTTATTTGGCTTGAAAGTCATGAAACCTCGAACATGATAAATCATTTATGTGAATAATTTTTCAAGATGCAATCAATATACCAAGTTTGGTATTTTTCCTTGCAAATATGTCACATAATATGACAACACGCGAAGGATTTACATTGTTCGGACAGTTTTTTAATTTCTTATGCGTGTTTCAATATTTTCCTATTTGAAAATATGGTCAAAACGACGGGCGTGAAGATAGGGAATAAGCCTTACTAAACTTGCATTGGATCTCTGAAGAAATATTATAATGTGAGTCTAAAACTCATTTTTTCAAAAAATAATGGGCATCAGATCATGTACCTGTAGTTCAAATCGGACCCACTTCCTACCGATTCGGCAGTAATTTGTCTTTTTCGCCAGGGGTGGATGGAAAGGTTTGTGATACCCTAATTGGGACATTTGTCCATGTAAGTTGTCCTATTATTTTTTGAAAATTGTATGGTATCATTTTGAAACTTTCATTTGGTGGTTGCTTCACAAAATGACCCGTTTTTTGCGCTCGGAAAATGGAAAATGGTTTTTCTGTGTGACAAAAAAGAAAACTTCCTCCTGCAACATTGTTCGCCATCCCATAATACATATTAGTGCACAATATAAGCACATTATCACAAACTATTCCACGATTCGGGACATAACATTGGTCGTTTTCCCCGAAAGCCATGAAACATCGAACATGATAGGTCATTTCTGACAAGGTTTTTTTGAGACACTTGTAATATACAAAGTTTGGTATTTTTACTTGCAATATGTCACATTATAAGACACCACACGAAGGATTTGCATTGATCGAACCGTTTTTTCAATTTTTTATGCCTGTTTTAAACTATGGTTAAAACGGCGGGAATGAAGGTTCTTAGCTCGGGGCTGACTATCACTAAACTTGCATTGGATCTCTGAAGAAATATTATAATGTGAGTTTAAAACTTATTTTTTCAAAAAATAATGGGCATCAGATCATGTACCTGTAGTTCAAATCGGACCCACTTCCTACCGATTCGGCAGTAATTTTTCTTTTTCGTCAAGGGTGGATGGAAAGGTTTGTGATACCCTGATTGGGACATTTGTCCATGTAAGTTGGCCTATTATTTTTTTTAAAATGGATGGTATCATTTTGAAACTTTTATTTGGTGGTTGCTTCACAAAACGGCCGTTTTTTGCGCTCGGAAAATAGAAAATGGTTTTTCTGTACGACAAAAAAGAAAACTTCCTCCTGTAACATTGTTCGCCATCCCATAATACATATTAGTGCACAATATGAGCACATTATCACAAACTATTCCACGATTCGAGACATAACATTGGTCGTTTGCCCCGAAAGCCATGAAACATCGAACATGATAGGTCATTTCTGACAAGGTTTTTTTGAGACACTTGTAATATACCAAGTTTGGTATTTTTACTTGCAACTATGTCACATTATAAGACACCACACGAAGGATTTGCATTGATCGGACCGTTTTTCAATTTTTTATGCCTGTTTTAAACTATGGTTAAAACGGCGGGAATGAAGGTTCTTACCTCGGGGCTGACCATCACTAAACTTGCATTGGATCTCTGAAGAAATATTATAATGTGAGTCTAAAACTTATTTTTTTCAAAAAATAATGGGCATCAGATCATGTACCTGTAGTTCAAATCGGACCCACTTCCTACCGATTCGGCAGTAATTTGTCTTTTTCATCAGGGGTGGATGGAAAGGTTTGTGATACCCTGATTGGGACATTTGTCCATGTAAGTTGGCCTATTATTTTTTAAAAATTGGATGGTATCATTTTGAAACTTTCATTTGGTGGTTGCTTCACAAAACGGCCCGTTTTTTGCGCTCGGAAAATGGAAAAGTGCGATAAAAAAGAAAACTTCCTCCTGCAAAATTGTTCGCCATCCCATAATACGTATGAGTGCACAATATCGGCACGTTATCACAAAGTATTCCGCGATTCGGGCCATAACTGTCCCAAGCCCTCTTTTTGGCACTTAGAAAATGAAAAATAGTCTACAACCAATCAAATCACAGCAAATCACCTCCCACAAATCGTCCATTCTTGTTTAATCTAAACCGTTCACTGCCCATCAAACGGCCAGTCTCTCAGTGAAGAAAACACACATCCCACCGTGCCTGCTGCATCACCAAGTCCCCACTCCCCAGCCCCGCGCAACCACCTACCTCCCTCCACATCCACATATCACAGAAACCCTAGGCCTCTCCTCCCCTCCACCGCCACCACCACCTCGCAGCAGATCCCCTGATGCCCACCTCCTGCCGCTCCGATGCCTACCTCACAGCAGATCCCCACTGCCGCTCCGATGCCTACCTCCCCGTTCTCATAGCCTCTCTCCCACCTTGCAATAGAGACAATCCTCCATGGCCGCCGTTGCATCTAATCTGGGGAGCAAAGGAGGCGCTGGACCGCGGGCATCTTCAGCTTCATCGACTAGACCGCGCGTTTCCTCGTCCTCTCGTCCACCACCGGCATCGAGGGCCAGCAAGAGGATGCTATCGTGGCGCCGCCGCCGTCCTTCCTCCTTGTTCTCCGGCCAAGGGCACCGCCGTAGGACGCTACGGATCTCGAGCCTTGCTAGGTCACTGCGGTGGAAGGCGGACATGCCCGACGGTGCTCGAAAGTCTGGCCGCCTCCATGACTTCGCGTGAGGTCCAGATCCAGAGCCGATAAGCCATCACCCTATGAGTCCCTTCCTCTCCTATCTCCCCGAAGTCCCCTTCCTCTATGCGTCTGCCCTACTGATTACTTCGTCGTCTGGTCTCCCTAGCAAACCCTAGCAAGGTGTGCTCCCATGGGCGAAACCCTAGCAAGACGAGCGGGAGTTGGAGCCCCGCATGGATCTGGCGCCCCCAACCTCCGGCCTTCTGCACCTCCGCGCATGCCTCGTGCAGTCCGGCCGCCGTGGATAGCCCCTGGATCCCCTTCCATAGGCTACGCCTCATCACTGCGTTGGTCGGCTCCTCCATCTCCCTCAAGCAAAGGTAAACATCACCGTGTTGGTCGTCTGTTTTACTAGTATGGTGATGCTCTAGGTAGTTAGATTAGTTCCTGCTGAATGTTTTGGAATCGGGTATCGACGATCAATAGGTAGAAAGGGATACAAGCAATCGTGTTCCTATTATTACTATTTGTGGATCTGTGATTGCACAAAAAAACTCATATGATTGCCAATTTATGCCTGGCAGCTAGCAATTGGTCTATTTAGGAGCTATTAGTACCATAATTCGTAGGAATGGCCGATGACCTCTATTCTAGCACTCTTGTACTGCTAGCTTTAGCTAAGATTTGATACTGATTAGTTCCTAATTTTGTGTATATCCCGATGCATGTATGTAGATGAACAAATAAGAGAAATGACATCCCCTATTAAGTATGGCCATGGATGCATGTATACTGATTCCTAGTCACATACACCTTGTATGGTCATGGATTTGTTGATGCCCTACTATTTGTTTACTGAGATTTGATACTACTGTTAATTTTTGTTTGCTAGATTAGAATTCTGAGTTGGTGGGCAGTATGATAATCAAGGCGGATACAACCAAGATGGTCGGTACTATGATAATCAAGGTGGGTATGGTGGTGGACATGGCTATAACCAAGGCCGACAAGGAAACTACCAAGGTATAAGTGTAGCTTGTAAATTTCTGTTGCTGATCTTGCTTATTTAAGAAATTTTGATGCTCAATTGATTTATTGAACCAATGTAACTGTCAAGTGTCAGGAATATGCTTATGTTGCAGTTTTTACAATAGAAAATGTTTCAGGATGTTCATTTGATCTGTTACTTTTGTTTGAGACACTCCATTCACCTGCTAGTTTGCCATGCAAATATCTTAGTATTGTCCTATATGAACTCCTTTTGAGGGTAAATTCTGTATGTGTTCTGTTCATTTTCTTCTTCTTTAATGTGCCATTGCATCTAGAAATGTCAAGATTTTTTTAATATTGTTCCCAACCTATGATCCTGCATGTAGGGTATGAACGTGACAGGGGTGGTGGTGCTCCCGATGGGAGGTGATACAAAGGTGGAAGGGGATATGATGAAGCTCCTGCTGGTAGGGGTATGCTGTAGATTTGTATCACCAGTTTAATTTTTGCTAATAGTTATTTATCACTGTTTCTAGTGTTATCCATGCCTCATGCTTCAAGATCGATATGTATCTTCTAGTGCACCTGTTGATGATCCTTGCTATCTTTAGAACATATTTATTTCTGACTGACAGCCAAGAAACATCATTTTCTCTTTTATTACAGGAGCTCCAGGCTGAAGGTGGAAGGACCGAAGGCTTCATTCATAATCAGTAAAGAGTGGATAGTATATTATTTTGTAGACAGTCATATTATGATTTGAACTATGGAATGATTGTAATATACTACAGTACTGTTGTAGTGTTATTATATTCCAGTGATGTGAATTATTCGGATTGTAATATATGCTATATTTTTGGTTACTTTGAATGACTATGATTTGAGGTGTGCTTACCAAAATATTGGTAATCTATAATACATGTATGTCTTGTACGTTTGAAATCAACCAAACAGTAGTTGCGCTTGAAAAATATGAGAGCCCAAAAAATACCAATAGTGCACAATTCTGACCATGTAAGTGAAAAGGCTAAAATGTTGGACTTGGCCCAAGAAGCAATAAGAATTGACAGGAAGAAATTAATGGACTGGCCCAAGCAGCAATAAGAATTGACAGGAAGAAATTAATGGACTGAATTGTTGGGCTTGGCCCATCTAATTTTTGAAATGGACCGGGCTGATTCTATGCCACATCGGATTGGACACATAGGATCTGACCTGGCGAGGCCAGACTGTCCATGACGATATTCGATCGTCATAACGCTTATGACGATTCAATATCGTCATAGATGGTTATGACGATTTCAGTAAAAACGTCGTTATAGTTCATTAGCGACGCCCAGCTTTTGACGATCTCAAAATCGTCACAGAATCGTCATAAAAGGACTATTGTGACGATTCTGTGATGAAAATAGAGGGTCATATATAGCCAGATTCCTTGTAGTGTACACCATTCACCGATATTCGATTCAGTCTCAACATCGTCGAGCCTCCCGTTGTGACTGCGGGGGATGTTAGACAATCAACTTGTGTGCCAAGTTTAGGACTCTAAACCAAATCGGCTAGGGCACCGACTCGGCCAGGGCCTAAACCCTCTTTATATTCTCTTGTAATTGTAACTATTTTGATTATTGAAGTATCAAAACTATTCTATTCAACATGTTGGATAACTAGCAAGACACTATCGAATGTTCCGCTAATCCCCGTTTCTAATGCAACAACTCTCACCCTTATAGATATTCGTAGTGCTACACTCTTGTGCATGTAGCCGCCGACCACGAAGCGGTTTACAATCTGCCAATTCCCAATAGGACAATAGAAAATATTTTCTTCGATAGGATAAAAACTAGATCGAAACAAAGTGATGAGAGTAAATATTCCTGATCGAATCAAATGGGAACATATAATTTCAGATGAATGTTTGCAACAGTTTAATGAAACAAATCTTGGTTTAATCTAAACATGGTCTAACCCTAATTTGGAGGTGTTCCATGAGTACTTATAGGGGTGGGGCGTCCGTGACACAGACCAGGCCAAAAACCAACTCTAGTTCGACCCAAACTGACTTAGTTCGACTCAAACTGATACAAACCGACCTATAGATGGGTTCAGCCTAATTGGCGCGCACACCATATGTTGTGGTGCACCTTAAACGTGTAATTCTTGGTGCTCCACATCTCTCTTAAACATGCTTGATCTCCTCATTGCCTCATAGTACACATGCCTCCCTCTCCTCCCTCACACACTTGCAGATATTGTAAATCAGTGCTTCATCTTTTGCATGTAACTCTCCCCCTCCTCCACATGCAACACTTGCGTTATCAATAACCTAATAATACAAAGGTGCATAGACTTCGGTAGTATAAAATTTTCAAATTAAAACACCAAATTCAGTTAAGAGTGAATTCACCTGTTTTCCAAGTAGCTTTGCATGTTCTCTTGTTATTGGTTCAAATCTAAATTTATTGGACTTGTCTTTGCAACAACATTATCATCATTGGAAGAAAATGGTAAAGGACTAGGAATATCCTCACGAGATAAAAAATAGATCAGTAATAAATAAAATTTAAGGCGTTGTTTGGATTGGTCGTAAAATTTGTGTGCATCCCCTTTGTACAATATTGGTGCCCACACACAAGTTACAACCATTTCAAGCAGGCCCTAAACTATTTACAACATACACGAGGATTAGTTGGTACATCCCTCATTTTCTGTAACTTTGTCCAGTTGTTAGTCTAATTGACATATATACATGTCACACAACTGATACAATGATTTTGTACTATAAGTAGTTGGCAAAACATCTCACCAGAAATGCAAAATTGAAATCCATCTTAAGATAGTCAAGTACCCGCCCAATGAAAATCAATGGGAAGTGAAAATCAACTATTTTACATAATTAATGTAATGTATGACTTACAACCTTAGTTTATTTTTCTGGCGGTGCCAAAACATAAACAATGTATTGCCCTTGGTGCAATTGACATTGTTCCTACAATACATGATTGGTCTATGAGTAAAACATCCTAACGAATGATCTAAAGATTTAGATTAATTCTAAGGAATGATCTATGATCTAAATTAAAAGCTTACAACCCTAGACCCTTGTAATGCAGACCTGCACAAAGGCATTTGATACAACTTATGAAAACAAATTTGTTACCAAACATGTTACAAGTTGTAATATAGAAACAAAATTTGAAAGACGGTGATGATTTGTCTCCGATGAAGATTGATATATTATAAATTCGAAATGAACTCTGTTTTCTAGGACGCGGATATCGGTTGAAAACCAATCAAAAAGCTTGTAGCAAAGATTTCATCATTGTGTACTAAAAATTGAATATTCATTTACCTCCAAGCAATGCTACCCCCTATGTAACAACCTATAAATGTAAAACGTTACAATTGGCAATGGTGACAAACTATTTACGCAAAACAATTGAGGAGGGGGCCCAATAATATTAAATTTCGCCTTAAAAAGCCACGACGGTCTCTGAAAAAAGAGGGAGGGTCCTCATCAATGATTACAACGTGTATCAGTGGTGGTGTGGGGCTAGAATCGGAGCATTACAATATCTACATTGTGTAGACGAAGTGGTGGTGGTGGTGGTGGTGGGGTGGGGGGGGCTCATCTTGAGGTGATCCCATCAATGTCAGAGGATCACAAAATCCACACAGCTAGGAGCACACCACACATGTGGTCCCAAACTAAGCACAAAGCTACAAAACTCTTGATCGATCACGTGATCATTTCGAAGACCATACATTACGAGTTTTCTAGGTGGTCCATACGAGCAAGTCCATCATTGTTGCACGGGAGGGGGGAGGGGTTGTTCTCGCATAAACGCCGAAGGGACAAAATCCACACAACTATAAGCACACCACACTTGAGGCTCACATGGTGCCAAACTAAGCTACACAATGCACGATTAATCACGTGATCATCGTCGAAGGCCTCCATTACGAGCTCTCCAGGTGGTCCACCAGAGCAAGCACATCTCTACATCTTAAGGTGTTCACGTCATATCGGTTTTGGAGGGTCGCATAGACCACATTGCTAGACGCATGGCACAAATCAGGTGCACGTGGTCCCAAACTAGGCTGCAAAATGCGCAATCAATCCAGTGATCATCATTGAATCCATTTATTACGAGATTTCTAGGTGGTCCAGATGAACAAATTTAGCTGTTACAAGGTTTAATAATGGACGACTTACAATACACTTTTAAAGTTCGCAATAGTTTTTGAAGGACGCTCCACCACCCCGCTCAAGCGCCCACCAAACTTGCGCCAGGTGGGTGGGACATAGCTCCAAAGCGGTGGCGCTGTGGGACACGTAACTTCTTTTTTCTGAATAGGAAATAGGTTTGGTTTTAAGAATGGACAAATGTACTACTCCCTCCGACCCATATTAGTTGATTTGGGTTTGTCTAGATTCGAATGTATCTAGTCAACTAATATGGGTCGGAGGGAGTAAATCAATTCAAGAAATAACACATAATAAAATGAACAAAATAAGTCTCTCCAATTGTTTTGTTTGTCCGATAAATTGCCAAAGTGTCCCCATTCGTCCCCTCCGGCACCTCCCAATAAAACGCCACCGCCCCACTCGTCGGAGCCGGCCGCCGGGATGCCTCAAGATTCGCGCCCACCCGGTATGCGCCTCTTCGGCGTCACCATTGCGCCGGCGCCGGCGCCGCCGTCGGATCCCCCCGACCGGGATCCGAGCCCCAACCCACCGGTGGCGGTGAGGGAGGACGTGATGCGCAAGTGCAAGAGCATGGGCAACCTGGCCGCCCTTGCCTCCGCCTCCGGGGACGCTGGGGGCGCCGGCGACGGGTACCTCTCCGACGGAGGGCTGCTGCAGTCCTCCGGCAAGCGGCGGAGGGCGCAGGATAGGAAGAAAGGTACCGCCTTGCCCCTTTCGCTTAAAATTCCCGCCTCTGATGCATTGATATGTAACCCAAATACGCGAAGATCTGACCATGGATAGAAATATTTAGTTTGATCATGACCTATTTGGATGTATAGAGGTGTGTCCTTTCTTAGTACGTTTCCTGGATTGGCTGGACGAGGTAATGATGTTTCTTTGTGTTTGCGCGTGCATAGCTAACTTCATCTATAACAAAATCTATCGATTTAGTTCTATTGAGATGGTAGGTTCTCGATTGTGGCGGATGGTTTGCGAACCAACGAGGGGAGTTTCTTCTCTTGTGTGTAGCTTAGCTTAGCTTTTTAGTATATACAAACCATTTCATTGCTCTTTGCTTGTTGTTCTAACTCAACACGTCTGGTAAACATCCTTCAGTTTATGCTAGAGTTGTAGCATCTACTGATTTAGGGCTAACGAGAATTTGAGGTGGTAGATGTGTACCATGCTTTTGTAAATGGATGCATCAAGCTTCTTAGCTTGTGTGCAGCCCCAGTTTGACTGAAACCTCCTTTAGCTGCTCTACAACTGGATTTTCTGTAGCCTACTTTATTCATTCTGCATGGCAAAAAAATTTAATCGATCCAGAGATGTGGTCTGGTTTCTTCCAACGGATGACGAGGAATTATAGAATCGACCAAGCTTAGCTTAGCTTATTATTATATACAAACCATTTCATTGCTCTTTGCTTGTTGCTCTAACTCAACATGTCTGGTAAACATCCTTCAGTTTATGCTAGAGTTGTAGCATCTACTGATTTAGGGCTAACGAGAATTTGAGGTGGTAGATGTGTACCATGCTTTTGTAAATGGATGCATCAAGCTTCTTAGGGTGTGCAGCCCCAGTTTGACTGAAACCTCCTTTAGCTGCTCTACAACTGGATTTTCTGTAGCCTACTTTATTCATTCTGCATGGCAAAAAAATTTAATCGATCCAGAGATGTGGTCTGGTTTCTTCCAACGGATGACGAGGAATTATAGAATCGACCAAGCTTAGCTTAGCTTATTAGTATATACAAACCATTTCATTGCTCTTTGCTTGTTGCTCTAACTCAACATGTCTGGTAAACATCCTTCAGTTTATGCTAGAGTTGTAGCATCTACTGATTTAGGGCTAACGAGAATTTGAGGTGGTAGATGTGTACCATGCTTTTGTAAATGGATGCATCAAGCTTCTTAGCTTGTGTGCAGCCCCAGTTTGACTGAAACCTCCTTTAGCTGCTCTACAACTGGATTTTCTGTAGCCTACTTTATTCATTCTGCATGGCAAAAAAATTTAATCGATCCAGAGATGTGGTCTGGTTTCTTCCAACGGATGACGAGGAATTATAGAATCGACCAAGCTTAGCTTAGCTTATTAGTATATACAAACCATTTCATTGCTCTTTGCTTGTTGCTCTAACTCAACATGTCTGGTAAACATCCTTCAGTTTATGCTAGAGTTGTAGCATCTACTGATTTAGGGCTAACGAGAATTTGAGGTGGTAGATGTGTACCATGCTTTTGTAAATGGATGCATCAAGCTTCTTAGCTTGTGTGCAGCCCCAGTTTGACTGAAACCTCCTTTAGCTGCTCTACAACTGGATTTTCTGTAGCCTACTTTATTCATTCTGCATGGCAAAAAAATTAAATCGATCCAGAGATGTGGTCTGGTTTCTTCCAACGGATGACAGGGAATTATAGAATCGACCAGACAATCCCTGATTGGAATTATTATTTGTGTCGATAGTATGTGATGTATACTAAATTTGATCATATAAGGGCCAGGTGTTAGCTTACTTTTCATTCGTTCGAGAAAAGAGGTTGAGCAAGATTGTCATCAGACCCTGTGCTTCATTTATGTCATGGCGTGCCATCATGTCAAGGTCTCGCTTGCGTAAACACATAGGCTTAAGAAAGACAAACTTCTTATATGTTTCTTCTGGTGATTTTTTCATTAAAGATTGAATGGGCCGTATTTCTAGGTGCTTAGAAAAGACATGGTCCTTGTCTTTTGTAGAGGAAAGTTTTGACCTGCTGCAAGATGCTCATGCCTGACTGGCTCATAAACTGGTAGCTAGACAAAATATCCATGTTCATCATTCCACTGGTCTTCAGGTCACAATTGTTCTATAACTTGATCATCAATACTTCATGCCATCTTGTGCAATGGTGCTTTATCATAATGCATGAGTTGCCGTTTACTAGGTTCAGTTAGGAGATTTATTAGGACACATTTTTCTAGTTATGTGACCAAGGTGATATTTGATACTCATAATGCAAGGTAATAATACTTAACATTATTAACTGCCTGCATATACTGTTATATGTGATCATTTATTGAAACTGTCTGTCTAATTTATAGTTTCCACTTTTGCATGAGTTGACTATTATATGTTGTTTGGTAATAATTAGAACCTTCGAAAATAAAACATCACTTTAGACTTTACAATAATATCCTGCAATGTTTCTAAGAAAAAGATGGCACATTCTTGGCAGGTGTGGGAGTCTCACTCAGTAGTGTTGAATAAATGACCAAGGAACTTATATTCATGTGCATTTACTACTGGTATAGAAATTGTAATAAAGTAATAAGAATTTTGAATTTTCCTATTTGGATGCTAATACAAGTATACAACTGCGATAGCCTAATATATCAGATGAGTTTAAGCTGATTAAAGACATGAGAGTCTCAGTAATAGGAACATTGAATAAACGATCCCATATAATTTTTCTGCGAGTAGGCAAGGAGGATGTTTGATGAGGTTTTGTGTCTGGACTTGTGGAACAGCTAGCTTTAGGTGTTGCTATGAAAGAAACTTCATGAGGTTTTATAAAACCTTGAGTAACATGTAAATGATGCCTCCACTCCTAGTATGGTGGTTACAGTTCATGGAATTCCTCTGAAATATTTTAAAACATACCATGCCAAGGGTTACACTATATAAGGATTAGGCTAACATATTGATATATTCGATAGAACTTCAAGTAACACGAAAATGATGCCTCCACTCCCATTGTGGTTACTTGGTTGCTAATTTTTTTTGTGAACTTACTAAAACCTTCTTTACTGTGCTGATTTATCTTGACTTTTGCTCCTTATTAATTTATTCTGCAAATTCTTTTCTTGTAATTCTTTTTAGATAAGAGGAATCGTGTTCCAAAGTTGTACCAAAAGCAACTGAAGCAGATAAAGTCCGCTAAATCTATAGGGACAGTTGTTGTAATAAACTGCTCTCATAGTCAACTCAGCAAGAAGTTTTAGCATAATAAGTCGGAGAAGTGAAATATGAATATGTGTATCATTTTTATTCAAACTGCAGCTCTCTACTGCTTGTATATACCTATTGCTATTCAGTTAAAAGTTTTTATTGCCACCATGTAGCTGTTCCTTGGACTGAAGAAGAGCACAGGACATTTCTTGCTGGTCTTGAAAAGCTAGGAAAAGGAGACTGGAGGGGTATAGCAAAAAATTTCGTTACTACCAGGACGCCAACTCAAGTGGCGAGTCATGCTCAGAAATATTTTCTAAGGCAGACTAATCCAAACAAGAAGAAGCGCAGATCTAGCCTTTTCGATATGATGGCAAGCGATTTGGTACTTCTGCTTCCTGCAAACATACAGAGTTCTTAACTAACATCTGAATAGTTTCTTAATCGATACTTTTTACACTTGTGAATGCAGTCACCAGCACCAAATTGCCCCATCTTACCACCAACAATGGCAAAATACCATGAGATGGTAGCTATGACTAAACAACTCCAGAACAGCAGCTTGGTAAGTTCATGATGTTGACGCTTTTAAATTTTAACACACTAGGTCAGTAGTTAACTAGACTTGGCAATCTCTTGTTCAGGAAGGAATCTCATCTTCGAACGCAGCTCCACAAGTTTCAAGAGATCTTCCTCCCCCAGTGCCGTCTTATAAGGCAACAAATGTAGATACAAGCTTCAGCAAAATGAACCACATGGTAATGCGTATGGTACTACACTATCTGACGGTGTCAATATGTAATCACTGTTGATCTGCTCCAGTATGAGGCCCTGAAAGATGGTTAGCTGGTCACTGTTCTTTTCTCCACATGCTGTTGTTCACTAGATATCTTACAGTATGTCAGGTGGTAAATTCTTATAAGGAGTTTGGATATTTACATTTGAATTCAGTGTCTTCCTGCCCTTGGTATTTATTCACATGTATGATCACCAACTTCAGAGTACCATATTGTGCCTATAACATGGGCATGTTTGCCTTGAAACCTCAATTCAGTAAGTATTTGGCAACTGATCAAGAAAACAAAAATAGTCACAGCAATAATATAGTTACCGAACGAAGGAGTTGTAGAGAAAGTGTGGTTGCATTTTGGGTCTCAATACAGGATCTGGGGCATGCACATGTGCTGCAGTTTGGTGCTCCCATTTGCCCAGCATCGAAGGATTGTGCAAAACATTGTAATTTTTTTAAATGAATGCCACGTTGGAAGTATACACGGGAAAGAAAAGTTCTTCAAATGGAACAATAAGAATGGGACAAATGACAGTTGAGTGAACTTAGCTTTTTTGTGTGACTTGTGTGTAGTAAGACCTGCAATTTTGTTGGACGTTAGACCACCCTAATCCTTAACTTGTTAAATTTTGTAGAGTCTTTTGCGATGATTTGGATGGTCGCTTGTTGCAGAGTGTTGGAGCATCCTATAGGTGGGTAGCACTCAACCCTAGGACTTCCATACCATTCCACACTTTTTAGCATAAATTCTACTGTAATATTATAGTCCAGAAAACAAGAGATCAGATATATAAAACTATGTTTTTTAATGTCTATTGGTACCATTACTACTCCAAAGCTATAGTACAATTGTTCCAGAACAGTGGTTTCAAATTCCAACACAATTACTATATAAGTTGCTCTTACAATTGGAGCAACTTTTAATATCAAGGTTATCTGTTAGTACCGGTATCCACAACAATGCTACTAGAGATGGGACTAGCGGGTGTATAGTAACAGTTGTCTTGTAGGAAATTGCATGTGCTGTTTTTGCTCTTGCTGGTGTACCAGTCGCCCGTTACCCACACTATGATCCAGGGCGTCAACAAGTGATATACGAAGAGCTTGTGCTTTTGTTTCTTGTCAAACTTGTACCATGAAGTGCACTTTTTTTTTTGCTAGTACATTTTGTATGCAACGAGTCATTGCCATGCTTATCAAAACAAACAAACTAACCTTTGTGTTTTGATGCCCTGATGTCAGGGGTGCTTCTCGCGGATACCGGTGCTGTTCAGACCAATTCCAATAGTGGGTGAAGGGACAGGTCCCCTGAGTGCCAACATAACTGCTCCGACATTTGAAGCTAACCCGACTTCATGTACTAGCGTGTTCCTGATCCCGCAGACAGATCGTCCAGCAGAGAAGAATGATCTGGAGCTGACAGTGGGCCCACCCTCCCAACAGAAGATGACCAACAACATTTCTTCGCAGAAGGCGGTAGGCGTGATCCAAGTGGTTTAAACTAATATTTTTTGGGGGAGTGGAGCATTGATGTCATAGACAGTTTGACACAATAAACATTAGCATTTTTTATTAGCGATACATGAATAAAAGCAGGGAATGAAAGACAAAAGCCATGGTCTGTAACTCAGCTGTATGCTCCTGTGATGGGCTGTTGTCCTGGTCGCCCGAGCTCTTGCCACTGTGTACGTTCTGGTTGCAACCGGCATGTCTCTGGCTGATCATTCTTTTGTGCTGTTGGTATGGAAAACTGTTGATGCCGTAGTTCAGTGCTGCAGTTCATGTCAGTTGGTGCATGGATGGGTGGTACTCTGTGTCAGGTCCGTAGCATGTTATCGCTGGAGAAATGAAGGTTGAATGTAACCGAAAATGAGGGATGGAAATAGAATGTTTGTAATGCTGTAGCATAATTGGCTCTGCACCTGATGGCGGGGTAGGTGGGTAGCCTGGTGCTGCTATCATCAGTGCTATGGTACAGAAGTACTATGTGATTGGTGTTCGGTGCTGGTGCGATTGCTGGTCTAGAATCCTCTGTCGGCGAGTTGGATGCCATCTAGAGGAAGAAAACCTGCACACACATAAAAATTACATACAGTATTTGTTGTGTCATTGTCACTAGTAAGAGAACACATACTGTAGTATTTGTTCCGTCATTGTCACTGCTCATACGTGAACACATCATTACTCCAGAAAAAAACCAATCCTGGAAGAGTGCCGTTGACGCCACTGTCGTGGAGACCTAATCACAAACTGTCGGTTCTGAAACTTTCAGACAATATTTTTATGGTGTGATCAACATCAAGAGTGAGTTGTCCGCATTCGTTTGCCAATGCCACGGGCATGCATGCCGCCACTACATTTCGTCAAAGCCTAACAAACTCTGATAGATGTTGGAAGGAGGGAAAGGAACCAATGCTCGTTCACTAATTCATGCGTGTCACGTGATGCATCAGCTTGCTGGGATGCCTCATCCAATTCGTGCCTGCATTCCTACGGAAGCCACTAGGGAATGATGACATTATGACAACATGTGTTGGAAAAGAGAAAGTACAAATTTACGCACAATTAAGTCCATAGAAAATATTGGATGAAGATATAGTTTTCCGGTTCATCGCAATTTAAACACGCAATTCTCAATTCAAGCTTCACGATCATGCAAGTACCCGGGCCCAAAAAAAAACAGGGGTTCCTAGACATATGCTCTATATATTGGTCAACATACGTTGCAGAAAAAATATATGATACTAGAAGTTGTGCATTTCCGTTTGGGCCAGTCGGCCAAATAAGATTTTTTTTTTCTATTTCCGATTTAGATACTAGGACGTGTCTCTGTGCGTTTTACCAGACCTAGCGACTCTCCTTCGTAACATTTCGTCTCTTCGTCTTGTTCAGAAATAGAAATTGAAGTAGGCACGTTGCCTCTAACCTCTGGTCTCGCTCGCTCGCAATGTTGCTCATTTCTTCATTTTTAAAGGGCTCGCTCACTCGCAATGTTGCTCATTCCTTCTTTTTTTTAAAGGACGAATGCTGGTTCTTAACCCTAGTCTGGTCTGCTTAGAAGGTATCAATCATCGGAACATTTAACATATGTGATATGTGATTTGTTACTAATTTTCTATGGATTTGGCTACTAGTTTATGCCCTAATTCTAGTTCTGATTGGTGATTAATAATTTTTTTCTTATGTTTGGTGTGGTTAACCTGTTATGCTACATGAAAAGCCTGAAGCCATTGCGAAGAAAAATTTAAGGTAAAACATAAACATTGTTATTTCTATAAGAATATTGAAATTGGATACACTCGAAGCATTTATTATTATTATTTTATACATGTATATCAAAATAAAATATAGTAAGGGGTTCAAATTTAGATTCACCCGGGCACCCAAAATCTCATGACCGGCCCTGGCCACGCTTCACATTTCTCAGCCTGTGTTTACCTTGAGGTTTTTAATTTGCGGCCCGAAAGTTGAGACGCCAAGGCATAGTGAGGTCCGAGTTGCTTGTAACCACCGCGATTCGGAAAGTTGGGAGCGGGGAAATTGCCAAGAGGGGTATTTCGAGTGAATGGTGGCCAAACCAAATATTTTCGAATCTTTTCCGTTATGTCAGGATATTATATTACACTAGTACATGTCTGCGGTGGCCCAGCATACCACTGCATGATGTAGTATACTATAGTCGTTGACATAACACTAATGAAACACCGTTCCACTAGTATTACATCCCTCAGAGTGGTACAACAGAAATATAGCAGGTCCAAGATATGACTATAGATTACAACTCGACTCTTTACAAAATATCCAGAGAACACTCTAAGTTAAAGAGGAAGAAAGCAACTTCTTACAAAGAATAAACAAAAATAACAACTATCATACTAATAGACTAGTATCTAAACTATTTGGCTTGCAAATGCTGCTATTGCATTGCTCTACAGAAGTAGGTTCTATGTCTAGGTATTATACTCCTATCTAATCAGTAACTTTGTCTTCACTTCAATTGATGCATAGATTGACTCCATTGACTTTATTAAAGAACTTGAGCTTTCGGTGTTGATTCCTTTGAGTATAAGTTGACGTCGTCTTCATCGGCTTTAGAACCTAGCAAGGGTTAAGAAGGTACGGCTGAGTACAAGCGTACTTAGCAAGTTCACTAAAAAGGTGTGTTTGATGCACTATCCACAGCCACAGACCAAAGGTCATAGGCTATGTAGGTTTTTGTAAACATTTCTTCAAAGATTGCTTTTATTCTGAAAAGCTATGTCCGTCAGCCTTCACAGGTTTACCAGAACTTCATGGAGTTCCTTTCCTGCCGCCTTCGTAGCTCCTTCCCAGAACAGGGAGTAACATGTCACACTTCTTACACTCTGCAGAGGTGCGTTACTTTACCCATAAGAGACCTTAGCCTTGTTGCACAACCAAGTCATGACCTTGTCCACACTTCTTTGGTATGGGGCCCGGTCTAAGATCCAAGCCAATCACTGCCCTCTCCGCCACCCCGCATGAAGGCACGACCCCCAAGCAGGAATACCTCCGTTAACCCCCATATAAGTAGGTATAACCCTGGCAACCCCTTGGAGACTCCAGTGAGCAGGTTATGTCCCTAGAAACCCCCACCAAAGTGGCAGAAATACCTCTGATAGCCCCTCACGGATAATCTACACACCAATATCACGGGGCACTGAGGAGTCCCACCCATGTGCTGGATTCTCCACGAGAAATCTATAGCCACACGATAAGGTCATCCGTCCATACGAAAGGAAGAAGATACAACTGACTTTCCCGTCTCTTCCAAGTCATATGGTTAACGTGTAATATACGTCAATAGAATCACTAGTGACATTGGTTGTTAAGTCCTAGATATTATGTTCCTTTATCACTAGATCTGTATTAGTAGATTATTACCATTTGGTAACCGATGGCTCAGATTTTTGCCATCTTCCAATGCATTTAAACGTTGTTTTTGGTCAAGCAATTGCCAAAGAAACTCTCAACTTTGCCACTAATGACTAATAATTGCAAAGATATGCAAATTCCTTCTTTGATTTATGTTGTGCAGGAAAAAACTACTTTTAAGGCGAAAGAAGGAGTCATAATGAAGGATTTCGAGGAAGTACACACGTCCAAGTAATTAGAGAAGCTTACCAGGGCATCAGCACACTTAACGACCACTGGTACGGGAGCGGTCCGCCCGTACCAGGTGGCGACGGCTTCGTCTCGTCAAACCCTACAACTTTCGTGAAGACGCCTATATATTTTGAGACTCCAGCCGCCGGCCAGAGGGCCGCCATTCTCAGATTACATCACAACACCACCGGAGGAGATCCACACCCTTGTTCATCACTTCCACCATCCATCCCTCCACTAGCCATAGCAATTGATTTGTACTTTTAACCCTACAACATAAGAATATTTGATTTCAATCTAAGTATTTGCATGATGTTTTCTATATCCGATCTATTTGTTATGAGTGAGTAGTCCTCACGGGCTACGGGTTGGGGAGAAACCTCGCAGCAAATATGTGCATCTAGATCATGGGAGAATTGTATTTTGTTTGGATTCGTGAATTGTATCTTTTGTTTCTTCGTCTCTCGTCTCGATCTGTAGACTTGTAGGTACCCAAGATCACATAGATTGATAAAGGCTTGAGGTGGGATACTTGGCTAGCAGCGATCTCATAGGAAACTCAGTGATAGAAAGGGAAGTACGGTCTTCGCTTAGCGCCCCATTCGGGGTCAACAACAATAGCACCACTTAAAGCTTTGATCTGTGTTTACACTTAATAATTGTTTGTAACCCGTGTCTTCGGTATACTCTCGGTTGGATTAAAAGTCTATTGCTATGCATTTTGCATCACAGGGGATCTAGAATATAAGGATGTGTTACCCACAAAAGATTATCTTAATACAAATATTATACACAACAATGCTTATTATTATCTTTTATCCTATTTGATGTGCAGCTGCAGGTGGATCTTCAACCCTGGCTTATCTCCATCCATTGATTCAAACCCGTCATAAAGTAAACTAGATTGATCCGGTCAACTAAGGTAAAACGAACAAACAAAGTCTTGTAGACATGTCCTTTTTTATTACCTTTTAGCAGTGCTTTCCGAGGTTCGATTAAACCTAGGTCTTCTAGGGAAAAACTATTATACTACATCCATGAATTCAGATCGAAGGTATCAACCCTTTTTCTAGTGCCATTGTCAGGGAATCAATTTTGCTATCCTAGTGAGGTCATTAGAGACCTTGTTTTTAGTTTTATTATTAGTTGTAGTTTAATTCTTGTTATTCATTTACTTTCTTGTTATCTATTTGAAAACCCCCAAAAATTAGTTACTTGTTATTTGTTTTCATTACTTAAAAATTACCAAAAAGATAAGAGCCATGGCTCAAAAGAGATTAGGGGAGTATGCTACTCCCACCGATGATTTTATTCGTGCACACATCGCTCAACCCGCAGTTGATGTGGAAACATATGAGATAAAACCTAACCTTTTAAGTTTGGTTCAACAAAACCAATTTGGGGGTTCATCTTCTGAGGTTTCAGGATTGCACTTAAATACTTTTACTAAAATTTGTGACATGATGCGTATTAAAGATGTAGATCCAAATGCTGTTAAGTTAAGATTATTCCCTTTCTCTCTTAGAGAAAAGGCTAAGGATTGGTTGCTAGCTCTACCAATGGGCACTATTAAATCTTGGGAGGAATGCACTAATTTGTTTATGACTAATTCCCCCCAGCTAAGACTATGCAACTAAGATCCAACATTACAAGCTTTAGACAAGAAGATCGTGAGCCACTAGTGCTTGCATGGGAAAGTATGAAAGAAGCCGTAATGAACTGTCCTAATCATGGGATGGAAGAATGGCTTATATTACATTTATTCCATAATTGTCTTAACCCAATTTCTAAGTCTATGCTAGATACCGCAGCGGAGGAACGATCATGGGAAAGCATGTGAGTGTTGCAAAGAAGTTACTTGATGATATGCAAAATAACCATGCCCAATGGCATGTGGAAAGAACCTCGAAGAGAGTAAGTTCAATTACCGAGGTAAACAATGATGAGCTTACATCTAAGGTAGATGAGTTGCTTAGCTTAGTCAAGGGTAAGGAAGATACCCAAGTTAATGCTATCACTACCGATGTTAATGATGTTAATTTTATAGCTCGCACTCCTTTTAGTCCGACATGGAAAAATAATTATGCTTCTAATGTTCAAAAATAACATACTAATCCTGCAGGAGCTCCTTATAATAATTGTGATAATACTAATGGAGCAAATCATGACAATCTCCCGTTTGAGCAAACTTTTAGAACATTTATGCAAACTCAAACCGAACAAAATAATATGCTTATTAAGATTATAGAGAACCATGAAAGTAGTTTAGGAAGATTATCTAACCAGGCCGTTGCAATTAGAAATGATGTGCAGGCTCTACTGGAAAGAATAAAGACCGTGGAGGCTCAGCTGGGTAAGGTAGCCGAGAGCCAAGCTCTCGTACTAGCAAAGTTCGCTGGCAAACCCGAGCCAAATCCGATAGAAGACCTCAAAATGATGAGGGTGGTAACCAATGATGAAAATCCGGAAGAGCTAGATTATAGCAACACGCCAACACCTGAATATACCATGGAAGACCTATTGAAGATGATCACCGTTAAGAATCCAGGTATAGAACAAGATAATGATGCTATATACCAATAATTTATACAACAAGTAGCATCTAAGGTTTGTGATTTAGATATGGAGTATAAAAGACAAGATGATAAGCTTCCAGCTAAGTTGGATGATATATTTGAGCCCACTATTAAAATTAAGTTAGGAGTTAATGAGATATATGCACTTTGTGATCTTGGTGCAAGCGTCTCAACGATTTCCAAAAGCCTATTTGATAAGTTAAACTTGGGGCCATTTGTTACAACTGGATTAAGACTCCATCTAGCTGATTCAACTTATAAAAAAGTTGTTGGGATCAAAGAAAATATAGTTGTTGAAATTAAAGGTAGTCCCGCTCTTATTGTTCTTGTTATTGTAGACATTCCTGAAGATCCCATATCACCTATAATTCTAGGTAGGATATTCCTAAGAACTATCAAAGCTTTGATTAATTTACATGAAGGGAATGTAAGAATAGGGCTACCATCTAGAGATCCTTTTATAGTCCACTTCCCTAGGAAAAAGAAGGCCAAGCCTAATAATGATGATGGTGTAATTACTTTAAAATCAAACTATTTTGGAGTGGGCATTCCACTCCCCAAACCTAAGTGATTGCCATCAAGGTCAAGCTAATTGACCTTAAATATAAGCGCTTCATGGGAGGCAACCCCTGTGAAATAAAGTTTCTCTAAGTTTTTATTTATTATGTTTTATTTCATGTTAGTTTATTTTATTTTTATTTTGTTTTTGTCTTTAATAAAGAGTGTTCAAGAAGACCTATGAAAAGTGGAAAAGAAATAAGGTAATCCTCTATATTTTATTTTTACTAACACATGGCCTAAGAAGTATTGATGGATCGTTACTTAGAGGTTTTGCTGCTATCTAACCTTTTGATAAGATTTGCAAAGGCGCACAGAGCTACTAATCAAATTCTTTGAGTTTTTGTAGTTCACAGTGTCGATAACGACCACTGGTACGGCCAGAGTGGCCTGTACCATGCGCCCATACCACCTAAAGGCAAAGGGAGATAGAAATTTTGTTTTTTGCTGAAGGAATCAGTGTCGATAACGACCAACTAGTATGGACAAACGCGCCCGTACCACGCACCCGTACCGTACCCCCAAGCAAATATCAGATTTTAAGCAAAGTCACCGAATAGGTAACGACCAGCAGTACGGGAGCGCGCGACCGTACCGAGTGCACCGCCTAGGAGCAACCATCTCCCCCAAGGTAAGTCACCCGGTACGGGAGGGCTCCGGCCGTACCGCCTGCTTGTACCGAGTACGCAGACGCCATATTCACCCCGAGGAGGTAATCTAAAAATCCCAAATCATCTGTTTTCTCTTTCTTCTTCCTCCAAACTTCAAACCACCTCCATTGGATATTCAAATTTACTCAATCTTTCTTTGATTCTTCGCACTCACTCGATCAAAGGTATGATTCTCCTCCGATCCCCAACTTATTTTGAAAAAGCTTGGCTTAATCATTCATCATTGCCAATATAGACATAGGTCTTGTTCTTGATTCAATCTTGGTACTAAGTATGCTTAGCATTGTTTTTAGGGGAGTTTCTTTTGTAGTTAGTGTAGGGAATCACTTGTGCTATGTTTCTATTGTACAAATATTTTATTAGCAATCTTTATTTACTTTTTTTGTTTTTATTTATTAGATGAATACGAGGAGCCATACACGTGAGATGGCTATGGAGTCTTCCGTGCTACCCGTTGATACGTTAACCCGCGAGTCGCTTGGCATCGAGTTCACCGAGGAGTTCCATCTTACCCGTTTTGATCGTATCAAGATTCGAGAGATCAAGTCCACCAAGTGGGCATGTCCTTATACCCTGAACCAACTTGGCATTCGTGCTGATTTTGATTTACTTTGCAACAATGTTGGTTTGTACAATTTTGTCTTTCAGGATGTTGCGACATATCTTCGCTTGACGCTTGAGTTCTTGAGCACCTTGACACACACGGTGGATCCTTATGGTTGTTCCAAGGAACAAAGGCCTGGAGTTGATCGAATTAAATTCTGCCTTATGAACTGTTAGTATACTTTGACACTCAGCCAATGGGCTCAATGCTTTGGGTTTACCAACAACACCACCGATGTATGCACAACTAACTTTGTTTTAGATCCTTCCCCTCTATAATATTTTAGTTTAATGAGAATTCGTGGACACACACCCAAGGGGAACCAAATTGATCATCCTGCTATTCGATATTTGTTCTATGTTATTGCTAACACATTGCAGGCACATGGTGAGTTTACTAGAGTTAATGAGGAGGACATGTTGATCCTCCCAAAATCTGCACTTATCAATTGTAACTTAAAGCCAAATTTGGGCGCTCTACTTGTGTTTTATCTTAAGCATCAGGCTCTTCAATCTCGTGGACCCATATGTGGAGGAGGAATTGTGACCGCTCTTGCACGCGCACTTCGCATCAACCTAGGTAACATCCAACCATCGCTTGGAAGTAACCGTCTCAGTCTATCTACTCTAAGAGCATATGGTATGATTTCTAAAAATCATGGTAGATATTTCTTCAATATACCTGGAGCGGATCACTTGATCCCTTCTCCTTTGCCTAATGGTTTATTCTCTATTGAGGATGGATGTTTGCGTTATGATGCGCAGGTCGAAGCTAATCTACCCCAACAAGAAATACTCGTGGGAGGAGGAGAAGATGAAGAAGTATAACAAGAAGGACCCAGACAACATGAGCAACCACCAAAATACTACACCACCTAAGAAGATATTTATGCACTCAAAGGAAATATTCAAAACATGAACAACCTCTCCATCAACCTTCGAGATGCCACTGCAAGCCTCGCCACCCAGTTCCATGATTGGCAGCCAATGGAATGTGGGAGATTATCCACCGCCACCACAATGAGCAACAAAAGGGCTTGCAAAAGCCTGAGCTTGGGGATGTGTTCCCATAGAAAATTTATTTGTGTAATAACGAGGTTGTACTCCATCTCCTTGAGAGCTTTGAAACACTCGTGTTGGCTTGTTCCAACACTTTGCTTTTTTCCTTTGCATTTTACTTTGCTTTTGTTTTAGTTTATTTGTTTTCCTTTGTTTTTCTTTTCTTAAACCCTTGCTTGGTCACAAGTTCTTTTCTATTCTTTAATCCCTATCCTCAAAAATACAAAAAGTTTTTTCTGTTTATCCCTTTTTCGTAAATGTGGATTCATACTTTGCCTCTTTGCTTTAATATCATTTTGAGAGTAATCGTGTTTGAGTTTTGAAGGAACACATCCTAATAAGGAAGAGGATCATGAAGTTACTTATGAGAGGTATGTCCCATGTCTCCCACTTATGAAGTTTGAGTTGTTTATCTTAGTTGGTTGATTTGCTAAGATGCCATGCTAGTGGGAAGTAATTTAATATGGTTAGAGTAAGGCTTTTTATTGGTATGATGATTAGTTGTTGAAGCTCTTGCTCTAGTTCTTTTAGTTAACCGAGTCTTGCCTTGGAAATAATAATACCAAACAAGTACAATAAGAAAAAGTCTAAAATTTATGACTTGTTTGATGAATGATTGTCTTGAGAGTATACCCTTGATTATACTTAACCCCATAGATATTTTGGACAGTCTCGACGACACTCATGAAAGGAGTTGTTTGATTGAAATAAAGTCTAGTGGTAATTGTGATGCATGCCAAAGCTAACCTTGTGGATCAAAACACAGTACTAGCTCAAAAAAAGAATGAGAAAGATGCGAGACAACTTTGTTCTATGTCTCTAATGCACACCTTTGTGATGCCAACAACTCCGCTAGCTTTTGAACGATCTATGGTATAACCCCAGATTTCGGCTATGATTTGATGACATGAGTGGCATCCATGTCAATGTATGGACAAAAGTATTGCTACTCTCAAAGGTTTTTCAACACTAGCTAAAAGAAACAAATAGTGATCCTTGAAAAATGAGATGAAAAAGAAAGAAAGAAAAAAAGATATCTATGAGGATCCACATAACAAGTACTTGGCATGGTCTCATTACTACTTTACCATTTTTTCTTGAAAGACAATGATTGGATTAGAAGTGTATTAGATTGACTTGATTTATTGATGTGGGTGTAAATAAGACACTTCGTTGTTATACTACTCAGGACATGAAACTCTCTTACTCAATTATGCTATTTAAAGATCCTAGTGTTCCTTGGCAAACTGAGGGTTAATTAGAGGAATTGTATTGATTGCTAGACTTCTAGTTATTTACACTTATATTAAACTTTACTTTGATTAATTTGACTTACCAAAGCTTGTATAGTATTCTTGTCATCTCTCTAACTTTGATAAACTTCGCAAATGAATGAAGTGTTGAGCACATACGACTACCGACTGTAAGTGAACTCTTATTCTCGTTGTTTCAAGTTTAAACGCTGAATTCCTCATAGTTATTTTGGTTCTTCTTGCTCGAGGGCGATCAAGGTTTGAGCTTTGGGGAAGTTGATGGTTGAGATTTTTGCCATCTTCCACTGTGTTTAAACGTTGTTTTTGGTCAAGCAATTGCCAAAGAAACTCTCAACTTTGCCACTAATTACTAATAATTGCAAAGATATGCAAATCCCTTCTTTGATTTATGTTGTGCAGGAAATCACTACTTTTAAGGCGAAATAAGAGTCATAATGAAGGATTTTGAGGAAGTACACATGACCAAGTAATTGGAGAAGCTTACCAGGGCATCAGCACGCTTAACGACCACTGGTACGGGCACGGTCCGCCCGTACCGCCCGCCCATACCAGGTGGCGACGACTTCGTCTCGTCAAACCCTACAACTTTCGTGAAGACGCCTATATATTTCGAGGCTCCAGCTGCCGGCCAGAGAACCGCCATTCTCATCTTGCATCACAACACCACCGAAGGAGATCCACACCATTGTTCATCCATTGTTCATCACTTCCACCTTCCATCCGTCCACTAGCCATAGCCATTGATTTGTACTTTTAGATCTCCTTGTGATTTGGCGACCATTGTAAGAATATTTGATTTCAATCTAAGTATTTGCATGATGTTTTCTATATCCGATCTATTTATTATGAGTGAGTAGTCCTCACGGGCTGCGGGTTGGGGAGAAACCTCATAGCAAATACGTGCATCTAGATCATGGGAGAATTGTATTTTGTTTGGATTCGTGATTTGTGTCTTTTGTTTCTTTGTCTCTCGTTTCGATCTGTAGACTTGTAGGTACCCAAGATCCCATAGATTGATAAAGGCTTGAGGTGAGATACTTGGCTAGCAGCGATCTCATAGGAAACTCAGTGATAGAAAGGGAAGTACGGTCTTCGCTTAGCGCCCCATTTGGGATCAACAACAATATCACCACTTAAAGCTTTGATCTGTGTTTACACTTAATAATCGTTTGTAACCCGTGGCTTCAGTATACTCTTGGTTGGATTAAAAGTCTATTGCTATGCCTGCTGCATCACGGGGGATCTAGAATATTAGGATGTGTTGCCCACAAAATATTATCTCAATACAAACATTATACATGACTATGCTTATTATTATTATCTTTTATCCTACTTGATGTGCAGCTGCAGGTGGATCTTCAACCCTGGCCTATCTCCATCCATTGATTCAAACCCTTCATAAAGTAAACTAGATTGGTCCGGTCAACTAAGGTAAAACGAACAAACAAAGTCTTGTAGACGTGTCCTTTTTATTACCTTTTAGCAGTGCTTTCTGAGGTTCGATTAAACCTAGGTCTTATAGGGACAAATCTATTATACTACATCCGTGAATCCAGATGGAAGGTATCAGTAAATAATCCATAATCATATTATTATGAAAATAGTGTTTTTGGACCTTTTTGAAATGCAGGTGATGACAACATTTGAGGTACAAGTATTTGATAGAAAATAACCAAAGGACATGAGCAAGTGTGAACTTGCCTTTGTGATTACAAGATTATGAAATCATGGTCTTAGAGACGATATGTGATCCAATATCTGAAAACAACATCATTGGTCTAGTAAGGACTAATGTTTTAAAGAAGCAATATGTTGTGATGCATAAGTAATGTAATGCATTTTGTAAAATCCCGAGATAATTCCCCAACAAAGTGGATGAGTTAAGCTTAGGTGATGCTTTTAAGATTTGGTTACTTTTGGCTTTTCTTCATAAGTAAAGTACAATAGCCATCTAAGATTGAGGTTAAATTCTATCTAGTAACTAGAATGGAGGTTAAGGTGTTGGGTTGTTAAAAATTGAAAGACTTATTACAGGGTTGTTATTTGAAGTGGAAAAATGAATAACTTTTGAAGAAAAGGTTTCTTTGATAAGGTTTAAACAATCTTTCTGGTTAATAGAATATGATCGATGTCATTTGCATTTTCTCGTATAGTTTGGACTTGAGATGCCCCATATCTTAATTGAAACAGACCAAAGTTAACTATAAAACATAACTAGGAGTAAGATAAGGTAATTTTATCTTATGGTCGAGTCCAAGAGTCTTCCTTGATATGACTAATGACGGATTTGTATAACTATTGAGTACAATGCTATGATCTTAAACTTAACAAGTTGATGATATGTAAGTTATAGAACTAAATCTAATTATGAAGTATGGTGATATCATTATTTGGTTGCTTAGCTTAGATTTAAACTTTACAATTATGTAAGTATGGTGGAAGATATTAGATCATTCACTCTCAACATAAGTGAATGATGCATAAGGTTGACTTGAGAATTATTGGTTATAATTGATTTAAAATTTTAAAGGAATATTTTAATTAGCAATTTATACTCAGGTTTTATTACAAACCATAATTATGGTTTTATGTTTAGTATCTAGACTTCAGGGATTATTTTTAAGTTTATAATGTTTTATAAAGACATATGTTTATTTCTTACTTAAGAATTTACAAAATAGGGATCTCATTTTAATAAATCAATAAAGATATATTACTAGAAACTTTAATCTTTCGGAATAATATACTTATTATTTTTCTAGTAAAATATACTCCTTTAAGATTTTAAGTGTTTTATTTAATCTTAGTTATTATATTTATTTTTATAAAATTCCTCCAAGGATTACATGTCTTTAAATATTTTCTTTAAGTTTTTATTGGTAAAAAATTAAGCTAATCTTTTTATAAAATAGTAGATTTATTTGTATATGCAAAGATGATTTTTAGGACTTTTCCTTATTTTTTGAAATTTCACTTAGTATTTAATGGTGTTAATATCTATTTGCATTGTATCTAACTTAAGCAAGTAAGGTTATATTTTTCTTAGGTAGATATTATTTTTGTAGTATTTTTGATATATCATATATATTTTTAGAATTTTTCTATAATTTTCTAGAGTTCAAATAAGTTCAGGGGTATTTTGGTAATTTCCATATTTGTTTTAATTTAATTCTTTTTCTTTTATACGCTGGGCCTAGTTCTTGGGCTAGCCCATCCCAATACCTAGCCTAGCCTAGCCCATAGGGTTGGGCTAGACTACTGGATCTGGTCGACCTAGTCGGTCCAACCGATCGAGTCGATCTCCTCTCTCTTGTTCCCATCTGCTCTCGCGCTTGCGATGGCTTGATGCTATTGTCGCTAGATTCCGATGAGCACAACCCATTGTGGCTGGGATTGTTCGTCTGCGGTACCAAAGTTGGCAAGCCAGCGCATGTCGGTACCTAAGTTGCCTGAAATCACCGCGTTTCGAAAAGTTGGGCCGCCAACTACTGAGAGGGGCCATTTCGAGGCAAACTCATCTCACCCCTGCCAAATACAAACATTCCGTTAAACCGCCCCGTGAAGTAGACAGTCGGGACCCACATATCGGTTATCTGTCCGTGACGCGGGCGCCAACGCAGCAACCTCTTAGGCAAATCGAGCAGCTAAGTGGATTAGATGTTTTGACCAATTTCACAAATCCATTCCCAGCTTTCCCCTAGCACTAGCGGCGTCGGAATCCACCCTCCAAGCAGGACGATCCCTTCGGACATTTGACTTCAGGCACCTAGTTGCTGCGGCCAGTTGCTGCGCCTAGTCGCTGATCCCGAGCTCCAATGGCGCATGCCGTAGCCGTTGTTCCGAGGCTCTAGCCGGCCTCCGTCGCCGACGAGCCAAGCAACTCGGAGGATGGCAGATCCTACTATCAAGAAAGAAGAAGTTATGTCTACAAGCGGGTGAGCTACCCTTCTCTTTGCTATTCGCACTAATTACAAATGCTAGCTGGCTACTGAACCTCAAATTGTTTGTTAGCCCAACGCTGATAAACATATTTTGTCCACAGTTTTCTGTCAAGTGGGATTTGTGCGGACCCCCTTTCCTGGTTACGGTAGTCCTCTACAGGTACGACTCTAATGGCAAGTGGTATGGAAGCCATTGTTTCACGATGGAAGAAGCACCTGCATAGATCTACACTATATCTAGTATGGTTTCTGCTCTGCGTAATCATGTTGAATTATGGCCGAAGCAGACATCAAAGTTCAACTTAATGTATGAATGTGGCATCATGGTTCCTATAACGTGTGACAGTCAGCTAATTGGGTTGATGAAAAGGTATGCTTCGGCTGCCATGTTTGACCTGAAATGTCATGTACTGGATGTGGAAGCTGCTGCAACTAGGAGTCGCCCTTCTATTCTTGGACATAGTGGTTGCTCGAACCCAATTAGCTCCTGGTAAGCAAAGGTCGCTTGGGGTTCGCATGTTTGTGCTGAATTGTAATTTTTGTTTTATTTACTCTGTAGATATTAGGCAGTTATGCAATAGTCTTGTTTCTTTGACAGGAAGCGCCGCAAGGTTAGAAACATGACTGCCGGGTCAGTAATTTTGCTGCTCGAAGAAATAAAAAACGAGTGGAAAGATGATGCTGGACACGATTCTGGTGCCCATTGTCCCGGCGATGCAGAGTACGTGAAGCTAAGAAAATTGGCACTAAGGAAGAGGAAGAAGGCAGGAAATGAAGAAGCCAGTGGACGTGAAGGCTTGGCACCCAGGCTGCGGAAGAAGGCTGCTGGCAATAAAGATGCATAGTAATGTGTTGAACTTGAACCTATATATGTAATTCTGTTAAATTCTGATCGCTCTGTGTGTGGCACGTTGCTGGGCGAAACAATCTACCCACGTTCTCTGAGTAAAATGTACCGCGACTTAGGGTTTGAAAATGCCCGAGTTAGTAGTTGAATCCGAAATTGTGATTGTGCCACTACTATCTGAAAACAATGATCCACCGGTTGCATGATTGCTGAGGGGCAGGAGGTCTCCCAATACGACGGAATGTAAGTGGCACATACATAAATTATTTAAGCTGCCACACTCCACGAAGCAGCAACTTTTTTCAGATGCTGCACAACGACGTGGCAACATAAACAACAATGTTCTCACCGATAATGCCCAGATGAGGAGGAAATGGGTACCACTTTTTGGCCTAATCTTGATCACGTCTATCTCACCGTCTCTCTGCTCCTGCATCCCCTGCATCTGGCGAAGCTCCCGGATCTCCAGTAACCGGGTGTACGTGCTTCCACTTTATAAATTGTGGTTGTGCCATTTGCATGCAGCATAATCCATGTAGATTACGTTTAAACAAACCACCAGTGTCAGAATACACTAGTAGAAAATGTGTCTTTGGTCCACGGTTATGTTCCCAATCCGGGAGAGAGATCTAAATCAAGGCAGAAATTGATCTAAATCACAAATTCTTCCACAAATTAATCGAGACAGAGATCTAAACCGAGGCATTTCATTAATTCAACCACAAATTCTTCTATACAAAGGTGCGATTTCACATCCTACATTAATTCAACCAACTAGTCAACAATTTCACTTCCGCTGCCGCTGTCCTCCGAGCCGCCGGCTTCCTCGTCTTCATCGGACGGAACCTCCATGATTTCCGTATTGTACGCGAGACGGAGCACCTCTTCGCGGAGAGCGGCGGCGATGACGGTGAACTTGGTCCGTCTAGGGACGGACCAGAACCTCTCTCGCCCTTCTCGGTTGCGGAGATCCCGGTGCACCGCGTGCCCGTAAACGACACGGTTGCCAATCTTGGCCTTCCGCTCCTTCTTGAACAGCGCCGGCCAGTACGGGCTGGCCGCCGCGTACCGTGGCAGCGCCCTCTCCCAAGCGGGCATCTGGAGGCGGCGTGCCGCGATTTCGCTCTCCATCACAGCTCTGCCGTGGAATAGGAGCAGAGCCACCAGCACCCCCGCATAGCTGATGCGCCATCCGTGGGGCACCGTCGTGGCCGGCGGCACGAGGATGTCGAAGTGCGAGAACATCACTGCCTCGTAGAAGTTCAGCGAGGGCATCTCCATGCCGGCGCGGTGGAGATTGGAAAGGGAGTGAGGGGGTGGATGGCACGGTGGAGATTGGAGAGGGCGAGGGGATGGGTGACGAAGCGACGAGCTATGGCGCCTCCTATTTGTACATGCGGACGACGAAGCGACGGGCGGAATATCCAAGGGGCATTGGTCAGACAAAAGGAAGTAATGCAGCGTTAAGACAGATTAACGGGCGACCAATTTTTTTACTCCCAGGACTCCGTGGCCAATAGTTCAGACCGCTAGGTCAACAAGTACAACTATTACAACTTAAAAAAGGCACGGGGCTTAAGCTAAATAGAACTAGTTAACACACATCTCCTTGATCTTCCTAACCTTATCCTTATGCGCATCTTCCTACGAGAGCAAGGAGCGAATTGTCTACTCCTTCCTTTTAGCATCTTCCTTGTACAGCTTCAATTGTTTCTGTGCATCTTTCCTCATGCACTTGTCAATACTCGTAGTTGTGAACTGCAGGACTTTGGCCTGGTGAAGATCCTTCCTTGCTTGAGTCAGTTCTTGCTCTGCTTTGGCCTTCAGGGCCAACGCCGTGTCCCTCTCCTTCTCGACTTTGCTAACCTTGTCTTCCACCCCCATGAGATCTCGCTTATGCTTGGTCGTGTCAACTGGTTCCCATAGCTTCATCTCAACACTTTCAAGAAGTGAGCTGAATGCGGATTCTTTCAACTCAACAGTCATTTCCCATAGTTTGTCCAGCGTTTTCTGCATCGATTTGGGCCACTCTGGGTCTACCCATTTGACAACACCGCAACTTCTGCCTCGCATCATTGCACGATGTCCTTGACACCGTAGAAACCTCCTGCCTGCGTTTCGTCCTTCGAACGCTACAAATTTAGCGGGCACATTTCCATGTTTACATAGCAAAGGACTGTCTTCATCCGCTAAACCGTGATAGTCGGCGTCATACATCGTCTGGTTGGCCTAACACATCATACGCGCATGAGTAAACGGAGAAGATCTGGCTCAAAAAATAGATAACTGGCCACGGATGATAGATATAGAGATGAGACGACTCACATCAAAATCACCGTCCCTGTCGTCACGACGCGTTTCCTCGTCGTCTCCCCTTGAACCCATGGCGAGAGGGGAGGTGGTGGTGGTGGCTGCCGGAGAGGGGATCTAGATGGCGGCGCCGTTGGCTTGCGGCTACGGCAGGATGGGAGTGAAGTGGGGAATGTGGCTTCGAGGGGAAGGAAGAGAAGTACGGGGAGGAAGAGAAGTAATGGGGACGTGACACTGGGATATGGCCCGCTCAACTGGTGAGTCGTGACACTCGCAACAGGGAGCCCCCGGTGTTGCCAGTTTGTCCAGAGCAAGCGTGGCCAATCATGCCACAAAACAGACTACTCGCGGATCGATCTCAGGAAAACCATCCCAATCGTCCAAGCGCCCCGATCGGACAGTATGTAACAATCGACAAGCAGAACAACTGTGTTAGGGCGTGCCTTCTAGAAGACTCGGTCTAACACTAAGTTTAGGGCTCTCCTAAGGTTAATTAGTATCCATATGCGGTTTATGAAAAGAACATGCATCCAATGACACGGGTGGATCTAGCTGTGGTTAATGAGAAGAGTAGACATGCAATGACACTGGTGGATCCATGTGTGGTTCATGGGAAGAACACACATGCGATGACACTGGGTGGATCCATGTGTGGTCTGTGAGAAGAACACACATGCAATGACTCCGGTGGATCCATGCGTGGTTCACGGGAAGAACACACATGCAATGACACTAGGTGTTGTTCATGATATGGTCTGTGAGAAAAACACACATGCAATTACACTGGTGGATCAATGTGTGGTCTGTGAGAAGAACACACATGCAACGACACTGGTGGATCCATGTGTGGTCGGTGAGAAGAACACATATGCAACGACACTGGTGGATCCATCTGTGGTCTGTGAGAAGAACACACATGCAATGACACTGGGTGTGGTTCATGATATGGTCTGTGAGAAGAACACACATGCAATGACACTGGTGGATCCATGTGTGGTCTGTGAGAAGAACACACATGCAACGACATTGGGTGTGGTTCATGATATGGTTTGTGAGAAGAACACACATACAATGACACTGGTGGATCCATGTGTGGTCTTTGGGAAGAACACACATGCAATGACACTGGATCCATGTGTGGTCTGTGAGAAGAACACACATCCAATGACTCTAGCTGTGGTTCATGAAAAGAGCAGACATGCAATGACACTGGTGGATCACTGTGTGGTTCATGGGAAGAACACACATGCGATGACACTGGGTGGATCCATGTGTGGTTCATGGGAAGAAAACACATGCAATGGCACTGATGGATCCATGTGTGGTCTGCGAGAAGAGTAGACATGCAACAACACCAGTGGATCCATGTGTGGTCTGTGAGAAGAACACACATGCAATGACACTGGATCCATGTGTGGTCTGTGAGAATAACACACATGCAATGACACTGGTGGATCCATGTGTGGTCTGTGAGAAGAACACACATGCAACGACACTTGGTGTGGTTCATGATATGGTTTGTGAGAAGAACACACATGCAATGACACAGGTGGATCCATGTGTGGTCTTTGGGAAGAACACACATGCAATGACAGTGGTGGATCCATGTGTGGTTTGTGAGAAGAACACACATCCAATGACTCTAGTGGATCCATGTGTGGTCTTTGGGAAGACAACACATGCAATGCCACTAGTGATATGTGGTCTGTGAGACGAACACACATCCAATGACTCTAGCTGTGGTTCATGAAAAGAGCAGACATGCAATGACACTGGTGGATCCATGTGTGGTCTGTGGGAATAACACACATGCAATGACACTGGTGGATCCATGTGTGGTCTATGGGAAGAGCACACATGCGATGACACCAGTGGATCCATGTGTGGTTCATGGGAAGAACACACATGCAATAACACTAGGTGTGGTTCATGATATGGTCTGTGAGAAGAACACACATGCAATGACACTAATGGATCCATGTGTGGTTCATGGAAAGAACACACATGCAACGACACTGGGTGTGGTTCATGATATGGTTTGTGAGAAGAACACACATGCAATGACACTGGTGGATCCATGTGTGGTCTCTGGGAAGAACACACATGCCAATGACACTGGATCCCTGTGTGGTCTGTGAGAAGAACACACATCCAATGACTCTAGTTGTGGTTCATGAAAAGAGCAGACATGAAATGACACTGGTGGATCCATGTGTGGTTCATGGGAAGAACACACATGCAATGACACTGGTGGATCCATGTGTGGTATGTGGTAAGAGCAGACATGGAATGACACTGGTGGATCCATGTGTGGTTCATGGGAAGAACACACATGCAATGACATTGGGTGTGCTTCATGATATGGTTTGTGAGAAAAACACACATGCAATGACACTGGTGGATCTATGTGTGGTTCATGGGAAGAACACACATGCAACGACACTAGTTGTGGTCCATGATATGGTTTGTGAGAAGAACACACATGCAATGAGACTGGTGGATCCATGTGTGGTCTGTGGGAAGAGCACACATGCGATGACACCGGTGGATCCATGTGTGGTCTGTGAGAAGAACACACATCCAATGACTCTAGATGTGGTTCATGAAAAGAGCAGACATACAATAACACAGGTGGATCCATGTGTGGTTCATGGGAAGACCACACATGTGATGACACTGGGTGGATCCATGTGTGGTTTGTGAGAAGAACACACATGCAATGACTCCGGTGGATCCATGTGTGGTCCATGGGAAGAACACACATGCAATGACACTGGTGGATCCATGTGTGGTCTGTGAGAAGAGCAGACATGCAACGGCACCGGTGGATCCATGTGTGGTCTGTGAGAAGAACACACATGCAATGACACTGGATCCATGTGTGGTCTGTGAGAAGAACACACATGCAATGACACTGGTGGATCCATGTGTGGTCTGTGAGAAGAACACACATGCATCGACACTGGGTGTGGTTAATGATATGGTTTTTGAGAAGAACAAACATGCAATGCCACTGGGTGCATCCATGTGTGGTCTTTGGGAAGAACACACATGCAATGACACTGGTGGATCCATGTGTGGTTTGTGAGAAGAACACACATCCAATGACTCTGGGTGTGGCTCATGATATGGTCTGTGAGAAGAGCAGACATGCAACGACACCGGTGGATCCATGTGTGGTCTGTGGGAAGAACACACATGCAACGACACTAGGTGTGGTTCATGATATGGTTTGTGAGAATAGCACACATGCAATAACACTGGTGGATCCATGTGTGGTCTTTGGGAAGAACACACATGCAATGACACTGGATCCATGTGTGGTCTGTGAGAAGAACACATATCCAATGACTCTAGATGTGGTTCATGAAAAGAGCAGACATACAATAACACAGGTGGATCCATGTGTGGTTCATGGGAAGACCACACATGTGATGACACTGGGTGGATCCATGTGTGGTTTGTGAGAAGAACACACATGCAATGACTCCGGTGGATCCCTGTGTGGTTCATGGGAAGAACACACATGCAATGACACTGGTGGATCCATGTGTGGTCTGTGAGAAGAGCAGACATGCAACGGCACGGGTGGATCCATGTGTGGTCTGTGAGAAGAACACACATGCAACGACACTGGTGGATCCATGTGTGGTCTGTGAGAAGAACACATATGCAACGACACTGGTGGATCCATCTGTGGTCTGTGAGAAGAACACACATGCAATGACACTGGGTGTGGTTCATGATATGGTCTGTGAGAAGAACACACATGCAATGACACTGGTGGATCCATGTGTGGTCTGTGAGAAGAACACACATGCAACGACACTGGGTGTGGTTCATGATATGGTTTGTGAGAAGAACACACATACAATGACACTGGTGGATCCATGTGTGGTCTTTGGGAAGAACACACATGCAATGACACTGGATCCATGCGTGGTCTGTGAGAAGAACACACATCCAATGACTCTAGCTGTGGTTCATGAAAAGAGCAGACATGCAATGACACTGGTGGATCCATGTGTGGTTCATGGGAAGAATGCACATGCGATGACACTGGGTGGATCCATGTGTGGTTTGTGAGAAGAACACACATGCAATGACTCTGGTGGATCCATGTGTGGTTCATGGGAAGAACACACATGCAATGACTCTGGGTGTGGCTCATGATATTGTCTGTGAGAAGAGCAGACATGCAACGACACCAGTGGATCCATGTGTGGTCTTTGGGAAGAACACACATGCAATGACACTGGGTGTGGTTCATGATATGGTTTGTGAGAAGAACACACATGCAATGACACTAGGTGTGGTTGATGATATGGTTTGTTAGAAGAACACACATGCAATGACACTAGTGGATCCATGTGTGGCTTTGGGAAGAACACACATGCAATGACACTGGATCCATGTGTGGTCTGTGAGAAGAACACACATGCAATGACTCTAGCCGTGGTTCATGAAAAGAGCAGACATGCAATGACACTGGTGGATCCATGTGTGGTTCATGGGAAGAACACACATGCAATGACACTGGATGGATCCATGTGTGGTTTGTGAGAAGAACACACATGCAATGACTTCGGTGGATCCATGTGTGGTTCATGGGAAGAACACACATGCAATGACACTGGTGGATCCATGTGTGGTCTGTGAGTAGAGCAGACATGCAACGACACCGGTGGATCCATGTGTGGTCTGTGGGAAGAACACACATGCAATGACACCGGTGGATCCATGTGTGCTCTGTGAGAAGAGCAGACATGCAACAACACCGGTGGATCCATGTGTGGTTTGTGAGAAGAACACACATGCAATGACACTGTGGATCCATGTGTGGTATTTGGGAAGAACACACATGCAATGAGACTGGTGATATGTGGTCTGTGAGAAGAACACACATCCAATGACTCTAGTTGTGGTTCATGAAAAGAGCAGACATGCAATGACACTGGTGGATCCATGTGTGGTTCATGGGAAGAACACACATGCAATGACATTGGTGGATCCATGTGTGGTATGTGGGAAGAGCACACATGCGATGACACCGGTGGATCCATGTGTGGTTCATGGGAAGAACACACATGCCACTACAGGAAATCTGCTCACTAGTGACCTTTTAATAACGACCATGGATTTTTTGGTCATAGATCAATGACCATTCTGAACCAGTTGGTCGTAGGGAATTTGGGAGGGTCCAAACCTTGAAAAATAATGACCAATTTTGTCAAAAAGGTCATAGTGTTCTAACAAGAAATGGTTATAGATGGATATGACTGGTCTAAAGCCAGTTATCTGGGAGACTATGACCAATTTATATGGTCATATCATATAATAACAAATATTCTAAAGTATAAAGAGGGTGACTAGACCGCCACCTAAGCAGTTTGTCTATGTGTCATGTCCATTTGTGTGGGGTCTACAAGTGAATTTTGTATTTTATTATAGTATCACTAAATAGTGGGGTCTACCTATCATTTTGATATACCATGCAGTGCCCGAGAAATTAAGGCAAAAAATTAGGTGGCCAAGGGCATCAAACCCATGACCTCCTCCTACCTATCAAGGAACAAGACCACTACACTAACACTTCATTCACGTTAACTAACAACGCATGATATTTTTGTATATGGCGAACCGACTTGGAAATTAAGGAAAAAAATTGGGCGGGCAGGGGCTTCAAACCTACTACCTCCTCCTACCACTCAAGGAACACGACCACTACACTAACACTTCATTGACGTTAACTAACAACGCATGATATTTTTGTATATGGCGATCCGACTTGGAAATTAAGGAAAAAAATTGGGCTGGCAGGGGCTTCGAACCCACTACCTCCTCCTACCACTCAGGGAACAAGACCACTACACTAACACCACGTTGACGACAATAAACATCGCATGATATTTTTTATATAGCGAACCGACTAGAAATTAAGCCAAAAAGGAGAGCCAAGGGGGTCGAACCCACGACCAATACCTCTCGGTAAGGGAACCAAGCCAATGGACTAACGAAGTGTTTGCGTAAATATCCCATGTGAAACCGTGTTGTATATTCCTAGATAGTGTTGGGCCTGGACCTGGGCCTCAACAGAAATGGCCTCCTCTTTTTTTCTCCTAAATAATTTGCCCTACCGGCTGGGACAGCCTAATAGTTATTAGTAGGTTGATTTTACTTAAAATCTATGGGCTTCTTGTAAAGTTTTAGCCCACCTAAGTGGAGGGATTTTTTCCCCAAAAAGTCTAAAAACTTAATTTTTCTATAATTTTTCGTATGACTTTGGATTGAAATGATATAAAAATCAATTTAGTTTATCTTTAGGAGGTGCATAACTTTCTTTTCATATAAAATTATACAATGTCAAGGATTCTGGCCATAACATTGGTCGTTTGACCTGAAATTCATGAAACCTCGAACATGATAGGTCATTTCTGTGAAGGTTTTTTCAAGATATTTGCAATATACCAAGTTCGGTATTTTTTCTTGCAACTATGTCACATAATACGACACCACGCGGAGGATTAACCTTGTTTGGACCATTTTTGAATTTTTTATGCCCGTTTGAAACTATGGTCAAAACGCGGGCATGAAGGTTCTTAGCTAGGGGATGACCCTCGCTGAACTTGCATTGGATCTCTAATAAAACAGTATATTATGAACCTAGAAATTATTTTTTCAAAAAATCATGAGCCTTAGATCATGTACCCGTAGTTCAAACTGGACCCACTTCATGCTGATTCGGCAGAAATTTGTCTTTTTCGCGAGGGGTGCACGGAAAAGTTTTAGATACGCTGGTTGGGACATTGTCAATGCAACGTGGTCTTGTATTTATGAAAAATAGGGTTGTAGTATTTTGAAGCTTTCATTTGGTGGTTGTTTCACAAAATACCCCTTTTTTGACACTCGAAAAATTGAAAATTCATTTTTCGAGCGACGAAAAGGAAAACTTCCTCCTTCAATATTGTTAGCCATCTCAATATGCACATGCATGCACAATATGGGCAGAATATCACAAACTATGTCGCGATTCTGGCCATAACATTGGTCGTTTGACCTGAAAGCCATGAAACCTCGAACATGATAGGTCATTTCTGTGAAGGTTTTTAAGATATTTGCAATATACCAAGTTTGGTATTTTTCCTTGCAACTATGTCACATAACACGACACCACGCGGAGGATTAACCTTGTTTGGACCGTTTTTGAATTTTTATGCCCATTTCAAACTATGGTCAAAACGACGGGCATGAAGGTTCTTAGCTAGGGGATGACCCTCGCTGAACTTGCATTGGATCTCTAATAAAACAGTATATTGTGAACCTAGAAATGATTTTTTCAAAAAATCATGAGCCTTAGATCATGTACCCGTAGTTCAAACTGGACCCACTTCCTACTAATTCGACAGAATTTTGTCTTTTTCGCGAGGGGTGCATGGAAATTTTTTAGATACCCCGGTTGGGACATTGTCAATGCAACGTGGTCTTGTATTTATGAAAAATAGGGTTGTAGTATTGTGAAGCTTTCATTTGGTGGTTGTTTCACAAAATACCCCTTTTTGACACTCGAAAAATGGAAAATGCATTTTTCGAGCGACAAAAAGGAAAATTTCCTTCTTCAACATTGTTAGCCATCCCAATATGCGCATGCATGCATAATATGGGAAGATTATCACAAACTATGCCACGATTCTGGCCATAACATTGGTCGTTTGACCTGAAAGCCATGAAACCTCGAACATGATAGGTCATTTATGTGAAGGTTTTTTTGTGATATTTGCAATATACCAAATTTGGTATTTTTCCTTGTAACTATGTCACATAATACGATACCACACGGAGGATTAAACTTGTTTGGACCGTTTTTCAATTTTTATGCCCATTTCGAACTATGGTCAAAACGGCGGGCATGAAGGTTCTTAGCTAGAGGATGACCCTCACTAAACTTGCATTGGATCTCTAATAAAACAACACATTGTGAACCTAGAAATGATTTTTTCAAAAAATCATGAGCCTTAGATCATGTACCCGTAGTTCAAACCGGACCCACTTCCTGCTGATTCGGCAGAAATTTGTTTTTTCACGAGGGGTGCACGGAAAAGTTTTAGATACCCCGGTTGAGACATTGTCAATGCAACGTGGTCTAGTATTTATGAAAAATATGGTTGTTGTATTTTGAAGCTTTCATTTGGTGGTTGTTTCATAAAATACCCCTTTTTGACAATTGAATTTCTAGACACATTCTCCAACCAATGAGAGTGCAGGAACCACAATGCCAGAGATCAACCTCCCAAGCTCGATCTTGGCCGTCCATAGGGTCACAATCCAATGACGAAAAGCTCCCCTTAAACCCTAGCTCTCTACTCTCCACCGCCGCCATGATGCCACCCATCCAGATCACGATGGAGAGGGATCCCCTTCCCACTCCCAGCCCCTCAAACCTTAATCCCGCTCAGACCCGCTGCCATCGACAGCCGCCGAGCTCGCTCCCCTTCAGCCCCTTCTCCCACCATGACACCCACAAGATCTGCTCCTCCTCCCCCACAAGATCTCTCTCTGCAGTCGCCACCGGGTGCGAGGGTGCGACGCGAGCCTCCGCACCAACATCGGTGGGAGCACTGTCTGGCCCCTGTTGCTCCGTATTCGGTGCCATCCTCAACCAGATCCCCTCCACATGGGTCTTCCTCATCAACACCGGTGGGAGCACCTGCTAGGCTTCTACACCGACAACTTCTACAAGGACTTCTACACCGACAACTTCGTGGACTAGGTCGGAATGTCCTAGTTGTGCCTCACCCCCTTTGTCGACACCCCGCCACGCCGGCGCGCTTCCCGACTGTGCTCTCCTACGAGGTGCTCTCCTACGAGGTGCTCTCCTGTTCTTGTTCCTTGACCGTCTATAGTTGTATCGTAGATCGAATATCGTAGATTCCCCTCGATCGCTTAGTAGTTGGAGTAGATCTACGGGCGGTGGTACTACTTTTGTTGATTGATTGCTGTTGTCTCCAGTATGCTTTGATACTATGTAGATGTCCTGATTTGAGGTTTGGTTGTTGTTAATATTCTGTTCTTATTTATCACATTTCAGACCATTTGTTAGCCTATGATACATGTTATATAAATCAAATTTGTTACCCTATGATCATTTCTGATCATTTGTTAGCCTATGATACTTGTTTCATTATTGTATCTACATACCCTACCTTCATGTTGTATGTGTATTTAGATCTGCTAGATTAAGTTTTACTTATTTTGACCTGCAACAACATCTATTTTTTAATTAAGTTAACATGAATCTGTCATGTCCACACCCCTCATATCAACTGCACTGTCTATTATTATTAGTTTGGTCTGTTAGCCTTATGCTGAGATGGGCACATTGTAGCTTCATGTTCACCATCAATGTCACATTGTATCTTCACTTTTTGTCATCATTGCTGTATTGGATATACATGCACTTGCCATTTGCATTCCTAGTGAGTTATTCCACTCACTCTGCTATCACCGTTAGTGCATCAGTTGGTAGTGTTCTAATTTACCTGTTGCATATCACATTGGTCTACTAGTACTTGGGCATATATCTAAAACTTTCAGCTTAGTGGTTATCGTCCTAGTTTATGCTTTAGAGTTCATGAAACTGAACTCTGTGTTTATTCATTTTTGTTTGAGGTAACTGGCCACCAACTACAAGATGGTCATCAACATGCTCAACAACCTCGACTAGCTACTCCTAATCACCTGGTGAGATCTGCTAGTGACATCCAATTTCTGATGCATACCCCTTTTCCTTTCTATTGCGTTTATGATGAGTGAAGTGTGATGACGAGCCAGGGTTGGTCTGAATCTTTAATGTCTCAGGGACTGCAGCTAGCAGTGACCATGGTTGCTACTGCTTTCCTATGACGGACACGAGGAAGCCAGGGACAACTGGGGGCTGGCATCCGAGCTGAGAAGTAGCACTATGTCATCATGTGTTATATTTTATAAACTACGAACTGATACATGTTTCTTATTTCCTTGGCTTGAAAACTGCAGTCACGTGTCCAAACTGCTTGCATTTCTTGTTATTATGCCCTATACTCAGCTATAATTGGTAAAACCTGTACTGTGATCTCCTATGTCACATTCTCAATCATGCTTCTACCCTGTCTTGATTGTATGCTTGTGAAATTTATCCTGGACTTCCATATATATAGATATTGCATTGGTGCTTTGTGTTTCTCATAATGCAATTTCTGCTACTATTTATATTAATACTAGACTAATCTGTTTCCTCTATTATTTGAGATGTGGCTGAACTGGAGCAAGGCGATGACGGCACCGACTAGCAGGAGGTTGGTGCCCTCTTCCTGACTTAGGGAGAACGTCAAGGACAATGACGAGCTACATGTTGATGTTGTTGACAAGTTGTCGGAGCTGCTGCAGGTCTATGTTCTGCCTCCTGTGTGCTGCTAGCGTGAAGCACACGGAGCTGATGGCGCTGCCGGCGAGAACCTGAGATGACCTGGAGGTCTCCTTGTTGAGCTGAAAGTCGAAAGTTTAGATGTTCTATTGTCGTGTCAAGTTATATATTATTTCAAATTTTGCTTGGCTGTTTTGGCTGGAGCTTTCTCTTAGAAAGCCCTCTTGTTGTGTAAGTACTATTTGAAATATTACTGGGCTGATTGGCTCTATGTGTGTTTTAGAAATGTCTGGCACCTGTACTGGACAAAATTTTATTGTGATCTTAAAAAGGCCTCGGCCCTGACAGTACGTACTGGAATAGTAACTTGATCTTAAAAAGGCCTCGCCCATATAGTAGTGGACTGAATAGTGTGCAATTTCGAAAATATCAGAATAAAATGGCTGAGAATAAAAAATAAATTCACCATAAAAGGCCCAAAAATCTCAATCAAAATGGACCTTAGAAAGGACAAAGCCCAAAATAAAATGCACATTAAAAGGCCAAGGTTTGTGTAATTATTGGGCTCGGTCCATGTGAAGCACCAAACTGGACTGGGCTAAATCTAATCGATGACCTTTCGAATTGGTCACAGATTTGCCACGTAGGATCGGCCACGTAGGCTCTAACGTGGACATGGCAGACAGTCTGTGACCAATACAGTTGGTCATAAAATCTGTGACCAACTGTATTGGTCATAGATGTCTATGACCAATTCAAAAAAAAGGTCGTGGTGTTTAACTAGTGACGCTCAGCTTTTGACCTTCTGTATTTGGTCACAAAAAGGTCACAAATTAAAAACTATGACCTTTCAGTGACCAATATGAAGGGTCATGTATCACCAGATTTCTTGTAGTGTGCAATGACACTGGGTGTGGTTCAAGATATGGTCTTTGGGAAGAACACACATGCAATGACACTGGTGGATCCATGTGTGGTATATGAGAAGAACACACATGCAACGACACTGGATGTGGTTCATGATATGGTTTGTGAGAAGAACACACATGCAATGACATTGGTGGATCCATGTGTTGTCTTTGGGAAGAACACACATGCAATGACACTGGATCCATGTGTGGTCTATGAGAAGAACACACATCCAATGACTCTAGCTGTGGTTCATGAAAAGAGCAGACATGCAATGACACTGGTGGATCCATGTGTGGTTCATGGGAAGAACACACATGCGAGGACACTGGGTGGATCCATGTGTGGTTTGTGAGAAGAACACACATGCAATGACTTCGGTGGATCCATGTGTGGTTCATGGGAAGAACACACATGCAATGACTCTGGGTGGATCCATGTGTGGTCTGTGAGAAGAGAAGACATGCAACGACACCGGTGGATCCATGCGTGGTCTTTGGGAAGAACACACATGCAATGACACTGGTGGATCCATGTGTGCTCTGTAAGAAGAGCAGACATGCAACGACACCGGTGGATCCATGTGTGGTTTGTGAGAAGAACACACATGCAATAACACTGGTGGATCCATGTATGGTCTTTGGGAAGAACACACATGCAATGACACTGGTGATATGTGGTATGTGAGAAGAACACACATCCAATGACTCCAGGTGTGGTTCATGAAAAGAGCAGACATGCAATGACACTGGTGGATCCATGTGTGGTTCATGGGAAGAACACACATGCAATGACACTGGTGGATCCATGTGTGGTCTGTGAGAAGAGCAGACATGCAACGACACCGGTGGATCCATGAAATGGTTCATGGGAAGAACACACATGCAACGACACCGGTGGATCCATGATATGGTTCATGGGAAGAACACACATGCAATGACACTAGTGGATCCATGTGTGGTCTTTGGGAAGAACACACATGCAATGACACTGGTGGATCCATGTGTGGTCTGTGAGAAGAACACACATGCAATGACACTGGGTGTGGTTCATGATATGGTTTGTGAGAAGAACACACATGCAATGACACTGGTGGATCCATGTGTGGTCTTTAGGAAGAACACACATGCAATGACACTGGATCCATGTGTGGTCTATGAGAAGAACACACATCCAATGACTCTAGCTGTGGTTCATGAAAAGAGCAGACATGCAATGACACTGGTGGATCCATGTGTGGTTCATGGGAAGAACACACATGTGATGACAGTGGGTGGATCCATGTGTGGTTTGTGAGAAGAACACACATGCCATGACTCCGGTGGATCCATGTGTGGTTCATGGGAAGAACACACATGCAATGACACTGGTGGATCCATGTGTGGTCTGTGAGAAGAGCGGACATGCAATGACACCGATGGATCCATGTGTGGTTTGTGAGAAGAACACACATGCAATGACACCGGTGGATCCATGTGTGGTCTGTGGGAAGAGCACACATGCAACAACACTGGTGAGATGTGTTTTGTGAGAAGAACACATATCCAATGACTCTAGTGGATCCTTACGTGGTTTATGAGTGGTTTATGAGAAGAACACACATCCAATGAACTCTTGCGGATCTATCTTGGCATAATTTGATGTGTGCCATGATGTATTTCATTGTGCAAGACACCCACTTTCCATTTTTATATACTACTCAGTGTCGCCCTTGGTTTTTTGTGGTACTACTCAGTTTTGCCCCCCCACTCTATCTTTCGTAGAAGCAGAAATCTGTGCTCACCCTGTCTGCTACTCCCTGATTGGTTATCACAGTTGTCACGCGGATCGTGCGCACCAGCCGTTGATTCTGTGCGATCCAATGATGATCGTTGCACACGTTGTGCCCTTCACAGTACAACATGAGACAGCACGAACGTCTCCCTCAGCGACACTTCTACAAGAAGGAACACGATGCCGTCCATGGAAAAAGTCGTCGAGCGGTCATGTCATGTTTAATCAAGTCTAAAAAGCCTACTGCTGCTACTACTACACCACAACGCATGCGTCATCGAGTGCATGGTCATCGATGGACAACTGTAATTTATTGCCACTTGATTTTAATAAGACATATCCCATTTTTTATGCAGTGGCTCTCAATCTCACTTCCAACTGGGCCCGACCGTAAGAAGCTTGCACGCGCTAGCCTGAGACCGAAGAGCTGAGCTCGACGGGACCTAACGTCTCCGCCTTCATCAACTCATCCCTCTACCCGATCTAGCACAACCCCACAAATCTCGCCATACAGCCACCTACCTTCCCCTCTACATTTCCACTTTTAACTATCGCCAATTTTAGGGCCGTGTCAAACTTCGTACATAGAAATTGTGTATGCGCCCTTTGTATGCGGCTCAATACAGAACTGCCATGCATGGCCCGGGAAAAAACATGACGTACCGTGCGCGTGTCGTGGTGCACGGTGGTGCAACGAAATGTGCCTTGCTTCCATCCACCTTAACTATAGAGCCCCTCTCTGCACACCCACTCCCACTCTCGCTCACTCTCCCCACGCAACCCTCTCCACTGTCCCACCAGCATTCGCAAACTCCCGAGAATACCCCGTCCGTGCTGGCGATGACCGAGGAGGATAAGGTGGCCATCGTGGCCTCCGAGGCCGCCAGCGAGGAGGCCCCCGTCTCCTCGCCGGCCCCCCTCGACGCATTGAAAGCAGCCATCGTCCCTGTCTAGGCCCGTGTCGAGGCATCGATGGCAGCCGCCGTTCCCGTCCAGGCCCCCGTCCCCGCTACCGACGGAGCCACCGACGCAGAGCCCCCCGCCGGCGAGGAGGCCCCCGCTGGTCACAAGCGGATCAAGCTCTTATGGGGCACCTACGATCCAGATAAGTACATCGCTCCGCGGAACCCCTACGACACCGGCATCGATGACCCATGGTCGGAGGTAACTAGGGTTTGCTCCCCTCCCCTGGTTCTTCTACTGTTCCCATCGTTGGATGCTAGATGCTGGTTTATTTGGATTCGCTTGTTCACATTTCGATTGCTCGATCTTCTTACATCATCTACTCCCCCATTTTCCTTTTCTTCCAATAGGTTTCCGGCAGTGATGTCTGTAGTGATGACAAGTCCATACACATCAAGACTCGTCAAGTGCTGAGGAGGCTGCGGGCCGGCAAGTACGCCGCCTTCTTCAGGGGCGGCCCATGGCGCTACCCATTTCGCAAGAGGACCACCTACAGTTGTGCGAGTGTCCCCGACTGCACCGACTTCCTCTCCTTAATGAAGCATGCAGAGGCCACGGGCTCCGGCATCCACAAAGGCGGCGAGCGCGAGACCGTGAACATCAACGCCTACATCGCTGAACACTGGGCTCTCAGCATTCACCTCCGAAACCTCTAGCGGTTGGCCATCAAAGAGGGTCGCATCGCTCCAATTAGGCCCAAGGTCCCCAAGATCAAGGGACTGTTCAGCAAGAAGTGGAGGAAGCGTCGGATGGAGGAGGAGGATGCGGAGGTGCGGGCGCGTGCAGGATGTGCTTGCAGCTGCGGCGGCGGCTGCTGCTGCTAAGCAGCTTCTTTCTAGCTATATCCTATTTCTGGCTGAATGCATCGAACCTCGTTAAGCAACCTAATTTCTATCGCTATATCCTATTTAGCTGCGCACAGCTATATCTACATTTGTTTTGTTTTCTGAATGAATGTATTCTGCCTGCTGTGATTTGCTGCTTTAGATTTGCTACCTGATCGGAGGCAAAAAGAGGTCCAAAAGGGAACGAATTATCGAAGAGAGAATCTTTTCAAGATTTGCTACCAATTTGGGCAAATATGAACATATCTGTTTAGAGAGAGAGGAAAAGGGTACTCTTTCAAACTGCTAGTTAACGAGCTACCATCTTGACGTCTCCCTCTACAAGAAGGAACACGATGCCGTCTATGGAAAAAGTCATCGAGTGGTCATGTCATGTTTAATCAAGTCTGAAAAGCCTACTACTGCTACTACTATGCCACAACACATGCGCCATCGAGTGCACGGTCGTCGATGGACAGCTGCAATTTCTTGCCACTTGATTTTAATAAGACACATCCCATTTTTTACGCAGAGGCTTTCAATCTCACTTCCAACTGGGGCCCACTGTAAGAAGCTTGCACGCGCTAGCCGAAGGCTGAACAACTGAGCTCGACGAGACCTAACGTCTTCGGTTCATCGAGTCACTCGCAGTCATCAACACATCCCTCTAGCGAATCTAGAACAACCCCACAAATCTTGCCGTACAGCCACCTACCTCCCCCTCTACATTTCTACTTTTAACTATCGCCTATTTTAGGGCCGTGTCAAACTTCGTACATAGAAATTGTGTGTGCGCCCTTTGCATGTGGCTCAATACAGAACTGCCATGCATGGCCCGAGAAAAAAACGTGACGTACCGTGCACGTGTCGCGGTGCACGGTGTAGTAGACTGCGCGGCGTGTTGCATGGTGGTGCAACGAAACGTGCCTTGCTTCTATCCACCTTAACTATTAAGCTCACTAACCCCACGCAACCCTCTCCACTATTCCACCCGCATCCGGAAACTCCCGAGAATACCCTGTCCGCGCCGGTGATGGCCGAGGAGGATAAGGTGGCCATCGTCATCTCCGTGGCCACCAGCGAGGAGGCCCCCGTCTCTTGGCTATATCCTATTTCTGGCTGAATGCATCGAACCTCGTTAAGCAACCTACTGTCTATCGGTATATCCTATTTAGCTGCGCACAGCTATATCTACATTTGTGAGAATCTTCTCTAGATTTGCTACCAATTTGGGCAAAATGAAACATCTATGTTTAGCGAGAGAGGAAAAGGGCACTGTTTCAGACTGCCAGTTAAGAAGCTACCATCTTGACAAGCTACAAGACTCATACATAAACATAACACAACGAGGGCTAAATTTATTTTACTAGTATTACTTGATGCGCTAGACATCTTGGCAAGCTAACTGAGTTCCACAAAACAGAATCAGAAACATAACACTGACAAGTAAAATTTAATTTACTCCTCATCAGACCACTTGACGCGCTTGCTATCATTCCAGGTACTCCACGTCTGATGAACTGCTGCTTTGTCCCAAATGGCATCTAACTTGGCTTTCCTATCTTCAGCATGCTGTGGCACAATTAGCGGTGCATCACAGGCCTGATTGTTGCCACTAGAAGATGCCGCCTCTCTGTTTGCCGCTTCAGCTGCAGCCTCTCTATCAGCTGCTTCTTCAGCTGCAAGCTCTCTTTCAGCTGCTTCTGCAGCCTCTCTGTCAGCTGCTTCAGATGCAGCCAATTTCTTTGCATATTCAACTTCAAACTCAGATCTTCGGCATTTTCTACAAAGGGCTCCCCTAAGCTCGTCTCCCCTCTTGCAAATAGGGCAAAACACGAGGTAACGTTGAAAAAAATGGATCTTCTTGTACAGCTGGTAGGTCACGTAAGCATCTATGGCTGCATACTTCAGGTTTATATCAGACAACGGCCACTCGTTCTAGAAATCGTGCCTATCCTTAGAGAAATCTTCCTTCATTGTGACGTATGACTCATCGAGGATTCTAGTTGCGAGTGATGCCATTCCATCCTTCTTCCTGCGCCCTAGGATCTTGACAAGATGCTGAATATCGATCCAGTTGTGCGCAGGAATCATAATTTCCTCTTGATACAATTTCGAAAAATCAGTTGTTGTGTCGGCAGTGCAGAAAACAATTCCTTTTTTTCAAGGAACTGGCATAGCGCCGGACATTTCCTGTCAGTCCTAAAAGTATGTAGTTTGTCATCACCAAAATTTGTAACTACAATTTTTTTGTCAATGCAAGATCATCATCTCAATATAATTTTGAAAAGTTTAGTAAATGCAAGATCAAGACTCTCAACACTGTATTGTCATAATTTATTCGGTTTTGCTATTTCTCAGTCGATTGAGCGAGTTGCACATTTCTTTTAACTACGGTTGTACTTTTCTTAGGTGATTGAGACTAAAGAAAATCTCAATCGATTGAGACATAGGCAAACCCTAATTTATTTGGTCCTAAGTAAAATCCAGTAGTTGCAAGATGAGAAAGTGGATAAAGAACAAGAGGAGAAAACCCTAAAAGCAGTTAGCTACAGAGAGTAGATCTACAAACCGGGAGAGATGGTAGATGAGGACGTGTTTCCGCATGGCAAGTTGAACGACGACGACTTCACTCCCTTCATATGGGTGCTCCGGGGTGTACTTGAGGTCTAATCCCACAAACTTGTCCTCGTCTATCCCAAGCCAACCCTCGTACATCCTCAGGACATGCACCACTGTCTCCTCCTCATTGGTGTAGACAACGTCTATCTTCTTGTTGTCATGGGTAGTGAAGCTTGTCTCTAGAGTGCGTAGATCTTCCATGGCAGCAAGGAGAAGACGGGAAGAAGATAGTAGATGACAAGAAGAAGGAGTGGTTTCTGCGAGGCAGGGGAATGGGGGAACCGTCAATGCGCTTTTATGGTAGGGGTTAACGATTGGGACGGAAGTCCAAGGAGAGACGCGTGGCGGTGGCCGTTCCAGCTCCTGAGTAAAGAAAAAATAATTATAACGCCGATAAATGGGCCCTGTTTTGTCACGTCAATACACTAGGTAGGAGGTGTTTTCCTATCCACTGTGCCAACGCTGCAAGCCTACGTGACAGCCACCGCGCCTAAACGACGGGAGCGACATAACGACGAACTGACAGGGGGGGGGGGGCAACTTGACGCCCGTTAGCCTGATTTTTTGTATTGAAACGTAAAGTTGAATTCGTGCCGAAAAAGACCCTCTGAGTATTTGGCACACCAACTGTAGTCATCCCGGCTGATTTTAGGAAACTTGGGTATCGCGTTGCCTGTACACCCAAACTTTCGGGCCGCAAAGTGATATCTCATTGTGGCTGCAGCCGCCGGTCATAGACGACGCGCCTCGTCGAGATCTATCTATTTGTCCAAGCTGATTTGGAAATCTTGCTCATTTCTAGTTACCCCATCCTCTGATGGTTCTAGGGTTTTGGTGACTATGGCTTTACCATGCTTCGGTGATGGTTTGGTGTTGCCCTGGTGACGAGGGGTAACCTCGGCAATGCCCGTGATGATGGACTTGCGGTTTCATGGAAAAGGGAACGCTGGGGATTTCGTCGGATGTTAGGAAAACAATAAAGACAAAGTCGCCTGAATACTGGGAAAACACTCTTTTACAAGTTGTCCTCTAGATTTTGATGTACCCTTGCTTGGGCTTCTCCCGTCCTATATATAATAGGCCTGGTATCAAAGCTCTCTGCAGATAGGTTTCATACACACGTGATTACAATACCAACATAATGTCGGTTCGTGGTTTCTTTCCTAATATATCAAGAGTCTCTGTTGGTTGCTTCCTTGGGCTTTTATCTGGAATCTTTTATGGGTCGTAGGCCTTTACCCAATGTAGGGTAGCGAATAGTGAGCATCCGAATAATCACCCATGTCAGTAGCCCCCGAGACTCTACCTAAATCCGCAGTTTTCAGGTTGAGTCTTAGAGTTTTCTTTCTTCTTTCTCTTCTGTTTGATTTTATTTTTTGTAGGGATTTTGGTACAATGAGTCTGATACTTTCGATGGATCGGGAATCAATTAATTTCTCCTGGGCAAAAACAAGGTGGACCTACATCAAATTCAAGTCCCCAGGCTTGAATCCGGAATTTGTCGCTGGCGTAATTCAGTTCGAGCCGCTGAGGTCTTATCGAATACTGAATTCCAGTTTTCTATTTTTATCGGGTACCCAATGCGTCTGTTGGGATTTTTCATCGTATCATTGATATGGATTTTTTACTAGCAAAGCGCATTCTTGTGCGATTACTAGGCCACAAAGGACGAATTCTAAGGTCTTACCTTCATGTTTCTGAACACGGCATTCGGATATTTCCTCACGTTTGAGCATGATCCGAGGTTTTTTTGGCTTTATTTGTGGTTGACCTGCTAGGCCGCCAATCTTTCTGATTATATCAGATAGTTTTATTATTTTACACTATCTCCCAATGGGAGTAACACCTTTTTGAGGATACACTAGTTTAAAACTCAAAAGGTTTTTGCAATTTGTCAATGCACTTTATACACAACGGAATTTCTATCAGGTGCACGCTTAGCGCTCCCGATAGGAGTATCCCCCGAGGCTATGTTCGGATGCTTGTATCTGGACATAGGATCATAATTGATGTTAGCTTGATGGAAAGCATTGATCTTTGGAAAAAAGTTAAGATACAAATAACTTCTTTTTATATACAAGGCGAAAAATCGTCGGTACATTATTCTTTGAGCGGATGACTGTTTTAGACTTTCTCCTGGACATCTTGGCTTAATAAGACGAACTGTGACTCTTACCATTTTGCAAATAATCTTATGCATAAAAGCGTTGTAGCTGTGCTACGTTCCATGGATTTGAGTAATTTACTCCTGTCTTCTTATCTTATAGTCGATATGCTCCTCCGGGAATAACTTCTGTGATGATGTATGGTCCTTCCCATGGCGATTCTAGCTTCTTGTGCCCATCTTGCTTGAGGCGAAGAACTAGGTCCCCTACTGCGAAGGACCTAGGCTACAATCTTTTGCTATGGTAATTGTGCAGGTTTTGCTGGTACATAGTTGCTCTTTGGAGGGCTTCGTCTCGAGCTTCATCAAGCGCATCCACATCATCTTCAAGTGCTTCTCTTGATTCCTCTTCATTATATGTAGCTACTCTTGGCGATTCGTGTGATACCTCAACTGGAAGGACGTTTTCCACACCATGGACCAAAAATAAAGGCGTCTCTTGTGTTGAATTGTTTAGAGTTGTACATAAACTCCATAACACGGATGGCAATTCATCCACCCATGCTCCCTTTGCTCTGTCAAGTGGTGCCAATAGTCTTTTTTGAGTCCAACGGTAACTAGTCCGTTGGCTTTTTTGACCTGTCCATTTGTTTGCGGGTGAGCTACAGAAGCGTAGCTTATTTTGATGCCCATCTCCTGGCAGTTCTCCTTGAACTCATTGGAAGTGAAGTTGGGCCCATTATCCGTGATGATGCTGTTCGGTACGCCAAACCAAAATACTATGGATTTGATAAAATTCATAGCCGAAGTTCCATCTTGGGTGGTGACAGGTATTGCTTCAATCCATTTAGTAAATTTGTTGACTCTACTAATAGAAAGATGTGTCCTCCCGGCGATGATTTGTAAAGTTTTCCCACCATGTCGAGTCCCCACTGAGCGAAAGGCCAGGCCAAGGGTATGGGATTCAGCTCAGCGGCTAGTGCTCCAGGCTTTGTCGCGAATCTTTGATATGCTTCACATGTTCTGACAATATCTTTTGCATCTTGTACTACAGTGAGCCAATAAAATCCTGCCCTGAATGCTTTTGCATCAATTGCTCGGCTACTAGCATGGTGACCACAGACTCCTTCATGTATATCTTTTAGTATAATTTTTCCTTCTTCGGGTGTTACACAATGTTGCAACACACCCGAAATACTTCTTTTGTATAGTTCTCCTTTGGTTATCCTGAAAGCCTTCGATCGTCGGGTGATTCGCCGAGATTCTATCACATCCTCTGGTAGTTCTCCCTTAGTCATATATGCTATATACGACTGCATCCAGGTTGGTTCAATTAGCATGACCTCGTTGATTTCTTGTTCTTCTTCTTCGATGGCCTCTTCTATGTTCTTGATTTCTGAAGGAGCCCCCGACTCTTTTTGTAGATGCTTCTTTTTCCCTGTTTTTGGTGCTACGACTTCCGAGACTCTTTTTGCTTTGATTGATCTCTCTATTATCTCCTCCCAAAAAACTCCTGGTGGTATTGGTAAACACAATGATCCGATGTTTGCTAGATTATTGGCTTCCTCATTGCTTGCTCTTACTATATGTGATACTTCACACCCATCAAATTGAGCCTCCATGATGCCATATAAGTCACGATAAGCAATCATATTTTCGCTGACAGCATCACATTTGTTCATTGCTTGTTGTGCCACAAGATTGGAATCTCCGAAGATTTTGAGGCGAGTTGCACCACAAGCTTTGGCCATCCGCATGCCATGCAACAGGGCCTCGTATTCCACTTCATTATTGGATGCGTTTGTAAAGCTCATCCAAGGAATATAGCGCATTTTGTCGCCTTGAGGTAATATTAGTACGACTCCTGCTCCTGCTCCCTTCGTCCTTTTTGATCCATCAAAGTACATTGTCCGTGTGCTAGAAAGGTCTGGTGGACCCGCACATTGCAATTCCGCCCACTCTGTGATGAAATCTGGCAGAACTTGTGACTTAATTGCTTTGCGCTTCTCATAAGTGATATCCCTAGGGGATAATTCGATGCCCCATAGAGAAACACGCCCAGTTGCTTCTGGATTGTTGAGGATGCTTGACAAAGGTGCCTCGTTGACCACTACGATCGCGTGCTTCGAAAAATAGTGGTGTAGCTTTCGTGCCATCATAAATACCCCGTATGCTAGGTCTGGTAGTGTGGGTACCTTTGTTTAGATGGCAACAAACCTCGCTCATGAAGTAAACTAGTCTCTACACGCCATGGGTATTTCCTTCTTTGGGTCGCTCTATGACCAGGACCGTGCTAACCACCTGATGTGTAGCAGCAATATAAAGGAGTAGAGGTTCCTTCTCTTTTGGTGACACGACGACATGAGATGTCGAAAGTGTTCTTTTAAGATCTTCAAAGGCACGCTGAGCTTCTTCTGTCCATTCGAATTTTTATGATTTCCTCATGAGGGCGTAGAATGGTAGCGCTTTTTCTCCTAATCTTGCAATAAAACGACTTAGTGCCGCCACTCGTCCCGCTAGTTGCTGTACATCTCGTAGATTTGTTGGCTTCTTCATTGTGAGGATTGCTTGTATTTTTTTAGGATTAGCCTCGATTCCTCTAGTTGATACCAAATATCCGAGGAGTTGCCCTGCTGGGACTCCAAAGGAACATTTCTTTGGATTCAGTTTGATGCTAAACCTGTCGAGATTTCTGAATGTTTCTTCTAGGTCCTTTATCAACGCAGATCCTTGACCTATGGTAACGATGACGGCATTAATATATACTGCACATTTGTGCCTATTTGACTTCCCAGGCACTTCTGCATCATCTGCTGATATGTTGCTCTAGCGTTCTTGAGGCCAAACGACATTGTTGTGTAGCAGAATACGCCATAAGGCATGATAAATGCCATTTTCTCCTAATCTTCTTCCTTCATCCTGATCTGGTGGTAACCTAAGTAAGTGTCCAAGAAAGAAAGACGTTCGCATCCCGCGGTTGCGTCGATTATTTGGTCGATTCGCTGCAATGGGAAGTGATCTTTTGGACAATGTTTGTTCAACGCAGTAAAGTCAATGCACATCTGAAGTTCCATAGTGTTTTTCTTCGGAATATATACTGGGTTTCCTAGCCACTCTCATTTTGTTAATTCTTTGATAAAATTGGCATCGGTTAGGTGATAGAGCTCCTTTCCGATGGCCTTGCGTTTTGGTTCTGCGAAGCGTCGAAGCGGTTCTTTTACTGGTTTCGCCTTTGGATCTAAATTTAGTGCATGCTCAGCAGGTTCCCTAGGGATTCCCGACATGTCAGAAGGTAGCCATGCGAAAATCTCCCAGTGCTCACGGAGGAACTCGATGAGCGTGCTTTCCTATGCGGGATCAAGGTTAGAAGCCAGAAATGTTGTTTTTGTCGGGTCAACGGGGTGGATCAATAATTCTTTTGTGTCTTTTGCCGTGTCAAAAGCCTGATCGGGATTGACACGTGCTACCTCCAGAGGTTGTTCACTTGCTAAACTTTTTAGTTGCTCAAACTCCGTTGCCATCCAAAAAGATTCAGAAATTTTATTGAACTATCGATCACAACTATCCGCATGTGTGAATCTTCCTTGTACCGTGATAACTCCCTTTGGTGCTGGCATTTTCATTACTAGGTATGCGTAATGTGGCACTGCCATGAATCGTGGAAAGGCTGGTCGTCCCAGGATTGCGTGGTATTGTGATGGCCAATCCATGACTTTGAATTCAAGTTTTCTCGCTTGAAATTTATTTTGGAACCAAAAACAATGTTAAGAAAAACTTTGCCTAAAGGAATTTCGTCTTTACCTGGTACTATTCCGTAGAAAGAGGTTTCTATTAGAGCGAGATTATCCAGAGGATAGCCTATTGTTCGCAATCACTACAAGAATTGTGCTAATTAATGACCCCAAATATTGGTCACTGAAAGGTCATAGTAATCCATCTATGACCTTTCTATGACTAAAACGAGTAGGTCACATAGCGAGGGTCACTATAGACAACCCATGACCTTTTTTTGAATTGGTCATGGACTACTATGACCAAAATAGATGGTCATAGATTCTATGACCAAATTTTTTGTCACGGGCTATCTGGGCTGTCCACGGAGGATCCTACGTGGCAAATATGTGACCAAAATAAATGGTCTTAGATCAAATTCAGCCTGGTCCAGCTCACTCCTTTACATGGGCTAAGCCCAATAATTCAGCCTATTCAATTTTCTTTTTTATCAATTTAGGTGTGCTAAATGGGCCAAGCCCAATAATTTGGAGTATATATTTCTAGGCTTGGTCCTTTTTAAGCCCATTTGCTATTTACTTTCGGCCTCATTATGTTGGAGCAGGTCCCACTATTCAAATGTGTCCCATTTGTTATATTCATCTCAGTCAATGGTTCCAAATGTCAAATGGTTTCCATTTCCCACAATTTTCAAATAACATGCATATTCAATATTTCAAACAGAATAGAAGAAAACATGAAAGTATTCAATATTAGTCTATTACAATTTACAAGCCACATATGCCTACTACTCCCAGCAACATAACGTGCAAGTCATCCCCTTGATCGATCGCCACTCCACTCCAGAAGCAGCTCCAGCTAACTACTATGCCTGATCGATCGCCACCAGCCCTGCATCATCCCGACAGTGCAGCAGCAACGCTGGCAACTCGCCCCTGACCTCCTGGATGCACAGGAGGAAGCGCTGGTAGCTCCGGTAGCTCGCCACCGACCACCCGATTGTCCGGAAGCACGCCCCTAATCTCCCCACTGAGCAGGAGGCAGCGCCGAAAGCTCCATTCTGGGCTTGCCATTGACATCGCCGGCAACGTGACCTTCTCGCTGGCAGCTCTGCCCTAACGCATCTGATGGCGTGCTCCGCCTCCGTCTAAGACGGATCTCAACTTTAGTCCTCCACAAGAGGATGATGAAGTACCCAAATAACATAGTCGAGAAGAGGGTCATGAAGCCAATAATGATCACGCAGTAGGTATTACATAATCTTGAATATGTTTGCAACAAAAAATGACAATGAGAATCCCAAAAATCACTGATAATATACCATAATAGCCAGCATAGGGCTTGCAACACCCTTCTTGTATAATCAGTAGAACCTTAACTGCAAGCTATGATGCACCTGTCTCGATACAACACTTACTTGTATGATTGTCATTCCACACAACTTGGATGAAACCACAAGAGATTGAACATATCAAGCCAATTTAGATAAAATATACATATCAAGTGCATGCTGCTTCACATGAAAGTAGACTAAATTAACACGCTTGGTCACCTCTTCCTATCACTCTTATTCAATATCACAAAGAGAGACTTGTGAACTGAATCCAAAACCAACAACTTAGTTTGATATAGCAGGGTTCAGGCTATTACTATCCATGAGTGGAAAAAACAAAATTCTTGCATGCATTGTAGTAGACATCAGACCAAGACATTTACGTGTTGTCCAAACTGATTGATATAATTGGAAAACATCCAATAAGATGGGAAAATAGTATTTCTGACAAAGCAAATGTGTTGTAATCTCACATGTTGCATTGACTGTTCTCTGGGATCCCACGATTCTTCTCTGTCTCTGTAGCAACCTGAATGGCCATGAACATCAAAATGCAAAATGTAATTCTGACCAGAACAAATAGCACAACGAATTGCTAGCTGTTGCAATATTTTCATACATAACAGTAATTATTAGGTTGACAACAAGGACAGTTCGTTACTATTCCAGATTTAACAGAAATGTGAGAACAAGGACATATGTTGCTCCATTTGCTTAAATGTCTTTAGTTAATCAAGAGCATCACATGATGCATGATTCGCACAAAAAGAACAATTTTAAAAAGATCACCTAGACTTGGAACTTCCAATTTAAAGCTGTAAGTGCATGCTCTTGTCTTGACTTGCAATATTTTGTAGGTTAGATCAGCACATGTAAACTGAACAGAGAACATCAGCAACTAGCAGTCTAGCAGTCTAAACTATCGGTTGGATTCACAAGCAGCAAACGGTCGTCCAATGCACCAAGCAACACTGCAAGCATACCTTGAGGAGGTGCTCGTGGTCCTTGACTATCATGGCAGCGACAAGGAGGATGGCGACGTGCGTGTCGTGGCTACCTCTCCACTGTCCATGCGCGCCATCCTCTGGCCTCCTCCTACTCCACAACGTTGAAGACGGCGGAGTGCTTTCCCTTGTCCCTGTGCACTGTCCGTCGGCCTCCTTCAAGGAGCCCAAGGCCTCCACTGGCTCCCTTCACCACAGAGACCTCGTCACGAGATCTGGGGTAGTGGGATGCCATGCGATGGTGGCCTATGCTCCACACCGCTTCCTTGCGGCCAACCTCGCGGGCAACGGATTGGATGCATCCAGCCTCGCAGCCACTGGATCCGGCCACGTCGATGCTGGATGACGATTCATCCCCATGCCCCGCCGACGTGCAGCACCGCGAGTGGGGCAGCCGAGGTGTCGTACCAGAGAGAGAGAAAAGGCCACGTCGGAGAGAAAGAGGGAGGACCGTCCGTGCTAGAGGACGATGAGGGGGAGGGAATCAGTGAGACGTGGAGGTTGTTGGGGTCTGGCTGCGTGATGGATGGGTGGGTGGGGTGGGTGCGTGGGATGCGACTTAGTAGGCACACGGCTCAGGGACAGCGGCGATGCGGGGCTTACCACGAGCGGCGGCTCGGCGTGTCGATGGTGGAGAAGATGGAAGCGGCCAGCGATAGAAAGATGGGAGGAGAGAGAGGAGGCGGCGCAAGGGGAAATGGGAGAGCTCGATCTAGGGTTCCTGGTGCGTATTGTTGCATTCAGAGACGAGGAAGTGGGCCCGCGCGTATATGGGTGAGGTGGTGCCACGTCATCGATCCGCACCAATTGCACCCTGGATGGCAATCTATTCCACTCGTTCGGCTTTGATCTGACGATTCTTATTTCTACTCTCATTTTCTATTTTTTACTATGAAAAATGAGATTTTTATGAAGCATCTACCAAGAATGTGGTGCAAAATTGTATCATCCCAAATTTCTAAAATATTATAACATATTTTCACTACACTAACCAATTGGTTGCACCATAAAACCTTTCCGTACAAACCTCATGAAAAATAAAAATGTCTGCCGAATCGGTAGAAAGTGGGTCCGATTTAAACTACAAATACACGATCTAATGCTCATGATTTTCTGTAAAAATTAGTTTTAGCTTCAGATATGTTCTTTTATCAGAGATCCAATGCAAGTTTGGTGAGACTCGTCCCCTAGTTATGGCCAAAATCTATCAGAAATAACCTATCATGTTCGAGGTTTCATGTCTTTCAGGAGAAACGACCAATGTTATGGACAAAATCACGACATAGTTTGTGATAATATACCCATATTGTGCACGCATGTGAATCTTGCGATGATGAACAATGTTGCAGGAGGAAGTTTTCCTTTTCGTCGCATGGAAAAGCTATTTTCTATTTTCTGAGTGCCAAAATCGGAGAGTTTTGTGAAACAACCACCAAATAATAGTTTCAAAATAGTACCACCCTATTTTTCAAAAATAATAGGCCCACCTTACATGAACAATGTCCCAACTGGGGTATCTAAAACCTTTCCATCTACCCCTGGTGAAAAAGACAAATTCCTACCGAATCGGAAGGAAGTGGGTCCGGTTTGAACTACATGTACATGATCTAATGCTCATGATTTTTTGGAAAAATCATTTTTAGACTCACAATATGATGTTTCTTTAGAGATCCGGTGCAAATTTTAGCGAGGCTCGTCCACTATCTTCATGTCCGCTGTTTTAACCATAGTTTGAAACGATTTTTTTTTGAAACAGGCATAAGAAATTCAAAAATGGTCCGAACAATGTAAATCCTTCGCGTGGCGTCGTATTATGTGACATAGTTTTAAGGAAAAATATCAAACTTGGTATATTGCAAGTTTCCTGAAAAAACTTTCACAGAAATGACCTATCATGTTCGAGGTTTCATGGCTTTTAGGCCAAACGACCAATGTTATGGCCAAAATCGTGGCATAGTTTGTGATAATGTGCCCATATTGTGTATGCATGTGCATCTTGGGATAGCGAACAATGTTGCAGGAGGAAGTTTTCCTTTTCGTCGTATGGAAAAGCCATTTTCTATTTTCTGAGTGCTAAAATCGGGGCGTTTTGTGAAGCAACCACCAAATAATAGTTTCAAAATAGTACCACCCAATTTTAAAAAAAATAATAGACCCACCTTACATGAAAAATGTCCCAACTGGGGTATCTAAAACCTTTCCATCTACCCCTGCCAAAAAGACAAATTCCTGCAGAATCGGTAGGAAGTAGGTCCGGTTTGAACTACATGTACATGATCTAATGCTCATGATTTTTCGGAAAAATCATTTTTAGACTCAAAATATGATGTTTCTTTAGAGATCCAGTGCAAGTTTTAGCAAGGCTCGTCCCCTATCTTCATGCCCGCCGTTTTGACCATAGTTTGAAACGAAAAAAATTAAAACGGACATAAGAAATTCAAAAATGATCCAAACAAAGTAAATCCTTTGCGTGGCGTCGTATTATGTGACATAGTTTCAAGAAAAAATATCAAACTTGGTATATTGCAAGTTTCCCAAAAAACCTTCACATAAATGACCTATCATGTTCGAGGTTTCATAGCTTTTAGGCCAAACGACCAATGCTATGGCCAAAATCGCGGCATAGTTTGTGATAATGTGCCCATATTGTGCATGCATGTGCATCTTGGGATTGTGAACAATGTTGCAGGAGGAAGTTTTTTTTCGTCGTATGGAAAAGCCACTATTTATTTTCTAAGTGCCAAAATTGAGGCGTTTTGTGAAGCAACCGTCAAAGGCATAATTCAAAATGCTACTACCATATTTTTCAAAAATACTATAAATCTTACATAGATAATGTACTAAAAATATTCTCTAAAATTTTACAAGTTCTCTAAATTTTGTTTGACTCAATTTGGAGTTATGAATAAAAAGATATAAAAGAATTCAAAAAGGAACAATGAGAAAAAATAGGTGGAGGTGGCCAGCTGGGAAAACCCACCAGCCCAATGGCCCGACCCAGTATGACACACACGTTTGAACGTTGTTGTTAGCACAAGGCCAGTCGAGGGAGCAGCCGCAGGTTGATCTGCCCGAGGCCCAAGCCCACCACTGAAGATAACACTTATAGTCCTCGTGTGTATATATTTCATAGAAGACTCACGCGGTGCGGTGGTTAGTTGGATGAGGCACGCCGCGGGTTCGACGTCCCGCCGCTCCTCTTTTTGCCGTTATTAATTCCAGGCTTCCTTGGCAGGTCATCTCGGTGGCGCGCGAGGGTCCCACCCGTAGGTCGTGTTGGTGGCGCACTTGGGTCCCGCCTGTAGGCCCAAGTGGTTCTAACGCACATGGTGCGTGTGGTTCCCTCCCGCAGGTCGTGCTGGTGGCACGCGTGAGTCCCGCCTGGCAGCCCAAGTGTTTCCAAATGCCAGCGGTATGTTTAAAAAGTGATTGACACGTGGATGAAAATTAACATGTAGATATGACACGTAGACAAAAATTAACACGTGGATATGACACATAGGTGAAACTAGTAAGTTGGTAGTCTAGTCATTTTAGCGAATGATGTATTAGCAATTACGACCTTTTAAATTGGTCGCAATTTTCTAAAATTAAGGTTGTAGGCCAGTGTTGTCCATGTTATGACCAATCGGTGTAAGGAAGTTATGACCTTCCTGATAAAAAAGGTCGTAGTTTTCTAGGATTTGGACCCTCTCAAATGGCCTACGACCATTAGGTTTAAAATGGTCATAGATCTATGACCAAAAAAATCATGGTCATTATGAAAAGGTCACTAGTCAACACATTTCTTGTATTGAATGTTTTTGCGTAGATCAAATTTATGCTACTCCCTGCATCCATGAAGACCTTGCTCATGTCGAATCCGCCAATTTGTGCTTCGACTATCAGGGCTGAATGACCTAGTCATGGGACCTGGAGTTGGTGATCTGCTCTGCTGAATTTGATTTCTTGCTTTGACCAATGGAGATATTCGGGTGTAGCTGATGTTGATGTTTCCACCATATTTATTTGTCTTGTGATGAGCTTCTGAATTCTGTTGGGTGGACGCCCTTTGATCATAGACATTGTTCCTTTTGATCTGGGGTACTCGTTGTTTTGATCATTTGAGTTTTGTGGTGGTGCAACTGGTGGCGGTGCACCGGGCGTGGATGTGTATCCTCGATTTGCTGCTTCGGCTTCCTTTGCGTTGCATAACTCCTGCATCTTTAGGAATGTTCGGTAGTCTTTCATCAGGTGATTGGATTGTTGCATTCCTGTTGAGTTGATGTAAAAAATGCATATTACAGGGTCCTTCCAACATTTGTATTGCGGACATAGGTGGGTCCCATGCTCTTGGATGATATCGCTGTGCGGACTGGCTTCCTCCGACGTGGTCCCTGTTCTATCGGTATCCGCCATTATTGTTGTTGCTTATGTTGTTACCTTCACCCGAAAAACCTGCTACGACGTAACTTGGTCCTGTGTTCCCATCATTGTTCCTTCGTCTTCTGTCATTGCCGTGTTTATCCCTATCTTCATCGGGTGACCACACACGCTAATTTTGAAACTATTATGATTGGGACCATTGCTATCAAGGTGGAGGTAACATAATCATTAGTGGAATACAAAGTTTTGTCTGATATGAAATTGTTTTGGTAACAAGACCTGGTCAACCTTATTAACAAAAGGATTTCATTGAGCAAAACAATGTTTTCACCATGATTATCTCCGCTTACTTCTATTCTATCCATTCTAGTTTTTGCTTATGCCTAACTTAAAGGCGTTAAAGAAAAGTACTTATTGGGAGATAACCCAAAAGTTTTAGATGAGTCTTGGAAGTTATTACGTCAGTAATAACCTCTCCTTATCCTTTTTATTTGCTTTTTGTGCCAAGAGTAACCTCTAATGAGAGAGAAGTGATGATTGGGAAAGTTGCTGTTCCGAAACAGATTTATGTGCTTCACCGTAAACATTCGTGTAAAATATCTGAAAGTCTTTTTGAGGCGTGAATTTTTGTGCTTCTGCCCCATATTGTTATCTAACTTTCCTTAGTTCAGCAGTTTTTGATTTGAGCAACAGAAGGTCTTCGAAAAAATTCGTCTCTACCTGCTGGTCTGTTTTGATAGATTTCTGCCATTATTTGCATTTGCTTCTTGTTGGTTCCTTTTTGAGTTCTTTTGGGGAATTGAGCTTTTTGAGGGAAGTGCTACAGTATCTAGTGTTTTAATTGGAAGTTTATTTGGTGTTAGAACTGAACCTTAAGACTTATTTATCTTGAGTGCACTAATGTTGCTAATAAAGATTGTGTGAAGTTTTGTATGAAGGAAAAATTTCAGGTGTATGGAAGGAATGAGTAATGAGATGAAGGATGGACTAAATCTCAAGCTTGGGGATGCCACGCGTGTCAACCCAAGAAATATCCAAGAAGTACAAGCATCAAAGCTTGGGGATGCCCAAGGCATCCCCTTCTTCATCAATAAAAACCCCAGATTTCTTCCAAACATTTCATTTTAATTGTTTCATGCACAATTGTGTTATTCTTGGAGCGTCTTCTTTTTCTCTTTCATTTTGACTTTTCATTTGCTTTTGTTTGCTTAATTTGCTGAATAAATTGGTTGGACCCCCTCTTTCATATATTGGTTTGCAAATAGTTTGGTTTGGTTTGGAAAAGAGTAGGAAAGTTCATGCTTTTGTGGTAAAAAGAGCTCGTTTTTGACTGTGGACTATGCTTTGTCATGCCATGCTTGATATTGTTTTGGCTTTATGCTTAGTATTCTTTGTTGTAGCATGACTTGTTATAAACAATTGAGATTGCTTAATGTGCCTTGGATGAATCATGCGTTGTTTTAGCATATTAAAGCATAGTATAGTGGTATTCTCCTTTGATGCTTTATTTGGGTTGACTTGGCACATGCTCACACCATGTTATGACTATCTCAAGTCACCATAGCCTTTATGATCCTTTAGTTTTTAACTTGTAGTATCACTTTATGCTTTGATCAATGCTGTTTTGTCGCTCTGGATGATTATGGCCATTATTGCTCTCTCGTTTGTCGCTCCCTTACTATTGCTAGCCTTTATTTCCAGTGAGTATTTTACTCATGTTTCCAACTCCCTTATACCAAATATTGCCAAAGTGTCCACCATACCTACCTATTAGCATCATTTGCTATTTCAGTGCATATTCATTATGCCTTGTTTTCTTTTGAATAAAATGTTTGCTTGTTATAAGAAAGTTAGTTAGTAAAGCTCTCACGAAATTGATGGCACACTTTATTTTCTTGGACTTAATAAACCTGAACCATTGTGCCCTTCTTTGTTGCGTATATGCTTGCGCTTTATAAGTCGAAGTTAGCAGAACCATGTATCATGGGGAATGCTTTCAACATTGCACTGGTACTTTGTACCTCGTTGATATCATGTTCTTTTTCTTATGGATCCCGGCGGTGTGAAATAAAAGTGGAACTTGTAAGATCATGGAGTTTGTATGTATGTTAGAGAAACGCCTGGGCCGCTAGCCGAAGCCATGCCTAATCATGGTGGAAACTTGCAGCATAACCATGATGAGCATTCTATGACGCATCCTCAATAAAAATCTACGCACATAGTAAATAAAAAGATCGCTGACATGCTCATTGTCTGCTTGCCTTGTCATTTTGATTATGGATAGCTCCTGTATCATGTGCAAGGGGTACCCCATTGGTGGATCTCTATGATACGTATATACTTACAATGACAAGAGCTTACTCGTGACTGAAGTTGAGTAGCATGAGGATCAGTCTTCGTAAGTAAGGGGCATGAGACTTTGATTTATAACTTGTCAAGCATATCCTCTTAGTTGTGTCACTTTAACCTTAACCATTTAAAGATGCTTATGATAGGGGCAATGAGAGCTCAAAGCTAATGAGTACTATACTTTCAGCATTTGGAAGCCTTTCAAACTTTTCAAAACCGGTTCATTTCCTTGTTGAGTCTCCACACATTCTATGAGCACTTTCTTGAGAGCATAGTGGCCATTCTTAGTTCTATGTGCATTGTCCCAAGACTTGTTGATTAATGCATACCTTGATATTTCTTATTTTAAACTATTTGTATCTAGTCACTCTTGTAAACTTTGAAGGTGTCCTATGCATTTATGTTTGCTACTCTATGAGGGACAAGCTGAATGCCACTATGCTATGTTTTCTTTATGTGAAACAAACAAACGTCTTGCAAAGCATTGTTATTCATGAATCTTTTGTTTGTGCCTTTTCATGTTGCATCATAGTTTCTTTGTCTTATTGCTAGAACTTTGTCTTTCATGTTATGATTGAAGTACTATGATCCCAGCTTTGAATGTTTACAAATACTTTGGTCAAGTCTTTGATGGTGCATGTCACCTCAAAAATTATTCTTTCTTTTTATCACTTACCTACTCGAGGACGAGCAGGAGTTAAGCTTGGGGATGTTGATACATTGCAAATGTATCTATAATTTTTGATGCTCCATGCTTGGTTTTATCCACTTTATTGTGTTTTGTCCACACTTTGGAGTAATTTTTATACACTTTCTTGGACCACCCTATTAACAAGATGCCATAGTGCCACCTGCCTGTTTTCTGTTGTTTTTGGTTCCAGGAAAGTCAGAGAATGAATATTCTCGGAATTGGGCGGGACAAAAGCCAAAGTGCCTATTTTCCAGAAGACTCTAGGAGCCAGAATACGAGACGGATGAGGGCCAGGGGCTGGCCACACCCCCAGGCGCGGGCTAGGCCTGGCCGCGCCAGGGCATGGTGTGGTGGCCCCAGGCACCCCCTCGGCCTCTCTCTTCGCCTATAAGGAGCCTTCTAACCTAAAAACTTCGGGGGGTTTGACGTTTTTCCAGAAGGAGTTCCGCTCCGCAGCCACCACCAGATTCCACGAAACAGCACCAGAAACTCCGTTCTGGCACCCTGCCGGGAAGGTGAATTGGAGGAGATCATCACCATCATCATCACCATGGCTTCTCCATCGACCATCCATGCTTCCCCCATCTATGAGTGAGTAATCTCCCGCTGTAGGCTATGGGGATGGTAGGGATTGGATGAGATCGTTCATGTAATGGCATCAGATTGTTTGGGCATGGTGCCTAGTATCTTTTATTAGTGCTTTATGACTTTGTTGCGACTTGTTGTGCTTAATGCTTGTCACTAGGGCCCGAGTGCCATGATTTTAGATCTGAACATGTTATTGATTCATTATGATAGTATTGTTTATGGTCTTATCTACAAGTTGTATACACACGTTGATGTCCGGAACCAATGGCCCCGAAGTGATAGAAATCAGGATAACCGGAGGGAATGGCTTTGATGTGAGGATCACATGTGTTCACGGAGTGTTAATGCTTTGCTCCGGTGCTCTATTAAAAGGAGCACCTTAATTGCCAATAGTTCCCTAGAGGCCCCACTGCAAACGGGCTGACAAGACAAAAGATGTTGTGCAAGTTCTCATTGCGAGCACGTATGACTATATATGGAACACATGCCTAGGATTGTCTAATACTTGGATGCTTTGTCTTATTTATCTGCAATTGCCCTATGTTCTGATTGCTATGTGAATTGTCTTTTCCAGGCAACGACCCGTCCATCCATCCCTATGCCTACCGCACTCGAATCCTACTGTTTACTGCTATTGTCACTACTGTATTTACTTTACTACTACTGCTACTTTACTATTCCTACTACAAAACAGTTGCTACTGATAAACTGCTGTGAGAAAGATTGTTTCCAGGTGCAGCTGAATTGACAACTCAGTTGTTAAGGCTTATAAATATTCTTTGGCTCCCCTTGTGTCGAATCAATAAATTGGGTTTCACTTCCCTCGAAAATACTGCGATACACCCCTATACTTGTGGGTCATCATGCCTCACTGTAATTTCCTATAGCTAGTATGTTGAGCATGATTTACTCAACAATGATTATGTGTAGGTTCTCTTATGATTCAAACTATTTTAGATGGTTTTCATACTTTCCTGTCATATTTGTATAAAGTTATGTTTAGGGTCATTTGCTTGAATCCATCTCATGTGTATACAACATGATTGAAACATCTCTTGGTTACTATGGTTTTATGCTTATGCTATTAAGGAACTCACTCAATTGTCCCCATACTGTGACTAGGACACGCCCCTATATGCTATCTCAACATCTTCCTAGAATGCTTGGTTATTTGGTCTGATATTATGCCCTAGCCTGAATTTATTCTTATTTATCAAAGAACTCTACTAAAATGATTCCTAGAACATCATCTCAGAAATTGAGTTGTTACCAGTCAACATTGACAACATAAACTTGATTCCTAGGGTTGATGCTAGGGAAATTATATGGTCATACTTTCAGCTTACTAGCAGATGATTAAGAAAACTATGATGATTACTTATGATGCTCATGCATCCTACTATGATTTTTTTTAACAAACTTCTCATTGTTGTCAATGGTACAATGGCTTCTACTATGTTTTGACTTATTACTGTGGTGCCTCCCACTGAGAGTGAGCACAATAGTGATCTTAAAGCAGTATGATTTGCTGTTGTGAAAAGGTTTGCATAAAACTTCATTTATTTTGATGATTCCCTTTTAAACAAAATGGCATTCCTTTAAATGATTCCTAGCAAACCATGGCTACGGAAATGATTTGGACTCTTCTTTGGTGGCTTGTAAATGATTTGAAAGAAGGTATGGATGGTAAGATCATGCACATGCATGGTCTTTGACAAATATGAGTTGAGATATGCAAAGTAGATTCTCTTTTTCTACTTAAGGACTTGACATCAGGATAAATGATCCCTGGAACAAATTATCCAGGAAAATGATTGGTGTATGTTGTCTGTATATTTACAGAGATCTTCATGTCCTCTTTTTAATTGGGGATGCTTAGTTTGATTCCTATAATGTCTTCTGCATATTGTCCTTGCTGTTGTGTGCCTGTAGTTAGAGTGTGCACATCAGCGGGACAATCCTGCATGATCTTCTACTATTGGCTTTATACTAGAACAACTACAAGTTATATATGATGATTTCATGTATGCTAAAAGTATAAAAAAATGTTCAAAACCCTGCCAATGATGCCCAAGCTGAGGCATTAGTGGAAACTGCTGCCCTGACTGCTGTTGTGGTGCCTCCATACCTAGAGTGTGCACAACAGCAGCTGGGTAGCATGTTTTGCTACTGTGTTATAGTTGGCTGGAAATTTTTCCCAGGATAAGGATACATAGACTAGGGTCAATCTTTATATTAAGAACATATCTCTTGTTGCCTCAAAGGCTCTATGATGATATGAGCATAGAACTTCTATGCTTTACTAAGAGCTCTCTCTCACCCTCAAAATCATTTTATTACTTGAACTGATAAAATCAAATACTATAATTGATTGTTTGGTGTAACTACCTGCTGTTGTGTAGCTCATGTATTGGATCTTGGCTTCTTAATCTGCTTGCTTGGTCATATATTCTCTTTGTACTCTAGATCTGCACCTCATACTGTTGCACTTGATATTAGTGTCCTGCTCTACTCCTTGCAGCTAAGATTTCTTATTGGTCTATTTTTCCTATGGAATTATCCTTGGTTCCAACCCCTGGATGGCTTCCCTAAGCAAGCAGGATGCTAGAACTGAGTAGATCTTGGAGTACTTGTACTATTTGATAATTTGATGGTGCTCTTGCTGGTGATTTGATGGTTGGATCAGTGATACTGATGCTGAACTAAGTGTTCTTGTGATGAATCTGATGATATACTAGTTGAAATCAGTAGTATCTAGTGGTGTTCTTGAGGTGGCTAAGAAATGGCTTCTAGGCTTTGTGGAGAGTGCGTGTTCTTCCTGGAAGTTTAGCTTCCATGACAACACTCCCTCTTATTCTATTTTGGTGAACCGCTCCTATGTTGACAACACAACATGTGCATGTTGTGTGTGTGCTGCTTGCAAGTGGGACCCTTCACTTGTGGATCAGCTCAACTCTGAATATCTTTTCTGGGTGGTTCTTATAGTTTTACTTTTACCTTTTTACTAACTTGGTTAAACTTGCCCCTTAAGGCCTATGATGGTGATCTGAGGCCCTTTGACATAAAAATAACAAATTCTACACTTGTTCTATTTCTAAACACTCAATGATGAGCTTAAGAATATCATTACTATGCTAAACCTGAGAGTAGACTAACACACTAAACCCCTTTTCATTTATTTACTTGTTTCTTTTTGGATTTGTTTGCAGGTTAAGAAGAACAAGGCAGTAGTTAAGAAGAAATAGTCTAGGTTTTAGTGTAGGGTTTTCTTATCTATTGTAATCTTTATTTATTATTCTTTTGTAATTTATTTATTCTTATTCCAAAGTGTAATGACAATGTGATATTATATATTATGCAATAAAGACAACCATATTTGATTATTGTAATCATTTCTTTTTATTGAATTGTATTAATTTACTTAATTTCAATATTGATTGTATTATGATATTATATTATAGAATAATTCAATTCCTTTTCTTTTGTACTAAAATACTTTTGATTATTTGTATAATATCTTCAATATATATTTATAATTGTAATACCATTACCAGTTATAATTCCATTTTAAATTCTTTTAGAATTCAAATATATCTTTTGAATATTCAAGTTTGAATTGCTTTCCCCTTAAACACCAAGATACAGTAGAGGTCATGTCGAAATCTGTCGCACTTGCCCGGATGCTTCCATCAGAACAAGAGAGATCTCGATCCCTCTATAGCTTCTTTCATTTTGCGTGAAAATTCCTTGGATTTTCTTATGCATGAATGCAATGCACAAACATGTGTCCTCTCTATTTCCAACCTCTAATCCTGGGATGTTACAATGTCGTTCCCCTTCCAAGCCACCTTGCATGTGTTGTAGGGGAAATTCATTTCTGTACTTTCCTAACCCCGACACTAAATCTGGTGACGGTGGTAGTCCTTTTTCTCCCTCCTCGACACTAAATTCAGCAGCAACTGTCCTTTTTCTCCGTCCCCCAACACTAAATCTGGAAGCAGCAGTGGCGGTCCTTTTTCTCCCTCTCTCGTCTTTTCCTAGCCCAGCGCAAGGCGAATGTGGTACCTACGTTGATGACTGATTCGGGTCTGTCAGAGCCAGAGTCTCGGGCACAACACCGGATAAGCGAAGCAATAGCGAGGTGTTTGAAGGAAATATGCCATAGAGGCAATCATAGAGATGATTGTATTTCGTATGTATCCATGAGTTATTATAATGTTCCTTGAATATCCATGTATGAGGCAACTTGTATTTATTGGCAATTATGTGAATTGTTTGTGAAAATCTTTACTTGTATGGTTATCTAATAGTTGTCCCTAGTCAGAGTTCATGTGAGGACACACATGAATATTAGATTAGCACATCGATTGGTTGATGACTATGTTTCGCAAATCATAGACATGGAGATGTCAAACCAATGATGTGGACACATGTTATGAACATGGGGTTGGACTGACCCAACTTGAGACTGGCAAAATACTTGCAGCTCTTTCTACACATCGTGTAAGTTTTGTCCTTAGACCTGAGATTGTCGCATGTACTTGAGATGTGGATCGACCTACTTTGGGGCTTGATACGTTGCGAACGTATCTATAATTTTTGATGTTCCATGGTTGTTTTATATCTACTTTCTTATGTTTTGTCCACACTTTGGAGTATTTTGACACATTTTCTGGAAATAATCTATTAACAAGATGCCAAAGTGCCAGTTGCCTGTTTTCTACTGTTTTTGGTTTCAGAAAAGCTAGTAAGGAAATTTTCTCGGAATTGGACCGGACAAAAGCCCAAGTCAATATTTCACCAGAAGGAACACGGTGTCCGGAGGGGAGACGAAGAGGGGAGCCAGGCCGGCCACACCTGGTGGTGGCGCTGCCATCCCTAGCTGCGCCACCAGGGGGTGTGGTCCCCCTGGCACTCCACCGACCTTGCCCCTTCGCCTATATATTGCCTCCGGGACGAAAACCCTAAGTAGCCGATCAAAATTCCACGAAAGAGTCTGTAGCCGCTGCCATCTCCATCCCTAGATCGGGAGGGATCTGAAGCTCTTCCCAGCACCCTGTCGGAGGGGAGAGATCTGTAACATGCCAAATCTTTAATCAAGGTTATCAAGATCCAAATCACCCAATTTAGGGTTAAAAAAACTTTTTATCATTAAAATAATTAGGAATGCATATGTGTGTTGCATTAATATGGATTTGGTGTGAATTGCCATGTTTGTTTTTTCTAATGGTTGTAAAATGATTCTAAGGTGAATGCCACATCATCTAAATCATTCCCAAGCAAAATCCAAAGAAAAAGAAATCAAATAGAATTAATAAATGGAAATGGTCACTTTTTCCATTTTATCCATTAGGGCACTTTAGGTGTTCCTAGGACTCAAATTCAAACAGAAACAGTTCTAACTCTTTGCACCCCTTGCTAGTACAAGTAAAGATCTAACAAGGCCCACTTTGTGATCTTCCAAAAACATTCCAACTCTAATTATAAATGGCATTTGAAAATGGAATCAAGTGTATGTACCTAGATCCCATTTTTTCAAAAACCACTCAAATGAGTTCAACTTGACAAATCCCAGCAACCAAAGATGCTCAAGCATAAGACCAACAACTCTACCAAAAATCATTTCAAAATTCAAATCTTTGTGTCATGCGGCCATTTGGTCGAACACCTGGCATGCACAGATCACACCCTAGTATAGCCTCACTGTTTCTATAGGAATTTGCAACCCCATTGACCCCAATTCATTCCATCTGTCCCTCCTTGATCTAACCAGGTCATAACCAGCCCACCCCCTAGTCCCTAGCCATAGTGGAGCGCCACCCCAACGCCGTGCCCGCCGGTCGAGGACGGGCAGCTCGCATGAGACAACCCCACCCTCTTCCGCCGCTCCAGGGAGGTAGGCGTGGTAGCACCACCGCCCACGGTCCCTTCCCCAAGCGTAGCCAGCCCCTGGACCACCACAGATAGCCCCCGCACCGAGCCTCTACGCCGTGCCCAGCTCACGCCAGAGCGTCGTCCCCGATAGGCCCGCACAAGCCGGGCCTCGACCCCAGCTCGCATGCGCCGCTCCGCCATAACACCAGCACCCCGCCAGACACGCCCTTCTCCCGCCGTGCGACCAGTAGCCACCGCACGCCGCGTCGAGCACCGCCTCTACCATGCAGAGCGCCAGCCTTTCCTAACCACAAGCCACCGCCCCCAGCGTCGCCTTTAAGCCGTAGCTGACTGCCAGGAGGCAAGCCACCGTCCGCCTACACCGCCCATGCTGATGACAGCAATAACAATATCAGTATTTTCGAGGGAAGTGAAACACGATTTATTGATTCGACACAAGGGGAGCCAAAGAATATTTATAAGCCTTAACAACTGAGTTGTCAATTCAGCTGCACCTAGAAACAATCTTGCTCACAACAGTTTATTAGTAGCAACCGTTTTGTAGTAGGAATAGTGAAGTAGAAGCAGTAGTAAAGTAAAGACAACAATAACAATATCAGTGAAGAGTGGGATTCGAGTGCGGTAGGCATAGGGATGGATGGACGGGTGTTGCATGGACAAGACAATTCACATAGAAATCAGAACATTGGGCAATTGCAGATAAATAAGATAAAGCATCCAAGTACTAGGTAATCCTAGGCATGTGTTCCATATATAGTCATACGCGCTCGCAATGAGAACTTGCACAACATCTTTTGTCCTGCCAGCCCGTTTGCAGTGGGGCCTCAAGGGAACTACTAGCAATTAAGGTGCTCCTTTTAATAGAGCACCGGAGAAAAGCATTAACACTCTGTGAACACATGTGATCCTCACATCAAAGCCATTCCCTCCGGTTATCCCAATTTCTGTCACTTCGGGGCCATTCGTTCCAGACAACAACGTGTGTATACAACTTGCAGATAAGACCATAAACAATACTATCATAATGAATCAATAACATGTTCAGATCTGAAACCATGGCACTCGGGCCCCAGTGACAAGCATTAAGAAAAACAAGTCATAACAAAGTCATAAAGCACTAATAAAAGATACTAGGCACCATGCCCTAACAATCCGATGCCATTACATGAACAATCTCATCCAATACCTACCATCCCCATAGCCTACATCGGGGGTTACTCACTCATAGATGGGGGAAACATGGATGGTCGATGGAGAAGCGATGGTGATGATGATGGCGATGATCTCCTCCAATTCCCCGTCCCGGCAGGGTGCCAGAACGGAGTTCTGGTGTTGTTTCGTGGAATCTAGAGGCGGTGGCGGAGCGGAACTCCTTCTGGAAAAACGTCGAACCCCCCTGAGTTTTTAGGTTAGAAGGCAACTTATAGGCGAAGAGAGAGACCGAGGGGGAGTCTAGGGCGGCCAGACCACCCCCTGGCGCGGCCTGGGCTTGCCCGCGTGGCCAGGTGGTGTGGCCTGGGCCCAGCCCCCTCCGTCTCGTATTCTGGCTCCGGGAGTCTTCTGGTGAAATAGGATTTATGGCATATTTTCTGGGATTTTTCCCGATAGTTGATTTTCTGCACAAAAATTAGACGCCAATGCAATTTTGCTGAAAATAGCGTCACTCTGTGTTAGTTGCATCCAAATCACACAAGTTTAGAGGAGAAATAATAGCAAAAGTGTTCGGGAAAGTAGATAAGTTTTGGACGTATCAACTCCCCCCAAGCTTAGCTTATTGCTTGTCCTCAAGCAATTCAGTTGAAAACTGAGTGCGATAAAAGAACTTTCACGAACACATTTGCTTCATATGATGTATATATTCTCAGCATGTGATCAACTACTTAGACAATTCATAATAAGGAGTATGCAACTAAGTTTACTTAATAGGCATTGTAAGCTATGAAGAGATTCCAACTCAAGAATAATAAGTAGCATGAAGAATAAACATAAGCAACATTACAATGCTCATAAAAAGGTATGATAGAGTGGTATCTTGCTTGCCTTTGATTTAAGGCACCTCTGAAGTTCAGGTGAAGACTAGAAGTAAAGATATCAAAGATATAAGCATCAAAGTCATAACACAAATAATCAAGTTTTGAGACAAGCACAAAGAATGACAACTATGCTCTCAAGAAGGTGCTCAAAGAATATATGGAGACTCAACAAGTAAAAGAAAAGGTTTTGAATAGTTTGAAAGGCTTCCAAATGCTGAAAGTATGGTACTTGTTAGCTTTGATCTCTCATTGCCCCTATCATAAGCATCTTTAAATGGTTAAGGTTAAAGTGACACAACTAAGAGGATATGCTTAACAAGTTATAAATCGAAGTCTCATGCCCCTTACTTACGAAGACCGATCCTCATGCTACTCAACTTCAGTCACAAGTAAGCTCTTGTCATTGTAAGTATATACGTATCATAGAGAACCGCCAATGGGGTACCCCTTGCACATGACACAGGAGCTATCCCATAATCAAAATGACAAGGCAAGCAAACAATGAGCATCTCAGCGATCTTTTTATTTACTATGTGCATAGATTTTTATTGAGGATGCTTCATAGAATGCTCATTATGGTTATGCTGCAAGTTTCCACCATGATTAGGCATGGCTTAGGCTAGCGGCCTAGGCGTTTCTCTAACATACATACAAACTCCATGATCTTACAAGTTCCACTTTTATTTCACACCGCCGGGATCCATAAGCAAAAGAACATGATATCAACGAGGTACTAAGTACCAATGCAATGTTGAAAACGTTCCCCATGATACATGGTTCTGCTAACTTCAACTTATAAAGTGCAAGCATATACGCAACAAAGAAGGATGCAATGGTTCAGGTTTATTAAATGCAAGAAAATAAAGTGTGCCATCAAGTTTGTGAGAGCTTTACTAACTAACTTTCTCATAACAAGCAAACATTTTATTTGGAAGAAAACAAGGCATATTGAGTATGCACGGAAGTAGCAAATGATGCTAATAGGTAGGTATGGTGGACACTTTGGCAATATTTGGTTTTAGGGAGTTGGAAACATGAGTAAAACATACTCAGTGAAAGTGAAGGCTAGCAAATAGTAAGGGAGCGACAAACAAGAGATCAATAGCTGTCATAATCATGCTTGCAACAAAATAGGACTAATCCTGGCATGAAAGTGATTCAAGATCCTCAAGGAAAAATAATTCATCGAGGCTTAACTGATTATTACAGTCATGTGCATGCGTGAGCATGTGCCAAGTCAATTCAAATGAAACATTCAGAGGAGGATATCACGGTGTCATACCAAATTATGAGTAGAGTAATGCAAGCAAACATTCATAAGACATGCCACAAACTATTAGCAAGATGGAACTAATCATACGAAAGCAAGAACTACTAAGCATCCAAAGATAACATACACCCTACACAAACAGACTAAGCATGCCCACAGTGATGAGTATATGTACAAAAATGAAAACAAATAGAGTTCGTTACCAGCCTCTTACCACGCCTCAAGTTGTCATTAATCCTCATTATTGCTCTTCACTTGTGTGGCTGGAATAATAATATGAAACCAATATCCACTGAGGACTGCGGAACCCTGCAACAAACTCACAAAGCCAAAGAAGAACGACAAATATTTTTGTTGTTTTCGATTTTTAAAACAAGAACCAAAAAGGAAAAACAAGCAAAGCAAAATCTTTTTGGGTTTTTTCGAATAATTCAAACAAAGCAAAAAGGGAAAAACAAACCAAGGCAAAAAGAAGAAGAAGCAAAACAAAGAGAAACAACAAAAATATTTTTGGTCTTTTTGTGTTTTAGAAAGCAAAAGCAAAGAAAGAACGAAAACCAAAAAGAAAACGGAACATGAATATACAAAGTACCGACGCAACATGATAGGGAGATGAGTGCGATGTCAGCGTACCTCCCCCGAAGCTTAGGCTTTTTGCCTAAGTGGGTATCAATCCCAAGCCGGCCAGGATGACATGTCACCGTAGTATGACAAGGAGGTACCCTCGTCCTGGTGCGAGCTCGAGTACGTCCCCCCGTAGTGTGCGGAGCAATCATAGGAGGGTACATCCTCCTGGTGCTGCTCGTGGAAACCCAGCAAGCGAAGCTGCTCGTCCACCTCCTCCTTGGAGCGCGACCACGGTCTCCTGTGAACACTAAACAAAGAAGACTGCGGCAAAGGGATCTCCCTCTCATCCCCGTCAGTAAACAACATCCTATATACTAGACTGTCCAAATCAGAAGCAGCAGTGACAAAGTGATGAGTTTTCATAGCAACAAGGTCAAGCCTTTGTGGTGCCAATACAGTATCATTGGGGTCCACTAAAAGACCTAAGGCATTGACCATACGCGAGGCAATGATGCCCCCATAGATAGGCCCCCTAGCAGCTAGGCGGCGAGCAATAAGCGAGCCAAGGTTGTACCGAGTATCATTGTTAAGCACAGCAGCAAGGAAGGCTAAATGATAGTTGGAGATATTACTTGTGTTCTCCCTACCAAGTATGCTAGTAGCAAGATAATATGCAAAGTATCTGAGAGCAGGGAGTTAGATGTTTCTTATCTTTCCACGTTGCGCCACACGGTCATCATCATTGGTCACCCCTCGGTAAAGCTCCAGCAAATAAGTGGGCCGCCCTTGAATTTTCTTCACGGTCCCTGTCATGCTTACACCTACAATACTGCAAAATCTTTCAAATGGCATGGTAAAGGGCAGATTATAAATTTTGAAAGAGACAGTTGACTGATAGGACGTGTTAGTAAACGTGAAGCTCTCAACAAAGGTTTTGGTGAGCATAGTGTATTGCTCACTCTCATCTTGCATATATGAGGTCAAACCAACCCTCTCAATCAATAGCAAGAAATCATCAAGAATCCCTGCAGCTTGTAAGAAAGTAAAACAAGGAAAAGTAGATGGGTGAGCATCCCCATCATCCCTTTCATTACCAATACGAGTTGCAATGAGATCTTCGTTGTATGATGGCCTAAACTGAGAGGCTGATCTTGAGGACCTCGACCTCCTAGGTGCATCCCTCTCAAATATCTCTCCAATGGTATGGTTGTTCATGCTTGATATTCTGAAATTTAAACACCTATTAAACAAGTGATTGCAATGTGAATATAATGAAGGATACTACTCATAGGGACTTGTAAGAGGCCTAAACATGCATCAAAACTATATGTCTAAGCATCACACAAGCTTACAAGATCTCATAACCTGTCACCTACAGCAGCAAAATACTCAAGATATAATCTATTAAACACAAATCTACTTGGACAAGGGGAGGAGTCACATACCAGAGAACAAGTGCTCCAAATTTCAGCAACAAACATGGGCTGAGCAAGGAGATCGAAAAAATTGAGAGCAAGCACAACAAGAACGCAATTTTGAGCAATGAACTGGAGCTTACTCGGGAGAGAGAAAAAAGTGGCAGGTGAGAGAGTTAGTGGAGGGCCAGGGGTGGCCCACACCATGGCATGGCGCCACCCAGGGCAGGCCGCGCCACCAGGTGGTGAGCCTGCCTGGTGGGTCCCCCTGGTGCCTCCTAGGTACTCCTCTGCCCCTTTTTTCACGTAAAAATTTAACATGAATTTTCTGGAATTTTTCGAGACACTTCATTTTTGGGCATTTTTCAGGTATAGAAGAATGATTTTCTGACAGACAGTTTTTTTTTGGAAAATGATGCAATGACAAAACAAGGCTAGAACTACAGAATAGTCCTGTTTTGGAAGCTAATAAGTACCATAATTTTTGGAAGTTCTTTATGAGACTTGAATCCCTGCTTCCTTCTTGATGTCTACGCACTTCTATTCTTGCAGATAGTTGTTGGGCCTCCAAGTGCAGAGGTTTGTAGAATAGCAGCAAGTTTCCCTTAAGTGGATCACCCAAGGTTTATCGAACTCAGGGACGAAGTGATCAAAGGTATCCCTCTCAAGCAACCCTGCAATCAAGATATAAGAAGTCTCTTGTGTCCCCAACACACCCAATACACTTGTCAGGTGTATAGGTGCACTAGTTTCACGAAGAGATAGTAAAATACAAGTGGTATGGATATAAGACAATGGTGCCAGAAAATATCTTGATGGCGTGGAAGAGACTAAAGGAAAACTGAAATAAAGATGGCAGCAAGCAAACATGTAACAGATCTAGTTGCAAACAGTGTTTCAATTGTTAGAAACAAGGCCTAGGGATCATACTTTCGCTAGTGCACACTCTCATAGAAATATCTTCTCTTCATGATACTACTCTGAACTACTCTCCGGTTGGACACTCTAATCCATGGTAGGGCTATAACAACACTCCTCAAAGTCCGCCTTCCCCATCTAGATAACCCCACACTGTCACCTTGAGCCCTAGATGGTTCCAACAAACACCACAATTTCATAAAGACATCCAACTCCCAATATAACTCATAACAATTATTTGTAATCTCTAGCCTAAGTGCCACAGGTGTGCACGCTATCCCTTTCACACACATGTGGAGAGTAGAGATCTATTAAAGCACTTGAGTAGCAAAGTAGATCTACTTGATTACAAAGCTCATGATCACAATATGATCATGCATAGAGAGAGCTGAACACATAGCTACCGGTAGAGCCCTTTGATACGTCCATTTTGCATCACTATTCTATATCATAATTTACTATTATTCATTGATATATTTCATATTAAGAGGTGATACTTATGTAATTTCATCTGTTTTTACATGGTTGATGACTTTTGGAGCATGGACCGCTGCAGTCAGGATTCTGATAGAAAAGGGGCAGTTTGGAGGTGAAATTCGTGAAGATCAAAAAATACGGGAAAATACATGGAAAATCCTATTTTCTAGAAGACGAAGATAGCCAGAAGGGGGAGTAGAGATGGGCCATAGGGGGCCCAGACCACCCACTGGCAGGCCAGCTAGGCCGCGCCACCAGGTGGTGTGGCTGCCCTGGTCCACCCCTGGCTCTCCCCTCTGGCGTATATTATCCTCCCGAAACCCTAAGACTCGGGGAGCAACCACAGAAAGATTTCGCCGCCTCTGCGGGGCAGAAAACAACAAGAGAGGAAGATCTCTCCGGCAGACAAAATTCTATCAGGGGAATTCCTTCCTGGAGAGGGGAGATCGTCGCCATCAACACCACCATCAAGCTGGACTTCATCGGGATCATCATCATCATCACCACCATCATCTCCATCACCACCATAATCTCCACTCCATACCGCTGTAACAATTGGGTTGAATCTTGCATAGTTCTTAGGGGAAACTTTCCCGGTGTTGATTACTCTTTGTAGTTGATGCTATTGAGAAAACCATTGAATTATTGTCTATGTTCAGATTGTTATACATCATTATTCCATCTCTTATCATGATCCATATGATTTCTTGTGAGTAGTTTTTTTTTATTCTTGAGGACATGGGAGAAGTCATGTTGTTAGTAGTGGAGTTGTGTTGAGAAAGATTCAATAGTTTGTTAATTAAGTCGTGGTGTACTTCTTCTAGTGTTGTCATGTGAACGTCGACTACATGATACTTCACCTATATGGGCCTAGGGAATGCATTGTGTATTTGGCTACTAATCGTAGGGGTTGCTGGAGTGACAGAAACCTGAACCCTCGTTAGGAAACCATTGCACAAGGGATGTAAGGGTCTTAGAGTTTAAAGCTGTGGTTAGGTTTCTACCTTAATTACTTTCTTGTACTTACAGATGTTTGCAAGGGGTTTAATCACAAGTATGTATTAGTCCTAGGAATGTCGGTACATTAGCACAGGTTCACCCACACAACACGTAGCAAGCTAAAGAAGATTAATCAACTATATGAAGAGAAAGCACTTGACGATATTCCCATGTGTCCTCGAGAACGTTTGGTCATCTTAAGTAATACAACCAGCTTGTCCTTTGCTGCATAAAGGATTGGGCCACTTGCTGCATTTATTCTTATTGTCTTTTATTTACTCGTACTTTATTTACTTGCATTATCAAAAACCCCTAAAAAATCCATTTGCTAAGTATTTCCAGAGAATTCCTGATCCATACCACTAGCCAGCACCTTCTGCTCCTCGTTGGGTTTGACACTCTTACTTATTGAAAATACTGCGATACACCCCCTATACTTGTGGGTCATCAAGACTATTTTCTGGCACCATTGCCGGGGAGTGAAGCGCTATTTGAAAGTGGAACTGGTAAAGGAAACTTCTACTGTGAGTATTTGTTTATTTATGTTAGTTACTTTATTTTCATTATGGATAATTCACTGAGTTTCTTATTTTGTAATGCTACTACCACTGCTAAGGTAGTAGATGAACCACCACCTGCTGAGATTGATGCTTTTAAAATACCTACAAGAATTATTGATTGTGTTATGGATAACTATTATGTTGGAGACGGAACTGTCCAATCCGGTGATCATTTGCTCTTTATACACGAATTATGCGGGTTGTTCAAGTGTGCAGGTATTACTACAGATCAAGTCAAGAAGAAGTTATTCTCATTATCACTGAAAGGAAGAGCTGAGGATTGGTATAAGCTACTGAAGAATGGTCAAGCTCTTGAATGGGAGGAAATAGTACCTCTCTTTTATTCAAAGTTTTATCCTCCTAGTGTGATTCATAAAGATCAGAATCAAATTTACAACTTTTGGCCTCTTGATGGAGAGAGTACAGCTCAAGCTTGGGGGAGATTGAAGTTACTAATGCTCAAATGTCCCATTCATGAGCTCCCCAACAATATTATTATCAATAACTTTATGCAAGGCTTTCTCTTCATGATAAGGATCTATTGGATGCTTCTTGTGCTGGATCATTCACTCGCATGGAAGAATAAGTTAAATGGGATCTTCTGGACCGTATTCAAGATAATGCTGAAGCATGGGAGAATGACAAAGGAAGAAAGTAAGGTATAAATTATGATTATGAATGCATTGAATCTTTTATGGGAACTGATGACTTTCAAAATATTAAAAATGCTTATGGTCTAGACTCTCAAGCTATTGCAACTTATTTTAAGGCTTTTGCTTCCTATATTGAAGTGCCTAAAATGAATTTGAATAAGTATCATGCACCTTATAAAAAGAGTGTTACTGCAAGAAATACTGAAGTTTATACTGCTAATCATGTTTTACCTGAACCTTATTTTGAGAAAATGCCTTTCCCAGTTAAGATAAAGGAACATTCTATGATAGCTAGTTTGGTTAAGGAAAGTACAAATAAAGCTATTGAACCTGATAAAAAAATGAATGATGAACCTATAATAACAAATGTGAAAGACTTTGTCACTAAATATGAAGAAGAGGGACACACTATCCTTTGGAAGGATACCTCTAATATTGTTTCACAAAGTAGTGTTATGAGAGCTAGTATTCCCGTGTTTTCTGTTAGAATAAGTGATCATTGCTACGATGGTTCTTGTGATAGCTATATTTTTAAGTTTATGCATGATACTAAAAGTTACTATGAGAGAAGGAAAAGTGTTCTTATGCATCTCAATAATATCAAGTTTCCTCGTTTTATGCTGAAAGTTTTTATGTTGCACTTGTTTTGCCTTCCTATGCTTGTATCCTCTGGTTTCAACAACTTGTTTGTTTACAAAATTCCCTTGCATAGGAAGTGGGTTAGATTTAAACTTGTGTATTTTTTCTTCTTAATTCTCTCGTTTACTTCAATTCATATTCTTATGTGAGCATCATCAAAATTATCATGCCCATCTTAATGGCTATAAAGAAAGAGCTTTTTGGGAGACAACCCAATTTATTCTTGCTTTCAGTTTGCTTTTGTTTGTTTGATTCTTGAAAGTTATTACTTCAGTAATAACGTCTCCTTATCCTTTTTGTTTGATTTTTGTGTCAAGATCAACCTCTAATGAGAGAGAAGTAATATTTGGGGAAGTTGTTGTCCCGAAACAGATTTTTGTGCTTCACCGTAAAAATTCGTGAGAGATCTCTGTATGTCGGTTTGATCTGTAATTTGTTGTGCTTCTTCCCCAGGTTGTTATTTAACTTTCGTTAGGTTTGCACGTTTTGATTTGAGCAACAAAAGATTTTCGAAAAAATTGATCTTTACCTGCTGGTCTGTTTTGACAGATTTTGCCATTCTTGCATTTGCTTCTTAAAACAATTTCCTTTTTGGATTCTTTTGGGTTTTTGGAAGGAGTTGCTACAGTAGCTTATGTTTTGATGGATTTCAGTTGAAATTGAACTCAAAAGGTTTATTACCTCGTATGCACTAATGTTGCTAATGAGAACTGTGTGAAGTTTTGTGTGAAAGAAATTTCCAGGTTAGTGGAGAAAATGGTGTCATAAGAAAGTGAAAGGTTTCATGACTCAAGCAATATGTGTATGAAGATGAAGATATTGATGTTATTCAAGTGGTGACTCCGGAAGAATCTACTAAATACCAAATTCAGAGACCTACAGAGTCCATTTTCAAATAGGTAACAGTTCTGGTAAGAAAAGTTTCGTGAAAGATCTGTCCAGTTATATTTTTGTAGTTTTTATCCAACAAGGAAAGCTACGAAGCGAATGAGGGACGGAAACGGAGCCAGCGTGGTTCACACCACCCTGTGGCGCAGGCCCACCCCTGGCCGCGCCACCAGGTGGTGAGGCCACCTCGAGCTCTGTCTCCGACCCGTTTTCTCCCAGTACCTTCCTTTTGTTGTAAAACTTCGTGATATATAATCCCTCGGATCCCCCAAGGTTCGTACATCGTGTTCTCGTCATGTTTTCGTTTCGATATGTTTCTGACAGGTAGAGTCCCAGTTTTGGAGCCACAATGTCTTCCTCTGGATCAGCCAAGGAAGATTCCTCAGCGGATATCATCAACCCATACATGCGTGAGTTCAAGATTCATCCCAAGGAGTTGTTGCTTGAAGATGGGGAGGTACGGATAAAAGAGGTTCAAGGCTCTAAAGGTGAAGGAAGTCTGGAGGACAAGGATGGAAGCGCTGGAGCAAGAAGTCTTCAGGTACAAGAAGATGGCAGAACGTGAAGTGGATATCATCCATAAGATTTGTTCCGAACTCATCGCCGAGCACCAAAAGGAGACTGCTGAGCTCAAGGATGAAATTCTCTCACTCCACCAAACAACCAACCAACTGCAAGCACAGCTCTACGATGTTCAAAATCAAAACTATGAGTATGAGGTTAGGTTTAAATGCATAAGTACCGCTGCTAGTTTCAGGATGATGGAGACCAGGATGTCTTTTGTTGATGGGGAGCCTTTACCTTGGAAGTCCGACAAAGATGAGAGAATACCACCACCACCGAAGGAGTAATTTGTCATCAGGTTTGGCATCCCCTTGGTTTGTTCCAAGCTTGGGGGAGTGTCGCGGTATCAAATCACTATCTTCTTTCTTTTTACCTTTTTAGTAGAGTCATATCATGATTAGAGAAGTTATTGTGTAGGATGGTTTGCATTATGGAAGTGTCCCCTCTCTCATTAGATATGTATCCCTTGGTGTGATTTGCCGTTATGGATTATTAATAAGAAGTCCTATCATTTACTCTTTTGCATATTTTATATTAGTTTTCAATCCATGGTTATATGATTGATCTTGTTGTTAGTATTGGTATCACTTTGGGATCTTTGAGTTAATTTAGTTGGTTTTGGCAAACCTGGCTCAGTTAGTAGCAACACTATTTTTGAGAGTTGAATGAAAAAGATAAAAGTACTCTAAAGAAATATAATTTCATCATCTTTCTTTCTTGATTTGCTCATGAGTTTAGTATTCTCTAGTTAAGATCTTTTGTGCTTCCAAGGAAGATTCCATGTTTGTTTTTATCGCTTGTATATTTGTTTGTTTCCTTCAACTCTTATACTTGCTACCCAGCCTTGCTAGCCAAAAACCTGTACTGAGAGGGTATTCTTCTCGTGCATCCAATCCTTAAACCAAAACCTATGCCATTTGTGTCCACCATACCTACCTATTAGCATTATTGCTATTCCAAGTAAATTCATGTTTTTATCTACCTTCCAAATTAAACTTGTTATGTGAAAATTAGTGATTAAAGCTATCATGAACTTGATGGCACACTTTACTTTCTTGCATTTAATAAACTTGAACCATTGGGTCCTTCTTTGTTGCGTATATGCTTGCGCTTTATGAGTTGAAGTTAGCAGAACCATGTATCATGGGGAAAGCTTTCAACACTGCATTGGTACCTTGTACCTAGTTGATATCATGTTCTTTTGCTTATGGATCCCGGTGGTGTGAAATAAAAGGGGAACTTGTAAGATCATGGAGTTCGTATATGTGTTAGAGAAACGCCTGGGCCGCTAGCCTAAGCCATGCCTAATTATGGTGGAAACTTAAAGCATAACTATAATGAGCATTCAATGTAGCATCCTCAATAAAAACCTATGCAAATAGGAAATAAAAAGATCGCTAAGATGCTCATTGTCTGCTTGCCTTGTCATTTTGATTATGGGATAGCTCCTGTGTCATGTGCAAGGGATACCCCGATGGTGGTTCTCTATGATACACATGTACTTACAATGAGAAGAGCCTGCTCGTGACTGAAGTTGAGTAGCATGAGGTTCGGTCTTTGTAAGTTAGGGGCATGGGACTTCAATTTATAACTTGTCAAGCATATCCTCTTAGTTGTGTCACTTTAACCTTAATCACCAAAAGATGCCTATGATAGGGGCAATGAGAGATGAAAGCTAGTAAGTACCATAATTTTTCGAAGCTCTTTATGAAACTTGAAATCCCTGCTTCCCTTTACAAAAGGCCTTTCTTCTACTTTTCAGTTGAGTCAGTAAACCTACTCCCTTCTACCTCAGCAAGTATTTTGAGTTGTTGTGTTTCATTCATTCATATGATGATTTATTCAATCATGTTTCTTATGTTCCTTGTTTTGCACATTGCTCTTATCTTGGTGTTTACTACTTTGAAAGCTATCATTAAAAACCAGTTATTTGCGATCTCCACCAAATTGTCAACTATTCTTCGACCAAGAGCTAAGTTTGCCATTACCAACTATGATTTACTTTATGTATCTTTATTGTGTTTCCTTTACTTATTGCAAGTTAAGTTATATAATGGTGAGTTGTCTTCTATTATGATCTATGTATTGATGAATGTGATGCTTCTTGTCCGTATTCTTTTATCGACTCTTCACTCCATAAACCTGAGGTCATGTTTATTGAGTTCAGTTTCGCTTGGGGACAAGCGAAGTCTAAGCTCGGGGGAGTTGATACGTCCATTTTGCATCACTATTCTATATCATAATTTACTATTATTCATATATATATATTTCATATTAAGAGATGATACTTATGTAATTTCATCTGTTTTTGCATGGTTGATGACTTTTGGAGCATGGACCGCTGTAGTCAGGATTCTGATGGAAAAGGGGTTGTTTGGAGGCGAAATTCGCAAAGATCAGAAAATCCGGGAAAATACATGGAAAATCCTATTTTTTCAGAAGACGAAGATAGCCAGAAGGGGGAGTGGAGATGGGCCATAGGGGACCCACACCACCCCTGGCTCAGGCCAGCCTAGGTCGTGCCACCAGGTGGTGTGGCCGCCCTGGTCCACCCCTGGCTCTCCCCTCTGGCTTATATTATCCTCCCGAAACCCTAAGACTCGGGTAGCGACCACAGAAAGATTCCGCTGCCTCTACGGGGCAGAAAACACCGAGAGAGAAAGATCTCTCCGGTAGACATAATTCTGCCAGGGGAATTCCTTCCTAGATGGGAGATCGTCGCCATCAACACCACCATCAAGCTGGACATCATCGGGATCATCATCATCACCACCATCATCTCCACTCCATACCGCTGTAACAATTGGGTTGAATCTTGCATAGTTCTTAGGGGAATCTTTCCCGGTGTTGATTACTCTTTGTAGTTGATGCTATTGAGTGAACCATTGAATTATTGTTTATGTTCAGATTGTTATACATCATTATTCCATCTCTGATCATGATCCATATGATGTCTTGTGAGTAGTTCGTTTTGTTCTTGAGGACATGGGAGAAGTCATGTTGTTAGTAGTGGAGTTGTGTTGAGAAAGATGCAATAGTTTGTTAATTAAGTTGTGGTGTACTTCTTCTAGTGTTGTCATGTGAACGTCGACTACATGACACTTCACCTATATGGGCCTAGGGGAATGCATTGTGTATTTGGCTACTAATCGTAGGGGTTGCTGGAGTGACAGAAACCTGAACCCCCGTTAGGAAACCATTGTACAAGGGACGTAAGGGTCTTAGAGTTTAAAGCTGTGGTTAGGTTTCTACCTTAATTACTTTCTTGTACTTACAGATGTTTGCAAGGGGTTTAATCACAAGTATGTATTAGTCCTAGAAAGGTCGGTACATTAGCACAGGTTCACCCACACAACACTTAGCAAGCTAAAGAAGATTAATCAACTATATGAAGCGAAAGCACTTGACGATATTCCCATGTGTCCTCGAGAACATTTGGTCATCTTAAGTAATACAACCGGCTTGTCCTTTGCTGCATAAAGGATTGGGCCACTTGCTGCATTTATTCTTATTGTCTTTTATTTACTCGTACTTTATTTACTTGCATTATCAAAAACCCCTAAAAATCCGTTTGCTAAGTATTTGCAGAGAATTCCTGATCCGTACCACTTGCCAGCACCTTCTGCTCCTCGTTCGGTTCGACAATCTTACTTATCGAAAATACTGCGATACACCCCCTATACTTGTGGGTCATCACCCTTACCTCGAGAACGATCTACTCCCTCCTCATCATGGGAATCAGCAACAGCGATGGAGATGGTGGTGGAGATCGATGGTGATGGCTTCGGGGGCACTTCCCCGTCCCGGCAGGGTGCTAGACGGAGACTTTCTGTCCCCCGAATCTCCCCTTCGGTGGCGGCGGCGCTGCGGAACTTTTCATGGCCGTAGACTGAATTCCTTAGGGTTTTCGTCTCGGGGGGATTTTATAGGCGAAGGGGCGATGTCAGAGGGTGGACCAGGGCCCACACCACCTGGTGGCACGGCTAGGGGGACCCCCGACACCACATGGTGTGGCCAACCCCTGGCCCTCTCCGTCTCGTCTTCTGGCTCTGTGAGTCTTCCAGTAAAATATCGACTTTGGCTTTTGTCCGGTCCAATTCTGACTTTTCTGGAACCAAAAACAACAAAAAAAGGCAACTAGCACTATGGCATCTTGTTAATAGGTTAGTCCCAGAAAGTGTATCAAAATACTCAAAGTATGGACAAAACATGAGAAAGTATATATATAACAAGCATGGAACATCAAAAATTATAGATACGTTTGCAACGTATCAACATCCCCAAGCTTAACTCCTGCTCATCCTCGAGTAGGTAAGTGATAAAAATAATAATTTTTGAGGTGACATGCACCATCATAATCAATATCAAACCATTTGCAAGCATTGAAAGCTGGGATCAAAGTGCTCTAACATAGACATGAAAGATATAGTTCTAACAATAAGACCTAGAAACTATGTTGTAACATGAAAAGGTACAAACAAAAAATTCATGAATAACAATGCATTGAAAGACATTTATTTGTTTCACATATAGAAAACATAGCATAGTGGCATTCAACTTGTCCCTCATGGAGTAGCAAAACATAAATGCATAGGACACCTTCAAAGTTCATAAGGGTGACTAGATACAAATACTTCAATAACAAGCAATATCAAAGTTATGAATCAATCAACAAGTCTTGGGACAATGCACATTAAACTAAGAATGGCCACTATGATCTCTCAATAGGTGCATAAAGATAGAAGATGGAGACTCAACATAAAAGTAAAAGAAAGGCCTTCATAGAAGGAAGTAGGGATTCAAGTCTCATAGAGAGCTTCCAAAAATTATGGTACTTATTAGCTTTCATCTCTCATTTCCCCTATCATAAGCATATTGAAGTGATTAAGGTTAATGTGAAAAAATATGGAGTATATGCTTGACAAAGTATAAGTTGGCAATCTCATGTCCCTTGAATACGAGGGCCACTCCTCGTGCTACTCAAGTTTAGTTACCTGTAAGTTCTTGTCATAGTAAGTACATGTGTATCATAGAGAACCGCCAACGGGGTACTCCTTGCCCGATGATACGGAAGAATCCCCATATCAAAATAACAAGGCAAGTAGACAATAAGCATCTCAGCAATCTTCTTATTTACCACAGGAAAATGGTGTTTTTTCTCTCTTTCCTCTTTTCTTATATTTTTTTCTTTTTCTCAATCTCTATCTCCTTTTTTTATAAGAAGAATGCTTCATAGATTGCTCATTATGGTTACACTGCAGGTTTCCACCATGATTAGGCATGGATTAGACCAGCGGCCCAGGCGTTTCTCTAACACACATACATAACTCCATGGACTTACAAACTCCCCTTTCATTTCACACCCATGACATCCATAGACAAAAGAGCATAATATCAGCTGGGTACAATGTACAAGTGCAATGTTGAAAGCGGTCCTCATGACAACATGGTTCTGGTAAACCCCAACGTATAAGTGCAAGCATATACACCATAGATGACACAATGGTTCAAGTTTATTAGGGGCAAGAAAAGTAAAGTGTGCCATCAAGTTCGTGAGAGCTTTAATCACTAGTTTTCTCATAACAAGTTTAATTCGGAAGGTAGATAAAAACATGAATATACTTGGAATAGCAAATGCTAATAGGTAGGTATGGTGGACTCTTTTGAATAACTTGGTTTTATTTGGAGTTGGGTGCATCAGTGGAACTCATACTTGGTTATGGAGGCTAGCAAGAGACTCGGAGCGACCAACTAAGAGAGCAATAATGGCCATAATCATGCAAAGCGACAAAACATCATTAATTAAAGCATAAAGTGATATTTAAAGTCGAAAACTAAAGGATCATAGAGGCTATGGTGACTTGGGATAGTCTTAACATGGTGTGAGCATGCGCCAAGTCAACCCAAATAAAGCATCAAATGAGAATACCACAATACTATGCTTTAATATGCTAAAACAACGCATGATTCTTTCAAGGCACATTAAGCAATCTCAATTGTTTACAACATGTCATACTACAGAAAAAATCACTAATCATAAAGCCAAAACAACATCAAGCATGACATGACAAAGCATAAGCCACAGTAAAAAACAAGCTCCTTTTTACCACTTAAGCATGAACTTTTCCTACTCTTTTCCAATCCAAACCGATCTTATTTGAAAACTAATGCTTGAATGAGGGGGTACAACCAATTTATTCAAGCACACTAAGTAAACCAAGAAAACTAAAACTAAAAACGAAAAACAAAGACGCTCCAAGAACAACACAATAGTGCATGAAACAATAAAAATAAAGTGTTTGGAAGAAACCTGAAATTTTTATTGATGAAGAAGGGGATGCCTTAGGCATCCCCAAGCTTTGACGCTTGTACCTCTTGAATATTTCTTGGGGTGACATGGGGTGGCATCCCCAAGCTTCAGCTTTTGTCCATTCTTCATCTCATTACATCATTATTTCCCTACACCTGAAAATTTCCTTCATACAAAATTTCACACAATCTTCATTAGCAACATTAGTGTACTCAAGATAATAATTCTTTTGGTCTAGCTTCAACAACAGTAAAACTTCCATTAAAACAAAAGCTACTGTAACACTTCCTTTAAAAAGTTCAAATGATCAAAGAGAACTCAAAGAGAAAGAGATTAAGAGGCAAATGCAAATAATGGCAGAAATCTGTCAAAACAGACCAGCAGGTAAAAACCAATTTTTTCAAAGACCTTCTGTTGCTCAAATCGAAACGTGTTAAACTAACGAAAGTTAGCTAACAACCTGGGGGATTTATTCAGAAAATTACAGCTTAGTCCGACGTACATAGATTGTTCACATGTTTTTACAGTGAAACACAAAAATCTGTTTCGGGACAGCACTTCCCCAAATCTTACTTCCCTCTCATTAGAGGTTATTCTTGGCACAAAAATTAAATAAAAAGGATAAGGAGAGGTTATTACAGAAGTAATCACTTCCAAGACTCAAGAAAACTATTGGGTTATCTCCCAAGAAGTAATTTTCTTTAACGCCTTTAAGTTAGGCATGATAGTTTGAGAAGATGCTCACATAAGAAATATGAATTGAAGTAAAAGAGAGCATCAAGAAGCAAATTCAAACACATTTAAGTCTAACTGTAATATCCCAAAACTTTAATCCAAGGTTATTAAGATCCAAATCATCAAAATTAGGGTTAACAAAAACTTTTCGCATTAAAAATCATTAAGCATGCATATGAGTGTTGCATTAAATAGGAATTGATTTGAATTGCCATGATTGTTTGTTCTATTGGTTGTAAAATGACTCTAAGGTGAATTACACATCATCTAGATCATTCCCAAGAGAAAACCAAAGAAAAAGAAATCAAAAATAATTAAATAAAGGAAATGGTCACTTTTTTTCCATTTTTTTCAACTAGGACACTTTGGGTGTTCCTAGGACTCATTTTCCAACAGAAACAATTATGGATCTTTGCACCCCGTGCTAGTACAAGTAGTGATGTGCCAAGGCCCACTTTGTGATCTCCCAAAAACTTTCAAATTCTAATTTTAAATGACATTTGAAAATTGAATCAAGTGTAGGTATCAAGATCACACTATTTCAAAAACCATCCAAATGAATTCCATTTGACAAATCCTAACAACCATAGATGTTTAAGCATGTGGAAAACCACTCCACAAAATTTCATTTCAAAAATTCCAACTTTGAATTCTTGCGGCCATTTGATCGAACACCTGGTGGGTAGAATCAAACTGGCCTAACTATCACTGTTTTTTGATCAAATTTTGTCGAGCCATTTGAACCCAAATCAATGCGCTTGTCTCCCCTAAACCCAACCAGTCCATCAAGGACCTACCCAATGGCCTAGGACAACTGCACATCGCCACCCCGAGGCCATGCTGGCAGACCAAACATGCACAGCCCGCAGGAGACCGTCAGCCCCTCTCCGCCGCTCTAGGAAGGGAGGCGTGACCTCACCGCTGTCCACGATCCACTCCACGATCACTGCCAGCCCATGGACCACCCCAGAGAAGTGCCACACTATCCTCTCTGCGCCGCGGCAGAGCACGCCAGAGCGCCATCACCGCTAGCACGCCACACACTACGCCTCGACACCAGACCGCGCGCGCCGCTCTGCCTTGACCACCTCACCCCGCCAGACACGGCCGTGCACCGCCGCTAGACCCACAGTCGCCGGGAACCGCGTCGAGCACCACCTCTGTCCCCCAGAGCGCGCGACACTCCCAACCGCTAGCCACCGCCCCTTGCGTTGCCATTAAGTACTAGCTGACCGCCAGGGAACCGCCCACCGTCCACCTATCTCGCCCACGCTGGTAGCTCGTTGTATCATCGTCGCCGACGAGCTCCGCTCATACCTCTCTGCCGCTTCGCCGCGCCTATAAAAGGAAGCCTCCCCAGCATGAATTCCTCACACCATTCCACTCCCCTCTCACCCCTAGTCCTTCCCCACCTCTCGCCGGAGCAGCTCGAGTAGCAGGCCGCCGGAATTTCACCGGAGGCAGCCGCAGCAGAGGAGGAGACGTTGTCGTCGATTCCATCCACCCCAGCCTCTGCCGCGACTTTGCATGAGCCCGCCGTCATCGACTCATTCGTTTGCCCGCCTCACCGCACTTTATGGAGCCCTGGTACGCCCCCACTACACCCCCACCGTGAAGCTAGGTCACCGCCTCGCTGGCGACGTGTTCGTCGTTTTAGACGACCGTGCGCCGTTGGTCTAGTTCTAATCGTGCGGTCCTTATCGCCCCGTACCGCTTCGCGTGAGATGTACCACTGAGATGTGGACCCCCTATCAGCTGTCCTCTTCTCCACGGAGTGTACACGGGCCGACCCATTTAGTTTCCCATGCGACCCATTTGATTCAAATAAATCTTTTTCTAATTTAGCTGAAACTTAATTATGTCCCTTAGTTTGAAAATCAATTCAGAGATTTCGACAAATCCAAATTAGATGATTCCAATTTTGTTCAAAAGCTAGTTAAAGTCTCTATCCAAGCCGGTTGGATTTAAATCATTTAGAGTTAGATATCTCTCCTAGTAAAAATAACAAGACAAAAGCTTTTTCGCATTCAAACATTTTTCTAAATTCAACCATAATAAATTTTGAGTTGATTCGAACTCTCAAAAATCACCTTTAACCATAACTATCTAAATATATAATAATATTAAGGTTTGCATGCAGTGACTTTGGACTAGTACCAAAATAATGCTCTATAGGCATTTCTAGTCACTTTAAATCATTAATTATTAAACTTAAACTTATTAAAATGTGATCCAACCTTTAAATCACATTCCCATATATTGGAATATGTGGTGATGACATGTGTCCACATGATCCCTTATTTTAATTGGAGAATATTAAATCTTAGTTATTTTCAGTGAGTAGAAATTACTTTTCTCAAATAAAAAGAATGAAACTAGTTCATTAAACCTTGTAATGTTTGTGATGATACTAGATCATCAAAAGTGTGCCTTAGTGTGCTAATTAGACTAGTTTAGTATTGTTTGGTGATTGTATATCCCGTATGTATTTATAGACGGTAGTACCGACCAAGCTTACGAGGAGGAGGAGTTCTACCAGGAAGAAGAGGAAGAGAACTTCAACCACTACACTACACAAGGCAAGCCATCATTAACAATGCAAGCTAACACTTGCAAATATTATTCTTAGCAAGCCTAGCACTTCAAGTAAACTGAGCAAGCTATTTTTAGCAAGCTAGAATTAAGCTAGATGACCTAAGCAAAATGTTTTAGGCATGCTTTGGTTATATTTTGACTTATACCTACCCCAAGTTTTTTTACAAGCTTTACCTTGTTTTAATTTACCAAAGTTCTTTACTTTGTTTATAGGTAGCATAAAAAGTATAAAACTTGACCTATCAAGTTAGATTTGGATGTCATTCTATGGCATGAGATTGAAGATTAGTATCCCACCTTAGTGAACACTCTTAACTTTGAGGCATGAGAGGATATTTACAATGGCTAGTCACCGCTGATATTCGAGGCAATATAGAAGTACCAACGTCCAGGAGGATTCAGTTCTCCGTGAGAGAGAACAACTGGCTGGATGGATTAGCCAGGGCAATGCATGAAGCTCTTGCTCGTCTTTGCGCACATAATGTCAACTTGATCCAAGGAACCCGCTTTGCTCACTATGCAAGGGGTGCTTTTATGGGTATGCCCATGGAGATGCCAAGTCACCCAGAGTTGAAGCGTTAAGTGGAGAACCTTGAATTCCTGTTGTATGACAGACAGAAGGAATTGGACAATGCTAGAGAGTTCGCCAACCACAACCTCGCGATTGCCGCCTAGAAGGCCCAGACTTTCGCCATGCTCATCAAGGATCGTTAATCACTTTGCCGTCAGCGTGCAAAGAAGGATCACACCATCGACCATCTTCGCAAGAAGGTGGCCGACCTCGAGAAGACCATCAAGGAGCAAGAAGCTCAGCTTGCAGCAAAAGAAGAAGAAGAGGAAGGTGAAGCCATCCAGGGAGATATGGACTCCTACTTCAGCAATGATGATGACTATCTAGAGGATGATGCCATGGACTTCTACACCGACGATGATGACTCCGACTTCATCGATGATGAGTAGATGCACTAGAGCACTATCGTAGGAGTGAGATGTTTTGGTCCCATTGTATCGTAGCTCACAGAATGGTTCTTAAAACCATCTGTTTTCCTTTGATGTTGTGGTGTGTGTGTGTGTTTGTATCGTGTGCTTGTTTAAATGAATGAAAAGAAGTTCGTTGCAAAACCTGAGTCAAACTCAAAGTTTTAACTTTGAAAACCAAAACCATGAACCTTAGAACTTTCCCTCTTACCCCTTTATCTATCTCAATCTTCAGATGACTCGTGGAAACCAAGGAGGGAGCAGATCATCACAAGACCCAATGCTGCAGATTCTGCAGACGCTCATTGTAGACCGTGAAGCTAGTAGGGCAGAGCGCCAAGCAAATCTAGCAACACTACAGCAGATCGCCCAGATGGCTCACAATAATCAGAACCATGGAAATCAAGATCATCAAGGATCCAAACTCAAAAACTTCCAAAATACCAATCCCCCAATCTTTAGCAAGTCTGAAGACCCACTAGATGTAGATGACTGGTTGTAGACAATGGAGAACAACTTAGAAGTAGCCAGAGTGGATGACAACGAGAAAGTTCTTTTTGACACCCACTATTTGGCAGGAGATGCAAGAGCCTGGTGGAATAGCACCCGCACAATGAACCATGGTCAAGTGATGACATGGGAAGCCTTCAAGATCAAGTTCAGCCGCACCCATGTGCCGCAGGGATTAGTCACCCGCATGAGAGATGAGTTCAGAGAGTTAAAAATAGGGCAGAATGACTGTAGTGGAGTACGGTGACAGATTCTTGTCGCTTGCTAGGTATGCACCTGATGAGATCAACACGGAGGCCAAGAAAAAAGAGAGATTCCTGAACGGACTGCACGATGAGATGCAGACTGTTCTTGTCAACATCCGTTTCGAGGATCTCGAAGAGCTAGTTGACTTTGCTATTCAGATGGAGGGGAAGATTAATCAAGCCAACGACAACCGCAAGCGTCAAATGATGCACCAGAGTGGATCCAACCATGTTCAGAAGTATCGTCCCAACCCTTCTGCCGGATATGCCCCGAGAAACAATCGACCCCCAATGTCTCGCCCAAGCTACCCCAACCGTAGCGGAGGCAATGTGAAGTCCGGAGGAAATAACAATCACCCTGGCAACTCAAGCAATTTCAACCGTGCACCTCCCAAGCACAACAACAACAACAACAACACCAATACTACACCCAGAACTAGAAGCAATGATGTGCCTGTTGCAGCCAAAGACAAGTCTTAAGTTACTTGTTTTGAGTGTGGAGTTAAGGGTGACTACTCCAACAAGTGTCCCAAGAAGATTGCTGCCAATGCCAATCTAAATGCCCCAGCTCAACAGCAGCGTCGTGTTCAGCCCGGAAGAAGGTTTGACCCAGGGAACCCTCACAACCACAACATCCGTCTTCCACATGAATGCCGAAGAAGCCCAAGAAGCACAAGATGTCGTGCTGGGTATGTTTTCTGTCAACTCAGTTTTAGCAAGAGTGTTGTTTGATTTTGGAGCATCGCACTCATTTGTCACCGAAGAATTTGCATGCACTAGTAAGATTCACCCAACCAACTTGAAGCATGTCATGATAGTTCAAATTCCTGGTTCAACTACAAAAGCTAGAAAATTTTGCAAAGCTGTACCTATCAGAATTCATGGGATAGATTTTTATGCAAATCTAATAGTACTTGGAACCAAAGGTTTGGAAGTAGTACTAGGAATGGATTGGATGTCAAAACATAAAGGGTTGATAGACTGTGCCAGGAAAGCCATCACCATGACCAGTAGCTCTGGAGTAACAGTAGAGCATATATCTGAAACCTTACCCTGTCAATTCAAGTGAAACAAGAGTCTAGCCCTACCCACCATTGACCAAGTCAGAGTAGTCTGTGAATACCCCGACGTATTCCTAGATGAATTGCCCGATATGCCCCCAGATCGGGATATTGAGTTCATTATTGAACTAATTCCTGGAACTGGACCCATAGCCCAGAGACCCTATAGCATGAACCCCTCAAAGTTAGTGGAACCGAAGAAGCAATTGGATGCCATGTGAGCCACATGCTTGATTAAACCAAGCGCATCGCCATGGAGATCACCAGTTCTGTTTGTCGACAAGAAGGATGGAGGTAACCGTTTGTGCATAGATTACTGAAAGCTGAATGATGTCACCATCAAAAAGAAGTACACACTACCAACGATCGAGGATCTATTTGATCAGTTGACCAGTGCTGGCGTATTCTCTAAGATCGATCTTAGGACTGGTTATCACCAATTTAAGATTCGTGCAACAGATATTCCAAAGACCGCCTTTACTACCCGTTATGGATTATACGAGTATACGGTCATGTCTTTTGGATTAACCAATGCCCCTCCTTATTTCATGAATCTCATGAATAAGATCTTGATGCATTTCCTAGATAAGTTTGTCGTTGTATTTATCGATGATATTCTTATCTACTCCAAGTCAGAAGAAGAACATGAGCAACACCTGAGAATCATCCTTGAAACCTTGAGGGTGCATCGGTTGTATGCCAAGTTTAGCAAATGTGAGTTTTGGCTGAAGGAAGTAGGATTCCTAGGACATATTCTGTCAGCTGGAGGAGTCGCGGTTGATCCAGCCAAAATCAGAGATGTTGAAGAATGGGAAGCCCCAACCACTCAAATCCAAGTCCGTGCATTTCTCGGATTAGCGGGATACTACTGCAAGTTCGTCGAAGGATTCTCAAGCATCGCAAGACCCATGACCCAATTGTTGAAGAAGGACAAGAAGTTTGAATGGACCAACAAATGTGAAGCAAGTTTCCAAGAGCTCAAGAAGAGATTGATTTCAGCCCCAATATTGATCATGCTAGATATCAAGAAGCCGTTTTATGTGTATTGTGATGCATCCAAGATTGGTCTTAGATGTGTATTGATGCAAGAAGGCAAAGTCATCGCATATCTGTCTCAACAACTGAAGCAGCATGAGCAGAACTATCCTACCCATGATCTTGAGTTAGCAGCTGTAGTTTTGGCATTAAAGACATGGCATCATTACCTTATGGGTAATCGCTGTGAGATTTACTCGGATCACAAAATCTTGAAGTATATTTTCACTCAGAAGGAGGTGAATATGAGGCAAAGAAGATGGATAGAGTTAATCAAGGATTATGACCTTGACATTCACTATCACCCCGGCAAAGCCAATGTGGTAGCGGATGCTCTTAGAAGATTACCAGGTAGATTAAACACCATGATCAAGGAGAAGCAACCAAGTTTGTATGAGGACTTGGAGCAGTTTAGAACTGAGCTAGTTAGCAAGGGATTCTTAGCTAGAATTGAACTTCAAGCCACATTGATCAGTCAAATCAAGGAAGCCTAGAAGGGAAATGAAAGTATCGACAAAATCAAGCATCGTATTGGTACAGGAAAGGTACCGGGATTAACAGAAGACGAAGGAGTTATGTGGTACAAAGAACGTATCTGTGTGCCAGGAGATTCAAAACTGAAGCAAGTTATTATGCAAGAAGCTCATGATACTCTTTATTCTATCCACCCTGGAGGAACGAAGATGTATGAAGATTTGAAGGAGCAATTTTGGTGGCACAAGATGAAGAGAGAAATCGGAAGCTACATCGCCAAGTGTGATATCTGTCAGAGAGTCAAAGCGGAACATCAGAGACCCGCATGACTGTTACAACCATTGCAGATTCCGGAATGGAAATGGGATTCCGTCGAGATGGACTTTATCACCGGTTTGCCTACCTCTAGTAGGGGAAATGACTCAATTTGGGACCCTTGCAAACAACACCTTGTGGATTCACGCACCTGCTAGTACCATTGATAAGTTCACGAAATGGATCAAAACTAAACCCATTAGAAAGCTTGATGGGCAAACAACCCTAAAATTTGTCCAGGATCTAGTGGTAAGATTTGGTCTCCCACACAACATAATCACCGACAATAGCAGAAATTTGTCTCTTGGAGAAGTTGAGGAGTACTGTCATGAAAAAGGCATCCGCCTTGACCTAGCATTTGTGGCATATCCATAGTCAAATGGTCAAGTTGAACGAGCCAATGGACTAATTCTGCATGAAATCAAGCCACACTTAGAAGCACCGCTACATAGAGCATCTGGAGCCTAGGCGGAGGAATTACCATATGTATTGTGGAGTTTACAAACAACACCCAACAGATCCACTAGCTTGACTCCTTTCTTCATGGTTTATGGAGCAGAAGCTATCCTGCCATCCGACATCTTCCACGATGCACCAAGAGTCTTTGTCTACAAGGAGGATGAAGATGAAGAATCCAGATGCCTATCTGTGGACCTACTCGAGGAGGAGCACATGCTGCCATGCCAGAGATCTGCCATCCACTTCCTCCCTGAGTTCGATTAACCTTGGGTAATCCACTTAAGGGAAAACTTGCTGCTGTTCTACAAACCTCTACACTTGGAGGCCCAACAACTGTCTACAAGAATAGAAGTGCATAGACATCAAGCTATTTTCTGGCGCCGTTGCCGGGGAGGTAAGGTAAAAGGTACTCACATCCTCTGGTGTGAGTGCTCGAAGTTATTTCCTTTAGATTCTGCAATTTTATCCTTTTGTTTCTTGTTTTCACTAGTTAGGCTTAATGGAAAACAACAACAAAATTAGAGAGCTTTATAGTATTTATCTTGAGTTAGGACATGAAGTGTTTGAAGAGAAAATTAAAAAACCTATGGAACTTTATTTACATGATAATAGCAATGTTGTTAGTATGAATTCTTTGGACACCATTATTGCTAATGTTATGGAAAAGTCTAAGCTAGGGGAAGCTAGTTTTGATGAAAATGATCTTTTTAGTCCCCCATCTTTAGAGGAGAAAATTTACTTTGATGATACTATACCTCCAATATATGATGAATACAATGATGAATATGATATTTTCAGTCCACCTACTATTGAGGAGAAAATTAATTATGATTACAATATGCCTCCTATATTTGATGATTATGGTGATGAGAATAATAATGATAGATTAATAAGAATGACTATTCTTATAGGGAGAGTAATAATTGTTTTATACATGTGGCTCATGATAAGAATGTTTTATGCGACAGTTATATTGTTAATTTTATTCATGTTTCTACTTAAAGTTATTATGAGAGAGGGAAACATGGTCTTATGTATGTCAACATTATTAAATTTCCCCTCTTTATGTTGAAAGTCTTGAAGTTGCACTTGTTTTGCTTTACTATGCTTGTTACTTTGTGCTTTCATGACTTGTTTCTTTACAAGATTCCTATGAATAGGAAGTGGGTTAGACTTAAATGTGCTTTGAATTTGCTTCTTGATGCTCTCCTTTACTTCATTTCATATTTCTTATGTGAGCATTTTCTCAAACTATGATGCCTAACTTAAAGGCGGTAAAAAAAGTACTTATTGGGAGATAACCCAAAAGTTTTAGATGAGTCTTGGAAGTTATTACTTCAGTAATAACCGCTCCTTATCCTTTTTATTTGCTTTTTGTGCCAAGAGTAACCTCTAATGAGAGAGAAGTAATGATTGGGAAAGTTGCTGTCCCGAAATAGATTTCTGTGCTTCACCGTAAAAATTCGTGTAGAATCTTCGTATGTCCTTTTGAGGCTTGAATTTTTGTGCTTCTGCCCTAGATTGTTATCTAACTTTTGTTTGTTCAACACTTTTTGATTTGAGCAACAGAAGGTCTTCGAAAAAATTCGTCTTTACCTGTTGGTCTGTTTTGACAGATTTCTGCCATTTTCTGCATTTGCTTCTTGTTGGTTCCTTTTGAGTTCTTTTGGGAATTGAGATTTTTGAGGGAAGGGCTACAGTAGATTTTGTTTTAATGGAAGTTTTATTGGTGTTAGAACTGAACCTAAAGACTTATTATCTTGAGTGCACTAATGTTGCTAATAAAGATCGTGTGAAGTTTTGTATGAAGGAAAAATTTCAGGTGTGTATGGAAGGAATGAGTAATGAGATGAAGGATGGACTAAAGCTCAAACTTGGGGATGCCACGCGTGTCACCCCAAGAAATATCCAAGAAGTAAAAGTTTCAAAGCTTGGGGATGCCCAAGGCATCCCCCTCTTCATCAATAAAAATCCCACGTTTCTTCCAAACGCTTCATTTTTATTGTTTCATGCACAGTTGTGTTGTTCTTGGAGCGTCTTCTTTTTCATTTTCGTTTTGGTTTTTCGTTTTCTTTTGTTTTCTTAGTTTTCTGAATAAATTGGTTGGACCCCCTCTTTCATACATTGGTTTTCAAATAGTTTGGTTTGGATTGGAAAAGAGTAGGAAAGTTCATGCTTATGTGGCAAAAAGAGCTCGTTTTTGACTATGGCCTATGCTTTTTCATGCCATGCTTGATATTGTTTTGGCTTTATGCATAGTATTCTTTGCTGTAGCATGACTTGTTATAAACAATTGAGATTTCTTAATGTGCCTTGGATGAATCATGCGTTGTTTTAGCATATTAAAGCATAGTATAGTGGTATTCTCCTTTGATGCTTTATTTGGGTTGACTTGGCGCATGCTCACACCATGTTATGACTATCTCAAGTCACCATAGCCTTTATGATATTTTAGTTTTCAACTTGTAGTATCACTTTATGCTTTGATCAATGATGTTTTGTCACTCTGCATGATTATGGCCATTATTGCTCTCTTAGTTTGTCGCTCCCAGTCTTTTGCTAGCCTCCACAACCAAGTATGAGTTCCACTCATGCATCCAACTCCCTAAACCAAGTTATTCCAAAGAGTCCACCATACCTACCTATTAGCATATGCTATTCCAAGTATATTCATGTTTTTGTTTACCTTCCAAATTAAACTTGTTATGAGAAAACTAGTGATTAAAGCTTTCACGAACTTGATGGCACACTTTACTTTTCTTGCCCTTAATAAACTTGAACCATTGTGTCGTCTATGTTGTATATGCTTGCACTTATTTGTTGGGGATTAGCAGAACCATGCTGTCATGGGGAACGTTTTCAACATTGCACGGGTACTTTGTACCTAGTTGATATCATGCTCTTTTGTATATGGATGTCGTCGATGTGAAATAAAAGGGGAGCTTGTAAGTCCATGGAGTTATGTATATGTGTTAGAGAACCGCCTGGGCCACTGGTCTAATCCATGCTGACATGGTGGAAACCTGCAACGTAACCATAATGAGCTATCTATGAAGCATTCTTCTTATTAAAAAAGAGTGCTATACTGAGAAAAAAGAGAAAAAGAAAAAAGAGAGATTATGAAAAGAGGAAAGAGAGAAAAAATCACCATATTCCCATGGTAAATAAGAAGATTGCTGAGATGCTCGTTGTCTGCTTGCCTTGTCATTTTGATATGGGGATTCTTCCGTATCATCGGGCAAGGCATACCCCGTTCGCGGTTCTCTATGATACTCATGTACTTACAATGAATGGAACTTACTGGTGACTAAACTTGAGTAGCATGAGGATCGGCCCTCGTATTCAAGGGACATGAGATTCTAACTTATACTTCGTCAAGCATGTACACCATAGTTTGTTCACTTTAACCTTAATCACTTCAAGATGCTTATGATAGGGCAATGAGAGCTAAAAGCTATTAAGTACCATAATTTTTGGAAGCTCTTTATGAAACTTGAATCTCTGCTTCCTTCTATGAAGGCATTTCTCCCACTTATATATTGAGTCTCCACCTTCTATCTTGATGCACATACTTTGAGAGCATAGTGGCCATTCTTAGTTCTATGTGCATTGTCCCAAGACTAGTTGATTGATGCATAACTTGATATTGCTTGTTTTAAACTATTTGTATCTAGTCACTCTTATAAACTCTGAAGGTGTCCTATGCATTTATATTTGCTACTCTATGAGGGACAAGCTGAATGCCACTATGCTATGTTTTCTTTATGTGAAACAAACAAACGTCTTGCAAAGCATTGTTATCTATGAATCTTTTGTTTGTACCTTTTCATGTTACAACATAGTTGCTATGTATTATTGCTAGAACTATATCTTTCATGCTATGTTGAAGTACTATGATTCCAGCTATCAATGTTTTACAAATACTTTGATCAAGTTTATGATGGTGCATGTCACCTCAAAAATTATTCTTTCTTTTTATCACTTACCTACTCGAGGACGAGCAGGAGTTAAGCTTGGGGATGTTGATACATTGCAAATTTATCTATAATTTTTGATGTTCCATGCTTGGTTTTATCTACTTTCTTGTGTTTTGTTCCAACTTTGGAGTACTTTTCATATGATTTCTTGGACTAACCTATTAACAAGATGCCACAATGCCAGTTGCCTGTTTTCTGCTGTTTTTGGTTCTAGGAAAGTCAGAAAATGAATATTCTCAGAATTGGACGGGACAAAAGCCAAAGTCGATATTTTACCGGAAGACTCACGGAGCCAGAAGACGAGACGGAGAAGGGCCAGGGGCTGGCCACACCACCTGGTGGCGCGGGCTAGGCCAGGCCACGCCAGGGGGTGGTGTGGGCCCCTACGGCACCCCCTCAGTCTCCCCTCTCGCCTATAAGAGCCTCCTGATGCATAAACCCTAGATCATCAAGCCTCCAGCCACGAAAAGTTCCGCAGTGCCGCCGCCACCGAAGGGGAGATTCGAGGGACAGAAAGTCTCTGTCCCGACACCCTATCGGGACAGGGAAGTGCCCCCGGAGCCATCTCCATCGATCTCCACCACCATCTCCATCACCATTGCTGATTCCCATGATGAGGAGGGAGTAGTTCTCTCTTGAGGCTAAGGGCTCTACTGGTAGCTATGTGTTCATCTCTCTCTATGCATGATCATATTGCGATCATGAGCTTGTAATCTATATATCTACCTTGCTACTCAAGTGCTTTAATAGATCTCTGCCCTCCCCATGTGTGTGAAAGTGACAGCGTGCACACCATGGTGGCACTTAGGCTAGATATTACAAATACTTGTTATGAGTTATATTTGGAGTTGGATGTCTTTATGAAATTGTGGTGTTTGTTGGAACCATCTAGTGCTCAAGGTGACAGTGTGGGGTTTTCTAGATGGGAAAGGCTTACTTTGAGGTGTGTTGTTATAGCCCTACCATCGATTAGAGTGTCCAACCGGAGAGTAGTTAAGAGTAGTATCATAAAGAGAAGATATTTATATGAGAATGTTCACTAGCGAAAGTATGATCCCTAGGCCTTGTTTCTAAGCATTGATACACCGTTTGCAACTAGATCTGTTACATGTTTGCTTGCTTACATCTTTATTTCAGTTTGCCTTTAGTCTTTTCCACGCCATCAAGCTATTTTCTATCACTGTTACCACTTATAATTGTCCATACCACTTGTATTTCACTATCTCTTCGCTGAACTAGTGCACCTATACACCTGACAAGTGTATTGGGTGTGTTGGGGACACAAGGGACTTCTTGTATCTTGATTGCAGGGTTGCTTGAGAGGGGATACCTTTGACCACTTCCTCCCTGAGTTCGATAAACCTTGGGTAATCCACTTAAGGGAAAACTTGCTGCTGTTCTACAAACCTCTACACTTGGAGGCTCAACAACTGTCTACAAGAATAGAAGTGCGTAGACATCAACAAGCAACGTGACTCCGATGATGATTACCCAGAGATAGATCGGCCATAGAACATAGCACAACTACATCCCTTTTACACTTAGCATATTTTATATTATGTAATAAGTTTCTTATATGATCAATGAAATAAAGCATTAGGTTCACTCATATTTACTAAGTCTTTTACCTCCTTTAGTTATTCATTTTTAGATCATATAAATCCTTTATGCGCAAGTTTGTATTTGCACTTGTGAAAATTCCGCCTACGGGCGTTAGCTTAAGTTTTCTGGTCTACATGTTTTCTGAAGTTTTTATGTGGATTCCGGAGTAGTGATTTATCGACACTCAAAGCGGGTGATTTTGCTCTTAGGTTCTTGACGGTGCTATTAAGCATCATCGCCTAAGAGCATAGGTATGAGCTGCGAGTCTTCCGTCTCACGAAAGGTCAAGCATACGAACCAGAATAATGGATAAGACAACACTTGCTTAAAAATATAAACATGCTAGAAACAGATAAGTAGCAGGAAACTTGAGTACAAGTTTTTCCTCCTTACAAACACACAAGTTTTTTCCGCATACATACTTTAGAGATACATTTAATACATCAATGTTTTTATGGCTCTGCTGTAGGGGACTTTGTTGCATCAGCAGCATGAGAGCCACGCCTGGACAAATCGTCAAATTCTGAAGGCGCATGGCTAGAATATGAAGAAGCCACGTCATCATCCATCACCTCGGCAGGAACGAAGAAATCCGCCTTGGTCATCTTGGCAACCTTGGTGTCGTAGCCGGCGAGGGAATACCATGTAGCATCACTATCAATCGCATTCCTGTCCTCGTCGTGCTTCGACATGCCGGAGGTCACCAGGTCCATACCGGTGTTGTCGTAATGCACTTTGACCAAGGATAAGGCCATCCTTGCACCAGCCCGGACACAAGAAGCCTTCCTGTCCTTGATTTTCTCGGGGGCTCGACGTAGGATTTCCAAGTACTTGGCCGCAGAGTTTGCCGCCTTGGTGATGATATCCAAAGACTTGGCTATCTCCTTGGCTTACGTGGTGGTGGTGTTGATGAAGTTGCCGGCACTAATCATGCATTCTTTTGGATCCGAAGCACCTTCACCCATGTTGGTTAAACCAATGGGGGGCTGTGTTTTCGTCAGAGACAAAAGTTCATGAGTATAAACAACATACGACCCATCTTACTGAATTGACAAAGTTAGAGGAAAGTTACCAAAGATGCTGGACTCTACTTGCTTGCAGGTCTCCGCCTTGATGTCATGCTCCTTCTGAACCATCTTGTACATCTAAAGGCTCCTCTCATTCTGCTCTTTGGCAGCTTTCTTCTGTTCCTTGAGTAGTGCAATCTCGTTCTTCGGGCATTTCATCTCAGCATTAGCAGACTCTTGCATGGCTTTCATCGCCTCTTCATGGCCCTTGACTACTTCAACCAGGTCTTTTTTCAAAATTTTATTCTCACTATCGAGCTCCTGGATATGCTTGGATTACTCGATGATGCTCTTGTATTTGGCGATAGCCTCTGTAAGACGGAAAATGGAAAGCATTATGAGAATTTGGAAGAAATGGACCCATGACAAAAGTAAAGAGCTGTTAAAAGAAAACAGACGCTTGCTATTTTTTATATGTTCCTTCAGGAAGGTTGTTTTACCCTGTTCAAGGTCCAGTTCCTTTCGTAAGTTGGCAAACCTCTCATTGGCGGCAATCCTTTGTCTATTCTCATTCTGCAAAGAAGAAAACATGCTTAGTTTCTCTAGAGCATCTAGTCAGTACTATCCAGTTTCAACTAAATGCTCAGGGGCTATAGTATCAGATTTTAATCAACAAGTGTTCTCTCTTAGAGTGTCTAGTCGAAATTATCATTCTAAACTAGAAACTCGGGGGCTACACAGATAAGTTCTATGATTAGTTCTCTAGAGTACTCAGGCCGAAAGACAATGGTTTTCCGCCTAAGAGCTCGGGGGCTACAGTGGGATACATTACAAAGTAAAAGGAGCAAAGTTCAGAAACTTACTATGGCAATAACCTTTAGATTGTTGGTAAAATGAGCATATGAGTCATGGAAGGTCCGAGCATTGTTATAAAGAACATTAGCTTGTTTGATGAGATTGTCCAGGCACAAGGTCGGAGGAGTCAAAGGCAGAGGGGTTGTTGAAGCCAAAGGCATGGATGATGCCCTAGCCGCCTGCTGTGTGACAATGGAAGTTGATGGCTCAAAGGCTCCCGCCTTGTCTATTGCTACAATTGCCTCCGCCTCCACTCCCTCCATTACCTGTTTCCCTTTCTCGATGGCATCCTTAGCTGGAGATTCAACCATTTTGGAGGAGGTACCCTCTTGTGTTTCCTGGCCACTAGGAGAAATGTCCATGCCGGCGGAGCCTAAGACATTAGTTGGTGGATTGATATCTGTCTCCATGACAGAGGTCTCAGGAATGACAGGGGACGAGGGCCCAGTGGGGCCTGCTACGGGCTTGGCGGCAGGAGTAGGGGGAGTAGTGACGGGAGAAGACTTGGCTGCCATATCCTTGGTCAGCATATCATGAATATTTTTGGACCCTCCAACATCTTTGGAGGATCGCCTCAAGCCAATGCCAGATTTCTTCCCGAAACATACTCAGTATAAGTACATGAATTGAATGGGTGCAATGAAACTTAAAGTCGGAGAACGAAGGCACTTACACCACATCAGGCACCTTAGCAAAGGGAGTGCTGGTGGATTTCTTCTTCTTCTCTGCCTCTAAGGCAGAAGTGGATTTCTTAGAGACTCCACTCTCTGTTTTCTTCTCCTTGCCCTCTTCAGCAACGTCAGAGGTGGAGCTCTTACGCTTTCGCATTGCCGAAGCCGGATGATCCTTGGAGGCATCATTGTCGGACACCACCTGGATATCCTTTAGCTTGGGATCATAGACCTGGGAGGCCATCTGATCCGCCGCCAAGGTCACCAGCTGCAGGACAAAAGGAGTGTTAGTGTGATGGCTTCACGACAGAAAAACCTTAGAGTACATATATAACAAGCAACAAAGTAAACAAAAGCTAGCTCTAGGCACTTACCGCATTCGAACATGTCGAAAGTGATTTTGAAGCCATGCTTCCTATCCTTCGCCTTGACAATGTCCTTTAGCCAGAGCTTGATGGAGTTATTGGAGAAGTTATCCTACGAGATGCGCATAGGATCCTTCTGGCTCTTGGAGTACGTGCACATCAACTCGACGCGGTGCTGGAGAGATTGGATCCGCCTAGTGAACCAGCACATGGCTAGGTACAAACCAGTCAGACCTCCGTCTACGAGCCATTCGATCCGCCTTATAGCGCGGTTGGCTTCTTCATCAGACGGGAGGGAGGCTTGGGACCTCCAGGTGGGTGCTTCGGCGGAAACCCCATCGACAAAGTTGGGATATGTCTCTTGGCGGTTGGTAAGAGGAATGTCTGGGCCATAAAAATATGTACGCTGCCAGTTCTTACATGACTCGTGGCCCACAATGTCGGCGAAGCGCCAGTTAGGCCGGATCTTAAAGCTAATGGTTCCACAGATCCGCAACTCATCTTGGATTCTATGGACTCTCTCTTGACAGTAAAAAATAGACAAATAGATCTAACCTAGGCTTAATTCCTAGGTATCCTTCGCATAAAGCTACGAAATTGCTAAGAACGAGGATGCTGTTAGGAGAGAGATTGTGGGGAAGTACCCGGAAATAACGAAGAACGTCCATGAACACGGCGAAGACTGGTAAGCTTACGCCACATACCAGCTGAGCTTTTAGGTACACCTTTTCTCCGACTTGGGGAGAAGGGGTCACCTCGCCGGACGGCGCCGGTCGCCAGACCAAACCCTCCATCACAGGGAGATACCCCTCGGTGAGGAGTTCTTGCAGATCTTTAGCAGAGAGGTCAGAGCCCCTCCACACTCCCTTGTGGGAATCACCATCTTCTTCTGTAGCGTCTGGTGGCGCCTATTTTTTGTCACCGCCGGTGGTTTCCACCACGGCAGAGATAGGAACGACGCCCCCTCCAGTGGGACAGTCACTCCCTGAGATGGATCCTTTGAAGCCTCAGGAGTTGCCAACATTGAGGGAGCAAAGCTGCCGGAGGCCATTGCTTGGGTGGAGGAAGATGGAGAAGGGGAGAGCTCTAGTTAGGGTTTTCCATCGAAGAGCTTGAATGGTCGTGTGGCTGGAGGAAGATGAAGACGCAGAGGAGAATGCGGGTAAAGAAAAATATACCAGCCCCAGTTAAGTTATATAGACCCCTCGTCAAGATTCATGCAAAAAGATCTAACGGACGAAGCGTTGCCGACGTGGAGATGAACGTGTGCGGTAATTTTGCCACGTCCTTCGTCTTTGTCGCTTTACTGTTTCAAATTTTGCATGAGTAAAAATAGCTAATGATTAATTCACTACCTTCTATGAGTTTCAAGGTAGCGTAGGCTACAACCTACGTCATCCTCTGGCCGTTGAAGTGGAGATGTCACATCTGAAGATTCTATCGAAGATGGAAGTTATCCGGCTCTAGAAAAAAAGACTCAAGGAATCTTGTAAGATCTCACCATAATAAGGTAAGATCCCTGTGATTGCAGTGCTAGTCCCTGGATCAAAATGCTAGGACCCACAGTTTAAGATGAAGTACACAGAAACAAAGGTCATTATTACATCGCACATCCAGGAGTGTAATGGTTCTTACAACTCACTTAGCCCAAGGCTAAGACACAAGTTCACTTAACATAGCATAATAATAGAGTCTTTAGTCTTCATGTTCCACAGGCAAGCATGTCGAGTGTAGACCCGCAACCCTACTCATCATCAGAGTATCCTGCAACATAATAAGTTACAGCCACAAGGGTCAATACACTTGGAATTGTATTGGCAAGTGATACCATAGATACTTAGTATAATCCAACAACTACATGAATATATGGCTAAGTGGGGTTATGGCTAGCTTTGCTAAAATTAGTTTAACTTATAGTTTTTGAAGAGTAAGATTTTCTCAGTCAAACTCTTAAGGTACCAATGATAGACATCACTGAACCTCTACCCATGTTCACCCACAAGTTTTAACTTAGAGAAATTTGGATGAGGAGATTATTGAACTGCTTCACTGTCTTGAGGCTCAGAAGTTGTCCATAACCGGGGACACGGCTAAGTACTTAGTTTTACCCTCCCGAGAGGTGGTGCACTTTCCCCACAAGACTCGACTTGCATCGAGACAAGACTTTTCAGAAGCAATCCCTCAGACCACCACGGACGCATTCCATCCTATCATATCTACCACCTTCTATCCGTCTGGCTGAGTTCTTGCAACTTAGTTGGTCAAGGCAGAGCCCATATGCCATGTGGTTGCACTGGAAGCTTCATGACAAGAATGTCTCCAATCTCTTTGTTCCTGGGTGGCCATCCACAAGTGTGATACACCGGCTGACCATAGACATGGCCCCTGAGTAACCACTCAACATAATACAAGCAAGTCCCAATCCACCCAGGTATTTCATTAATAATAGTTGTTTTCTTAGTCAAACAAAAATAATATCTTTCCATACTATCTTGATATGTATTTTCCACCCACGAATTCTACTAGCATGGCTAAGCATTCTAGCATACGAAGTATTTTAACTAGGAGATACTACCAAGATATAGTCTATAGGATAGTATAGCATAGTATAGTAACTTAGGAATAATTCTATCATGCTAAGATCTACCAAAATATCACTAGTGCAATAGTGAAAATAATAGGACATAAGATGAAATATCACTTTCCTTGGTAGCTAGGGGAATAGGTACAATCCTCACAGCAACAAACTTCACAATCCACACAATCTACACATGATCAATACAACAATAATAATTCAATCAATAAAACATTACAAAAACATGAATGCATGCAAAATGCAATGATATGATCACAACTCTATAATTTACAGAGTCTACAGTACTGAGGATAGAATACCTCATCTAAATGCAAAAGAAATACCCAAAATAATTTATAGAACAATTTTTGTGAGCAAAATACTCCTAACAAGGTTCTACCTATAATTCCCATTTTTCAGAGGCAAAAGTGTGAGCCAAGGCCTCCATAATAAAGGTCTTATTTTTCTGAATCCATAGACACCAAATTTGTATTTTTCTGATTTGTGGATCAAAAGTTATTGAATTTCTAAGTTAAATACTAAATCTGTCTATTTTCTAATTAATCAAAAATAGTATGGCGACGTGGCGCCATCCTATTGGCTGGTACCGGTTCGGTCGGATCGATCGCTGTGGGCCGTCAGATCTTAATTGACTACGGACGGATATGATTAGTCCATACCCTTTCGTTTAGTGATCTAATCCTATCTGCTAGGATTTGATCGAACGGCTACTAAACATCTCGCCGGAGATTGGCGACGCTAGCGACGGCGCGCGGCGGCGGCACGTCAGGTGAGTGACGTTCCGGTGATTCTAGAGGGTAGGGGAAAAGGTAGTCTTACCGAGGGTTTGCGGTGGTCTCGACGATCTGGTTGGTGGTCGCGATGGAGAGAGGGGAGCTCTGCTGCGCTCGGTATTCCTCGCCGGAGTGGCGTCGACGGCGGAGGTCACAGCCACGAGACGGTGGCGTCGATCTGGTACTCGAGCAGACAAGTAAAAGGGTTAGGGGAATGCGCCTGGTTCTACACTGTCTAGCAGTGCCCAAAAAGGAGCGGCGGGAACCTTGCCTTACCGAAAAAACCGTCGGACGGTGGCGGCAGAGGGAGTTCGCCGGACTTGGTCCGTGTCGTCGACCTGGAGCAAGAGGGAGTACGTGGCTCGGTTAGTAGGTGCGCTAGGATATGGTGAAACAGATGGGACAGAGGGGAGGGCGCCGGGCGGCCTGGGTTCACCGGAATTGTCGCCGGAATACCGTCAGTGAGCGGCGGTCCGAGCTCGAAATTTGGGGAGCCTGGGGGCTCTCCGGGGGTGGCGACTGGGAGAAATGATGAGGAGGGGTAAGGGGTAAGTAGAGGTAATCACCGGGGGATTTACTACGAGAAACGGCCGGAATCGATTTGATTTCGAAACGGCAGAGGAGGTGGGGCGGTTCGTCGCCGAGGGTTGAAGACGACGGGGTGGTGGGGTGACGTGGCGTGGGGTCAGTCTGTCAGCGGGAGGGGGTAGTCAGTGGCGCGGTAAGAAAAACAGGGGAGAGGGGAAAAGCCGGGTGGGGCTGGTGGGCTGGTTTTGGGCCGAAAGGCCAGAAGCTGTCTGCAGCTTTAATTTTTTCTCCCAGTTCTTTTTCTATTTCTGTTATCTCCAAAAAAAATTGATTTAAGGATTCAAATTGATTCAAACCAATTTGTGAAAATTTGTAAAAATTCAAATTAGGTTTTTAGGGTATTATAAAACATATTTATCTTCTATTTAAATTTTTTAATCCAAAGTATTTACTTGGGCTTAATAGGTAATATAGCATTTTCTTTGATTCTATTTTCAAAATAATTCATATCTTTTTATTCATGGCTCAAAATTGCACCAAATTTTTGGAGGACATTCTAAATGCAATGCAATTACATGCCATGATGATATGAGTGCATTGATGATGCTTTCAGATGAAATTTTGGGATGTTACAAATCTCTAGCAACATTGTAAAGATGGAGAGGATTGCAGGGTTCTTTGGGAGACCTTCGAGATATTGCTTGACGGATTGCCGGCATCACCTAGATGGAGCATTCAAGAAAAATGTGCAAGACGGCGCAAGATCTGAAAGTCCTCCGGGGGCTACTATTGGGATATGCTAAATGGGTATCACCATAGCACGTCTCTAATCCGGCTAACCCGGGTGGCTCATAGTTGGTAGCATGGCCTATGGCTTTCTGGGCGGCCCAGTTAGACGGATCTGGAAGGGAGGCCCATGCCGGATAAAGGAAGGCTATGCAGGAGTTACCGACATACTCGTAGCCTTGGAGTACATGACATGAAGACTAGTTAGTATTAGTGTAGGAATCTTGACCTTGTCGGGCAAGGTCCTTTCCCTGTAACCCTAATTTCTGGTGCCTTTGTAAACCGGACCTGTGGGAGCCTTTAGAGTAGACAATATATCGTACAACGTACGACACCTCGCACAGTGAACCTTGATGTATGACCCCTTTTTTCGAGACCCCTATTTTGATGAATATAATATATCTTGTTCCATATTAAAACTTGCATGCTCCCATACATATTCTTGTTGTTTGGGAGTATTTAGACGATTCACCTAAATTACATATGGAGACTATATGCGGGCTATTCTTACTTATATATCGTCTCCATTTAAATTTGTGTAGTGAACCAATGCCATGATTGGACTTGTTAAGTAAACATTTAAATTGCGGGGTCCCTAAATAACTTGAACCATTTAATTATTTGTCGGGACCTCGATTCCGCTTAATATTTCCTAGCTGCATCGCATCTTTGCCATGTCATGCATCATATCATGAACATCCCTAGTCTTCTGTCGTAGTATTAAATAGTGCATCCGGTGTTTCTTTTAGTGATTTGCTTCTTTGCAGATTAAGACGTTGAGTTTATGCGAGCTTCAACCCGATCTCTTGTGTATCTTCAGCAATGTTTTCCAGGCGAGCATCCTCCCCTTTCTACCTATTTTGTAGTTATAGTCTTTACTTCCTCCTGTTGATCTAGTGCTATACGTGTTGCGATGCTTCAGTTTCCATGCAATTTATATTCCTTGCTACCTCTATATTGCCTTGTGAAAGGGAAATGGATGTCGCCTAGAGGGAGGCGAATAGACGTTTTAAAAATATTTCGGTTTATGCTCTAATAAATGCAGAATAAAACTAAAGTTTAATTTATCAAGCCAAAACCTATAATGACTAGGTTCACTAAGTGCACCAACAACCTATGCTAAGCAAGGCAAGCAACAAGGTAATAGCAAGATATAATACTTCAAGCACGATGGCTATCACAATGTAAATTGCATAAATAAAGGGCTCGGTTGAGAGATAACCGATGGATGCAGAGACGGTGATTTGTTATCCCGAAGTTCACTTCCAAAGAAGCTACGTCTTCGTTGGAGAGGTGCGATGGCGCAATGCTCTTCGTACGCCACAAATGGCTCACCTTGAGGTGTGGTGGCTCGAAGCTCACGTAATGCCACACAAGGCCTCACCTCAAGATGCAAAGGTATGAAACTCACCGACGCCACAACAGGCTCACCATATTCTCCCGTGAGCTCGCCACAAAGGCCTACTCACGTTCCAGACACTTGAGGGCGGTCGCCGAACCCATACAAGTATTGGGGAAATCTCCACAACTCAATTGGAGGGATCCCAAGAAATGCCACAATGGCTCCACAATGCCACAATAGGCCACAAGCTTGGGAAATCTCCACAACTCAATTGGACCCCCAAGAACACACCACAACTCCACACAACTGTCTAGGGTCCAAGAACCCAAGAGAAACAAGCCCAAGACCTTGAACTCACCGAATCTCCGAGGAGAATTAAAATCTATGCACCAAATGCTAGAGGCAAGCCCTTCACTCTCAAATTCCACTAAAGCTACAAAATCTATTGGGGGAATAAGAGAGGAAGAACACAAGAGGAGAACACAAAACTCTCCAAGATCTAGGTCCCAAGGATTCCTTCACAAAGAAGGGATTTGATTTGGTGGGGGTTGTAGATCTAAATCTCCTCTCTCAAATCATATGAGGGAGAAGGGGAGATGGAAAGCTCTTCAAGAATCATATGAGGGAGAAGGGGAGATGGAAAGCTCTTCAAGGTCAACAATGGAGGAGAGAGAAAGCCAAGAACCAAGAAAAAGCCAGTTAACCATGAAGGGGAAGAGAAGCCCCTTTTAAAGGGCTCCCAATCTGCCCGTTATGCACATATTCGTGCACGACCAGTAGTACCAGTGGGCGGCCGCAAAAGTGAAATGCGAAAGAAAGAAAAGCAAGCCTGGCCGGTACTACCACCGTCCATCAGAACTTCCAACAGGGACGGTACTACCACCATAACTTCCGATCAAAGTTTCGTCAAATAACACACTCTAGACAGAAGATATACTGACACATGACTGAAACTTTGGCCGGTACTAGGGACGGTATTACCACCGGAAAGCATTCCCAAGCGGTACTACCGCCTGAACTTCCGACTGAAGTTCCGCCAAATAGAACTCACCAAAACAGAGAAGTTACTGAACGCATCCCATGGGCATCGGAACATTGGTCGGAACTTCCACCGAAACTACCGGAGGCAAACATGCCCTAGCGGTACTACCGATGGAGAGATAGAAAACCCACAAAATCAAAACCGCAATAAGATATATCAGGGAAATCCGTTTTTGATGAACTAGAGCTTGTTATGATGATAAACATAAGTTGTAGATCCTCACATGGACAAGAACCAAACAACAACCAAGAGAGATGATGCTATGTATGCAAATGTTTGAGCTCTCTCCGAAAGATACGATCGAGTCACCCACTCGAGAACCCCTCTTGATAGTACGACTATCTATCCTAAACCCGGTCCCAACACTACACGAGACCGGTAAAATAGAAAACCTATTGTAACATCCCAAAACTTTAATCCAAGGTTATTAAGATCCAAATCATCAAAATTAGGGTTAACAAAAACTTTTCCAATTAAAATTATTAAAGCATCCATGTGTGTATGCATTTAAACTAGCAGTTGTTTGATTTGCCATGATTAAGTGATCCTTTGTTTGTAAAATGATTCTTAGGTGAAATAAACATCATCTAGATCATTCCCAAACAAATCCCAAAGAAAAACAAATCAAAATGAATAAAGGAAGCAAATGGTCATTTGTGCAAAATTAACTACCAGGCCTACTTTGGCTATTCCTAGTACTCAAAACCTAACAGAAACAAATGTGGATCTTTGCACCCCTTGCTAGTACACATAATGATGTACCAAGGCTCACTTTGTGATCTTCCAAAAAGATTCAAACACTAAATTTAAATGACATTTGAAAATTGAATCTAGTGTAGGTATCAAGATCACTCTATTTCAAAAACCACTCAAATGAGCTCAAATTTCAAAACCCAAGCACCCACAGAGTCTCAAGCTTATGCCTAGCACACCCACCAAAAATATTTTCAAAATTCAAAAGTAAATTTCTTGTGGCCATTTTTACAAACACTTGGCAAGCAGAGTTTACACCTAGTATTTAGCTTACTGTTTTGTACAGAGGTTTGCACCCAATTGTCCTCAAAACACTCCCTCTGTCCCCAAGTGATCAAACCAGGCCATTTACACCCCATCCATACGCCCTAGTGGCATTGCAATGCCAACCCGAGCACCATGTCGTCGGCCAAACTTGCAACCGCCACAGCAGACAATCCCTCTCCCTCTCACCATGCCTAGTAGCTAGCCCATACCTCACCGCCACTCTCTGTCCCCTCCCCGAGCACAGCCGAGCCGTGCACCACCGCCAATGCGCCGCGCCCAGTGCGTCTGCACCATGCCGAGCACGCGCTAGAGCGCCGTGCCCGACACGCGTGCACACGCCGCCCCTCGACCGTAGCCCGCGCCCACCGCATCGCCACGACCCCAAGAACACCGCGGACATGCCCGTTCGCCGCCCCTTGTACCGTAGCCACCGCTCGCCATAAAGACTGCCGCCTCTGCCGCTCAGAGCGTGCGCACCGCCCGACCGCATACCACCATCCCTAGGCCCGCATTTAATCCGTAGAGCATCGCTAGGAGACCAGCCACCGTCCCCTACCTCGAGCCACGCTGCTAGCACACTGTGCAGTCCTCGCAGGAGCCGCCCGCCCATGCCTTTCGGTCGCATCGTCGGGCTATAAATAGAGGCCACCCCCAGCCATTTTCTGCACACCACTCACCTCCCCTTTTGCCACTGATCAGTCCCCACTTCTCCCCGGAGCCGCTCGAGCTCGCAGTCGCCAGAATTTCTCCGGAGCTGGCCGCCTCTGGAGGAGAAGGGCCCTGTTGATGCGACCACCCTCGGAGCTGCCTCGACTGTCCCTAAGTTCGCCGTCGACCACCAGTTCGTTTGCTCCCATCGCCGTTGTCGCTGGAGCCCTGGTACGCCCCCTGAGCACCCCCACCGAGCCGCTAGGGTTAAACCTCACCGGTGACAAATCCTTCGTCGACGACGAGCCCCAGCCGTCGATCGTAGTTCTAATCTAACGGCCCACATCGCCCCATACCGTTTCGCATGTTATGAGCCTCTGACCGGTGGACCCCCTGTCAGCTGTGCCCCGCGCCGCGTAGTGTCACTGGGCCGGCCCGTTAGCTTTCCCGTACGACCCATTTAGTTTGAATTAGGATTTTTCCATTTAGTTTAAACCTAGTTCTGTCCCCTAGTTTGAAATTCAATTCAGAGAGATTTACAAATCCAAATGGAGTGATTCCAATTTTGTTAGAAAGCTACTGAAAAGATCTACCCAAGCCCGTTGGATGTAATTCAATTAGAATTAGAGATATCTCATAGTAAAAATAATAAGACAGAAGCATTTGCACCTTGCAACATTTTTATAAAATCAACCATGATAGCTTTTGAGTTGATTCCAACTCTCAAAAATCACATTTCACCATATCTATCTGAATATATAATAATATTAAGGTTTACATGCAGTGACTTTGGACTAGTACCAAAATAATGCTATATAGGCATTTCTAGTCACTTTAAATCATCAAATAATGAACTTAAACCAAAGTAATTGTGATCCAACCCTTAAATCACATTCCCACATGTTAGAATATGTGGTGATGACATGTGTCGACATGATCCCATATTTTGAAGTGGTGAATATTAAATCTTAGTTAATTTTCAATGAGTAGAAATTACTTTTCTAAAATAAAAAGGATAAAACTATTGAATAAAACTTGTGATGCTTGTGACGATAATAGATCATCAAATGTATGCCTTAGAGTTCTAATTAGATTAGTTAAGTATTGTTTGGTGATTGTGTACTCCGTATGTATTTATAGACGATAGCACCGACCAAGCTTTCGAGGAGGAGGAGTTCTACCAAGAAGAAGAAGAAGAAAACTTCAACCATTGCACCAACCAAGGCAAGCTACTATTGGCAAGCTAACACTTGCAAGTCTTATACTAGCAAGCCACCATTAACAAATTAAGTTAGAGGATTGAGCAAAGATGCTTTAGGCATGCTTTGGTTATACCCCTTTGACTAGTATTTACCCCAAGTCTTATTTTCAAGCTTTACTTCCTTTACTTTACCCAAAGTTCTTTACTTGTTTTAAAGGTAGCATAAAGAGTATAAAACTTGACCTATATAGAAACCTTTAGATGTCATTCTATTTCATGAGATTAATCCCATCTTTCCACCTTAGTGAACACTCTTAACTTAGTATTTTAGAGTAGATAAAAACTTGAGTTATTTTAGATGGGAATACTTGGTGAAAATGAGTTATGAAAACCTTGGAATGATGAGTCATTCTATTGAGATGTTTTGACATGTTTTGAGAAACACAAATGGTTTATGATGGTGAAAATGTTGAGGCATGAGCCTTAACCCTTTTACAAAATTGATGGTTGGATTCAGATGCGATACCATTCCAAATTTACCGTACAACCACATTACCTGAATTGGGTAAGGCTTAGCCGGAAATTTATATGCATTAGTATTAGTTCCCTCCCGGGAGAGGTCTCAGCTGAGGCTACCTCTCAATGTTGTCCACCTATGCAGTGCCCAAGATGACAGATGGTCATGGTTGGGAGGCCATGCTCATAGGAGAGGTGCTTATACTAGGGTGTGTAAAGGAAAGGTTATGTTTGATTATCTGCATACTAAGTATGATGATTCAGGGTTATCTGTGATAGATGTATCGAATCTTGTGGTGAAAGTGTACCACCTCTGCAGAGTGTCAAACTATTCAAATAGCCGCATCCGCGGTTATGGACAGTCGGAATGGCCATAATGTTTCATTGTCAGATGTTTTCAAAATGACTTATGAAAGAAATGATGAATCTTGACTTGACCACAACAGGGTTGTGTTGATGACAATAGCTTCCCAACTTAAGTGATTCTAGAACTTTATTTTATCTTTCTTTGCTTCTAAACTCAGCTTAGGTTTCAAACTTAACTTTATAGTTAAACTTAGAGTTAGCATTTAACCTTAGAACTATACTACTTATTAGTGCTAGTTTGCGAGTACTTAAACAGTACTCATGGCTTTTGTCCCTAGCTATTCTCATGGCCAGACTATGAAGGAGACTACCAAGATGATGGCCAGTAGGACGACTATGATAACTAGGACTATCTGCCTTCGTCAGCATTGCCTGTGTCCCTGAAGATGGACCCCACCGCTACGCTTATATTTTATTCCGGTTCTTGTTGTATTAAGACTGGATCATGAGATCCTTATTTGTGTAAGACCTTATGTATGGTTTGTAATGGATGATGTACTGTGATATCCAATCTGTTATGTCTCACAAAAATGGTAATCCTAGGATTGCGAGAAATGACATAACAGGCAACTGGGATTAAAAATCCGGGTGTTGAGAAGATGGTATCAGAGCCATCCTTACCATAGGAGGCCCTAGTTAGAATGGACGTCAAAAACAAAAACTATGTTCAAAACCAAAGTGAGTATTTATGAAAAACTATTTCCTCTCTTATCCTTGGGAATTCATTCTTTCTCTCACAAATTCATGTTCCTCAAAATTCTTACACTACTACTTAAAATTTGACACACTTGATCACTTCACTAACTTCCTCATCCTTAATTCTTGTAGATGGAGACTCAGTTCTGCAAGTTCTACCAGTTGGGAAAGGGAGGTCAACTGATCTTCGAGAGGGATCTGGATTCACTGTCGGAGTTACTAGGACGCCCACATCCGGAGTTTCTTGGAGCTCAACTTCCAAGACCCCCAGGAGGAGACTTACAGTGGCTAGTCACCGTAGATCTGAGAGGAAGCATCGAAGCACCAACTTCCGGGAGAATCCAGTTCTCCGTGAGAGAGAACAACTGGCTAGATGGATTAGCTAGGGCAATGCACGAAGCTCTCGCACGTCTATGTGCCCTTAGCGTCAACCAAATCCAAGGAACCCGTTTTGCTCACTATGCAAGGCGTGACTTCATGGGAATGCCGATGGGGATGCAAAGTCACCCAGAGTTGAGGCGTCAAGTGGAGAATCTTGACTTCTTGCGGTACGACAGACATCAGGAATTGGACAATTCTAGAGAGTTAGCCAACCAGAACCGTGTCATTGCCAACCAGAAGGCGCAGCCTTTTGCACTGCTTGTCCAGGATCGCCAGTCTCTTTGCCACCAGCATGCAAAGAAGGATCACACCATCGCCCGTCTTCGCAAGAAGGTGGCCGACCTCGAGAAGACCGTCAAGGAGCAGGATGCTCAGCTTGCAGCAAAGGAGGAAGAAGAGGAGGGTGAAGACATCTAGGGAGACATGGATTCTTACCTCAGCAATGATGATGACTTTCTGGAGGAGGATGCTATGGACTTCTACACTGATGATGAGGATTCCGACTTCATCGAAGATGAGTAGATGCACTAGAGCACTATCGTAGCATGAGATGTATCGGTCCCACTATATCGTAGCTTGCAGAATGGTTCTTCAAACCATCTATTTCCTTTGAGTGTTGTGGTGTGTGTTTGTATCGTGTGCTTGTTTGCATGAATGAAATTAAGTTAGTTGAAAAAAAACCTGAGTCAAACTCAAAGTTTTAGCTTTGAAACCAAAACCATGAACCTTAGAACATTCCCTCTTACCCCTTTATCTACCTCAATCTTCAGATGACTCGTGGAAACCAAGGAGGGAGGAGCTCGTCACAAGACCCAATGCTGCAGATCTTGCAGAATCTCATCGCAGACAAAGAAGCAAGCAGGGCAGAACGCCAAGCTAATCTAGCAACACTACAACAGATCGCCCAGATGGCTCTCAACAACCAAGGGCATGGAAATCAGGATCACCATGGATCCAAACTCAAAAACTTTCAGAATACCAATCCCCCAATCTTTAACCAAGCTGAAAACACACTAGATGCTGATGACTGGTTACAAACAATGGAAAATAACTTAGAAGTTGCAGGAGTTGATGACAACGAGAAAGTTCTCTTCGCCACCCACTATCTGGCGGGAGATGCAAGAGCTTGGTGGACTAGTATCCGTAACATGAACCATGGTCAAGTGATGACATGGGAAGCCTTCAAAGTCAAGTTTAGCCACACCCACGTGCTGCAAGGTCTAGTCACCAGAATGAGGGATGAGTTCCGCGACTTGAAGCAAGGCAGGATGACTGTGGTAGAGTACCGTGACAGATTCCTATCACTCGCAAGGTATGCACCTGATGAGATCAACACGGAGTCCAAGAAGAAGGAGAGATTCCTGAACGGACTGCATGATGAGATGCAGACTGTCCTCGTCAACATCTGTTTCCAGGATCTTGAAGAGCTAGTCGACTCTGCCATTTAGATGGAAGGGAAGATTAACCAGGCAAACAACATCCGCAAACATCGTATAATGCAGCAATCTGGATCCAGCAGTCACCAGAAGGACCGTCCCAACCCCTCATCGGGATATGCACCAAGGAACAATCGACCCCCAATGTCTCGCCCAAGCTACCCGAACCGTAGCGGAGGCAATGTGAAGTCTGGAAGAAACAATCACAACTCCGGCAATGCCAACAATTTCAACCGTGCACCTCCCAAGAACAACAACAACAACAACACTACACCTAGAATTAGCAGCAATGTTGTACCTGTCGCAGCAAAAGACAAGTCCCAGATCACTTGTTTCGAGTGTGGAGTGAAGGGTCACTATTCCAATGAGTGTCCCAAGAAGACTGCTGCCACTGCCAATGTGAATGCCCCAGCTCAACAGCAGCATCGTGTTCAACCAGGGAGAAGATTTGCTCCAGGGAACCCTCACAACCGCAACGGTCGTCCCTTCCACATGAACGCTAAAGAAGCCCAAGAAGCGCCAGAGGTAGTGCTAGGTATGTTTTCTGTCAACTCAGTTTTAGCAAGGGTATTGTTTGATTCGGGAGCATCACATTCATTTGTCACCGAAGAATTTGCATGCACTAGTAGGATTCACCCAACCAACTTGAAGCATGTCATGATAGTTCAAATCCCTGGTTCAACAACCAAAGCTAGAAATTTTTTCAAAGTTGTGCCTATCAGAATACATGGGATAGATTTTTATGCCAACCTAATTGTACTTGGAACCAAAGGATTGGAAGTAGTACTAGGTATGGACTAGATGTCAAGGCATAAATGACTAATATACTGTGCTAGAAAGCCATCACCATGACCAGTAGCTCTGGAGTAACAGTAGAGCATATCTCTGAAACCTTACCTCGTCAATTCAAGTGCAACAACAGTCTAGCCCTACCCACCATAGACCAAGTAAGAGTAGTCTATGAATACCCCGACGTATTCTCAGATGAATTGCCAGGTATGCCCCCGGATAGGGATATTGAGTTCATTATCGAACTAATCCCCGGAACCGAACCCATAGCCCAGAGACCCTATAGCATGAACCCCTCAGAGTTAGTGGAACTAAAGAAGCAGTTGGATGCCATGTTAGCAAAAGGCTTGATTCAACCAAGAGCATCACCATGGAGATCACCAGTGTTGTTCGTCGACAAGAAAGATGGAGACAATCGTTTGTGCACAGATTACAGAAAGTTGAATGACGTCACCATCAAGAACAAGTACCCGTTGCCAAAGATAGAGGATCTATTTGATCAATTGACTGGAGCCCAGGTGTTCTCAAAGATTGATCTTAGGACTGGTTATCACCAACTTAAGATTCATACAACATATATTCTGAAGACCGCCTTTACTACTCGCTATGGTTTATATGAGTATATGGTTATGTCTTTTGGATTAACCAATGCCCCTGCTTATTTCATGAATCTCATGAATAAGATCTTTATGAATTTCCTAGATAAGTTTGTAATTGTATTCATCGATGACATCCTTATCTACTCCAAGTCAGAAGAAGAGCATGAGAAACATCTGAGAATCATCCTAGAAACCCTGAGAGAGCATCGGTTATACGCCAAGTTCAGCAAGTGTGAGTTTTAGATGAAAGAAGTAGGATTCCTAGGACATATTGTGTATGCCGGAGGAGTCTCTGTTGATCCTGCCAAGATCAAATATGTCGAAGAAAGGGAAGCCCTAACCACTCAAACCCAAGTTCGTGCCTTTCTCGGATTAGCGGGATACTACCGCAAGTTCGTAGAAGGATTCTCGAGCATCGTCAGACCAATGACCCAATTGCTAAAGAAGGACAAGAAGTTTGAATGGACTGATAAATGTGAAGCTAGTTTCCAGGAGCTGAAGAAGAGATTGATATCAGCCCTAATATTGATCATGCCAGACATCAAGAATCCATTTGATGTATATTGTGATGCATCCAAGATTGGTCTCAGATGTGTATTGATGCAAGAAGGCAAAGTCATCGCGTATCTGTCTCGACAACTGAAGCAGCACGAGCAGAACTATCTGAACCATGATCTTGAATTAGCAGCCGTAGTTTTGGCATTGAAGACATGGCATCATTATCTGATGGGTAATCGCTGTGAGATTTACTCAGATCACAAGAGCTTGAAGTATATTTTCACTTAGAAGGAGCTGAATATGAGGCAGAGGAGATGGATAGAGTTAATCAAGGATTATGACCTTGGCATTCACTATCACCCCGGCAGAGCCAATGTGGTAGCGGATGCTCTTAGCAGATTGCCGTGTAGGCTAAACACTATGATCAAGGAGAAGCAGCAAAGTTTGTATGAAGAGTTGGAGCAGTTCAGAACTGAATTTGTTAGCAAAGGATTCTTAGCTAGCATTGAACTTCAGCCCACTTTGATTAGCCAAATCAAGGAAGCCCAGAAGGGAAATGAAAGTATCGACGAAATCAAATGTCGTATTGGTACAGGAAAGGTACCTGGATTCACTAAAGACGAAGAAGGAGTTATGTGGTACAAAGGACGTATCTGTGTGCCAGAAGATTCGGAGCTGAAGCAAGTTATCATGCAAGAAGCTCATGATACTCTTTATTCTATCAACCCCGGAGGAACAAAGATGTATCAAGATTTGATAGAGCAATTTTGGTGGCATAAGATGAAGAGAGAAATCGGAAGCTACATCGCCAAGTGTGAAGAGTCAAAGCAGAGCATCAAAGACCTGCAGGACTGTTGCAACCATTGCAGATTTCGGAATGGAAATGGGATTCCGTAGGAATGGACTTTATCACCGGTTTGCCTACTTCTAGTAGGGGAAATGACTTAATCTGTGTCATAGTTGATAGACTATCCAAGGTAGCTCACTTCATACCTGTCAAGACAACCTACCAGAGTTCGAAGCTAGCAGAGCTGTACATTGCTAGGATTGTTAGTCTGCATGGAACCCCCAAGACCATCGTATCAGATCGAGGAACCCAGTTTACCTCAAGATTTTGGCAGAAAGTCCAGGAAGGATTGCGAACCAAGTTGAACTTCAGCACCGCTTATCACCCGCAAACTGATGGACAGACTGAGAGAGTCAACCAGATCCTAGAGGATATGTTAAGAGCTTGTTTGTTGGAATATGGATCAAAATGGGAAGACTGCCTGCCTTTTGCAGAATTCTCATATAACAACAGTTATCAAGCTAGTTTGCAAATGGCACCATTTGAATTCCTATACAGAAGAAAGTGTCGTACCCCTTTGAATTGGTCGCAAGTAGGAGAGAGTCAGATCTTTGGACCCGACATTCTCCGAGAAGCCGAAGAGAAGGTTCACGAAGTCCGTGAGCACCTCAAGACCGCCCAATCCAGACAGAAGAGTTATGCTGACAAGAGAAGGAGAGACCTGACTTTCAATGTTGGAGATTTTGTGTATCTCAAGGTTTCACCATTGAAAGGAACCCAACTCTTTAGTCTGAAAGGAAAGTTAGCCCCCAGATATATCGGGCCATTCAAGATTCTGAACCGTCGAGGAGAAGTATCGTATCAACTGGAACTGCCTAAAGAGATGTCAGCCATCCACAATGAGTTTCATATCTCGTTACTTCGCAAATGCCAGGAAGTGCCAGAGAAGACTGAAGTTTTCAAGAACATCGATCACAGAGCTGTGGAGATCAACAATGACCTGACATATCGTGAAGTGCCCTCCGTATCTTCGAGGAAGCTTACAGAACCACCAGGACTAGGAGTATCAAGTTTCTCAAGATTCAATGGAGCAACCATACCAAAGAGGAAGCCACTTGGGAGCGAGAAGATTACATTAGGACATAGTTCCCAGATCTCTTTAGTTCCTAGTTTCTTTGTAAATCTCGGGACGAGATTTTGTTTAAGGGGGGAAGGTTTGTAACATCCCAAAACTTTAATCCAAGGTTATTAAGATCCAGATCATCAAAATTAGGGTTAACAAAAACTTTTCCAATTAAAATTATTAAAGCATCCATGTGTGTATGCATTTAAAATAGGAATTGTTTGATTTGCCATGATTAAGTGATCCTTTGCTTGTAAAATGATTCTTAGGTGAAATAAACATCATCTAGATCATTCCCAAACAAATCCCAAAGAAAAACAAATCAAAATAAATAAAGGAAGCAAATGGTCATTTGTGCCAAATTAACTACCATGCCTACTTTGGCTATTCCTAGTACTCAAAAACTAACAGAAACAAATGTGGATCTTTGCACCCCTTGCTAGTACACATAATGATGTAGCAAGGCCCACTTCGTGATCTGCCAAAAACATTCAAACACTAAATTTAAATGACATTTGAAAATTGAATCTAGTGTAGGTATCAAGATCACTCTATTTCAAAAACCACTCAAATGAGCTCAAATTTCAAAACCCAAGCACCCACAGACTCTCAAGCTTATGCCTAGCACACCCACCAAAAATCTTTTCAAAATTCAAAAGTAAATTTCTTGCGGCCATTTTTACAAACACTTGGCAGGCAGAGTTTACACCTAGTATTTAGCTCACTTTTTTATACAGGGTTTTGCACCCAATTGTCCTCAAAACACTCCCTTTGTCCCCAAGTGATCAAACCAGGCCATTTACACCCCATCCCCTACCCCTAGTGGTATTGCAATGCCAACCCGAGCACCATGTCGCCGGCCAAACTTGCAACCGCAGCAGCAGACAATCCCTCTCCCTCTCACCATGTCTAGTAGCTAGCCCATACCTCACCGCCACTTTCTGTCCCCTCCCCGAGCACTGCCGAGCCGTGGACCACCGCTAATGCACCGCGCCCAGTGCGTATGCACCATGCCAAGCACGCGCTAGAGTGCAGCGCCCGACATGCGTGCACACACCGCCCCTCGACCGCATCCCACACCCACCGCGTCGCCACGACCCCAGGAACACCGCGGACATGCCCGTTCGCTGCCCCTTGCACCATGGCCACCGCTCACCGTAGATACCGCCGCCTCTGCCGCTCAGAGCGTGCGCACCGCCCGACCGCTCAGAGCGTGCGCACCGTTCCTAGGCCCGGATTTAATCTGTAGAGCATCGCTAGGAGACCAGCCACCGTCCCCTACCTCGAGCCACGCCGCTAGCACGCTATGAAGCCCTCGCCGGAGCCGCCCGCCCATGCCTTTCGGTCGCATCGTCGGGCTATAAATAGAGGCCACCCCCAGCCATTTTCTTCACACCACTCACCTTCCCTCTTGCCACTGATCAGTCCCCACTTCTCCTCGGAGCCGCTCGAGCTCGTGGTCGCCAGAATTTCACCGGAGCTTGCCGCCTCTGGAGGAGAAGGGCCCCGTTGATTGCGACCACCCCCGGAGCTGCCTCGACCGTCCTTGAGTTCGCCATCGACCACCAGTTCGTTTGCCCCCATCGCCATCGTTGCTAGAGCCCTGGTACGCCCCCTGAGCACCCCCACCGACCCGCTAGGGTTAAGCCTCGCCGGCGATAGGTCCGTCGTCGACGACGAGCCCCAGCCGTCGATCGTAGTTCTAATCTAACGGCCCACATTGCCCCGTACCGCTTCGCGTGATATGAGCCTCTGACCGGTGGAGCCCCCTGTCAACTGTGCCCCATGCCGTGTAGTGTCACTGGGCTGGCCCGTTACCTTTCCCGCGCGACCCATTTAGTTTGAATTAGGATTTTTCCATTTAGTTTGAACCTAGTTCTGTCCCCTAGTTTGAAATTCAAATTAGAGAGATTTACAAATCCAAATGGAGTGATTCCAATTTTCTTAGAAAGCTACTAAAAATATCTACCCAAGCCCGTTGGATTTAATTCAATTAGAATTAGAGATCTCTCCTAGTAAAAATAATAAGACAGAAGCATTTGCACCTTGCAACATTTTTATAAAATCAACCATGATAGCTTTTGAGTTGATTTCAACTCTCAAAAATCACATTTCACCATATATATCTGAATATGTAATAATATTAAGGTTTACATGCAGTGACTTTGGACTAGTACCAAAATAGTGCTATATAGGCATTTCTAGTCACTTTAAATGATTAAATAATGAACTTAAACCAAAGTAATTGTGATACAACCCTTAAATCACATTCCGACATGTTAGAATATGTGGTCATGACATGTGTCCACATGATCCCATATTTTGAAGTGGTGAATCTTAAATCTTAGTTAATTTTCAATGAGTAGAAATTACTTTTCTAAAATAAAAAGGATAAAACTATTGAATAAAACTTGTGATGCTTGTGATGATAATAGATCATCAAATGTGTGCCTTAGAGTGCTAATTAGATTGGTTAAGTATTGTTTGGTGATTGTGTACTCCGTATGTATTTATAGACGATAGTACCGACCAAGATTTCGAGGAGGAGGAGTTCTACCAAGAAGAAGAAGAAGAAAACTTTAACCACTTCACCAACCGAGGCAAGCTACTATTGGTAAGCTAACACTTGCAAGTCTAATACTAGCAAGCCACGATTAACAAATTAAGTTAGAGGATTGAGCAAAGATGCTTTAGGCATGCTTTGGTTATACCCCTTTGACTAGTATTTACCCCAAGTCTTATTTTCAAGCTTTACTTCCTTTACTTTACCCAAAGTTCTTTACTTGTTTTGAAGGTAGCATAAAGAGTATAAAACTTGACCTATATAGAAACCTTTAGATGTCATTCTATGACATGAGATTGATCCCATCTTTCCACCTTAGTGAACACTCTTAACTTAGTATTTTAGAGTAAATAAAAATTTGAGTTACTTTAGATGGGAATACTTGGTGAAAATGAGTTATGAAAACTTGGAATGATGAGTCATTCTATTGAGATGTTTTGACATGTGTTGAGAAACACAAGTGGTTTATGATGGTGAAAATGTTGAGGCATGAGCCTTAACCCTTTTACAAAACTGATGGTTGGATTCAGATGCGATACCATTCCAAATTTACCGTACAACCACATTACCTGAATTGGGTAAGGCTTAGCCGTAAATTTATATGCATTAGTATTACTTCCCTCGTGGGAGAGGTCTGAGCTGAGGCTACCTCTCAATGTTGTCCACCTATGCAGTGCCCAAGATGACAGATGGTCATGGTTGGGAGGCCATGCTCATAGGAGAGGTGCTTATACTAGGGTGTGTAAAGGAAAGGTTATGTTTGATTATCTGCATACTAAGTATGATGATTCAGGGTTATCTATGATAGATGTATCGAATCTTGTGGTGAAAGTGTACCACCTCTGCAGAGTGTCAAACTATTCAAATAGCCGCATCCGCGGTTATGGACAGTCGGAATGGCCATAATGTTTCATTGTCAGATGTTTTCAAAATGACTTATGAAAGAAATGATGAATCTTGACTTGACCACAACAGGGTTGTGTTGATGACAATAGCTTCCCAACTTAAGTGATTATAGAACTTTATTTTATCTTTCTTTGCTTCTAAACTCAGCTTAGGTTTCAAACTTAACTTTATAGTTAAACTTAGAGTTAGCATTTAACCTTAGAACTATATTACTTGTTAGTGGTAGTTTGCGGGTACTTAAAGAGTACTCATGGCTTTTGTCCCTAGCTATTCTCATGGCCAGACTATGAAGGAGACTACCAAGATGATGACCAGTAGGACGGCTATGATAACTAGGACTAACTGCCTTCGTCAGCATTGCATGTGCCCCTGAAGATGGACCCCACCGCTACGCTTATCTTTTATTCTACTGCTTGTTGTATTAAGACTGGATCATGAGATCCTTATTTGTGTAAGACCTTATGTATGGTTTGTAATGGATGATATACTGTGATATCCAATCTGTTATGCCTCACAAAAATGGTAATCCTGGGATTGTGAGGAATGACGTAACAGGCAACTGGGATTAAAAATCTGGGTGTTGACACCTATCAAGATCATACCTTTGCCTTGAGCATTACACTTGAGCTTGATGTAGCCATCTTGTCCTTATCAAGTTGGATCACCTTTCTTGATTTATCTTGCTTTCTCTTTCTTGATGAAGACTTGTGAAATGCTTCCCCATACTCCATGGGGAACCTCTTCTTTGAACTTGTCTTCATCACCCCATGACCGCCGAGGATGGCATGCTTCAAGCATGAGATCTTCTAGATATGGTGCATCTTGATCTTGCACTTCATTTCTTGATGATGTCTTGAAGATGGACATAAGGAACTCCATGGCCTTCTTCTTCTTCTTCAAGACACACTTGATCTTGTTGTTCTTCTTCTTCTTCAACAAGATTCCAATAGGCACAAAGCCCTTGGACATTGCTTATTATTTTTCAACCTTGAACCCAACACATGGCCCAAGTGATGCCAAAGGACAAACCTACAACTGAAACTCAATTTACATATTAGTCCATAGAGGTTGTCATTAATTACCAAAATCACACATGGGGCATACATGCCCTTTCACCTTGGACACATCCTAACTAGGGTTAAACTCATCAATGCCCATTGTTATGGACTTGGGTTTTGGAGAAGGAGGGAGCGCTAGAGGCATCAATCGACTAGCAAAACAAGCACACATGGACATAAGGTTTACCTAGGTTTAGGCCTCGTAGAGGACCCTACTCCTGCTTGTCTGCTCTTGGAATTATCGTGGGAGTCGAAAGTTACAGGGGGTGCGTAGATGCAATCTGGCGATGGTTGTGGAAGCTAGGGTTGTGATTGTCCTCCTCGCCACCCCTCCTAGCCTTTATATAAATAGGCCAGGTCTCGGGTAGCAGGTTGAGTCGGTTACAGATTAGGGTTTTTCCCTTTAAACTTTCTATCTTTGATCTTACCTTGTACCGCAAGCAGTCGGAGTCTCCGTGGGTCACCCGAATCCTGGATTGGGCCCTGGTAACACTGTGGGATTCTATCAGACCTGGACCATATATGCCCAGCTCGACTACCTATAAGGTATGCCCACGTCAGTAGCCCCCGACTGTTCGGTTGAATCGCATATTCGAGCGGAGACTTATGAAGTCTTTCGAGTGCATAGCTGAGCATATTTTCGAGTGCTCTAATTCGTATCATAGGGATTGTTGATATACGTGCCTGATTTATCCGATGTATCGGGATTAGTTAATTGCCTTAGGGAAAAACAACGCAATCTACTCAAACTCGAGTCCCCGGACTCGAATTCGGAAAAGTGATGGTGTAATTCTACTCGGGCCACGGAGGTCTTATAGAGTTCGAATCCCAGTGTATAAGTGTGAGCACTCGACGCATCCGTCAAGGCATATTTCATCGTACCTGCAGGAATAGATTGTTTCTGGTAGAGCGCGGTAGATGCGTTGCCAGGCCTTATTCAGGTCTTATATTCATGCTGTAAGCGCGGCATCCGAATTTTTGTCATCACGGAGATGATTCAGGTGACCCAGGAGATGTAGTCTCTTTGTAGGGAAAATATGAGGCGGAGTCGCCAAAGCATTCGAGTGTGGATGTTATCAACACACAGTGTAATGTATAAGAAAAATCATAGGGTGTGCGACCAGTGCTCCCTATGGGAGGAGCCCCCGAGTGCCTATTCGAGTCGTAGACTCGAGTGGGGACTATAAGTATTTTGCGACTACTGTCGTCTTTTTTGCCTGTTTCAGTCGAATGTGCTTTTAGTGCTCCCTTGGGAGTAACCCGAAGTCCATAATCGAATTGTTGATTCGAGTGAAGGTTTTTTGAGAAGAAAATATTTCGTCATAATGCTTGAATGTCCTAGAAAATTTCCTCGAGTGTGCGGCCAGCGCTCCTGTTAGGAGTAGCCCCAAGTGCTTGGTCGAGTCGAAGCCTCGAGTAAGGACTAAAGCAGTCAAAAAAGATGCTCCTGCTGGAGTTGATGATGTCAGTGCTGACGGTGAGATGACCTCAGTTACCCGCGTGAGCGACTTTGACGGGACGTGATGAGTAGTGGGTCCCATTTTCTGACTTGGACTTGACTAGGCGTGCGTAATCTTCTAGTTTAACTGTGTTTCCTCGATTCTCGCGCGTAATGGGCGGAGTGGGGCGACGGTTCATGGGTTGCCCCTGCCATGCGTCGATGTCGATGTGTGCCATGCGTCGAATTGGTTTTCTCCTGGTCATTGGATGGCATCTGCTGTGAGGTTAAGTAGGGGTTCACCATGCGGTAATTTCCCCACATCTTCTTCTCGCTTGCGCACCTCCACCATTGCTGCTCTTGCTGTTCAATTGCTCGCATCTCCTCAGTGGCACTGGACCAACTCCGTACCTTCCTCAGCTACTTCCTCCGCTCACACCGCCAGCGCAAGATGGGCAAGAAGAAGGGAGGCTCTGCCACTAGATCTGCGGATGCCGCTGTGCCAGCCAAGAAGAAAAGCACTGCCACCGTGGGCACCAGTGCTGCTGGCGCGGTGGGGAAGAAGAAGGGTGTGGGGACTCGCATCACCAATGGTTCATGGCGCCTATCCACCATCAAGCCACCCGAGCTATTCACCCAGTGCCAGGATGGTGCACTCCCTACTGCGGAGGATGACTCTCACGTTCCAGGCGATGAAGTAATCCCTAGCCCTCGTGTGGGTTTTCGAGTGATGTTCCTTGCGTTCATCATTCGTGGTCTTTCTCTCCCCCTTCATCCGTTTGTTAGGGGTCTTCTTTGCTTCTACGGGCTCCAGCTGCACCAGCTGTCCCCAAACTCTATCCTCCACATCGCCTGCTTCATCACTCTTTGCGAGTGCTAGCCCGGAATCGAGCCACACTTCGGCCTCTTCAAAAAACTCTTTAAGCTCAAACGTCAGTCGGGGTCGGGTTCAGTAGTCTACGATGTAGGAGGCTGCAGGATCCACGTCGACTCCAATGTCACCTATTTCGCCATCAAGCTCACCCCGTCTGTCCAAGGGTGGAGGGATAAGTGGTTCTACATCCGCGACCAGAACACCGATGGAGAGCACTACGGACTCACGCCCTTCGATCCGGTGGCAATCTACAAGAGGAGGCGATCCTGGAAGAATGTCATGATGCCTGGTGAAGTCGAGGAAACAGAGATGCTGTATCAGCGTGTCTACGACCTCGAACGTCGCATAGGCAAGGAAGAAGGTGGTGCTGAACTCATTCGTTCATGGATGCACCTCCGCATACAGCCTCTGCAGGCCAGGGTGCATCCGATGTACCGCTGGATTGGTACTAGTGATGTCACTCGCATCTCTGCGGAGGGCATTTCTTTTGGTGAAGTCGACATGAGGTTGCGGCTGGTGACCAAGTATACCACCAAGGAGGATCTCCCGGGTGACTCAGTCGTGCCTCCATTTTGCGCCAGCAATCCTTCACCTGAGGTGGATGTCTCTTTGAAGTTTTCTTGACTTTTCGATTGCCTGCTAGGTACTTTATATATTGATGCTTCTTCTGATTGTAGGACTGGAAAGTGGCCGCCAATTTGCCTCCTCAGCCTAAAGGAATTATTCCACACGAAGCGGAGGAAGAGGACGAATCGGGCTCCACCGTCCCTATTAGGGAGGAGCAGGAAGCCCCCGAGTCCAGTGATCACGGGACTCGCAAACGTTCCCATAGCGAGGGTTCAGATGCTTCCTCACCCTCGATGCTGGAAGATCCTCCTACTGCCGTGGAGGAGCCAATCCCCACCATTCCTGTGCACGTCATGGCTCCTCCCTCGCGGAAGAAGCTGAGGTTGCTGAAGGAGTCATCGGGTGATTCCTTTGACCTCGAGAATTTTGATGGGTAAGTCTTTATTTTTGCAAGTTCGTCTTGACTTTCTCAAAGATTTTCCCCTTTTGAAGTGGTGATGGGTACTTTGCAGTTAAACAACGTCATCGTCCTTCGACGACTGCAAATTTGTTAAGGAGTCCGGAGTCGCAGACTCCAAGAACAAGGTGGCGGTGCGGTCTTCTTCTCCTCCGATGGCGGCCCACGCTGGTGCCAATTCCTCGAGCTCCCCCCATGCTGGGGAGCATCAAGTTGTTTCTCGGATGTTGATTCTGGAAGAATCTTCAGAGTCCCTAGAGGAGCACGTGAGTTTTCTTCATGCTGTTGGCACTTCGAATTTTGCGTTAATGCTCATACTGCTTTTCTTTTCTTGTAGCCTATCGTGAAGGATTCCACTCGCCTCGCTGAGAAGATCCTTTCCTTGGGTCGACAGCATGCCTTGCTGGATAACCTCCATCGTGCATTCGAAGGTTAGTTTTAAACTTTTCTCTCTGTTCTTTTGTGTAGAGATTGGCGAGTGATATTGCCATGTTTATATCCTTTGTAGGTGAACATAATGAGCTTCTTCGTTGCGTCGCTACCCTCGAGAAGGGACTTGTCGCGGCGGAGAAGAAGCGTGACAAGGCAGTCGAGGCTCTTAAGAAGTCTCAGAAGCGCGAGGAAGATTTGCGTGCCTCCACTGTTGATAGAGAAAAGGTCTTCGTAGAACAGCTTTTCTCAGTCGCGAAAGCACTCTCAGGTATGACACTAACTTGCTTTTATTCGTCATGTACTTTTGCTTGATATTATTGTGCTCATGTGTGTATTCTTGCAGATGCCGCCTGCATACACTTTGACACCCAAGCTTTGACTCGCGTGGATGCCTTGGCAGGTGCCATGACTACAGTCAATGACCGCATCGTCTCTGTGAAGGACACACTGGAGAAGGCCAAGGGCATGCTGGGTCGTCTTCGAGACGAGATGCTTCCCAAGGCCTAGATGATCGAGAATTTTGATGGCTTGGTGGAGTCTTTCGCAGAGGGCATAACGATGGACTTCAAGAATTCGCAGAGGTCAATTGGTGCGACCATGGCACTCGCAATGGCGCAAGCCCATGGCATGGAGCTGGACCCCAGTGAGATTTCCTCGGCGATGCCGGTCTCTACGGATGGCCAGCAGGTAGTCTTTCAGCCTTCTGCCACTAGTTGTAGTAAGTATGGGCCTCGGTTCATTGATATAGTCACTTCTTATTCGGCTGAGTTGCGGCGATTGAAGAGTGCGAAGGCTACGGCATCTGGGGCTACAACTGGGAAGTCTATGGCGTTGGAGACTGCCACAGATTCGAGGAAGCCCCCGAAGTCGAAATTGAAAAGGCAGAGCATTGCTTAGCTGCCTTCTGTAATAGCTTAGCTTTCCTTTTGATGAACCTTATTTTGTGGGGGTACCCCTTTCGATACTTGGTTGAACTTGAATGAAATCCTTGTTAATGTATTGTTGGTCTTATTCGCCTCTTGTTTGCCTGTAATAGGGTCCTTCGAGTGTCCCTCCTAACTCTCCTCCCACTAATGAAACTGTGGCGCAACCACATTCAAGAGTGGAGGAGCTGTCGCTACTTGCACGACTGCGCAATCGCGTGAAGCAGTTGGAGCGAGAATTGCCTATGATCCGCAGTAATGCAGATGTATGGAAGTCGAAGGCTGAAAAGGCCAGCACGTGAGAAGTATCTCCTGGATGAAGTTACGCAGCTGAACGAGCAATTTAAGTGTTAGCTCTCTATCTCCTTATCCTTTCATTTGGCCATTCGTGGCAATGCACCATCTTATGCTCTACTCTTGCTTCTTGTAGTTGTTAACGCTCGTCATCCGCAGGATGAGAGGGATCGGGTTGCCATACGCCTGCATAATCTGACCCAGGAGAAGCTACAAGCTAGCAGTTACTTCTAGGTGGACCATGACCGCGTAGTCGCATTGGCGACACTGCAGGATCGTGCCTCGCGAGTGATTTAGTGTTTAAAGAAGGTGCAGTCGTGCCTTAGGCATATCTTCCAGGCGATGTTTCCCCTGGACGTGGTGCCATCAAGCTAGTTAGCTTTGCTGGCAAAGTTTCAAGATATCAGCACGGTCCGCAAGTGTGTGCGCCAACAACTGGTCGCAGGTGCCAAGGCTGCGCTAGCGCTTGTTCGATTGCATCGACCAGATTTGGATATCGCAGCTGTTGCTGCTGGTCCACCGCCTCCGCCAGAAGGGATGACCTGGAAGATGGTGCCACACTACCAGGCGGTTAATCGGCCAGCCGAAGATATCGTCGATTTCTTTGAAGAGCAAACAAGTGTTCTCCTTTTGCAGCAGTAGTGTGGTTTATACCCTGCACATAGATGTATAAGTGTTGTAAAATTCATGCGATTGTGCCGGGTGTGCCTAATACCCGTTAATGTGTAAAGAGCTTGCTAGCTTGTATATTTTTCGAGTGTATCGTAATATACAGTTCCTTTTCGTTAGCTTGATGTATATTCATCTCAGCACCTTGCCAACCTGTCAGGTGCGTTACAACTGGGTTAGTGTTATCAAGGGTTCAATTGGTAGTGCGTCAGCTACTCAGGATACTATGTTCTTCGTGGAACGAGGTGTAAAGGGTGGCGCAGCCCCCGAGTAAAATAATTGCAAGGAAAACAGAAAAAACACAGGGTTTGGGGCACTTAGCTTTATTTATTCACAAAATATCACGAGGTACAATGTGTGGCTAAGTAGCCTGGCTGAATAGCCTTATTTTAAAGTAAAATATAGCTAGAGGTAGGAACAACGCAGCTGTGGGACGTTTCATGCATTTGAGTATGTGACTCCGCTCTTGAGGTCTTTAAGGCGATAGGCACCACCTGGGATTACTTCGGTAATCACATAAGGTCCTTACCAAGGGGACTCGAACTTGAGGTGCCCTTGTTGCTTTAGTCACAGGACCAGATCTCCTTCGACGAAGGATCTAGGGCATAGCCTTTTGCTATGGTAGTTGCGGAGGCTCTGCTGGTAGATCGTGGATCTCTCCGCTGCAATCTCACGTTGCCTCATCGAGAAGATCGACAGAGTCTTCGAGTGCGAGGGTTGATTCTGCCTCGCTATATGCTACTACCCGTGGGGCCTTGTAGCGCACCTCTGCGGGTAGTACCGCCTCGGTGCCATGTACCATGAAGAATAGAGTATAGCCTGTAGCGTTGTTTGGAGTTGTGCGCAGGCTCCATAGTACCGATTGCAGCTCGTCAGGCCAGCACCCGGCAGCTTTTTCGAGTGGCCAGAGGAGCCTTTTATTGATCCCGCCGCAGACGAGGCCGTTGGCCTTTTCTACTTGACTGTTGGTCTGGGGATGTGCTACCGAGGCGTAACTAATGTTGATTCCCAGGTTTTCGTAGAAATCCTGGAAATCCTTGGAGGTGAAGTTCATCCCATTGTCCGTGATGATGCTATGTGGCACCTCGAAGCGGAAGACGATGGACTCGAAGAACTTGACGACGCTGGCTCCTGATTGGTTTGTCACTAGCATGGACTCAATCCACTTGGTGAATTTGTTGACCACGACTAGGAGGTAGATGTATCCTCCTCGTGAGGATCTCTGGAGCTTGCCGACCATGTCGAGTCCCTATTGTGTGAAGGGCCAAGCCACGGGTATTGGCCTGAGTTCTTCGCCAGGTGCATGCGGCTTGTCCGCGAATCGTTGGCAAGCATTGCAACGCTGTACAATATCCTTAGCTTCGCGCATGGCCGTTGGCCAGTAGAATCCAACTCGTAGAGCTTTGGCAACAAGGGCGTGACTGCCGACGTGGTGGTCGCAAGTACCTTCATGTATGTCTAGGAGGATTGCTCTTCCGTCCCCGTTGGAGACGCACCGCTGAAGGACTCCTGTGATGCTGCACTTGTATAGTTTGCCATTGATGATGGCGAATGCCTTAGATCGCCGCGCTATACAACACGCATCAGTCGGGTCATCTGGCAACCTTTTGCTGAGCAAGTATGTGACATATGGTTGTGTCCAGGATGGCTCGATCATCATGAACTCCATGGGGCCTTCGAGTCATGTATATGGCCCCGTGTCGTCGAGTGCCGTTGGCTCTTTGGGTGGCATAGCCCCCGAGTCCTCTGGCGTGCTGGTTTTATTCTCTGGCGCCTTTGGTTTGATGGAGCGCTCGCATATGCGATCGAGAAATACTCCGGGTGGCACTTGGGCACAGGTGGAGCCGATGTTGGCGAATGTATCTACCTCCTCGTTGCTCTTGCGGCTGACGTGCCGCAGCTCGCAGCCATTGAAGTATCCCTTGAGGGTGTCGTAGAGGTCGCAGTAGGCGATCATGTTGTCGCTCAGAGCATTGCACTTGTTCATTATTTGGTTGACCACCAGTTTGGAGCCGCCGTAGATGACGAGTCGCTTGGCACCATAGGCTTTCGCCATCCGCATCCCATGGAGCAAGGCTTCATATTCAGCTTCATCCTTGGAGGTGGTGAACTGCATTCGCAGAACATACCTCATCTTGTCACCTTGTGGCGATGTCAGGATGACACCCGCGCTAGCTCCTTCCTTGCGCATGGACCCATCAAAGTGCATTGTCCATAGATAGGACATATCTGGCTTGTCGTGGAGCTGGTTTTCCATCCAGTGCACGAGGAAGTCCGGGAGAACTTGCGACTTGATAGCATCGCGCTTCTCGTATGTGATGTCTCGTGGAGACAGCTCTATCCCCCAAAACGCGACTCATCCAGTGGCGTCGGGATTGTTGAGGATGTGCCCAAGTGGGGCATCCCACTACGATTGGGTGCTCCTAGAAGTAGTGGCCCAGTCACATGGCTGTCATGAAGATGCCGTATGCCAGCTTCTGATAATGCGGGTACCGATGTTTGGTTGGTGTGAGCACCTTTCTGAGGTAGTAGACTGGGCGTTGTACCCCGTGGACGTTGTTTTCTTCGGCTCGTTCCACCACGAGCATAGTGCTTACCACTTGGTTGGTGGCGAAGATGTATAGCAGTAGCGGCTCTTTTCGCAAGGTGTCACCAACACCGGCAAGTTGGACAATATATGATTGAGGTCGTCGAATGCTTCTTGTGCTTCGTTTGTCCACTCGAATTTGTCGGCCTTGTGGCGAAGTTGGTAGAAAGGCAGTGCCTTTTCGCCCATCCTACGGATGAATCGACTGAGCATTGCGATTCGCCCAACCAGCTACTGGATGCCTTTTATGTTCTTCGGCTTCTCCATGGCCAATATGGCCTTTATTTTCTTCGGGTTGGCCTCAATCCCTCTCGCGGAGATGAGGTACCCGAGCAACTGCCCAGATGGTACGCTAAAGGCGCATTTGTCCAGATTTAGTTTGATCCAGTAGCGGTCAAGGTTATCGAAGGTCTCGCGGAGATCGTTGAGTAACGAGGCTTCCTCCTTGGTTTTGACGACGATGTCATCAATGTAGACTTGGATGTTGCGACCAAGTTGGATCTTGAGGCAGGCCTGCATGCACCGCTTATAGGTGGCTCCTGCGTTTTTTGGTCGGAAGGGCATTGTTGTGTAGCAGAAGACACCGAAAGGCGTGACAAATGTTGTTTTCTCCTAGTACTCCTCCTTCATTCGAATTTGATGATAGCCTGAGTAGGCATCGAGGAAGCAGAGACACTCGCATCCTGCAGTGGAGTCAATTATTTGATCGATCCGTGGCAACGGGAAGTGGTCCTTCGGGCAATGCTTGTTCAGAGAGTTGAAGTCCACGCACATCCGTAGGATATCCGCGTCTTTTTGGGAACGAGAACTGGGTTTGCGACCCAGGTGCTTTCCTTGATCTCTCTTATGAAATTAGCGTCGAGGAGTCTGTTGACTTCCATACCGACCAGTTTTGCCCTTGGCTCTGACAGTCGCAGGATTGTTTGCTTGACTGGACTTGCTTCAGGATTCACGTTGAGTGCATGCTCGGCGAAATCCCTGGGAAATCCTGGCATGTCCGCTGGACACCAGGCAAAGATTTCCTAGTGCTCACAGAGGAATTCGACGTGCGCGAGTTCCTATGCAGGACTCAAGTTGTTGGTGAGGAGGCTCGTCTTGGTTGGGTCCATTGGATGACCTGGACTCTCTTGGTGTGCACCGACATGTCGAAAGATTGGTCGGGTGAGTTTGGCTTGCTCGGGGGAGGCAGACTGTTGTCTATCGACTTCTTCAACCTCGTCAGTTCCTCCTACATGCCGAAAGACTGGGAGATTCTGTTGAACTCTCTATCGCAGCTGTCGGATCTCTCGAAGCTTCCGTTGACTGTGATGATGTCGTTTGGGCCCGGCATTTTCATCTGCAGGTAGGCGTAGTGTGGCACTGCCATGAACCTCGCGAACGCGACACGTCAGAGGATGTAGTGGTATTGTGAGGGCTAGTCGATGAATTCAAATTCAATGCGCTCTCGCCAAAAGTTTTACGGTGTCCCAAAGATGACATCGAGGCTAATCTTTCCCAAGGGGTACACGCCCTTCCCTAGGACGATGCCGTAAAACATTGTGTCTGAAACTTCCAGACATGTCAGAGGGATCCTCATTGCGTGCAAGGTACTTGCGAACATGAGGTTAATGCCGCTTCCGCCGTCCATGAAGACACGACTCATCTCAAAGCCTCCGATCTACTCCTCGAGCACCAAGGGACAGTGCTCGGGCGAGGTACTTGGCACGGGAGGTCGCGTTTGTCGAAGGTGATGCAGGACTCGTACGGTGACCCGGCATACCACTGCATGATGTAGTACACTATAGTCATTGACATAACACCAATGAAACATCGTTCACTAGTATTACATCCCTCAGAGTGGTATAACAGAAACACAGCAGGTCCAAGACATGACTACAGATTACAACTCGACTCTTTACAAAAGATCCAGAGAACACTCTAGGTTAAAGAGAGAGAAAGAAACTTCTTACAAAGAAGAACCAGAAATAATAACTCAGAAATATCTAGTAACTATGACTAGTATCTAAACTATTTGGCTTGCCATTGGTGGTATTGCAATGCTCTACGGAAATAGGTTTTATGGCTAGAGAATCTACTTCTATGTAAATCGACACTTTATCTTGACTTTAGTTGATGTATATGTTGACTTCATTGATTTTATTGAGGAACTTGAGTTGTCGATGATGGTTTCTTGAGCAGAAATTGATGTTGACGTCATCTTCAATGGCTTAGAACCCAGCAAGGGTTAAGAATGTATGGTTGAGTACGAGTGTAGTCAGCAAGTTCACTAAATAGAAGTGTATGATGCACTATCTCTATAGCCACATACCATAGGTCGTAGGCAATGCAGGTTTTCGTAAACATTTGTTCAAAGATTGCTTTTATTCTGAAAACTATGTCCGACTACCTTCACAGGTTGACTAGAACTTCATGGAGTTCCTTTCCTGCCATGTTCGTAGCTCCTTCCCGGAATAGGGAGTAACATATCACAATTCTTACACTATGCAGAGGTGCGTAACATTTCCCACAAGAGACCATAAGCTTTGTTGCACAACTAGTAGTATGTCCCCGTTCAAACTTCCTTGGTTTGAGGCCCAACTTAAGATCCAAGCCATTTGCTGCCCTCTCCGCGACCCCATATGTCTGCACGATCCTCTGGGGCTGACTACACCTCCGTTAAGCCGCCAACTAGGGCAACCTATAACCATGGTAAGTTACCGAAGACTCTGTAAGCAGCTCTGACTGGCGGTCACCATCAGCTATGGTGAACTCCGACCCAAACAACTATGCACAGATAATCTAGACACCTACCTCGTGGGGAACTAAGGGGTCCCACCCATGAGCTGGATTCTCTGGAACTCCACGAGAAATCAACAGCCTCACAATAAGGTCATCTTGCCTCCATATGAAAGGGAGAAGATACAACTGACTTCTCTATCCCATTCCAAATCTCATGGTTGATGCGTAATATACGGTGCTAGAATCACAGACGACATTGTCTGTTAAGTCCTAGATGATACATTACTGTACGATGGCGTTTCCATTGCCGGTTATTATAGATTAGCTGATCACCCTGGACCAGTAACCAATATTTCCTATTAATTGTGAAAATAGTGTTTTCGACCTTTTAGAAATTTGGGTGATGACATAGTTGAGTTACAAGCATAGAAAATAATCAAAGGACTTGAGCAAGTTGTGAACTTGCCTTTTGTGATTGCAAGATTATGCACTCACGGTCTTCAAGGGAATAGAAGATCCAAAATTCTGTAAACAACATCATTGGTCCGGTAAGGACTAATGTTTAAAGAAACAAGATGCAACGATGCATAAGTAATGTAATGCAATTTGATAAACGTGAATCCCCGGACTAATTGTATCTAATCTAGGGTTTGGAAACTGGTGATGAGTTTTTAGGAATGTGTTGCACTTTCATCTTAGTTTCATACTTGTGCTTCGTATTAAGGCTTGTGAGTGTGTGTGGAACAATAAGTAAATACACCAAGATTAAGACTCCTTTAGAGCTTTTAGATAGGTGTTTAGGAATTACTTTTGATGTTTCTTAAAAGAATAACTTTTGAGGAAAGATTACTTTTACCAAGTAAAAAGTATTCAAACTTAAAACTAATACTTTAAATTTAAATTATAAGTACTAAAGTAGAAAACAACTAGTATCGTTGAGTAGCTATTCTACTAGTAAATGGAGACTTTTAACACTCCATGAAAGTGAAACAAAGGTAGTATGTATTAATAGAAGTGGTGTTTTCTTGGTTTTATAAGTGGATAGAATCACTTACTTATTATAGAATTAGTACTCATTTCTATGAACATGGGAATGGCATCATGTTAAATACTTTTAAACTTTCCTTAGCCTTTAGAGTGGATTCCTAAATTTGTAAAAGAATTAATATTCAAATCTTGATGATTTTATAAGTGAGAAACTATTTTTGGAGTAAGATTACTTAACTCTAAATGGTAGTTTTAGTAAGTATAACTTAAAATGGTTAGGCTTATGTTAGCTTAAATTAAATATTATTTGAACTTGTTATTACATTTTTAGACTCTAAACAAATAATGGTAAAGACATTAGTAAAGGTTTATATATTTTTTATGAATTAAAATAAAAGAAAAGGCTTTAAATAAGTTTTATTAGACCTTTACCTTTTATTTTACTTCAAAAGTATGAGTTGATATTTTTATTGTGTAGATTTCATTTTTTTGATTATTTTGGTATATTATAAGTATTTTTGTGAATTTTAAATAATAAGATATAATTTTTATCACTTAATAAATACTTAATAAATAATAAATATTAGTTGAGTGATACAAAAATAATTTAAACAAGTTTGTAAGTTTAGATTTTGTTTTTATAAGAATTTTGGTATATTATTTATATTTTTTTCTTATTTACTAATATTAAAATATGAATTTTCAAAGTATTATTACTTATAAAATCTTTATTAAATAATAAATATTTAACACAATGACATTTGATAATTAGTTTATAATATAGATTTTATTTTTCGAAACATTTTGATATATTATATATAGTTTTCTAAATTATAAAACAAAAGATATAGAATTAACAAGATTTAATCCTTTTATTAAATTTCTAGAACTATATTTAGATTAAACTTATTTGGTTTCATCTATTTTCTAAATAGACAATACTTTTTATACTAACACTAACCTAGCCACAGACACTGACTGATGGGCCCATGGCCACGTCATCTGCCACACGAGATAAAGACCTTTTATACCTAAGTTGTTCTACCCCAGCCACTGACTAGTGGGTCACTCGCCATGTTGGTATCCACGTGGGCGTGGATCAGTCCAACTGACGACGTGGCAGGGTGGTGACGTGGAGCTGACGTCACGGTGACATCACCTCGCCGGAGATGGTTGGACGGCAAACGGCGACAGTGTTTGAGAAGGTTTTGGCGGGCTTGGTTTCGGTGGTTCGAACGAGGAGAACGAGGCGAACCAACTAGTAATGGCGCCGCTACGATATGGTCACCGGAACAACGACACCGGCGACGACTGAAGGCGGTGAACGGCAACGGTCGATGCAACGGCGATACATCATGTGAGGAAGGGATCTAAGAGGTGCAAGGAATTCAGTGGCTTACCCTTGACGCGTTAGTGGCCTCAGATGAAGTAGAGGAGGACGGAGACGACGACACGGTCTCGGCGGCGCTCGGCCGGAGTTTGGGAAGAAGCGGCTGTGGGGCTTGATTTCGAGAACACCGGCTCTATTCCTCTAGCTATTGGATGCATAAGAGCACGGCGGTGCTTTGAGCTTGATCACTAGGACACGGGGAAGGCCAGAGCGACGATGATTTGAGGTGTACGTGAAGCTAGGGTTTCGGCCATGTGGCGATCAGAGACAGAGAGATGGAGAGCGAGAGGAAATGGATGAGGATGAGCATGGAGAGGTGTCAGCGTGTACTTATTATCCGTGCGAATAGCAGTGGCGTGCATCGCAGCGCTTTGCTGACGATGGCAAGCTGTATCGAGCGGCGGCGCGTTGCTCCAGCGAGCTGCATGTGTGCATCGCGGTGACGACGACGGCGATTTTTCAAAAAAAACCTAGCAGTTCTTTGTCTCAACCCGCGGTCCTCCTCGGGTCCCACGTGACAGTGAGAGAGTGAGAGGTGAGATGGGCTGGTACTGGGCCGTGGCAAAGCGTGCGGGTTTTTACTGTTGTTGCTCGTGAGTAGAAAGTAGAAAACGGGCCGTGGGCCGGCTCGGCGGTGCTGCCATTTATTTTTCCTTTTCAATTTTCTGTTCTCTATTTTCTTTAATAAATTCCTTTGTTGAATTTGAATTTCTTCAGAGTTTTAAACATGCAGAGAATTTGGAGGTCATGAACACTATTGTATAAATCAAGTATGATCTTCTTCTCACCATTTCTTATTGTACAAGAAATGTTCATAACTATATGAAGGATTAAATAAAGTAAATATAATTTAGGGTTTTAGGGTTTGTTTCTTTTAATAAGATTTCACAGAGATAATTCTGATTTCATTTGATAATTTTAATGGTATTGGTTTGAAATGTGTATCCATGTATATAGAATTTTATTCCCACTTATCTTCATAAAGGATTTATAAATTTATTATAATGAATTAATACTTGTGGTTTTTTAATGGGATGATATAAGTTTCATGGTTCTCTATATTTGGTAATTTGCCAAATCCAATTCTACTTTATTTGTAAACTTTAGAATTACCACATAATACTTTTGGTTAGGTGATGATGAATCAATAATAATCATTGGTAGAGAAATACTTAGGTTTATTTGAATATAAGTACATAGGTTTTGAGAGGTTTTAATAACCCATATTCTATTATGGATAGGGACAAAGATCAAGGTTTAGGGATACTACTTCTAAATCTATGAGTGGTTTTGATATCTCCAAATAGAGTGAGATATTGGAATTACTTAGTAATATGATCATGATAATTCTATCATTCTAGCGTCTTGAATAATACAGTAGACATGGGTCTTGTCATGGCTTGATATATTCTTGGTTAAGGCTTCTAAAGAATCCTTACCTTAAGACCTCACTAAGGATATCTTGAGATAAGGAATTCCTTTCCTAAATATATTCTATATATCTCCCTTATCTTATTCACAAAGATCACATCTTCCTGAATAAGACAATCATCTGACACCACCATATCCATCATCATATGATGACATGGTCATGCCACTTTAGCATTACTCCATTCTTACTCCTAGTATATAACTTCTCTTAATTAACTACCATTGATGCACCTATCAATGTAGCTACTGCTAATTCCATCTATTAACTTCCTTAACTTCATCTTGCAACTACTTCCAAGGTTTGCGAGAGTACAATCCTCACTATACATAACAAAGGATATCAACCCTTTGAAACAGCTATAGTACTACTCCCATAATACAAGTTTCCTTATATTAACTTGGTTAAGCTACTATGCCTCCAACTACTCCATACAACTCATCAATACTTCACCATACTCTAGCTTGACTTCTAATGATCAAGCTAGATGATTCAGCTTACTAGGACTTGCCTAACTTGGTATACTCACAAGTCTTCTTCAACACCTAGTCATCTATTTCCAAGTGACTTGACAATAGTGACCACCATCATTTGATCAAATAAAGCTTAGGCTTCTAATTGTTTGATCAAGATCTATATCCAACTAAGTAGTAAGCTTGTATTAGTCTCTCTATAGACTTATCTTGTTAAACAAGCTTAATTGAAGTCTATATCCACTTTTCCTAACAAGATTGTTATCTAATGTACTAATACTCCTAGATTTCTCATAGCTCCTCAATTACTAGCTCAACTCTTGGTTTTAGGTACTACTTCTAATTAAATCATGAGTGAGTTAACTCCACCATCATCAAATGTTTGATGTCCACTAAGGATCACATTCCATTGATGATGGTACACTCAACCATAACTAGTTATTCCTTCATATTAATTTACTTAAGGTATCTACAAGGTTAATATAACAGGTCACTAAGTTCAAGGTCAAGGATTGATCACTCAATACTGTTGATCAGTTGACACTAGGACTTGGTTAAATAGGTTTGTCATGTGTTAAGATGACCAAAAATATGGATGATGGATGGTTTTGGGTTGACTTCCGTTATACTTCCTTTGTGATAAGAATTGATATTCAAGAACTACCATGATACCCATGGTAGGTATCACTATGGCAATCAAGTTTATCAAGACTTAGTTATAGAGTTTATTTACTTACTGATATACTTAACTTGGTATTTAGGTTTGTGGTAGATAATATCTTGATATCATCTTTAGAACATTAAGTATTCATCCTTGAGTTGTGGTATGGAATACCATGTAATGACCTCTAGAAGATAAAGTGCTCCTTATTAAGTAGTGTGTTGTAACTTAGTTTTATTACATTTGATCTACCCTTAGATCAAATTAGATTACCCAAAAATAAGGTTTTAGAAAAGGTCATATTGAAACTTATCGCAGTCAACTTGATGATCTACTTTAGTTCCACCAAGTTAAGAGAAGCTTCAATCACTTTGTCAAGTTTTAATTAAAAGCACGAAAATTATTCGGATTTTCTATGCATGAATGCAATGCACACACCTATGTTCAGCTTATTTCTAAGCTCTAATGCTGGGGTGTTACAGACTCTCCCCCTTAAAATAAACTTCGTCCCCGAAGTTCGTACTCTCTTATGTTTCAGAATGAGGAGTTGACTTGTATTGATCACACCATTTCTCAAATTCCATTGTGATCACAGTTGGGGATAATTGTGGTATCCCGTATCCAGATCTTTTTCCTTTTTTAATCCTCTTCATTCCGACAATATCCTATTATTTCTCTTTTACCCTATGGTTTCTGTTACGATAATCCCTTGGACTATGTCCTTACAATTCTATTTAGAATTGGTTGTGGACACATTTTGTCCATTCCAATCTGGTTTTTCCTATTACACTACACCGGTCTATTTGGGAACACTCTCTTTACACTAAAGGATAACTTACCAGCTGTTTCCCCTTTATAACTAGTATACTCGGGTTAAGCAGTTATATCTACCTGGGTCATTCATCCGGACATACTCTAGAGAGTACTCTTATACAAATGACTTCTTATAACCTTATAAGAATAAGGCTTACTCTCACCATAAATTGGTACTTCTTCAACCTTTAGTCAGAAAGTTAAACAACAACACTTCAGTGTTTATTGTTTACTCTCCCCTTGGGGTTTTCTAATGGTCTCTAATCTACACGTATAATATCTATAAACTCGATAGTAAGGATATTGGTCTCTATCTAGCCTATATCTTACCTATATAAGGTTGCATGAAAGAATCTGTGGTATACCCACACAGGTGTGGATCTCCGAAATGAATCTTCCGACACTACTTGTCTTACTTCTAACCTTTTGGACATCTTCACTTTGGTACGCCCGATTTCGCGAAGCTTCTCGAAAGAAGATTTTTAATTGCATACTTCCTTAGGTCTCACTAACTTAGGCCAAGTTTTATACTCTTTAGATTACACAAATATAACTTACTTCACTATACTATTAGGATACCAGCTACAGATACCAGCTAATACTAGCTGCTGATACCAACTATGGGTACTAGCTGCGGATACTAACTACGGATACCAGCTGCGGACCCTCCTAATTGTATGGATTACCCTATGTTTTTTTACTTCTTACTGGCATCCTTTCTGAGTTTGTTGGAGCTTGAATACCAGCTACGGTTTCCAAACTTATTCTTTGCACTGATTCATGATACTTCCATGAAACTGGTACAACTACTTCATTAGCTTCTTAGCAACATCACCTATCTTAAGTGAACTTAAGTTCATTCCTTCATGTTGCTCTACCCCTTTTTCTGCACTAAAAATCCTTCTTATTGCCAGCTCATAATGAGTTGGGGTTGATCCATCCTTCAAAATAGTGTTGATACTCCTTATATTTAACTTTACTCTTCATGAAAGTCTTCATCTTGATCTTTGGAACTCGTCACTCCCTTACACGAATTCCCTTTTCTATCTAGGTCTATAACATCAAGTAATAACTCGATGATGCAACATGCATTTGCACATCAAGTCAAACTTCATGCACAGATCTAGTCGATCAAGAAGATGCAATAAAAACCAAAAATCCAAATGTGGTACATATAACACACATCATTCTAAGCTCGGAATATAGTAGTTGAGTATAATACCTCTAGAATTCAGGCTTAGCTGTGTAGTATATGACACCTCCTAGTATAGGTTTACCTCGTGATACTTAGCACTTACGGGTTAAACTACTTTGTCTCAACATTTACCCAAATTGCTCAATTGCAAGAGGATAATTTTAAGCAAAGTGGTCTTACTTTGGTTTTGACTCACCACTTACCTTTCTTTTGGCACTACTAAAGACTGCCAATTTTCGATTCTATCGTAAACTATCCTCACATAATCTCGCGAAACTACTAACAAAATTGTAGTTACTATCTTAATCCAAAAATTATCGTACTATTATAATACCTATGACCTCTATCATAGACCTACACTATTCTTTACTTACTGTTGTTACGAGATTAGTTACCAAATACTTGTCCTAATTACAGACTTATCATGGTCTCGGAGCTATTCTCACCACGGACTTGCTAAAATTTACCTAGTCATCATGATTAAAGAGCTAACCTCACCATGACGACTCTTCTTCTTGGTTTACTATTAATGATTCTTAACAAAATTCTACTCCATCACATGGAATTCTCAAGTGAACGCCACATGATTTACTTCCAATTGTATCTATACATACTCTAATGGTCTACCCTGGATGGTATAGCGGTATCTACTAGTGATAAGATTCTGCTACTTCCCATGGATTCTAAATATAGACTCCATCACTGATACTACTCCACATGATATTCTAATCTTGGTCGTAATCTTCTTTGATAATTTAACTTACTTAAAATATCTTAGTGGTGTTATACCTATTTAAATCTATACTCAGATAACATTTCTGTAGACAATACATATAACTAATCCTTAAGAAAGATGATAAGTACATCCAACTTAAGTGTGACAAGGTTTATCCTCAAGTGGATATCCATCACAAATCTTGGTTTAGATAAGATGGCTCTTATAGTCACTATCCAACCTACAGATCTTCCTAAAAGGGTTTTAATCCTAAGGTCAAAGCATATGCTCTAATACCAGCTATGGTGACCCAGCATACCACTGCATGATGTAGTACACTATAGTCGTTGACATAACACCAATGAAACACCGTTCACTAGTATTACATCCCTCAGAGTGGTACAACAGAAACACAGTAGGTCCAAGACATGACTATATATTACAACTCGACTCTTTAAAAAAGATCCAGAGAACACTCTAGGTTAAAGAGAGAGAAAGAAACTTCTTAAAAAGAAGAACCAGAAATAATAACTCAGAAATATCTAGAAACTACGGCTAGTATCTAAACTATTTGGCTTGCCATTGGTGGTATTGCAATGCTCTATGGAAATAGGTTTTATGGCTAGAGAATCTACTTCTATCTAAACCAACACTTTATCTTCACTTCAGTTGATGTATATGTTGACTTCATTGACTTTATTGAGGAACTTGAGTTGTCGATGATGGTTTCTTGAGTAGAAATTGATGTTGACGTCGTCTTCAATGGCTTAGAACCCAACAAGGGTTAAGAAGGTATGGTTGAGTATGAGCGTACTCAGACAGTTCACTAAAAAGAAGTGTATGATGCACTATCTCTACAACCACATACCATAGGTCGTAGGCAATGCAGGTTTTCATAAACATTTGTTCAAAGATTGCTTTTATTTTGAAAACTATGTCTGATAGCCTTCACATGTTGACCAGAACTTCATGGAGTTCCTTTCCTGCCGCGTTCGTAGCTCCTTCCCAGAACAGGGAGTAACATGTCAGAATCCTTACACTCTACAGAGGTGTGCCACTTTTCCCACAAGAGACCATAAGCTTTGTTGCACAACCGGGAGTATGTCCCCGTTCAAACTTCCTTAGTTTGAGGTCCAACTTAAGATCCAAGCCATTCGCTGTCCTCTCCGTGACCCCATATGTTTGGACGATCCTCCGGGGCTGACTACACCTCCGTTAAGCCGCCAACTAGGGCAAGCTATAACCATGGTAAGTTCCCGAAGACACTGTACGCAAACCTGACTGGCGGTCACCATCAGCAATGGTGAACTCCGACCCAGACAGCTATGCACAGATAATCTAGACACCTAGCTCATGGGGAACTAAGGGGTCCCATCCATGTCCATGTGCTAGATTCTCTGGAACTCCACGAGAAATCAACAGCCTCACGATAAGGTCCTCTTGCCTCCATATGAAAGGGAGAAGATACATCTGACTTCTCTGTCCCATTCCAAATCTCATGGTTGACGCGTAATATATGACACTAGAATCACTAGTAACATTGTTTATTAAGTCCTAGATGATACATTACTGTACAATGGTGTTTCCATTGCCAGTTATTATATTAGCTGGTCACCCTGGACCAGTAACCAACATTTCCAGTTAATTGTGAAAATAGTGTTTTCGACCTTTTTGAAATGCAGGTGATGACACAGTTGAGTTACAAGCATAGAAAATAATCAACGGACATGAGCAAGTTGTGAACTTGCCTTTTGTGATTGCAACATTATCCACTCACGGTCTTCAAGGCAATAGAAGATCCAAAATTCTGTAAACAACATCATTGGTTCGGTAAGGACTAATGTTTAAAGAAACAAGATGCAACAATGCATAAGTAATGTAATGCAATTTGATAAACACGAATCCCCAGACTAATTGTATCTAATCTAGGGTTTGGAAACTGGTGATGAGTTTTTAGGAATGTGTTGCACTTTTATCTCAGTTTCATACTTGTGCTTCTTATTAAGGCTTGTGAGAGTGTGTGTGGAACAATAAGTAAATACAACAAGATTAAGACTCTTTTAGAGCTTTTAGATAGGTGTTTAGGAATTACTTTTGATGTTTCTTAAAAGAATAACTTTTGAGGAAAGATTACTTTTACCAAGTAAAAAGTATTCAAACTCAAAACTAATACTTTAATTTTAAATTATAAGTACCAAAGTAGAAAACAACTAGTATTGTTGAGTAGCTATTCTACTAGTAAATGGAGACTTTTAACACTCCATGAAAGTGAAACAAAGGTATTATGTATTAATAGAAGTGGTGTTTTCTTGATTTGGATGGAATCACTTACTTATTATAGAATTAGTACTCATTTCTATGAACATGGGAATGACATCATGTTAAATACTTTTAAACTTTCCTTAGCCTTTAGAGTGGATTCCTAAATTTGTAAAAGAACTAATATTCAAATCTTGATGATTTTATAAGTGGTAAACTATTTTTGGAGTAAGATTACTTAACTCTAAATGGTAGTTTTAGTAAGTATAACTTAAAATGGTTAGGCTTATGTTAGCTTCAATTAAATATTATTTGAACTTGTTATTACATTTTTAGACTCTAAACAAATAAGGGTAAAGACATTAGTAAAGTTTTATATATTTTTAATGAATTAAAATAAAAGAAAAGGGTTTAAATAAGTTTTATTAGACCTTTACCTTTCATTTAACTTTAACAGTATGAGTTGATTTTTTTAGTGTGTAGATTTCATTTTTTTGATTATTTTGGTATATTATAAGTATTTTTGTGAATTTTAAATAATAATATATAATTTTTATAAGTTTTATCACTTAATAAATACTTAATAAATATTATTTAAGTGATACAAAAATAATTTTAACAAGTTTGTAAGTGTAGATTGTGTTTTTATAAGAATTTTGGTATATTATTTATATTTTTCTTATTTAATAATATTAAAATATGAATTTTCAAAGTATTATTACTTATAAAATCTTTATTAAATAATAAATATTTAAGACAATGACATTTGATAATTAGTTTATAATATAGAGTTTATTTTTCTAAATATTTTGATATATTATATATATTTTTCTAAATTATAAAACAAAAGATATATAATTAACAAGTTTTAATACTTTTATTAAATTTCTGGAATTATATTTAGATTAAACTTATTTGGTTTTATCTATTTTCTAAATAGACAATACTTTTTATACTAACACTAACCTAGCCACATACACTGACTAATGGGCCCGTGGCCACGTCATCTGCCACACGAGATAAAGACCTTTTATACCTAAGGTGTTCTACCCCAGCCACTTACTAGTGGGTCACTCGCCATGTCGGTATCCACGTGGGCATGGATCGGCCAACTGACAATGTGGCAGGGTGGTGACGCGGAGCTGACATCGTGGTGACGTCACCTCACTGAAGATGGTCGGACGGTGAACGGCGGCGATGTTTGAGAGGGGTTTGGCGGGCTTGGTTGGGGTGGTTCGAACGAGGAGAACGAGGCGAACCAACTGGTGATGGTGCCGCTACGATATGATCACCGGAACAACGACACAAATGATGACTAACAGCGACGAACGATGGCGGTCGATGCAACGATGATACATCACATGAGGAAGGGATCTAAGAGGTGCAGGGAATTCAGTGGCTTACCCTTGACGCGCTAGTGGTCTCAGATGAAGCAGAGGAGGACGGGAGACGACGACATGGTCTCGGTGGCGCTAGGCCGGAGTTCGGGAAGAATCGGTTGTGGGGCTTGATTTCGAGAACACCGGCTCGATTCCTCCAGCTATTGGATGCAGAAGAGCACGGCGGTGCTTCGAGCTTGATCACTAGGACACGAGGAAGGCCAGAGCGATGACGATTTGAGGTGTACGCAAAGCTAGGGTTTTGACCGTCTGGGGATCAGAGACAGAGAGAGATGGAGAGTGAGAGGAAATGGATGAGGATGAGCATGGAGAGGCGTCAGCGTGTCCTTCTTATCCGTGCAGATAGCAGCGACGCGCATCACAGCGCTCTGCTGACGACGGCGGCGCGTTACTCCAGCGAGCTGCCTGTGTGCGTCGCGGTGACGACGACAATTTTTCAAAAAAAACCTTGCAGTTCTTTGTCTCAACCCGCGGTCCTCCTCGGGTCCCACGTGACAGTGAGAGAGTGAGAGGTGAGATGGGCTGGTACTGGGCCGTGGCAAAGCGTGCGGGTTTTTACTGTTGTTGCTCGCGAGCGGAAAGTAGGAAACGGGCCGTGGGCCGGCTTTGCTGTGCTGCCTTTTATTTTTCCTTTTCGATTTTCTGTTCTCTATTTTCTTTAATAAATTCCTTTATTGAATTTGAATTTCTTCAGAGTTTTAAACATGCAGAGAATTTGTAGGTCATGAACACTATTGTATAAATCAAGTATGATCTTCTTCTCACCATTTTTTTGGTACAAGAAATGTTCATAACTATATGAAGGATTAAATAAAGTAAATATAATTTAGGGTTTTAGGGTTTGTTTCTTTTAGTAAGATTTCATAGAGATAATTCTGATTTCACTTGATAATCTTAATGGTATTGGTTTGAAATGTGTATCCATGTATATAGAATTTTTTCCCACTTATCTTCATAAAGGATTTATCTAAATTTATTACAAGGAATTAATACCTGTGGTTTTTTAATGGGATGATATAACTTTCATGGTTCTCTAGATTTGGTAATTTTCCAAATCCAATTCTACTTTGTTTGTAAACTTTAGAATTACCACATAACACTTTTGGTTAGGTGATGATGAATCAATAATAATCATTGGTAGAGAAATACTTAGGTTTATTTGAATATAAGTACATAGGTTTTGAGAGGTTTTAATAACCCATATTCTATTATGGATAGGGACAAAGATCAAGGTTTAGGGATACTACTTCTAAATTTATGAGTGGTTTTGATATCTCCACATAGAGTGAGATATTGGAATTACTTAGTAGTATGATCATGATAATTCTATCATTTTAGGGTCTTGAATAATACAGTAGACATGGGTCTTATCATGGCTTGATATATTCTTGGTTAAGGCTTCTAAAGAATCCTTACCTTAATACCTCACTAAGGATATCTTGAGATAAGGAATTCCTTTCCTAAATATATTCTATATATCTCCTTATCTTATTCACAAAGATCACATCTTCCCGAATAAGACAATCATCTGACACCCCCATATCCATCATCATATGATGACATGGTCATGCCACTTTAGCATTACTCCATTCTTACTCCTAGTATATAACTTCTCTTAATCAACTACCATTGATGCACCTATCAATGTAGCTACTGCTAATTCCATCTATTAACTTCCTTAACTTCATCTTGCAACTACTTCCAAGGTTTGCAATAGTACAATCCTCACTATACATAACAAAGGATATCAACCCTTTGAAACAGCTATAGTACTACTCCCATAATACCAGTTGTCCTTATATTAACTTGGTTAACCTACTATGCCTCCAACTACTCCATACAACTCATCAATACTTCACCATACTCTAGCTTGACTTCTAATGATCAAGCTAGATGATTCAGCTTACTAGGACTTGCCTAACTTGGTATACTCACAAGTCTTCTTCAACACCTAGTCATCTATTCCCAAGTGACTTGAGAATAGTGACCACCATCATTTGATCAAATAAAGCTTAGGCTTCTAATTGTTTGATCAAGATCTATATCCAAATAAGTAGTAAACTTGTATTACTCTCTCTATAGACTTATCGTGTTAAACAAGCTTAATCTAAGTCTATATCCACTTGTCCTAACAAGATTGTTATCTAATGTACTAATACTCCTAGATTTCTCATAGCTCCTCAATTACTAGCTAAACTCTTGGTTTTAGGTACTGCTTCTAGTTAACTCATGAGTGATTTAACTCCCCCATCATCAAATGGTTCGATCTCCACTAAGGATCACATTCCATTGATGATGGTACACTCAACCATAATTAGTTCTACCTTCATATTAATTTACTTAAGGTATCTGGAAGGTTAATATAATAGGTCACTAAGTTCTAGGTCAAGGATTGATCACTCAATACTGTTGATCAATTGAAACTAGGACTTGGTTAAATAGGTTTGTCATCTGTTAAGATGACCACAACGATGGATGATGTATGGTCTTGGCTTGACTTCCATTATACTTCCTTGGTGATAAGAATTGATATTTAAGAACTACCATGATACCCATGGTAGGTATCACTATGGCAATCAAGTGTATCAAGACTTAGTTATAGAGTTTCTTTACTTACTGATATACTTAATTTGGTATTTAGGTTTGTGGTAGATAATACCTTGATATCATCTTTAGAACATTAAGTATTCATCCTTGATCTGTGGTATGGAATACCATTTAATGATCTCTAGAAGATCAAGTACTCCTTATTAAGTAGTGTGTTGTAACTTAGTTTTATTACATTTGATCTACCCTTAGATCAAATTAGATTACCCAAAAATAAGGTTTTAGCAAAGGTCATATTGAAACTTATTGCAGTCAACTTGATGATCTACTTTAGTTCCACCAAGTTAAGAGAAGCTTCAATCACTTTGTCATGTTTTATTTAAAAGCGCGAAAATTATTCGGATTTTCTATGCATGAATGCAATGCACACACCTGTGTTCAGCTTATTTCTAAGCTGTAATGTTGGGGTGTTATAGAGCTCTATTTCATCATCCTCCGGGTCAGTCGAATGGGCTTGCCTCGTGCACATCTTGTCGACCTTGTGTTGTGTGATGTCATCATGCGCGTCGTAGTCGCAGTCGTGCCGCCGTGAGCGGCCCCGCCGAGACAAGTCGTGGCTATCATCACTGGAGGAGGGCGATGAATAGCGCCTGGCCGGAGTTTTAATTTTCTCCAGCTCTGGTGTTGGTTCCTTGATGAGGGCAGCTTCGACTTGCCCCAAGCCCGCGATCGTAGATTGGTGCATGGCAGCTCGCGGATCCCTAGCCGGTGGCTGGTTGTTGAGGAGGTACATGGTGGCCGCCGTCACCACTGCTTGCGGTGTCTTTGGGAGCATGTTGCCTCGTGTATCCACCATCATGGAGCCAAAGTCGAGGACTCGCGCGGCTTCTTCTCGCTCCTTGTCGGTGAGGTGGGCTAGTCGAGAGAGCCTTTTGGCGGCCACATGGTCATTGCCTTTCGAGGAGGATCCTCCCATGGAAGAGAGCTGAGACCGCCGAAGGCTCGACTCATCCGCCGCCTTTCTGCGCACGTGGAGTTGCGCGATTACTTACTATTAGCGCTTGTACTCCTCCTTGAGAAGCCAATGGTAACCCATCATCATCTCTTGTGACTAGTTTAGGGACAGGGGATTGCCCCGCAAAGCTTCTCGACAGCGGGCCCACTCATTGTCATTGAGCTTGACCAGCACGCGCTCTTCGATGCGCTCATTCGCCGTGAGATGTGGGTCTCCTTCTGCCCCATTGTTGGTGGATGCGCTGTTGGCAGGACCACCATTATCGGCTGGAATACCGCTGTTGGACGGCCCAGTACCGGTGTTGTCGCGATTGACACCGGTGTCGCCTGTGTTGATGACAGCGCACATGTAGTGATTAGGGAAGATGTTGCTCCCAAAAATTTCATATCTAGATCCGTAGGCTCCATCCTCTATGGCCAGATCACCCAGATCGGATTCGCGACTGTTGTCGCTGTCCGTGCTCCCAACTTTTGTCGTGGCGTTGAGCTCGCTTAGGGTGCCGATCGGTGGTGGAAACCACGATGCTAGAGCTATTGTGGGAACCATCGGATGATCAGGGAGGCGAAGTGTGCCCAGCTGACCAACTTGGAAGCATAAGCTCCCGATCACCAGGCTGATCCCATCGCCCATGGACTCGAAAGCAGGGCAAGTGGCCGGTGAAGTCGAAGGCGCCGAAGAGGAGGCGAATCTCCACTGTTGCAGAGTTATAGATCGCGGTTGACGGGGCCGAAGAAGCCGCAACATCGGCAGTCCCAGTTCCCACAGACGGTGCCAATTGACGAGAGTTAAACTCATCAATGCCCATTGTTATGGACTTGGGTTTTAGAGAAGAAGGGAGCCCTGAAGGCATCAATCGGCTAGCAAAACAAGCACACAGGAACGCAAGGATTACCCAAGTTCAGGCCTCGTAGAGGACCCTACTCTTGCTTGTCTGCTCTTGGAATTATCGAGGGAGTCGAAAGTTACAGGGGGTGCGCAGATGCAATCTGGCGATGGTTGTGGAAAATAGGGTTGTGATTGTCCTCCTTGCCGCCCCCTCCTAGCCTTTATATAGATAGGCTAGGTCTCGGGTAGCAGGTCGAGTCGATTACAGATTAGGGTTTTTCCCTTTAAACTTTCTATCTTTGATCTTGCCTTGTACCACAAGCAGTCGGAGTCTCCATGGGTCACCCGGATCCTGGATTGGGCCCTGGTAACGAGAATATCATTTTGCGGCCCGAAAGTTGGGTCGCCCAGGCAACACGGTACCCAAGTTCCCTGAAATCAGCCACGATGACTATAGTTGGCGTGCCAAATACTTAGAGGGTCTTTTTCAGAACGAATTCAACTTTACATTTCAGTACAAAAAATAGGCTAACGGCCGTCAAGTTGGCCCCCCTGTCAGCTTTCGCCATTATGTCGCTACTGTCATTGCTGCCATGCAGGCTGCCATGTAGGCTTGCAGCGTTGGCGCATGCATCCTTTACGTGTCTTCTTCTTCCTCTAGGCAGCAATCTGTGGTCGCGGCCATGGCACGGAGCTATGACTTGGACGAACCTGCTCGGCCCAGCTCTCCTCCCCATCCCGAGTCGGAGCTCACCCTCACCATGGCCGCACCATTGGCACGGCGCGGGGACGGGAATTCATTTGCGGGTGAGATCTGTCACCATGCCAACCATGCTCGGTCCTGTTGGCCTCCTCCATAATCCGAGCTCGTCGTCACCGTGGTCGCACACGCACCAGCCACGGCGCCTTCCTCTCCAAACCCCAAAGCCACATCCACCCAGTTCGGCACAATGCCAACAAGGTGAAAATGCATCAAGTTTTCTTCTTGTGATTGTAGAAAAACATGTATGTACCATGGTCGTAGCATACTCTAACAATGTACACATATGTTGTTTACTAGATTTTCATTTGAAATTAGTAGCTTCGTGATGAAAAAACATAGAGAACCTAAATGGAATGATGATGGTGACCATGTTTTGTACTTTGCATTGCATCAACAAGTGCTCGCTGACGAAGCATGTTACGAAGAAAGTGGAGTTCATCAGCCATTACCAAAAAATATGTGAACAAATCAATGAGCGATTCAATACAAATACGCGTAGAAAAGCTAGATCCATGTCATCAATCATCAATAGGTGGCGCATTCTAGTGATGCGTACACCATATATCATTTACTTGAAGTGGTTGTTATCCTGAGCAAAAATGCCTAGTATGCACATTACCTTCGTATGTTCTATGCTGCAATTCTGTTGTTATGGGCGTGGAAAGAAAAGATGGGCTTGATGAATATTACGCAGTTAGGCCTAACTTAGTCTTACACAAATAAGCATAGCTTAGTCTTTACACAAATAAGCGTAACTAATGATAAAGATAAAGACAAATGGTTCATCGGATCTGCCAGTATGAGCACTAGGTCCCTGGAGCTGGTGGTATCGTCGGAACGAACCAAAATGCTGCGTTTGGCTGTCTGTAATTCTCCACCAAATCGTATGACCCCACTGATGAGCCAATTGTAGGCCCCCTCCCCCAACGTGGATTCGGCTCCAGGTCGGATCTGGAGTGTCAACATGATAGGCGCATGAGTGTTCAGCAAACACACGGTCTGCTATAAACACTGGAAGTGCTGGCACCTCAGCAACAACACCAGCATGTTCTGCCTGGACTCCGGCAGCAGCCTTAGCGGGTATTTCGTTAGCTTCACCAGCAGCAGCCTCAGCAGGTATTTCGTCAGCTTCACCAACAACATCATTAGCAAGTATTTCGTCAGCTTCACCAGCATCAGCATCACCAAGTATTTCGTCAGCTTCACCAGGAGCAGGAGTAGCTAGTTCTTCGTCAGCTCCCCCACCACCAACACCACCAGCAGCAGCAGCAGCAACATCAGGAGCCAGGGCTTCCTGAGCAATTACAGGTTCAACAGCTCCAGGGGCTCCGAGAAATAAAGGGTAGTTGATCCCAAGACACACAGATTGTACCTTCAGATTGTCGACTCTGCTCCAGACTTGCTCTACTGGGTCTTTGGATGGGCATGCGGACCTCGAGAAAACGTGACATCGCAGTGATGGGTATGAAGAAAGTTGTGTCCCCATATGTTCTATTGTATCACCAATGCTGTTTAGTGCTCCCCTGATATGAATCCACATGAGTTCATCATCCTGTTCCGTGTCACCTCAGAGAGGTGCCAGGAACCAGCGTCGTGTCCCAAGTTCAGCATCTGCTACTGCATCTTCGATGACCGGAGCTGGAATGATGCGCGGGGCTGCGTGGGTACCTGCGTGTTACTTACAGTCAGTAAGCAGAATTTTGAATGGCATTTTACATGCTATATGACACCATGACTCACCCCAAATGGACGTCTCCCAAACACGCACGTCGCCGCTAGGTTCAGTGACCCTATAAATGCGTTGCGGTTTGTACGAAGAGTAGTTGTAGGTGAAGACGGTGTCGACATACTTCTCCGGCCGCAGGAAGTCGTCGCGCAAGACTGTCCATTCCTTGTCTTCTGGGCATCTAATGAATGTGATTGCCTTGTCGAACACCGCTAAGAGGTCGTACTCCTAGGTCTTCCACGCCCCCTCCCACGGTCTATGTGGGAGCTGTACCTTCAGGAGCTTGCCATGTTGAACCTGTAAGCGAATCCAGAAATGGGTGGCGGCCACCCGTTGTTGAATGCAGTAATGCCGACACCCTCCAAAGATGGCAATGTAAGTCTCAACGATCTGTAGCCATTTTTTAGAGACCAAGTACTCCCATCCTGTGATAAAAGGACCAGCCACTCGCCGTTGCCACCCACCCAGTTCTGGTCATCTTTCATTTTCGTCTCTTCTTCTTCCTTGATATTCACCACTACTGATTCGGACCACTTATCCAGTAGCATCAGTTTTGCATGAATATTCTGCAGAGTTTGTTGTCAGTTGGTACAATCACCTATCATGGATTCCATTGCAAATACAATTTGACAATTGGACCTTCAGATTAAAGTACACAAAATATCGCATAAATACGAGTGTCTCCTCAGATATCGCCTAAATTGTGCATGTGTCACTACGAAGATACCCAATAGATGGAGTAGGAGAAGATCCCCCAGAACAAACTCCTGACGATGATCATAAACAACTCGGGGGCATAACAGCCTTAAATTGTCTAATCTGTTTGTTTTTATTTTAGGAAACAGAATATCACCTAGCAGGCATTCCATTGCAAATCGAAATTGACAACTCATCTATCACCTAAAGTAAGACTGTGTCACTATGAAAATACCAGAATATCAGGTACGAGCAGAGCTTCCGCTGTACAGAATAGTCTTAAATGGTTTAATTTGTTCAAACCACGCGTGCACACAACACGTTAGACGAAAGGAACATAGGATTCCGATGAGAGTTTAGCACATATGAATCAATGATATGACTGAACCAATAAGCAAGATACTAGAACTTACGTGGCCATCACGGTCGTTTGGCCATTTGCTGTTATCGGGGTAAAGAAGGCCTGGCATGCCGAACGGTTGTTCGTCCATGTCCCGCATCATGAAGCGTTATCCAGGGATGCAGCGAGCGAGGCAGCCGGCAGAGATGATGTCCAACCCCGAGGCGATCCTGTGCAGGTTCGCGACGCTGAGGTTCAGCCATCCCTAATCCTCACGGTAGCGGTCGCCCAAGCCATCCGCGTCGTCGTCGCATGGCTTTCGCTTCAACCTGCTGCTACCCCAAGCTCTACCCATAGCGGCAAATGGAGTCTAGAATCCAGTAGATTAATGGAGGCATTGTGATAAGGAGGCGGATAGATTCGAGAGGGGATGGAATCAGGGATGGGGCAGTTGTTCGAGTAGGGAGTGACCCGGTGAGGAACTGCCGCCGCCGCCGGTTTGCGTTCGCGTGGAAGACAAGGAGGGGGGCGTAATTTTTGAGGGCGCGCACCAGAACCGTCTAGAGGAAGTGAAAAAATAAATCGTAAGGGAGAGATATGTACGGCCCGCCTATTAGTGAGTGAAGGTCGGCACGCGCAAACGTGACTACGTTCGACTTGGATCGTGCATAGTAGACCTCGATTCCACCGCATGCAAGTGGCGCATAACTAATTTTAGGAAGCGCTAGCGTCAACGTGTAAAACCGCCGTTTTTCTCCACCTTCACCCTACTACGAACGGCCGTGCACCATTCCAGATATTGTTAAGGGCGGTTCCAATCTTTCACTTCTCCGTCTCATTTCCTCCTCCACGGCCTCATCGTCTTTCTCCTCCACGGCCTCATCCATTTCCTCCACCACCGCATCACCCTCTTCCTCCGTATCCTTTCCCTCTTGCATGTAGTCATGGACTCTCTCTAGATGTCTGAAACGACAGCAGGCAAGCAACTGCGCACTTTGACATAGAAGTACATGGCGGGAAGAAGATCGATGTCGTCTACACCACCGACCCTCAAATGGTGAGGAACACTATGAATAATTACACGAGTTAGCTGCAGTTCAAAGAAAACAGGTTCGTAGGTCTCGACCTCGAGTACAGCCGCGATCACCGTAGGATCACCGTGGTGCAACTCTCCATGAAGGGGCACGTCCTCGTATACTAGGCTTTTTGCGATAAGGGGGCTGACAGCATCTGGTAGACTTTGCTGTCTTTTTGTTCCTGAACCGTCTATTTGCAAAAGTTATTGTTATATTATTTGTCTGAATTCATTTTCATGCAGGTTTGGCAAAAGCATTAGGGATTTGTTTCATGACTTTCTCATGAACCAGCACATAACATTTACTAGTGTTGACATCACGAATGACAGTAAACTGCTTGAAAGCCCGACTGTCAACATTAGAATTCCAAAGGAGTGCAGAGTGGACATCCAGGAAATTTACTAGATCCCAGGGACTAGGGGCGGCAAGACCGGGATGGCCGCTCTTGCCTCCGAACTCATCTACCCGTGGTACGCTGACATGAAGGGCAAACTGCTGAGATGTTCATGGAGGCGCTTAGGACACGATTACTGGGAGGATAAGCCGCTTTCTGAACCTAATCTGAAGTACGCTGCAATTGACGAGTATGTTAGCCACGATCTGTACCACCAGATTGTAAAATCTCGTTCCAGGCATCGCATCATTGAACCACCACCAAGGCAGGTTGTTTGCCCCAGATGCCGGAGTGTAGATGAATCTACAAGCCGGGGCAAGCGACCGAAGGCATCCTGGGATCGGTTGCCTTCTCCAACAGGCTGGGATGTAGAATTTTAGTGCATGATTGTTGTGTTTGTACGGGGCTTGTTATGTTTATGAAAACATGTTATTTCAGAAGTACACTATGTGAGCAATTACGAACTGTTATGTATTACCTTTGTCCAACTATAATCTGGGTTTGGTTATGACTTATGACTGTACCACACCTTATGCATGTCAGTCCTCGATTCTGCCGCATGAAAATGGCACAGACATAATTTGTAAGAATGGATGTTGAGCATACAAAAGGGGGAAATGTAATTCATACAGGTTAGCACAGGGATCATACGAGCTTGGTTCTTACACATAGAATGCTTAGAAAATACTACATGCGAGATAAAATACAGGCGAGATAAAACTAGGAACAAAATACAAAACTAGTAGTGGTAAACATCACACTCACCCACCCGCCAGATCCTGTTGAGCATCTCGTAGCAGACATACACGTCCCTGGCTGCGTACTTGATCGCATCGTAATCCAGGTGCCTCCACTCCCATCGCTCGTGCAGGTACTTCGGGAACTCGACTTTCATGCCGGCGTACTCGCGATCGATGATGTCGGCAGCGAGTCTAGCCATGCCGGCTTTCCCCGTATCGCCATCCAGGTACCTCCACAAATGTTGGAGATCGACGTGATTGACGACATGAACGAGGAGATCCCGCTCTAGCTTCGAAGTGTCGTTCTTGATGTCGACGCTGGCGAAGTAGATCTCCCTCCTATGTAGGAACTCGTGAAGCTCCAGGCATACAGATTTGGCCCTACATACGTGGTATAGGAGGCAGTGGTTGCACATGGACAGCTACAAAAGCGCCGCTCTCTTCCTATCTCCGGTATACTCGAGGTCAAGGCCGACGATCTTGTACCTGTCCATCGGCTCCTGTAGCCACCGCTCGTACATTGCGATGACCTTGGCAACCTCCGCTGACGCATTTGTGTGGACGACCGTCAGCTTGGTGGTGCCATGGGCGGTGACGGTGTACTCGTCAGTGAAGTCGCTCCCATCACCGAACACGCCGTACTCTGCGTCCATGGCAGCAGGTAATGCGGCGGCGGTGGCCTAGGGTCGGTAGCGGTGGCTGGGACTTGGCGTGGCGGTGGAGTGATCTGTTGCGGTGGTATGGCCCGGCGGAGGCGGTGACTGCGGCAGCGTCGATGGTTCTTGCGATGGCTGCGGCGGCGGCGGAAGGAATGAGTTGGGGATTTTTGCACGGTGATGTGCTGAGGAGATGGAAGGCGATTCTTAAATTGCGTTTACCAATATTCCGGTCATACCCATGTGGAAGCAAGTTTGACCGGGCGAGCACCGTTGGTTTCCAATCCTAGCGATTAAATTCGGCGTCCGTCCCGGTAGGCGATGGGACGTGGCTTTGGCGTGGCAGAGACCGGTCACATAGACCACCGTCCCGTTGCCGATCCGCAGCGGGTGCGCGGTGCTGACACGACGTAACGTGACAGGACAGAAGGAAGTGTACAGCTATTATTCCTAACAAGTTTAAGAAGTGTAATCATAGACAGGGACCTTAGCATCCCTGCACCCCGGGGCAGCCGATCAGGCCTGCCGATTGCGCAAAGCTTGCAATTTCCTTTCTTTAATTTGGTGATTTGTCCAGAATTTGCCAAATTGAAGCTCGTTTGCCCATGCTTCTATAAGTTTCTGTGTAGGCCACTTGTGTAAGCATGCACGATCAAGCAACTTTGCAACACGTGTCGGTGGAAAAGCATGAGGTTTCAATGCACCACATAGTTTAGGGATTTAGAATAGCTACATTGTGGAGCTCCAGCCAAATTGCATGGTAAATCCAAATTCAGCTTTTTGTCAGATTTAGGTATAGCAACATTGTGTCTCGTTTGTCCTCACTTTTGCCCTCCCGATATTCCGAAGCCCTCACATGCACTCGGAGGGGGTGTCGTCTGGTCAAAGGCTTGTCCGTTACGTGCGCCCTAACGCCTAAATTGGAAGTTTTTTTTGTTATTTGGCCTTTTTAAGAGCGCCTTTTCCCCTCTCTCACTAACATTTGTGTTTTTTCCCCCAAAAGGTAGGGAATCTAGAGCAGCTTCTCTCTTCGTTCATTGTTCTTTTTGTCCTCGTTTTTCCCCAATCTGGTAGCAAATCTAGAGCATCAAAACTAACGAGCACCATAAATAAATTCAGTAAACAGAGCATATGTAGATAAAGCAACTAATATGGGTTATATAGTATGGTACTACTTAACGAGATTCGACAATTAGGCTGCTCAGCAGCAGCAACTGACAGGTTCAACACATAGAAGACAAAAGAAGCTGCTTTACAGCAGCAGCAACAGCTGATCAGTGGCCCCTTGTGGCCTCTGCCAGGAGGGCCTCTGCCTCCTCCCTCTGGCGCCTCCTCCACTTCTTGCTGCCCAGCCCCTTGACCTTGGGCGCCTTGGGTTTGATCGAGGGCATGCGACCCTCCTTGATAGCCACCTTCTGGAGGTTGCGGAGGTAAAGACCGAGCGCCTAGTGAAGCCGTGGACGTTTACGGACTCGCCGCATGTCCTCACTTCCTCGGCATGCTTCAAGAGGGAGTTGAAGTCCGTGGCACGGAGCCTCCTGGTGGGGTAGAAGGGGCACCTGTACACGTCGCCGGTGTAGAAGTTGTTGTACTGGCCAGACTTTAGCCTCCTCAGCACATGACGAGTCTTGGTGTCCTTGGACTCGTCGTCGCTACGAACGTCGTCGCTATCCTCCTGTTGGAAAAAAACAGTAGAGTGCAATAAGGACTTGATTGAGATACTTTGATTATCGGGATTGATTATTTGCATAGATTGACTGATTGAGATATCCCGATTATTCCCCAAATCTCAAACCAAATCGAATACTGATCCCAACTACGAACAGGGGATTCATCAAAAATCGAGATCTAACGCAAGAGGATTATCTACTGTAAAAATACGAACAGCCGAGCCCTAATAACATACGATCTAGCATCCAACGATGGGAACAGGGGGAGAACAAGGGAAGGGGAGAAAACCCTGGTTACCTCCGACCATGGTTCGGCGATGCTGGTGTTGTAGGGGCTCTCCGGCCTTATGTAGACAACCTCCTCATAGGGGTCCCAGCCGAGCGGGATCTATTCGAGACCGGCGGGGGCTTCCTCGCTGGCGGCTACGGCATATGCGGGGACGGGGACGGGGGTCTGTACGGGGACAGGGGGCTCCTCGCCGGCGGCCTTGGAGGCACTGATGGCCACCGCGCCGTTCTTCTCCATCGCCGGCGTGGTTGGGGTTTTGTTGGGCGTTTGGAGAAGGTGATGTGATAGTAGAGATGGTTAAGTGAGCGAGTGTGTGATGAGTGGGAGTGGGGAGGCCTCTATTAAAGGAGAAGGGAAGCAACGTTTCGTTGCACTATCGTGCACCGCGTATGCTACTGTACCGTGCATGGCCACACGTGTCCGCTACCGCCCCGTGCACCACACACGCGTACCGTGAGTCACGTTTTTTCCCTTATGTCTAACCCTGGTGATTCGGTTGTACTCAGTTTTGCCCTCGAGCATAACACTGGCAGTTTGGTTCCATTTTTTAAATCATTTTCTATTTTCTATTTGAACCCCGTTGTCACTCTTTCCCTTGGATTTTAAGTTCTACTCAGTTTTTCCCTTGGTTCTTAAGTGCTACTCGGTTTTCCCCTCTCTTTGTATCCATCTATCGCACATGTGCTCATCTTCGCTGCTACGCTCTGATTGGTCGAGACAGTTGTCACACGGATCGTGTCCACCAACCGTTGATCCTCTGTGATCTAGCGGGTAGGATAACCCTTATATCTGTCGGGGGCACCCCTCTATCCATGGAAATAACGAGTATGCCACCGGAACTTTAACTCCATAAATAGATGAACTTGAATATAATTTGAAGGGTACGAAAATAGAAATCCACATAGTTTAAGCGTCTAGATATGGTAAGAGAACTAAATATTATTAGTGGCCAGGCCAGCACACTGATGGGTTGGTCAGCTAGAAGTTGCTGATTCCTAAGTAAGGGGACACTAGGCCGGTCTTGACATACTCACTCAGGAATTTTCCATAAGCAACGTGCTTAGCCTTGGTCGCCGACTTGTGTTTACTAGCCAGGCTTTTACCAATGCCAACAGCATGCGGAATCAAGCTGGCAATCCTCGGGTTGACTCCTTTCTTACAGAGAGGGCACCTGAGCTCCCCAAGTCGAGTGTGGAAAGGAATTATCTTGCTCTTGAGCTTCTTCATGACATGGCAGCTCTTGTTGTCCCTGGTCTCCTTGTTAGAGTCCATCTCACTTGAATCCACCTGTAATGTATGGAATGCAAACCGAAATGAGCAAAATAATAAATATATATATTCCTTCCACCATTCTGAGTTACTTTCGATGTAATAACATGTCTATACAGGTTCAGCAGTTCATTATGGCCGTCTACCCAGCTCGCTCCTAAATTAATGTGGTTTGTGTTCTTGATAAATTATTAATAAATAATGTGGATTCATTTAGAACAGACTAGATCTCTCCATGTACCGGTTCGTACGTTGCATCTAATCATTAGGACTAGATTAAGCTCGAGCAGAAAATATGAAACATGTAGAAATAGATGTACCTCTAGGTACACGAGCGGAGCATGTTCGTCGAACTCCACGCCCTCATCGGGGCCTCCGAAGTCGTCAGCACCAGCAAGCACATGGTCCCCCAAGGGGTTGAACTGCACTTCCTCCTCGCCTTCTACTGTGTGATGCTCCTCCAGATCTTCCACGTGAAGCACCACCTCGGCGGAGATGCCCGCACACTCACCCCCACGCACTGGTTTCATGGAGAAGGTTCATGCAAGTACGTTCAAGATTGTGGGGTTTCGCTAGATAGGGAAGAGAGAGTAGTGGTGAGTGCGAACGGAGGACCTGATAGGCTGAGTTTTTAATGCGGGGGCGTTTAGGTCTCCTCGAGGGCCCTGGTAGGCAGCTCTTCCGGTTGCGGCTACCGCGTGGAAGTTTGGTGTGGTGGGGGCCTGTCGGAAGTGAGAGTGCAGGCGCGCTGCATAGTAAAAATGGTATAGCCTGTGGGCCGTGGATGACCAGTTGCCGTGTAGTAGACTTGTAGCCTTTGCAGACTAGATTAAACGTGACATGACCACTGGACGACTTTTTCCATGGACGGCATCGTGTTCCTTCTTTTAGAAGTCTCGTTAAGGTAGACGTCCCTGTTGTCTCGTTCTGTCCTGTGAAGGACGTGTACAACGAGCCTCATTGGATCACATAGGATCAACGGTTGGTGTGCACGATCCGCGTGACAACTGTGACAACCAATCAGGGCGTAGCAGACAGAGTGCGCACAGGTTTGGGCTTCTATGAAAGAGAGAGGGGACTAAACTGGGTAGTATCAAAAAACAAAGGGCAAAGTAGTATAAAAATGGAAAGTGAGTGTCTTTTACAATGAACTACATCGTGGCATACATCAAATTATGCCAAGATAGATCCACTAGAGTTCATTACATGTGTGTTCTTTCCATAAACCACATATGTATCCACTAGATTCATTGCATGTGTGTTCCTATCAGGAACCACATATGGATCCACTAGTGTTCATTGCATGTGTGTTCTTTGCCACAAACCACATATGTATCCACTAGAGTCATTGCATCTGTGTTCTTTTCATAAACCACACATGGATCAACCAATGGCATTGGATGTGTGTTCTTTCCACAAACGACACATGGATCCACCAATGTCATTGCATGTGTGTTCTTTTCACAAACCACACATGGATCAACAAATGGCATTGCATGTGTGTTCTTTTCACAAACCACACATGGATCAACAAATGGCATTGCATGTGTGTTCTTTTCATAAACCACATATGGATCAACAAATTTCATTGCATGTGTGTTCTTTTCACAAAACACACATGGATCCACCAGAGTCATTGCATGTGTGTTCTTTTCCACAAACACACATGGATCAACCAATGGAATTGCATGTGTGTTCTTTTCACAAACCACACATGGATCAACCAATGGCATTGCATGTGTGTTCTTTCCACAAACCACACATGGATCCACCAGTGTTCACTGCATGTGTGTTCTTTCCACAAACCACTGATGGATCAACCAATGACATTGCATGTGTGTTCTTTTCACAAACCACACATGGATCAACCAATGGCTTTGCATGTGTGTTCTTTTCACAAACAACACATGGATCTACAAATGTCATTTCATGCGTGTTCTTTTCACAAACCACACATGGATCAACAAATGGCATTGCATGTGTGTTCTTTTCACAAACCACACATGGATCAACCAATGACATTGCACGTGTGTTCTTTTCACAAACCACACATGGATCAACCAATGGCTTTGCATGTGTGTTCTTTCCACAAACCACTTATGGATCAACCAATGACATTGCATGTGTGTTCTTTTCACAAACCACACATGGATCAACCAATGGCATTGCATGTGTGTTCTTTTCACAAACCACACATGGATCAACCAATGACATTGCATGTGTGTTCTTTTCATAAACCCAATATGGATCAACCAATGTTGTTGCATGTGTGTTCTTTCCACAAAACACATGGATCAACCA